>OZ020182.1:8731744-10069136 GCA_963971135.1 Stenus bimaculatus
TTCAATAAATGCTTTTTCTTATGCCGTACTTATAACATACTAACATTTTATTATTTTATTTTCATAAATAAATAAATTAGAGGGGTAGCCCTAGTTTCGTACACACCCGGTATAACTCATAAACAACTTTATATTTTTATACCAAATTTTGGTTGAATTTAGAAATGTTTATAATGATCAAAGTAAGTTGTAAAAATAAAAAAATATTAAGAGTAAGTGCATTTTCTAAGGGCATATACCGGGTGTCCAAGAACTCCTACTTTAAATTTTAGTAATTTCATAAACAAATATTTAAAAAAATTTGGTAAAGATTTTTTACATTCATATGAATCATATAGTCCAAGAACAGTATAGTGTGCGAGCAGGCTAAGTCCAAAAATTGGGGTTTTGAGTTAGGATAGTCAATCCTCACTTAAATTTCCTAGATTAGTGGAAGATGAGTCTTGGACTTGTACTCTCTGTTACTAATTAATCAAAATAAGACAACTGACAGGAAGAAATTCATGCAATATAGTCCAGGTGAGATTTTGGAGTTTTATTATCACAGAATCTCTTGGAAAATTAACTTCGACTAGGACTAGAAAAAGTAAAAAACTAACATAATAAAAAAATTTATTAGTTTTTATGGTAATTCCAAACGTAACCTAGTAATATGTTTTTGGAAATTACTCAGTGCAGTATGTTTTTATTTTCCAATAACTAAATTGGCATAACAAAAAACATTTCAGGAAGTCCTACAAGTCTTCTGTTTATACCAAAGCTGGATTTTTAAAAATTAAACATTTATTCAGTTTAAATTGATGATTTCAAACTTTTTAAATCCGTAATAATCATTTGAAAGGAAGAAATTCCGAATTTTGTCAATTAAATTAGTAATTTTTGTTCGTGATATTTATTTTGTATTTTTTTTCTAAAAATAAAACATTTCGTAGAATTTGATATTCTGTAGATGGAAAAAATTTAGTATTGCATCTTTTTATTGATTAAGATATTAATTTGGTAAAAAAATCTCCTCCGTGACAATGTTTTAACACATTGCCGTGACCAGGATTCGAACCTGGGTTACTACGGCCACAACGTAGGGTCCTAACCACTAGACGATCACGGCTACTGGAGATTGTGTTCTTGGAACACTTTGGAGCGAAGCTGATATTAAAATTGATCTACTTTCAGATATATTAATAATTAATCGCTTCTACTTTATGAACCACCACATGCTTCCTCAATCGACGCAAAGTAAGGCTTTGGAGTAAAAGTTATGTCCAATATTTTTGGTAAAACAATCTCATATAGCCGTGATCGTCTAGTGGTTAGGACCCTACGTTGTGGCCGTAGTAACCCAGGTTCGAATCCTGGTCACGGCAATACTTAAGAGTATTGAGATTTTTTTTAATACCGAAATATTCTAAAGTTAATAAAAGAATGTTAAAAAACTTTAATAGAAGAAACCCTCAGGAAAAATAGATACTAATTAATATGTGACAGATCCATCTAAAATTAATTAATTGGTATTTAATATTAAAATAAAAAACTCACTCTTTTTAAAGATATTTAATGAGCCAGAAAGTTTTCGTCATTATCAATGGCATTAAAATTAATTACAATTTTAATGCCATTGATAATGTCAACATTGGTTGACGAAAACGTTCTGGCTCATTAGATATCTTTAAAAAGAGTGAGTTTTTTATTTTAATATTAAATACTAATTAAAATAGATACTATTCGTGGACTCATCGATTCATATAATAATATAATTTTTGGACTACTTCAACCTCTTTAAATCCACAAGAAGATCAAAGAGGTTATTCTTGAAACACTCGATACGATATCGTGTACGAAATGACATGGACAAACTCTTAATTTTTCATTTGAATGATAAGGATGGAATGTTGAAAGTCGTATACGACATCAATTCAAGTGGATCACATATAAATCCCCATGTTTTTTATAGTTTATTCGAGAATTTTAATTATATTTTTTAAGATATCATTATTGTTTTTACAGAACTCATCCAATTTTTGGGTGATTATTGAATAAGTAATTAGAAGTAAATAAATCGCTTTTTTGTGACCATTATAACAAAAGATATTAACTGTATTTTACAATAACACACTGCACCTTAAAAAGGGACGAAAAAATAAGCACTGTACGAATATTGTTTTTTTCAGTTGTTAGAACACTTTCGCAAAAAATCCTTGAAATGGTATTTTTTTCGTGTTTTTTTCTGAGTTTTTGTTTACTTTTAGGAGTCTTGTATTTGGGATGATCTAAAAAATCAAGCCGAAAAATTAAATTATTTAAATTATCGCTCAGAAAAGTTTTTGATTGCATTCTTTTAATTTTATCAAAACTTTCTTCAAAAATTTTTACTCAAAAGTGTTGTGACTATAATTTCTTATATTTTCATTTATTTTCAGATAAGTTGTATAAGAGGAATATAAAAATTGTGACGTTTTAACAATTTCAATTACCAACAAAAAAACAAAAAGCAACATTCTTTTAATAATAACAATAGGTAGGTAAGTCATAATAGTATATTGTTTTATTAGGAGTAAAAAAGGTTCTTTTACTCCGAATAAAACATGCTATTTTTCTACAAACGTTTAAATTTTTAAAATAGTAATATAAAAAAAATATTTAAAATTTGACTTCTAATATACATACAATACACAATACAATGTTAGTGTATATTGGGTTGCCTAAAATGCATTTCTACTCCGCATTTCTAATCCTTGTCAATGCAAAGTATACCCGATTGTACCTAACCGATTTACTTCGGAAATGCACGAACATGGCCATAGAATCAAGGAACATAAAAATGACTTGTTAAAGTGTGTTAAGGGTCATATAAGGATGTACTTTAATGACGTTTGAAGAAAAGAATATTGTTTGTTCAGTTTTAATTTTTTAAATATACAGGGTATCCCACTTATTTCCAGCAACATATTTTATTCGGTAGACAATTTCCTCTGAACTAAACATTGTTTTCGACTCCTTCTGGGTAGTAGTTTTATTATACTTTTTTAAATTAAATCAAGTTTGCTGTGAATTTGGCTTCACCTAATTGCTAGTTTTTACATTTTATTATGTACTTAAATTTCATTTTGAAATAAAAGTGTAAATTTTTATTCTCTCGGGTGAAAATTAAATCCAAAGCACATTTAATTTAAATAGGAAATAGTAATAAAATGTACAGGGTGTCCTAATATTCGACCGACAACAATTAACTGAAGATTGTAGACCTAAAAATAAGTTGATATGACCCTATTTATCTATATCCAAAAATGTTAGTTATAAGCCTGCAAAGTTGATTATTTTAAATAGATTTTTTTTATGACAGCCAAAGCAGTAAAGATTTTTTAATGAAATTTTGTTTACGTGCATTTGAATACTGGATGCTCAATTGATGAAAATTTGGCTATTCCTCGACTTTTGTAAATAGTGTTGGATGGGAGAAGAAGGCCTAAAACAGTCTAAAACATCAATCTCTTCTGATTCTGTTCTTCTTCAGTTTTTGATTCTCCAATTTTTGCTTGTTATATCATTGATCTGTTGCTTGTATGTACATACATACTTATGTACCAGGGTCTTAACATATTAGTCATAGTTTTTTTTACATCTCTTTCTTTCTGTTTACATCTTGCTTTATCACTTCTTAGTTTTTGGTTTAATTTTTTGATTTTCTATACAAACTTTAAACATTAAACGACTGGTACTAGGTTGATCCTCATCATGTGGCACATATTTACTTCCAGATGACTGAAACAGTTATTTTCGCTGGGAACCATTTAGCTTTGTTCCAAGAACGAGTTCTGACCGTCACGAAACCGTAACAAAACTGCTAGAATTGAGTTTATGCGCTTGCGCTAACTTCTTACCCACCAAAGGGTAACTACTTCTAAGGCTAAGTTTAGAACAAAACTATTGTTGTACTTCTCAAGTCAATACAAATAAATATTTTTGTGCAAAATTCGGACAAGTTCAGGACTTGTTCGATTTCTTTTCCCAAGTTTTTTTTCGACCAAGTTCACAAGGTCTAAATACATTATTAGCTCTCGATCAAAATATTGATTTTACAGAAAAAAGAAAATTCACAAAAAAATGGACTTGGCCAATTGTTACACCGAGGTCTTCAATTATAAATGGAGTTTTAAAATGTAGCATTAATAATCCTTCTAACAATGCATTTTTCTATGATATTGGAATTTTTTTTTTGAAATTATAGTAAATTGAATTTGTGTTAAAATTATATTTGTACATATTTGAAATTCTACCTGTCCAAAATTTATTTGTTCGTTAATGTGATTTATTTTGTGTTCGATTTAATTCCCTAATTATCTCTATAATCCTTAAATCTTACGCATTCAAAGAATTTTTCTTTTGATGTATTTTCTCTACGACTAATTTTCCTGTGACGGTTACTTAAAAAGATATAAACTGTTAGGAGTATAATTTATTAAATGTCTTCTTTATCTATCTCTATATCTATTATTATTAAATAAAATGTAGATGAAGGCTACTGGCGAATAATTGTTTAATTTTAAAACACAAGATAAATTGAAATTGAAGCACTTTTTTGGTAATTTCTTTTAAAAAATTAAACCAAAAATCACACTCTTAAAAAATTAATTATAATTGAAAATACAGAATGTACCAAGTCCCAAAACTAGCACATAAGCTCTCGTGACATTGTTAGGAACTTTTAATAGAGTTTCAAATAAATATTAAATAAAATCTATTCACAATATATTTTTAAGTTATTGACCAAAGAGATGATGGTCTATTTGGCAACATCTAATAATACCTGAAGCACATTTCTCACTTTTATTATGAAACCATAGTTACTTTACTGCATTTTGATGGAGATTGTCAAAATAACTATTCAAACCTCGACAGTTTTAACAAAATAATGCCACTTTTGACAAAATTGTCATTGGTTAAAATAACATCGATGCAGGATTGATTCTTTTAATATGTCATTCCAAAAAAAATATTTGGATAACACCTTATTTCTTAATAAATTTAGGCATTTTTGGGTATTTTATTTCAAAAGTGCTTCTATTTGTGATGGTTATAGAGAATTTTAAAAATTAAAATGTTAACTTCGTGTCTTATTTTCCCATAAGAAAGAAAGATGTTTTATAATATTCTTCCGGTACTCTACCAAGGGTTTTTAAATATGTAACGAGAGCTTATGCGCGAGTTTTGGGACACCCTGTATAAATATCAATGTTTGTTGGATACATCTAAAGGACCTTATCGTTTTCCTAGGTGTTTTTGGGCAAACATGAAAAATAAGTTAAACCTACAAAAATTAACTAAAATACCCCCAATATTAATTACATTTCCAATTTCTTCAATAAATATGAATTATAAATACATTTATGAGATTTTACATTATTTAAAAAAATATTTGTTAACACGACAACAGCGGATTTTAAAATTCAAATTTTGACAGGTACCTACTGTCAGATAAATTTTAATTACCTTTCATTTACGTTTAAATTGAAAGCAAATGACACTTAAAACTAATAGGGTGTTTTCCTTGTGGAACCTATGTTAATAATCGAATACAATCGCCAAAAGGATTAACCTGATGGTAGATACAAATGACCTTTATTATAAGGCACTTTAGAACAATGGTTACTGTTACAAACAAGAAGTAATGTCCGGGCTAACAAATTCGTACGCGCTTTACAAAGGTATCTGGCGACTGACTCACTGTGACTCACACTGGATTGAAATGTTTCCCACATTGGGTGTTATTGTCATGCGCACACATTGCTTGCGTTTGTACGTTTACTTATAAAAACAGCTAACACCGGCGCGTACACATAAAAAGAAATGCGGTACGCGCTCATGTAACATACTGGAATGAAACATTCTGGCAAAGGAGAAATAACTTGCCGAATGTCGTAAATAGTATCTTGCCTATTGCCTATTTGATAGGAGGTGCTTAGAAGTACCAGAACGCGTATCCTACAAAAATAGAAGGAATTTACAAGCCCTTTGCCGCCACCGAGGTCCCTTATCGGTTCTACTTTTTACTAATAATTATTCTGCATTTAATTTTGACGTTTCGTTTGAGAGGTAATAATTTCAATGTTGCCTGATTTTGCAATAAAGTCTTACGATAACCTGTAAAAGATATTTTATTCATATTTGACCCCGTAATATTTCAAGACTTATTACAACTATTAAAACTATAGCCATTGAACTTACAGTAAAAGTTTCAGAGCTCTAGGGAACTGGAAAAGTCATTTTGTATCAAATATTTTAAAAATTGCAAAAAAACGACAACTGTGTAAAAATTGTTTAATTGTAAAAAATATATTCTTAAATTATAAGTTTATTTGAATAAAATAAATACTTAAAAATTAATTTCTAATCAAGTCATAACAAATATGTACTTAATTGTATAATTTTTATACTATTAAAGTCAATAAATCATAGTAAATAAATGGCATAGGCAACCAAACTACTTTGTTTGTTAGAAACACCGAGGAAAACACCAGCATCGTTGTCTAATTGTGCAAAAATTAATTAATTTCAATTGCGTTTTTTGGCGAAAGCGGTCTCCTAACAAGCGAAATATTTTACACTATTGTATATTTATTTCTTATTTATATGTGGCATAAGTTTCATTCTTGTACAAAATGCTCCCAAAACCCGATAAGGTCCTTTTAGTAAATAACTTAAAATAATGTAGGTACCTACAAATTACCATTTTTTTAAATGAGTTTATTTGTAAAATATACAAATGTGACCAGCATATTTAGAGTGACCTAATCGTAGGGTGTATCTAAATTTAGGAAATTCTTCGATTAATTTTATGATTAGTTAATCTGCATACAGGGTGATGATAAAGTTTGGAACCTTATTCATAACTGCCGTATTAATTGTTTTGAGAAAATCGCTCGGACAGGTCAATTTTAGTTTTTAAAATGCCATCTCTTGATATAGAAAAAATAATAATGACGTCATTGGTGCTTTAACAATGACGTCATCAGCGATTTTTTTAAATGGAAGCCCCCACTGTTTTACTCATTATCGATAGATAGATAGATATCACTTAAACAATGATATAAAAATGAATTAAATTTTTAAACAAATTTTTGAATAAAATATCTTTTTAATTCAAAAAAGGAAATTTTTATTTTAACGAAAAAGGTTTTACAATAATAAATTAAAATGAATTTGAAGTTACCAATAATAACAAAAGAAAGAAAATTTAATAAATACTCTTGAAAAACTAATTTTTTGATTCCATTTAAATGTAAGGAAATTTACAAAAAATAAAATTTTAAATTTACCATTTATTGAAATCGGCCAAAATAAATCTTATACAACATTCAAATTTTTCAAATTTAATAGTACAAATTAATTTTAAGTTTATATTAAAAAATTTTTAAACGAAAATTTGTTTACAAATGCAACAATTTTTTTATATCATCGTTTAAGTGACATAAATGTCTATCAAAAACCAGTGAAAAAAGTGGGGGTTTCCGTTTAAAAAAATCGGTGATGACGTCATAGTTAATATTTTTATTATTCCAAGAGATAGGATTTTAAAAACTAAAATTGACCTGCCCGAGCGATTTTCTCAAAAAAATTAAGTACGGCAGTTTTGAATTAGGTTCCAAACTTTATCATCACCCTGTATATTACTAAAACGGTAAAGAACGGGGATTTTTTCGTAGAGAGTTGAAATTTGGTACCTAGGTGTACAGAGGAGAAAACTTTTAGAAAAAAGAGTAAATGTGACTTTTCGATCGGACCACCCTGTTACAAGTTATTCCACCCCGAACGAAAAATCGAGTTCAACCCATAAGTGTCCGAAATTCACCCCGAATCGTACCCAATGTTTATGTTATGGGGGATTCTGAAAACGACGGTTTTCACCCGCCCGAACCTTTCTATTAAGGGGTGGGGAGATACAACCCTTTTTGTATTTTTACCCCAAAAAGATTTTAAAAATTCCGGTTGCATCGTATAGAAGGATTTCTTCTACGCGAGCGGAAGCGACAAAATTAGGCTCCTTTTATTCTCACATCCTAAGGATGAAACGGTGCAACTTTTAAGTCTCCAGGCGCAACCTAAAGTGTTCAAATTTAGCATTTTTTCGGGCGACGAAAGTACCAAATTGGTAGTTTCGAGCTCAAGATTCACCGATGCAAAAAAATCGCGGTTTTCTGATTTACATAGAAGATACCTGTTATTATACCGATCCGAGTCCTTTTTTTGATATCTTGATATTAATTTGGGGTCTTTAAATTTGCACTTCGTTTTTCTTGCTTTTTCGACGCGGACTTTGAAAATTCGTAACTTTTGATAGGAGCTGGCTATCACATTGCGATATTTTTTATTTTGCTTACTGCATTAATATTTATGAGGAAAAAAATCAACACTACAAAATTTTCACCCTTTGCTTTAGAAAAAACTCGAACGTAAAAAATTTAAAAAATTGCACAAACGCGCGCTACGTTTTGTACCACTGACGCCCACAGTTTTTAAAAAATTTCAACTTTTACTTTATTTCCCTTAAAAGGAGAAATTTCTACAGTGTTTGTTTTTATACTCCAAGGGGTTGGTAAAATAAAGCAACATTTTTTAAATTAGGGGTGGGCGGCTCCCGTCCGACCATTTTTTAAAGGATTTTCATTTTTAATAATAGAGTTTTTTGAATTTCGAAAAACTAATGCAAAAATATTTTTTTTAAATCCCATTTAAAAAAGTCGAAATTTTTGACTCTTACACCTACCCTCAAAGTTTTCCGTAAAAACTATAATTTTCTGGTAAAAAATTGCGCAGTCCAGAGGCGTATTTGTAGCAAAATATTGCCCGAATTTTCTCCAAAAAAATATTTAACCGATTTTAACCAAATATTTTTTAAAATACGTCTATATACAGTTTACTTTTGGTAAAAATTTGAAATCGCATACTTTTATAGTTTTCGAGAAAACCAATAAAAACCGATTCCCATGAAAAATTACAAGCCTTAAAAATTTTATTTCCAATATTTTCAAAATTGATCCCGCAAATGAAAGATAATAGAAAATGGATGAAATGTAGGGGGTCAGTTACCATTTATATAAAAAAAAAAATACACCCCAATAACTCAAAAAAAGTTAAAATTTTTTGGGTAATGTATCTTCAAAAATAATTAAATTTAAAAAAATTTAATAAGATAATATTGATAATTTTTAGAAATTTATCTGTACGAATTTTAGTTATGAATTTTTAAATTAATAGTCACTTAGCAGAATGTTATACTTTATATAAAAATTCATAACTTTTGAACGAAACATCGTAGAGATTAGTTTTGTTTTGTTATTTCTTGAAACTACAACTTTAAATTATTAATTTTTAAATTTTTTATTTGAAACCCAACACACTTGTTTCCTCTATAATATTTTATTTTTAAATGTTTTATTGCGTCTTTCAGTATTTTTAAATATTCAAATAATAATTTGTCTTTATTTGGATCTTTGTTTTTTCTAAGTAAACTTTCTTTAGATTTGTCCAAAAATTTCTAGTATATTGCTGCGTCTTTTCACAAAACTTATATTTTCACTGGTTAATTGTATAAAAATTTGAATTATTTACATATTTACAAAAATTTTTGTTCAAGATTTTCTTGTGGAAAAAATTTTTCAGGAAAAATGAAAAATAAATTAAAAATTGATTTTTTAAATTTCAAAATTATGGGCATATCATAATTAAAAATAAGGCTTAAACTTAATACCGATTATTAAGATAACTAAGTGAGTACAGATAAATTATAAATAAAATTCTTGAAGGGCTGATTATTGCCTGTAATATTGTTGGAAAATGTGAATATGTATTTGGTAATAATTTTTTTAAATATATCCAAAATGTACTCCAAATTGTTAAAAGTGCCCGTAATAAATTCTAATAGGTGTTTTAGTAATTAAAAAGAATTTAGGTTGGTTTAAATTTAAGTTTTAAGTACAAATATTATAAGTTTTACTATGAATATTCATGGGATAAATTTCCATCCCATAATTTTTCTTGTAATTAGTATTTAATAAACCAAACCAAAATAATGGTATAATGAAGATCTTAATAAAGGAAAGAAAAGAGACGAGCTAATAAAAAAGAAAAATTGGTGGTCAATGAAAATATACCTTCTATTTTATGTTTACTAAAGAAAACATGTCCATAAAAGTCATGATGAAGTCAGGCCCAGTTCATAAATTGGGGAAGAAGAATCGATAAACAGTAAATACATGTATAAAAAATTCATTCCCCCTTTAAATTTATTTTATAATACTTATACTAATAAAAAACATTAATTATTTTAGTTTTAACGATATTTTAAAAATAAATAAATTTATTCAACTATTTCAAATTGAAATTTTTAGTAAATTCTTAGAATGATTTAAAAAAATAACGAAAATATTTTTATGAGCAAAATCGGAGAAAATAATTAAAAAATATTAACAGTATGTGTTTTTTAAGTCACTTAAAGTACTCTTACTTTACGGTAAAATTATTCAAAAACCAATCAAAGCATGATGTTAAATTTCTTCGAATTTGCTAAGCCATGAAATATGAATCGATTGGTACCATAAACATGATAAACAAAAATTTCTTTAATTAGTTATTAGCGCGGTACGAAACGTTGTTTTTGGGTAAAAGAGCCCAATTTAAATTAGAGAAGTTTTACTAGAAACATAATGACAAAAAAGCACTTACCACGTGAATTTTTCTCTTAAGAGTAATTTCCTAAGCGGAAAATATAGTGGTTTAGTTCTGCAGTCATAAAAGCTAGTACGACCAACATTTTTGTATAATTTTTTTTGTAGATGATTCAGAAGTCATTTCTTTAATTTTTGTCTGAAGGAAAAAAAATTGGGGAAGTACAAAAGAAAATATAATGATCTAAAAGTACCTTAACTTTGGATCCCTCTAATTAATTTTGTGCTAGGTTGCAGAAGGTAACTCTCTGACAAGATGTAGCCTAATCAATTTAGATTATAAATATGAAAATCTAACGAGGGAAACTTGAGTTATGACTGCAGAACTAATGCTCGATTTCATGATTTTTCTTCCCAAACTCGCGCGTCCTCTAGGGATTCGCATTAATTATCAGTTATTTGGTCATAATTTGCAAAGAAGCTCCAGAAAAGTGGAATTGATTTTCTATTCCTTGTTATTCTCTCCAACGGAAAATTTATCGCGGGTGTCTAGGAAGATGCTCTTAAGGAATATTTTTTTGGGATCAAATATTTGATTATTTGGACGTGTGTGACTGACATTTAATGAAGAATTGAGACACTTTAAATAGTTTTAAATGTCTGATATATGATAAATAAGTTGCTCATTCATAAATCTCTGAAAACGATGTATTTATATATCTATTTATTGGATAAAATTAGATATGGATACGTTAGATAAGAAGTGATTGGCACCAGGAAGTGTAAAAGCGCTGTTCAGATGAACGCTTTCCTCTCGTCTAATATCCTGACTGTCAACGCGCCTTCATTCCCATACGTGTGTGTAAACAGTTAACGTCCAGTATCAAAAGGGAGAAAACGAAAAGTCCACAAACGCAAACGCCGAACAATGCAAACTTGCAAACAAAAGGCCAGCAGCAATCAAATCAAATGCAAAGCTGCAATTCTAATTTTCATCCCAATTTCAATTACTACAGTCGAAGATTTAACATAGACAACCATACAAACTGCAATTCCAACGTTTAAACGGCTGTTTAAATAATTCAGTGTTAATTTAATCTTAGCTAGGCGTTATTTCTTCTGAAAGGGCACGTTTGAAAATATGAAGCGGGGTTGTTTGTTGCCAAAGGGCGAGAAGGTCTGAGGTTTTCTATATGAGGAATCCTTGTGTACCTGTTGGGATCGTAAAAGCGTAGGGGACGAAAACTAATATCGGGCCGTGCAAGCAATCAAAACGGGGCCGGTCACATTTGTTTTTGTTATATGCTTACATAGCTCCAATGCCATACGAATATGTTTGCTAAATCAATACTTTTACATTCATCCTTCTTCATTTTTTCGCTTTGAATCACTCTACCAAGCTTCAAACAATGTTTAATCATCTTCTAATCCACGAAACAGAAAAAACACATATCCAATTTTCTTTTATTTCAATTATATAGATCGTTGAAATTTTTATCATATTTTTTATTTAATTTTTAGTAATAATATAAAATTTGTAACAGAGGAGCTGTTTCTCATTTGCGTAAGGAGTCTGTCAATTTTATTATAGAATAAAATTGACAGACCTTGTGCCTTGTGATTTCTCAATGTTTTTATTCAAAAAGAATTCTAAACGGTATCCCAATCGTTAGAAAGTAGAACAAATTTCATCATCGAAAGATTAATAACAAATATTTATTATTTCATTTATACAGGGTGTTCCGGTCAAGGATCACAAATCATCGGGGTTAGAAACTAGACCAAATTTAATCGACAAAAAATGTGGGTGTCTAGCTTTTTTAGTTTTAGAGTTGTAGCCTTTTTAATTTTATGTCACCGACTTTTACCACAAATCACAAAATCGCTGATTACATCTTAAGCAATTTGTGTAGGGATAAACAAAAATTATCATTAAAAATCTCAAACCATCCTCTTTCAAGGGGTAATAACAGTAACAAATTTTCTCCTAGTTTAGACCAATAACGGTTACGTCTTTTTTAATTTTCTGAAACTTGTTCATATTCTCAAGAAACCAGGGAAAATTCTGAAATCAGTAGCTCTTTTTCTTCATTTAGTAAAGCCTTCTGAAGTTACTTCTATCAGAAGTAGTCCTGAGCATAGTTTGTCAAATATGTTGTACGGTATATCATAAGGGTGCATAGTTTGTCAATTAGGTTATAAGGGATACCTGATAGAATGCCAAATATTTTTTCAAGTTTCACGCCAGTCCACCTGCTGATGGTAACTGTGCTCAGAATACATCTTCTAGGAGTAACTTCAGAAGGCTATTGTAAAAGAGGGAAAAGAGCTATGGTTTCAAAATTTTTACTGATTTTTTGTAAGTATGAAGAACTATAGAAATACAACCTTAACGGGTTTTAACTTGGAAAAAAAATTCAAAAACTGAAAAAAAAATTTATTTTTTCTTCTTTTTTCTTCAACATTATATCAACCATTGCTATATTACTGTAATTACCAATTGAAAGAGGAAGGTTTCAGCTTTCTAGTGATAATTTTCTTTTAATTCTACGTTTATAGTTAAAAAGCCGTTTTTTGTGATTTTTGGCAAAAATTGGTGACGTAAAATTCGAAAAGCTGTAGCTGCATAACTAAAAAAGACAGACCCCTACTTTTTTCGTTTTTTTGTCGACGAAATTTGCTCTAGTTTTTAACCCCGACGTTGGGTGAACCACGAAGGGAACACCCTGTATTAGGAAATTGGGGAAAAAATGATGTCGATTTTCCACGAAACGGACAAAGTGGAAGTAAATATGAAACTTTTTACAAACATTTTGGAGTGTTTTGCAACTGTTTCAGTTGTGTTTTTCGTTTCCCATACTTCAAAAGGTTTTAACATGATAACATGTTTCAAAACACAAGTCTGCTCTGTGGAAACAGCAAGTTGGTGTTTTGTTTCAATTTTTTGTAGATCATATCTGAAGAAAAAATAAAGTGGACCACTAAAGATATGGGTACTCTGAAAGATGCCTTCAGAGATCATAAAAATCATGGGAATTCAATGAACCCAGAAACAAAAACTCTTCCTACCGAAACATAGTTGCACTTTCTCGGCCAGGACTCAATTGAAAATGACTGGAAACAAAAACAAAACTACAACAATATTCTATTCGCTCAGTGAAAATATAGTTTTAAATTTGTTTGGGTTTTGTTTTTGTTTTCCGAGTTGCAAATTTTAGAGACAAAAGTGAAACTCGACTAGTCCGTTTGGTGGAAAACCGGCATAATGGTTCCATAAATTCTTCTTGGAATACCGGGTGATTAAAAAATTTAGTGAATCATAAAATAAACTAAAATCGGTGTAATCTTAAGATGTGGTAAGACGATATCATGTTCAAGAAATTTTAGAAATGGGATTTAAAAGATTTAGAATAATATACTAAAACTTTTGGTACCTATGTACAATGTAGAAAAAAATTTGAATATAAAATGCGAAAAAATGAGTTGTCAGAAATTGTAAACTTCGAAAAAATCTCTAAAGGAGCAATTTATTAAATAATTGGATTCTAGTAACGAAATGTGAGTATATAGTTTTCGAAAACATCGCTAGAATGCTAAAATTCAACATCAAAAAGAATCAAACATCAAACGGTCATTTTGGACGTTAAAGCAAAATTTACCAACTAAACATAATCAATCTCATACAAATTGTGTTTGTGCAGAAGATCTTGTGGATTTCATAAATTCAAGAATAAAAAATACATTGAAAAAAGTTATTATTAAAAAAGATACTAATTTCGAAATTATACAAATTTTGGAAATATTATGTTCTGAAACATGGCACAGGCGAGAGTAAGATTTTTCTTATAGTAAAATTATTTAAGACTTTGAATACAAAAATAACAATTATTAGCAACCAGATATAAAGCCTTGTAGAAGTTTTTAATATCCAAGATATACAGGGTAGCCCATTCATGGTAGAAAGTAGAATAAATTTCATAGTAAAAAAACTAGGGATTTATCTTTTATAGTATTGGAGTTTCAGCGTTTTTTATTTTTGGTCACCGATTTTTTCCAAACATCAGTACATTCATAAACTTTTTAAAATTTCTGGCAAGTTCTGAAAATGATGAAGCCAATTAATGCGCTGTTTTATCTTGTCTTCAAAAACTAAATTATTATCCCTACAAATTATGAAGTTTTTAGTTGCTAGTTAATTTCCTTCACTTGCCAAATCATTGTTAAATTATCCCTTTCAACTTGTAAGTAAATGTTTCTATGGGATTAGTTAAAATAATTCTTTATTATTTTAAAAAAAAGTGCAAAGTTAAGTACTTTGAAAATTTTATTAAGTAGGTAATCAACAAATAAATGTAAATTCAAACAAACTCGTTTTATTTTTACTTAAAACCTATTAAAATATCATCCAAAATTATTAGCAAAACTCATGAAATTTAGACAAAGACAAAGTTGTGATAATACCGTACACAACATTATAATATTGTGTAAACATTTTGTGTCACAATATTTGCACATGATAAAATATTGACCGAAATAATGTTGTGACAATATTCTTAGTATATCTTTTTAATACAGTGACAATACTATGGAAACGTTGTGACATCATCGTGCGTAAATTGTGATAACGTTATGGTGCAATATTGTGGTAATATTTATAATAACCAATAATTCGGGACAAAAATAAATGTTTTTAATAATTAATAAATAGACCGGTGTATCGGACAATATATTTATTGCAATCAATTTTTTAAATAATTTACTAACGTTTCGCCCAACAGCGAGGGCTTCTTCAGAGCTAAAATTATGGACAAACCATTAATACACACACATAATAAAGACTACAAATATAGTACTTCTGATTTAAAGAAATTAAACAACAAGTCAGGTAACAAAGTTAATAATTTTAAAATATATATATTCAGCAGATCCAATGAGATTTTCTGTAGTGTGTGCTGATTGGCAATATTGTCCTGACATTGTAATTATTAATATAGGTATGTATATAAATTTAATATTTAAACAATATGATAAGAACCATATTGTCTAAATGTCCCTGGATTGTTGTACTCACAATATTGTACTTTCATTGTTTCACAATATTGTGAATATAAGGTGAATATATTGAAAAACGATATCACAACATCACAATATTGCCACCACATTACCACAAGCTAAACACAATTTTGATTTCTACAGGGGAAAATTTGCAATGATTTGGTAAGTGAAAGAAAACAATTGGGAACTCAAAATATTCATGATTTGTAGAGACAACAGTGTAGTTTTTGAAGACGAGATAATATTACCCTCTTAATTCGCTTTAATTTAAAAAATTATCAGAAAACTGAAAAATAAAAATTATTTTTCAAAAAATTGTTTGTGAATTTTTTTTTTAACATTATGTCAAAGATTTCCTTCTAGTGCTAAATTTTTAAATCTCTGCACGCATTTGTTAAATTCTTATTATCGATGTACTGATGTATGCCAAAAATATAGGTGACCTACAATTCAAAATGCAGTAACTCCAAAACTATAAATGATAGAAACCTACTTTTTTGATTTTTTGACAATGACATTTTGAAATTCTGAAGTTTTATCTACTACGAACGGGGCACCTTGTATAAATAAAATAACAATTTTAATAAATAATCTGTATAGAGGACACAAAAAAGTAATATTATGACCCAATAGCAAGTGTTCGCAGACACAAGATCACACGAAATTTGAAAGAAACGAACACTTCTAAAGATGCAGGCTAAGTAATTTCAAGTTTCGTGTGATCTCGTGTTTGCGTAAGTTTGCTGTTCGCCCAAAATATTTCTCCTGTATCCTCGATATCTTTGAGCATGATTGTACAATTTCATGAGGTTGACCATAATAGTTTCGTCTTCTCTTCGGTTGCTTTATCATTGTTTATATTTTTCTTCGTAAATTCTAACTTTGATTGCTTCCATTATTAGGTCCTCAATAATAAAATTTAAAAAATATATTGTAGTCAATAGGCGTAATTATTTGATAAGTATTTAATAGTAAAAAAAATTCTTGCAATACCAAAATAGAAGCGAGTCTAGTATAGAACCTTGTGATACCCAGGAAGATATGGAGGTTAAAATTTGTATACTCGGAAAGATATTAATATCCTATACAATAGACCAGTTTAAAATCTGTTTAAGTTTGTTCATGATTTTGTATAGTTTTATGTTTTTCGATTTCCAGCCAATACTTTTGTTGTCAATCTTTATTTTTAATCATTTTTTTAGTTAGGTACCTTAATTCAACCCCATTTAAAAAAGAGTAGAGTAGTATCTAAGATAAATGCAAAAGTTTGATTCTTTAGAAAAAATCTACAATTGATATTTGATTACTAAGTAAGTTTTTATCAATTTTATCTCTTCTCTGCCAAGATGATTACGAGGGTAATGGGTAGTACGTCAAAAGGTTATATGTGGAAATTGGTACTTTAGTAGACTTATTTGAAGGTGTCAAACATTAATTTGCTACAGAAAAAGTTAACATGGTAAAAATGTGATCCTATTCCCTCGTCAAAATTACATATTGATCAGAAAAACATAATGAATTTCTAAAGGTTGACCATATTAGTTTCTTCTTCTCTTCCATTGCTTCCATGGCAATTTATTCGCTTCTTCTGTAGGATACTTGTGTATGGCCCTTTCTTGTTTTCTTGTCAAACTACATTTTAACCTGTTTTTCGGTGGTTTCAAAGGTTGCAGTTGAGTTGACTTCGTTTCGGTCCCCGCTAACGTTCTGGATTTTATTGATTTCCACCAAGTACTATAATACTCAAACGACTTCGCAAAACTCTTTAATCTCGACTATTCTCTTCATTAATGCATTCATTCTTTCTTCATTAGGTGTCTTTTCTTGTACGTCAGGATACTTATTTCCTGATCTTTATTTGGTAATCTCTTTGTAGTTCCCTTCTGCAGTCCTAAGGTTGGCTAGGTCTTGGACATTCCTTTTCCTCATCTTCCCTGCCAACTCTAAAGTCAATATGACAAGCTTGGCTACTTCTTCTGGTACTGAACCATTCCAATATCAACTTACATAACTAGGTCCAAAGTTAGCTATGTTTTGGTTCCTGGTGTTCATTCTCTTATAAAACTCTATAAAGTTCTCCAATTTTCGTCCTGAGTAGATCTCTTTACAAGTGGCATCGCCCCGTCTCGAAATCAAAATGTCGTCCTCAAGTAGCAGTATTTGTCATGCAGAACCAGATATTCTTCAAAATCGACACATTCACATTAACTTTCATGGTACATTGATTCCGTACGCAACCATCTTCTTGGGGGATTTTGTTCGTCGTCGTAAACTTACGTACTTTTTACAAAATAACACATTAAGCCAGAATTTAATTCTGCACATCTAAACATTTTGATAGTAATAATCCTAAAAATTACTGCGATTGCGAAGTAGTGAATCGCAGTAATTTAAATTTTTTTGTCTATTTTAGCAATAGATTTTACTCTTATTATTTTCCTTGCAATAACTAATTTCCTTGAGATGAGTTCTTATATTTTTGCGATTTTTTTACTATACAGGGTGATTCAGACCACCCGTCCTACCCATTTATCTCGAGAACGAAGTGAATTGGAAGAATTTTATTTTATACCAAAAGATGGCATTTCAAAAACCGATATTGACCTATCCGAGCTTTTTTTGAGAAAATTTTAATAGGACAGTTATGAACTTTTCTCTGAACATTATCATTATCCTATATAATATTATAAATATGCAAATTAATAAAAAAATATTTAAGTAAAACTGGTTTCTTTTTAAAAGACCAAAGACCTATCAAACAATATCAAACTCGGCCTATTTTACCATTAAAAACATCAAAGTTACTTCCGGTTACAGATAGTTCTGGGTTCTCTCGGAAAATAATAAGCTCACCAATGGATTCCTTAGATTAACGTTGGTAATATTTTATTTATTTCAGTGAGGTACGATAAAGCGTTCTTGAGATTAATGGGTGGGACCGGTGGTCTGAACCACCCTGTATATATTTTTCCAAGACATTGGTTATGAACATCCTAGGAGGTTTTTACGATGAATATCTTTGTAATTAAACTCTCTGCGCGATGAGTTTTTTATTGATAAATTTTCTTGCAATTAATACTGTTACTAAAACACTATAATTTTTTAAAAAGGACAGGATTGTTAATAAAATTACCTTGTAAAAAATATTTTACGAAATTTTATTAAAATATCAAATTTAATTTAAGTAGGTTTGCCTTTTTTAAATTTATAAATAATAATAAATAAATAAATATTAAAATTACATAATTTACTGTGATTAGTATCTTAACATGCAAAATTCTCTGCATAAGTGTATTGGAATCCTCCGTTGATGGTATTCATAGGATTAGTTGGGTCGGAATGGAAATGCACATAGAGTGGTCCAGGATGTGTTGCTACAAAAAAGTAATACAATTTTAATTCGTCCATTTTATAAAAAAACTTCAGTGAAAAATACATATTCTACCACAAACTCAAGTATGTACATAATAATTATTACTCCCCCAGTAACTATATTTTATAAAAGAAACATTTATATTGTAATTTTTCTGGTTTCATAGTGAAATATTTATGTGGTCACTTTTAACGGTTTTAAATTGATTTACATAGAGGGTATTATTCTTGACATTTAAATAGGAACAATGGTGGTTATAATTGATATTTTTGGCTTTCATACACTCACCCCATCCTTGCACACATTCATTTTTTGAATGGCAAAAATCATGTAGGATAATATAACAAGAAAGGTCATTTTACCTCATATTTTAAAGTTTACTCATATTTCAGGAGTTAAAATGTCAATAAAATTGTAAAAATAAATTGAATTTTCAAACAATAAATTATTAAATGATTTAAAAATATAGCATATTATTTTTGTAAAGAAGAATAAATTTATTTAAATAGAGGATTACTATAATATCTATGTCAAATAGCTTGCTGTCAGGGCTTTTTAAACATGAATATTAAAATGAAATTAAAAAAACTCGTTAATTTCATATTTTTAGATAAATAAATTTTAAATAAAAATGCCGTACACAATTTTTTTTTAAGATAATATTTGTATAAATTTGTAATAAATAAAAATGACTTACATTGTAGTGCTGTACCGACTGCAACATCACAAACCCTATCATTAGTTTGCGTTGTTGTAATTGGAATTTCGGGAATTGATAAATATTCATTTGGACAAGGTGCTGCACTTCGTAACATCAAGGAAGTAGGAGTTATTCTAAAATTAGTTTTAAATATAAAAAATGAAGAATTTTGGGCATAATTTGTATTTACGTAACACCACAAGATCCAGGATATCTTTTGAAACATGTTGAGTAATCTTGATTAGTCGTTAAAGTTGAAGTCGCTGCAGTAGTAGCAAATCCAAAACTTTGAACAGTTCCAGTTGGATCAGTATAGTACTGTAAACATCCAGGAGGAGCTACAATATCAAAGGTTAAATAAAAATTGAATTAGTATTCTAAAAATTTTTGGATTGAAATCAAAATTCCTTTTTTTTTTATTAAACATCATCTAAAAGAACAAGATCAGAAGTTCTACCCAAGTATATAGGTCCATTTTAAGCCATTCCGATGAAGGTGCAAACTTGGAGATTATTGTTTCTGGGTCCGGCTTTTGACTTCATTTAGAATGAGACTGTTTTTTGAAAATATTAACAAACGCATTTAAACCTGAGTTTATTTTTTATTTCCGATTCTTGTAGTTTCTCAATCAGGAATGAAAAGTATTTTGTATAGAGTTATCCACAAAGACTTCTATGTTTTCTATTGTTATACATAGACCGGACAACCTGTCATTTTTTTGGTGTATCACTGGCGGCCATTTTAAAGTTGACCTGTGTTTTTCTTTCTTTTACAAATTACCAGATACAACACACAATTAATGCGATGGATTATGATACTATCGGTTATTACTTAATTGAATGGTAAAAGTTATATGTCCAAAGTGCTCATTAGCAGATAAAATTTTCAAATAAAATGACGTATTTTAAGGTTACGTCAAGCGTGTCCGGTCTATGTATAACAATAGAAAACATAGAAGTCTTTGGTTATCCACGTAAAAGTGATATTTACATTATTTATGAATAGATTCAAATGTAAATTGAAAGCTGAAGTGAGCCTAGCATGGATTTCTGTGGCATCTGTGAAGATATGGAGGTTAAATAATTTGTATACTAGGTAAGAAATTAACATTCAAACAATATAGCAGAATAAAATCTAAGATAATCTTTCGAAAAAATCTAGAATCGATATTTGGCTAGTAAGTCAATGATGTTTCATTGTACTGCTAACACAAAAAACATATCTACATTTTCTTCAGTTTTATCTTCAATCTCTCAATTCTCTGACAAGATGATTGGTTTGTGGTGTCTCTATTAGGTAACTCGAGACAGACGACTTTGGGAATGTAAAACTTTAGAAAACTTACCTAGTAAACCAAAATCGTTTGCAGCTTGATTTGGATTTTCCTTCTTCTTATCAAAATTAATCTTCTTCTCATATGATGGACATTCCAGCTGCGTAACTTTGATATTCCAGGAAGCTGCTGCTAGACCAGCTGCATTACTGAGAAGAACGTTTAAGGAAATTCCGCTGCGCCTTGTTTGTTGATCCAACTGAACATAAACTAGAAATTATTGTGCATTAATTTGTATTTGTGTATGTTTAATGGGCCTACAGTGGGTGTTTGTGTTGGCTCCACAAATTTGAGGTATTTTCACATCAGTTGGGTTTGGTGTTACGTAGAATCTGTCCACAGAGCAACTCACGGTTGTTGAAGCTACTCCATTTGCATCTGTTGTTGTGGTGGCTACTGGTGGGGCCAAGTTCATGTCCAATATATCAACTCTATTATAAAATCAAATATTTATTAAATGATAATTTATGTTCTCCTTAATATAAGCTTTCCAAAAGTGATATAGCATCAGACTGGACCCATAATTTTATTAAAATTTAAATTTTGTAAAATTGAACTACACGGAATAAAATACGATATTTAAAATTTCCTTAAAAATTTAAACACAAACCTAAAAATGGTTTAAAAATTAGTTACTCAAAGCGATCTATAATCGATTCTCTGAAAATATTCGAAAATAATAATTAACAAAATAAGCATATCTAAAAATAAAACAAAAATGAGACATTAATTCTACCAGCAACGATTATTTTTTACTTCATATTTAAAAATAGTAAATATACAGGATGTTCAAAATAACACTTGTTCAATAAGAAATAAGTACCTATTGATTTTTTTGAAAATTTCAAGAAAATTATCTTTATTTGAAAGGAGACTAAATTTTATGAACCTTTCCAATTTCTACTTTCAACCATCTATCTACCTTCCGGTTCCATACTCCAAAATTCTTAAATAACTGTCATAAAATTACGTCCCCTTTAAAATAAAAGTAGAGACTAATATTTCAGAGAGGGCAAGTTTTAGTTGGGACACTCTGTATATTTTTGTCTTACCTTATTTGGCAAATGTTATCATTGACTGGTTCGATGTTGAGGGTGCAAACTGAAGATAACTGACGTGCATTTGAAGGACTTCTAAAGTAAACAACTCTTCCTCTCGCTGTTTGATTACATGTTTTTTCATCTAAAATTTACATATTTTTTTAAAATAAATATTGCTAAAAGAGCTGACATGACGCTTTGGAATAGTGGCTAGTCTAATCGCCATTCAAGGATATAAAATAATTTTTTAAGTCACGAAAAATATATCCCATATATGAAAAGTACACATTTTGATATAATTATTTTTAGAATGTAAAATTTAGTGAAATGGAAAAGGTCAACTCTTGGAATTTGTTCCATGTCAGCTGTTTTTACATTAAATAAGGGTCAAGCAGCGTATTAAAATAATTCTCTTTGTGCAAATTTACATATAACATGTTAAAATCAGAGTCTTTGATTAATTATAAAAATTTGATGAGAAGATAATTTTCACTAGATTAATTCAACTTTATCGTTTTAAAACTTTTGTTTTATTAAATTTTCTAGAAACTTAAAAAATTAATTAATAAATTCTTTATTGTTAAAAAAAATAAAACATTATAAATACGAAATGGGTAGATTACCATTCAAAATTGTAGATAGTAAATTTGATACTCAGAGTAACTTTTGTATTTTCCACAAATTCAGTAATTCCTCAGGTACGATATAGTAAAAAAATTATACATGGCCTTCTTTTCATAATGAACTCCCAGGATTTCCTGGACTTTCTTGGAACTTCCTCGGACTTATCGAGCATAATGTTTAAAATATTTAGTTTTACGTGTTTTAAACTTAAAATTTGAAAGTTATCATTTTTATGTTGTTGTTTAGGAAAAGTAAAAAAAAAATTAAAAATCTAGTCTCTAAGACCTTTTGTTTAAAAGTTATGAATTTTTAAGTAAAATATATGATATATGCTTAAATATTTTTGTAGAATTCATATTTTGCTTATTAATTATAATTAAAAAATAAAATTTCGTACACAACGGATTCTAAAGATTATATTGATATTGTCAAAATATATCTTTTAGGTACTAATAATAATAATGTAATTATAATTTTTTTACGAATTTTGGACTTTCTTCGAATCATGTTTTTTTTTCAAAAACTATAAAAGTTACTGATTTCAAATTTTTACTAGAGCTAACTACCGCAAAAAGACGAATTCTAAAAACTATTTGATTAAAATTGGTTTATTAGATTTTTGGAAAAAGTCCCAAAGTTTTTGATCGAAACAGAGTTCTTGCGTAGCTTTTCTGTCATTAAGTCCATTAAAAAATGACCCGACAGGAGACGCTACTCCTAAAATTAAAACTTAAAAAAAGGAATAGTGATTATTTTTGATGCACGTGCATTCCCAAATTATTGCTGATAAATTTATAGAATACAGAATACTTTATTAAATCACCTAAAAAATAATCTGATAAAATAAAAGACTGTAATACCTTGCTTAACGAAATTAAATGAAAAAAGGATACACTTACACCTAATGAATTGTGTTTAATAATAGCTAAAACAAGACTAGCTGTGAACCAGATGGAATACCCTGCAATATAATCAGAGAGCTTAGAGAAATACTATCTTTTCCATTAACACATCTAGTTAATTACTCTTTTGAAAGCGGATGTTTTTTAAATGGCTTAAAATTTACTAAAGTTAAGCCTGGATTTAAAAAAAGGGGATACAACTGACATGGAAAATTATGGACCAATCTTTTTATCGTGCTCTTTATCTAAAGTTCTCGAATTTTCTTCGAACGTTTAAAATCTTATCAGAATCTCAACATGGGTTTGGCCCTATGAGCAAATTTTATGAACTTAATTCCAAACGTTTCCTATGAGGATTTTCTGTGATTTGAGTCCAGGTTTCGATTTCGTACCACACTCTCAATTAATAGAAAAACTACATTGCTTAGAAATTAGGGATAAAGTAGGGGAATGTATTATATTTATCTCAAAGGTTCCAATTTGTTGAAATCAACTACAGAAAACACGGTACCTTGTTTTTTAAATAGTCGATTTTACTTCCCGTTACATTGGGGGTTCCACAAGGGTCAATGGTCAATTCTGGGCCCAGTTTTGTTCACATTATACGTTAACGATATTTCTGAATTTATATGCAATGTATTTGTTTTAATGTATGTGGATGATACATCTGTTGTAACTTGTAACTCCGGAAAATAATACAATTGAAGAAGTTGAACTGTCATACAATAAAATACTACTTCCAGATAATCTAAACTTTTTCTTCTGAAAAGTCCTTTGTCTAAATTAGATGAATTTTTAGAGTAGGTACCCTATTTGTATTTGAAACTTTAGCCTAAGACTTTCTTGTGTTTTTGCATATCTTTAAAGATAAATGTTTAGTAAAAGTTCAGAAATCTTCGACTTTCGAATATTTTAAATAGTTTGTTACAGAAATCTTTGAGTTTCTTCAGGACTTCCTTAGAACTTCTTCGGAATACCTTGGGACTTCCTTAAGCTTGTACAAGAGCTTCCTTGCTTGTCATACCCCTTACTAATTTCATAATTTTATCAATAGTGGTTTAATAGCATCCAGAAAGTATTTTTTAAATTCATTTAAACTGATCCTTTGTATTTTGAGACAGGTCTGGTTAAAAGAAAAAGGAAATTATTAGTATGGACCTCATTACTATCACTTTCAAAATAGCAAGTATCAATTATTCATTCGGTATTTACCCTAATAAACGGCGTAATCTTAACGAAAGCCGAAAATTAAGATTTTTGTAATATTCAAGATTTTCCATTTTTCTACAATTTTAATTTTTTCAAGCTTTATATGAGTTTTTAAATATACATGTATAAGTAAAATAGCTTGTGATGTTTCCGAAATTCTTATTTGAAAAATCTTTTTTGTGAGACCACTAAAGCTATAGATTATAGATGAATTTCCAAAAAATCATTATAAACATCAAATTTTCTTCTTTATGTAACACATAAGCAAAATTTTAATCGTTTTATAATAGAAAAAAATATTCTAATCTTTTTACAGTTTTTTGAGAACTTAAAAAGTATGAAATTTTAATAGTTTAGATACATCCTAAAAGTGTAGCTAAACTCTACCGAATTAATTCTGCTAAAAATATGTCCTTAATTAAAAACTTGCCACATATTTGAATTGGTTATAGCTAGAGTTGTTCACTATACTAGAACTTTTGATATTCGAACTTTAAAAAGCTCGAACTGTTCGAACTCTTTCTTTAAAGTTCAACCTACCATATTTCGAACTTGATGAACTTCAGGAAATTCGAAAGTGACGAAGTTCGAATATAAGGAAGTTTATTTGTTAATATTTATTTAAAACAGACTTTACATATATATGTATATTTTTCAGAGGTAAAAATGCAATAAAACTTTCCTAGTTAGAACTTTCTTTTAACTCGACTGGTTTTTAAACACTACTTTTGAACATAAACTTATTTTGAATCCTAACTTCTTTCGAAATATAACTTCTTTTGAAGTCATACTATTGAACTTGAATTACATATGTACAAATTTTCTTCTTCAAAAACTAAAAAAGCTTGTAGACCATGTTGGTCTTGTAAGTGATTACATATTTTTAGGACATAACTTTACAACTGAAATAACCACTATAAATTTAAAGACTTTAAATGATGTGATCAAAATATTTTATTGAGCAGGAATATTGTCGTTTAATCTCTATCACAGTTCAAAATTAAGAATGAGTGAATAATATTAAAGGCAAATAAGTATTTTTAAACACATTTTTGAAAATATAATAAAATTTTGATTGTGTTTACGAGTAGTTCATCCAAGAAATTTTGGATTAAAAGAACCAGCAACGGTTTGTGAAAAGTTTGAATTGCAACAAATTTTTTTTTAAGATTTTTCACCTTAGGCATTTGTAAAAAACACAAAGGCATTAGAAAAACTGAAAATGTGAAGGAACGAGAAAATACACACTTATTAGAAATATGCAAGACCATAAAAGGAAAGATTATATACAAAATTTGGTACTCGATGGTTCTTAAAGATTATTTATATTTTCAAAATAAATCTTTAAAAATAAGACTATACCGGGTGTCCACGAAACTAGGGCCACCACTGTAATTTCTTTATTTATGAAAATAAAAATTTGAAATTTTAGTATGTTATTTGGCATACGAAAACATATTTACTGAACTAAAAAAAATTTCAATTTCTCTTCCGGTTTCATCGGAAATGACATCAACTTTCTTATTTTAAATATAACACCCTATTTTTTTGTACTTATTATTAAACATTGGTAAAATTTAAGTATGGTTGTGGCAAAAAAATTCTTTTTTCTGATTTTTAAAAAAAATTTTTTGATTTTTTTTGATATTTTTTTTAAATCTATTACAAGTACTCTAAATAATTTAAATAGGTAAAATAAATTGTAAATAATGAAATTCATTCGGGAGTTTTTGAGAAATTTATTTTTATAATTTTTAAAATGCCTTTTTTACAAATATCTTTATTTTTTCAAATGGCATGATGGGGCCACCCCTATTTCGATAGAGGATTTGTTTCCTACTACAGTGATACCTAATATGTAGCCTTAAGTGTAGGTACTAATTTTTTTAAATCTCTTTATTTTATCTATTTATTTAAACAGCTGTTTGAAAATAAGTAAGTAAACTAAAGGATTCTACCTACATCTTGGTTATCAAGGGAGTGGCCCTACTATCATGCCATTTGAAAAAATAAGAATATTTGCAAAAAACGCATTTTAAAAATCATAAATATTATTTTCTCCAAAACGGCTGAATGGATTTCATAATTTACAATTTATTTTACCTATTTAAATTATTTAAGAGTAGTTTTAATACATTTTATTAAAAAAATGATCAAAAAAAGTCGAAAAGTTCAGAAAAAATTTTTTTTATCACAAACATACTTGGAAATTACCAATGTTTAATAATAAGTACAAAAAAATTATATAATATAAATTTAGTATATAACATACCTATACTAAAATTTCAAATTTTTGTTTTCATAAATAAAGAAATTACAGGGGTGGCCCTAGTTTCGTGGCACCCGGTATATTTTCCTTAGAATTTTGGGGAATCTGGTTTTATTTTTTTCCAAAAACTAGAAAAATTAGTGATTTAAAATTTTTGCTATTCCAAAAAGATGTATTATAAAAAATATATATATAAAATTGATTTATTAGATTTTTCATAGCCTTACGCTCACCTCTATAATTACAACCAACAAAAATTGTGATTATATTTGATGCACGTGCTTGTTTCGTAAAAATTTAGAAATCTTCGACATTCGAACATTTTAAATAATTTTTTTCGGGTTTTTTTTTCAGGATTTTTTTAAGACTTGCTTAGAACTTCCTCTCGGAATACCTTGAGATCTTCTTGCGTATCGTACCCCTCGTTTGTTCCACGATTTAAGAAAAAAACATATCAATATCACATTCCATATTTTTTTTAGTAATTTTGAGGCAAATTTGGATTAAATCCTTCATAGAATTCCTAATAATTTGGCTGGGAATAATTATCTTAAAATTGGTCAAAAGTTTGGTATCGTTTTATGTATATATTTTAATGGTTTTTAGACTTGGAAAGTTTTAGTGAGATTCCAAATGTGGAGGTATATCGAAATTGTAAATGAATCTTTTAAAAGTTCAAATTAGCTTGAAGTCTAATAGCCTAGCAATTGTGGTATTTTCTTTAATAAAATAAAATTTGGACCTTAAGGAAAATTCGTATTTACTTTTCTTAGATGGCAGCTGTGAATTTTTTTCTGCAAAAACTAAAAAAGGGTATTTGATCTTTTAAAGATTACAGAGTTTTAGGACATTTAAAGGTTAACCAAAGTTCATTAAAACTGAAATAACAAATGTAAATTTAAAGGTCTAAAATGATGTAACCAGATCTGGCAGAGCTACAAAGGATTCTGAGTAAAAGTGGCAAACCTCCTAATATCTTCATTTTATAAGATTTTATTAAGCTGGAATGTTATAGTTTTACATCTGTCATAGTTACAATTTAAAAGCTATTTAAATTAAGTCTTTTAAAACTTTATGGTTGTTATCTTATAAAGCCAATAGAATATTTTTATAGAAATTTTTGAAAAAAATAATAAAATTTTAATTTGGTGCTATTAATATAGTGTCCAACAAAATTAACATTAAAAAAAAACTTTTATACTCTTTGTGAAAAGTTTGAATTGGGACATATAAAAAGTTTAGGAATTGTTCACCTTGGGCCTTTGTAAAAAAACACAAAGGCATTAGAAAAAACTGAAAATTTGAAGGCACGAGGAAATAGTTCGCATTACACACTTAATACAAATATGCAAGACCATAAAAGGAAAGATTATTGCTAGGATTTTAAACTTACAAACGCAACAGGAGTTCCAAACGGTGCAATTTCCTCTTCCAACAGCGCTGCCTCTTGTCTTTTTGCATTCCGCGCTCAACATGCAAGTGCCTTCTCTATTTAAACCGCTGCTTTGCACACTACACGGCGCCAAGTTGTCTTGAATAAAAGAATCTTAAAAAAAAGAAAAAAAAATTACGGCGATATTACGAATGTGGATTGTGAGTACCTCTATTGGTCCAAATCGACATGAGTGGATCATCGGACATATCGAAAAATAATTGGGAATAGGCATAATGCCCATAAGCAAATAAAGCGATTATCGCGGTGAAGAATAAACGTTGCATTTTCACTAATGAAACTAAAAAAACAAGCGCAGTGAGCTCCCTTTTAAACATCTCTTAATCAAACATAACAGTATTATTAAAAAATCAACAATTTCGTTGTCCCTAATAACGGTAAATTAATAGGCGGACAAATAAAAATCCATTCGGCGTTCCATTGACAAATACTTAAAAAAATGAGGCGCGAAGAGTCAAGTGCTTGATGGACTTTTGAGCTTCTTGTTTGTCTCAATTATTGCACAGTCATAAATGGTTAATTGGCGTTTGCTTGTTTTCGGTTCGACGACCTCACAAAGAAATTTTCGACTTCTGTTGCGTCTGACATGACACAAAATTGAATTAATTAGAGCTGTATTGTGCATTCAAAGGGATATCTCTGTAGGACAAGCTCGAGGACTGCAACTGAACGGACGAGGGTGTTTGCATTACAATAGTTCAGTCGTGAGATGCATTGCTGCTACTAGCCACTATACCTAACTAAAGGGAGCCATTAGGTCAATTGTTACTTACAAACCCTCCTAAATTATATCGGATTATAATCCAGACAATCCAGAACTTCATCAATACATACAATTAGTATTTTACTCATATTTTATGCGATATACATAAATCATATTAATATTCTAATATTTATTATTTTTTTGCGATTGTAAATTTAGAGTTTGTAAACCTTTAAGCCGGGTATGCAGGCGTAGCGTACAACAAAACACCTGCGCTATAGCCTCGTGTATTAATTTTTATAGTCGGCGGAAAAAGTTCGGCGGATTCGCCGGGGTAGTCGGAATAATCTGCTAATAGTTACAGGCCACATCGAAAGTGGGAAACATGCCTTATCTCGGAAATAACGAGCGAACTTTGTGGAATGAATCATTTAGCGATTTCTGGAGCGTTTCTTGCGATCGGGAATTATTTAGTAGTAGAGAAACTGGATGCATCATTATTTAACCGGTGGAAATCGATAAGGGACTCCACGAACGCGTTAATCTGCGAAAAAGTACGAGATGCCACCGTGCACAGCGCCCTAATCCCACCTACAGACAGGCTAAGCCGCAGATTGATCCCGAACTGCGATAGCAATTAGTGGTATTAACTTGCAAATAATAACAACCGGAACCATATGAGAAAAAAGAAACAAACTGACAGCTAACGAGTGGAAATAGAAAACTAGAGGCTACTATTAGTTACAAAACTTTAATAAAAATCAATCGAGATACGTTTTTATCTCAAAGTAGTTTTGTTCTGATTTTTGACCAATCTCTAAAGGGAATGGGATTAGAAAACCTCATCGTCCAATTCATCTATCGCTTTTCTTCTTTAAACCACCGATAACTTCTATTTCCAAATTTATTCTTTTTTATCAAGTATTGAATCACAGTTTCGGGTCTTTATACCGGATTATATACTTAATTTTATTTTGAAAAAGTAGGTGATGATAATTAACTTAAATATCTTGCTATTTTAAAGTCTCAAATATTAGAGAATCTCCATAGATGGCGTTAATACGTAATACGTTTCTAAATACCGGGTGGAAATGAAAACCGGGTCACCTCCATACCTTTTTTATTTATGAATAGAAAACCTTGAAATTTGGCTATGTTCTATGATTCAAAAAAACAAATTTTATATGCATTTTTTTTCGAAATCACTTCAGGTTTCACCAAAAACTCCATGAACTTTGTTTTTTTAAATATAACATCCCATATTTTTATTCATGGTTTAAAATTATTTTAAAAAAAGAACTATTTTTGAGATATTAGTTGTAATTATTTCCGAAATAATTTTTTTTTCCAAAAAAATAATGGTTTTTGAAGTCGGTGAAAGGTACTAAAACTGATTCTAAATAATTCAAATACCTATGTATTAAAATTGTAATTTGAAAAAAATGTTAAGTGCTTTTTGAACTATTAATTTTTAAACTTAGTTAATGATGATTTTAGCAAATATCTCACTTTTTTTAAATGCAATGATGCAGGGTCATTCGACTTTTAAAAAAGAGGATTTTATAACGATTATTTTGGTACCCCATATGTAGGGGTATTATTTTGCATGTGCCTGTAATAAAGATACTTAATAGCTATTATTTTCCAATTTAAGAAATAAATAATTTTATTAGTTCATTTAGCGTTATCCAGGGTGCACCGCGTGGACGCGAACTAGTTTCACACCCCAAAAAACGTAAAAATATTCATATATAAAAAATGATTAATAAAATGTGAAGAATGCAGGTAAAAACGATAAAATCACAAAAATTGTTCAAAATAATAATAATAATAAATCATTTATTGGTTCCATAAAGTACAATAATTATACATTTATCAAAAAAACCAAAGGGAACATTATCAGCAAGTTTGCATAAGTAATGCTGTTCCCTCCTTAAGTCCTAACTACTGCTTATTATAAAAAGAAGGTATACAAAAAAGATATAAACATAACAATAATTAAGTTGAAAATAAAGACTAATGTAAAATAACATAATTTTCAACTAATTACAAATTAATAGATACATGATCAACATGTGAAAAGAAAAAAAACAAATAATTAAATGAAAAGAAATATTTTCCAAATATATCAGGAGTATCGATAATTCTTGTATTTGATAATTAACTGTACAAGCGTAGATCCCTAAGCTAGTTTTGAGCCAGAAGCAACTGAGTTCTCAAGCATAACTTGAATGAGTACAATGAATTATGTGAAAAGTTGTAAGTGTTATAGAAAAGTGTAATATTGTTCGAGAAACTTCTTTTAAATATCTGAGAACGATGTTTTGGTAGCGAGAGCGTATCTTTACGTCGAACATTGATGTTGTGAACATCAGAGCGAAATTTGATCCGTTCGTAAAGGTAGGGGGGGGGGGGGGACTTTAAAGATATAACCTTATAAAAGAAGCACCCCGAGAGTAATATTCGGCGATTTTTCATTGTGAGCCAATTTAATTCCCTTATTTAATTTTTATCAAATTTTCTAATTACAAAGATTAGTATTACACATGCGTTTTGGACAAGCTGTATTCTTTTAGAGCAGTAGCTGTCAATGTAGGAATTGTATAAAGAATCACAAAAGTTAAAATTAGATAACACCATTGCTTCACATAACATAATTTTATTGTTTCTAGAAAGAAATTCGCGATTCATGTAAAATGACTTTAACGCTATAAATGCTTTTTTTAATTAAGTATATTGTGTTGCTTCTGAATCGCAAGTCGGTGTCAAACAATACTCCTAGGTTTTTGGTGCAGTGAGAATATGATAAGATGGAACCATCAAGATGTAAGCGCAAATTTTGGTCAACAGTGCATCTTTTGCCTTTGCTCCCAAAAACGAGTAACTTGGATTTACTGGCATTAAGCTGAAGACTGTGTTTTTTGGAATTAATTACCAGTTTATTTAAATCAGAGTTAAGTTGCAGTTCTGCAAGCTGTAGGTTTTCAACAGGAAAGGATAAATAAATTTGGGAATCATCTGTATATAGATGAAAGAAACAATTACTGATTAATCTAAACAGATTGCTTGTGTATAGAGAAAATAACAGTGGACCCAAGATGGATCCCTGCGGAATACCTGAGCTAATGGGGCTATCTTTAGACAAATTATTATTATAATACGTCCACTGCCTTCTATCAGATAGAAAAGATTTTATAAGCTCGCAGGCTGTTTCGTGAAAACCAGAGAATTTTAAGATAGATACCATCAACACATGGCTAATGGTATCAAACGCCTTTGAGTAATCGAGAAGAATCAAGACACTTACCATATTATTGTCAGTTGCTCGGATTAAATCATCAGCAATGCTAGTAAGGTGGAAGAATGTCAGAGTGATGGTTTAAGTAAATTCTTATTTGTTTGTCAATTATAGTTTCGAGCACTTTTGACAGCGTAGGCAAAATGCTTATCGGTTCTAATTTCAGAAAACGATGTAGGGTTAGACACCTTAGGAATTGGTATAATGATCGGTTTTTCCAATCATAGGGAAAATAGTTTGAGGTAATACAACAATTAATAATATGGGTAATGTAGTCTATAAGATATGAGTAAGAGATTGTTAAAATTTTCGCATCAATGCCATCAGAACCACTCCTGCTAGGCTTAACTTTGGAAAGAATGGTAGCAATCTCTGAAGAAGCAACTCGTAACAACTCGAATTTTGTTTCATTATTTGATCTACAGTTATTATTATAGAACTCGAGTGTATCGCGGTCACCGTAAACATGATGTTGGTTTAGGCTGAAGAAATTGTACAGACCATCAGTGTTAGTTAGTTCAGGTGGAAGTTGGTGAGATTTTTTTTTGCTCCCGATTCCTATCCTTTGAAGGTTAGTCCAGATACTTTTTTTATTTTGTCCGTCGATCAGAATTCTGTGGTCAACATAGGCTAGCTTTTCTTCACGAATAGCTTTGGTTGTTAGATTGCGCATAGCATTGTCGCGTAATTTAATCATGCATTTAATATTGTATGTAATCCATGGTTTTAAGGACTTATAGTGCTTAATGGTATTTAATGGTGCGTTTGTGTCAAATAAGTATTTAATATTATCGTTGAAAAAAATTATCTTTTCATCGTTTTTCTCAATATCAAATATTAGAAACCTTGGTACACTTAGAAGATCTGTAATAAAGGTTTGAATGTGTGCAGTAACACGATTGTGATCACTGACATTATGAGTGTCAAATACATGAGTTTCTGTTACAGTAGTATCCTCACCTACTATTATTAAATCAAGAATGGAATGTTTCGTGAGAGTAATTCGAGTAAGTTGATCAATTACTTGCGATAATGACATAGATTCAAGAAGTGCAGAAATCTTTAAGAAGGGAACAGTTAGAGGTGACCAAAAATCAATATTAAAATCCCCAACACAAACAAAATTGCCTTCCTCTAATAAAATCTGTGATAATTTTCTCGAAGTTGTCAATAAAGAGATCAAAGTTGCTGTTAGGAGGTCTGTAAACTATACCAAAGCTGATTTTTTTAATCCCAATGCTAATTTGAATCCACAACCCCTCAAGGAATTGTTCGCTTAAACGCCATAATATTTTAAAGCTAAAAACTTTTTTATGTTTATCGCAACCCCTCCTCCTCGACTGGACCGATCAGCCCGAAGAAGAGTATAATTATCAATATCAAGTAAAGAATTGGGTATCGAATCACTTAAAGCAACAACATCCCAGTCCACGCCTGCGAACAGGTCTTTAAAAAGATCATAGGCACTGCACAGCGATCTTACATTATAGTGACAAATTTTAAGATCCTTTAAGTGCACAGACATTAAAACTTGAGTATAGATATAGGAAGCAATACAATTATACAATTTAATGAGAGGAACTTAGAAAACGAACGGTAATACAAAAACTGATAACTAAACCAATAGTAGGTGCACTTATAAATTATGAACTAATACGTAAAACAGGAAAGATTAGTTATTAATTTTATTATGGCTTCTATTGTTGAACCTGACGCTTGAACTAGAAGATGCCGAGTTATGTCTTGAATGAAATTTATTCTTGTTAGTGCTTCAATTTTGGAAGGTGTTTTAAGAACTCCAAGATTTGTATCAGGTTCTAGTAAATCTTCAATATCTTCAGGAATATGGAATTTTGATTTATGGACTATATTATTATCAGATGGTGTAGCGGGAGCACTATGTACTCTTCTTATATTCCCGTAGTTCTCAGTTTGTTGAAACCTCTCCAGATCTTCTACTGTATACAGCTCATTGTTGTTTAGCAACTTACTTCCTTTGACAATTTTTGCATTCAATTTTTGGCTGCGCGCTTGAACAAGATGTATTTCAAAATTTTATACTCTTTTCTTTCATCTTTAGAAAAGTCATCGGTGATGAATAAATTGGAATTTTTTAAGTTTGGGCAGATTTTCTTAATCTCTTCGTTTTTGAGGTATCTATTCAGTTCTAATTTAGTTAACAACAAATGTCCTCCGTTGTTTTCAATACAAAGTTCGTGTCTACAAATGGTAGAATGAATTGTTTTCGTACAACGAAAAAATCATTTGTTGAATATGTTGCTATTGTGACAGATTTTATCTTTTTTCAACAAATACAAAACGTGCATAAGGAAGAGATATAGAAAATCTATCACCAAGCAACTTTGTCAACAAACGATTTTTTCGTTTTACGATAAAATCACAAGAATTGTTCAAGTAAATGAACTGCTTTTTATTTCATTATTAAAATCAATATTTATAATATTCAGAAAATTTAAATGGTTTATTCGTAAATATTCGGGCTTTTTTCTATTTTAGGTATTTGGCCATTTCAATATCAAGCTTTGTGTATTAAAAACTGTTTGCCTTCAAAGGATAAACAGAATGGACATATTTATTTAATTTTCTAAAAGAAATTTTCGGTTTATTTGTATCGGCATTTTATGTAGAGTTGGCATTTCATCGGTCGGTCTTTTGTACAATTTAGGCTTTGTGTATTAAAAACTGTTCGGCTTCAACGGATAAACAGAATAGACATATTTATTTAATTTTTTTCGTTCGATTTGAAAATTTCGAGTCGCGTTTTAAAGAGGAATGTTCATTCTAACTGGGATATGAATTTTAAAGAAAGAAATTCCGGAAAACGATTGATTTTTGTTGCTTTTTTTCGGATCGTCGGCGGCGTCGACTTTGAAAAATACCAGTTCCTTCGGGTTTCAAAGAGAAGCAACGAAATTTGGCCCACTTTATTTGAACATCCTGGTGATTTAGCCGAACCATTTTTATGCCTCCAAGTGCAACGGTGTAGCGTCACGGCGTAGAGACGTGAAGTGAACAATTTTAGTGTTTTTTTCGGACGGGGAAAGTTTTCAAACCATGGGGATTCGATAAGAATATCAGCAACTCCAAAAGATTCGTCGTGTTTTGATTTTTGATCTGCATAAATTGCTTTCCCCTGAAACGAACGCTTTTTTTGATATTTAATTTTTTCACATACTTTTGGCGCTCTCAAAGTCGCGCTTCGTTTTTCGTGCTTTTTCGACGTTGACTTTGAAAATTCACTCAAGACTTGTGTCTAAACAAATTTTGAAGTGCCTGATGATGCCCTAATAAAGGCGAAACTAGTAGCACTGTCTTTTATTTCTTCGTCTGGTAATAGTTGGGATTAGAATCATCATTATTCGCTCCACATTAAAAAATATTCCAAATCATCGTCAATTTTCATTATTAATTCATAACTTTTCACCGGGACCACTTACAAACGTCAAATCATTTTTATTTGCCTCCCTACTTCTTTCTTCAGAGAAATCAGCATGTTTCAATTTTACACCTGTAATTAATTTGGGTGGAACGTACTTTCAGCAAGATGGTGCTCCTGCACTTAATCCAAGAATAGTGGTGGAATATTTAAATAAACATTATAATAACCAGTGGATTGAATTAATGGTCCAATTCGATATCCTTCGATGTCACCCGATCTTTCCCCGCTAGATTTTTATCTTTGGGGAAAAATTAAAGATAAAATGTATCTTACTCCACTAGATTCAGCAGATGAATTAAAAAGACGCGTTAGAAATTCTGTCAATAACATTACTCCAGAGGAATTAAATAGAGTAATTATTCATTCTACCATTGGTAGACACGAACTTTGTATTGAAAACAACAGAGGACATTTTGAACAATTTTTCTGATTTTATCGTTTTTACCTGCATTCTTCTCATGTTATTAATCATTTTTTATTTATGAAAATTTTTACGTTTTTTGGGGTGTAAAACTAGTTCGTCTCCACGCCGTGCACCCTGGATAACGCTAAATGAACTATAAAATTATTTATTTCTTAAGTTGGAAAATAATACCTATTAAGTATCTTTATTACAGACACACGCTAAATAATACCCCTACCTATGGGGTACCAAAATAATCGTTATAAACTCATCTTTTTAAAAAGTTGAATGACCCGGCATCATTGCTTTTAAAAAAGTGAGATATTTGCTAAAATCTTCATTAACTAAGCTTAAAAAATTAATAGTTCAAAAACCACTTAAAATTGTTTTCAAATTACATTTTAATTTAGGTACTTGAATTATTTAGAATCAGTTTTGGTATTTTTCATCGACTTCGAAAACCATTTCTTTTGAAAAAAAATTTTTTTTCCAAAAAAAATAAATCAAATACCTATCTCAAAAATATTTCTTTTTTAAAAGTATTTTAAACCATAAATAAAATAATGGGATGTTACATTAAAAAAAAAAGTTCATGTTATTTTCGGTGAAACCGGAAGTGATTTCGAAAAAAAAAATGCTTTATAAAATTTGTTTTTTTTAAACCATAGAACATACCCAAATTTTAAATTTATTCATAAATAAAAAAGTTATGGAGATGACCCGGTTTTGATTTCCACCCGGTAACAAGGTGTCTTCAAATGAGCTATTCGGTACAAAAGAAATGAACATCTAAAAACTTTAAATATAATCACTGTGTTTTGTAATTGTTTTTGAAAATCAGTGTATTTTTATTACATACTTCAATTTCATTATAATTCATTACTAATTTTTTGGCATTATTCAACAAGCTCGGACCAAAGCTAGTATGGGCAATCTATTGGGTAATAAGTAATGGATTATGGGTAATGGGACTGCACCCAGCTTTTCAGCAAAAAATCCAGATATGAGTCCGAAGTGTATCTTCAAGAGCATGTTGCACCCCAATGCTTTGTATGTTGTCAATAATTCAATTATTAAATCTTAGTAATTTTCTGTTATTTTTCTCCTAAACAATGCAATAAGCATCGCTTGATCGAAAAGCACTTCTTTTTAAAATTCTCTAGTAAGGGGTTCTATGGAGAACCCTGTATAAAAACACAATACAATTTAAATTTGACGAATAGTATCTCACCTAGTATCAAAACTCAAGTAGTTTAAATATATTTTATTATACGTTTTTTTTTGTATTTTTTAATCAGACAATGGTTCACCAAATTTCGGGGATAAACCAAATTTTATAGATAAAAAACCAAAAAAGTGATGTCTACCTAAAACAATTTTAGTTATATTTTAAAACTGAGTTAAATAATATGTTATAATTTTGCCTACTTTTCAAAACGCAATAAAAAAATTAAAAAAAAACATCTAAAACAAAAACAATAAATCAAATGCCTATTCACCATAATTTCACCCTTTACTATTATTAAAATTATAAAAAGCGCTCGATTTTAACGAAGTACGCTTTTTCTTGCTTTTGCATAATTATTTGGCTTATCCCACAAAGCAAAAAAGAAATTTGAAAATTACTTTAGCGGTGAAATATTTATAACGAAAAATCAAGAGCTTGGTCAGATTAAGTACTAATTATAAAGCTTTAACAAAAGCAAATTTTATTTTTCATATTTTATCAATAATTAAAGAAGCAGTGGCGTAACTACCTATAAGCAAGGTTAAGCAATGCTTAAGGGCCGACGAAGATTATAAGAGGCCCAATATCGTGCAAAAAAAAATAAGAAAATTTGTGCCATAAACACAAAACTTTCATTAAAGTATCATACATTGAAAATAATTTTAACATTATAATTTACTTTTCTACGATCTGGCTCTTTGAAAAGGCCAAAACAAAATAGGCCTAAAATGACCGAAATAAAAAAAAGCCAAACGATAAAACGCCGACTTGGAAAAATTGCCGAACGTTAAATAGCCGAATAGAACAAAAGGCCGACTGAAAAATAGCCGAATTCCACAAAAGACACTATGATAAAATGCTGAAAACTGAAAAGCACAAAAATTACAAATATAAAAAAGCCGAAAATATATGTATATTATAAAAATACTTAGATTAAATTAAATAACTATGTCCATTATTTACCCTTTAAAACCAGACACTTTTTATTAGTTGAGATTGGGTTTGTTTAGCTTTATTTTTTCGGCATTTTACCATACATGCTTGTACAAAATTTTTTATTTTTTTTTATAAAAAATAAAAAGTTCTTAAGTTATTTGAGGCTGACAGTTTAAAAAATCATAAAATAATTCAACGATTTTTCAATGTTTTCCTTGCAATTTTCCGTCAAAAAATCGGCTACTGATAAATGATAGTACCGTACACGTTTTCAAAAAATTTTGTAAAAATATTTATAAAAATAAAAAAGCAATTAAGATTATATTCCAACTAAAGTTCCATAAACGTGATTAAAATATAAAATAATTCAAGAAATCGACGATTTTCTGAAGTTTTCCATTAATTTTTTAGCCGAAAATTGTAACATTGATAGATGATAGTACCATACACGATTATACAAAATTTTGCAAAGATGTTTATAAAAATAAAAAAGTTATTAAGTTTTTTCCAACTAAAGTCTCAAAAAGGTGAAAGATGAAATCGAGATTTTCTTGGAATTTTCCGCTCAAAATTATAACACTGGTAAATGATAGTACTATACACGATTGTACAAGATTTTGTAAAAATGTTTATAAAAATAAAAAAGTTATTATGTTTTTTCCAATTAAAGTCCCAAAAAGGTGAATAGAATACAAAACAATTCAAGAAATCGACGATTTTCTCAAGTTTTTCTTGGAATTTTCCCCTGAAATTGGTAACAGTGATAAATGATAGTACCATACACGATAGTACAAAATTTTGTAAAAATTTTCATAAAAATAAAAAAGTTATTAACTTTTTTCCAACTAAAGTCCGAAAAAAAGATGAATAAAAACAAAATAATTCAAGAAATCCACGATTTTCTCAAGTTTTTTTTGGAATTTTCCGCCAAAAATTGTAACACTGATAAATGATAGTACTATAAACGATTTTACAAAGTTTTGCAAAAATGTTTATAAAAATAAAAAAAAGTCCCAAAAAGGTGAAAAAAATATAAAATAATTCAAGAAATCGACGATTTTCTCAAGTTTCTCTTGGAATTTTCCGCCAAAAATTGTGACACTAATAAATGATAGTACTACACACGATTGTACACAATTTTGTAAATTTTTTTATAAAAATAAAAAAGTTATTAAGTTTTTTTCAACTAAAGTCCAAAAAGGTGAATATTAAAATACCAAATAATTCAAGAAATCCACGATTTTCTCAAGTTTTTCTTGGAATTTTCCGCCGAAAATTGTAACACTAAGAAACGATAGTACCATAAACGATTGTACAATATTTGTAAAAATAAAAAAGTTTTTTCCAATTATAAAATTCGAAAAACGCTGAATAAAATACAAAATAGTTGAAGAAATCGAAGATTTTCTCAAGTTTTTCTTGGAATTTTGTACCAATGATAAATAATAGTGCCATACACGATTGAAAAAATTTTTGTACAAATATTTATTCATAGTAATTCAGTTTTTTTCCAACTAAAGTCCTAAAAACATGATTAAAATATAAAATCATTCAAGAAATCGATGATTTTCTAAAGTTTTTTAATTCGCTTATTTTCTTTAGGCCTTTTAAATGCGTCGGGTTTTCGTCTAATTTGCTCTTTTGTCTTTCCTCTCTTTCTCCAATTTGTCCATTTATCTTTCGCCCTCGTTTCTTTGGTTCTTTTGTCAATATCGGTCTTTTGGTTGGGGTAGACCTTTGCATTGTTATTTTTGTTTACAATTTTGTGTCGAAAATCATAAAATATATTCTAATTATTGAGGAGATTTTATTCTGTTTTAAATTTTGACCGTTTTTTTTTCAAGTTATTTAACAGAGAATGTTTGTTCCGAATTCAATCAATTTGGGGGGCTTATTTTATAAACTTGCTTAAGGGCAAAAAATTACTAGAAAAGAAGTCAATAGACTTTTATCAAAAAGTTACAACACCCTTTAAAAATATTACGAAGGTACACAATTTTGAGTCCTAAAAAAACTGGGACTACTGTGCTACAAATAATTTACTTTTTTGTATTTTCTGATTTGTAAAATAATTTTCAATAAGCATTTATTCAAAATAATATATTATAAATTATGAATTATCACCTTTGCTGCATTTATTTACCTACCTATTTTAAATTAAAACAAAACGAATTAAAAATACAATTCAATATTGATTATTGTTGCAGTTGACGTTTGATTAAAAATCCTAAATATTTGTAACAATATTTTTCGTAAATTAATTATTTATAAAATCAAACAAATTTCTATTATCAGTCAAAACTAAAAGTGTGTAGGTTTATTATTATTGTAGCAACATCAGTGTTCGTTAAAAGTGATTGATTAAAGCTGGAATTAAAATGGATAATTTTACTTTTATGAACGCACTGGTAGTTAGTTTTTACCAAATATTATTTTACATCACTAAAATTCACAATTATTAAATTCTGTTGAAATCAAACTATTGTATTTAGAGGCAGTTTTAAAATACACATCATTAAACGAGTATTGTTTACCAACATAAATATGGCATAAACATATGATTATGGATGGATAAGTATAAAATAACTCGTTTATATTATCTGTTTTAATTACAATTTTACATGTAAAAATTGCACATTACCAAAACCAATGTGACAAGTAATTTCCTTGTAATACTGGTAAGGAGTGTTTTACACTGCAGTTTTCAAACCCTTTCTAAATTGAACCACCATTATTTTGGTTTCAAGAGTATTGGTAAGTTTGATAATGAGAATGGCATAGCTCAAGTATTGAAGATTGCATTTTAGAACAAATAAAGTATTAATGCTCCAAAGGCATGGAGTTTCGTAAATATTTAATAATTTGTTGAATAGTTGATGGGTAAAATGAGTGGAGAAAACTTGTTAATTAAATTGATTCAACTTTGTTCTTTTAGTTTCGTTTAAAGTGAATTTTTGTTTGAATCAATTCAGTGTATAACGTAGCATTGTCGTCGTAAGTTGAGTTTAAATGTGAAAAGAGGGACTCGTTTACAATAAAGTAAAACAAGAAAAGAAGTTGGAAGAAGGAAGTGTATCGAACAGGAAGCAAGATCGTTACATTAAACAATAGCGGCTAGTTTTCCGAGCAATCTGCTGGTTATATTTATCTCGTGTCACCTGCCATCGACAGGCTAAGAGCAACTGCTATTTACTGATTGCCTTTGGCGCGGTCCATTGCAGAACTCATCTGAGATAAAACCCGAAGGATAGGGTCGGGGAAGTAGGAAGTAGTTTTGTTATGTGAAACTTTTGCGATTTAACTTTTTGTAAAAATATTTGGAGATGGACCGCGTGCTAACTCCGGTCGCGTGCTGCGACTCCACAAGTTGCATATAACGCAGAATCAAGTGGGGGTGCAAGTATACTACCCTACAGGGTAGCATGGTTTAGGCGATTAGTGGCGACTTTGTGCCCGACTGTACCTGAGTGAGACCGTTTCCATGGAGACCACCCTTTAGTAGACAGCACACAGTCGATAGCTGCGAGGGCAACTAAGGCCAAACCATTGCCACTCACTACGAATTAGCACGTTGTATGAAAAATGGAGGTCACTTAAAACGGAAGAATTTAAGGGCTCTCGCTCACATCCCATTCACCCCACTCCAAGACCTCAGGATTTCAAATCATGTCAATGGAGGAGGTTAGCTACGATATTCGGAAAATATTAAAAGTGGCCTTTTTTCCCTTTTACCAGAAACGACCTCACATTTATAAGCAGGACCGCCTGTCGCTGATCGATATGCCACAATCAGTTCCTCGTTCCGCGACCAGTTATCGAAAGAAATGAAGTCCATTTCCGCGCAATGAAGCGGACGTATACGTTGATTTACGCCGGCCTATCCAACCCACTTTCGACTAGAATTGAAAATCTGCGCATAAAAAATAACAACCTACAGAAAAAATACATAAAACCCACCAGGCGAATCAAATTCACATTAAATTATCCCCACTAACACTAATTGCACCTGCATAAAAACAATCTTTATGTTTTATACACTCTCCACATTGAGCCGTTCAGGCGAGGTTTACTTTTCCATTATATTTTATTGCACTTACAATCCCCTTGATTCACTGGTAAATACCTTACACCAACCACAAAGTACTAAAGGACCGACAACAACCATAAAATGGATAAACTGCTTTAGATCTATTATATTATAAAAATTATAGAATAACACTAGTAGTACACACATAATTTAGAGGTCTTCAAAAGTTCCAACTTTTATTTCAAATCAAAAATTGACATATTTTATTTAAAGCTTTAAAATATCCTGTTTTTATTCGATCAGTGCGAATCGTCTCAAATATGTGGTGAGTTTGAATAAAACTAAGTTTATAGTCCGAGTATGTGTTCAATGAGTATAAACATAAAGTGTGAGTTTATATTTAATCTCATATGAATAGTGTTTCATAAATTTCAAGACTTTCAATACATCTTGTCTTGGAATTGTTTAATTTTAAGACAAATTTTTAAGATAATACAAGAAGATTTGCTGAAGAATTAAGATATTTTGACAAGCAATCAAGAATATTTTGATATAAAATAAGAGCACTAGGTAGATGAAAAAAAAGTACCTACCGAATAGAAAAAATTGCTCATGAACATTTGTAATACTCATTTATTTCATGCTTTGTTTAGTGCTGAGTTTTCCTTTTGAAATAAAAAAATAATATTCAGTTCAAAATATTATCTTGGATCTTCGTTAAAAATCTATTCAAAAAGCCTGGGATACTCCTCTTTTGGACTTTAAATAATATTTTGTCATCTGCTAACAATTCTTGTCTAAGGAATCTGGTGCATGGCTCAATGCTCTTCCTGTTTTTTTCTTTAGGAACATTACATGATAATGATTCCTTCAGAATAGGATTTGATCTAGGTCTTGGTACTTCTCTGTGTATACAACACACTTGTTCCTGTGGCGCTACTATCGATGAGGATGGACTTCATGAATTCAGTTGTCGACTTAGTGCACGAAGATTTTCTCGACACCATGAAGATAATTAATGTCATTAAAAGAGGTTTATCTTCCGCAAATATTCCTTCCATTTTGGAACCTTTAGGAACAATCAGAGATGATGGCAAAAGGCCTGATGGAATGAGTATGATTCCTTGGAGTTGCGGGAAACCTGTAGTTTGGGATTTTACTTGTGTCGATACCATGGCACCTTCTCATTTATCAGGTACTTCAATTTCGTCTGAAGCTGCATCATTAACTTGAGAAAAAATTAAAATTTCTAAATACAGAAATCTTGAAAAAAAAATTCATTTTGTTCCCAGTTAGCATTGAAACTTTTGGTGTTTGGGGTCCTCTTGGTTTACTATTTGTTAGCAAGATCCAAATCTTTTCTAATACAGCGTATTAGTATTGCTATTCATTGGGGGTAATGCTGCCTCTGTCTTGGCTGCCCTTCCTAAAGGAAAATCCTTTGACTTTTCTCAATTCCATATTCCGACGTTCAGAATAATTTGTCTTCCTATGGCTTGTCTTCTTCGAAGAAAGAAGATGTTTGAAATTTTTTATTTGATGGCTCCTTTCTTCCTTCAATAGATCCTTTTATGGGTTCATTGGAGATATCAAATAATCAACATCAAAATAACATCTCAACTGGTGATGCCGAAGTTGAAGACCAGGTTGAGGAATCACCTGAAGATGAAGAAGAAAACGGCAAGGAGGAAGAGGAGTCTGAGCCTGTTAAGAAAGGACGTGGACGTAAACCAAAGTTCGCTCCTGCAGAAAAAAAGGAACCAGCTAAAAGAGGAAGGCCTGGTAAATGGGCCGCAGAGAATGCAACCTCTGATGATAAGGAACAAAAAGAAGTTCCCGGGCGTGGTATGAATAAAGCCACTAAAAAGGCTGAACCAGAGACTGAAGATGACAAAGAAGAAGAGGAAGTCAAAGAAAAGAAAGAAGATGCTGAAGAAAGGCCTAGACGTGGCAATCGGGCACAAAAAATCAACTACAATGAAAATACTGGTAGCTTTCGAAGATGATTTTTTTAAGTTAGGAATATTTTATATTAAACTGTAATCATTTAATCATGTATTAGAACAATAAATTACCTCAATATGCAATCTCAAATTAAAAAAGAACAAAAAGTCAGTTTGAGTGCTGTTTATTATTGCATATAAATCATAGGAGCATATCTACATGTTTCGGCTGTAAGCCATCTTCAGGACAACTACAAAACATAACGCTAATGAGGGACAATTAAAATTACCAAAACCATTCATTTACTTGTCAAATAACAAAGTACGAGTAAAATCTCATGGAAAATATCATCAACAAAATACAGTTTATTACAACAAATTTCTCAAAGAAAAGAAAGTTGTCCTGAAGATGGCTTACAGCCGAAACATCTAGACATGCTCCTATGGTTTATATGCAATAATAAACAGCACTCAAACTGACTTTTTGTTCTTTTTTAATTTAATCATGTAATTTGTTACACTCGAAATTTAGTAGTAGTACATTTATGCGTATGATAACTGATAAAGTGCAATATTTTTCTCCAGAAATTAAATCAGATAATTCACTAATTCGAGTATTTTTAATTGGAGTTTTCATTTTAAGTGCTCAGTTAATCATATCCGATCTGGAATTCCATCAAGTAGAAACATCTAAATCCGACATTAACATCTGCAGTTTTACAATTTTTCCTGTAGTTTTTCGGATCTTTTTATTTTAATTGATAAATGTCGAAGTTTAATGATGGGGGATACGATATGTATATGTATAAGTATAATATTTACTAAACAACTCGTCTTCATCTACGTCACGATCTCATAAAACATTCTTGTAATAATTATAAAAAATCGTGAACGCCAAAATTTAAAAAACAAATTGTTGATTTTCACTACAAAAATTTGGAAACAATTTATTTAAACATTTCATAATTGTAATTTATCAGAAAATGCGAAATTGTCATTTGATGGAATAAACACCAAACACAAGACTGAATTTCCCAATTTCTATTTACAAAATGTGCTGTATTTCGGAAGAAAGATTTATCTGATTTTGATGTCCAACCATCGATAGTAAAAAAAAACCGTTGAATCATTTTATTGTAATAACTTTTTAAAAGAAATCTGAGCTCCTTCAATTGAAATAATCTTGGAACAACTGTTATTTCTATTGGGTAAAATAACATAAGTGTTTAGAAATGTAAATAATCGATTGCAAACTTCAAATTCAAAAAAATTAAACACAAGATATTTTTTACGAGACACTCAACCAAGTTATTTTCAAATTCTTGTTGATTCAAAGAAGCCTGAAAAAAGAGAATTTAAATCTGTTTTATTTTGTTAAACATATTACTTTCCAAAGATGCAAGAAATTCAAAATGTCTTAAAATTAAATCAAGAAATAGACGTCGAGAAGTTGACAAACCTAATGCCTCTGAAGACAATATTTCTTGACTTGGTGAAATTCATACTACATATGAATAAAAGTAAGTTAATTGGTTCAAGTGTGGAAACATTCAGCCTTGTACCAATTAATTTTCACCAAACTTAAAATGGATATTAGATTCGAAAAGTGAGTGTTAGCTCGAAAAAGTATATGCTCCTATTATAATGAGTAGATGCTCTTATTTACCAAATTAGATCTTACCCACAAATCTGAAATCGATATTGTGTGATTTGTAGCATTAATTGTTATTAGTATTGATTAATATCTATTCCTTTTCGAAATGTTTTTCATATAAATGAATTTGATTTTAGAAAGCATCAATTGTATTTCAGAAAAATCAATATAATTTTAGAAAGTACCAATTATAAAAATGAGGAAGCCCAGAGTTTTTGGCGGTTTTTGTGCATTTGAACCGCAATAGACACGTACAATTCATAAAAAATGTTCTTTGGTAATTAAACAATACACCAGTAAAAATGTTACGCTTAGGTCCTCTCTAATATATGTATATATACTTTATTATCAATCTTTTGAAGTATATACCCCTTGTCCTAAGAATAAAAATCCAGAAAAGATGCTCAGAGTGAGAAAGTAATCTAATATACAATTCTGTATGGAGCTGCTACTCCATTTGATGTGAGTCTGCTGTATAGCAGACTCATTTGTATTTTCTAAATGAATTATGGCGGAATCCATGTTTAATTAGCTTTACGAAAAATACTATAAGCACAGAAGAACTACCTGTGACCGTGACTATAAAATTTTATACATTTTTTTTGGCCGGGGCGAGAAGGACGCGCGCGGCCCGGAAAACCCGCGCGCTATAGATGTTTCAAGGAAATTGTAGCTAAGCATGTTTTGGGCGAGAAGTTGGGGAAAAGATGAGGTGGAACCTTATCCAATTTTGATAAAATTAAAGTGTTTTTAAGATATGTAGCGATCCCGGTTTTCAAGCAGGAGTGGGAGATGTTGGGATTCATGATTCATCAAAATTTTAGAAACGGGTATAAATAAAATTCTTCAAAAAAGTGGCCATTGGATAAAATTTCCTCAAAATGCAAAGATATTATAATTTTCCTAGCTGTATAGGTGTTACAGATTGTACTCACACATCAGAATAAAAAACCATCAGTTCATGGTAATGAATATATAAATCGAAAATTCTACTTGTAATTCCGAAGAATGGTGAACGCTTCATGGTTCATGATTTTAGGATTTGTTCAAACTTTTAAGCTCTCGAGAGATAATTTTGGTAAAACCACGCATTACTTTTAGAAGATAAAATATATGATATAGCGTCATGGCTAAGGTACCTTTTAGAAACCCAAATACACCAAAGGGGAAATCATACAACAAACTATTTACAAAAGAGAGTCTAATAACTGAAGGATGTTTTGGTCAATTAAAACAAAGATTTCTATAATTTTACAGTATATAGTTACAGTGTCTATAAAAATTGTTTCAAGATTTATCATGTCCTGCTTCATTTCGCAAAATGTAGCAAAATTTTTAAAAGACGAACTAGATCCAATAGAACCTCCACTAGTAGCTGTTGAGTTTCTGCATCTTAATCAGGAAGTAGTCGAAAATACCAGAAAAAGTGGTCAACAAAAACGAAATATAAGCATAGAACTTAGGTTAAGATTCAAAGTAAATAAGTGCATCTACTTAATTTAAAGGAGCATGCACTTTTCCAACCATGCTCAATTATATGCTCAAGCCAAAAATATAATTGTTGGTGGTGATTAGGTTCGTACAGCACAACACACTACAATCGGTCATACAGCTGCTTCAACAATGGAAGACATGGCTTGGCTGTTATAGTTATTAAAATATTATATTTAGATAATCCAAAATTTCTGCGTCAACATTTTTTTTTGAATGAAACAATAATTCTTTCTGAAATACGGTTGATTATTTATGAACTTAACGAATTCTTACTTTTAAATGAGGCTTTCTGATATACAATTGCTACTTTCTAAAATTAAATTGGGTTTTCTGAAATACAATTGATCTTTTCTGAAATACAAATGGAAAAGGTGTAGTAATAATTATATAAAGCAACTTTCATCTAGAAATTATATACAGGGTGTTTCATATAAGAGCGTTACACTCATATAAGAATTTTACTATTCATCTGATTTAAACCAAATTGCTTCCATTGTTATTATCATTTTCATCTTCAAAAAACCACTTTCGATGCAGAATTGAAAGAACATTAGCACCTACACTCCTAGGAAAACTTGTATTGATTCCCAATTTTCTTAGCTGGCATTATATCTGCACTATTTTGAATTTTTTTACTTTTTTAAGAGTTCTATTTATCGCCCCTCTTATAAGTTTAATGAATGCCAACATCTTCTCTTCAATTTTTTATAAGTACATCTTTATAATTAAATTATTCAGTCTATTTTTATACGCTGTATTAACAACTCATTTTCGGACACGGGTTTATTGTTGCTTGTTTTGGTGTCCCATACTACCCCTTTCAAATTGTCGCAATGGTTATTGGCCACCTTGCATATACTCGTAAAACTTTATAGTTAAAGTTCTTCTGGGCTTATCATATTATTCGAGACACAAATTAAACATAAACTTTGCCATAACTCACTCAAAAACTATATGGAGTAGAAACTTAGGTCACTGAAACATAAACTTTATTTTTTGACATAAAATATGAGAATATACCTCCTTACTCAGAATTATATATTATTTAACGTGAGACAAATATCATAAAAATTAAGTATTTTGAGAAAAACATTTAAAATAAAAGTTGTTTGGTTTAAAGGGGTAAATATAGTTACCTTTGTGTTAATTACAAAGGTAACCAAGTCTTTTTTAAAGAAAACCTATAAAAATTTAGTATTTTTAAAAGTTACTCAAAAAAAAACAAATAACTTTTGCTTAAATCTTTTTTCATGATGTGTTCTTTATTTTTCCTTTTTTAAACCAAACAATTTTTATTTGGAATATATTTTTCAATACCAGTTCTTTCCTAAGCAATTTAACTTGTTAGATATTTACTTGTCTTGAGATAGATGAATCACCATGTGTACAGGGTGGACAAAAAGTTCGGCAACGGAAACGAAAATAATTGGACGTTGCCGACCCTTAATAATAAGTAATACTTTACCCATATCATTTTCAAAGAGTTCAGGGATTGAATGAGAATGATTTTCCTCCTCGTTTAGAGTTTTGTAGGTGGCTATTAAGGAAGTGTGCCAATGAACAAAATTTTCATAGAAGAATATTATTTACCGATGAAGCTGGATTTACAAGAAATGGTATTTTTAATTATCATAATAACCACATATGGGCCTACGAAAATCCACATGCAATGGTACAAGCAAATCACCAGCAACAGTTTAGTCTAAATGTATGGGGAGGAATTATAGGAAATTTTTTGATTGGACCTGTTTTTCTTCCAAAACCTTTAAATGGAGAAAATTACACCCATTTCTTACAAAATCAATTACCTGAACTTTTTGACAACCTTCCGATTCTTTTAAGACGGAGAATGTGGTTTATGCACGATGGTGCTCCTCCTCATTTTAGTCGTCAAGCTAGAGGTCATCTAAATAACGCTTACCCAAACCGATGGATAGGTCGTGGAGGACCTACTCAATGGCCAGCAAGATCACCCGACCTAACTCCTTTAGATTATTATTTATGGGGTCATGTGAAATCTATCGTCTACTCAGAGCCAATTAATGATATTATTACTCTTAGACAGAAAATCACAAATGCGTTTGAAATTATTCAAAATTCACCAGTAATTTTAGAAAGAGTTAATCGAAATTTAATTTGACGTGTACAAGCCTGTAGAGAAGCCAATGGAGGACATTTTGAACACTTTCTTTAAAGGCCGCTGCACAATTAACGGAATGAGAACGTTATAAGAGGCTAAAATTTTTTCATTTCATAACTTATTTAATGTAATGTACTCGTAGTTTTTAGATATGATTTTATTTTATTTTTCTGGTTCTTGTTTTCTCTTTATAAAATAAATTATTTTGATATTTAAGTTTATTCCTTAAAGTAATAACGCATAATCATTTAAAAGTAATGCAATAAAACAAAAGAATCCATGGCTAACATGATTTTTTTTATTTTAAATTGTGTTGACAATCAATAAAAAAGAAAAATGCATTTTCTCCGAAAACGGTGCATTCTAGCGACTTTAAATAAGAGTATCTTTTTTGTTAAGAATTAAATGGGGAACATTAATTTAAAAAAAAACTATTGTAAAAGTTGATCAAAAAAAAGTTATGATCATTTGCAACCTCAACCATCGTTAAATTTACCCTTTTAAAACATGCAAAAAATTTGAAAAAATTCACAAAAATGTGTCCCAACTGTATTATGATTCGTACCAAATTTGAAAGCTGTACTTTAATTCGTTTTGAAATAATCGAAGAAAAACCTTCTTATTAACAACACCTTTAAGAGGCCCTAGCTCCCTTATGAAGCGAGATCGGACACATGTTTATAGGAACTTTTATTCTTATTTTCATGAGAGGAAGCTGCCCTTAATAGGATGCGGAATAGTTTTGAATCACCCTGTATAAGAGTAGTACTTGCTCGCACTGAGCATCTGCTCGAGATTTTTTTTCTTATGACTTGCAGTAGGTATTTACTTCAATATATTGAGAATATAGTACATACATACATACATAGTCGGAAGGAATGCGTCAAATTCCGGGAGTTGTTATCCAATTTTTATAACTTTTCGAGTTACAGCCCATTCATTTTTTTGCTCTTAGCTCTTCTATGAACACTAGCTATTGCTCCTCTAATTTCTTTTTGGTTTTATTGTATGAGAGTTGCATTATTCGAAATACGTCGAATTAATGCATCGCGAACATCAAGCTTCTCTTTTTAAACTTCAAATTTGAACCTGCTCGACAAGCAAAAATTTAATAGCTGAAGGTTAGAGGACAATCGCGACCAATCAATCGTCCAAAAATGGAGTTGAGCTAGTATTGTCTAGTTCTATTTTTAAAACTCTATATAGAAAACAAATCAAAATTGTAATACATTTTGGTTTTCTTACCTTATACTAACGTGTAGAGTAGACTCCCTGCGTTTGGCGTATTCATTATGACTCACCCTGTATATACTCGTTTTTATTCATATCACTTAATGAGACCAGAGTGATGAGTGGTGAACACCAAATTTTCCCTTTCAGAGTATTTATGTTTAAAAATGTAGAATACAGAGTATCATAATATGTTGGTGTTTAGATGAAAGAGAAAATTTCATTGATAAAAAACCAAAACAGAAATGGCCTATGGCTTATAGTCTCACTTATAAATTTCATATTACTTTTTTATCGTAGTTGTCATGCTATAAATTTTCTAGAAACCATTTCTATTTAATTCGTATTTTTTATAAATTAACCCTAAAAATTTGAGTAGCCAGATTTTATTTACCAACTATCTAAATTATATAAATAGATAACAAAGTTATAAAAAACATTTTTTAATTCTTAAATGGGACACTGTATAAATCGAAAACTGAAAACGGTGGTATATCATTCTTTTGATTCAACAAAATTTTACTTCATAGTCCCAAAAAGAGTGATTATTTAAGTGTTCGAACTACTGTCTATTTACGAGACAACTGAAAACGTAAGATTTATCTTGCGCATGCAGTTAAAAAGTAAGTCACACTATCATCTCACTTCCACTCAAGAGTGGGTCCTATACTTTTGGTGAGTAAGAGCGAGATAAAAAAGCAGATTTGTTCGTGACATGGACCATAATATCAATCTTCATAATATGAAGAATGCGAATACAAACTTGGCCCATTTTATTATTCAAGTCTTCTAAACTTGTTGGTTGGTTTACATAACCAGTGCCTTTTAGATAACCTCCCAAAAAATTCGGTACGAGGTCCATTGAACATGATGGCCTCTTAATGGGCCTATTAATACTAATCAAAGAATTTTGGAAAGTTCTATGTAAATAACCTTTGATAATCCTGAAATTATGAGCAGCAGCTTCATCCTATTGCCTCCTCATGGTTCTATATTCCTCTAGAGGAATATCTTTCATTTTTTCAAGCATCATCAGTTAATTTTTCAAAAAAATACAAATATTTTTAGCCGTTAAAGTTCTTTCGAAAAAGTACTGACCTACTATAAAATAACTCATACCTTACAAAAACGTTACTCATCGCTCCAAAAGACTCTATTTAGGAAGTTTGGATCCTAGTGTATCATAACTTCCATAGATGCGATAAACTAAAATCTTCGTTTATAATTTGTTGTTTAAGTTCTGCCTATAGCTAATTCTTCTTCAAATTTTCTGGTAGAAAAATGAGGTTTTAGGTCAACAGTACTGAAGAACAGTAATTGACATTTCGTGGGATTCATATGGACTAGGTGATTAGGACGTTGGTTTTAGTAGAGTATGTACTACAATTTTTCCAATTGTATTTCAGAAAAAGATCAATTCAACTTCAGAAATCATCAATTGTAATTCACAATAGTCATTTCACAAAGTATCATTTGAAAATCAAAAATCGTCAAATAAATTTTAAAATGTATGGTTTGTATTTCAGGAGCGATCAATTGTTTTTCATTCAAAATAATTTTTTCTGCAGAAATTTTGGATTACGTACCTAAATATAATATTTTAGCCACTAACAGCCATGTATTCCATTGCTAAATCAACTGCATGAACGATTGTAGTATGTTGTGCTGCACGAGGACAATCATCATCAACAATTTTATTTTTGGCTTCATCAAAAATTGTTTCTAAGTAAACCAACATTTGCTTCATGATGACAAGAGCTATAACAGGAGATATCGGAAGTTTTATTTTAAAAATACTGCTTTAATCTTAGAACAGATTATTTCAAATAGGTTTCATATTGGTGAATAAGAACCTAAGCATAATTTTGTTAGTGGTGTATTTTTAAATTGCCTAAACATATTTTGTATGAATGTTGTGTGTCTACCAAAACCTCTTCGCCTCCAATTTTTTTACAATTCATCCTTTCTGAAATTAAATTGATTTTTCTGAAATCATCTGATGATTCTGAAATACAATTGATGCTATCTAAAATTCAATTGATGGTTTCTGAAATACAATGACAAAGTAAAGGTGATATTCGAAAGGAAAATTTGATGCCACTTAAAACAATTTGTGTTTTACTTTTGTATTTCGTCAAATAAAATCTGGATCACCCTGTATAAAATCCACCCCGTAGTCTGTATTTAGCATTAATTAATATATTCATATTTGTTGCCCTATTTTTGTAAATTTACTTGTGTTATTTATCTCGTTTAGAAATTTAATGAGTAAAATGAGATTTAGCCGCTGTTGAAAGCAGATGGTAATTGTAATTGCACTTTGACTAAAATAAATGAACTCGTTGGTTGTACTTTATAAAAACCACTGCAATAAAATCTGTCTTTGTGGTTGAAGTGAATAAAACGAATAAAGTAGTTCACGAGATAAAATCACTTTAAAAAATAAAGATCAGAAATTCAATTTGGTTTGTGCAAGTAAATTTAAATTTTGGTATGCATTGAAATTGAAATTTGTTGGTCTAGTTATTAAACGTAGCAAGATTTGCAGGTAAAACAATGGGGTTGGTGGAATATTTAGAATACTTGGAGGGTTGTAATGAATAAAGCGGCGATAACGAAGCCCGTTTTTACGCGGATTCAACGTTTTGTGCGGGTTTAATATAATATTGAGCAACCAATAAAATTAATAAGCAAAAAGCTACCGCCACATACGGCAGGGCCAAAATCAACAAAAAGGGAGCATACACGGCAATGTAGGGCTTATCTCGTCGCCTAAATTAATACGTATTTAACATTCCAACGCACGAACAGACCCTATAAACGATCGCTTTTCAAGGTACTGATCTAGACAAGAACGCGTCAGTCTTCCACTAAACGCCAGCATAAATTCTCGAAAAAAAGAGGGAATAATTAAAGTATCAAATTGCCCTTAAAGACCGGGACATCCCGACGCGGTGGAATTCTAATTTTAGTCTTCTTGACGTCCGTAATTCACACGACTAAGGCACATTTGGCATCCACCAACCTACACAAGAGACTTGCAATATTTTCCACCAAGAAACTTAAATAACCTTTATTAAAATACTTTTCAATTTATTTCTTCAAAAAACTACTTAAACTCATGTTAACATACTAATTTCTTCCTCTTAGTACATCAAATGAAAAATTGATATAAAAGTTAATAAATAAGTTAGAATAGAGGAAAATGAACAAGCGTACAATCTACTCCACTTCAAAATTCTTAATCTTTTCCCACCAGTATTCAGTTGTGGGAATTCTAACGTTCTAGAGCCGTTTTCTTTTTGTGGCCACGATATGCTCTGAACAGTTTGGAACAATTATAGAACATACCGCGCATGTTCTTTTTGACTAGCTTATCTGGTCCAGAGTTGTTCGATTTTGTAACACCCCTAGCCTTTGGTGCACCTACCTAAACTCTGGAACAAGTTGTAATTTTAGAGGGAAGTAAACAATTCAATGTGACAATTAATTGTGACTTATTTGTAGGTTAGTAGGAGTGTTCTCTTTGATACCAGAGTACAGATTATTCAGAATAGTTCAGGACAAATTACACCAGGAATATTTAATCCATAAAAGTAAGCGGCTTAGGAAACGCACACGCGTATTGTAGATGGCCAACTCGCAAAAAGGAAATTACTTAAAGTTCTCACTACTACTACTACTGGAGAGTCTCGAAATAAGACGCTGAAATGTAAAATCAAATTTTCAATTTTTTGACTGACGGTAAAAATCTAATCTCTTTTATCTATACAGATGGCATAAGTCTAACAAACAATAAAACAGCTATTATGTTCGTGGCCTTACTGGTGCAAGTCAGACTTCTGAATTATTCATAAACGAAAACAAAAGACAAGCGAGGAAAAGACTAAGAAACTCAGGTAATGAGTATATTACTAAGACTGGGAAGGTGAATATTGAAAAGACATTTTTTTAACGGGTGAATTGTCTTTACAACAAGAAGTACGCAGACAAAAATTAAGAAATTCAAGAAAACAAGCTTGGGAGTTATTTTGGAAGCTAGTTGAAAGCATTTACAACATAAAATGCTTTTATTTGTGGTTTGATTAAACAGAACACTCTTAAAGCTAGACGACGAAGAATCTCCTTAAGACCTGCAAAATTTACAAGCAATCAATATTAGATTCAAATTGAGGAACAAACAGTCAAGGTCTGTAAACAATATTTTCTTGATATCTTCCAGATATCAGTTGGAAGTATGTCCAGAGCAATAAAAAAGTAAGAGTGAGGGATAGACGCGGATGTGGAGAACCTACAAACAAGATATCCGATGATAGGATGAACTCTATTCGTGGCACATTAAGAATTTGCCCTCATACAAGTCTCATTACGCTAGAAAAACCCTAACCGTAGATATATATGTCCCCTAGAAGTCCAACATGAAAGCCAAAAGTGTTGAATGAGTATTGATGTAGGAATAAACAAGATAGACAGATGATAATAGACATTTACTATTAACTTGCAAAAGGCCCTTCCTTTTCCCAAAATAACAACATCTATTGGTTACTACAAAAAAATATGTACGTATATAATCTTGGATATCGTGAACTTCCAACTGATTTAGGATGATGACTCGTACTTTAGTATAACGGAAATCAGCCTAGCCGTACTATAGCATAATAGAAAGTAGCATAACCGGAAAATAGCATAATTCGGATCACGGCTGGGTTAGATTGTGAATTATGCTATTTTCCGGTTATGCTACTTTCCATTACGGTAAAGTACGGTAATGCTGATTTCCAGTGCACCTTTTAGTATTTATGTACGCCCAGAACGAGATTATAGCATCTCGCGGCTCTCAAGAAATAAGCTCCTATACAGGGTGTCCCACGATTTAGTTTACATACCATATCTCCGTTATTTGAAAAGATACAAAATCCTACCAACATAATCTTTTAATGGCATCAAATTGGCCTTCCATTTTTATTCTTAAAATTTTATTGGCTTTGACCAGCCTTAAGAAGCCATCATCAACTTTTTTTTTCAAATGGCAGCTCCTACTTTTTTTAACAAAAATTGAATCTTAACTTTATACTGAATACGACAGTATGTTACTCACTTAAAAAAATTGTATAAAATTAATTTTATTTTTTATTTTATAGTAAGAGAAGAACTAAAATTATTATAAAAAACTACTAAAATTATTTATAATAAATGTTCAAAATTGGCTCCTGCACATTGTACACAAGCTTCAAAACAGCGCAAAACTTCTCTTGTACAGGCAGCTCGAATCATGGCTCGTGTAATACTACGACAAGCATCACGAATACGATCTTTTAGCTCATCCAAATTTAAAGATTGGGTTTGATACACCAAATCTTTTAGATAACCCCACAAGAAAAAGTCTAGAGGTGTAATATCTGGAGATCTAGCTGGCCAAGAAATCGGACCCACATTACCGATCCAAGTTGGAAATAAATTATTTAAATGTTCAGTAATGATTTGTGCGTTATGTGGAGGAGCACCATCTTGTTGCCAGATCATTAAATTCTGTTCCTCGGGAATACCTTGCAGTAGTTCAGGTAATCTATTTTCCATAAAATCTAGGTATCTCTGACCGGTTAACGTTCCTTCGTAAAAGTGTGGACCGATCAGATGACCATTAAATAACCCACAGCATACATTTGTACCCCAAATTGTTTGAAATCGGGTTTGCTTAACCCAATGTGGATTTTCCACGGACCAATAATGAGCATTGTGCATATTCACTACTCCATTATTATGAAAGCGGCTTTCATCAGTCCAACAAATTTAGTTTAAAAGATCCGGATTATCTTCAATCATAACATGGATTAGAGCAATAAAATGCAGTCTGCGGTCAAAATCAGTGGGTCGCAATCCATGGATTAAATTAATTTTAAAAGGGTGGTCCCTATGTTCTTTTAATATACTATGAACCCTGCTTTTACTGAAACCAACTTCCTCAGCAATAGTCCTAACAGAAATATGTGGGTTGATTCCAACATAGGCTAACACATTTATGATATTTTCTTCGGTTAGAACTGGCTGGTGATGTTGGATATGTTTTCTATTGGGGAAATTACCAGTGCGCATTTTTCGTTCAGTTTTAATAAATGTCAGGTGTGATGGTCGACGACATTCAGGGAAGCGTTCTTGGTACACTTGAGCTGCTTCACGGGAGTTTTTTTTGCACTCCCCGTAAATAATTAACATATCGACATACTCGTTTGGAGTAAATGACATTTTATTACGAAGTTATTAGTTATTAGCTTACGTCTTAAACTTTAAAATGACACGACAAATCGTAATGCTATTTTATTCATTTATTTATACATATGACTAAAGCCAACTTTGATGAAATACCTTTATTAACAATACAAATAAATACAAAGAAATACAAAAAAAATACAATAAAAAGAAAAATACTCAAAATACACAATCACATTCTATGTATGTATTACAAATCGTAAGGATGAGATACTGTCGTATTCAGTATAAAGTTATATAACAGCCATGTATTCCATTGCTAAATCAACTGCATGAACGATTGTAGTATGTTGTGCTGCACGAGGACAATCATCATCAACAATTTTATTTTTGGCTTCATCAAAAATTGTTTCTAAGTAAACCAACATTTGCTTCATGATGACAAGAGCTATAACAGGAGATATCGGAAGTTTTATTTTAAAAATACTGCTTTAATCTTAGAACAGATTATTTCAAATAGGTTTCATATTGGTGAATAAGAACCTAAGCATAATTTTGTTAGTGGTGTATTTTTAAATTGCCTAAACATATTTTGTATGAATGTTGTGTGTCTACCAAAACCTCACCTCGCCTCCAATTTTTTTTACAATTCATCCTTTCTGAAATTAAATTGATTTTTCTGAAATACATCTGATGATTCTGAAATACAATTGATGCTATCTAAAATTCAATTGATGGTTTCTGAAATACAATGACAAAGTGAAGGTGATATTCGAAAGGAAAATTTGAGATACTGTCGTATTCAGTATAAAGTTGAGATTCAATTTTTGTTAAAAAAAGTAGGAGCTGCCATTTGAAAAAAAAAAGTTGATGATGGCTTCTTAAGGGTGGTCAAAGCCAATAAAATTTTAAGAATAAAAATGGAAGGCCAATTTAATGCCATTAAAAGATTATGTTGGTTGGATTTTGTATCTTTTCAAATAACGGTGATATGGCCTGTAAACTAAATCGTGGGACACCCTGTATAATTAAATATATTCAATGAAGAGCTTCTGCAGCCAGTCATATTGTCATGTACATTGACACATACACAAGTCAAAACAGAAACTGAAATACTACTACAGTACTAATAAAGCTGGTCCAATGTGGTACCAATAACATCCATGCAATTGATCATAAATTTATGGAAAGGGTTCACTCTTTCCTGCCAAATAATACAGACTCTGGCTCCACTGGGATACACGCTTGAGGTAAGATTATATTTGTGCCAGAAGATTGGTGTGCAATAATAGCACAGTCCAGAAAAAAATCTGTTCACTTCACAAAAATGAGTCACGAGGACTTCAAAAGTTTATCCAATCTTGACATTCAAATACAAAGACTTTAAATGAAGAAATTCTCAACCGTCAATGTGAAAAAAGTAAGAATAGGAAGACCACTTGAATTGAAGAATGCGGTTCATAGGTGGAAGTCTGTAAGCCATACGATAGTTTTCGTACAACGAAAAATGTTTTTGTTGACTAAGTTGCTTGGTGACAGATTTTCTATATCTCTTCATTATGCACGTTTTGTATTTGTCGAAAAAAGATAAAATCCGTCACAATAGCAACATATTCAACAAACGATTTTTTCGTTGTACGAAAACAATCGTATAGCTTACAGACTTCCACCTTTTGTCTCTCTTTACAAAGGGGGAAAACTAGTTACAGCTATGTAGAAACAGGATATGTCCCTACATTCCACCTAATCACCACTAGCTTTTTAATACTCTTCTGACTCTGAACTTACTCCCCTCCTTAATTCTAACAATTCAAAACTTTTAAGAAAATATAAAAATTACCCAAGTAACATTTTGGGCGAATTTATGTAAAGTTTACGTAATTTAAGGATAGGAAGTCGTCTTACCTTATTCTAATGACGTCGTTAGGACGTGAATTTTACGTAAAATTTACGTCAAGGGGGAAAATGTGACTGTAGTTTCGACGTAATATTTCCTTATTTTTCACCTTTATTAAAGGAAATTACTTAGAAGGTAATTACGTCAAATTTACGTAATGCCGACGTAAAATTTACCACATATTTCCCTACTATTTGCCAAATCCTAACCTTAAATGTGAATATTTTATGAAGATGATTCATAATATTCAACTGATTAACTACCAACCTCATAATTCTTTAGGAATCCATGATGGTTTAAAATATTCACTAATTTGTATTAAGATAGCTTTTTCTATTGCGTGTATTTAATCAATTCCTTACTGAAATTTTGTTGCCGTTATTTCTTTTCTTTGAAATTTAATACTTTTACTTCCATAAAATATTAGCGCTATTCTAAAAACGCTGTTTAAAAATTTATTTTGTTATTAATTTGATATTTTTTTTCTAGAATTAGAGCTTTATATCCATGAATTAAAATTAAGAGTTAAAATATCTAGAAACGATATATTTTTGTCTAATTTCTTAACTGAAAAGCATGTTTTTATTCAGAAATAATAAATTTATTAATTTTTACATAATCATTAAGGCAATTTGACTTTTGGGTAAAAAATATCCAATTTTACGATAATTTTACTATAAAGAAATGTTTCCTTAATAGTCGCTGCAGAAAGTTAATTTGAAGTTAGTTTTACTTTAAATTTTACCTGTAACACAATTTTACTCCAAAGGCAAAAATAGGTAAAGTTGTAAAGTAAATTGTTCTTCCCCAGTAGAAACGAAAATTGTAATTGCAACGTGATAATATTGTAGAAACATGTAAATATAGTATGGAATTGTTGTGAAAATATTGTATAAGCATTTGTGTATCAATATGTTTGGGAAATATTGCGGTAAAATTCGGACAATGTTGTAGTTAAAATATTGTTCTAGTATTTTGGCTTAAAAATTCTGAAATGATTGCAGTCTCAATAGTGTGTTCATATTTCATTACAATATTGTATGAAATACATACTTTTAATATGTACACAATGTTGAGCAAACATTCTGAACACAATATAATACAATATTATATTTTATTATGTGCACAATTTTCAAGAAAAAAGTCACTGTCGACACTTTTTAATATTGTCAAATACATCGATAATTAAATTTGTATATTAATCTGGTCGATTTATGTCGATTAAATTTTCAACTATTTGATTGGAAGTTTTAAGTTGCTTTATTGAAAATGCAAAATTGATTTTTTGAAGTAGGTAGATAATTTGAATAAAAAGATTACTATATTTCCAGAATAAAGGGGTGACCTATTTCAGATTCAATTAAGGAAAAAATGTCATACTAATATTTATTATAACTTTCAAAAGTATCTAGATACGGTGGTGTAGTGATAGTGTACATGGTTAGAAGTCTAAAGGTCCAGGGATCAAATCTCTTTTTTTGTGACGTGCAAGAATATTGCCACGAGTACGTACCACATCTTGTGGTAATATCCCAGCACAATATAAACACAATATTATCACTGATCAACATTTGCTGATTCCACAATATTGTAAACAACATTATAATTATCTTTTAAAATTGTATTATAATATTATAACAATATTTGCACAACTTTGGTTTCTTTCTGGGGTTCAGAATTTCCCTACTTTCAACGTTGAAGAAATATTACTTATAAGTAATAAATAAAGTCGAACAATAGTCCAATTAACCTACAATTCGCCCTATGTGTAAATATGTCTGTAAGGTAAAAATTCGACTCCGTGATTGCCTTTAAAGTCGATACCTAAGTCAATTTTACGTAAATTTTCCTTGCTTAGGTAAAATTTACTCAAATGCAGGGATATTTAATGTTGTTAAGACTAAACCCAGTAAACACAAAAATGTAAACGTTACATAACATTTATGAAACGTTGTTCCTCAGAAAGTAACAGTTACATCACATGTTCTACACATGTACTACACGATCTCCTGTTTAAGTCACTGTAACTGTTATATAACTTTTACAGAACATGTTCTTTATATGATTAGTAACTGTTGATTCATAACAATTACATAACATTAATGTAATATCTTATTTTTATGATTTATAATTACATATAAAATAAGAAATATGTAATTAATACCAAAATGGAGTGATGTTATAATAAAATAAATTTGGTCCATTCGTTCATTGTATCAAATAGCAAAATGCCGGAACGACGAATATTTCTTATCTATCATTATCAGAGTAGTTTGCAACATCCCACGAGTAACAGAGACATGGGCACGTGTTTCTCCCTTATAAGGACTCATCAGCATGTCATACTGCTAACTCTTAATTATGACCCGCATTATTGTTATCGAATGATGGCTCGCTTTTAAAGCAAGTACCGAGCAATAACTCTGAATAGAATTAGTCAGCTCTGTCCAGAGTTTATTTTGGACTCGGGTTGACACTTGACAGATTCCCTAATATTTATGTAACATTGGTTATATGTATAACAGATGCCTCATAAACGAAGTATATTGTTTGTAACTTTTGTTATGTTCTTTAGTTGTTATAAAACAGTTATGTAACTGATACATTTGAGTTTACTGGGAAGCTTATTTGGTAGAAAAAAAATACAGTGGATTTTGTAGTTTTTGTAGTAAAACAAAATGTTTCTCAAAATGACACTAACTTGACTTACACCAATTTGCCTTTCAGGGCCTCAAATAAAAAGTTTCTAAAATACACGAATGTAGAGGTCGTAATATCTACTACATTCCTGAAGAATAACCACCAAGACGTCGCTATGCTACAACAATACTAAGCAACTTAGGCTAGAGAATTTTGATTAGTTTATGAAGTGAATTGTATTTTGACGTACAAAAATTTTATTATTTGCTGTGTTTAAAGATAGTATGTGGGTATCGATTCATATAATTTTCAAAAAAAAAAATTTTAAGATAGAAAAGTAAAAAAAAAAGTTTTAAGATAGAATAGTAAAAAAAATTTAAAAAATTTTTTTTTAAAGATATTTGTAAATTAACATCTAAATAAAATCGTAATATATGAATTTCAGTCTTTTATTTTGATCATTTTGTAAGCAAAAACATATAAAAACTTCATTTTTTTTATTTTTACTTTGAAAATTATGATTCGATACCCAGCTAATATCTATAAACAGGGTTAATAATAAAATTTTCATATGTCAAAATTTTCCTATCAAAAAACTAAAATTTTCCCGTAAGGGCTGTAAGATCATAGAGAGTTGTTTTGTTACATGACACGTTTGTTAGTCTTAGCAACAATCAGTAATTAAAGTTACTACATGATATAAAGTTGTATTTATAATTATTGTCATGTTAATAAAATATCTAAAAGTACAACTCGTTACATGGTGTCAGATAGACTAAACCCACGAACCCCTAATTAAGGAATATAAAGTTCTATTGATTTGAAATATTTAATAACATGTCAGAATCAATTGATAGGCCCGAGAAATTAATTTTTGATGAAAATTTAGCTACAACGTGGAAAGAGTGGAAGCAAAAATTTAAAATATATTTAAGAGCTGGTGGAAATGATCACTCTCAAGATATTATAAAAGTAGCATTATTTTTGAACATAATTGGAAAAGAAGGTAGAAGAGTATTCAATTCATTAAATTTAAATGAAGATACATCCAAATTTGATGATCTAATTAATGCCTTTGATGGATATTGTTCTCCCAGAAAGAATACAGCAATGCAAAGATTTAAATTTTTAAGCATACGTCAAAAAGACAGACAAACATTTGATGAATATTTGACAGAATTAAAATGAATGGCAAAAAATTGTGATTATGAACAACTAGAAGAAGGAATCATTAGAGATCAGATTATATTTGGGATAACATGTAGTAAAATGCGTGAAAACTTATTAAGAAATAACTTAAATCTTGAAAAGACAATAGATTACTGTAGATCAGTTGAAGCAAGTAGAAGAGAAGGAAAAGAAATAGAAAACAATGGAAATTCATTAGCGGATGCTATATTAACAAGTAATACGTCAGAATATTTATGTAAAAAATGTTTTTATAAACATACAGTAGGAAAATGTCCTGCATTTGGAAAAACTTGTGTTTTATGTAAAATGAAAAATCATTTTGCAAAAGGATGTCCAAAAAAATCACGTATAAATTTGATTGAAATTGAAGAGCCCCACAATATTTTAACATCAGAAGATGAAAGTGAACAAGAAACTAAAAGCAATGCAGTAGAAGGATTGGATGACCTTTATATTTATAATATTAATGGTAATATTAAAAATGGACATGAATGGAGTGAAATTTTGATAATATTTGGAAAGAAAATTTATTTTAAATTGGATTCTGGTTCTGATGTGAATGTAATGCCTCTTTATATTTTAAAACAATTTGAACATAAAGTGGATTTACAACCATGTAAGATAATTTTACGTTCATATGGAAATAAAGAATTTAAATCTCAAGCTATTGGTTTTGTGAAATTGTTGTGCACATTGAGAAACAACCGCAAAGCTACTATAAATTTTGTGGTTGCTGATGTTGATGCTAATCCGATATTAGGACTAAAAACTTGTGAAATGCTCGGATTAATTTCTCGAGCAAATATTTTGTCCATAAATAAAATGAACCAAGATAAATTAATTTTAAAATATAATCATTTATTTGAAGGTCTTGGTATGATACCTGGAACTCATCATATTGTACTTGATCCAGAAGTGGTTCCAACAATACATCCACCTCGAAGAATTCCAGAGTCAATTACCTTACAACTTAAGAAAACATTAGCTACTTTAAAAAGTTTTAAAATCATATCAAAATATGACAAACCTACTTCTTGGGTAAACCCATTAGTAATAGTTAAGAAGAAAAATGGAATAAAAAATTTAACATTTTGTAAATTATAGATGGATTATTATTTGCAGGTGATAAATTGGTTATTCCAAAAGTTTTACGTAGCAAAATTTTAAATTTAATTCATGAAGGACATTGGGGAATTGAAAAATGTAAAGCTAGAGCAAGGAAATCATTGTATTGGACTGGTATGGCACATGATATTGAAAAATTAATTTTTTAATGTGAGTTGTGTAATAGGTATCAAAGATCAAATCAAAAGGACCCATTATTACCTCATAAAATTTCTGAAAGACCTTGGCAGAGAGGTTCATCAGATATACTTACTTGGGGAAATTGTGATTATATTGTAGTAATGGATTCATTTTCAAAATGGTTAGAATTATATAAATTATCTAAAAAAACGGCAAAAGGAGTAATTTTTCACTTAATGGAAATATTTTCACACCAAGGCATACCGGAAGTAATAGTTGCTGATAATATGCCATATGATAGTTATGAATTTAGACAATTTGCAAGAAGATTTGATATAGAAGTAGTTACTTCAAGTCCATTATATCGAAAGTCGAATGGACTTTCTGAAAAGGCTGTATCTATTGCAAAACAAATTTTAAGAAAAAATACTGATATTAGTTCAGCACTTCTTCAATACAGGACTAGTCCAGTACAATCAATTGGATTTTCACCAGCACAACTATTATTTGGAAGATCTTTAAGAGACAAAATACCTTCTACTGCAGATTACCTAGAGCCTTCTACAAAAAATACAAAACAAATTATTAAACAATTAAAAACTAATGCAGATAACCAACAATTTTATTATGATAAAGGATCTATACCACTGAAAGAATTGAATAATGGAGATAGTATTTGGTTACAAGAAGGAAAAATTTGGACTAAAGGAAAAATTGTTGAAAAACACAAAACCCCTCGTTCTTATTTGGTTAAGAAAGAAAATGGAAATATTATAAGAAGAAATCGAGTATTTCTAAAGAAAAGAAATAACCTTTCTGATTTGGAAGATATGTTGGATGACGAAGCAAAAGATATTACCAAAGAAATAATTATTGACAATAAAGATCAGAATATAGAACACATTAATAATAACATTAAAAATGGTCTTCCAGAAACGAGAACATTTTGTAAATTATCTCGACAGCGAAAACCTCCTGTTCGGTTCAAAGATTACATTATTAATTTCGACTCGTCTGCAGAAGAAGATGGTGAAGAGGTGTAAGATCATAGTGAGTTGTTTTGTTACATGTTACATGACATGTTTGTTAGTCTTAGCAACAATCAGTAATTAAAGTTACTACATGATATAAAGTTGTATTTATAATTATTGTCCTGTTAATAATATATCTAAAAGTACAACTCGTTACAAGGGCTTACTGATTTGTTCAGAATTGCACCATTAGTATTAGTGTTGTTCTAGCACAGCACTTTTTGGAAGTTCCTCCACATTATATTTGAATTTTATTTAAACATATTCTAGTATACATAGTGCTTTGAAGTTTTGAATGGGATATAGCATGTATATCTTTTCAATTCATTAAAAATAATTTTCCAAATGAAAATTAAGATTTAATATTTCGCAGTAGGAATTTTTAATTTATATTTTTTGTAAACATTTAGTATGAATAAAATTGTAAATCAGTTCTTTCATACAATTTAAAGCGCCACCTTTTGAATAATTGCATACAAAGCAGAGTAATCGCATCCGAATTAAAATAATTTAAGCGCGTGTTTGTGTAAAATTTTAAGCGCGTTTTATGCGGCTCGCGTTAATTCCCAAAGAATGTTTTAATTAAATTTTTATAGTCAACTTTGATAATCCCCTTTTAATGACCCAGCGCTTTTGTTTTGCGAGTTTGCGAGCTGCAAAAAGTTTTCCCCAACAATTTAGACAAAAATTTGAAGCTCCGATTGATGGCTGTAATTTAGCTACTGAATGTCAGGTACGATTATAATAATAATATTTGTTAGAGGGTGTTGTGTTTGGGTAGGGTTGAGCTTATTGTTGAATAATTCTGGCAGCTCTGGGAAGACAATGGCCTGGGAATGCCTGCGTTTCATGATTAAGTGTCTCCCGTAAACCCGTCTGGTATTAAACATTTTTGAGTGAGTGCGGCCCACTTAAACGTTTGGAATTCATATTGTTTTATTAACGCGTTTTATTGATCGGCCATGTTGAAAATAACAATACATGACTGCGCCGAGATTTTTGCGATCAGGGTTATTTGCAAAATTGAGGAATTTATGAATATGGAAAATGTGATGCTATGGTACACGGTACACGGTCAATCTTTTTTGTTTTAAGCTGTTTTAATTAAATTTTTATTCCCATATTGGCCAGGGGATGAAACGTGTCTCAATCTGGATAACGAAGGGCAATATCCGCCCTACAAATTGAATCCAAACACGACGCGCGCCCCAAGACGATTATCCTGAGTCTTCCTTTTTTTCCAATTCGGGACGTCTTCACGTACCAGGAGTAGGAGGAAGAGTCCTGCCGACGCACCGCGCGTCGCAGATGCTCAATTTATTGCCAGGAAATTAAGCGCGTAAATCACTATGTGTGTCGATTTTTATACTTTCCTCAAAAAGTATTAATTTATCCCTAAAACACCGCTCTAATTTGGAGAAACCAGTCAAATATTCCTAATTTATCTGTTATATCAACAAATTCTTTCTTTCCCATTTTAGATAAATTAGAATTACCTAAAAATTCTCACTTTAATTACCTATTCCAAATTCCTTTCCATTTAATATCTCTAAAACTAACAAAAAATACAATATTATAAAACATTATATTAAAAAATTCTTAAAATTCTAAAGGTCCATTTACACAAACGCAGATTTAAAAAAAAAGACACTGGGTGTGGATTTAGAATATTAATTTCTATTGGTTTAAAAGTCCACTTTATGTACCATGTCTTAAGACTTCACTTAGTCGTAAGCTATGTCTAAGGACGCATGTTTAGCTTACTCGGTTGCTCCACGTTGAAATCTCCTCTTATTCGCGTCAAGTAGAGCTTATTATATACAGGGTGGTGATAAAGTTTGGAACCAAGGTTATAACTTCCGTAAAAATCGCTCGGACAGGTCAATTTTTGTTTTAAAAATGCCATCTTTAGGAATGAAAAAAATATTCATGACGTCACTGATAACTTCACTATGACGTCATCATCAATTTTTTTAAATGGAAACCCCTACTTTTTTTACACATTTTTCATAGACCTTTTTATCATATTAATGATCACATAAAAATATTTAAAAAAATTTCAACCATTTTTGAAAAAAAAAATAAATTTACTCAAAAAAAATTTTTTAATTCTCAATGAAAATATTACAAAAAAATAGTAAATTTTTAATTTACAAGTAACAAATTTTAACGAAAATGTTCAAATTGTTCCCCATTGACCATTTGGCATTGTCCCATTCAAATGTAGACACTCTGAATACTATTGTTAATAGCTTCTTCGTCAATTTGTTGCAATTCCGTCCTAGTTCTAAGTTCCAATTCTTGTAAATTATTAGGTCTATTGAAATAAACTTTTGATTTTAAATGTCCCCACAAAAAAAATCTAAGGGCGTTAGGTCGAGAGATCGCGGAGGCCACTCAATTGGTCCCCTCCGACCTATCCATTTGTTGGGAAACGTGGTGTTAAGGAATTCTCGCACCGCCCTGCCAAAGTGTGGAGGAGCCCCATCTTGTTGAAACCAAATGTTTTGGTTAGGAATGTTGCGATTTGCATAATTGTGGAAAATACGAAGTAAAACTGGTAGCAAATCAGTCCGCAAAAAATTCAAGTATCTTTCGGCAGTAAGGTTTTCATTAAAAAAGTAAGGTCCTATAAAACGTCTGCCAATCATTCCCACCCATACATTTAACTTACCCTGTCTTTGACTATGGGATTCTACGGCCCAATGAGGATTTTCCTGTGACCAATACCTACAATTATGTCGATTCACTGATCCATTCAATTGAAAGGTAGCTTCATCGGAGAAAATTATACTACTTAAAAAATTTGGATTTTGATCACATCGCGCCATCATTTCTTCACAAAATTGCAGTCGGCGATCGGGATCATCTTCATTTAACTCTTGTATGAGTTTTATTTTGTATGGGTGATACTTTTCCTTTTTTAATAATTTTGCGACATAGGAATGATCCACATTATTATTTCTTGAAATATCTCTTGTTGAAATATTGGGATTTTCTTCAATCGCAAGTAATAAATTTAATTTGGTTTCTTCATTCACTTGAGGCCGTCCTTGTCGAGGCAAATCTCCTACAGATCCTGTTTCTGCAAATTTGGTAACTAACTTACTTACTGTACATCTTGAGATTTGCGGTCTATTTGGATATTGCTCATTAAACAAAGCACAAGCTTCCCCATGGGTTCTTTTTCTATCGCCATATCCTACCATAATTAAAATTTCGATTCTTTCGCGTTCGCTTTAACGAGGCATTTTTAATTTCGCAAAACTTATTAATTGTTGATTATTATTAAACAAACGAAGTAAGCTATTCAAGCATTGGTAAATGGATTTAAAATTTTATTTGCCATACAAAATAACGTCAACTAAAGCATTTTTATATAGGCAATTTTTATTTCAATAAATTTTGAATATCAAAAGCTTTTTCAAATTTATAATAAATTACAATTTTATTTAAAGTTTATTATTACTCAAACATTTTATTTTAATTACCTTTTTCAGTAAAAGTTATTTAAAATTAGTTTTAAGAAAATTCCAATTGTGTAAAGAAGAACAATTCGAATATTTTCAATAATAATTTGTTATTTTTAAACTAAAAATTAGTTTAATTTATTTTTCTTGCCATATTTTCATTGAGAATTAATAATTTTTTTTTTGAGTAAATTTTTTTTTTCAAAAATGGTTGAAATTTTTTTAAATATTTTTTTGCACTTTCTATATATAATGAGCTAGTTTAGTCCTTATTGATAGAGACTAAAACGTCACATTTCCTGTCTCTTGTCAAATTTTACTTTACTCCCTGTCTTGTCATTACTTTACTCCCGCCCACGTCATTTGTCATCACTTTACTCCCGCTCACGTAACTTGTCATTAAAAATTAAAATTAGTCATAATCTTGTAATTTGTCTGAATTTGCCGCGAAATCACAATCGTTGCAAACTTCAGTCTAGTCTAAACACCACCAATATATTGAGCGAATTCTAACCTGTCCTGTAATCTGTAATAAATTTATTTGATTTGGTTTGGAACGGAACTTGATTTTTATTCTGGGGTCGGGGATTGTATTATGTTCGGTTTATTATTTTATAGATTGATACTAAATTTTAAATTTAAAGGTGTTTTAAGTGTACACAGAATCGATTCAATCAATTAGTTAGATCTGTAAATGTGGCAAAATCTTTTAAACTTGGTAAACTTTATTCCTGCATCAAAACTTACCTACTTTATTTATTGTGAAGTTAATTATTATTTTTTTAAATTTATAAAATCAATTACAATAATTACAATATTAATCTACAATTATCTATATTTTATGAAAGTTGCTGTATAAATCATTATGACGGGCGAATAAAAATAGCCGTCGCCGTCCGATGACAACCGATAATAGTCACAGCGATAGCCATATAATTAAATTATTGTGGAAACTTTTACCTATTAAAAAAGTGCAAAAAATTCTATATGCACCGAGGTAGTAAAGTGAATTTAATCCCTCCTCTGATTGTTTCCCTCGGCTTTGCCTCGGGAAACAAAACATCGTCGGGATTAAAATCAGTCACTTTACTACCTAGGTGCATAAATAACTATTATGTGATCATTAATATTATAAAAAGGTCTATGAAAAATGTGTAAAAAAAGTAGGGGTTTCCATTTAAAAAAATTGATGATGACGTCATAGTGAAGTTATCAGTGACGTCATGAATATTTTTTTCATTCCAAAAGATGGCATTTTTAAAACAAAAATCGACCTGTCCGAGCAATTTTTACAAAAAAATTTTTTACGGAAGTTATGACCTTGGTTCCAAACTTTATCACCACCCTGTATACCTAACAAACAGACTGATAAATATGAACTCCAGACTAAAAAGAAAAATATATATGTATATGTATAAGTGCTATAACTCGTCAAAACCATCTTATCCGTCCAGATAAAATGAATTTTGAAAATGTAGGTATGGTGAATAAGGTAGATTTAAATTTTGTGGACAATGTACTAAATCTAAAAATTCCCCACTAATTCAGTGGTACTTTATTTTGGCAAGTTATTTTGATTTTTATGGTGAACAGTTTTTTTAGAAGATTTAACAACTTTACATTTTTTTAGAACATATTGAACATCCTTTTGACGTCCTGAATAAAACCATAGTGCAACGCAAGTTGGACATAAGATGAGCTTGAATCTGAGTTGAGCTTGGTGAAGCGTGAAGCGTCTAAAGACATGTTGAGTTGTAGAAAACGGGCGTTAATTGGGTTATTGGGTTAAAAATTTAAAAATCTGCGAAAAACTTTGCACTTAGACTAAAAACTAATTCTCGATAACGCGGTATATCACTTCTTAACGTGATTGCGATTTGCATCAATTAGTTTTTTAATTCATTTCTGATAATGGTTCTATTTCCGCTATCAGATTGAACGAAATCCACTAGTAGTTTGAGTCGAACATTTGCTTTTTTAATAGATTGTGTGCGACTGTGAATTAATCTCGTAGTAAGTTATTTTATAGGTTAGATCTAATTGCATTTTAAAATAGATCAAAGTATTAATTTTTAACGTTTATAAATAGTATAATGTTTTATTAGGAGTAAAAGAAGTACTTTTTGTGGGGAGCATAGAGGGTTGAGGGACAAGCTCTGCGAGTCCCGCGGATTCTTGAAACGTCGAAAGTTATAATATAGTAATATAAGAAATAATTTTAAAATTTGACATTCAATTTACATGCAGTACACAATACAATGTCCGTGTATATTGGGTTGCCTAAATGCATTTCTACTCCGCCTTTCTAATCCATGACAATGCAAAGTATACCCGATTGTAACCGATTGTCTTCGGAAATGCACGAATATGACCATAGAGTCAAGGAACATAAAAATGACTTGTTGAGACCTGTCAAGCGTCACATAAGGCTGTACTTTAATGACGTTTGATAAAAAAAGATATTACACTTCTAAACTATGTAACACAGATAAAAAAGTGTAATACTTTTAAATAATTATTATTCGCTTTTAAAACGAAAGACAAGCACTTACTAACCTAACCTATAGTTTAAATGTATAACTTATACAAACCCATCATTTTATAGCTGAAAGCTCAAAGTTTAAATTTATTTTAATCAAAATGCTTCCTATTCACTTTATAGTGGGATTTAGGATTAATGTTTAAAAAGTTGACTCTTGTTATTTTAACCTTTCAGTCCTGAATTTTTATTCTTTGGAAAAAAAAATTTTGTTGACTGCTGATCTAAATTCTAAATTTCTTATTTTATAATAATTTCCCATAAACGTAATATAAAATTAATGTGTACAATTGGGAATTTTTAGATTCCGGTCCCCCTCTGGTGGCAAAATGTGAACTTTTATATTCGGTACTTACTTTTTTGATTTAACGCATTGGTACATGTTCTTTGAAATTTACTGAAGCTTTAAATAATAAATCTATTTGTGTTTTGTTGAATATGTAGTTATAAGTTACAAGAATGCATTTTAAACACAATTTTTGAGACTGATAAGTACCGAATATCCTCTATTTATAGCACCCTCTATACGTAATTAAAATTCCCAATTGTGACCGCTGGGAGTGAAGGGGTTATAGTACTTATGTTATAGTTTAAAAAATCCTTATCCAAAGTGCAAATCAATCATTTTATAGTTTGCTTATCCAAAGTTAAAGCCATTTTTTTAAGTGCAATTATACATTCCCCTTATTTATTTATTTTATTATCTTGTTAACGATAGACTAATTTATTCATCCTTAGGTTTTATTTTTTAACATTTTTTTAACGGAGTGATTATTCCTGCCCTGCTAAGACGCGAATTTTACTGAGTTGGTCAAATGGGCAGCACCTTATTATTTCACTCCTCATTAAAAATACCGAAATTTCAAGTAAGTTTTATTTTTTAATACTTTAACCGTTCGTATTTCTTGTAATGTTCTGTGTTAAAATTTAAAATATGTCTCTGATGATGAATTGTTAAAATTCGAAATGCATTATACAATAAATTTTACAAAAAGTTTTCTTTTGGTAATTAACGCTACTTTCCTCACCTGAGTTATTATGATCAAAAAACTATCAAAATTACTAATAACAAATTTTCGTATTACTCGTATAACTTGCATTGAAATTGAAATTTTTCAAAGTTACATAAAATTGTTACGACCCTTCGGTTATAATAATAAAATTTGGAATTCTTTGATTTTATATCGTATGTTTTTTGTAAAATATACCAATGATAAGTTTTTCCAAAAAATTAAAATTTTATAAAAATTTCGTTACATTTCATAAACTTAGTAAAACAAAAAATTTATAGGATTTTTTGTTTATTTTTTTGAGTGTATCTTTGGGTTTGTTCTAAGGTCAAAAAGTTCAATTATTTTTGTATAAGTTCGAATTTTGGTCAGATTTTCGTTTTTTTTTATCAAAAATTACCAATGGTTAGTTTTTCCAAAAAATCAAAATTTAGTTAAAATTTCGATACATTTTCGTATCCATTTCTTTAAACTTTTTTTTTAATATTTTCCAATAGATGAGTCACTCCTACAAATTTTAAGCCATCAATTGGATTGGACAGAAGAATCAATTTTCATAAACTTAGTAAAACAAAAAATTTATAGGATTTTTTGTTTATTTATTATATTTCTTTGTGTTCGTCTTATAATCAAAAAGTTAAATTATTTTTTTTTTCGAATTTTGCTAAGATTTTCTTTTTTATTTATCAAAAATTAATACCAAGAATTTTAAATCGTATGTTTTTTTGTAAAATTTACCAATGATTTGTTTTTCCAAAAAATTCAAATTTCGTTGCATTTTGGTACCCATAACTTTCGCCTGATCAATTTTTTTAAAAATATTTAGCAATAAATGAGTCACTCCAACAAATTTTAAGCCATCCATTGGATTGTGCTGAAGAACCAAATCTTCATAAACTTTGTAAAAAATCTTTGGAGAACTCAAAATTGGATTGGATTTTTTGTTTATTTATTATTATATTTTTTAATTGATTGTACCTTACTTTGTAATTGTTTTAAGCTGAAAAAGTACAATTATTTTTGTGTAAATTCAAATTTTACCCAGATTTTCGTTTTTTAATTTTGTTTTGTTCAAAAAATAATTGCAGAAGTAATTTGAAATTTTTATCAAAAAAAAAACACCTAGAATTTTAAATCATAAAATTTACCAATAATTAGTTTTTCCAAAAAGCATTTAAATTTGGTAAACCATATCTTTCGCATGATCAAATTTTTTTTAGATATTTTTCCAATACAACCAAAAATTGGTAATATTTCGTTGTATTTTGGTAACCATACAAATTTCGCTTGATCATTTTTTTTTAAATATTTTCCAATAGATTATTTATTTAACGTGTTCAGAATGTACAAAACATTTTACACAAGTCTAAAAATACAATGATTTCACAAATTACATATTAAAACAAAAATACAAAATACAGAAAACATAAGGTGAATGAAGCATTTGAACAAGTTAGAATTTTCTAAGAAAATTTGGCGGTTACTATTTCCTCCAATGAGAAAGGGCACAATTCAATAAGAAGCTCCTTGACGCGAAATTTAAAATTATTGAAAGGTAAGCAAGTAATTGGGGATGGAAGGTTGTTAAAAATTTTGATTCCATAAAAGTTAATTCCGTTACTCCAACAAATTTTAAGCCATGAATTGAATTAATTTTCAAAAACTTTGCAAAAATTTTTTTGGAGGACTTAAAATTTTACTGGATTTTTTGTTTATTTTTTGAGTGTATCTTTCTTTGTGTTTGTCTTAAGGTCAAAAAGTTCGAATTTTGCTCAGATTTTCTTTTTTTTTTTAAATCGTATGTTTTTTGTAAAATTTACTATTGATTAGTTTTTCCAAGAAATCAAAATTTTGTTAATTTCGTTGCATTTTCGTACCCATAACTTTCGCCTGATCAATTTTTTTTAATATTTTGCAATAGATGAGTCAATCCTACAAATTTTAAGCCATCCATTGGATTGTGCTGAAGAACCAAATCTTCATAAACTTTGTGAAAAATCTTTGGAGAACTAAAAATTGGACTGGATTCTTTGTTTATTTATTATTACATTAATTTTTAAGATGAAAAAGTACAATTATTTTTGTGTAAATTCAAATTTTACCCAGATTTTCGTTTTTTAATTTTTTTCATTCAAAAAATATTATCAGCAGTAATATAATTTTTTTACAGATTTAAAATTTTCATAAATGTTTAAACTGGGTTCTTAAAAAAGTGGAACACAATGTATGAACACCTATTTTGCTAAAATCTTAAATACAAGTGTTTTGATTTTATACGTTTTCCTGCTTTTCTGCAAATATATATTTTTTGACCTGTAGGTACTGTTGTATTCGCCCATTAAATAAAAAATTGTTTTTTTCCTGCTTTTGCGCATTTTCGAATTCTTATTTTTCTGGATTTTAATTTTTGGAAGATTCTCAAAAATCTTATGACAGTTTTACCCCCTTATAATCTAAATTGTCGTTAATGTAACGATAGTTCTTAGAAAAGTTCCAAAAGTAGAGCTAATCATGTATTCTCTATCGCCGCTTGTTCGTAATTAGTAATTATTAATTGAACAATTGTTTTGTTCCTAAAATAGTGACTTTTTTTAGAGAATGGCAAAAACGATACCCTTAAAATCAGGATTATCATTCAGTATTGAGTCATTCACTTCACGTATGGTTTAATGATAAATTTATAAATAGAAAATAACTTATACAGGGTGTTTCACTTTTATTCTAGCAAAAACTTATTTTAGATAGTAAATGTCATTCTGAACAAACATTTTCTAATGAACAAATATGTTTTTTGGACTCCTTAAAGTTTTAGTGAATTTTTTGGTGTACCTTGTATAAATTTCATGTTATTTGGCATTTTTTTAAAATCAAGTATGCTTTGGATTCAGAAATTTTAAAAGGGTCCACTTAGTTTAATAATGTTCAAAAGGCAATTTGGCAAAGACAAAATTCAAATCATAATTGATTTAAATAAAAAATTGATAATAAGAAATAAAAAATATTCAGTGTGTTCCACAAATAACATGAAAATTTGATAATTTTAAAAATATTTTCATCAGAATGACATTTACTATCTAAAAAAATTTTTGCTGGAAAAAAGTAAGACACCCTGTATATATCGTTGTTTATCAGCGCTTACTTGTGGTTTATGTTGGATTTTAATTCTTTGAAAATGCATAATAAAGATGTAACCACATATCTATGACTTAATGTTGATCTATTTTGGTTTAATCATAAAATTTTCCACTAAACACTGACATCACGGTTTTTCAACGTGCATTTCTAATTTATTTTTTTTTAAATGCATAAGAAAATTAGCAAATTCTGATAGTTGTAGCTTATTAGTAATTTCATGTAGGAAAGGTTTTGGTAAAAAATTTTTATTATTTTTTGTTTAAATACGTTACTAGTTTAAATATACAATTATTAGGATAATAATTAGTTTCTTTTAGAAGATAAAATCAAATAATATTTGTTAAAGCAAACCAAGCATTTTAAAGCATATTTTGCATCTTTACAACTAAAAGTAGGCAATCGTAATTATATTTTTTTAAGAAAAAAAAATAAATATAAATGATGATGCGACGCACTTGAAGCTTACATTTATAAACAGATAAGTTTTTTATTGCTCTTGATATGAATTTTATTTCTGATTCATAATATGACTAACATTTAAAATTATAGCTAAAAATATGTTTAATTTAAAATATTTATACATACTCGTATTTAAGTGGACATTCTCCCTAGAAATTGAAAAACTATTTTTATTTCTAACTTTAAGTTTAAAAAGAACTTTGAATTTATTAAAAAAGTATTATCAATTGAGACCCTACATCAACTTAGTAATACTATTGGAATCAAAAATTATTAAAAACTATATACTGATTAAATAAATATAGTGAAGTAGGTAAACATTTTAGTTAGAACATTATAATATAGTTTTATTTGTTCATTTTTGTTAGTAGTATGAAGTAGTAACAGCAGTTTTGTCACCTAATCACTGAAAATTAATGCGTATCGCTAGAAGGCGCGCGAGTTTGGCAGGAAAATTTATGAAATCGAGCATTACGCATGCCACTGTATCTCAAGTTTTTTTTCTGTCATATCTTCAAATTTCTTTCTGATTTGTAAACTAGATTAATTAAACTAAAACTAGTCTGCTGGTTTTGTGTTGCAATTTTATGCAGAATTAATTATAAGGGACCAAAGTTTAGGTACATTTGGGTAATTTTATTTTTTTATATATTCTCCAATTTTTCTCCAGCTGCCCAGATTTCGTTGAATGACTCTAAAATCTCAAATAAAAAGTGGCAACCGTAAATGACTACTATTTTTGCCTATTAGGAAGACAAATGCATCAGCGTTGTATTAATAAAAATCTGTATTCCACAAAGACAACACCACTTTATTTATTTTTTTTGATCTTGATATAATTTTAAAAACAACATGGATACTTACATTATTCCTATATTTTATTTTGAAGTTTCCAAAAATGGCTCACAAAAAGTAATAAGTTTAATGAAAAATTTCTAAATTTTTGGGGAGATAATTAAAAAGTTAACAGTTAATAAAGAAGCTGTTACTACATTCTTTACAATTAAATATTTCTTATTGTATTGTAAATATTCATATTGGTTTTAAAAAAAATGTTTTTAAAATTCGAAATTTTTTTTTGATAAATATTGTTATTTATGTTAAATACAACAGTTTATCTAACTAAACCGATTTTGATAATTTTTACCTTATTTTAAAGGTGAATGCATCGCTGTATTTAATAAAATCCTTTCTCACTTCGTATACGTTTAATTTAATGATAATCAATGTACACAAAAAAAGACTAACCTTTTCTCTATAATTATATTTAATCAAAAGTTCAAAATTATATTTATGTCGGCTTTCTCTAAAGTTGAGCTGAAATTCTGATTGTTAAAATACACAAACTACGAGCTAATTAAAATATTGTAACGTTAAATTTTGGTTATTTCCTTGATTATAGATTACCAAACAACCTTGTGAGAGTTTAACTTCGAGATACAAGTTTCTAAATTAAATAAGCTTGTGTTATATCTGTATATTATGCTTAAGTGTTGGCAATCATTCATCGTAAGAAAATTTATTACTGAAAAGTCAAAAATCCATCATCCGCTAATTTCATTAGATATTTCGTATATTTTGCTATAATTTGATTTAATTTTTAAACTTCTTTTAACTAAGTTAAGAATTCAATGATTTACAAAAAAAATCTTATTAACGGAACTTGCTTCTGATCACTCTAATATGACTTTGTGTGGTGAATTGTATATTTTAATAACACTCTTTGTACCTTTCACTATTTTTAGTTTTTAGGACAAAATGGTTATTTTTCCATATTTACGCTGTTATTTTAATCCCAAAATAGCTCTGAACTTTAAACCGATAGTATAACTATACCTAAACCTCAACCCTTTTCTTAATTAGGTACAATCACGCGCAAAGATATCGAGGACACAATAGACATATTCTGACCCAATAACAAACCATCGCAAATACGAGATCACACGAAATCGCATCTTAAGTGGCATTCATTTCTTTCAAATTTCGTGTCATCTCGTGTCTCTTTCTTATGAAATTTAAGCTTGAGGATTTCGTTCGTTAAATAATGGTAAGGATTCCAAATAAACAGCTTTTTTGAATAAACTTTATTGGTGTACTATTTCCAAAAATAACTTTCTTATGAAGAAATATTTTTTAATCACGTATTTAAAGTTAACAAACGTCTCTAAATTTTTTTACATGGTCGCTGAATACAGGCTAGTATGACCTTGTCATGTAGTATAAGACATCGTGCCGAATGATTCAAGAATATGCCCCCGGGTTTCCTGAATTGTCGCACGTTTATTTCCTCCTTAACTTTGGGGTGCGTTCAGGAACTCGGAGTGAGAGTAAAGTGCGTACCGGGTAGAATGTTGTGTCTGAGTCAAAACTGCTGTAAACAAACCTTCATAACCTCAAAATAGGATCAATTATAAAGCGTAGAATAAATCATGTTGCTATTACGCATGCGGAGTGATTTTCATCCCAGTTCCGACCAGGGTGCTGAGGGAGCACACTATGCGAAAACTCGGACGATTCTGAACGAATATCATTAATAATACGTGCGTGTCATTTAAACTTTAAGTACGACTTTGAGCGTACACTGGTATGCTATTCCTGAACACACCTAGATTTAATAATGAGACCACCGCCATCTTCAGGGAAGGAGAAAACTGTAATTGATATTCACGAGTGAATTCTGGAACCATAATATTGAGCAACCCGACAAGATATCACATTCGAATTTCATCATTCTGTCCTTGAGATTCACATGAAAAAAGTAGAGTTCGTCCTCATTCTGTCGTATGCGAAATCGAGTTGAATGCTTCAAGAATAAGGACCCTGATTTTAAATTAATTATGAAAACATTATGGTTGTTCTAGAAACTTCAACGATATTTCCAGTGAAAACATCCTTGTACCCCTAAGAAAAAGGTAAAGATTAAAGGACCAAACCATAAATTAGCTACAAAAACTTGTATTTTAGCTTAAATGTGAACGTAACCAGGTATTTGAGGTTAATAATAAAATAGAATTTATGTGGAACATTAAGGCACTAATTATTCGTACCTCGAGGAAATAGTAATGAAGATAATACTCCCTGCTTAGCTTTTTCGAATTATCTAAGCTGTAAGGGTGTGGGATGGGATTTAATTTTGAAGTAAATAAATGGGATAATGTAATATTCTCTAAATACATAATTAAATAGACAAAGAAAATATTTGAATACGTCAAACTCGGTTTAATTACTAGGAAATACGCGAGAAATATAAATATTCAGACGGTAAGTCAATCTTAACATTTAATTTAACTCCATAATAACAATTGTAACAAATTTAATACGTCGCTGATTAAAATTAATGGGCTTCCGGCATTGGGCCGGATGTTGGAAACGAGCATTGAGCATCCATCCAGCTCCCATGGATGGAATTCATATAAAAGTACCCCATGGTGTTAATTAAGTGTTAGTTATGGGAACGAGCGGCGCGGGGTGCGCTTCATTACTCCACACCGTGACGTAGGCGCCGATAACAGATGGCGCACGCGACTTGCTGACGGATGCACAACCGCCCCCGTGTAGATCCTGCTTTTCCACCCTCTCCTTCGATGTTTCCACCTTTAATATCTCGCACGTTTATTCATCCGGTGCTGAAATATCGCCCGACCAGGTATCTCGGTTATTAATTAAGCGGCCGTTTAATAATGCGCGCTGCGGCTTTGAAAAAACAGCCCCCGGATAAAAATTTAATTATCCGAAGCGTCTTATATCCCCTTCCTCACCCCCGAATTACATGCCAACGTGAATATAATACGCTAAATCACTTGCTCTGGTATATAACACAATTTATATAAAAAAGAGGATTATAAAAGTCAAATCGTTACACACCTTTTAATTCACACAAATCTTTCATTAAAAAATTATTAAGTAATTATTTTTTACATTAAAACTAATGGCAGTATAACCATTTTACTGGGATTGAATGCTTTACATTGTTATCAAGTATAATACGTTAAATATTCCTTATTTTCTTTTTCTTAACCTTATCCAGTTTTTCCTAATTAGTCCATGTTTTGTTCCTTTTTTCTGAAATATTTTAAATTACTTCAAAGCCATTTCCTAAATTAGTCCCAATTCTATTATGCTTTTTTGTAAAAGTTTATTTAATCAAAGTAATTCCTTTTCGTCAAATGCCTTATCCAGTTTTCAGGATTTAATAATATTGAAGTACACACCATATATTTACTTAAAAAATAACCTTCAACTTGCTGGTCAAGGTCATGGCAATATTCCTAAATATTATAGTCCAGTCAAATAGTAGATAATGCAATAATCCCATTACAAAGCGTGATATCTCTCTTTCAAAATTAAAAAAAAATCAACTTTGTGGAAAATCGCAAATCCAGTTTTTGACCCATTTTTATTGTAACTTGTAGATGGGGGAATTATTAGACTTTAGTGACATATTATAAATGAATAAGTAACTTCATCATTCTCAGCTTAAGCCAGAGTTGGGCAGGTTGCTTGATCTTCTACGTTTTCTTCTTCGAGCACAATCATCAACCTGATCATCAAACTCATTGTTCTTGTCAGTTTGCGCGAGGATATCCTAGACTACTTCTTCATTATCATCGTTTTTTTGTGAGAAAATAATGTCGACCACGTTTTCGCAATTGACCCGTTACAGTTTTTACATATTGGTGACCACTTGAGGGCTATTTTATCGCAGATTCATGCCTTGGTGTAACCAACTTTATAGTTGCATAAAACATAATCTAACAAGGATTCAGGAGCTGGGTTTGGCTCATTTCCATTCCTCAGGAGGGATATCATTTTCCAGCCATGCTTGCACTTGGCAGTAACATCTCTAGAAATGTTTCTGCGAAGAATCTTGCGTTGGTTTTTGATAAATTAAGCTTTTTGTGGCAGATTTTGCAAATAACTGGAACCGCAATGTGTACAACGTCTGGTGCTACTAATGCCTCCACTCTTTACTGCTATTATGAATTCTTCTCCAGCCCTGGTTGTTTTTTACGGGTAGCCTCTGATTCATTGTACACACAAACTATTTTCTCAATTATTTATTCTGCGATTTTTAGAAAATTGGAAATTTACAAAGACCTATAATAATGGTCATACAACAAAATCCTTAAAATAAAATTTGTAATGCATTTTATGCTCTCTAAGAGTGTTAAGAATATTGAAAAACCTAACTATAGCAAACAAACTACATCAAATCAAAAAAATTCGTGGGTTTTAGGTTTCAGAAAGTTTAGCCTCGACATATTTTGTTGGGAAACCATAAATAACTCTTATTAGCATCTCCCTAAACAGTCTAAAAGCAAATAAAATTTCTACCAGGATTATTGCATATATCAGCCCATTTTTCCGACTATTTGACTGGAGTAATCGGCGTTATCGAACTTCTTGCCCATTAGCCTGTATACAGGGTGGTGATAAAGTTTGGAACCAAGGTCATAACTTCTGTAAAAAAATTTTTTGTAAAAATCGCTCGGACAGGTCAATTTTTGTTTTAAAAATGCCATCTTTTGGAAAGAAAAAAAATATTCATGACGTCACTGATAACTTTACTATGACGTCATCATCAATTTTTTTAAATGGAAACCCCAACTTTTTTTACACATTTTTCATAGACCTTTTTATCATATTAATGATCACATAAAAATATTTAAAAAAATTTCAACCATTTTTGAAAAAAAAATAAATTTCTTCAAAAAAAAAATTATTAATTCTCAATGAAAATATTACAAAAAAAAGTAAATTTCTAATTTACAAGTAACAAATTTTAACGAAAATGTTCAAATTGTTTTCCATTGACCATTTGGCATTGTCCCATTCGAGTGTAGACACTTTAATTTCGCAAACCTTAATAATTGTTGATTATTATTAAACAAACGAAGTAAGCTATTCAAGCATTGGTAAATGGATTTAAAATTTTATTTGCCATACAAAATAACGTCAACTAAAGCACTTTTATAAAGGCAATTTTTATTTCAATAAATTTTGAATATCAAAAGCTTTTTCAAATTTATAATAAATTACAATTTTATTTAAAGTTTATTATTACTTAAACATTTTATTTTTATTACCTTTTTCATTAAAAGTTATTTAAAATTAGTTTTAAGAAAATTCCAATTGTGTAAAGAAGAACAATTCGAATATTTTCAATAATATTTTGTTATTTTTAAACTAAAAATTAGTATAATTTATTTTTCTTGCCATATTTTCATTGAGAATTAATATTTTTTTTTTGAGTAAATTTATTTCTTTTTTCAAAAATGGTTGAAATTTTTTTAAATATTTTTATGTGATCATTAATATGATAAAAAGGTCTATGAAAAATGTGTAAAAAAAGTAGGGGTTTCCATTTAAAAAAATTGATGAAGACGTCATAGTAAAGTTATCAGTGACGTCATGAATATTTTTTTCATTCCAAAAGATGGCATTGTTAAAACAAAAATTGACCTATCCGAGCGATTTTTACAAAAAAATTTTTTACAGAAGTTATGACCTTGGTTCCAAACTTTATCACCACCCTGTATATAATTTATTGCTGAGTTTTTAGAGAAAACATGGTAGTAGGTTATAAATCTTACTTAGAGATTTGAGAGAACTGGAAACCAAAACTCAGAATGGCCTTAAAAGTAATACCAAACGCAATAAAAACTGTTGATGGAAATTTGATTGCCACAAGTGAACCTGATGAAAAAGCAGAGGAAGAATCAAAAATAAATTATCTTAAAAAAGGCATTTTTTAATAATGCTCTGCTTGTCATGCCAAATAACATGAAAGATGAAATGTTTCAAAAAGTAAGAAGATTTGATGTAGCTGTAGCTCGATGTATGTAGCCAGATTTATGCCAACTGTTTCAGAAGGTACTATTTTTGATTTATGTAGTAAAATGGCTACCTGAAGATAATGCAGTAAATTTTATTTGCAAAATTTACAAATAGATGGGCTCAATTACAAAAGGAAGTAAGGAAACATCCTAAAAATAAGAATTTTAATATGCAAAATTTTCAGGTTATTGCCAGAAACATTTAAACCATTTGCAGCTAGTTGGAAATTAATTAAAGAAAAATATAGAAATATTGATAATTTAACTCAAGAGTTTGGTACATTTGAGAGTAACATCTCTGAACATACTCTTGAAGTTTTCTATTTTAAAGGAAACGGCTTTAAGTCAAATGAAAATCTTTAAATAAAAAAAGATCAAATTAGATGTTTCTATTTTGAAAAGAATGGACATGTAATCACTAAGTGTAGGTTTTGGATTGCAGATGGTTGTCCACAAAAAGCATATAATTTGTAAAGAAAGCATTTAATGAAAGAAAAGAATTTGGATCTTCTATTGTATCTATTAGTGCAGTAGCAGTTAATGGAGAATCTAAAAATATAACGGTTTTGTGCACTCGTGCAAGAAAACATGACTTTATGCACTGACAACTGTTCATAAAAGCCCTACTTTTTCCACGATCGTAGAAAAATTATATTACAAATATACCTGACTGGTTTAAATAATTTCAATCATTTAAAAATAGTCATGGAATTATTACAGCCAATGGAAAGACGATAAAAGCTATTGGTTGTGATTCAATTGATATAAAGTCTTCTAAATTTGTATCGTATGGTACTAGTTGAATATTAACATATATATTATATTGAAAAACTAATTCAAGGAATTTGTCAGGAAAGTGGTGGACTACACAAATTGAAGATAAAACTGAAATTGCAGATAAATTAAAGACATTATTGATTAATGAGTGACAATGGAGTGACAATGGAGTAAGAGAAAGGCTATTCTTTCTAAGTGGGTATACCGGGTGATTCAATTAACCTGGAATATGGAATATCTCGAAAAATACGCATCGCACAGAAAAATTTGCCAAATCAAAACTTCAATATCTCCGAGAGAGGCATATGTTGCATAAATTACTGAAGATCGATATTTAAAAGTGTTTTTACGTTTTTTTAAGCAGATATTAAAATGATTTCAATTGAAGGATGAGAAACCTGTAGTAATTTTAGATGAAGCATCGAAAAAACTGTTTGGTAACTTACTGCATCTTCCGTCCATAATTTCCCAGGAATATTTATTTAGCTCAGATTGAAACAGAAATTTACTGCGCTGTCTGCAGCAGTAATCAAAGCGTCCGAAGGTAATTTTGTACTGAAAGAATGACAAGTCTAAAAGTATCAAGTGGAACGGTATTTCGCGCAAATCTCCAACGCTTGACCTGCTTGATATTAATACGTACCTATTGATGAAAATTTTTCATTTTAAACAGAAATACAAAAAGTCAACTCCAATAAGACATCTTTAATAACAGCAGATGCCTTTTGTTGTGTAGACCGAAATCGATATTTCATCAATGCGGTGTCATTAGTGGAAATATAATCGGAATGAGTGCGGAGAAGTACATGAAAAATAATACGAGTTTTAAAAAAACGCTCAATGAGTGGTTTGTGTGGAAAACATTCGAGTTATTTAGAGGAACATGCTGGGGTGTCGGGCAAGGCGGTAGACCTCACATCTAATTAATGTACGAGCTTGGTTTACAAATCACGACATGTTAGACTCGGATGGAATGAAACTTCTAACTTCTTAAATGTTTAGCAAATGGAATCTAGTATGTACTCTCGTCGCTTTGACTAACAAACCTCTGCCAAGCTTGCCGCTTATTTGAGATATAAGATTGTTCATATCAAAGGATAAAAGAGAATCTTTAATTAAATTTTTTTCTAGAATTATTTCAACACATTTTTTACTTTTGTTACTACAGAACTACTTTAATTTTCTACAACTTACGACCAATAAAGTACTGAAATACTAAATTTACCCAACAATAGTTTGATGATCTCTCTGCTCTCTTGTTGAATACACATCATTATGGGTTGATTTTGTATTGAAATACCTTAAAGGCTTATATCGTTGAAGAATGAATTAATACAAATTTGTGCTTATCTAGAATTCGGAATTCTGTAAGCTATGCGATTCCTTTCGTATTACGAAAAAAATCGTTTGTTGAATATGTTGCTATGGTGACGAATTTTGTCTTCTTTCAACGAAAATCTAACACCAAGCAACTTGGCCAACAAACGATTTTTTCGTTATACGAAAACAGTCGTATATCTTATAGACTTCCACCTCTGGAACCTCCAAATCGCATCCTTGGTGTGATAGCCACTAAACAACTTGGAACCATTTTCGAATCTAGTTCAATTTTGCCATATATGGTGGATGATGATAGTGACCATTATCGATTCTCCCAGTTTAAGGCAAAAATAAACAACACTCGAAAATGGGTCCTAAACTGGGATTATTGACAATAGCTACTATGATATCCACCAGTTAAGCTAAAATTGAACAACTTTCGAAAATGGGTCCTAGGTATTGTAGTGGTTATCACACCAAACATGCAATTTGCAGGTACCAGTGGTGGAAGTTTGTAATGCCTAACGTACCTAGAACGGTGGATTGTTGACTACATGATAACGATTTTCGTCTCGCTTCTACTCATATGGGTTGTTATGTATTAAGAGTGAGATAGCAAATATCTAACGAGTCAACTCTAAACCGACATCAAGTCTATAAGGTTACAAACTTCCACCTTAAGTTCGAATCCTGGTAAAGGATAATTTTGCACTGAAATGTCTACAAGATTTGGTATACTCACCAGGGAAATCACAAAAAGTTGGTATTTGATGATTTTGGACAAATTTTTTTGAAAGACCAATGCCCAAACTATTCCATCCATATAAGATAACACAAATAATCTTTGGTGGAGTTGTGTGTGAATTTGATAATCAATGACCTAGATATAAATGAAAATGTGGTTTTCGGAAAGTAAGTTAAAGTCTTGAGGACATTATTCAGTGATTGTCCATTGTGGGTGCCTTTGTGCCAAGAATGGAGGAAAATGTAAAGGCGTAATTAATACGGGATCCGGGAGTTGCTGTTACAAAGCTCACCTCTGTCCTAGCATAGGGTGCTCTATCAGCTCCAAAGTTTGGCCTGCAAAATTTGCTACCCGCTTCACGTGTACACAGAACAAACATAAATTGCAAACAGTCGAGTCCCTCCAAATAAAGGCCCCCTTATCGATAACCACCTTGTTCCCGCCGCATATTTTCGCGCAAATAATTTAACACGTTCAATAACGTCAACGGTCCGTAAACGGAAATTGCATCTGGCTGCGTCGTTCCGTTTTAATTAAACTAAATAAGTTGGTAATTGATATCGCTTCGTATATTACAATCAAATAACACTTTTTCAACCTTTTAATTGAATTGGTGTTAGTTGTTCATTAAATGAAATAATTTCGTTAATCAATAAATACTCTTCTAAATTATATCAGATGAATTTATATGGAATTGCTCATTAAAATGTTTTTCGTAATTCCAATCCAAAATACGTGCTAAAATGCAAATTATAAATAGTATATTACGCAATGAGCTAGAAAGTGACGAATTTTGTGCGAGTGCGAAAATAGTGACGATATTACACGAGCACGAAATTCACTTTCTTGCGAGTTGCGTACACGCTATTTTTCCGACGACCACGGAGATCTTGCGACCATTTATATTTATATTTTATAGTAACAACTAATAAGTCATAACATAACCTGTGTCAACATCAGATGACATTGAAGTTATTGATTATTTTTAGTTAAATGTACCTAATTGTAGGTGGCGCTGTTTTGGCGGAGCAACTGATCGAAACGAATAAAAAATGTTCCTATTTCATTTAAAATTTACACAAAAGTTAATTATATTATGATTTTAATAATAAAATAAGTTATATATTAGCGGGGTTAAATATAAATTTTTATTTGAACTGTACTTTTTTTGCAAGTTAAAAAAAACCAATAGGCAGATTCTGGTCAAAATTAAAGGCCTTTAATTAGAAACAAATAACGTAATCATGGAAGTTGTCCATTACAACCCATATAACAAATTTAAATTTAAAGGCCTTTTAACTTAAATGATTTGACCAGAATCTGGGTATAAGAGAGGGCTTACGGAATTCCTTCGCAGAGCCTCTATCGAAAATTACAAGAAGTATTTCAGAGTTACAAAACAGAAACCCAAAGTCACTAGTGTAGCAATGATAGATTTTCTAAACCCCTGATATGAATGACATGTACGATTTTCTCATATGGTAGTCGGAAAAAAATGTTTTTTATGTCTGACGAAGATACATCGTAATACTTCTTATTTACACCAATGACTTGACCTAGTCAATTATTTCCTTTTTTATGAATATCATAGAAAAAAATGCAAAGAACAAAGTCAGCTTCATTCACATCCATTTTTTGCTATTGTAGAATATCTGGGGATAATTGATATGTTTTTCAATTACAAAAAGATCAAGCTGAACAACCAAAACTATGCCAAAAAATTTGATTACTTGAGATTGAAATATGTTTTAACTTAGTTTTTAGCTTCACATCTTCAATAGTTTTTTCCAGAGAGAAGAGAAGATTGAGAGGTTAGATCCATTATTATTAGGTGGCAATCGTCTTGCAAGTGGCGCCCCCGAATTATTCTATGGAACTAAAATGACAGAGACAGAGAAAGCGATATTTTAGGGATCTTTCATTTCACACTAACTTATTCGAAAGACGAATACGGTTGACGGACGGATGACAGACGGAACATAAATATCGTCCGTCGCAGTACTACGCAGACGCACATAGTCGGCGTGTTAGTTCCATAGAAAAATCGGGTGGCGCTACGGTCATTTATGTTGCAAGATTTGACCGTGTTTCAACCACTCTCAAATTATATACTTTGTGGTTTTTTCTTGCAAATGCTTTCTATTGCGCATCTTCCATGTAGGCCCAATACATTTTTAAGTTATTCGCCATTCTAGGAAAGAGCTCTCCCCTTGTTGGCTAATTTATGAAACTGTCAAGCAAGTATTAAAATATCTGTAGTAATCTTGCCCATTTTAAATAAATATTGATTTTAATAAAAAGTAGAAAAATATTTATTAAAAAAATTGTAAAAATCCCACTGAGGCCGACTTTAATCTGTATTCGTACATAGAAATATGTAGTTCAATACTGTCTTCGAAAGTTCATTAATCTGGCACAGAGGGCGCACAGCGCCATCTATTAGTAGTTAAAATTCCCAATAGCTTGTTGGGTTTACACGAAACCATGGTATCCAGTTGACTAAACTATTATATTCTACTTATCCAGATCCTAATATTTTATGGGGTAACTGGGACATCGTCTCTAAAAATTTAATTTAGAGCTTGTGTTCTGTTTTCAACGTATTTGCATGAAAATTTTTTATGAAAACATTGGTCTTTGCCTCGTACTAAACGTAATTTTTTTTGTTTTTGTGTCTCCATTACAAATTTAAAATGAAAATTTTGGAATGTATTTAGTAAACAGATTTGTATAACGTCCCAAAATTTTACCCTACTTTTATAAATTCTTTGGAATAAGTGTCGTTAAAGTCGAAAAAACTTTTCCATACGTTTTTGTTGGTTGATAAAACACCAATAAGCGATCAATTTTCACTAGACATATTCTATATATCATACCTTTACTCGTACATTTTATATTACAAAAACGAGAAGCGAATAAGACTTTTTGTCTACAGAAAATAGACATTTAAACCTTTATTAGAAATTTTTTATGGTAAAATGCTTGTTTTGCATGGAACGAGTGATATTTAAGAATATTCTTTTAGACCATGAAGAAACCGTCCGTTATTGTCCATTAATTTTGAAAATAAAAAAAAAGATTCATACAGTTCTTAGTAATGCATCATGAGCAATGAAGTAGGTAATTTAGATTAATCCGTTCTTAAATGATACTTTGAAAGTCGTATAATAATTATTTTTTTATTTGGTAAAATAGGCCATATGACATATTTCCTTACTTTTTAAATTGCAGGACTCAGTGGTATAACCGTCAAAGTGCAGTTTTCAGATAAGCAAATCAGAGAAACTTACAATTCATTCAATGCAATGTGAAGAAATTTTATTATTTACACATTAAGATACCTTATACCTTATGGAGGTGATCTTATCCAGGTTTTTTTTTGGATTTCCTATTAATAATAAGCTATTTTACTTTCTTAATAGCGGATGCAAAAATAACAAATTTACTACCAAGCGTTAATTTAGTCTCCATGGATTAAAAGTCCCATAGCGGTTCATTTAATCTCTAGGAATTAAAAGTCCCGCAAAACTTATAAATACAGATGGCGCGCAAGAATTTAAAAATAGTTGTTAATGAATTATTTTTTATGTTTTCAAAGGTAAGTGTATTTCTAATATTCGAAAGATTTTATTTTCACGATACCTTTTTACAATATAACCTCTAAAATATCTGTGCAAGTAATGTGTGTCAATATAATTAATTGGAAGTGCAAAAAAATTTATATGCACCGCTGGACAAAGTGCATTTAATCCTTCGTGTGGTTTTCACACTCAGGATTAAATCATTTACTTTGCTCCCTTGATGCATAAATAACCGTTTCATTCAATTATACACATAGCCTGTTATTGCCACCAAAATTTTTATCAAAAAGAAATGAAATATTAAGCAGTTTCATTTTGATCTAACAACCAAAAAAGTAAATGTGATCATTGATTTTTTAACAAAATAAAATTGATATAAAATCATCATTTTCTACCCATTTAATAAAATGGATGGTACAACCATGCGCATAAATATCGAGGACACAGAAGAAATATTCTGACCCAATATCACACGAAACTTGAATAGAACCCGACCACATCTTAAGTCGTATTCATTTCTTACAAATTTCGTGTCATCTAGTGTCTTTGAGTGCTTGCTATTGGGTCCGAATATTTCTTTGCTGTCCTCAATATCTTTGCGCGTGATTGTACATATTTCTCAGGGACACGGGACACAATACTATCGTATTTTATTTTAATGGAATTTTGTGATTATATGCTAAAGACACCGTTTAAGATAATAATTGTTTGGTACATTAAAGGGTCATATCATGAATCGGTTTTTGGTCCAGGCAATGCAGAAGCTCTTTTTATGAAGGAAACAGATAAAATCTTCTGTTTGAAAAAGTCTTTGACAGGTTATTGCATCAAACTCTTCAGTTGCTGTTAGTGAACGAGTCGTCGTTTTTTATTTACAAGGAAAATGTTAGCATCACCCATCATCTAAATTGCCAAATCCTCTTCATAATTAGTTGGTCGAGGAACTATTGCAATATGAGTACCATTAATGCAACCAATTATTTCTGGAAATTCAAACTCTTCGAAAATTTCCTATTTAACTCTATTCATATTTTGAAAAGTTGCAGGAAATGTAATAAAATTGTTGACTTACTTGACTTACTAAAGCCTGAGTTAAAGCATGGTAGTATAATACACCTATACTTTTTTGGGTTTTGGTAAAACTTGTAAGGTGATCAAAAATTTTTCTTGTGGGTGGTAAATGGTCTTCAACTTTATTAAATTGTTGAAAACATAATGTTTAAAGTAAAAGTAATCATTTTGAGATATAGTTACGTTTGTGTACTTCTTCTTCAATTAAAAGAAGTGCATATTCCATTGTATACCTACATATACAGGGTGTTTCTAACATGTGTCCTTAACTTCAGGAATAAATTTGATTTTTTTTGGATTTGGAGCTTTATACAAAATTTCACCAAATTATATTTAGTAATATAGAAGTTATGTTAAAATTTGAAAAAAAATTAAGACACTTTAACACCTTGTATTTCGAGAATGGTGCATTTTGGTGAAACAAATTATTCTACCATTTTATCTTCAAATAGGTCAATAATACTATTCCTGAAGTTAGGGACACATGTTTAGAAATACCCTGTATACTTATTTATGTATAAGTATTTGGGGTAAAAATTCCTTATATCCAACTTGATTATAATGAATTTTTTACCCCAAATATAATGATAATCAAGTTGGATATAAGGAATTTTTTACCCCAAATACTTATAAACATTTATCCAAATTTCTGCAAGTACACATACTTCTACTTATTTATAGAAAAAAATTAAGTAAAGAAACCCAACGTTAACGAATATATCGTTCGTAAACTCATCCGTCAAACTTTATCGTTCGACTGATAAAGCCTAGTTTTCACTAAGGAGAATATGTGGTAAAGCTCACTTTTTAGCCTTGTTTCTGTACTATAGCAATTTTGGTAATGTACCATTCATTTTGGAATATGTGGTCGAGTTGTTTAGTGCAAAATTAAAACAAACTTTTTTAAACACTCGACTACATTAGAACCATTTTCATTGGTACATATGAGGTTGGGTACAGGATACAGTAGAGTAGACTAGAGTAAACAATCGTAGAAATTAGTAGTGGGAAAAGGCAAGTGGTGGAGTTAATCTATCGCCTTGCATTCCTATTCTACTCTACCAATACTAGCCAGATCTAGTACTCTACTCTACGACTCTAGTAATGACTCTACCACTTACTCTAGTAATGAAAACTAAGTTTTAAGTGTTCTGCCATTTGGTTTCAAGTGTGAACTTCATCGACTGTCGTATTTGCTTTTCACTGATCACGCGACCCCATTATAAAATTGAAACGTAGACTAGTTTTTGTTGAATTCTATGAACAAAAACTGACTTTAGTCATATTCGCCTTTTTTATATCAACTAGAATTGGTCAACTTGATCAACTTGATTCGTGAGAACACTCCTTTAAAGATAAGCAAAGGAGACAATAATCCTTAAAATAACGATAATCATTAAGAGGATAGTCGGCGAATTTTAGCGCTGGATTTTGAAGTTCGCTTGATATTTGCGGTTTTGGTCATAATTTTTTTTCCAGTGAAGCTTTTTTAAAATTTCTTTTTTTGGTACACAGAAGAGTCTTGTGGCTACCAATTTCTTCTTTTTTTTATTTTTGTAAGTCAATCCAAATACTCATACGGAAGCAGTAAAACGGGCTCTTTACAAAAAACGTTCGCTAAGCGGCGTTTTAGATTTTTATAAAAAACTAATTGAAATAATATGTCATTTCCAACGCTAACAATAAGTTAAGGTATAAGCGAAGAGTGTATAGACTTGTTTTTTGTTATAAAAATATTTTAAAACTTTTCACAGCGCTCCAAAAATTAAGTAAAATTTTAAGAAATATTTGGAGCGCTGTGAAAAGTTTAAAAATATTTTTATAACAAAAAACAAGTCTATACACTCTTCGCTTATACCTTAACTTATTGTTAGCGTTGGAAATGACATATTATTTCAATTAGTTTTTTATAAAAATCTAAAACGCCGCTTAGCGAACGTTTTTTGTAAAGAGCCCGTTTTACTGCTTCCGTATGAGTATTTGGATTGACTTACAGAGTTGATGCAAATTTGGGTGCGTTTTAGAGCACTTTCCATCACTTTTCTCAATATTTTAGGCTATACTTTGCTATTTCTTCTTCAATGTTTTCTTTTAGGGATGCTAAGGTCTGTGGATTATTATATATACGCGAGACTTCAAATAACCCCAAAGAAATAAATCGGGAGCAGTCAAATCACCAAATGAAGAAATAAAGCGACCGGAACACAACTATTCGCCGTTCTTGAGGAATACAACTGACCTTTTGGCATGTGTTTTACTGTTCCAACAGAGTTATGACTTTTGTGCTAAAAGTCTGTTACTTTCTAAGGATGTGATTAACTGATTAGTTTGAGCCTTTTCGAATTTTGACTAATAAGGCTTCCACATGATCCGATTTGGTCGGATGATCGGATGTAATTTGGACAAATCGGAAGGTAAATCGGACAGTGTGGATGCTTATTGTGAACCAAATTATCAGATCGGTCGACATCTTCCGTACGCTCGAGTGTCCGACTAAATCGGACCATACCGAGGCTTCTTCAGAACAATTTCAATGCTTCATCCGACGGTCCCATTTTTGTAATTTTTAATGATTCAACCCACGTGCAACTACTGCTACTGTAAAAATTAATGCACGAAGTAAAACCCCTCTTATTTTCCCGTTCCACCGTAGCTAGTGATAACGAAATTGCTACTCCAATTTTCTGCTGTTTTATTAAAACGGGAACCACAATATTAATTTGTTAATAGCCTCTCAATACAAGTATTAACATTGAATTGGTCAAATTAATATTTAATTGTAGGAGGCGCGCAGAATTGGCGGTCGGTATGATAGGCTAGTCGTACCGTGTGGATGAAGCATTAGATTTAGTAAGCGAAAACGACCAAATCGGAACGAGTGCAGGCCCCATAAAGTCCTTAATAAAGGGATTATCTTAATTTAAATGCCTTAATTATTTTTTTTGCAGGAACAAAGAATATACCAGATTCATTTAGTAATACTTTTATTTGTGCAAGGATTTAAGGTATCGTAATGCTCAACACTCATCACTCTTTGATCCATTCCTCGTTCGGCGCTCTTTAAATATACCTGGTCTACCCAGAACACAACCCATTTTTCTTACTTCCTTCAGCTCTGAGTATCTGAATTTAGTAAAAAGAGAAGACGTGGGATCAAATCGGTAATCAGAGCATCACGCATTGTGATCACATTGCACCAAAATCAAACAAATCTCGGGATATATTGTTGAATCATTCGTCACTATATTGTGTACGATATGATAAGGACAGACTCTTATTAGATATATAGAACGATAAAAGTCGTAAACAATATCGTGTCGTGTATTTCAAGAACAAGGCTTCTTTTTTTAACGAAATATCAGGAAGCGTTAGTGATAAGCTGCTTCTGCATAATCATTCTGCATAATCACTCTCATTTAAATTAACCTGTTATTCGATTAGTGAGGATTTTTTTAATGAGTAAAGAGCGATGGGCATTGTGCGATGCTAGATTGGTATGGTCATACCTTAAATCTACAATTAATTTGTTTAATCTGAAAACTTGCATTGATGAAACTAGTTTTATAAATATTAAAGTGAAAAAAAAATGTAATAAAAATATATAATATTTTATGTTAATTTGGGATGTGAGTTCATTTTTCATTATAGTGAGTTTTATTTGTATTGCGCTTTTGTTGGGAAAATGTGGTGTTTATTTTAATATCATCTTGAATAGAGGTATTTCGTTTAAAGTGCCATTAGGTCTTTTGTGAAAGAGCAAGTTTTAGTTCCCGAAGAGAGAAGAAGCTGCGTGTAGGAAATAGTCCTTTTGAAGGAAATTTAATTTGAAGAAAACCGCCGCGAATCCTGTCTAATCAGCTTAAATCAGTCAGACACAAAAGCTGGAAGAGGAAGCAGAAAATAAAAGTTAAACGATTGCGTTTCACGTCGTAATCCGAGATGTAACTAATATTTCCTCCAGGGCGTTTTGGTGTATAATAACGTGCCAGAGAAAATCGGACTTGCGGTAGGGGCAGCAGATGGAAACTGTCTACTCATTTGATGTGGCGGCACGAAGGAAGAAGGGACGGAAGCCTGTTTAGTTTCCCATATTGATTGAAGTTTGGTCCACTGCGGTTTGCGCTAATTGATTAATGCTGCGCGATCGATTAGCCACCGCAACGTTCAATATAGATATTAGTTAACGTTTAATTTCACACTATAATTAGATACTTGATTAATAATACCAACCATAACCGCCACATCGATGCACAACAGCGCAAATATTCCACCAATTCTTAATAACATTCTTGATTACCAAATAAATCAAATTAATACTCCTAATAAGAGCCAAGCCGAGTATTTTTAACCAAAATTAAAGACTTACACTTTTTAAATTTCAGATGCAATTATTTTTCACTTTGGCTACAGTAGATAATTGAAAATAATGTTTGTTGCTTAAATTCCCCCGCGTCTACTCTATTATCTGCGGTGCAGTAAATACTTTAGTTGTAAAGTGTTTTTTAAAGGTGGGGAAAGACGCCCGTACAAGACCTCTAATTTTTCCCTCATTTCAAAGTAATTACAGGTTGAAATTTTCACCCCCATCCGAATTTTCATTCGCTTCCTTGTTTTACAAATTCAAATTAGACCTAAAGGGATTAATTCAATTCACTTTGTTTTAAAGGAAAGCTAACAGAATTTTATTAAATTTTCCTTTATGATTTTACACATAAGCGTGTGTTTCAAGTAATTGATGAATGAAGCTTATTTATGTTTGGAAGGGTGGCATAGATACATTGTAAAGATAACGACATGCGGTTTTCGACAGAATATACAATACTTTCAGGTGCAAATTCTAAAAATATTTTAATAATATACCTCGTGCCCATTCCAAGATGGCTAACCAAAGTGATGTGTTTTTTTAATGAAACACCCAGTATATTATTTAATTTTTAATTTATAATTTTTTCATTTAAACGGGAAAAACCCAATAAAGTACAATCATATACATACAACAATTACAAAGATAAAATATATGTGTAATAAATTAATACAATGACATTAAGATATAGGAGAATATGATATGTCGAGCAGCAGTGCTACGTAGGCTTGAGAAAAGTCTTTGCAGATCGTCGTGGAAAAGATCAAAGTTGAAAGTAGATTCAACATCGTTAGCTGACTTGTACATTCTTTGAATCGCTGAGGCTATACCATAATTAGCGGAATGAAAGGAAATACTAAAGGTAGTCTTGGTGTGCAGCAGACAGGGAGGAACATTCAAGCTGATTTTCATTAAAACTGAGGTGGAGTCCATTATCTGGTTGATAATTTAAAAAAGATTGACGAAATCAGTGAGTCTCGAGTCTCAAGGGTTTATATCTTCAAGCAGCCCATAAATAATATCCTCTTCGTAAATACCCAAGCCGAAGCCAAAAAATCTCAGGAATTTGTGCTGAACACGTCCCAATTTGTTACCGCAGAACTTGTTAGAAGAATTTTCGAAACGAAAACCTCCAGTTGTTTGGTGTATCATAATGATGTTTGGTATATAAGGCTCTTTTCCTTTTGTCATTGTTAGAAGAAGACCAAATTAAAGAAGAATTTTCGAGGTGAGAGCGAACCAAGCAACATATAGATTTTTCGCAGCAGCAATATCACTAGAGTAACGTGAGTACCTTATGACGAGTTCAAGTGTCCTCGTGGATTGGTTGCATACATATTCAATAAGCAATTGAAAGGAGAGATTATGCTGAAATATAACTGGTGTGGCAAGAAAATTCAACTCCATGAAAATATGGCACTATCGATGTATTTATTTCCCTTGAAGTTAATCACATGTATGAACTTATCAACATTAAAGGCAAGTTGTTGTAGTGCATCAAGACCCAAAAGAATAGATATCAGACTGCAGAAGTTCCATATCAGATTGGTGCATGACTATACGGTAAAACATTGCATCGTCAGCCAAACCCAGAACTTCAGTGTAGATGTTAAACAAAAGAGGCTGAGGTGAGACTCTTGAAAAAATCCAGATGTAACATCGATCATTGATGACTTAAATTTTACAATTTTGATAATTTTTTCCAACTTTGAAGGTAAAAGATAAACCATCATAAAGAAAAACCATGCATTCCGGAACTGAAGACTTTATTTAGAAGCAAATAAATTAGTATAATACAGTATCTACTTGGTACTCCTTTTTCAATGCGGAAACAAGGTTTTCAAAAAGCAGGTTGGTGAATGAGGAGCGTTCGCTCCAGAATCCATGCTGCTAATCAACTGCTGAGACCAATTGATAAAAACTCTGTGACAATGCTGTCAAATACCTTTGCAGGCGAGGACATTAACGATATTGACCTGTAATTAGAAACATTGCTCTTGTCACCTTTTTTGTGCCCTAGAATAATGTGAGCTATCTTCCAATAGTTAGGATGTTAGGAATAAACACGTGAGAGGGCCACAGAGGTCTGCATAAAGAAAACCAGCAATGACGAAGGAACATGGGAAAGAGAGCATCCGGACCGGAGCTCTTACTAATGTCTAAAGAATTAAGTTTATCCAGTACAGTAGTTATGTCAGTATTCAAGGACTGAATATTAATATGGGGATTCAAAAAAATTGAAGACTGCACCAATTTTATCTGAGCTGGGATTATAAACTGAAGGGAAGTGAGAGTAGAACAACTCAGCCATACCCAAACCTTCGTTAGCAACAGAGTCCCTAAGATGCATACAGTTTGAGAAACCAAACTTGGATATCTTGGAATAAACAAAATTCCAAAGCGGGTTAATTATTCTTTAAATCATTTTGGATATCCTGAATGAAATCACATCCCTTCGATTGGAGTTTACTAGTAGACCTAATCACTGAATCTATTATAAGATTCTAGTAGTTTTGAACTTTCCATGGAATTTATTTTTATTAATCACAATAACTTTAAGAGCAGAGTCATATATCAATTTGAAACTTTGCTAAAGTTGGAGATGGGCACAAGTGCACATGCTGCTTAATATGCAAATAAATGACATAACAGAAATGAGGAGGAGATTCACTGATGTTGAGATTACCAAAAAGAAAATCCCAATTGTTATGAACAAAGGCATTGTTCAGTGCAGTGAAAATCTAGCACTTAAACAAATAGGAATATTCCATAGTTCGTAATGCCAAGTATAATTGAGGAATATACAGGGTCTCACGTTCGTGGTTCACCAAACGTCTAGGTTACAAAGTAGAGTAAATTTTATCAAGAAAAAACCAAAAAAGTAGGGGTCTATATTTCATGGTTTGAGAGTTACAGGGGTTTGAATTTGGCATGCCAGAAATCAGTAAATGATCAATAGCTGCTTAAAAACTTGGTAAAAAGATTTTAAAAAAATATAATTTTAAAGCTGAAAGTATCCGCTTTCCATTGGTAACAATGATAAAACACAAATCGTTTATCAAGTATTAAAAAAAAAATCGAAAATAAAAAAATCCATAAAAAAATGTTTTTTGTAGCGGTTTCTGAAGATTTTCTCCAAGATATGACCTATTAAGGGCGTGTTTTTTTTAATTTTCTAAAAATTCGTTAAATTCTCTAGAAATTATGAAATATTTTGAAACCCTAACTCTTTTTATGCACTCATTGGAGCCTTCTAAACTTACTCCTATGAGAATTGATTCTAAGCATAGTTAGTTACAATTGAGGTGCGCCTTAATTTTTGTTATTATTTAATAATACAACTGTTTCAAAAGCCATCAAAATTTAACTTTTGCTTATAAAAATTGATTATTAAGCAACTATTGATCATTTACTGACAAAAACGGGCGATGCCAAAGTCAAACCCCTGTAACTTTCAAACCATAAAAGATAGACCCCTACTTTTTTGGTTTTTTCTTGATAAAATTTGCTCAACTTTCTAACCTTGACGTTTGGTGAACCACCCTGTATATGATAATGATGTTAGAGTAGGATGATGCAAGTTGCATTTAAGTAGGAAATCGTTTGAACTAGGAAGTGCAATATCGGTAAAACGGTTTACCGGTCTAACGGTAAATATGTTCCGAATTCAATAAAAAACATACCGGTAAATTGGCTTTTATTACCGGTAATTTCGGTAATTTCTTAAGTTGACTATTAACTGTAACGTTAATTAGAATAAACCAAGAGATGGAAATGAACAAAATTATGATATCTTTAATAGAACTCCTAAATCAACAATATCAAAACTAATAGTTGACATAATAGAGACGCTTTGTAAAGATGAAGAATATAAAGAAAATGAAGAAGATCAACCATCCAATCAACAATCATAGTTTGATTCCGATATTTCCGATGGATTTTCCACTTCTATAGCACCTTCCATCTCGACAGAATCTGGCTTATCAATGAAAGAGATACTTTATTTACCTATTAAAATTAAAACCAAAACTGATCAAGCACAAGAAGCCCTACTTCCACATAGAAACCGAAAAACGAAAGATATTTTACAAAAAGTAAAAAAGGAGACGTCAAATTTTTAGGAAACCAAAATAAGGGACCCGAACCTGCAAAGATATTTTGACTTTTGAAAGACCATGAGGCCTACAAGTGTGGAGTCTCAAAGGGCATTCTCAGCGTCCGGTATATTTTGCATCAAAATTATCCATCCATATTATCTGATGACTGTCTGGATACCCTATGTATTTTAAAAAGTTTTTTTTTTATTATGTTTGGTTTTTTTATTCAATTTATACTATATTGCAATAAATTACAGTTTAATTGTTTTTATAAGATGATTTGGTTGAGTCATCTTCGTAATTAAAAAAAACCTAAATTTACCGGTTTACAGACATAGCTCCCGAAAATTACCGATTTATCGATATTTACAAAAACCGGTAAATTTGCACTCCCTAGTTTGAAAGAAAAACTGAACCAGGGTTCGGATTATTAGGGAATTTAAGATCGAGGACAACTCCAAAATCATTACCAATGCTCTTAATCTGATAACAATCCAAAAAGCTCATAGTTTTCAAAAGGATATTAACTTGGTGGTTTCAGTTGAAACTGAATCATTCAACTTTGGGTAAGTTAAAATCCCCACAAATATACTGAAGCTGGTTGTCCAGATCACCACAGATAGTCTCCACTCGGGAACAGTACGATTGAAATAGCTCGGTAGCAAAAGAAGGAGGAAAATATGCCCTGTTGAAACTAGCAGATCTCATCGGTATTATGAGAGGAATAAACCTGTTGTGGACAGCTTTTAATAACCCCGACACCAGGAAGATTTACTAAGATATGCATCACTATCAACTCTCCACACATTGTAATTGCTAAACTACAAATCAGCATCATTAAAGCTAGAATTAATTCATGTTTTAGTTATTATTATGACATCAAAGCTGGACGTTGAAACATTAAGCGTTAATTCAAGGAGCTTAGACGAAGTTCTCGAACATTTAGGTTGTCATGGGGGCAAGATGATGTTGCCGAAAATTCTGAGTTGAATCTTGGGTTGGGAGTTAGAAGGGAGCCAACTGGTCAGCATTCATAGGCCAAATTTTTGAATTAACAACACAATTTTCTGACTCAACCGGGACACCAATTTTACAGGAGTGTCGTTATTGACCAATAAAACACAGAAAATGTTGTCAAGCATACAGGACGATTTTAAATCAATTGGACTGGTATCAGGTTTGATATTCCTGAGATAGAACTATTTTTTACGAGTAATAGGAACACCTTGAAGGTTCACAGGAGCATTAGAGCCTATTAGACCTTTAAATTTGATACGATAGCTGTAAACTAAGTTAAGTACATTGAAATTTTTTTGTCAAATTCCAACCCAAATTTGTCATATGTTTTAGGGCAGTGATTTTTCAAAAATTGATCTTTTTTTAACTTAAATCGAAAATATCAGCAAAACGAGTGAAGATTTACCCATAAAAGTTATACAGAGTATGATTATTTTTTGATAAGGAATTAATAAGTGTCCAAAATATACTGGGTGTTCCATTTAAAAAACGTAACTTTGCTCCGCCATCTTGGAATGAACACCCGGTATATTATTAAAATATTTTGTATGCCTTAAGGTATTCTATATTCTGTTGAAAAGCACATGTCGAGATCTCTTTTCATTTTAGAGTAATGTTATTTCCTTACAGTGCTGGGATATCCTGTATAAATACTCTATTTTACAAGCTAATTTAAGAGCATTCTTTCCTAAACCGCGTGTTCAAAATCGTCAAAATAAGTTATATCCTTTTAGAACTAGTACCCTATAATAATACAAACAATTTTAAAAACAATGCATATCCTGCCGCCCCTTTCCGCCGCCCACAAACTGAATAAAATCCAATAAACAAAATTTTATGTTCAAAACGACAAATACTGGACTACATGCAGCACTTTTATTATTTAATCAATTATCACAAAACAATACTTAAATGTAGATAAATGTATGTTCTACAAAACGGCGCAACTCGATTATCAATATCTCAAAAAGTTCTGCTACAATATTCCAATAAAATTTGCATAAAAACGCCATTTTTAAACAAGAACTTTAAGAAATGTGTAATTTCTTTTAAAAAAAAGCTTTGCGCCGTTTTGTAGATTAATTATCGCATTTTTAAATTCTGAAAGAATTATTTGAAAATAATAATTTATAAGGGCTGTAGAAGTAGTCTAGTAAACCTCAAAATAGCCTTTACAATGTTAAGGAAGCAATGCTCTTAATCACCCATTAATGTGGATTAATGTTTAGTTGCATGAAGGACTCAACGATAAGGATATTATTTTAGTCTCACTCCCATTATGTAAGTGCAAGCAATGCAGATAATTATATATTTCGAAAAAGTAGATCATACTCAATTCTTATGTAGAAAAGTATTGTCATATCATACCAACACAAAACGAACCACCCTAAATTATTATTCGTTTTATATAGAACTTTTAAGGTGTCATTTAAACATCTACTGCTGGAAAATTATGTAAGTTAAATGACTTTTTAAAATGTTTACAACACGATTTTTGGTAAAGCTGCTAGTTTTAGATAAAATTTGAAAAACAAGGTAAAATTATCAATGATACATGTATTTTTGAAACAAAATATCTAGTAACTTAATTTAATTAAGCTAGAATATTCGATTATGTTGATGTTAAAATGTAGCTTAATTTCGCAGTCAGCTTGTTGCATAGTATATGAAAATAGATATCCATTGGTTGAATGGTTAAATTACCGAAGAGAATATTATTTTGGTCTTCCTGAATATACATTACATTGGATGCAACATTTTAGTGGCATTGTAAATGCTAATACATTAACATTAACGATGTAATATTATGCTCAAATTTAGTTAGATAATTTTAATTATTTTTGATGAAGTTTCAATAATTTCCAATGCTGATATAATATTATAAATATTTTTGCATCAATTGCAATTTTTACTTTAATAAACACTAATTTTATCCAAATAAATCTAATTTCATAAAATAATTAGTGCATACAAAATTTTCAAAATATTGCACTTGTTTACTATTACATTCTGGTATAATTAAAAATAAATAATGTATGTAGTAGTGTTTAAATATCAATAATTTATTTCAGTTAAATTAACTTCATATAAATTTATATTTGTGTGTAAATTCCGTTTGTTTTTTATTATTTCAGAAGGTAATTGCGAGTTCACGTTCTATTATTTAATCCCCAATAGATTCCACTTACGGTAACTCTAAAATATACCGTTGAAAATTGGATATTTATAGCTTTTAATGCTTATTAAATGAGTTTTCCATTGAACCATATAAATTTTAATAAAAGTATATTTCTCATTATTCTTTGAAATTCTTCAACTTTTTAATAAACTCTTTAGTTTTATGATTGCTTAATAATTTATTTACCTTTATAAAAATGTAGGGTAACATCACGAACTTTAAATGTCAACAAAAGCAATTATTATACACAATGTAAACGTTGTATTATAAAATATTAAAACTCATTTTTGTATACTCTTAAAAGTCTCACGGGACCCTATTTTTCATGAAATAAAACCTGATGTTTATCCGATTTATATTCAAAAATACGGATAGCAGTAAAGAATCTTCATTTATAAGGAGTAAAATGTAAAATTTATTTATTAACTTACAAACTAGTTTATAATGTATACATAAATTAAAATTATATCTTATGAAAATGAGTTTTTTCCTAAGGGATATCTTTTTTCTATATAAAATAAAGTTTTCTGCAGGTTTTTTTTGTTTAAAAATTAATAAACTATTTAAAATTTTATTACAATATACTAAGAAAATCACTGTTTAAAAAAATTAAAAAAGCTTTCATGATTATAACTGCAACTTACCAAAAATTTTTAATAAAAAACCCAATATACCAAGTTCACTTTCTTATGACAAATAATTTATCATTTTAATGTGGTTGGTTCTTACTACGATTTTCAATCTGCCATAAATATTATTCTTCAAATGAAATAATTTTTTGGGTCATCTCATAAATTCACTGTAAGTACATATAAATAAATATATTAGGATGGATAAGCTCGATGTGAGGTTTTCCTTCTTTTGGAGTATATTTTACATGATTCATAGCTTCAATCCCAATAATATAATAATAAAAATCAAGTTTTTTACTACACCTTTTCCAGATGTATTTCAGAAAGAATAAATTGAATTTTCAGATAAATCAATTGTATTTCAAAATCATCAATTGTATTTCAGAAAGCAATAATTGTATTTCAGATAAATCAATTTGATTTCAGAAAGCACCAATAATTGTATTTCAGAATCATCAATTGCATTTCAGAAAGGATCAATTGTATTTCAGAAAGCATCAATTGTATTTCAGTACATGTCTCTTGGTGACTAAAATATTATATTTAGGCAATCCAAAATTTGTGCGGTAAAATTTACTTAGAATGTGCAAAGCGCGTAATCTTGGTGACTACTGCAACTTATGTGACAACCATTACAATACAGCAAGTAACCTACTTCTGACGTTACTAAAAATACTAATAAGTAATGATTATTTTACCTCAACACATACTGATTTCCTATAGGATATTTTATCCCTGGAAATGAGAATAGAGATCCTGGTCTTTTTAAAATGAAGTACTACAATTTAAAAAAAAATTATAAAAAAACAAAGCCCACTTGCCGAGAAAACGCAGTCAAATTAATAACGAATTTGATGTTCATGTAAATTGTCGCTCTTAGTTTAGTTTGTTTCAATAATGGGATAATTAAAATTATTGGGATGATCTAGAATTGTTTCAATATAAATTTTTTATTCGTCTTTTATAATCTTTCAAAATTTTAGGAATTTTTAAACTCCTCATTTTTATAAGGAAACTTTTTAGTGCTATTTCTGTTGCTCCCGTATAATTTATTGCTTTACCCCAAGTATTTTTATGATAAAAAACATTTCAGCCAAATTAAAAATTTAAGCGTGGTTAGGTTAGTTTAAATTTAAAATTGGCATTTATATTTGAAAAATTTTTAATACCATGGGTCTTTCCACGATTTTCTAAATTTATATTTAGTCTTAAAGATAAAGTTAAAATAAAAAATAATATCCAATCCATTTTTTGATATTTTTTGTGTAGGAGCTAAAAATTTGAATTTATGAATCCTTGACGTCATAAAGTTCTAGTGGCAACGTTGTAGGTATCCCCTATCGTCTCGTCCACAGCAAAGCTCTATAAACTCTGTTTTGACAGTTAACGGTTAGACAAGCTAACCAACAAGGAAATAAGTTTAACACTTGCAATCAGATGCCTTGTTTTTGAGATTGTCGACAACATATCATGTCGCATTCGACATTAGAAGGACAGACTCATATTTGTTCATGTAAATGACAAAGACAGAATGATGAAAGTCATTTGCGACATCTTCTCGGGACGTGGATTCCTGAAATCTCACACAGTGAATGTTAAATTCACCTTCCTCGAGCGCATGCGCAAACTTTCACTCGTGAATCTTGATTCGCCTGGTTCAGACCAAGTGAATTTAGATTCGCTGATGAGATTATGACGCATGCGCTTCGAGGATGGTGAATTTAACATTCACTGTGTGAGATTTCAGGAATCCAGCCCCGGGTGATTCAAAAATAACCCCCCTGTCATCACCGACCAGACTCTATAGCTGGTAGAGTTGATAGAGACCACTGAACACGAGGTAACACGACGGGAACACCAGCAACGTTGCCGCTTTTTTGAACACAATTTCTAAATAAATTAATTGCCCTAATTAAAAAACAAACCAGCCCATTAAATTAGGTTTTTTAAGAGCATAGTATAAAATTCATTGAAAAATATTTTAATGTGGAAAGGCCCATTGTAACATCACCTTTAGGGAGTACTTAACAACGTGTCAGCTAAGTTGCTCAGTTGCTATTCCGCTCGAAATTTTCGATTTTCGACAATGGAATTTCCGTCGCTAGGAAAACGCACCTTAATTGGTAACATTATAAATGGGTCTCTTATACATTTACTAAAGAAATTTATCGAAAATATTTATTTTTACTCATACTCAATGAAATAGAAGTGCAAAAAACGCCAAAACCACAAAAAACATAGTTATCATGTCTTTTTTAGCGCAATTGTTCAGTGGTTACCTGATAGATAAAATGGTGTGAATATACCCCACATTTTTACAGGAGACCTGTAAATTTACTGAACATGTAACTAATAGATAGTTTACTGGACAAATGAATAAAGCGGCCCTTCGAAACAATGCATATTTTAAAAAGATTCTTAAAAATATCATAGTTATACTGGGTGAATCGTTTGAGTTAAAACAAATATCTGAGAAACTGAGAAAGTTGAAGCTTCAAGCGACACTTGATCTAAGAAATTGACAGATTTCCCATTGAATTTGTGTCTTTTTGTTAATTTAAGCATCACTTAAACTTAAAGGATTTTTGAGAAAAGTTAAAAAAAGTTGTTTTGTTAAAAGTTTTATTTATTCTTAGGTCCAGAGTCAAATTTGTGTTAATTTCAATAATAACCAAGTTTTTCTAAATGAAAATCTATTAGTTTTAAAATCTACTGAAAAAAAAATAAGTTTTGCTTAAGTTCTTTATTATTTGGCAGAATTTTAATTTCAAATGTTAAAAAATTTTCAAAACCATTTTTTTTAAGCCAGAGTATTTAGTTTCTTCGGTATTTTTTATTTGTATCGAGTTTAATAAATCACCTTACATAAATGTTCGAAATTTTACATTATTATATGGCGTTTTATGAAGCCAAATATGAAGTCTATAGAGGAATTTTAAAAAATACAAAGAAGTCTTTTTGAAAGTATTTTTGAATATAATCATGTCTGTGATGATTAAAGGGGTTAGATTTAATTGCACTTTAAAATAGATCAACATAGCTTTGCAAAAAAGAAAGAGAACTAAATAAAAACATTTTAAACTTTATAAAAATAATAACTATTACTTTCATAAAATAAGTTTATCTTTGAATAATCAGCATTAATATTAATTACATTTGACAAAACTTAAAAAAATATGTAATAACTTTAAATAATAGTGTTATAAAAAGATATTAAACTTCTAAATTATGTAACACACTTTAAAAAAACATCCCTCAACATACAAAAATAATTTCCACTTAAATGAAAATTACATCACTTTTAAATAATTATTATTCGCTATAAAAAAACTTTACGCTATGGAAACGATGGACAATCGCTTTTGAAACGCAAGTACATGCATTCCCATAACCTACCCTAACATTTTTTAAATAAAATACAAACCAGCGATTTTATAGAGATAATTTTTTGAATATACCTTATACATAGTGCAAATCCATCAATTTATAGATATAGCTGAAACTTCAAAGATGAAATGTATTTTATCCAAAGTGCTATTCATTTTATAGTGGTGGAACTAAAGTTTAAAAATACTTTTTCAAAGTTATTTTAAAGTATTTGCTTTATAGTTAAAATCATCCTTATCCAAAGTGCAAATCAATCCTTTTATAGCTTGTTTGTCCAAAGTTAAAGCCACTTTTTTAAAGTGCAATTATTCCCCTTTTTAAAGTAAAGTATTTTGTGTTACTTAAGTATTTGCATAAAATAAGAAACCTTAAAATTTTCAAAATTAAAAATTTTAAGGAATTTTATTAACCTTTTATTTTAATTTTAATTTAAAGATGACTTCTGGTCACACAATTTAAGTTTAAAATCTTTAAATTGTAATTTTTTAATACAGGGTGTCATAAAACTGCCTCATGAGCTTTCACAACCTTTTCAGGGATTCTTGTTGAAAGAATATTGAAAAAATTGTTGTATTCAAGAAGTAACTTGGCAATATCTAATCGTTTTATGTGTTTTCTATAGGATAATTCGGAATTTCGGAGATTAGGTATGACCTCTGGTGGTCATTTGGTAAAGCAAGTAGTGGAGTAATAAATAAAGACCTGTTTATGTGTGGGTACTTATAAATCAATTTTTTTGTCACTAAAATTGCTATAAATGCAAGTGGAGTTACTAAAACCATAAAAACGCAAAGTATGTATAACAAAGTACTCGCCTTCCTCCATTTTGTTATAAAATTTATGTCAAAATATCGCTCCATCTATACGTAGTCGAAATTCCTAATATGACGGGACGATAACATTTTAATCTTATAAATTCTATAGAACCATCACAAATAGAAGCACATTTTGCAAACAGAAATACAAAGTAAACCATTTTCATTTGTTATAGTCAGTAAACTAATTTATTAACAAATAAGGCTATTCAAGTAATTTTGATATCAGGAAAATTAATATTATTTTAGTGAAGTGACATTAGTTTGTTAAAACTGTCGATATGCAAAAAGTTCTTTTGACAATCTCCATAAAAATGCATAAGGGTAACTATGATTCCATACTAAAAATGACATAATGTTATTAAATGTTGCCAAATGCTCAATTCTTCTTTGAATAATAACTTAAAAAATATTGAGTATAGAATTTTTAAATATTTTTCCAGTACTTTACCAAGAATCCCTGATAATGCAGCGAGAACCTATTCACCAGCTTTGGGACACCGTGTATATACATAATTTCTATAATTAAGTTAAATGCTTCCCATTTTGATGAAAATCCATTTATAATAAAACTATTCGCATTTTTTTTCGAGAATCTATAATTTTATTAAAAAAATATTTTAATTAAATAACTATTTGTAAAATAAAAGTATGAAATCAATAAAATAAATTAATTAAGTACAAATCCACTTCAGAAACTTAATAAAATAAACTGTAAAAATAAACCTTTCAAGTTTAACATGTTCTCTCATTGGAAAGGATCTTTTTTGTACTAACAAAAAACCATTTAAAGTATAAAAGCGAGCTTTATTTTGTGTTGTAAATTTATTTAATTTAATTCGGATAAATAAAATTTTAAACGTAAAGCAATTTTTTTTTGATTGCATCACTTATCAAATTAGTTTTTCTACACGTTTTATATTTTAACAGATAAATCTGTATGCGACAGATTTTTGGTTAAGTAATTTAATTCTTTATAAATTCAAAATTTATAAGTTGAATAAATTCAAATAATTGCATTTTTTAAGTTTTAAAAATGTTTATACTGAAAACTAAACATATTTCAATTTTAAATTAAATTAAAATAACGAGTACAATGTGAAATTTAAAAGTCACCTATATCAAAAAAGTAATTAAATTAGGAGGAGATTATTTTGGAGATATTTTGACATGGACTCCAAAATTGTTTGTTAGACATGTACTTTAAAATATTTTTTATTTCTAAATGTTCAGAATATAAGAAATTGATTCAATAATCAAAAAAAAACTTAGTGAAGTTTAAATTTTTTAACATGTCTTCTGAATTATTTATAACTATTTGCTTGCGATTTATGTATTGTATTTTTATAAAATAACTTCTATACATTTACAATCTTCTATTGAAACAGTTGTAAACATTAGAAAAAAACAGTATTTTTTTTTAAATTTTAAGAATAGCTTTTTATCTTCAAATTTATCAATAGCTCTTTATCATACAAATGCCCTATTAGTTCCTAGAAACTTTAAGGAAACTTACGATAGACGTCTTATCATTACTTTTTGTAACTGTATTTACATAGCTGTCAACCACCATCATAGTCATTATCAATTTTTTCAAATCTCAGGCCTGTAACGAGATAACCATAAATTACAGAAAAACAAATATCGAGCCTATTTTTAAATAAAAGTTTTGTATTACTTAAAATTTCGTAGACTATTAAGTTTGAAGTTGCCTATCAAATTTTGCACAAAAAAGTGAATAATGTTAAATGTGCACTCTTGTTCAAATTATAAGTCGAATAATTTTCATACATTACCACTCATGTCATTTGGGGTTAAAAATTAAAACTTTACCCCAAATGACATTCGTGGTAATGACAGTGAAAAATATTTGACTTAAATTTGACCACTCGTGATATTACATATGAAAATTTTATAAAAATAAGAATAAACATAACTTTTTTTGTCAGAAATTACACGATTATGACAATTAGAATAACTTAGAAACCAGACGATACAAAATATGTACATGGTTCGTTAAAATTTTAAATTATTGTAAAATATAAAGAATTTACACATTTCTTTATAAATTAAAATTTTGATATTGCCCAAAACAAAAATAAAATAAAATTTTAAAATTGCGAAACTTAATTTTTGTAAAAAGTAATGCACTGTATTTTTTCATAGAATTCCCATTTTGTATACTTTTACAAAAATAAACATATTTGTTATTATTTTTATTTTTAGTTTTAGTTAATTTAAACTATTTTCTTCTAAAAGTGTATATTACGAAACTGTATGTCGTGGGTGAAATTCTTCAGATAGTTTCCAGTTTGCAGGTAATTGTGTTATCATTATTTCAACAATTTCTTAATGGAACTCATTTCCTTTGTTAGTATTAGGATTAATGTAGCTAACAATTACAAATTAAACAAATTAGATTAGGTGATGCACTGTCTCCTTAATTCTAGGTTGTAGTAAATACATAGTACTTTAATCTAATTTACAAAACTAAATTACGCCAAGTTTTCAGAATGATAATTACTGTATAAACCCAAATAAATAGTGCAAAGTATTTTCCATCATCTGGTTTTGAAATTATTAATATAATATTTAAAATATACCTAATATTTATTTTATTTAGCATGAAATTTTTAATATAATTAATTTTATATCCAAAAATTATCATAATAAAAATTAATGTATATTTTGAATTGCTTTCAAAAAATATTAAATAAATTTATTAAATCAAATTGTAATACAAAAACTGCCAAACCAAAATCAAGGTAATTAACTAAAATAGTAATTTAGTGTTTTTTAATTTTAACATTTAAACAAAGCCACTAAAGTAGTATTTAGTTAGTTTAAGGGAACTGGCAAAAAACGGATTTAAAAATAGTATATTGTTTCATTAGGAGGAAAAGAAGTAGTTTTTGTAGGGAGCATGTTGGATATATGCAAGCCACAATAAATTTAAATACTCCGTATGAAGCATGCTATTTTTTAAAAATGAAAAAAAGTATGGAAGCTAATTATAATAAATTTCGTGAGTGGGTACTTTTTTATCAAGGCATTAAAACCTTCCGTCGAAAATGTAGGAAGTATAGTACTAACATGACCATAGACTGATAGACTTAACTAACTAGGAAAGGACTTATTAAAACCTAGAAACGTCACAGAAGGCTGAACTTTATTGACGTTTGGAAGAGAAAAATATTTTTATTAATAAAAATGAGTTGATAAAATCAATTTTTTACGAAGTCTATGGACGAGAACAACTTATAAAACTAAAAAATTGGTAAAATAAAAATACATATTTTTTCTCGCTATATTAAATATAATCTACGAATATGTACAATTATTTCTCAAAATTGCTTTTTTTTATTTCGAACTATTTAATACCCGAATAACAATAAATTTCCAATCACAAATAAATTAATACAGACGTGAATACAGGTAAAATTTACCTGACAATTTTACTATTGTTTACCTGACATTTTTACTATTATTAATTTATTTTGAAATCCCAAGCAATTTTGTTAGCATTTGAGGGAGTGAGATTTGTATCAGTTTAAATAGTAGGTACAAAATTTAAAAAAAAATCATGTCTACAAAATATTGGTAAATAAAATGTATAACAGCAGTGCCAAAGATGGTACGATATTTTTGATATTTTTTGTAAATTTCAAAATCACCTTTTTGACATAATTAAAATATTTTTTAGGATGGAAAAAAAAGCTAATATTTCCCAAGACTTCTACCATAACCGACTGATCCTTGTAGAAATTTTTACTTTTTCAAAAACGTTTTCCACCACTAAATAAAGATTAGAACTTTGAACTTTGAAGAAAAATAAAATTTTGGTATTTTTTAACACAAGATATAACTAAAAAGTCACAACTCTCAGTGGTCTGAAATCGGAGAAAGCTGGTCAAAATTCCAGAAAACAGCGGTTTGTGTTAAGTACAATGAAATCATGTTCAGGGAACACCACAACATACTAAACTGAAATACCTTTTACAGGAACCATGGTACTGGTCTTCAAACCTAGCAAATGCAACCCACTGACATTTAGTGTTTACAGTTGTGTTTTTTTGTGGTATTACTATGTTGCTTTTAACTTATGTTATTTAATGAATCGTCCTGGATGCAAGTGCATGAGTATCATAAGAAACACACACAAGTTTTCTTTACCTATATTCTTCGAAAATTTAATTGGAAGTATCGAACATAAATCTTAGAGTTTCTTCAATAAAGGGAAAAGTTGACATCCTGCGGGATCCCGAAATTCTGTAACGTGTTCAACATAGCTTTTTTTGCCATGATCCTTGTAAAAGCTTCAAATATCTATTAGTATATGTGTATATGAAATAAATATAAAACCCCTAAATGCTAAATTTTGTTCGAACCAAATAACTTTTTGCAATTTATGTCGAACAGATTGGATTTGCCATTTTGCTGTTTCAATATTTTTTTCATAACATTATTCAGCAACCTCGAAAATCCTTAAATACTACCTTTTTTAAGAATTAAATGATTTTTTCCAAGCAATGTCAACCATATTGGATTCGCCATTTTGCGTTTTCAATTGTATCTCCATATTATTATTCAGCAAACTCGAAAACCCATAAATAATAACTTTCGTACGAATCAAATGACTTTTTGCTACTTATGTCCGCCATATTCGATCTGCCATTATGCTTTCTCAATTTTTTTTAATATTATTATTCAGCAACCAAAAAGACCCCTAAATTATAACTTTTGTACGAATCAGACAACGGTTTATATTTTGGCCAGTGTTTTGGGATTTTGGATCACTGTGCATCTGCTCGACATCTTTTTCTAGGGTTTCTAGACTTTACGGATAAACAAGCATGTGACTTGGTACATCAAAATCATCTAGATTTTTAAGAAAATTCATAAAAAATTATTGAGCCGCAAAATTAGAGCTTAATTTAAGAAAATAATTCAAACAAATATTTTTAATAAAATTGAAAAATATTTTAGATTGTTATAATTGTAGTCATCGGTGCAATAATTGATGAAATCCATTTTCTTCTGGAAAACCAATATTTTGAGTATCACTGATCGATTGATATTCTAATCGGTTAAATCTATACATATAAACATTCATTCAAAAATCCCACAAACCCATGCATTTTTCTACTAAATTCATACAAAATCCAGTTATACAAATTGATTACAAAATCTAAGAAAGTTATAGATTATCCTGTAAAAGTTTTCCATGCAAAATCATATTAAAACCAACAAAAGTTTGAATCGTTTATTAATATAAAATATTATAAAAAGTCACATTGAGTCATAAGCCAATAAAATTTATGGTAATTTTGACGTACAAATTCAGCCATTTTATTTTTAACATTTTTAGTATAATTTCATACAAATACCATTAAAAATTTTGGTACTCTTTCCAATGCAAACCAACAAACATGGCGTTTGTTATTTAAAAACTTACAAAAAGAATGGTGTGCTTTCCATACAAAAACATAAGAATAAACATTTCCAGTTAAAAGGAACAAAACTGCATTTATGTTTTAACTTTTACCAGTTTACCCTACATAAACAAACAACATCTTTAATTCCAGTTTATTTATACATAAACCAATTTAAGTTTTGCAAAAAACTGACTACAAAATCATAAATAATTTTAAATGCACATCAAAATTTATGGTAACCTTATATAAAAATAAAAAATCCTATAAAAGAAATATCAACTATTTGTAGGTTTTTGTAAGGTTTGTTTAGTAGGGAAGTTCTTGGTTTATAGGACATGAGTCGAGGAAGTACCTTATCCATGACTTGTGGGAGTTTTGCAAAAACAAATTATTATTTTAGTGTTTTGAGTAGTACAATAGTTCCTGGCGAAGAAAGAGCCGTTTTAGCAGTCTGGAAGTAAATATGTACCACATGATGAGGGTCAACCTGCTATAGTATCAATTGTTTAATGCATAAAGTTTGGGTAGGAAATAAAAATCAGTCAACCAAAAACGAAAAAGTGATCTAGCAACATGTAAACTGCAAAGGTATAACAAGTAAATATTTGAAGAAGCAAAAACTGAAGAACAGAATCAAGTCTAAATTTTCGAAAATTTATAAACCGCAGTCTATATTTTTATTTTGCTTTTTAGTTTTATTCACACATCTGTGCCACTAATGTGAAAGAAATATTGGCTTAATCTTAAATATGTGTTGTTACCTGGAAAGTTTTTGACGTTTTCCCACAACTTTTAAAATTAGGAATTGACCGGTTATTGCACTAAAGTCTTCAATTATTATTAGTAGGAATTTCGGTTTTATTAAACATAATTACTCAAGGAAACGAAAGAAACAGGAAATAAAATTCAGAATTTAAAAGCACAAAATTGATCTATCAAAATATTAAAAAAAAGTCCATTTATTCCATAAAGAAAATATAAAATGTTTAAATCCAATCAATAACCAAATCCACAAAATTGTAAATGTAAACAGGAAGAACATTGTGCAACACATACATGTCGAGTCGTTGAAGAAAATAATGCAAGATGTGCTTGTACGAACAGACAACAAATTGTGAAATTTGCAGTAAAAAATAACTGGTGCACAAGAAAAATCTAGCGAATTCCTAAAATGACAAATAACGAAAAGTTCCTAACATCTGCTGATTCATCATTTGTTATTCACCTCATATAAAGAAATGTTGATGCGGTTATATTGAAATTTCCAATTGCAACTAATACAAAACAATTGTTAAAACAATTAATATCAAATAATATTTCACTTTAAATAAACTTGTTGATATACTAATTATTAATTTAAAAAGTCTTTACCCATAGGTTTTAGTATTAGTGATAATCTCGGAAATAGACAGAGGTCGTTATGCACCAAGAAACATGATGGCAGTAGTTATGGAAAGACCTAAATCAACTAGAGACCCCCGGTTACTGCAATAGATACCAATTCAAAGCAAGGTTTCGTTAAATTTGGCTGTAAAAATCACTGCCTAAATAAAAAATTTAACAGTATTAGAAACGGGATTAAATGCAATTTCAAATGCCATTCCTCGTCCAGTTGAAGGAATAAATATTTTCTAGGTAAATTTTTGATGCAAAATCTAGTTTTTGGAGATAAGCTATATTCGTTTCTTTTAGAATAAAATCTTTTATTTTTAACTTACCATTTATCTTATTATTATAATATTGTGCTCCAACTGGCAGTTAAAAAATTTGAAAGTAAGTTATTTATAAAATATAAAATTTTGACCTCTAATCTTAAAAACTGCGGTGCTATGAAAAAAAAAACCAGGTGTTTTTAAATTTTGTTGGGCTGATGGGCTGTGTATAAGCAGTTGAATATTTTAGCATAAATATACAGGTCATAACTTTGGACATTTCACCTTTATCCAAGTTTGGCTAACAATAAGTCTAAAATTGGAAAGCGACCTTCATTACGGGGTTTGTTACTACTAAACTTCAAAAGCTAGGATTGGATTCAGCCAATGGCTGTTTTCAAACTTTTCGTCCATTATACATATATGTACATAGTCTAAAATTTTAGGTTGTGTGTATATGGTGGTTGATCTAATTCGTAATTTTTTATCATTGACTAATTTTATATCATGAAACTTGATCAGGATTGGATTGAATATAGATTGACTCTATCCGAATTTTTTCCGAAATAAACCTGCGGATTGGATTCAGTTCAATTATCCAAAAAGTGAACCAATTCGATGTGTTTATTTCAAAATACAAATGCGGAACGAGCCAATCACTATTCAATTCAATCCAATCGGTATCGAGTTACGCGAGATAAATGTAGTCATTGTACTTGATTAACCTTAATAGTAGCAGGTCATCTTTAAATTGAAATAACAAAATCTCCATTAATTTGGTTAAACATTTTTAAATAGGAAAACACAGATACATCCTTAAAAATGAACAAAATAGTTATAGTCTTATTAAATCAAATAAATTCATCATATCATAAAGTATTTTAAAAAAACGAAAACACTTGAAATTGTATTAAACTAAATTTCCAAAATTTGGGTCAAAGTTACCGTTTAAGGGTCAAAGTTGCCTCAGTTTACGGGAGGAGATGAACAAAACCAAATTCATGAGAATTGTTTTCAAAAGAATATGGTGAACTCCCGTGATGAAGAAGGAATTATCTGAAATTTGAACCATTCGAGGAAAAAGAAAAAGTCAGAGCCTCGGGGTCTTGAAATAAGGATTTGAGTTATCCAATAAAATTGTATCCATTATTCAATAAAATCTTAAACTTGAAGGTTCATAAAGATATTATACATTTCAACAACTGAATACTAAAATTTTTATTGAATGCATGCAGCTTCTAAGAAAACATGTCTTCATGACTTAGTATGTATGGAAGATTCAATATTCCATGTACAGTGAATATCATGGGATTCGTTGTTTGGTACATAAAAAAGGGAAAAGTTTAACAAACCAAACTTCTTTCTCACTTTTTGTGTTTTGGTAGAGATTTAGTGTGTCTTCAAAACATACAAATCTACTGTTTATTGTTAACTTATACCCAATGGCTTGACAGAATTGGAAGACGACTGGAACTATGTGGAAGTTCGAGTACCTATATACTTTTTGTGTGCTTGAATATTAGGTCGATGATTATATTTAGAATTACTAAATTTCTTTAGGAGATTGAGTATCTAAATTCATTCTAATCAGGCAAAGTCGTCCAGTAAATCTCACAGATGAGGATATAATACGTGGAAGTTGATGAAGAAGGAATCATCTAAAATTTGAACCATTCAAGGAAATAGAAAATGTTGGAGATTCGGGGTGTTTAAATAATGATATGAGTTATGCAATAAAATCTCATCCTTTATTCAATAAAATCTTAACCATTATTCAATGAAAACACATCATTTATACAATAAAATCCCCCCCATTGTCCAATGAAATCTAATCTCATGAAAAGGATATACAGGGTATCGCAAAATTTATGAAAAATGGTCAAAGTCTGCTAAAGTGAAGTGAGATTGAAAATTACACGCCAATCCAATATTGAGTAATTTTTCGAAAATGTTTCTAAACGACACATTTAATTCAAAATTTAACAACACCTCAACAACATGGTTTTATAACTAGACGTTCAACAACTTATTAAATATAACGGAATCGAATCTACAAGTAAACCGCTGGATAAAAATACACAAACTAATTATGGTTATGGTAAACAATGTCTGGGTATTGTTAACAATGCAAAGTTATATAATGTAGGTAATATATTAATATTTTACTAAATTTCCTTCATTAGCCGGGCAATGTAAACAGTGCCCTATTAATTGGATAGAGTACTTGTTTTCACTGCCTCCGTGAAAATAAACTAAAACTAAAGCAACGATATTCTAAAAATCAATTTACTCTGCGTAAAGGATCTTTTGTTAAAATCGATTAATTTCCAGAAAATTAACAAATTTCATTGAGAATGTGCTAAAAAATGAGGGGCAGGAATATGATGTTTTTGCAACCAAAAATCTAAAACTAAAAAATGCAATGCTACAAAAGCTACATGTTCTAACAAAATAACAGAATTTTAGTAATTTCAACATATCTAGTAGAAATGAAGTTGCGGATAAAACATCACAATGTTTCTTCTACTTCCACTTTAGAACTTTATTCGAATAAAATTAGGTCAAGCAATATCGTGATTTTTTATCCACATCTTCATTTCAAATACAAACCCAGGACATCTGTTTTATACTTATTTTTGATAACAAAATATATTATGGTTTTGTAGTTTTATAATATTAATTAAAATTATTTCCATATTTACTTACTAAACCCGAAAAACCACGGGCATTGTATAAAATGTTTGGGTAATATTGGTAATTAGATGAAATTACGAATATTGCCGATCACATGGTTCCTGAAATTTTATTGATAAAATGGAGAGACTTGGTATTGATGATAACATTATTGATGTGGTAAAATCCTATTTAGCGGATAGATACCAAGTTGTTGAATGTAATGGAATTAAATCATTTAAATATTTTTCGGGTAATGATGTACCGCAGGGATCCAATTTGGGACTACTGCTCTTCTTAGTCTTCATTAATTATATATCTGCTAAAATTCAACCTCCCTCACTGGCGTATGCTGATGATTTCAAATTCTATCAGGTATCAGGAAATACATGATATGTCCGACTGCTTCATTCTTCAAAATGATCTGAACACGGTTGAGTTATAGTGTTCAAAGAATAAACTATAATTAAACATAAAAAAAAAATTGTACAAAAAAACATGGAAAAAAATCACAAACTAAATGCTTTTCCGACGATTTTATTTTTTCTATTTTTTTGGTGTTTTGGTAGAGATAGTGAGTGAATTTTCGTAATATACCAACTTGGTATTCATGGGCAACCCACCACCTCTGCCTTGACAGATTTGGTGGAATCTCGATTATATTTCATTTGTATGAAAAACTGAAATATGATGATGATTAAATTTCATTAGGAGGTTTTAGTAAACGTGACAAATAAGGTCAATTTTTAATATAAAATAAGTATCAAAGGCTTGAAAGTTGAATATTTCATGTTGAGTAAATATCATGGGATTAGTTGCCTTCTACCAAAAAAAAAGGAAAACCCGAGGTTTCTCCCACAATTAGATTATCTTCTTTCTTACTGTTGGTGCTTTGGTAGAGATTTAGTGACTGTTCACAACATACAAATCTAGTGTTTATGGTTAACTTACAATCAATGGCTAGACAAAATTGAAGGACAGCCAGAACTACGTGGAAGTATTTAATTTTTATGTGCTGGATTATTAGGTCGATTAGTAGGTTGAGTGTCTCAATTCATTTGTGGTAAAAGACGTCCAGTAAAACTCACAGATACATTTGGAATTCACGATGGAAATGAAGATTACGAGAGGAACCCATCCAAATTCATCTGAATACTTTTCAGAAGAATATAAGTTGAAGCTTAAAAAGTTTTAAGAAGTTATTCGTTTGGTAATTAAGGCCCTTTAGCTGAATTATTGGATATCATGAATCACCAAACTACTGGAACCTTCAATTTTGAAATCTGAATAAGCAATTATCTAAAATTTGAACCATCCAAGGAAAAGTTAGAGCTTCGAGATATTGAAAAAAGGATATGTTATTCAATAAAATCTCATCCTTAATCCAATGAAACTTCATCCTTTATCCAGTGAAATCTCATCCTGGATTCTAAAATATGAATGATCATAGAGATCACTGTGGATTACAATAATAATGCCCAACTGAATACTGAAATTTTATTGAAATCCAAGAAAACATGTCTTTAGAATTTAGTTATTTTCTTTGTACAGAAAAGGATACAAGCTAGATGCTTCTTCGTTGATTAGATCTTCTTTTTTCTCACCTCTGGTGTTTTGGTAGTGATAGTCAATGACTCTTCGCAACATACAAACCTAGTATTTGTAGTTGTCTCATCACCAATGGTTTCACAGAATTGAAGGACGACCGGAATTATGTGGAAGCTCGATTATATCCCTTTTATAGTTAGAACTTCTAAATTTCAATAGATATATATATATATGTATAGGCATGTCTTTCTTTGCTAAATCAGCTATATGATCGAGTGAAGTGTATTTTACTGCACGAGCACAATCACCACCAAGAATTGTATTTTGGGCTTCATCAATAATTGTTTCTAAATAAAGCATGATACCAGAAGCCATACCAAAAAAAAATCGAAGTTGTTTTTTAACAATACTACAATAATCTTAGGAATAAATTTTATTAATAATTGGATTTAACATTGGTGAATAAGGAGCTAAGCGTAATATTGTTACTGATTTATTGCTAAATTGCCAAAGTACATTTTTAATGGATAATGTGTCTGTTGTGGTTCACGTGCACAATCACTGTTCAAAATTGATGGTTTCTGAAATACAATTAATCCAACCAAAAATACAATTGATGATTCTCAAATAAAATTGATTTATCTGAAATTCAACTGATGCTTTCTGAAATACAATTTAATTAGGAAAGGCGTAGCCCAAACTAAAAACGTGATCAGACATCTTGGTCAAAGTCAAAGGTCTTTAGGAAGATAACATCGCAAATTGCCTTTATCCATTGATACTTCATCCTTTATCCAATATAATCTCATTCTTTACCCAGTAAAATCGCATCCTGGATTCCAAAATATGAATCCTCATAGAGATCACTGTAGATTTTAATAACAATGGAAAACGGAATAGTAAATTTTTATTGAAATTGATGTTGCTTCCATGAAAACATGTCTTCACAATTTAGGGATTTGTGTAAAGTTTAATACTTTATGTATACTGAAAAATTTAGGGATTAATTTTCTTTGTACAAAAAAATATATAATCTAGATGCTTCTTCGGTGACTAGATCTTCTTCTTTCTCACCTCTCGTATTTTGGTAGAGATAGTCAGAGTGATTCTTCGCAACATACAAAGCTAGTATTCGTGGTTGACCCATCGCCAATGGTTTCACAGAATTGGAGGACGACCGGAATTATGTGGAAGCTCGATAATCCTCTTTTTGTGTACAGTAAACTGGAAATTTGTGATGATTATAGTTGGAATATCTAAATTTCAATAGAAGGTTTTAGTGAACGTGATTAATAAACGTCAATTTTTAATGAAAAATGTGTATCAAAAGCTTAAAAGTTGGTAATTGGTGAAATTTTGTGATCGCAAATAGATTTTTGAATATAACATTTAAGCGTCCCAGCTCGGAAACGGATTTAGTATTCCATAACAGCGGTACAGATTCGTAAATCATACAAAGTGTAATAGCGCACAAAATATTACTGGTAATTAAAAAGCTTAAAATATTAAAGCAGGACTAATTTATTTTATGTTATTTTATGTGAAGAGACCTTACTTTGTCCAAAGCGGGTAAATAATATTCCTTTTAGGGATAAAGATGAAAAAAAACAAACAAAGAATGTAAAATATTTTATTGTAATATTTAAAACGAAATATGAATACATTAATCAAAAAGCAGTGAATAATTTGAAACATTTCCATTGTCAGTATTTTTCCTTTTAAGAATGCGTACTATTTTAATATGAATAGGTTTAAACACGCTCTCGCACAACAAATATACTTGGTTTTGCCATGAATATGAATGATGTGAAAGTCTAGAATGTAAAGGCCTTTTTCGTAGTGGCAATGTAATTATTATGAAAACCATTTAGGAAATTTGTTTTCCACTTCGCGTTGTACATTCTATTTTAGACCGCACAGAGGATATTAAATGCACCCCTGTGTGTCGTGTGTGCTTGTCTCGATGCAAGAGCTGGTGATAAAGATGCTTGTTCTTGCACAGCGAGAGCACGACCACGACCAATGGCAAAAAATAGAAAGCGCCGAGGGAGCTTTTCAATAATTAAGGAAAGAACACGCATCATTCAGCCAGTCATTAAACAAAAGCAAACGACGTTAATGATCCCAGATTTAAAAAATTTAACGAGCGTCAACAATTTAATTACTCATACGGAAAAATAATTATTAACCAAACCGTTTCTTCATTTTTTATCGGAAATACATCGACGCCTATCGGCCTCCAACAGGCTCATTCCCTCATCAATCAAAATCTTTATCAATACGACAGCTAAACAAACACAGCTTAAGTTCTGCGAATCGAAAGCCACGAGCACTTCAGGCCAAACAGATCGATTGTATTTGTATTAAGAGCGAAAAATAAATCGTGTAAGCATGACCAATCCCTGGCTGGTTGTAGATCTTGGTTTCCCACAAGCCCTTATCAGTTCTCCGTCCAGTAGTACGAAAAACACCGGGCGAGAGAATGACAAGGGACTGGAAGAAATCACTACCAAATTTACGATCTCGATACGTGACTTGATTAACTTAATCTCCAATCATGCTGAAATACAACATATTTTATCATTTACAACAAATACACATGTTGATACATTTATACAATAAAAACGAATGACATGCAAAATGATAGGTAAATATAAATAGAAAAATATTGATGATAAATTCCAAACACGTTCTTGTAACCAACATGAAAACGCTTACACATTAGTTTTTCCAATAATGTCATTTACGCGGAAGTATTGTATTAAGCACTCACATCTGAAAAACTCACTTGTTTGCTGAAAACGTTAAAGGGGAAAATTTGTTGCAAGAAAAATTTAGTGCGGAAAAACTCATCACGGGAAAATCATTTTTAAAGAGTTTTCTTTACAAAATATATTTAGCATTAAAATAATACGAATATTTGCTTTAAACGTTTCTATTAGTTTTGGCAATTCAATAAAAATATTTCTGGAAATAATGTTATAGAAACAATAATATTTTTTGATGTAATTGTGTGCACAATACACATAATGTAGAATGTAGTGGCTTCGGGGTTACATATTTACATTAAACATTTTCTCTTTTGACAATTTTACGCTTGATTTGTCAAAAGAATATATGGAGTGATTGACGATGACAGTTTAATGGTACAGTTGTTGTGCGTATAGGTTTCTCAGTAAAGAAATAATAATTTTATAATAGTGACAGATGTTTGTATTTTCAATATTCATACTTAACATTGCCAATTTAGGAAATATCCTTTTATTTAATTTAAATGATAAATAGATCAATTCTAACTCAAGTACAATAATAACTATAGTTTTTGGCTTCATTCAATTGTCGAAAATATGGCTAGCCAAATATTTGGAGACTTCTTTACGATTAAGTCAATTCTAGTCCAAACTAAAAAAATTCTAGTCAAAACCAAATGATTTTAGGAAGATTCCCCTATGATAACTATAAAAATTGTCTATTTGAATTTATGGGTTGTAACAATTTATAACAGGAGGCTTTAACATTAGCTAAAAAAACCGAAAATCATACCCAAAAAATAGGTACTAAATAAGTAATTTTTCAAGGAGTGCGAATATTCTACAAGAATGATTAAGAAAATGTAAGAAATTGTATGTATAAAAACAAAAGAAAATGTAGGTAAGTAATTCTTTTATAAGGAAGAAGTATGAAAATGTGAAGTTTGGTTATCTCCATTTCCAGTTAATAAAATCGAGGATTGAATTCTATACGATAAATATCCAAATGTTAGAGCGAATTCAGTTATGATATAAAAATCCGGTTTTTTTATAGTTATAAAGTTACAGTGTCAAAAATTTTACACAGCCATTGTTTTGTGGATGATCAATAACTATTAATAAAGTTGAAGAGTCTTATAACCGGCAACACATTTAAGATGAATTTTTGTATTTTTGAAATTAATAAAAAATACAAATATTTTCTATCATAGTTTCTTGATTCTAGACGTTTATGTTTTGATAATAATTGTTCTAATTCATTAAAAGGATATCATCACTGTACCTCCATAAAAAAATATTCGAAATTATTAAGATTTTCCCTTTCTACGGACTAATTTTAGTCCCATTAAATCCTGATTACCCGGTTTTAGTGAGTACCAATTTTTAGATTTTTCATTATATCTTTTTGGAAATGGAAAATATAAATTAGAAGAAAATTGGGTGGAAAATGTACATTTTATTAAAAATAATCACCACTGATATTTTGTAGAATGTTTAACTCTTAATCTAGTTGTATTTAGATATTTTAATTTAAATTGAGATAAAGAAACTGTAAACTGTGTCAAAATATCTTTTTACACATGTGCATAATGGGCAAAATTGAAAAAAAAACATGACCTAAGATAAGCAACTCTTCAAATCTTAAGCTTAGTTCATAGTCTGTATCTGTCTGTATTTCATTTAATTACAGAAAGTATCAATTGTATTTCAGAATCATCAAATATACTTTAGGAAGTGTCTTTTGAAAATCAGAATTCGTCAATTTAATTTTGTAGTATGATTTGTTTTTCAGAAATAATCAATTTCTGAATTGTATTTCAGAAAGCATCAATTGAATTTCAGATAAATCAATTTGATTTCAGAAAGCTTCAATTGCACTTCAGAATCATCAATTGTATTTTTGAATGGATTAATTGTATTTCAGAAAGCATCAATTTTTGACGATGATTGTGCATGTGAACCACAACAGACACATGATCCATCAAAAATATTCTTTGGTAATTTAAAAATACACCAATAACATTTTTACACTTAGGTACTTATTCACCAATGTTAAATCCAATTATTGAAAGATTATACCAGAATTATTAAAAAACAACTTCGGATTTTTTCTGTTATGGCTTCTGGTATCATAAAACAAATGATGGTTTATTTGGAAACAATTGGTGGTGATTGTGCTCGTGCAGTACAACACATGAATTTAGCAAAGGAAGACATGGCTGTCAGTGGCTAAAATATTAGGTAATCCGAATTAGGTAATAATTTAGGTAATCCGAAATTTCTGCAGTAATATTTACATACAATACAATTGTACTTCAGAAAAAATCATCATGAACTATCCCAAAAAACTGCCTAATATTACAATAGGTGTTCCGCAGGGGAGTATTTTGGGCCCGCTACTATTCTTGATATAGATCCCCATGCGCATATTCCTGAGAGTAAATGTTTGCAATTTCCAGATGACACAACTGTATCCTGCGCACATGAGATTCAAAAAAAATGTTAAGTTTTTGGGGATTTGCCTTCATCCAGCACTCATTTGGAGTTGACAACCAAAATATGTAAAAATATAGACTGAAGTATACCGGAGATTTCAAAGGAGCTTTTAGGAAATGCGAAATTTTAACAACAAATTTAAATTAACGTTTGGACACTTAATTTTTGAGATGGTTCATAAGATTTTTGGTATTTTTAATTTGTTTGAAGAAAATTTCTACTCCAATAATTTAAACAAGCACTGATGAAGGAAACTCTTTCTGAAACCGGTTAGCAGCTTGAAAATGTATCCCATTTTTGTGGTTTTAATTATTATTACTTGGAGATGTTTTGGATTTCTAAAGTTTTTCTTACTTTAGCTATTAATCATATAAATACATAGTGTTTGTGAACATATTGTTTGACCATACTATTTAACGACTGAAAAAAGATTCTACAAAATTTTTAAATATTTGTATCATGTACTTTGTTAAAAAACAGGAAAAATTAATCGTGGGAATTTTAACTAGCTACAAAGATAATTTATGAAAATTTATTTAAGATTTTAAAAAGGGTTCTTGATTGTATTTAAATAATTATTGAAATTAGCTTCCTTGTAAATATTAAAAGAGGACCCGGATTTTGGGCATTAAAAATAAATTTATTTTAAAATGAGTGACCCATTGTGATTTGCATTTTAAATATGCTAATAGCCGAGCTTTTAATATTTTAGGGTGCTAGTTGTATTTTAATAATCAATTTTAACCTTCATTTTGAAGCTCAGTTACTTCCTTATTGACTTGTAACTACGTGGGCGGTAATTCCTGTAATACCGTATTTTTCACTTCCGGTTAAAAGACCGCCTTTCTCGGAACTGACATGCAATCGCATGCACGTGGGCGTACTACAAGCACTAACATCTATTACCGGTCTATAATATTTAATCGAATATAAAAATAACGGAGTGGAAATATCTTTATTAATCCAATTTTAAACACCCCATTGCAGCAAAATATAAAAGCAGGATTTTATTTTTCAGATGGGAATTTAAAGCTAATATATTAATATATTTGCATGACATCATAGTGTTTTCGGACACAGTTTTTTTGGGTTTCTGCAACTACTATAGAAAATTCATAAAAAATATTCTGTTATCGCAAGGCTATGAAGAAGGACAACTTCAAATGGACATCCGAAGGAAGATCTGCATTCCAAACCATGAAGAGAAATTGATATACTCACCCGTACTCCACATCGATACAAGCCGACTAGGACTAGGAGCAGTACTAGATTACAACAAGTAACCAATGCACTACACCTAGTGATCTTAATAAGCTGTAGCCTGTCAAAACCAGAAGAAAACTACACAATTTCCGAACTAAAAGGGTTAACAATAATATGGGGTCTAGATTATTACGACATTTAGTTTAAGACACCTAAAAATTGTAATAGATCACCACAGACTGTGTTGGCTAAAATCAGTTAGAGATCCCACAAAAAGAGCAAGGTGAGGCATCAAAAAATCCAATATCTGTCGTTGATAAAACCGGAAAAACCCATTTAGATGCAGATTGCGTTTCCAGAAACCCATTACTGATATACAACGAATTTACGGATAGACATCATGAATGGGAAGAACTACCTACTATCCTAGTGACGGAGGAACATCGGTTCTCCTGGACCCATACAATGGAAATCATCCCATAGCAATACGAAAAAGTGACAAAAATTTCTTCATACAGAATGGAATACTATACAAAAGAAACCCATCGCCTTGGGGAAGATCTATCCTCTTGGTAATACCAATAATCTTCTTCGTAGCATTTCATTGAAGAAAATCTTATTCAGTCATCACCCCTTAGTGGACAGTGTCTAGGACATTTAGGAATCGCCAAAACCTATAACAGGATAAATACTACTGGGGTGGTTTACCAGGTTCGACGCCATTCGAGATAATCGGAATTGATCTACTAGGACCAATTAGAAGAAGTAAACAAGGACATATTATGATTGTTTTTGCAAAAAACTACGCTACAAGATGGGTAAAAAAATATCACGCGTCATGGAGCTCTAAGAATACTTGTAAGTAATAGAAGCATCACCATTTGATCTAAGCTTGTACAAGACCTTCCTCGAATCATGGGCAAGCTATCCAATGTGAAATATACTAACAGAAAGGTTTCATCACACACTTCCGGATATGCTATCTATGTACACCAATAGGAAACTTAAATTGGTTTAATTTTGAAAATACTATTAATAACTGAAGTTTCTAAATTTATATTTAAAAAGTTTTTAATAAAATTTTCAATTACTTTTAGTTAAGTCGTTAAAAACAAAACTAGTAATTAGAGTATTGTATTGCATTAATTTAGATACAAAGAAGAAATAGAGTGTTTGTATGTTTACTGATGTTCCACAAGTGTCCATTAACAATAACAGGTAAGCCTTTAGTAACTAATTTCCAACCTTTAGGTCTTATCTAGAGTTGCAGCTTAATTCCTATACTTTGGAGGTAATTTAACTGAAAGTGGTTAGATGATGTTTACTAGCACGTTTGAGTTCATACTCGCAAGTATTGGGAATTAAAACAAACACAAACTTCTAGTAAACATTTTTAGTTAGATTTTATTATCTTAGTAATTTTACTCAATATGTTAAGAGTTAATACCTACTTAATAATTGATTACGTGTGTGAATTTAAAAGCTTTGTTTGATAATACCTAGCATTAGTATTGGAAATTGTAATTTTCGTTAAGTTGGGTTTAAACAAGGAAAAAAAGGTTTTCGATTTGCTAAAGGAAATAAGATAGATGTTGCTCGTTAGTAGTAATTTAAACCTCTTCATTTTAGTTTACCTAATAACATTTTGAGGTTTTCTGGTTCGTCTACATAAATTTACGTAAGTACTTCATAAATAAGAAACGTTGTTTCCGTAAATTAGGTTACTTAACAATTACTAAAGATATGAATCATATTATACAATAAGATTTTAAGTACTTCTAATACTGAAGGGTAATAATTACCTGTATTTGGGTTAAGTCATCACTCGGTGTTATGATAGGCCACTTCTGAAAAAAAATATGATTAGATTTATATTTGTTAAATAAGAGAAAATCAATAAAAGTAATGCAGCTTAACGTATTTCAGATTTAAAATTGAAATGACATATTGTTTCAATTTAAATATAAAATTTATGACGTAAAACTGTAGATTGTTTGTTTGGTAAGTAAAAAAACGTTGCATAAACTGTATTTATTTTCCGGTTTTCCTGGCAATTCCTAAAACATTTCCCAATCGCAAAACATCACCGGGGGATTTGTTACGATTTATTTATAAAAATTTGTACACGCTTTTATCAATAAAGTAAAAAACTACAATAACCCCAACATATTGGCGTTACACATTCAAAGCGCATTTATTAAATTTCCCTGAAATCAGTTTATTAAATCTGCGATGAAACGTTGAAAAAACTATTTCCAAGCGATTCCTGTTGGAAATAAATCTCATTTTACGAGTGAATAACATTCACATGAAACTTCCCAAACCTAGAAATGCACGTCATCCTGAGATGTCCGCGCTTGCTTTATAGGCAAAAGATCCGAGAAAATTTAATTTCCGCCATTCCTGCTCCGAGCAAAAAATAAATACACCCCAAGAAACTTGTAATTTTCCCCATTCAAAAAATAACGGCGAGTTAAAAATTAAACTCGCTTAGCTTATTTTGAGGGCCTAATTAATCTCGGTTTCAATTATGTGTACACTACCATTTCTGCCTCGAAGAAATTTCTAAAACTGAGCAAAACTTTTCACCACCTAATTAATATTCGCTTCGGGAACTTAAGCTACTTCTTTTTATTCACGCATTTTCTTTATTAATTAATTACCCAAATTTTTCATAAGGACTTCAGACTTCAAGGAATTTGTTTTTCATTGAAGCCACACTCAGTTAACTAAATAAAGGTTTTTCTAATTTACCAAACTTCAATTTTATACAAAATTCCATTATCAATTAAAATTTTAAAACAACCTAACCTCAAATTTTTCTCATGTTAATTTAAATAATGATCAGGATTTTAGATGATGCTTGGGTTATATTATATAATATTATGTAAAGAAACCATCTAGGATTTTTTGTAAGACCTGAAGTGGGAAGCGTAACTCTTGAGCATTGATTATAAAAACGTGGATAAAGATATATCTGCATAAAAGCAATAAATTCGCTTCATCCTCGAAAAATGCAAGATCTCTCGTGTTTCATTAATTATTTTTCTCTTAAAAACTTGTATTGAAAAGGCGCATTTGCTTTGATCGACATGTCGTGTGCATTACTGGGTATGGAACCCTTCTTGGTCTCGGAGAAGCTTTTATGAATGCGACATTTGGTGTGAGTGGAAATGGAGCGACGTATTTCAGGAAAACGAGCCGCTCATTTGTCAAGTGTACATAGCCGAGGATGACATAGAAAGAATGTAGTTTACAGCCTCCCGCCGTGTTTCCAGGATTCCATGTGGCGGCATCTCTCGACGAAGATGAATAGCCAAGTGGAGAAAAAATGCTAAAGGGGCTTTAATGGCCGCTTTTCTGCACGCGCCGAAAATTAAACACAAACAAAACGATCAGAAATGTTTATTGCATTAGTTTTTATCGGGATAGAGGATTTGATAAATCCTCGAGAAGATAAAAACGGTTTTTTTGCAATTTATCATGTTTTTACTTCTACAGAAAAATGAAGACTAAAAAGTTTTATTAAAATTTGAAAGAATTAAGAATTATGCCATCAATAGGAATTCCATTTTTTTGTAGTTCCACATTTCAAAATTTGGTAAAATGAGTTTTTTAAGCTTCGCTCTTTTAAATATCAATCAAAATTTAAAAAAATTAAAAAAATTTAATTTAAATGCTTTTTTTTAGATTTCAAATCAAATACTATAACTAGCCACGATAGAAGCCTAAAAGAGGTCATGATCCTTGATTTGGTTAATATAAAAAAATTGGAAGACTAATTTTTTGTAATACTATATTATAGTGTTTTGGGAGCATCATTTTTAAAACACAAAATTTAGACATTTTGGAACGAAATAGTCGCTTCCGTTCTTGGCCAAAAATTGTTTCTTTTAGTTTTCTTAAAAATGGATAAAGAAACGTTAAAATTTTGACATTAGAAAATTTGATATAAAAAATAAAAGCAACTTTTGCTCATTATTGGAGAGTTTAAGTTCTTAACATGGCTTCTGAATATAAAAATCAACTAGGTACAACTATTAAACAAGCATGCAACTTCAGTTCAACTTAAATTCAAACCAACAAACTACCGTAAGCTGGGTTAAGTTTTGTCCAAATTTTGAAAAAAGATAGTTTGGACTACTGTTAGTTACCAATTTTCATTTAACACATAATCTAAGTATTTTAAGTGTGTCTTTAGTATCAGAATACTAAATGGTAACCAACAGTAGATCAAACTATATTTTTCCAAGATTTAGGACAAAGTTACCCCAGTTTACGGTACTGGTTTTCTTTTTGGTTTAACACAAGCAAACACAAAAAAACTGGAACGCATAGGAGTTAATGAAATACCAACTAATTGGGTAAAAAATCGTACCTAACTAATAGGCAACAGGTTGTGATGATTTTGAAAATTGACCATTGCGGACTATACTAAGAGGTGTTCCTCAGGAGTCGGTTCTGGGTCCCTTATTGTTTTTGACCTATATAAATGATACATCTATTTCATGCAAAACACCAGATGATACAGTTGTTTATGCTGTGACTATATCTTTTTAATGATTGGAATGGTCACGAAAAAATGGAAAAAAGCCAAAAACATTTTCGGAACAGTTAAATGGTGCATAAATAATGGGCTAAAAGTTTTCTGATGAGACCACCTAAGAATGTAATATGAATATCGAGTAAACCAGTGAAGATTGAGAAAGATTCCATAAATATAGTGAAAACCATTAAATTTTTAGGGACTAAAATCTAACATGGAGAGGACATGTCTTTTGCGGTTTAGACAGAGCATAAGTGCTTTCAAATCAAAACCTAACGATTTTCCAATAGATAATCCATTTTATGACATAGAAGAAAATATTATGAACTATAATGTTAAGTAATTTCGTCATACTTTTGTGAACAGGACTAGTCTATTAAGTATCTAATTTTGTATTCTATACTTCAAGATGAATAAAGATTTATTTGATATAAATAAAATTCTGATCACAAGAAAATGAAAGGTATCCAAAAATGTTTCAACACTTTGCAATTTTCTAACCGAAAACAAGAAAGAAAATAGTCGTTTTTGGGAAATCTTATTTTGTCAATTGAATTTGTCGACGAATGAGCTTATTTAAGACATATTTGAAAACTTGTTTAAAAAAACATTTATGTTATTTCGTTATCATAAAATTTTGGAATAATACAAATTATGGCAATATGTAGTTTGATAAAAATTGACAAAAAAGTAGTTGGCAAAAAGACATTCGTAAACCATAAAAAATATAGTTATCAATTTTTTTGATCAATAGAAATATCAGGTAGGTATGCTTTACAATTTTTGAAAATCCACAGTGATGAATTGAAAATACCAGAACGTAACATTAAGAAACCAGAAGCACTAGAGTCACTTGACAGTTATACTTTTAGAAGAAACCAAAAAAATTTGGTTGAGAAAAATTGAAGCAAAATTTGCGGTTTTGAGTTAAGATTTCTATAAAATGAAAGCCAGGGAAAATGTTCACTATAATTTCCTATATGAGCAGAAGAACAGTATGAATATTGGGTTTATCCTGTTACTAATTAATCAAAATGTACAAATGACATCAAGAAAATCATGCAATATGCTAACAAGGAAGATTTTAAAGTTTTGTTATCACATAACTTCCTGGAAGACTGGAATTAACTTTGGCGAGGACAAAAAAAAAGTGAAACAGTAAAATATTGTTGAAAAACAAGTATTTTAAGTGTTTCTTTCAGTTAGTATCAGAATACTAACAGTAGATGAAACTTTTTCCAAGAATTGGCCCAAAAGTTACCTCAGTTGTTAGTATTTAACAGAAATCTATACCTGAAAATATATTGAGTTCAATAACAGTATAAGTCAATAATACTTTTTTTGCAATTTATTCAGTGTACTATGTTTTCTTCGTACAAATTTTGGCATAACAAAAATCATGTCAAGAAGCTCTAAATTGATTATCTCAAAATCATTGGTTTTGCTATAATCAAAATCATCGCAAGAATTTTATTTATCTTAATTCTAATAACAGTTTTTTGTACTTTGTTGTTAAAAATCAAATCATTTATAGGATTTGATGTTTTATAGCTGGAATAAAATTTAGTTTTGTATAATTTTGGGCAAAAATTTGGTATTGATAAAAATACTATTTTGGTAAAAAAATCTCCTCCGTGACAATGTTTTTACACATTGCCGTGACCAGGATTCGAACCTGGGTTACTACGGCCACAACGTAGGGTCCTAACCACTAGACGATCACGGCTACCGGAGATTGTGTTCTTAGTAAATTTTCGAGTGAAGCTGATTGTAAAATTGCTCTACTTTCAGTTATATAAATAATTAATCACTTCTACTTTATGACCCATTACATGCTTCCTTAATCGACGGTAAGTAAAGCTTTGAAGTAAAAGTAGTCTCAAAATTTTTTATAAATACAATCTCATATAGCCGTGATCGTCTAGTGTCTAGTGGTTAGGACCCTACGTTGTGGCCGTAGTAACCCAGGTTCGAATCCTGGTCACGGCAATACTTAAGAGTATTGAGATTTTTTTAATACCGAAATCTTCTAAAGTTATTAAAAGGAACTTCAGAAAACGAGGAAAAATTTATGTTACGGTAAATCCAACATTTTAGTGTTGAAGATTGAGGTATTAGTAATGAAGGCTCTACTTTCTCCATTTGAAATTTTTTTTTCAACCTGAACACGCACGCATGCGATGTTTGGAAATGAGAAGATGTTTAAGTATTTTTTATCTGCTACTTACATCCAGATTCCAAATATTGGGAAGAAGAACGTTAAAAATACTTTTTGCTTCATTAAGTGTTTCAAAACCCAATATTGTAATTTGTTATGCTACTTGGTTTGATGATTGAATATTTGGTTTTAAATACTGAAGTTATATTTTATTAACACTATTAAGTTTATAAATAACTCGCGTTGATTTTATGAGCGATTGTGTAATTTTATTTTTAAACCTATTGTTTTAAATATTTTCATTAGTCAACGCCATTTTTTCGTTGGTCACGTCGGGTCGTATGAATATTCAATGAGGATGACATGACCTCCGTTCTTATTCATCATTCAGGCTATTTGAAAAAGTATTAACAATAAAGAAAAAGCAAATGGCGTATATTTATACGTTCAAAAAGAGAAATATACAAAAAGCTCAAACGAAACCCTATTAAATGTTCAAAAGATGGCGCTGGCGTTTCCTAAACTGGATTCATTTTGCTTATGACGCTTTGAATAATAATAATGAGAAAAAATTTAAAAATACAAAGCTTTAATTCGCGCGTCTTGTGAGCTTTATTAAAATTCAGTGCTGGATTATTGCAGACTGCAAGTACATTTAGAATAATTTCAAAACTAATTTCATTGTGCATTTAACATGTAACATGTTTGTAAGCTCGGTTTTAAACCGCCCGAGTAAATTACCTCTGGTAATTCACTTTCCAACGCTTAATAAAATTAACTGCTCCCTTTTTTTGACATGTGATAAACTTAAATTCATGTAAATAATTTCCTCGGCGTGCTTTTTCAGTTTATGCGGGAATAATGTTTTCATTTTAATTCCTTCAAAGGATGTTAGTTTTGATAATAATTTGATAAATTTTGAGGGATGTTTCGAATAGTTTCGTGAACAAAAGTCGAGCGCGAGCACGAAACATCAAAGCTTTGGGGTGAAATATTCAAACAACTGTGAAATTTAACCCAGCCTGTCAGTGCAGACGAGCGCCCCTTCTATCCGCCATTCTTCCTTTATTATGGCAATTTACTTATTCGTTCAATGTCCGAACATCTTTTATATAAACTAAACCAATTTTCACCATACAACCTAAGAATTTAAATCAGCTTTCGCACCTTTTCAACCTTTGATTTTACACAATTACTCATAAAACCTACTATTTCAAACAAATACAAACTTTTCACTAACATTTAATAAATCTTCATTTTTAAAAACAAAACTTTTCAATAAAAAGCTACTCCAAGAATTTAAGTTCTACAATACAAATATAACTATTAAGGGTCCCAATCCATTTAAAGAATGAAAATATAATTACATCTTTCACCCAAATGGGGAGAGATGTAACTTAAGCCCTGAAATCGTTCGTTCACACCGCATAATAAATGCGAAAGATTAGCAGCTGCTTCCACTATAACATTAAAGCTTCCACAGAAAAAAAAATGTTTCAAATAATCATTTCCAAGAATTATATCCAATCATAACCGCAATATTTTTACGCAACCATTAATTTAATTAAACAATGATAAATTTATTATTTTTATCAAGTATTGTGGTGACGTAATTTGTAGGAGCATGAAACTTGGAGCTGTTCCAAAATTCCAGTCGAATTCAGCCAATAGGTGGTCAGTTTGACACTTTGTATGAGACCCTGCTGACAGCATGTTTATTATTAATGGCTTTAATATTAGAGGGATTCGTAAAGTTTATCCCAAACTCAATGGTTCTACTCATGAATTAGTATCGAAGCTTGCTTAAAATATCATAATAGGAAAGTTTTAAAATAGATTTTCATACATCATGTTTCATCTAAAATACCATTAAAAAACTTTACTAGTACTTAATAATTTTATAGTTAAGTTTGAATCAAGATTTAGGAACACTTCAAATTCAAGAAGAAAATAGGAAAACACAAACATCTACCAAAATTTATAATCTGCTTAAAACTAATGGATAACTTATAAGAAAAAATTTTTTTCTTGGAATAAAAAAATCTCTTGTTGCTGTTAAGCATTGCCGTGACCAGGATTCGAACCTGGGTTACTACGGCCACAACGTAGGGTCCTAACCACTAGACGATCACGGCTAAATGAGACTGTAGTTATAAAAATATCGGACGCAACTTTTACTTCAAAGGAATGCTTAGCGTCCAATTTAATTATGTAAGCATGTTGTGGCTCATAAACTAGAGGCGATTAATTCATATCTTTGAAAGTAGAGCAATTTAGATATCAGCTGCGTTCAGAAATTTAACGAAAACACAATCTCCGGTAGCCGTGATCGTCTAGTGGTTAGGACCCTACGTTGTGGCCGTAGTAACCCAGGTTCGAATCCTGGTCACGGCAATGTGCAAAACATTGTCACGGAGGAGATTTTTTTTTACTAAAATAGTATCTTCATCAATACCAATTTTACTTAAAGCTACAATACTAAATTTTGTTACAGCTGTAAAACATCAAATCCTACGAAAAAAGAAAAAAAAAATACAAAATTCGTTAAGCGACTTATTCTGAAATGGAGAAAGTAGAGCTGATTAAATATCAACTTCATTACAAAAATTACTAATACCTCAATCTTCAACACAAAAATTTTGGGTTCACCAAAACGTAAATTCTTCTTGGGAGTTTCTTCTTTTAAAAGTTCTTTGACGTTATTTTACTAACTTTAGAGGAAGATTTCGGTATTAAAAAAAATCTCAATACTTGTAAGTACTGCCGTGACCAGGATTCGAACCTGGGTTACTACGGCCACAACGTAGGGTCCTAACCACTAGACGATCACGGCTATTTAAGATTTGGGTTTACAAAAATAACGGATAAAACTTTTACTTTAAAGCTATACTTAGCGTTGATTATGGTCATAAAGTAGAAGCGATTAATTATTCATATCACTGAAAGTAGCTCGAAAATTTAGCAAGAACACAATCTCCAGTAGCCGTGATCGTCTAGTGGTTAGGACCCTACGTTGTGGCCGTAGTAACCCAGGTTCGAATCCTGGTCACGGCAATGTGTAAAAACATTGTCAAGAAGGAGATTTTTTTACCAAAATTATTATAACCAAATTTTTGCTCAAAAATATACAATATTTAAATTTTTGTCCAGCAGTAGACGACCAAATCCTGGTATAGAGTGTGAAATATGCATTTTTATAAAAATAATACAGAAAATATTTACTACTTTTATAATTGTTGAGTTGAAGTTACTTTCTTTAAAGTGATATTTAAATAAAACTATATTACGCTTCCTAATATCTTCTGAAGTCCATCATTTTCTTAATAACATTTGAGGTTTTCATAATAATAACGATTTAGACTCAATTATGCCCTAATTTTCCTTAACTTCAAAATCTTTTTAGATATCCAACTTCTGAATATAAGTGGGTATAAAGTGAGTAGGTATAAATATTATTTATAATTCATCACTATGAATTTTCAAAAGTCACAAATCATACCTTTATCATTATTAAAACTTCCTTTTTTGAAAAATATTATAAAACAACATATTGAAATATAGGTTTTTACGAAAAAGAACTTTCGCACGAAAAGTTGATTTTTATAAAACTACTCTCTATATTTTCCCAATTCTAAAATTTTCATATTATTAAATTTAAGAAAATATACACTTTTCTTTAAATTTTAGTTAAACAAGTTGACTGCCCAGATTTTTATAATAACCCATATTTTCTATCAAAAATTATTCTAATCACCATAAAATTCTTATCATAAATTTGATCATAATAATAAGATGTTGCATTACACATTTTGGTGTTTCAGAGTTTAAATTTTTTTGTATAGTAAATTGCATTGAAACAAAGTGGAGTCACTTATGAACAAGATTTTGTCAAAATAAAACTAATATTAAACATCATAATACGTGGTCAATGTTACCACTCCTTTTATCATATTGAAAAATTGCTTTAAATTTTGGCAAGATGCAACGTACAGTTATAACATGATGTATTATTGCACACATTTATTTTTATAGCTAAAATAATTGACGGTTTGATATAGAATAAAAATTACATTCAACATTTATGTTTGATAGAAATATTTCTGGCAAATTATTGGAAACTTATTTAGAAATATTGAAAAAAAACTTATTTTTTCTATTTAAATAGTGAATTATTTAATTCTGATTTACAAACTAATGATGACTGCTGACTACTCCAATATAATTTCTGAAGAAGTTTGATAAAGTACTCGTTGAATCTTTTTGGATTATAGCCATAGAAGCCCAGTATTAATTAAAATGGCAACTAAAAACAAAACAAAATTCATTAAGTGTAATTGATTTTTTTCAAAAAAAAAAAAGAAATTACTCTTTGGATAAATTCGAAATAAATTATTTAAATTAAACCTTTTTTTTATTTTAATCACTGTAGTTTGTATTATTTACGTTTATTGTATTTCACTCGCTTTACTATAATCAAATAAATGATAAAAATATTTTTTTATTTTAAATAGGATATTCTTTACATGGAGAACTTCTTCATCGTTATTATAACCCAAAATCAGTTTTTATAAATGGAAACCTACATTTTTTAATAGATTTTACAGAAAAAGAATAATAAAATATTGTCTGAAGCATTTTGGTTTTTAACGTTCAATTTTTAAATATTTTTCATTATAAGTTTAGGTTTTAGATTGCTTTACTTTGATATTTATGTTAAATAAATAAAAATATTCATATTAAAGTTTCTTATTATTACAAAGATAAATTAAAATCAAAACATTATAAAAATAAAATCTGTTAAATCTAAACGCTAAAACAAAAAATCCTTTAATGTTTTTTATGGTAGATTCAGATTCTATTAAACATAAATTTACTCATATAAAAATATGGGTTTCTATTTCAAAAAATTAAGTTGGAAGGAGTCCTCCAGGTGAAAAATATGCCCAGTTTGGGGATCAATCTGAACAACTGCTACATCATTTTTTTTTTCTCTAAAATTCTTATGTTTAGAGATACTTGCAGTCTTCAGGTTAAATGGACCACCCTGTATTAAAACAGTCGAAATCAAATAAAATTTGATGATACTGAAAACTGGTAGGTACTAAACACTAAACCGGTTAATTTTTTCTATGAGATGGATTTCTTCGGCTTACTCCCATTAAGAGCATCTTCCTAGACGCCCGCGATAAATTTTCCGTTGGAGATAATAACAAGGAATAGAAAATCCATCCCACTTTTCTGGAGCTTCTTTGCAAATTATTCACAAATAACTGACAATTAATGCGAATCCATAGAGGGCGCGCGAGTTTGGGAGGAATAATTGTGATAAATCATGAAATCGAGCATTAGTAGCCCAGAAAAAACTCAAGTTTGCTTCGTTAGATTTTCAATTTTTTTTCAGATTTATAATCTTAATTAATTAGGCTACAACTTAACCGATAGTCACCTTCTGCAACCTAACACAAAATTAATTAGAGGGGTCCAAAGTTAAGGTACTTTTAGGTCAATATATTTTTTTTTGTAGATTCTCCAATTTTTTTTCCTTCCCCTGGGAGGTATAGAAATGACTTCTAAATCGTCTACAAAAAAAATTATACAAAAATCTTTTTCGTACTAGCCTATTTTTCTGGGGTACTAAACCACTATATTTTCTGTTTAGGAAGATGCTCTTAAGACCAAACCCAATATTTTTTTAAGGTTCAAAAGTTTTATTGCCGATAATTTCGGAATTTTCTAAAAAATGTTATCTTAAAATATTTGACATTTTACTAAAAGATTATGAAAAACTGTTCTTGGCCAGGATTTGAATTTTTTATTAGTCGGTTTATTTAATGTAAGTAAGAATTTTTTTAAAATGATTTGTAGAATGTATTATACTTGTAGGTACTTAAAACCTAAAGAGAAACATCTTCTACTAAAAATAATTAAAAGTTTTTCTAAAAATTTTCAAATTGACTGTTTCGTGGTCTATTTTGGTTTTTGTGGCAGATTTTAAATCTCCCCAAAACGTCAATATTTGAGTGAAAAGAACAATGTAAATAATGGAGAAAAAATTGGCGGAAAACGATGACATTTTGGCCAGTTTTAGAATCCGCCGGATAAACAAAATCCTGCTGCCTCAGAGGTGGGATTTAGTTTCTAAGGCGAATTCAAAAACTCACCAAAACGTCATCATTCAACCGAAGACAACAATGTAAATAATGACGAATTGGCAGAAATGGAGGACGTTTTGGCGAGTTCATAAAACTCGGTAAAAAAACAAAACCCGGTTTTTTGTATCACAATTTATCAAAATATATAGTATTTTTTGAAGCTATAAGCTATAATTGACCAACAATGGTGGCTTTTGGAAAACATTTTTTTGTAATTAGAAGTGGGGATACAAAATAGGAAATTTATGGTCAACTGAAATTTTTGATTTAACTGCTGTTTCTTGTTTAAAAACTGAAATAAAAAATTCTAATGCTTCATTTCAAAAACCACCTAAATCAATTTTTTTTGCAAATTATTATTTACATCTTCTTTACGCAAGTTCTGTAACACATTAATTTTCTTTCCAACGATCAACCCTTCGGAGTTGTGAAAAAGAAGATTAAAAATTGTGATCTTCTACAGGGTGGTCGCTTTTACAGTGAATACCATTGGGATCTTGGAAACCCGAAGAGTTACAAAATTGCTTAAATTACCAAAAATTTGCCCCATATCAAATAGTAGTGTCATCCAAGAACATTCTATGAAGGGATTTTCAAGTGGTCAATTGGAGAGGAAAATGGTGGTCCAGATATCGTAAACGACGAAAAATTCGATTATCTTCTGTATAATCTTTCACTTATTAATTTAAATGTCGTAGTATTATATCTTGCAAAACCCAAATAAACCATTTTATACAAAACAATTTTTTCGCTATACTGGAAAATTACCTATTTTGACTTATGTGGTTTTTGAAATGAATGATTCAAATGTTGAAATTTATATAAAAATAAGCATTCTTGTATTGTCCTTCTGAAATGTAGGAAAATTAGAGGTCATACAAATTCTAAAATGGCCATTTTGTGAAGAATTTATGGCGATAAATATACTTTTACTGAAGACTGCTTCAAGATCCAAACTCTTAGAAATTTTGGAAAAAAAACTATAAAAATTATGTAGAAGCAAATGGAAGAAACGGTTGACGAAAAATGGGAAAATATACAAGGCGAAGCATTGCAATTTTGTGTGTATGTTAATTGGTAATTTGTAAATCTAAATGTTATGGTATGTTACATAAACTGTGAGGTAATCGGGGATTGCCACAGATGAAATGGTTCAAAAAAGTTAAAGTGTTATCCAACGTTTATTTATTATTTTTTGGCGGTTATAGAATTAAAACATTAAAATTCCTCGAATGTGTGTTATTAAACATATCTGCTGTGACTTGTGACAAAATTAATGAGTGCAACACGCGGGTGTCAGATTAATGTAGAAGTTTAGATTATGGGAAAAAGCACACATGGTTCCTTCGGAATGCACATGTTGATCATCAACGGATGAATGTTGGGATAAGTTGGTAAGCTCCTCCTATTTTGCTGAGATTATCGTGGGAGCATTGTTATAATTATTAAAAGTGTTATTATTATCGTTTTCGAAATATAATCTACATCCGTGAAGTGAGCGAATGACTCATAGTTTAGTAACTTTCGGCCTCGGACTCTTATCTCCATTAAATAAAGCAAGCTTAATAAACACAATTGGATTCATTATCGCGTTTGTTTATATGTCCTAATTGAGGAGCGACGCTTAGGAATGCGCAGTTACGCAAGAGGAATAAATAAAAACTGGCGTAAATATTTAAGTGGTTAATAAATTTATGAAAATGATGAATAGAGTGCGTCCGGACAGGGATGAATAGGGGTGGAATGGAAGTAAATTTGATAGCATCACGTAAAGGTTGGGGTGCTCACGAGCAAGCACCCCCGACAACATACACATATATCATCCCAATGGACCGAGCCGCACATCAACGTGAGTGGATATAATTGAAAATCAATAGATTGTCCATTTTTAATGATATCATCTCGGATATGACGCCGATATAAATTTCATTTAAATACCCGTTATAAACAGATATTAATACACATTATAACCGCATTAATAACAACGAATTGATTTCATTAAAATAACCCCATTAAAAATTGATTAATTAAAAATTTCAACAAATGACTAATAAAATTAAAGCACCGAAAAGTTTGCAGCACAAAACTCCCAACAGACCGCAATCACATCATCATTTTGCTTTCAATTGTACTCGTATAATGAAACAAACCTGACCTTTCGAGATTAGACAATCAACATGAGAACCTTTTCAAAAAAGTCTCTAATGTCATTTAAACCAGCTACGTGCAATTGGATTTAACCAACTACTATATGCAAAAAATTATCATCATAAAGCTAAAACTATAAAAACCACAAATATTATACTCCAAGGGCCCAACCACCAAAGTCTACCCAATTATTTCTCTTGCACATGCAAGATTTAGTTTCTACAATGGCCTGGAATGGTATTTTTTTATCAAAATTATTAATTTCGGTTACTTCAATTATTTAGAAATTTCATTTAAAGAATGGATTTGTAGCCACTATAACATGTTAACATCGGGAAATACAATAAAATAAAGTGCAAGTTACAATTTAAAACTAAGAAGGTTTTCAACGAGGTTTCCAAGGTTCTTTTCTGAGTGAATTACATGAGTAAACGCAAAATCGTTAAAATGTGGTTGAAATAAAAATACCATACGTTTTAGTAACATACCTACTCAATTTATGGTACATTTTTAAAATTTGTATTTTCTGAAATGACCACTTAAATTCACCAATAAAACTCGCACATAAGTGACATGGTTATAAAGTGTTTTATTTAAAGGTCAGCTGGAAATTTTAGTGCTTACATAAATTTATCGTAAAAATAATGAAATACAAACATGATCGATTTCAAGTTTAAATGCGAGAAAATGTAAAAGCTTTTCTGCTATTCAAAAATAAAATTTATACATTCTTAAGGTTTGATTCAAGGTATTCAGAAATTTCATCAAGACCTTTTTTGCAATAAATTTTCTTAAAAGAAATTCTGGAAAGGCCTAGACGCATCATAAAATACCAATAAAGGTAAATTCAAGAAAGAAACAAATTTGTGTTGGTCTGAAAAAAATATATACAAGAAAGTTTCCTTCTTCAATGTTATAAAGATAATAGTTACCTTATATTTGATTAAAAATCTATTTTATCAAAAAAAGGTGTCCAATAAGAATATCCTCTTCGACCTGCTATCTTTTGTTTGGGTATTGGTAAATTAGCAAAATGAATCATTACCGATATATTGCTTGGTATCTAGACGATAGCTCAGTGGAAGATAATTCTCAATTGGTTCTTGAAAACTTAAAGAAAAAAAATTCCGGTTTTCATGAAATTTGTATTGGAATTTTGAATGTGAATTATTTGATAAAATAGAGTGCCAGGCATTAAGATTTTAGAAATATCAGATTAGTTTTTACTTGGTACTGCTTTCACATTCTATACAAGAAAAATCAAACATGCTGCCTTTTTCCTTCTTAAAAATTGCTTAGCTATACCAAAACTAATTTATTTGTTAAGATGTAGCCCTACTTGGCATAATCCTACTCGAATAAATTCTTTTGATGAAATTTGAAAATGTTCATTGGAAAAAAAATACAAATAATAATCTATCTGAAAGGTTTAGCTTCAAGCATCACTTCAAGTAAAAAAATGTGCTCTGGCAATTCGCTTGGCTTCTTTTTTATCATTACCAACTTACTGGATATGCTCAACATAATTGTTCTTATAGTTTTTACTTTAATGAAGATGGTCTACATGTTTTAAGCTGCAAATTCAGTGAAGAATATTTTCTAGACACCATGAAGTTAATGATTTAATTCTAAGTCATTCCTTCTATTTTGGCACCCGTGGAGATGATGAAAAAAGACCTGACTTTGATATGGGATCTTACTTGTATTGACACAATTACTCCTTCATATTTAAAAATTTCATCTAGTTCCATTGGTGCAGTTGGTTTAATTGGAGAAAAAATATCCAAATAGTGTTGAAAATTTTGGTGATCCATTAGTTTGATTTTATCAAAGAAAAATAAAAAGTGTAACCAAAGCTACAAGATCAACTTTCCTTTTAATTCAACGAATCAGCATAGCAATACAAAGAGGTAATGCTGCTTCTGTTTTTGGAACACTTCTTATAGGAAATTCTCAAAAAGACATTTCCAGGGGTCGGAGCAATCAATATACAAAAAAATATGAACATAACTAAATAAAAATATGAACAAAATTAAATAAAAAATGAAAAAATATGAACTACTTTCAACAAAAATTTGAACCAATTCCAACAAAACTTCTTCAGAGATATTGCGGTTATTTCTTTAGGACAAAAAAATGTCCATTTAGTCTTTTAAAACAAATGTGTATTACTATAAATGTTAATAAAAACATTTTTTAGAAAAATAAAATAAACTAGAGAATAACTATAGAACAATGTTCTCCAATCTATACAGGGTGTCCAGGAATTCTTACATAATGGGAATTTTTACTACTTATAGATGGCGCTATAAATGGAGGATATTCGGTACTTGTCATCGTCAAAAATTGTGTTTAATTGTTTAATTGTACTTTATAACTACGTATTCAAAAAAACACAAATAGATTTATCATTTAAAGCTTCAGTAAATCTCAAAAAAACATGTACCAATGCGTTAAATCAAAAACTTAACTACCGAATATCAAAGTTCATATTTTGCTATCAGAGGCCGAGCGGAATATAAATATTCCCAATACATGGAAGGGGTTGTAGAGGACATCAAAAACAAGGAACTTTTATCAATAGACCATGTCCGGAAATTAACCGATTAGTCACAAATTTTTTCATTGTGTTCGATACCCAAGGAAGCACGGTGGTTCATGGATTTTGAGCGATATTCAAAACTTTTATAAATAAATGGTATAAGTCTTTTTTTTCACCCAAGTGACTATATGGATGAATTCCAGATATGGGTTTATTGACAAAAGTTGCTTGTTTTGATGTCGTCTACAACCCCTTTTACTTTTATGCAAGAGTTTCTGGACACCCTGTATGTACTGTATATTAAATACTTTATAATTATTTACAATTTAACAAAAATATGTCATTTTGATTAGAGGGCCAACGTTTTCTAAACCAAATAAGCTAATACAAAGAGGTTATCTATATTGGCACCTTATTAATAACAAAAAAATTGAAAGAGTTTTAAAAAAATATGAAATATAACGAAAATATGAATTTTTATGAAATGAAATCAAAAATATGAATGATTACATAAAATATGAACGAACTCCGACCCCTGCATTTCATTTACTTGATTCCCTAAAAATTGTCACCCAGAGTTTCTTCAGTGCCCATTGATTTAACAACTTGTTCAAGTTTAGATTGTTCCTTAACAGCTCAAAATGCAACCAACACCGAAGGTTTCATGGGAATTCTTTAGATAAAGAAGCTTTTATTATTCCATCAAACATGATGATTTTGGAAGATGAAAAATTTTGATAACTATTCTAATCTCATCAAACATATGGGACTAAGGGGTTTAAAAAATATCGAAAACGCCTGCTTCATGAACTCAGTAATTCAGTGCCTCTCCAACACAAATGCACTTTTAGAATATCTTAAAAAAAAATTATATAAGTTATATCAACACCCCCACCTCGCAAGTGACAAAAGAATGTCGGTCAAAAGATTCTACAGAATGTATAGTTAATACAGCGTCCTTAAAATTGTAGATCAAAAAGTTAGCATCACATTTTATGGATAGTTCCTAGCTCAGGAATTTCTCAGAAGGTTTATGCAAAGATGTTGATTACTATTAATGCAGAAATCGTTCAAAAATTAGTAATTGATATTGTTATAGATATTTTGGAAAGGAATTTATACCCAGATTCTGGTCAAATCATTTAAGTTTAAAGGTCTTTAAATTTAAATTTGTTATTTGGGATGTAAAGGATAATTTCCATAATTACCTTAAATGTTTCTGATTAAAGACCTTTAATTTTGACCAAAATCTGCCTATTACTAAGAAAAAATTCCGGTCTAATGGATATATTTGTTAGTCAATTGAAGTCAACACTTAAATGCACATAAGTTTTGATTCAGAGATTTGTCTCTTCGAATACCTCATAAAACAGGGCATGTACAAGTTTCTCACTGTCTAGACAGTTTTACTATTGAAGAAATTTTGGGCATTACTTTAGAAATTTTATCTGATTAAACTAGGAGTAGTTTTTCTCCAATAAATATCAACGGTTTTAACTTACCATGTGTATGGATAATCCTAAATGTATAGGGTCAACTATGATTGGTCAATTGGTGTCATCATTCTGTAACAAGAAAATGTAAAAATTAGTATAAATAAAGCAAGGAATATTACATTATAGATATTGGAAAATTCGTTTGGTAGAAAGGAATTCAAAGACTTGAAATTTGATAAAATTGAGTATACTTGATAAATAAAATCTTAAAGTAAACCAATTATTGAATTGTTAAAATTTCTTTAGTAAAAATGGAAAGAAATGAAAATATGAGCAATTTAGAATTTGATGAAAGCTTTTTGTAAATCTGTGAAAGATTCTTGAATGTAATGCGAAATATTTGTAGATCATTAATTTTCCTTTTACACGTGCTATTCTGGAAGAGGAGGAATGAGAAAGCGGCCATTATTTGAATAACGTCCGCCCTTCCGTCCTTATCATCAGCTTTCGTAGATCAATGAACATGCCAACAATGGTGAGCGCGACGCGGTTCTTCTCATCGACTTCCTTCCTCGTTATCTTCGAAGAAGACACCTCCAGTGCATCGGAATATTAGTTAGTTTCATGAATATTTCAAACCGGAAAACATTTACGAAATCATTTAAAAATCTCTTGAATGCATTGAAGCGTTTAAAAGGGCTGAGCGGGATACAGAGGGTGACCTGACCTTTTTTGGAGTGCACGTGTGTACCAGGATGCAAATTCTGTAAGTGTTGTAAGACGTAGATCGTGTCGTTTGAAAGACCCCGAGTACAATACTCCCTTCCAGATGTTCAAAGAATTACACAAATAAGCCCTTTTACGACAGCTGCGTAGATCCAGTCCCGTACTAGCCTAACCAGGTCATTCAATTTCATAAATACATATTTCACGGAAAAGTTATTTCACCATTAGCGTTTAGCGTTATAAATCGGAAATCTCCTAACGCCCTTTATCGAAGGTAACGATGCGTAAAACCTAAACCTTTTCGCATTGAATTTTATTCCAGAAATAATATTCCCTCCAGTTACGTCACGCATCGAAAGGGTAGCTGTATTCTTAATTTAAACCCAATAAATTCAGAAGTGCTAAAATAAACACAGGACCGGTTTTTAATTAAAATGGGGTCATGGTGATTTATCCACCGCGAAATATTAAAACGGAATTTGAGCTACCGTGAGTTTGCGTCAAAACTTTTTCAACAATGGTCGATCGACCCGCATCAAAGTCACTCAGGCAAAGCTCAACACGGGTTTGCAGGACTTTAATAAAGTTTAAAGATCCCCTGGACCCAACTGGCGCTTTCAATCTCAAAATAACATCCATTAATATTATCAATTTAATAATGTTTGTTGTACGAAATTGAGTTGCTAATATGTCGTAAACATGCATCAACTGCAAACATAAACTTTTTTAATTTGAAACTTTTTGCTAACATATTACTTGGATCAAATATTTAACTATGTAATAATCAAGCAGTACAAAAATTAGTTTTATAAAACAAAATAGTTTAAAAACACCACTATTGTGTTTTTATTAGTTGTTCGTTTTCTGAAAGGTTAAATAACAGCCATAAAGGCCGTGGGACTATTGAGATTTAAAGTCTATAGAAATTTAAATGCGTCGAACATCAGCTGCTGATATAGATCCAAATTGGATAGTTTACGAACTTCAATGGTTTTACTCTATTCAAAACTTCAATGCCATGTTCGTTGGTTTTGAAGCTTTATAGAAACGTCCTCATTAGTTTGTACACATTTTTTAAAATACTCTTTTTATGCCCATTAAATTACTAAAAGTTTATAAAACACAAAATAGTGTTCTAAAAAATACAGATAAATTAAGTGAAAATGAACCAAAAATATTGGAAAATTAAAATTATTAATTTTAGTAAAAGAATTGGGATATGTTCAAAAGATTTTGCGTAAAACGAAGGATAATGTGATTTGGCTGAATAATTTTTCGAAGAACACATTCTCATGCACAAATGGTTTGATATTAAAATTCACAGATGGTTTTTGTGTTGAACCTTTAGAGAAATCTAAAAGTGAAATAATTGAGCATGTAATAATTCATACAAAATGGGGCAAATAAAACATTGCACTTTTAAAACACAACAAAATAATTAAATTAAAAAATGACACAAAACTTGCATTAAAAAATTAATATGAAGAGCTATGCAGAAGTACATTAGGAGAACATTTTTAAAAATGAAACCAAAGAAACACATTAAAAAATGTAAAAAAAAACTTTACTTACAATTCTAAAATGAGTTCACGGTTTCTCCCAAATTATAAAACTTATGTATAGCCACAGAGGAAAACCTGGTTCAGTATTCTGCAAATAGTGGAAGCCAAAGTCAATTTGATAAAAAAATCAAACCTGAATTCAAGCGAAATAACTAAAATATAAAAATATGTAAAATGTATTAGGTAAAATCTAAAAATAAAGAATTTTGAAATTTGAACTAAATTTTTACATTTACATTTTACTTTTTAGTTATTTGGCTATAAATCCATGTTTGATTTTTTTTATAAAATTGACTTTGGCTTCCACTATTTGCAGAATATTGAACCAGGTTTTTCACTCAGGCTATAAATTCTTAAGTTTTATGAAAATTATTCAGTCATACTAAAAATTAATACTGCAATTTGTTTATAAATTGATCCAAACTCACGTTTGATCCAGTCCAGATATAATTTGAAAATCTGTCAAAATTTGTACATCAGTTATACCAAAAATTAGTCAAATTTGTTGAAAAACTTTGTTCAAAACGGGAGAATAAGAAAATGAAAACAACAAGAAACTTTAAAATTAAAAAAACCTAAGATTATTAAATTAGGTGATCTTAGGTTTTCTTTTTCAGAAAAAGGCATTTTTTGTTTAAAGAAAGACAAAGATTTTAATAAAATCTAAACTAACCCAATTCGGATCACCAAAATCATAAAAATTAAACTTGATTTTTGATTGATAAAAACGATTACGAGAATCTTTCTAAAAACGAAAACAAAAAAACACACTTCAAAAGTGCAAAACAACTTTTCTTTTAATTCTAAAAATCTAAAATCAGTATCCTGAAAATTTTAGAAGCGAAGGGATTTTGATAAAAATAAATAAACTGAAATGTAAAAATATGTAAAAAGGTTTTTGGGTAAAATCTAAAAATAAAAAATTTTGAAATGACAACTAAAATTACAAAAAGTATATTCAGTCATACCAAAAACTAAGACTAAATTGTTTGTTGTAAAGTGCTTTTAAATTGGCCCAAATATAATTTAAAAATCTGTAAAAATTATGCCAAGAATATCAAAAATTAAACCATGGACTCTTATTTAATTCTCACAGAAAGGTTTAGCCAAGTTTGTTGAAAACATAGTTCAAAAGGGACAATAACAAAAAAACCCTAAAAAACCTAAGATTATTAAATTAGGCGTACACAAGGACGATCAAAGGTTTTTTAAGTAAAAGTTAAGTTAGGTTTAAAGAAAAACAGAGAAAGATCTAAATTGATCCAATTCGGATCAAATAAAACCAAGAAAAGAAATATTACTTAAAATCTGCATACAAAATGACTTTGAAATTCATTCAAAAATCATCTATAAATTTAGCCAAAAATTACTATAATTCAAAAACTATTAGCACGCCCTTGGCCCGAGAATATGTACAAGACATTTTGTTAAATATTAAAGAAAATTTTGTAAGGGTGTTCACAAAATCAAGGAAGTTGAAATTGTAACTTAAAATCACTATTACATGAAGTTTGAAATTTTATTAAATCATAACTAAAATCGAGACTAAAACTTAGGTATTTTTTTGCAAAAATCATCACAATAGTTGGTGTTTCAAGAAAGCAATATTTTTGAAGGAAATATTTACAACGCATTTTTTTTGAAGGTTTATTTAGAATGCCAATAAATCAAGCTTAGTGTATTCAATACGTTTTCAAAACGGCATGAAAACGTGGTAATTACTTGTTCTGAGTTTATTTCAAATTTTGAAATATATTAGACCAAATTTAAAACAGATGTCTTGACTATGGGGATATTTAAAGAATAATTTCCAGGCTTTCGACAAGGCAGAGAATACCGAAAATGATTTATGGTATTTCCTCATTTTTAAAAATATACCTACTCGCTTCCTAGTGTTCTTTTGTGAACAAAGATTGTCGCAAATGAAAACATCTGTTTAGATCTTTTGGTCAATGGTCAAAAACACGAAATGTAGGAAGGCTATCTACTTTCTTACTAAAAGTTGTAACAATAAAGTAATATAATTAAAAAAAGAATTTTTACTCAAAAATATAATTAAGGTTTTAACAGTTATAAAATCTTATGTTAGAATTAGGCACGGCTTTTAAACCAAAATTTGGTAAAATCTATCGTAAGTCAAAACGTATTTTTTTCAAGAGGAGGTATTATTTACAAGACACGTTTATGGGAGGAGATCCTGTGGTGGAAAAGGGATAGTATAATAAATTCCTTAATTACTCGCCTAAGAAAGCCAAAAGAAGCTTCTCGACCTAAGCAGGAACGAACTAAGGCTTATAACATGGACTTTTAACTGGGAACTCTCTGTGCACTGGAAGGTGAAACTTCGGAACAAATCATCTGCGAGTGAGACGCAATAGCTCGCATCAGATTTGATCATTTCGGTTGGATAACACTAATTCCGGACGAAGTCAAGACTATGGATCTAATTAGCTTAATTAAGCATTTAGATATCCCAGGACTTCCCTAGAGAAGGGTTGAACATAAGATCATATTGGTCGCACTTCGGTAAGGCTCAATCGAAGCCAATCGCCCTCCTATCTAATCAATTTTATGCTAAAATTTAGTGATATATTAAAGTTAAGCTTTTTAAGGACATTATCCAAATTGTTTTAATTTATTGAATTTAAATTTTTATGTTTCCGCATTAATAGCATTATATTTTGAACAATAAATTGGCCTCGAAATTGGCTTTATCCCATTTTATATAAAATTTGAGTTTATGATAGTTCTGCATGATACCGAGGAAGAGTCTTTCCATCCTCTATGCAAAAATTCCTTTTTGTGTTCCTGTATATCAAGGAAAGCTTCCCGGAATCCTTCAGTTCAAAAAAATTCGATGAGCAAATATTTATATTTTGGAAGAACTTCTTTCAAAAAACTGAATCTTGAAGAGTTCTTGTTTTCTTCAATGTATAACCGATAAATTTTTAAGTATATCTAAAATCAATCAAACTTTGGAAAGGCATTGATGAAGAAGATATACGAGGAAACTTAAAGTTATTGTTATGAAAAAAACTATACCCAGGTCTACTACTGAAATCAATTGTATACGTGATAACGTAGTTCTAAATTTTAGAAACTTTGGAAGAAAGTTTTTAGTGGTGAAAAGAAGTCTTCAAAAATATCATTGAATTTGAAAGTAGTCAAAGAAGTTTTGTTGGAAGAAAGTATAGGTGAGTGTAAATTTGCATCGTCTTAATTTAAAATGTGCATAAAGCAGTTTGAATAGGTATGGCCTTTGCTTAACATTCCATTAATTTCGGCTGGGTATTGTAAAGGACGAACGACATTGTAAATGTTATTTATACCTGAAGGTTTTAGGGTCGGAAGGGATCAAGAAAAGGTCATTTGGTGTCATCGGTATTTGCATAGGTTGAGCTTTCTCCCCTCAGTTCGCGGCTGAAATGCCGCACGAATATACAAAATTGTTGGTAAGATCAGCGCCTCCAGCACCGCCACCGCTACCCCCTGGCATTTCCCAGCAGCTTGTTCAACTCCACTCCAGAACAATAAGCCCTGATTACATCGATATCTCAATGGTGCTTGACCCGAAATGTTCTTTGGTTTCGTGTTTCACCAGCACTCGAAAAGCTTTTTCCTCCTAAGCCTCCAGTCTCGATTTTAAGATGTTTGAATTAATCTCGCATTTATAATTCCATATGAATGTATGCATGTTCTAGTTCATTTGTGTCGGTAGAGGATGGAGGAAGTCGGCAATTATAATCCGCGGTTCCTACTAACGCACACACAACGAGGATACCCTTTAATAAAAGGAAACAATTATGTTGTTGCTGCAATTAATGAATTTAGAATCCGCTCCGGTTTATATCGCGCATAACACACATACATTGCTCACATATCCGGGTTCAAATACCACTGCCAATTCGGCATATGTACACAGATATCACGTACTTAAATAAACCACAATCGTATCGTTGCTTGTTCGAATTTATCTCCTTGCTACACTCGTACGCTTCGAAACACTCAAATTCGAGCTTCCAATATGCACGGATACATTTTAAAGAATGGACTCCTGAAACAATACAATAGAACCAATAGGAAAATAAAAATTTCATCCTCATCATCAAATTCAAATCCCTAACATAAAATAATTCAAGAATTTTCCCCAACGCCCACCAAAATTGAATTGCTCTATTTTACATCCCTTGATATGGGTCGATCATCCTAATCATGAAGAGTATTCTACCGCCATTTTGAAATTTACCAAAGACACTTTGAAATTCATATGTTCTTGTAGTTATTTAAAGGCTGATTGCAGAGAACCGTGATTGGTTTCTACTTCAGATAATTTGCTCCACAGATAATGAAACCTACAAAATTATTACTACAATTAGGATAAGATAAATTAAAATCCAGGAATATACGTCGACTCACTGTTATTCTAAAGGTTGCTTCATAATTAAGACTAAGGTCAAGGACAAACTTTGTATGAAGTCCTTCAAAACTATTGTCCATATTCATGTTTTTTAATTTAGTGGATTTTTAGTGCGAAATTGAACTTTGAGGTTAAATTAATTGAAAGTAAGTGATTTTATAATCGAGTAATCTCGTTCATTAACTTATCTTGAAGAATTTGCAAGGTATTTTTTCGTTTCGAAAAGAAATATGATAACCAAACAAAGAAGGCTTTGTATTTGAGGAATTCGCGTCTTATCGACTTAAGGTTAGGATTTCCTCCTCCGCTTCCTGGCGAAGATTTAGCCAACTTCGGCACGACACAGAGGCTTATCACTTTTTACTTTTTATCAATAGCAACGCCCAGGCAAACATTTTAAACTGACACGTTATTGTAATATTTACACTTGGGTACAAAACGAGGAGATAAATAAAAGTCGCTTTCATCACGCAATTCGAACTTTGCACTTTAAGATGAAATAATAAATAATTTTGAGTTCAAGATTGGATAATCGGAACAAATTAAGATCAATTAATAGCGGAATATTTTTTAGTATCGTTTTATTGCAATGCTTTAACAGCACTAAAATTGTTTACAACGAAAGATTTTTCTGTACTTTCTTTTCTATTATTTAATAATAATTCATGACGTTTCAGTATTTCCTCATGAAACCAATTCATTTATATCTAATGAGCTCAAATGAAGCCTGGCAACAATCCAAAATAAAATTTTATTCTTAATTTATGACTCTTTATCCATAAACATAAATATTTACTCTTTTATTAAATCGCTTCATACTAACATGCATTACTGTTTTTGTAAAAAAAAATACTGGAATTGCATATAAGAATGAATGATAATTCAAGGTATTCAGGAATTTCCTTTCAAGAATTGATTTTCTCCAAAATGTTATTGAATTGCCATTGGATCATTTTCCAAATTGTATATTTTTTTTATTTTTGATTTTTACATTTAACTGTTTTTTTTATCAAAATATTGTATATGCACGAATAGATCAATTATTAAACATTTTTTATATTTTATTAATTTATGTTACGAAGTTTGAACCTGATTAAGGAACTTAATTACATTAGCTTGATTCTAGACGTCGACATTTGGACCATCAATTTTTTCAAATTACTATTTAATGAAATAATTGACAGTAGCAACCTCGATGAAATAATAAATAATATAAAATTGCCTGGAGCTTAAAAAAGTAATCTGCAAAATCTTCTTCGGGAAAATTAAATAATTACAAAGATTCTTATAAATATTTTATATAAAACGGCTCCTGGACATTGTATGGACTTCCCCTAGCTTTTCTTTACAAAGAGGGTTGCTTTACATAAGATTACTTCAGAAATACAATACAACAAATACAAAAAAAACTCCTGACGTTTTAGAAAATTCTTGGGAAAACTAACTAAAGGTTTTAAAGCCAACAAAAGGGAACGAAAGATCTAATCAGATCTTTAAAGGAAATAACTAAGGACCACCATTTTCATAATTATATTTCATAATACCGTTTTTATTATAATTAGATTTTTATTCCTAATCTATTCAATTACCAGGAATCTCATTTATAAACTATTTCTTAAATTCAAACGAATAATGTTGACTTCAAGAAAAAAAAACAAGTTTTTTCTGTACTTAAACTCTACACACATAAAAACTATACATATTTTAATGTATGGTATGTAAATCTAAATACAATTGGACTTCTTCGAGATGCTTCCAAGGACTTTTTCAAAATTTAGGAAAGGCTTGTGAAACTACATAAATAATGTCCTTAGAGTGGATTTAATAACTTTAATGTTTGCATAATTATGGAAATGGAGTATTTTTGGAGAATTTGTAAAGATTTTTTGAAATTTTGGTTTTTTAAGAGCTTAGAACAAGGCAAAGTCTTTGAAATTTAGAAGACAATCTCTACTCAAATAAAAGTATACGTTACATATTTTGATGTATGTGTATCTAAATACAGTTGGACTTCTTCAGATGATTCAAAATTTAAGAAAGGTTTGTAAAACTTAGATAAAAAATGTTCTTAGAGTGGATTTAATTTTTGCGCCATTATGAAAATTCAGGATTTTTGGAGACTTTCTAAAGATTTTATTGAAGTTATGGTATTTTTAAAAACCTATAACAATTCTTGAGATGTTGCAAATTTTAAGAAAGGTTTGTGAACGTAAGGTAAATAATGTCCTTAGAGTGGATTTAATATTGGCAATATTATGAAAATTGAGGATTTTTGGATACTTTATAAGGATTTTATTGAAATTTTGGTATTTTTAAAAGCCTAGAATAAGGCTAAAACCTCCGAAATTGAGAAGACAACCTCTACTCATATAAAAACAGACGATACATATCTTGTTGTATGAACATCTAAATACAGATGGACTTGTTGAGATGTTTCAACAATTAGGAATGGCTTGTGAAACTTAAAATAAATAAATAATGTCCTTAGAATGAATTCAATCCTTGCACCATTATATAAATTGAGTTTTTTGGAGAGGTTCTAAAGATTTTATTGAAATTTTGATATTTTTAGAAGCCTAGAACAAGACTAAAACCTATGAAATTTAGAATACAATCTTTACTCACATAAAAACAGACGACTTCTTGAGATGTTTCAAATTTGAAGAAAGGTTTGTGAACGTAAGGTAAATAATGTCCTTAGAGTGGATTTACTATTATGAAAATTGAGGATTTTTGGATACTTTATAAGGATTTTATTCAAATTTTGGTATTTTTAAAAGCCTAGAACAAGGCTAAAACCTCTGAAATTTAGAAGACAATCCCTACTCACATAAAAACAGACAAAACATATTTTGTTGTATGAACATCTAAATACAATTGGACTCGTTCGGATGTTTCAAAAATTAGGAAGGGCTTGTGAAACTTAGATAAATAATGTCCTTAGAATGAATTCAATTCTTGCAATATTATATAAATTGAGTTTTTTGGAGAGGCTCTAAAGATTTTATTGAAATTTTGGTATTTTTAGAAGCTTAGAACAAGACTAAAACCTCTGAAATTTAGAATACAATCTTTACTCACATAAAAACAGACGACTTCTTGAGATGTTTCAAATTTTAAGAAAGGTTTGTGAACGTAAGGAAAATAATGTGCTTAGAGTGGATTTAATATTGGCACTATTATGAAAATTGAGGATTTTTTGATACATTATAAGGATTTTATTAAAATTTTGGTATTTTTAAAAGCCTAGAACAAGGCAAAAACCTCTGAAATTTAGAAGACAGTCTCTACTCACATAAAAACAGACGAAACATATCTTGTTGTATGAACATCTAAATACAGTTGGACTTGTTCAGATGTTTCAAAAATTAGGAAGGGCTTGTGAAACTTAGATAAATAATGTCTTTAGAATGAATGCAATCCTTGCAGCATTATATAAATTGAGTTTTTTGGAGAAGTTCTAAAGATTTTATTGAAATTTTGGAATTTTTAGAAGCCTAGAACAAGACTAAAACCTCTGAAATTTAGAATACAATCTTTACTCACATAAAAACAGACGACTTCTTGAGATGTTTCAAATTTGAAGAAAGGTTTGTGAACGTAAGGTAAATAATGTCCTTAGAGTGGATTTAATATTGGCACCATTATGAAAATTGAGGATTTTTGGATACTTTATAAGGATTTTATTGAAATTTTGGTATTTTTCGAAGCCTAGAACAAGGCTAAAACCTCTGAAATTTAGAAGACAATCTCTACTCACATAAAAACAGACGAAACATATCTTGTTGTATGAACATCTAAATACAATTGGACTCGTTCGGATGTTTCGAAAATTAGGAAGGGCTTGTGAAACTTAGATAAATAATGTCCTTAGAATGAATGCAATCCTTGCAGCATTATATGAATTGAGTTTTTTGGAGAAGTTCTAAAGATTTTATTGAAATTTTGGTATTTTTAGAAGCCTAGAACAAAACTAAAATCTCTGAAATTTAGAATACAATCTTTACTCACATAAACACAGACGACTTCTTGAGATGTTTCAAATTTTAAGAACGTAAGGTAAATAATGTCCTTAAAGTGGATTTAATATTGGCACTATTATGAAAATTGAGGATTTTTAGAGACTTTATAAAGATTTTATTGAAATTTTGGTATTTTTAAAAGTCTAGAACAAGGCTAAAACCTCTGAAATTTATAAGACAACCTCTACTCACATAAACATGGACGATACATATTTTGATCTATGTACATCTAAATACAGATGGACTTCTTCAAATGTTTCAAAATTTAAGAAAGTTTTGTGAACTAAATAATGTCCTTAGAATGGATTTAATATTTGCATTATTATGAAAATTTAGGATTTCTGGAAATTTTTTAAAGATTTTATTGTGATTTTGATATTTTTAGAAGCCTAGAACAACCTCTGAAATTTAGAAGACAACCTTTACTCACATAAACACAGATGATACATATTTTGATGTATGTGCATTAAAATACAGTTCTTCAAATGTTTCAAATTTTTAGAAAGGTTTGTGAACTTAGATAAATAATGTCCTTAGAGTGGATTTAATATTTGCACCATTATCAAAATTGAGGAGTTTTGGAGGCTTTATAAAGATTTTATTGAAATTTTGTAATTTTGAAATTTATAAGGCAACTCACATAAAAACAGAAGATACAAATGTTGATGTATTTATATCTAAATAGAGATCTAAATACAGTTGGATTTCTTCGGAAGTTTCAAAATTTAAGAAAGACTTAATAATTGCACAAATATGAAAATTGAAGGTTTTTGGAGACTTTCTAAAGATTTTATTGAAATTTTGGTATGTTTGAAAGAAGACTAATGACTTCATCAAAATTGATAAATTTTCAAGAAATTATGAAAAATCTAGTAATCGAAAAAAAATATTTGAAGTGAGACAGCAAAATGGAAAATGGCGCTATACCCAGTGGCGGCGTAATTTTTTTTTAATATTATAAAAAATTAATTTTGTAAATATTTACTTTTGGTAAAATATAAATAACGGCGAGGATTGAAAATATAAATTAATATTTGAATAATTGATTTAAAGTCTTTAATGAAAAGCTTTTAATTAAAAATGTCAATATTATTGCGAATCACGCTTGATTTGAGTGGTTTGCACTCGAAAATATGTGAGGTTCTAAATTTAATTCGAGTATCTAAAATTAAATAGAAAAACTTACCAAAAACTCGAATCCAGGAGTGGGAAAAAAATGATAAAATAAATTCAATAAAATATAACCATAAAATCACACTTAAAAATTACCTCCCGTGACTAAGCGGATCCAAAAATAACGCGCGTTGGTATCGGTGTTGTTCCTGTGTTCCCAACGCGTCGCCCCTCAACACCGAACGATCGGGAAACGGGAAGAGAAAAGAGGAGAAGCGGCCCCCTTGAAACGTGCGTACTCTTTCAGAAGCGGCTCGTAAATGGGGCACAGGCAAACCACGTATTGTCGTCTGGCTACCATTCCCGTCCTGCTCTCGCGCCGATGCTCTTCGCACAACAATTCCCGATTCCCGACGCTGCGTCCCGCTCTCTTCTTCTTCCTATCCCCCTTCGAATTTTAACTACCACGTCCAATCAGCGATGAACACATATTTTAAATGTTTGATTTTATAAACAGATTACCTATTGAAATATTATTTGAACTGCTACGACCCTGAATTTGTAATTTAGTCTGTCTTCCTGTGTTCCGTGTTCCCCTTTAATATATGCATTTGGACGAGTGACAAAAATTTATTCCTTCAATCACTTTTAGTATGTAAATTCAAATATTTACCATCAAACTAAACTGGAGAGTAGTTACATAGATTACATAGATAAAAGTTGGGTGGAAGTGGAAAAGACGCCAGGCCCTACTCTACTAACTACTTCCAAAAAGTTACCGTGACGAACAATGACAAGGGCACAAGGACGCAGGGGCACAATTCATTCAAGATTGTGTTCTCTTCCAACTTCCCAGAAAACTCATGATTCATAACAGAACTAAAATTAAACTTTTTGATACGTGAACTATGTCACCATCTCTTATGTCATTTGGAAAAATTACACGAAACATAATTTTTTATACACCCTTCCCTGCTTTGGACAAAAATTTTAATTTCGTCGAGTTTATGCCATCATGTCTTTAAATTTGTGATTAGTTTATCATGACCAATTAAACGAAATTTTCAAATGGAACACCCTGTATATTTTAGCATCAATCTATAGCATTTTTTACAAGGAATCTATTGATATCATGTTTGTATGGTCACGTTAATGATTTAGGAAAAATGTTGGTCACAATTTCAACTCAAAATTGTCATTTGTTTTGGAGAAGGGGTTTTTCAAAAATTGATCTTTTTTTCGCTTAAATGGCAAATATCAGCCAGACCCATAACTGGTTATACAGAGTATGATTATTTTTTGATAAGGAATTCAAAAATGTCATAATACAGGGTGATTCAGACCACCCGTGCCACCCATTTATCTCGAGAACGAGTTATCGCGCATCACTAAAATAAAAAACTTAATTACCAAAGTGAACCTAAAGAATCTATTGGTGAACTTATTTTTTTCCGGAACAACCCGGAACTATCCGGAACCGGAGGCAACTTTGATTTTTTAAATGGCAACATAGGTCGAGTTTGGTACGGTTTGATAGGTCTTTCAAAAACAAATAACTTTTATTAAAATATTTTTTTAATATTTTCTATAGTTTAGAATTTATTCGAAAAACAAAAAAAAATTGTAGAAAAAGTAAATAAAAATTATTGCATATTTTGAGGAATTTTGTTTAAATATGGAGTATGATATTTAAAGTTGTTAAAATATTAGAATTTGTAGAAAGATAAGATAAATTTATAAATTTCTTCAAAATATGTAATAATTTTTATTTCCCTTTATTAACATTTTTTTTGTTTTTCGAATAAATTCTAAACTATGGAAAATATTAAAAAAATATTTTTATAAAAGTTGTTTGTTCTTAAAAGACCTATCAAACCATACTTATATTTTTCCGGAACAACCCGAAACTATCCTGAACCGGATATCGCTTCGATTTTTTAAATTGCAACATAGGTCGAGTTTGGTGTGGTTTGATAGCTCTTTTCAAAATAAACAACTTTTATTAAAATACTTTTTTAATATTTTCCATACTTTAGAATTTATTAGAAAAACAAAATAAAAATGTTAAAAAAAGTAAATAATAATTATTGCATATTTTGAAGAATTTTGTTGAAATATGGACAAATATGATATTTAACGTTGATAAAACATTAGAATTTGTAGAAAGAGTTTATAAATTTATAACATTCTTCAAAATATGCAATAATTTTGATTTACTTTCTTTAACAATTTTTTTTTGTTTTTCGAATAAATTCTAAACTATGGAAAATATTAAAATAATATTTTAATAAAAGTTATTTGTTTTTGAAAGACCTATCAAACTATACCAAACTCAACCTATATTGCCATTTAAAAAATCAAAGTTACCTCCGGTTCCGGATAGTTCCGGGTTGTTCCGGAAAAAAATAAGTTCACCAATGGATTCTTTAGGTTCACTTTGGTAATTAAGTTTTTATTTTATTCATGTACGATTACGCGTTCTCGAGATAAATGGGTGGCACGCGTGGTCTGAATCACCCTGTATACTGGGTGTTTGATTTAAAAAAACTTACAGCTTTTTCCACCAGCTTGGAATGGACACCCTTTATATTATTAAAATATTTTTAGAATGCATTTAATATTCTCATGTCGATATATTCATTTTAAAGTAAATCGAGTATACTGAATGGAAAATTTCTACATCAAAAAAAAAACATCAAGGAATACATTTTTTAAACGCCGGAAATGTAATGAGAAAATTTGAGTGTATTTATTCTCAAGAGAATGTATTAATATTTGTAATCGTCAAAAATCTGATTTGAAGTGGCATTTAAAATTAATTTTGAAATTCATTATCGAGGTCTGCATATTTATGGCTTATTCCCTAGGGGCATTACAAACTTGTAGCAAAATTTAGTTTATAACATTTGAATGCAGGCTTACAATTGAAACTAATTGTTTGGGATTATTAATTTTAAGTACAGTATAGTTAATTCAAATGGTCAATTGAGAACTGTTTATATATCGATTATGTTACTTACAATTTACAATATTGGAGGTGTACATTTCGCATAGTTATTGTTATTATAAGAAACATTTCAACATTTGTTAGAAATTTACTCATTAGTCGGTTCTAAAATGATTATTCTTGAAGTTTGGGAGATCTCAAAAATATACATCGTAGACATAAAACATTTTTAGCAGAATATACCGGGTATCCCACAATTTAGTTTACAGACCATATCTCCTTTAATTAAAGAGGTATAAAAGCTTTTAATGGCATTAAATTGCCATTCCAATTCCACCCTTAATATATTTTTGTCTTTAACCATCCACAAGAAGTCTTCATCAACATTTTTATTCAAATGCATCCCCATACTTTTGTAAATAGAAATTGGGTATCAATGACAGTATGTCATTTTTACTATTTTTGATACACGGAATGCGAATGTGTATTGTGAGTATTTTCTTTGTATTTGAAACGACAATAATTATTAATAAAGATGTTGCTTCAAAGGTGGCTTTATTCATAATATGTATAAATAAATTAACAAAATAACAGTTTACGGATTGATTTGATTTTTTTCTCTTCAACTAACGCACTAACGGAGATATTGGCTGCAAACTGAATTGTGGGACACCCTGTAGATCCAATTAGTACATATCGTGCGTCCGGAAGAATAGTGACACAACTCAAAAATCATCATTTTCCAGGGCAACAATTTTAAACATCAATGTTTACTTTTAAACCTTAATAAATAGAAATCAAAAATCTTGAAAATTTTAATTGAATTTTGCTTGTAATACTTCCATTATTTTATGGAATTATAAAAGAAATTCTTATCTTTTGATTATACCATTTAACTTAAAAACAGTAATTTTTGAGTTGTGTCACTATTCTTCCGGACGCGCGATATAATATTACTTATTACTTTGGGAGGCAAAGTTATTTTCTTTCGAAAAAAACATCATTTTTTTTCAAAAGCAAAAGTTCATTTTAATAATATTCCTAAATTATAATGATTACTTTCCCAAAAGCAGCGTTGATGTCCTACTTTATCGCCTAGGCATGGAAACTACATTACAGCCTGTAAAGCTGTTCTTTATTAATTTGAAGAAAATATAAATTTTTTAAGTATTGAAAAGTGTTCAATGTGCAATTAAACATTAAATAAAATTTGGGAGAATCTAATTTTTAGAAAAAAAAAAGATGCAGTGACTACAATCAGTCTACTATAAATTTATAATATGTTTATACTTATTTCATATGAACAAAGCTAGAATGTAATAATTGACGTTACACAGTCTTCAAAAATAATGGATACTGGATACTGTTAACATTGCATGATAGGAAACCTAAGTTTACCACAGTTGGCTACACTGAAATGAATACTTTGTGCTCCGGTGAAAAAACCATCGCGAATATTTTAACTGCACTAATTTTAGTTTTGGAAAAAAAAAACTGTTTTTTTAATAAAATTTGCACCACACTGAGAAATAACTTGAAAAATACCCGTACAAAAATTGCTGAGAGACGCTTTGGTTAAAGTGACAGATCAGATTTAAATTTAAATTTAACTATGCAACCAAACATACTCTGTAGTGATTTTAGACTTGATAAGTTGGTGGACCTGTTAATTTAAATTTAAATCACTACAGAGTATGTTTGGTTGCATAGTTGCGGTATCAATCTTATTTGATTTCACTGTATAATTCACTATTAAAAATTTGAATAAATTCGTGTTAAAAATTAAAAATTATTTTATTTCAATATTATTTTGATTATATTTTATGTTCTTACCACTATTTAAAATATGTAAAAGCTATTTTTATCATTCCTACAAAATAATTTTTATTTCATAATGGGAATTTACCATGATTTTGGATTCAATTTTAATTAATTTTAAATCAAAATTAACTTAATGTTAAAAACTCCATCTTTAAAACATTCCTTTCCTTCCAAAAAAAAATACACCAAAACTTTTCTAGTTATTTGGATTTATTCTAATGTATTTTTTTGTATTTTACTTACTTTGAATACTTTTAAAAAGTTATCAAGTTATTAATGAAATATACATATTCAAAATATTAATATTTTTATAAATTAAGCCGAGTTAAAAATTAATAAAAATTTAATTATTTTCTAATCCTTAATTAAATACCTACATAAACGCCTACACGTACTCAAAAGAAAATTGAATATTTTATTATTTATAGTATAATTGGATAGGAATTTTTAGCAAAATATTTGTGATTAATATAATTTATTAATAATGATAATATATCTTCTGATAGAATTTAATTTTAGTTAATAACTATTTTCTTGGACTTTGGACGAAAAACTAACTATTATTTTTAAGTTAAATTTTAAAATGTAAATTTTCATTCTTTTTACGTTAAAAAATTTAAGTAATATTATTTCGTAATTTTCAGCACATGTTATTAGTAAACTGTCAATTTTCCTTCAACTTTAATTCTGTTTTAACAAATTTTCTCATCTACAAAAAGTTAAAAAAATTCTAGCAATTTTTAAAAGTATTTGTAAACCGTCTATTTTCTAGGTACCTTATTATTTCAATATTTTTTTATAACCATTACTACTTTTCAGTGAATTTTAGAAAATTAAATTTAATAAATTAAATAACTATTTAAACACTTTGCAATAAAAATTAATTTTAGCAACTTTTTAAATTAAAATAAAAACTTAAAAATCAACCATTACATTTTTTATTCCTATTCACTTTAATCCAAGATTGATATTTTTAGTTATTTAAGGAACACAATATTGCAACGATTGAATTTTGCAATTTAAAAATACTTTAGTAGATTAAAATCCTCTTAATTCCTAAATATATTTACCTTCTTCACTTTTCTCTTCTTATTTATATAATTTAACCGTTCTTTCATCTTCCATGTAAAAAAAAATACAATTAATTTCTTAGGCTTATGATTTTCGGAAAACTATTATCTTTTGATTTTTGTTGCTTTAAAGAAAATTTATAACAAATATTGATTTTTTTCGTAGTTCTAATCCAAATTTCGAATTTAAAACTATTTTTCAAGATTTTATTTTCTATAAAGTATATTCTAGTAAGAATTAAGAATATAGTTTTAAATAATATTTTTATTATACAGGTTGATTTTTAAGTTGATATTTTCCTTTTGACAGGTTGCAAAACTCTAAACAAGAAGTTTTACATCCTGTCAAAAAAGGAAAGTATCAACAAAAAAATCATCATGGGTATTTCATATTTTACGACTGATTTTTATTACAATATACAAAATATTGAACCATTATGTTTATTTAATTTGTCCCTGAGCTTTCGCTACGAAATATAATGATTCAAAGTGTGATTTTATAGAGGGTGTGTTCTAGTTGCTTAATTTCGAGGTCAAACTGTATGTAAAAATTATATACTATCAAAATTAATTAAAATTTTTAATATTTCTAACAATACATACCTAAAAATGGGGGAAATTGCATTTAAAGTAAAGAAATTCTGAAAAATTTATTTACCCACATTTTTAAATAAAATTCATTTAGTATTAATTTTAATATTCAAGAATATAATTCTAATAAACTACATAAGTTACCAGATTTTACTTTCTAAAACAGTCCTGTGGAATTTGATTCTGTTCAATAAGGCGGGTAATTTTTTCTTTCCACGGAAGAATCCTTTAAATACATGAATTTCCAAATTTTACAAAAATTTCAGTTTGATATATTGATGACCTAACTTTTAATTAAGCAAATTTAAATCTATTAACGTATTTTTATATATGGAAAACTTTGAAAAAATTATTATCCATTTTTTAATTTACTCCAGTTTTATAAAAACAATGCTAAAAACTGAAAATATATTTTTAATATTTACTTTAACCTGCTTTCAACCCCTAATGAGTAAGTAATTTCAAATAGAATGGCAAAAAATATATGTGTACAACTGTTTAAAGTAAAGTAGTATTTTTCTTGCAAAATCAGTGCAGAAATTGCAAAGTATATATAATAGACTAAAAATTATTTAATTTAGGGAAGAACGTTTTTTTTCGATTTGGCATAAGTCCATGGAGTATGAGTATTAAAGAAAAAATAAGAGACGAGAACAAACTCAAAATGTTATTCTAATTTTGACAAAATAAACTTTCTTTTAGAGTCTGTAAATTAGAGATGTTTTGAATACAAAGCTTTATAAAAAAAATCATTCGATAAACATGGACGTAAAATAATGGATTTTTTTATTTAAGTCAACTTTTGTATTTTAGCTGTAAAACTTGTATCAATTTTTATTTAGTCTTGCCAATGAAGTTAAAATATATGTTGTTGGTGTACCGCGCAAAGCTCGATAATTTTTTTTTGAAAGATGACTGTTACCAAGCTACCAAGATGATAATCACGTGACTCTAAAAACTTTCGATTGGACAGTCAAGAATAAGTTTGAAACTAGCACCGTTGCCGGAGTTAAGTAAAAAATAAATTTTAGTGGTATTGGCATTTCATGAAAATATTCATGCTATAAATTTTTTTCTTAAAGAATTTTCAGGAAATTAATTTTAACGTTATTAAATCTCCATAAATTGGCTTCTTTGTTATGGCACTTTAATTAAATTAATATTTCAAAAAGCAATTATTGTATCAAATAATTCCGGAAATATTAAAGAATCTAAACTAGATATTTCAATTAATCACGTATAAGTACAAAATGTGTTAATCAGTGTATCCAATGGTCGACCGCGTATCATGCATTAACCCATTTCCCAATTATCGTACACTTGTGTATTTACTGCATAATTAGACAAACCACGGAGATATAATAACCCTGCTGCTACTATTGCATTTCATTACTATAACGTTGGTTGCATAGTTTCAAATACCACAATCGATTGTTTGAAAAAATTGGCGCTTCCACCGACGTTTGCATGTTAATTGGAATTATAAAAGCCCGTTACGCGAATTCAGCGCTTGTTGTTTACAAATTGCAGTGGATTAATCATCCGATAAATTTCTGCGGGATTCTGTATGTTCATCAAATTAGTCTCGAACAAAAAACCTACATTTTTTGGACATACAAAATATAAAAATTAGCATTATAAAGTTACGCACGATTTTAACAAATTAAAAAAAAATACACTTTTTCGTTGAGTTATGCATGCAAATTAGTAATTTGTAATTTGGTAGTGTAGTAAATTTCTATTTTGATATAAAATTTTTAACTAAATTTAATAAAAAATGCGAAAATATTTTGATCACCCGTTTTGCTGATATTTGCCATGTTTTTACGATATTTTCTGTACTTTTGATTACAGCTAAACCGCAATAATGAACTTTTCTGAAGAGGAAGTTGTAAATATGGTGTATGCGCTTGGTGAAACTGGTTATCAGAATTTACAAAGCTTGTTATCCAAACGCCAGAAATCAAGAATTGAAGCAATGAGAACATTGATGGAGCGTTTTGAAAATTCGGGAAGACAATTGTACAATAAAAAACTATTGACTAATCAAAGTATTAGCCCCAATTCTGTTCTGTTTATTGATGGTTGATGAAAATACGTGGATTAATGTAAGAGAACTATTAACTATCTTATTATTCATGTAATTTGAATTGATCCATTTATAAGGATAGTGTTGATAGGATAAGATAGGATATCACATATTAACTATTGGCCCATACTGATGTTTCAAAGTCTTTAGTGAATCGCATTTTGGAAAAACATCGGTTTCGTCAATATCAATTTGAATTGCACAAGACACTGTATGGTAATGACTTCAAGAAGAGGTTGGAATTTTCTGTTTTCATTCAAAATATGATGACCGCGGATGTGAATTTAATAAACAAAATTTTGGTTAGTTACGAATCCACCTTCAAAAACATGTTGCATAATATGCATTGTTATGCAACGGAAAACTCGCACTGGGTGCGCAATATTGATCATCATTTTTGAACCTCATTTTTTTTATGGAACTCTAACTAGGATGATGTACCTCGAGTTTCACTACGATTATTGTTGGAAAATGTTGACTTAGATTTGTGGAGCAATTCTAAGCACAACTGTAAGTCCTTACGGGATGTCGTGAGCAAAATGGGCTGATTTTTGAACATCTGTTATAATTTTTATGCACCCTGATAAAAGCTTATCACAAATTTAAATTTGACATGATAGCTGTTAACTAAACGATATTGACATTTTTTATGGAAATTTTAAGCCATAATTGTCATTTGTTTTAGAGCAGCGATTTTTCAAAAATGGAGACCATGTATATTAATTGTCCTGATGTAGTAATTTAAACGGTAACAAAATAGAGAGGTTTTGTTGTTATATCCGCATTTGTTTTTTCGCCAGTGTTGATTATAGGCTGTTTACGTGTGGGCGGTCGGTTTTTGTGGACGTGCGTGTATAAATTTCATCCCCCAACTGGTATTTGTAAAGGTGCGGTGTAATTTATCGGAAAACTAAACGATGTATGGAGTCATGAGATCGCGCTCAGCTCGTTTTTCTTCCCCCAAATTCAATTGGTTTCGAGAAGACCCCAGCATCTAATTATGGATTCAATTTATTCGCGAGTGGATTGAACAGTACGACGATTAAATAATGAAATTCTGTTGGGTATTGAAGAGTTGGAAGAATGCGAGATGCTTTTTGGAGTTATTAGAGCAATGAATGTACTGTGAGCACTTCGGATACATTTCCGGGAGAAACAGGGACAACGCATTAGTCCAACCCTCCAGACAACACGATACTACATCATCTGCAAACTTTTATAACAATGAGTTTAAGTTCACCGCAACGCGAAATTATCTTTCGCTCAAGAATTTATTTTAATTAAATCTGATTTTTCTCATTTATATTCCGAATACGTCTGAATTTAATTTTGCGACAGCGTGGAATGTTTACATAATTTAACTCAACAAATAAAATACCATTTCACTATCGATCTTCATGTAAACTACACACAGGAATGGTCTCCACTACACCCAATCCATTTTTCATACACTCAAGACCGATACACATCTCATGATATACTTCATCCACTTTAAGAAGGTGAATTTTACGCCCAAACACATCGCATGTTCATCGTAGATAAACCTTTAGTATTAAAAAATCGAAGAAATTTCATTGTCAGAAACCAAAAAAGTAAGGATCCATCATTTATAGTTTTACAGTTACAACATTTTGAATTGTAGATCACCTTAAAGTGGGTTAGGTTTTGTTACATGATATATTTGTAGCCCGTATATTTTACGAGAAATCATTTTTTTCTGCTCCCAGTATTGCATTCAACATACAAAAGGAAGTTCTAAAGATGGAAGACGGAAGACAATGTCTGTTATCACATATCATACCCGTTCCTGATGATGGACCTAAGGGTGCATCTATTAAGAGATTCAATTTCCCACGTAGGAAAACACTGGAAAACACAAAATTTTCCAAGAATCAAGAAACAAGAGTGAGTCATTAGTAGATATTCAACACATTACAAAAGTTTTGTAGATCAGTACCCTTTGGAAGAACTAAAATATTCGCAGTTTTATCGATATGTGTGCTTATGCTCGCCCCATTATTTTTTTTGAAAACTTCATCATTTGGAGCTACGATTTAATGCTGTGGTAATTTACTCTCTGGGACTCGCTTAAAAAAGGGCAATGTCAATAGTTTGGGATTTGGACCTATGTACATTTCTAAACTCCATTTTAAGTATTTTTTTAACTAAAAAGATTCAATGTCTAAAGACCTTAGCATGTCTTTACAATTTAATTTCTAAAAAGAAAGGAGAAAGGTCAACAAATTAGGTTAAATCTAAAAGAAAATCTCTAAAAGTACAATTTACGGTAAACAAATTCCTGAGAGGTCCTCGAAAGGTCCCTGTTCCGTGTAACTGTAGAATAAAATAAATATTTTTCAAACAAAAAAAGAGAAGCAATTTTTAGAATTTTAGAGATTTTTATAAACTGCCACAACAGGCACATAATCAATTTATATAATCATGTTTAAGCTAAGACAAATTCACTATTCCAAACCTTAAGTCACAAAATTTCTATGCAATTGCATGGTTTGCAAAACCTGCTCTATTTAATTAAGTATTTAATTAATTAAGTGAAGAGGATTCCATACTTATCAAAAATCGTAGAAAAAAATCAAACATAAAAATAGTCAATGACAAGAGGACTTCTTTTGGAAATGTTATTAACTTTCAAAACAACAAATCGAAGGCTTTGTAGAAGGTCGTTAATAATCTTCGTAATAAACCATCTACATAGATCATCTAATATAACATGGAATATTTGAGGCCAAGTTGTAGAAGATTCAAAATCTACTGGTATGAATTTTAGTCGTCTGTTAAGAACCTTACTGATAAATTCAATCTCACTGATCACAAGTGCACAGTTTCATCTATCATCCAATGTGGATTTTTACATCAGCAATTCTGTTAGTTTTAATGATATGGGCTAGTAATATGATTAAATTGAAAAAATCGGAAATTTGCCGATTTTTAACTATATTTTCATTAAAATTTGATATTCCTAACGCAAATTAAGATTGATAGCTTTTCATGGAAATAGTAAAAAAATCGTTCTCGAATGTGAGTCATTTGGTGGATTGACAGATAACGTTTTTTTAAATAGCATTGTCCGAGGCAAATAAACCAATATTCGTCTCATTTCGATGAATAGTAGGCGAATAAAAGCAGAAAAGGCAAAGCGAGCGCCCTCACGAGTCGTACGGTGGAAATAAAAATATTGAAACTGGGGGCAAGGGAATAGGGCGACATCAAAGTGCGCTAGGAGTTTACGTGAGCTTTTGTTTCAGTTCCGTTGTTGTTTGGAGCTTTCGGGAGCTTTTTGCATGTGGAATGGTGGAATGGTAGCCTAATTTAATTACGGCACGAGGAAGATAAAATACACTTTTTTGGAAGCGTTAGAGGGAATTGTGGGATTAAATATCGCTGAGCGTGTGTTGATGATTTATTTTTCTGTCTGTTATTTTTGAAGGGTGGATTAGGAAAACGTTATTTTTGCAGGAAAATTCGAAAAAGTCAAATTCAGGATTTCAATAAAAGTAAGGAAGCAAGAATCTGTACGGTTCAGTTACTTATTGGACTCAGGAAGGAGGAAGTGAAGTGGGTACTCGGAAAGTTTAGTCAGAGGGTATGGTGAATGCATAAAATCCGGAAGGAAGAGGTATTGAAGCTCAGGGGAGGATGACAGGTTCTATAAGCGACAAGGCTACCTACAGGTAATTTAAAACCTGAACAATTTTTACTAACTTGCTGTAACATTTTAAATTTAATTACAACCTTGTCTCTAAGATCATCATAAAGCTACATAATAAACGCTACTGCAATACCAATTTAAAAATATCTCTTTAGCGAGGGTTTTATTGTAAAAATAAAAAAGACGTTAACGATTTAAATAGTATCAAAATCAATAAAATTTAAAGTGACTATAAACTTTTAAATTCTTACACTGTGATGCACAAGTTGTAGATAAAAGTGTGTAATAAAAAAATGCAAATAGTATGCATAAATAAAAATTTGTTTAGAATCATAAAAACCTCCTAAAGTTTGGTTATCTCTAGTAGTAGATAAATGAGAGGTAAAATCTTATTAAATCAAAAAAATGTTGAATATTCATTAATTTCTGATTTTTTAAACCGTTGCTTATCAAAATAAGCGATTTGGTGAACAATGTGGATTTTTGTTAAGAAAAAGTAAATTAGGTCACGCTTTCAAACAGCAAAAATGCCGAAAGGGCGCTAATTAGTCTTAATCCACCTTAATCACAGAGTCGATTGCAACAACTCAGTATGGCATGCTGATGAGTCCGAATGAGGACGAAACACGTGTCCATATCTGCGTTGATCGTGAGTTGTTGCAATCGACTCTGTGATTAAGGTTGATTAAGACTAATTAGCGTCCTTCCGGTATTTTTGCTGTTTGAAACCGTGACCTAATTTACTTTTTCTTTTCCGATTTTTTCTTAAAAATTTTAGCATGGTTAACAAAAATCAACATCATTATATAAAATTAAACTAACATTTATTGTTTTTCAAATGACTATCTTGAAATTTTTAATTTTAACTATCGTTGCTCAGAAAAATAAAAAAAAACAATCAATATTATGTGTTACAACCTTCTTCACTTGCAAAATTGTTATTCAACATCAATGAATAAAACATTTTCATGTTTGATCTTTCATTGTTGTATTGCTTAATCTCATCCCTTATAAATAGTTGCACAAACTTTAGTTTTATCAAATTTTTACTAACTTATACTTCGTACATATTATCATGTAAGTATTTCCCAATTTTTTTATGATTAGAATTGTTGATAGAATCAATAAAAAATTCAAATTTGAAATTTTGAAAACAATATATCAGTTAACAAAAATAGTGATAATCAGGAGAATTTAATTAAAAATTACCAATTCTACTTTCACCCAGAAAAAGTTACAAAAACCGATTTTTATAGATGAAAATATTGTTTAAAATCAACATGAATTTTAATTTTTGGTTGAACTTTTCGTTTTTTTGTTCTTTTTAGGTCACTATATCGAATAAATTACTATAGGCGTATATAATTTTGAACATAAAATATCCTAATTTGCAAAGTTTTCCTAATTTTAAGATTTATAATGGATAATAATAGCTTCTACTTTAAGTTGGCTTGATCATTACTTTTTCTTTATTTTTGTTTTCTCTAGAAGAAAGTAGAGCCCACAATTTTTTTTTACACGTTTAAAGTGTTGTATCTATAAATTTCTTAAACCTTTGTTGTAAGATAAAGCAAATCATTTCACGACGGTGACCAAAAAATCATAAAATTTGTTCAACATAGCCTTTTCCACCAATTTCAAAATTTTACAGAAACAAATAAAAATCATACTTAGTAAAGGTTAGATTCAAGATTTTGAATAGTTATATGTAAAAAGATTTTGGCACATTGGTATTCAATGCATAAACCTAGGAATATGCTTTCTCCCAAGAGATGTAGTACTTTTAATTTTTTATCAGACAGTTTAAAAAACCATTTTATAAAAAATAAACATGAAACGGTCAACTTTCTCAAAAAGTGCTTTTTCTGTTATTTTCGTTTATCTTCGGAATGTTTTGGAATTTTTGATAATTTTAGATGGCCTTTAAATGTGTTTAAAAAAACTGCACAACATTGCCTATTTAATCTAATCTGTAATTTTATTAATAACAAAGGAACAACATGGTTGTGTTTAGGGATCCTCTACAGTTTCAAATCTGGTGTTGTACGAAGACTTTATTTCAAAAACTTTGGAAAATAGAGAAGAAGTAGATTCTCGGTATATGGACTTCTCTAAGGCTTTTGACAAAGTTGATAATAAATTAATGGTTAGGAAAATTGAACTTATCGGATTTCCATCTTCTGTGCAATATTGGATTTCCAACTACCTAGGGGAATGACTACAGAGACTATGACATTATGTAATTTCGGATCGAGAAGGTATTTGCGACATTGGATGTACCACAAGGTTCACATAGTGGACCTATTCAATTTTTATTTTTCATAAATTATATAGAAGACCTTATACAGGAAGTTAAATTTATTCATTTTGTGTATGACTGTTATTAAGTCTCTAAAATCTCCTGCTCATGTCACTTCAGCTCAAAATAATGTTAATAATATTTAAAAATGGTGTTTTAATAAAAATCTTCCGTTAAATATAATGCAAAATTCCAAGAATGCAATTATTTCAGATTTAGTCGTACAGTTAAGTCATTGGACAGACAATAATTTATTAATAGCAATAAAATAAATCAGGTTCACGAAATATAGGATTTAGGTGTAATTTATAATGGCAAATTAACGTTTCAAACACATATTTTAAAAACTGAAATCTATAGGATTCATTTCCATGATCTCAAAAGATTAAGGGTGGTACTTTATATCCAATTAATACGTTCAAAATTAGAGTATGCCTCTACAATATGATCACCTGATTACAAAAATATAAATTTACAAATTGAAAAAGTCCAAAAAAGTTTTTTTATTTAGTTGGTTTTAAATAAGGTTTGCCAAAGAATGTATTAGTTTATGAATACATGTTGGAATTACACAGCATCAAATCACTTGAAGTTCGAAGTACTCCGAAATTATTAAATTGATATAAATTTTCTCTACAACGTAATTCCTAGCCATATCAAATCTCCTGAAATTTTGCAACTACTAAATTTTACTTAACATACAGGGTGTACAAAAAGTTCTGCAACGCTCGTTTCCTTTGAAATTAAACATTTTTGAGAAAAATGTATCAAATAAAAGTCGTGCAATTCTTAGTGACGCACTTTCAAGGAATATTGCCATGACCTTGAACAGCAAATTGAAGGTCAAACGATTATCACAGGCCTTTTTAAACAGCAGGCACCAATTTTTATTGCGTATTATTAAAGCTTGCTTTAAGAGGTTTGTGGAGCATATTTTTTTATTTTACTAAAGTAAATACTTTAGAAGTTACAAGAGTTTTAATAGGTAAGTTCGGCAACGCCGCGTCGTTTTTTTTTAAATAACCACAATCCGTACAGATTTTATTTGAAAAATTTTTCTGACGAATGCTTACTTGCAAAATAAGTCTCCGCGACGTTGCCGATCTTACTAAGTGGAATACTCCCGGTAGTGTATTATAAGTCAGAGCTGAAGGTGTAGCAATCAACAATTCGTCGGATCCTTTTGGAAAGGACTCAACGAGCAGATGAGCACTAATAAGTAGCTTGGAATTGTTGCTTGGTGCACCTTTACCACTAAAACGAAGACCTCTTTATTCGATTGCATTTCTATTTAACACGATTTGCATGTTTGCTATTTTCTTTTGGCCATAAAGGTTTAGTTTCCAGAGTAATGTACGTAAGTATATTACGTTCGATGTAAGTATTGTTGGAAAAAGAGAGTAAATGTATGTAAGTAAATTTTTACAAAATCTGTATTCTGTATTAATCTTAGCTTTTAAATACGAAGATGAAAAATGGAACGGCATTAAGGTCATGACAGTAATAATCAGTTAGATAAAATTTGATGAAGAAGATAATGATAAGTTTGGATGAGATTTAACATTAAATAAATTTTCTCTAAAATCATTTTCAATTTTAAATTAAATTAAGGAGCCCCACTAAGTGGTGGCTATTAAATATGACAGGAACTGAAGTTCCCAGATTTTCACCTTCACTTTATTAAGCACCTAAATTTTGACTAAGTTCATTTTTGATTATCCTGGACATTAAATCATTAAGTAAGAAGGAGGGTGATTCTCCACTTTATGAAAAAAATTTGGGACTTCTGTTCGTTAAAAAAGGATTTTACAGAAATGAATGTGGTTTTCATAAAAAATACGTTAATGGATGTGTGATATATAATGATTTTTTATGTGGTTAAAAAAATAATAAATAACGATATTATGAAGGGATGGAAGGTATCGTATTGGGAGTTGATGCTCCAGTAATTTTTTTATATGTGAATAGTATATAAAATGCTTTGGGAGCAATTAACACGTTGACATCATCGTTATCGACGCAATTTCCACTCACCTAGTAACGCATCTGCTGCCACTTTGGATCACTCTTCTCTCGGATCCTGTAAGTCTCGCTTCTAAAAGGATCGTGACGTATCGCTCCTGTTGCCTGGCAACAGGACTATCGGGCTGGTACGGGTGTGTGAAGGGGCGATTGTGTCCTGCAAGCAAAAGCATATTCAGTGCGATGGCCTAAGCTGATGAAGCATGCAGGGCCTACGAGGATACTACATAAGTCACTGCCACGCACCTTCCTTTTTATGCCTTAACTTTCCAGAAACATGTGAGCTTATTCGGTAAGGGCGGGGCTTTATCTTTCCGAAGAGCTTTAACAGATTGTGCCGGGACATTGATTACATTATGCTTGCGGCTTTTGAGTATTAACCAAGTCGATTTGAGAGAAACCAGTTAGTTTGCAGATGGCAGGTATTTGAACCCACATTTTAACACATTAATGTTCGATAAATATGTAATCGTTACCTCAAATTCACCCCTAATTGCTTTTCCAACAATATTAATTGCTATCTAATTTTATACACTACTATCACCCCAGAAGGGAAAGTTTAATGGAACTAATTAGATTATAAGATTTCTTTAGGTGAGCCACTTATCATAAACCTAACCTAACATAAAAATTAATAAAGCAACATTCGTTGTCGTATCCACTAAATTGGATAATAAGAAGGATAATCTGGTTGGTACAGCGGTTTGTTTCGTCAGACCAACTCGGACCGTATGGAAGCCTTTAATTTTACTACACCACTGTTAACTGAGTATAAGTAGTAATATAACTACTCCTCAACCACTTAATCTTCTTAGTTGAATCCAAAGTGGATGAACGCTTCTAATTTCTTTTAAGTAACTACCCCAAGACTATCCATATTAAATTTTACTCACTCGATGTAGATACATCAGTATCTTATCAATTTATAAATAGGCTCTACCCTGCATTTTTTGGAGATATTTAATTTTTTTATAATGTTATTTCGGTTAAAAGAGCTTTTTTTCAAAGGTCACCCTGCATATCAGATTTGTCGTAATATGGTTAAAATTAATCTCAGATTATTATTTCAAAAATTTGATTGGTTGAAGTCGTTTTTGGTTGGAAGTTGGAAGAGTTCAGTTCGTTCGCTAGTGTCAGTTTGTTTCTACTTTCATCTAAATTGCTTTTGTTTGCTGATGACTTGGATTTGATTGAATAGCGAATGACTAGGTCCACATTTTTTCCGAAATAAACAAGCAAAGCATATTAAATATGTTCAAACAATTTACATCAAATCAAGCCTAACATTACTACTACTGTTGTTGTATCCCAAATTGTAAAGTAGTGGGAAAATTGCTAAATAACTTAAAAATAATTCATAAAATTAGAAATTCCCTAATTATTCCTATAGTTTTGACTAGCACAGTATATCGCATAATTAATGAGTACATGAAAACAGTATTCTAGAAGGGTTTGTAGACATGAAACTATCTTACCCAGATTAAAGAAGTATTGGTGCGAAGACAGCAGACCTATTTATTACCTTGATTAAACTTGGATCCAGGAAGATCATACAAAAAGCAAAGTATTTAGTAGACGAATAGCGTCAAAAGTCAAAGGCAAGCATTTATCGAAGGACTTTCCTCTGGACTCAAAAAAACAACAGGTAAAGATCTGAGCTAGGATTAATTGGGAAGGGGGAGACTGTTGGTTTTTGAAGCAAAAAAATCTAATTACGATGGAGAAATGGAGTCAACAGTTTTTGAAAGGATTGTTTACAAATTTTCTGAGTAAATTACCAGAAAAATATGTTATTGTTATGGATCTTGCGTTCTATCATAGTAGGAAATTTGAATTAGGAATTTAAACCACTTCCATGAAAAAAATGATGCAGGAATGGTTAAGATCAAAAAATATACCTTTTTATGAAGGTACGGTTCTAACTGAACTCTCACAAAAATCATTGTTGAGATGAAAGTATCTTACTCAGATTAAGAAGTATTGAAGCGAAGGTATTTATTGCCTTGGTGAAACTTGAATTAATGAAGAGCATACAAAAGGCAAAGAGTGGGTGGATGACAGCTTTAAAAGTCACATGGGCAAGCATTTATCGAAGGACTTTCCTCTGGACTCAAAAATCAACCAGGTAAAGATCGTTGAAGGAGGACTGTTGGTTTTTGAAGGAAAACAATTCTAATTAAGATGAGGAAATTGAGTCAACAGCTATTGGAAAAATGGTTCAAAATTAAATTACCAGAAATATCTGTTATTGGTATGTATCATGCTTTCTATCATAGTAGGATATTTGAATTAAGAATTCAAACCACTTCTATAAGATCAAAAGATATACCTTTTGATGAAGGTATGGTTCGAAATAAACTCTCATAAATCATTGTAGAGACAAAACTATCTTAGTAGACCTATTTATTACCTTCATGACACTTGGACTAATGTAGGTCATATAAAACTTTAAAAAAGACAAAGTATGGGTGGATGATGGCGTCAAAAGTCATAGGCAAGTATTTATCGAAGAATTTTCCTCTGGACTCAAAAATCCAACACGTAATGATCTGAGCTGGGATTCATTGAAGGAGGACTGTTGGTTTTTAAAAGAAAACAATTACGATTACGATTAGGAAATTGAGTCAATAGTTTTTGAAAACATGTTATAAAGATTTTTTAAGTAAATTACCAGAAAAATCTGATTTTGTTATGGATCATGCTTCCTATCATAGTAGGAAATTAGAATTCCAACCATTCGTATGAAAATAATGATGCGGGAAGATAAAAAATATACCTTTTGTGGAAGGTATAGTTCACAAATCATTAGTTACATAGAAAATCGTATGATATGTAGGTTCGTAACTGATAAAATGACCAAAAGTTGTAAAAATGGTATTAAGGTTGTCACCGTATTGTTGAAAGTTGAAACCATTAGAGTTATTATGGGTTTAAATAAGAAACAAAGTGGCTCAAAAAAAAGTCTCTTTCTGGAAGCAAATAATTGGAAAAAATATGAAAATCGTGCAATAAAGGAAGAATTACAAATGAGTAGTTTGGTTGGTAATGATAGTGACACAATTTCTTCAGATTGTGAAATTTTTAATTATTGAGCGTGGATCAAATTCAATATAAAAACCATGAGGAATAAAATTGATTTTTAATTAAAATAAATTTGGTCAAAATTGATTTTTCTAATTGACTTTCCTGTCACTCCTCCTAGTTTAAAAATGAAGTATAGTTGCCATCATGTTTTCATGGTTGCCACATAACTTTCAGCTGTTACCGCTTTAACTGACCTAATTCTGACGTCATTTTTTCGCACGAAAAATTAATTTTAATAACCAAATCCCAACTAATGCTTGCGTTTCAGCTGGTCTATTACGGATAAATAGCAATTTTCTTAGAGTACAACATGATAAAATCCTTCATCCTTGGTATAATTTTAATTTTAACTTTAGCTTTACCTTTTTTAACCTTCATTTAAAATTACGATCTTGTATGTACATGTACTAAAAGTAAGTTCCTTTTAATAAAATATAAAAATATTATTATAAAAAAGCCCTAAAATGCTCTAAAATTTGATTAATTCGCGTTTCCTCTTTGACGAGCGCGTCTTGAATTTCGTCGTCCTGCACTTTTTTCGTCAACTTCGGTGCACTTTATTTTCCAGCCCCTGGCACCCCTTTTAAAACACTTTAATATTCTGAAACGACGGGAGAAATTTAAAATGTTACGGCCGTAATAGAGCCGAATTTACTGTGACGTTAATCGCTTTAATGCCTTTCAAATGCTCCGTCGGACTTTCGCGCCGAAATTATTTAAGAGCTCTTTACATTTTTTACAAACTGCGGAGAATAGAGAGCACAAGAAGAATTAACGAGAAATTTATAAATTTAAAGAAGGTTGTAAAAGTAAACAATGAGCGCACAACTTTTGGCGAATGCGCCGGGTATAGTTTTTAAAACCCATTAATTAAGCCATATTTTCATCATTTTACTTTAAAGGCTTTTAATTATAAATTTCTATTGTACCGATTTTCATATTTACCATATATTTTAACTATATTCTAGCACTAAAGAACAATTTTATTGACAGTTTAAATATTTTAAGCACATTGACAAAACTGTGTTGTTTTTTACTCACATAACAAAGCGTAATAGTATTTTATTGTAGTTTCGTAGAAATTTATTTTTAATAAAACACAATTAATGCCATAAGGAAAGGCAGTGCAGGCTTATTAAATTCGCTGGCGTTAACTTTATTACAATGAAGACATCCATTAATAAAACACAACAGGCGCAAGCTATTAACACATTAAGCCATATAAAAGTTGACAAAAGTTTAGTAGCGCTTATGAAATTTTGCATCGCAAATATTAACTTCAGCGTGCCTTAAAGGCGTTTACAAATGGGTAAACATTTTTTCAACAAACCCATTATTTACTCGAAAATAATTGAGAATAATGATGAAAAATAAAATAAGAAAATTTTAATCTAGAGGCACTCTATTATTATAACTTGAGTTAAAGCAAAAAATATAAAACTAGAAAAATCGCGATTTATATTTCTTGCGAATGATATAAATAATACAAATAAAAAAATGCTACAGTATTATATCTATTGAAATATCTGTCACTATTTTTAAAGAAGCTGCAAAATTAGATTTCAATTATGAATTTTGTAAAGCAAAGAGCTGGAGAAAGTTTTTTAAAGCAATAAATAATAGCATTGTGAAATATTTTATATATTTATTTCTTTTTATGAATTATGTTACTTTATTTTTGTTTGGGACTTATAAAGTATTATTTTTTTGGTTTTTGTTGATGTTTTCCAGGAAGACCAACTGTTTGATGTACTTAATGTATTATAATTTTAATTTGGATTTGTAATTTAATGAGAAGTATTGATATTAAATTTTGAATAAGCTTCTTTTAAATAAACCTGATTCTTGTACTCAAAAATCATAAAATCGTTTTTTATATTTATTAAAGTTTTTTTTCAAAAAAGTCCTGAATTTGCAGCTTTCCTAATTTTTGTTTTGAATTTTACACATTTAAATAAAGATAAAACATTTTTTGTTTGAGATTAAGAAATATTAAAAATAAAAGACGTAAATAATATTATTAACTTTATTTACGTTTAAGAGCATTCTTTCCCAAATAATGCGATCAAAATCGCCTGCTCCCACAGAAAAATTTTATCATTTGGCACTAGCACCTATTTTCAAATCCAGAAAGAAAATGCAGTAAACCAAAAAATAATTTATTGTACTTTTATTTAAAAAAGGGAACAATTTTTTAATACCTTCCAGAAAAAGTTGATAGTTATTATTTTTTACTTAAGATCTAAATTTCATTATTTGCAAGTTTCAGTAACAAAATCAAAGCAAAAAGCTTACATTTCGAGAAAATCAACTGTTAATCAGTCAAATTCAGGTTCGAAAAAGTTAGTAATAGTGTTAATAGTGAATAATCTATATTTTAAGGCTGTGGTACAAAATTTAACTCTAAAGTTTGTGTTTTGCAATTTACACTAACAAATTTGGTCGAAAAAGTCCTTAACCAATAAAATCGAGGTTTGAGAATGTTAAGCAAAAGTTTAAAACAGTGAGTTTCAAAATTTAGGCTCTAAATTCCATATTTTAAATTACACCAACAATTTTGATCGAACAAAAATATATTTTTAGAATTTCAATTGTTAATCAAGGAAATTACGTTAGGTTAGTTTAGTTTAGACAAAATTGGTAATAATGTATCAAAATCTAGGCTCTAAAGTCCGTGGTTTGCAATTTACACTATCAAATTTGGTCGAAAAAATTTGCTTTTTGAAATTATTAGTTAATAAATAAAATTGAGGTTTGAGAATACTAAGGAATAATGATACTGTGTGTTCCAATATTTTGGCTCTAAATTCCATGTTCTATAAATTACACTAACAATTTCAATTGAAAATATTTGGATTTAAAAAATATCAATTGCTAATCAGTGAAATTGAGATTAGAAAAAGTTGGTACTAATGTTAATAGTCAATAATTTATGTTTTAAAATAGTGAATTTCAAAATTTAGGCTCTAAAGTTCGCTTTTTTCGAACTACAGTAACAAATATGGTCGAAAAAGTTGCATTTTGAAGTTATCAGTTCTTAATCAATAAAATTGAGGCAAAAGAACGTTGAGCAATAATATCACTCTATAATAATTATGTAAATTACACTAATAATTTCAATCGAAAAAAAAATTATTTCTAGAATACCAATTGTTAATCAGTCAAACTGAGGTTAGAAAAACTTATAATAATGTTAATAGTCAAAAATTATCTGTTTTAAAACTGTGAGTTTCAAAATTTAGTCTCTAAAGTTCGTGTTTTGGATTTTATAGTAACAAATTTTATCAACAATAGTTGGATTTCGACATTATCAGTTGTTAATCAATAAAATTTGGGTTTGAAAATGTTAAACAATAATGACACTCTACAATTCATAGTTTAAAACTGTGTGTTCCCATATTTTGGCGAAAAGTTCCATGTTTGGTAAATTACAGTAACAATTTCAATCGAAAAAATGTGCATTTTGAAAATTTTAATTTTTAATCAGTCAAAATGAGGTTAGCAAAAGTTGGTAATTATGTTAATAATCTACGTTTTAAGGTTGCGAATTTCAAAATTTAGGGTCTAAAAGTTTGTTGTTTGCAATATGCAGTAATAATTTTTTTTAAATTCCACGTTTTGCAAGTTACAGTAACTATTTTAATCGAAAAAAAATATATTTAGAAAATTTTAATTCTTAATCAGTCAAATTGATGTCAATAAAAGTTGGTAATAATATTTTTAATTAATATTCTATGATTTAAAACTATGAGTTTGAAAATCTAAACTCTAAAGTTTGTGTTTTATAAGTTCCCATAATTTTAGTAAAGAAAAAATGAATTTCGGAATTAAAATCATTAAATTATTTACCACCTAAATCGAGGTATACAACAATTAGGATTATTGATAGTCTTTGATAACGTTTTTGAGTAATAAATATCAACAACCAAGGGAATTTTTATAAATTCTTTGAGAAATTTAAGACTTTTGAAAGTAGGAAATTTGAATATAATATCAACATTTTTGAATAAAATTAACTAAAATTTGTTAGGTATTTATTATGATTTCTGTACATTCATAGAGTAATTCATTATTATTTATTGCAAGTTAATTCAGAAAATGCAGGAATTTCATGGATTTGGATTTTTTAAAACAATTGTGAAGAGCAAAAACTAAGCTAACCCGGCGCATTCACCATAAAGTGCAGGGCTAAAGGCAAAATAACGACTGTCACTATGTTTTACATATTAAATGCTTTAAATTCTCTATGAAATTCTTTTAATCTTTTGAAGTAATGATTCATCTTTATTTTTGTTTCACAATTTTTTTATAAGAGTCAGTCATAGAGGTTTTATGTAAGTAATAAAACGAGGAAAGTCCCATAATTTTTATTTCGCAACTGAATATTATTTAATTTTTTGAACCATATAAGTCTTCTATTTAGATATAAGCATGCTTTTATATAAATTTTGAATTCAATTTTTCTTAAGAGCCTTGGAAATGTTTTTTCAGTATTAGAGAGGTGGGTTAAAGAGCTGGTTAATATGCATCCGCACGTACTCCTCGTTTTACATCTGCTGCTTAATTGCAATTTAAATTGAAAAGGGCCCTTTTGGCACGCGGCTTTTCATACATTTATTATACCTACATGAAATTAAAAACGACAAGTTAAAATCGAGCGTGTTTTAACCACGTTTTTACTTTGAATGTAACGATAACGTTAACTTTCAATTTCGCTTTATGAAAAAATAAAATACAAACCGGCTTTTATAACGTATAAACCCTCTCATGCGAATCCAAAATTTATTTTCTTTTATCCCCAAGAATTCGACTGTTAAAGTTAAATCATCTATTCAATAAAATCTAAATTTATACATTAGGCAAACATAAAAAATGTCTACAAAGTTTCAACTTTCGAATATACAATTTTGATATTTAAACTGTTTTTTTTTTAATAGTGATGTGAAATCTATTTCCGTATTTTTTAGGCAGGGCACATTCGAACTCGCAAATTTCTTTTCATGATTCTACAGCTTCTTCAGTGTTTCACTCTAAATTGGGTAAACAAGCTAACTTATGCATACATGTGAGGTGCATATATGAATGATGAATTGGGGATTAAGATCCGTAAAGCTTAGGAGGACCTCATTCTTTTTTTATTGTACGAGATAAATCGTGGTCTAAATTCTAGATGCAAGCTCGTTTCGTACGGCTTTACAATCCATCAGATATCGCAAAATTCGCATCGTAAAGCTAATTTTATAACCAGCATCACGTGGACATGTCCGCGCACAATAGCGACACTCAAATCTAAAAGGGGAAAAATATGAATAAAATATGACACGAGAAATGTGAGTTATTATGCGGTTTTTATGTGCTTGCAGTGGAATTGCTCTAACTTTATGCAGCGTTCGCAAGATGCTTGACATCGAAGGGGACTTTAAAAACTTGATTTTACTAAGAGAAATGTAAATAATATTTGCACGGAGATAAGAGTAACTTTCTAATATAACTTTTTTTTATGTAGCTTACTTTGTCTTCGAAATAAATTTTTAATTTTCTTAAAGTGGAAGTTTATTTTCCTACAGTATTCGATACTTTTGATGTTTTTATGTTTAAATGAGCAATAATAACGAGATATCGGATACATCACCAAAACGATCTTTAAATGAATACGTCGAACGCGAATTTAATGGGTGTTATATATCAAACACAATTCACTTTTGTTACTTATTTTCCAAATTCAAATTTATTTATAAAGATGCCTATATTGTAATTTCATATAATATTCTAGATTTTATTATTTTTAAGTTACTACTTAAAATTTTGGTAATTAGTAAAAACTAATTATGTCTTTTAGTATTAAAAACAAAGCGTGAATCTTGACTTACGTATGTTATTAAGGCGAGCACATCTGCCATCTTTATGTCAAAGAAGCTTTTGATTAAATAATATGTAAGATATTCGGTGCACATTCGAAATTAACATTCAGCACACTCGAAATATGACGGGTTTTGCTCGAGTAATTTAAGTAAGTCAGAAACAAGACTAATAGCTACTCTAGACAGCTTAATTTAACAGATATTCTGCAATGATTTAGCCTCTCATAAAAGATCTGCCATCTAGTTTTGATTAAATATCTTACATTTTTTGTTTAAAGTTGTAGTTAACGTCGCTAAGGAATTTAGTGCACGATGAATGATAATATTATTAAAATAGTTACTTATTTGAAATAACCTGTTAAACTATAGTTTAAGAATTTTATTTTTTATTTTAGAGTTGGAAAATTTCATAGTCCTTTAACTTTAAGAAATATAGCTACAACTTTTGTATTTTGTAACCTTAGAATTGAACCCCTTTCATAGATTATATAGACTTAAAAATGATCTAGGAAGATAAATATTATCATTGGCTTATAAAAATGATGTGTACACTTTTTATTCATAAAATTAATAGTTAAGAAGATAGAAACTAAAATAGGTAATTTAAATTTCATCGTGAAAATATAGTATCTCATTTTTGGAATTCACTCAGAGGTCTATCCACAATTATACTTTCAGACTTTATTAATATTTTCAGAGCTGTACCTAAGTATTTTCGTAAAAAAATGCTAGTACTTTTTTAGGCACGTTAAGTATTTTTCAGTTATCTTAATAATTTTTAGTAGGTACTGTAAGTATTTTAAGTATAACCTAAAGAATATTCCGTTAATAAACGCAATTTAATTTAGTTTTTACTTCTTTCTCTGTTGGTCTATACTTAACTAATAACTAAACTAAAATTCTTCATCGCGTTTGCCCACTTTTGTTAGACTTAAGACTCAACTCTTAAATTACTAAGGGATAAGAAATCTCTTCTTTAAAATACTGGTTGATTGAAATTGCCGAATAAACCGAATACTGAATAGAGAAAATTTAAGTACTTAAAGTTCATAGTACTGAAATATTTTGATTTTTTTAATGCTGACACTGGAAACTTTTACTAACTTTCCTTGAGTTAATTGGACACCCATGCATTTTTTGCAAAAACGTTGAATTTTATCAAAAATTCAACCAAAACCAGATAAATTTTTCTAAATTTATAAAAAATTACTCTTCATGAAATTCCTGTCTTTTAATATTAAAAACACTCGAGTTTATTTAAGGTTTGGTGAAAATTTACTTGGTAATAAAAGAAATTCAGGTGAAATTATAATTTAAAAAATAAACCTAAAAATTTAAGAAATTTTACAATTATTATTTACAATTTTGGTTTTCTTTATAAAAATAGTTTAAGATTTCACTAAATTTTTTATGTACAAAATAAAAAGATATTCATACCATTTTATACATTAATCTTGGAAACTTTAATTCTTTCGAAGCTGGCTTGAATTTTAGATTTTTACAACAGCGGATTGAATTTTCAGCCTTCAATTTTATAGGCTTGGACCATTGAAGCCGCTACAGTTCAAGCCGCCATTTTTCTGAAAATTTCAGCTTGAGTTAATTAAAATTTGGTAAAAATTTATTTGAAATCGAAAGAAATTCACATTTTTGAAATTAAATGTGAAGTGAAATTCATTCAAATTCAAAGGCAAACTTTTCTATAATTTATTAAAAAAAATTTTTTGAATATAAAAACACTACAAATTCACTGAAAATATGGAAATTTCCCAAAATATGATGAAAACTAAAAACCAAACAAAAAAGTCGATATCTTTAGGAACAGGAAATTCACATAAATTATATACAAGCATGAAAATTACTTAAAATTTACTTAAAAGTCACCTATAAACGTAAAAATTACTTGAAATTTTAAACAAAACTATGAAAATTTATTGCAATTTTAATATACCTATGTGATCGTTCATGTTTAGGTATTTTGCTAAAACAAAATACGTGATATTGCTATTTTCATTTTAAGAATCACAATTTACGAATATTCTTAGTTTATAGTTTTCTTAGAAAAATAATAAAGTTTTTATTATATACCTGTTTAGAGTTTACATTTTGAAGTTATCTTCTTTATTTTACGTTTTTATATTATTACAACCTACCTTTGACATGTCTTTTACGGTTAATCATATCACTGCATTATCGTAAATCCTCCAATGAAATTACATATTAAAATGCAAACGAAAGTAAAAATTTTATTGATAAAGATAAGCATTTTATAAATTTTATTTATTATTATTTACAGTTGCTATGCAAAAACATTAAAAAAATCAAACATTTGCTGCTTTTTCCATAAGCTTATAAATTCATTTTTTATTTGCATTTTTTCTTTTTTTTTAAGAAAAGGTATTTGTAATTTTTGTACCTTATTTCTCTAAAAAATAAAGTTCGACTGGTAATACTTGGGAATGTTGAAAATTCAATAGTACCAACACCAGACTTATAATATTCCTACAATTAAGAGTCATTTTTGAAGTATGCTAAGTAAGGTGCTACGGGGTCAGCTACAACTCATTATATTTTGGTGCCAAATTTTGGTAACTTGTTAAATTATCTACACGCAGCAAACTATGGCAAAAGAATTTAAAAATATTAACAGTAAGTATATTTTTAAAAGCCCTTACTTTACCATAAATTTATTCATAAATCAACCAAAGAAATATGTTAAGCTTGCCATGTTTTACTAAGTCATGAAACATGAATAGATTAGTACCATCAACGTAAAAAATAAAAATTTCCTTGATTAGTTATTATGGCCTTACGAAACGTTTTTGCATGAAACTAGACTAGACTAGAAACAAAAGAAAACTCGTAAACATAAATATGTACAATATTTTTTAATTATAAATAAAAAATGTGTATATAGTTGTTATTATTTGTTTAAATCTACAACATTAATAATCAAATTTGACATTCATATGCTATAAAGAAAATAGTAAATTCAGTAATAATTGTACGACGAACTGGAAAATAACGGTACAAACTCTTTAATTCTTATCAGGAGGAACACCTTGTCGCATTCTAATAAATCACCGCGAAATAAAAAGTTTAGTAAAGATTTTAGCTTTAGGAATGTCTAGAAATTAAGGGAATAATTAACCACTTTCGTTAACTAAGGCACAAGAAAATAATGGAGATATAATTTCCATTTATAGCAATTTATGATTTTTATCTTTTTAGACCTGGTAAAATATGAAATCAAAACCCAAATGTTAACAGGTGGAGGAACATCTGGAAACCGAATTGAAAATTCGAACAAGAACTAGGAAATTACAAAATAAAATTGTGGTAGCTTAAAGCCTTTCGACACACATGGAGGAGAATATTGATTTAAATGCAAAATATTATGAAATAGGAGTATTATCTAACAACATGAATAACAAAATTTGGATTCATACTAAAAAATTGCAATACGCAGAACCAGTAGCAAATAGTATAAATTAATTTCGAGTGGTTCGTACACACTCGAAATTTAGTCTGCAGGAAAATTTTTCGATCATATGCGAGTAGACTTAACCTCCTGAAACGTGGTAAAATCTAAGTAAATTTATGAAAATATGGATATATTATAGTAATTTCAATGTGTGCCCAGCACAATCGCCTTATTTTATTCTAATTTATTGAACTATGAATCTGAAGAAAAATTAAAATGGTTCCAGAACTCCAACTTCATTATAGCTTCAAGCTTCTAGAATGATTTTTAAAAGATTTCCCTCTAAATTATGATGGTAAACTTATTATGCTACAATCAAAATACATAAATAAATAATTTAACCATCTACAGACTTTCCAAAATCACAAATTCATAAAAAGCAAAATTAAAAATTCTACAAAGACCCCAGTATATTTGTATCGTATAATTTTGATGAAATTGTGGATAAATTAAAATACTTTAACGATTAATCAAGTCAAATAAATATGACTTTAAGCCATGAGTTAGGAAATGAATCCAAATTGTTTGTTATAAGTGTTAAGCGTTGTTTAGAATGCTAACCACTTTCACGCCTAACATTATTTAATTTTAAACCACAACATAATTAGTTAAAAGCGAATATGCAAATATTTATCAGTTAAAACACTAATGACAAGACACCTACACCATTAGTTGAGCTTAATTATTATTGGTGAATATTAAAGCTATTTATAATTAAAATTCCGCAATTTTATTGGATTTTTTTGTAGTTATAAATATTAAAAAGTTTGGTAAATATTAATTAATTTTAAGTTGTTGAGGTAAAGCAAATTAATTCAGTAACTAGCTTTAATAATTACAAGTTTGCATATAATAGTTAAATCAACATGATAACAAATTCATTTGATAAAATAATTAATGTTGGAGTTTATTCAGTGCTGCTGTACATAGAATAATGTTAAATGAGACGAAGTCATGAAGCTAACGTAACATATGGTGTTGCATTTTGGCACACATTATAAAAAATGCACATTAATTACATGGAGGTAACATAATAAATTGTTGTAACCTAATTGAGTAAAAGGGTAACGTAATTAATTAGGCATGATGACGTTGACGCAGGGTGGCTTCTATGACAACTCGCTTTGAGCAAATTTGATTGTTTTTAGCACAACACAAAAATTGGAGTAAGTTTGAGATAAGCACATTCCGCAATATCGACCCAACATTCCCGGAGCTTTATTCAATTAGACATCAATCAGAATTAGCACTATTAGTGATAAACGCTAAGTGTACTTCGCTAACCTGGTTACAAGTCTGTAATGGAAATAACCTGTAACAACTGACACTGTCGCTTCCCGTTTAGCTTTAATACCTCAGGAAGAAACTCTGTTTCATCTGTTTTAGCTTAATTAATCCTGAAAAACTTACACTTATTAACGAGCTTTCTTGTTTACTTTTATAAAAAGTACAGGCATTATTTAAGTGCACGAAACTACAAATGTTTATTTTATGATGATTTAAGTAAGTGCTTCCGTGCGGGAGGATTAAATATTTGCATTGCAACACTGACTTTATTACTATACAAATTCTAATATCAAAAAAATTCAGCGCGATATTCACGTCATGAACATCTCTGGAGTCAAAATCCGATTTGGCTAATACCTAATACCCATCTGTGAATGGTCGTTCGAGCAAAATTGATCTCGTTTCGTTGTTACGTCAAGACGGAAAGGATTTATATTTCTATACGTACTCGTGTACACGCTGAGAATGAAAAATTCGCCACGCGGATTATAAAGTACGATCTAAGTAGATAAAAGCGCAGCTAAACTTTTTCCGTTTAATCCTTTTAAGGCGGCGGCAAGCACGGAGCGAAAAACGAGAACAAGCTGTTGGGGTAGACCAGAAACACCTGGTCTAAAATCAACATTGATTTATAAATTAAAATTTAATCACTCAGTTTATCAAACCCATCAAACATGTTTTCAAATTTATTTTCATTCAATCACCTTTTTTAATTAACTTTTATCATCTTATCCTTCTCCTGTATTTTGCCACAAAGCATTTTAATGTATAAGTAAAATTATAAAATATTTGAATACCTAGTCAATCAACTCTAAAAGTAGTCAAGGAATCTGGTATAAATGACAACCTCTTTCGACATAACGATGGTCTTATCAGTTTTACACTTAATTCTTCCATTTTGGAATTCAAAACGTTAATCGTTTCTCAAGTGTTCATTAATTTCCATACAATGTAATTCCTTACAATTTCCAGTAAAAATGACAAGAATAATCGCTGTCCAAGTTCATAATTTAATACCAAGTTTTCCAAATCGTGCAGTTCTCTGCAAAACTGTAAGTCCTTACAGAAAATATCTGTTTGTTATATGGGTTGTAATGGACGGTTTCTATTATTCGAATAGTCAATTAACGCAAAAAGCAGTTTCAGAATTGGAATAAATGACAAGCTGTTTCGGTATAATGACGATCTTATCAATGTTACGCAACTTATTCTTCCATTTGGGCAATTTTTCGAAATGAAACCGTTTAAATTAAACTTTTAGTTCGAATATTATTAACAATTTTCTCAAGTGTCATTTAATTTTTATACATTGTGATCATATTTACTAACAAAACTAGTCATTATTGAAGATACCTAAAGTTTCTTTACATTTTCCAGTAAAAATGAAAAGAATTAATCGCTGTCAAGGTTGATTTTTCTACTTTTACTAAGTTCATAATATAATTCCACCTCTACATAATCCTGCAATTCTGTACAAAACGGTAAGTCTTTACAGAAAATATCTGTTAAGTATGTTTTATGGGTTGTAACGGACGATTTCTATAGTTCGAATAGTCAATCAATTCCAAAAATATTGTATCAACTCTAAAAACTAGTCATTATTGATAATACCTAAAGCTTCCTTACACTTTCCAGTAAAAATGAAAAGAATAATCGCTGTCAAGGTTGATTTTTCTTTTATCGAGTTCATAATATAATCCCACCTCTACCTAATTCTGCAATTCTGTACAAAATCGAAAGTCTTTGCAGAAAATAACTGTTAACTTTGTTATATGGGTTGTAACGGACGATTTCAATGGTTCAAATAGTCAATCAACTCCAAAAATATTGTATCAACCCTAAAAACTAGTCATTATTGAAAATTCCTAAAGGTTACTTATGATTTCCAGTAAAAATGATAAGAAAATTTCTGTCAAGGTGGTTGTTTAGTTTCAGTAAATTCATAATTTAATTTCAACTCTATTTAAAGTTAAAATTCTGGGCAAAAGTATATTTCCTGGTGCCATATTCTTGATCCAAGCGATGTCGTAGATCGCTTTCATCATTCTGGCCTTGTCAGTTTCATGAAGAAATAAGTGTGTGTCTTTATATTTTAGTAATCGACATCGTGCCAAGTTTTTCAAGAATAAGCCTTCTGACAGAAACTATTTCTAAGATGTTATAAAGAAGAGAAAAAATATGGAAATGCAATCGATGATGGAGATTGATATTTACAATAATTATATGAATTGGAAGAAAATTTCTTAAAGATTTGCATTAAATTAGTGTTAAAGGTGTACTAAGCAACAATTACACAAACTGCAGAGTGATGTACGCTGCGTTTCGTGCTTATTAGCACTCATCTCAGCATCACATACTGCTTTTTTGAATCCTTTCGAAAATGATTGAACTGAATTGTTGATTGCTACATCATCAGCTCTGGTTTATGATGTACATACGAGCATTCTATTAGTAGAATGCGGAGAGCCATCTACCATCCCAAATGAATGTGTAGAGAGTCATCTACTAGCGTAAAACACCATTTAGTACTGATACCAAGAAGATCTAAGGAATGTTCTTCCGATTCGTATTTCGAAAAAAAAACTGGTAGAGCTGATCCACCTAACTGTAACTGAAGTTTTAAACATTTTCAATGAAAAGATAATCATAGATTGAAAAAAAAATTAAAAACTTCTTAACAAATACAAAATTTTTAATATCAAAAATAAATAATTAAAGGGACCTAGACAGCGCAGTTAGTTCATTCATCTGCACTATAAAAAATGCAATTGACAAAACAACAAAAATATCGTCGAAGAAGCTCTTTAAACCATCTCTACCTAAAATTATTGCCGAAAAAATAAAAACTCGGAACCAATTCCGAAAACAGGTGCAATTAAGGAGAATCTTAAAAATATTAGAAAACAAATATGCGACGATGACGCTGATCACACAAAAATTTGATCAATCCTTACGCAGACCTAAAAACTTTAATATAGACTACACGAACCAAATGGATTGATCTATTAAAACGAGGATAAGGAAGAAATAATGGCAAACGCTTTGGAAAATCAATTTTCACCCATTTTAGACATAATCAAAAAAATGAACTATAAACAAGCTACGGGCAAGGGCAATATAAACACTACAATCTTAAAATTGCTTTCCAAAAAAACTATAATGCACTTGGTGAATATAATAAAAGGTGGAAACTGGTTACAGTTATTACCTACATCATTTTATTTTATTTATTATCTCCAAAAGACAATTACCGGGATTATTATGAAATCTTTTATATTTGAAATCGAAGATGTCAAGAACAGACAAAAATTGTTCAAGGGAGAATTAAATAAATATACATTCGTTCTACTCTGTTTAGTTTTGAAGGTTATATCAGCAACTCTACTGTTTATATCTGTATATATCCAATTCTGCGAGCACTCATACTATCAATTTCCCCATGAATTAACTTATGAAGAAATTTGATAGACAGTATATTACGAAAGTGTTCCAGAGTTTCAAATTTAAATCCTATTAAAAGATCGGTGTAACTGACATCTATGTCTGGATATACCCGTGCTTTATATTAAATAAGTACTTTCAAAATCTCTTTTTATTATAGTATGGACTCCACACAATTGAGCAGTATATTAGTCTACTCCGGATTAATCCATAGTAAAGAGAAAGGTCATTGAATTCTCTAGTTGACTTAATTAGAAATTCAATGAACCTATTAACACTCGTAGAAATGCCAGAGTAATGATAAATAAAACTTATTTTGGAATCAAACGCCACCCCCAAGTCTTTAACTTGGTCATTTCATTAGAAGTGTATTATTTAGAGTGTAAATATATTTTATTTTTCTTCGTAAATAAGATTACTTTCATCGAGAAAAATGAGATCAATTTGCATAATATATCAGTCGCTTTCAGAATTACATACTCACAAACGTCATTAAGAAATAAAATAGTAGAAAATAGTAAAGGACCGAGGTTTGAGCCTTGTAGCACATCACTATTAACCGAGAATTCCTCCCGTTTTGATATTAAAGCACGAAAAATACCAATTAGTTTACTAAACCATATTATATTCAAAATATACGAAAAGGTCATACTAGTCAGAATATATTCTAGAAAATAATATAATTCCAGAACATCAGTCTGGCTTTAGGATAGAAAGATGATCCATCCACCAACTTTGGAATCTGACTGATTCATTAGACAAGGATTTAATCAAATAACTGTACCCAATTTTTCTAGTCATAGCCTGTCATTTTTAAAATGAAGGATTACAATTTGCCATTCAGACAATAACCGCAGGGGTACCTCAAGGATCAGTGCTATCACCAACATTGTTTAATTTTTATGTCATATGGATGATAAATAATGAGCTAGGTACTAAGATAGCATATAAATCTATGGGTCATCCACACGCCATAAAGAAAAGAAACGATCAGATGAAGATAACCTTAGAAAGGTTCAAGAAATGGAGGATAAAATTAATCCCTACAAATCCGAAACAATGCTTTTCCATGAGAAAAAGAAAACTGACAAAAATCCTAGCAAAATAATCATAGGTACTATCAATTTAAAGTGGAGCAAAAATTCCAAATACGTGGGAGTCTAATTGGACAGCAAAGTCAATTTCGTGGCCCATAATGCAAAGATACTACCAAATTATGGACAAAATATACTATATTACCGGTAATCATTCGTTACCAAAAGAAGTAGCTACCAACAATTCAGTCCTATTCAAGTTTAGTTGATTTATAATAGTTGATCAACAAAAATTGAACGAAAACTATGATGAAAACTTTTGTTTCAATTCTATTCAAAGCTATTCGACGTTTTAGTGGATCAAGAAAAGTTGAGGTGAAGAGTCTCCGCCCACTTACTTTTAAGTTGAAACTCAACTTGAATAGTGTGAATTTCAGTTGGATATCAAGTTTGATTTCAAGTGGTCATGCTACGTGTACTTAATTTTATAATTTTTAAACAAATTTCAAACATAAGCGTTAAGTGGTCAGAAAGTGTGATACTAAAGTTTTTAGACTTATACCATAAGCCCGATTATCCTTGGAACCAGCGATTAGATAAATACCAAAATAGAGATGCAAGAGAAAATGCATTAAATTCTATTCTTAAAGAGATAGAAATTCCAGGTCTTACTACTGCTGATCTAAAGAAGTATATGAGCCTCTGGTATAAAATCCGATAGATCATTAATATATATAAAAAAGAGCAATGGTCCAAGGATAGATCCTTGAAGTACCCCACGGATCATCTGCAATGACTTGGATATAATACCATTGAAAGAAACAGTTTGACTTCTCCCCGTTAAGTTAGTAAAGAGGAGACGAAAACTCCTTGGGTGTATGTAAGTTGTACTTATAAAGTTTGGTAAGCAGAAGTTGATACGAGACACAATCAACGATCTTGCTAAATCTAAGAAGGTAGCCAGCCCAAGCGCAATTTTCCTCTTCAAAGTCGTTGATAAAATCCATTACTGCATGAGCAGTTGTGAACCTACTTTTACAGAAACCGAATTGACCACCAAAAACAGATTATTTTCTTCAAAGTATTTCGTTAACTGATCTTTCAATATAAGTACTTTCGAATACCTTATAAATAATGGGAGGAAGAGAAGTTACCCTAAAATTATTTATATTATTTCTATCCCAAGTTTATGCAGTGGAATAATCATTGCTTTCTTCAAGATGCCATACTATGTATTTTTCTAAAATTAAATAATCTACCTACGGGAAGGATAATTATGTCTTTGATACAACAATACGACGACCAACGTTTCTTTAATAAAAATTTAAAATTTAGCCTATTTAAGTCACAAAACACTATAAATCACTTTATTACAAACGAAAACGGCGAGAATTCGTATGATTGGCGTATAATGCTAATGTAAAAGGTCCCATACACTATCAAACAGTTTGTACAAACATGTTTGCGCAACAACTCAAACATCGCCATACACCGTCCACATGTTTGCACAACACCCTCTGTTGCGCAAACTGTTTGATAGTGTATGGGGCCATTAATGTAACTGATAAGTACTCACCGTTTTACTTCACGAAGCTGTCACCAGAGGGCGCATAGAATTCCGAAATCGCGAATTATGGAATCATCACCTAGAAACAAAATTTACTACATCAGTAACAAATTATCAACATTTTTAGGATTTATGGTTTATCACGAGAAGCTCAGAATAATAACTTTATAATAACTGAAGGATTTTTGTAAGCAATGTTATGTAAAAAGCCTTTATGACGTCTAATATTCAAGCCTGGTGATGAATCAAAATGTTTCGAAATCGGTACCTTTGTGAGATTGTTATGTAATTTAATAAAGTTGGATGCAATATACATCATCGTTTTTTATTGTTTTGTTATATTGGGCGGTGTCCAGCCTTGCAGATAATTCCTGCAAGGGTTTAAAGGTTTGAATCTACCTATACGTTTCTGTTTATAGTGAGAAGTTGATAAGCCCGTTGACCAAATAGCTTGTTTTTTTGGACGAGGTACTCTTTCTGCAAATGTTGATGCTCTATGTAAAACCTGCTTATCAACACTTTAAGCTTTAACCTTTGATTTTTATTTTTAATACTTGAGAAAAAAATATTATTCTTAAACGTTATTGTTTTTTATTAGTCGACATTTGATCTTCTTTCAAAAAATTGTTGATTATGATGAATATTTACTAATAAAAATTATACTAGATATTTAATTTAAGTTGTAAGTAGTGTTTTTTTTGTAATATCAAGTTTAATATCAACCATAAACCTGTTTAAATATCCATTTAAATCTTTTCATATTCATAACGAACATAACGGTAATGCATCTGAGGGTAATTTAAATATTTTATGCACACTGCTTTATAGAGAAATGGCGCACTTTAACCTTTACGAGTTGACATTTAAAAAAATAATAAAATCTTGGCTGAAAATGCCAGTGGCAAATATTATGATTCTACATTTAAAAATAAAAGCGTGCTAATATTTATGTCAGATATTTAATTGTGTGATCAAGGATCGAGATTTTTTAAAACTTAAAGCTTATGGGTGATTAATTTAACAGGGCGTGTAAAAGTTGATGACGCAATTAAAGTAAATTGCATTTTAAGAATTTCACTAATTTTGCATCAGTAATTTTGATTCAACCAGTGTCGTAACGAAGTAATAAATGAAATTACCCCTTCGTCGCCGTAACTCCGTAATTAACTAGCGCGTTAGTTTGCTGTAGAGAATAAAGCGACGTTGCAATTTATCATGTTTACAATTAATTTTCAACAACGACACACTAGTCTGGTGTAATAATTAATACGTTGATAAACGCTGTTTAATTAATTCCGTGTAACTCGTAAAAATACTGTGGATCATTTAGATCTGGCAACAGCGCCACTAATGTTAACCAAATGATTGATGCGTTTGGAAAAATTGCGAAACAAAAATGCGAGCTTTTACCATTTATGCATATATACGCGAGTTTATCAACCCTCGTACGCTTTTCACCGAAAATTGCTCTCTCCTCTTTTTTCAGCGCGAACAAATGCCGCCCGAGGGCGGCGAAAATTTCGCCGCTAAGTGCGCCCGAACAATTTTTGCTTCGTAAATATCGGCTCCTCTTTTATCGGGTTATTTATGTACCGAATGGCTGTTTCGCGTCGATAAGGAGGAAAACGCTAAATAAGGCCCTGTCGCCTCCCGCCACCCTTTTGTTCTCTCCCGAGACGCCGACAAGCGACTCTCTTTTGTTGTAATTCGATTTTTACAATTTTTCACGGCATTTTTTTAAAAGACGGAATTTGGGGCGCGTTATCGTATTAAAAACATCAAAGCCTTGTTTACTTTTGTCCCTGAAATAACTTTGAATTTCAAAATTATTTATTAACACATCGAATTTTCATTACACGCTTTTTTATACACGTTTTTCAATAAACCCCACAAATTCATTAAAATGCTTTTATTAAAACCCATAGGAAATAAAAATCTTCACTTTGAATACACCAGAAATTCTTGTTTAAAATCAAGTTTAGGTAAAAGCTCCAAATAACAGTAAAAATAGTACAAATAATTATATGTGCACAGTCTTTGTGTTTCACAAATGAAATGTGATCATCAATATGAAATACTTTATAACGGAGTACCTACTTCCACTACATTTCATCGAAGCTACTATTTCATCGACAAGGATGTTTCATTGATCTACTTTTTTATAGACATAGAGATTTTGTTACAAATTGAAGAATATTTCTATTGGCATAGGTTTGATTTTATAAAAAAAGTATTGTTATTGTTTTCTTTGATGATTGAGATTTCGATTGATTGTATTCATATTTGCATTACATATCTCTGAATTTTGAATTTTTATAATTTCGAAATAAATTAATTTTAAGAATAATTTACAGGTAGTAATTTTAATTCACACAACTCTCTTTGATAGACTAATTAAATCAAATCATTTATTTGTAGCAAGAATATTTTAACAAGAAAACCATACTACAGTCAACAGTAAAATATTTGAGTGAATAATCGAGTGAACCGGAGCATTCCATGGAGTTAGTGCTTCTGTTTCAAGAGTATTCTTCAGATTACAGATTCAGAAATAAGCTTTGTTTTGCTTTGAGCAAAGGAAGTCGATGTACTTCTCCCATCTTAAATTGGAGTCCACCTTCATCCCCAAGAAGAGTGCAGCTGATGATAGCTTTATAATGGTTTTATCAAGATGTAGGTTATAATTTCCAGGGCTTTCCCATTGGAAGGTGAATTCCACACAAACCGTTTTGGCAGTGTAATTCATTAGCCTATTACTACGACACCAGGTGCTGAATTGTTCAAAGATATAAGCATGTATTCAGCGACCGTGATGAAAATTTTAGAGACGTCGTTAAAGTTAATCACGTCTTTAAGAAAATATTTTTTATGAAGAAATATTTTTTAATCACGTGATTAACGATAATGACGTCTCTAAATTTTTGATCACGGTCGCTGAATACACGCTATTATCTTTTGGCATAGTGATTCCTCATGAGTGTCAATTATTATGATCATCATGTCATCTGCGTACACAAAGCATTGTGTTTTACTTATATAAAAGAGCAGATCATTGATAAATCTTTAACAAATTAACTGCCCCAAGACTCTTCCTTGTAGTATTCCTGAGTTGTCATAGCATTTCGCACTTAGAATTATTTGCCACGTATTTAGTTTCTCCTGGATAATTTAAGCTGTCAATGGCTCGAGAAAAGTCGAAAAATATGCCAACTACTTTATGCTCTTCACTCAGTTTGTGCCAGATATATTGTGCGCATTTTGTGATGACTGTTTCAGTTGAATAATTATATCAAAAACCATATTGACATGGACTTAGTATATGGAATTTGTCCTGGAGGTTGCATAGTACCTTTTCGATTATTTTTGAAAATATGCTTAGTAACGAGATTGACCTATAATTTTCAAAGTTTGTATGATCCCCTTCTTTGTAGACTGGTAAAGTGACAAATGTTTTGAGAACATCTCGGAATTCGCTAGTATTGAAACAGTGATTTATTAGATCAGGTGTAAGAATATCATTCCATTGTATTAGTAAAATCGTTGGTACTTCATTAAAGACAGTCATCGACACTACCATCTTATCAAGATTACTTTTTTATCGACAAGATCATTTCAAGAAAATCAATAGTTCATAAGTGACAGGTAACATAACATTGTCGAAGAATTAGTCTTGTCATGAAAACTTATGTCGATAAAATGATTTTCATCAGAAATATACTCTGGATAAAATGTCTGTGTTCTGTGTTGATGAAATGTCTTTGTATATGAAAAGGTAGTATTCAGCGACTGTGATGAAATTTTTAGAGACGTCGTTAACGTTAAAGACGTCTTTAAAAAAATATTTCTCATGAAGAAATATTTTTTAATCACGTGTTTAACGTTAACGACGTCTCTAAATATTTCATCACAGTGGCTGAATACATGCTAGTATCTTTATTGAAATGGTTGCAACGAAAGGTAATGAAGATAAAATGTCTGTTTCTAGGAAATACCCTTGTCGATGAAATACCTAATGAAATATTCGATGAAACAGCTATTTGATGGAAGTGCCATTTGGACGGCTCTTAATTTTAGTAAATCATGATAGGAGAGCAGCATATTTTATATCTAAAGTGATTCTTTTAAATTGGATATGATATAATAAAGAAGTACCTTTGGAATTCACCAAAAATGAAATGGTTGTCGACAAAAAAGGTCTATCAATAAAACGAATATCTCCTAAACCATTAACATGTGACCATACCAACATTCAATCAATGGAAAGCTTGTAAGAAATGCCATCAATTGATGTTAAAATATATAGGGTGTTTCATTTGTTAATTTCGTTTAATTGGTCAATTTGCGCTTCATGAGGCACCAAATTTTACATGGTTGCTGTAAACCAGATGGTATAGAAATATTTTTTTAAATTCAAACCAATAATTTTCGTTTGTTTTAGAGCAATGATTTTTCAAAAATTGATCTTTTTTTGGCTTAAATGGAAAATATCAGTAAAACGAGTAAAGACCCATAAAGGTTTCACGACGTATGATAATTTATTGATAGGGATTCCAAAAATTTCATAATATAATGAGGTGATTGGGCAACATTTTCAGGATCTTATCTGGTTAAACTAAATTTAACTCCAATAACTATCAACGGCTTTAACTTACCATGTACTTGGATAATCCTAAATGTATAGGATCAACTTAATGTTGGTGTCATCATTCTGTAACAAGAAAATGTAAAAATTAGTATGAATAAACCAATGAATATTACATTAATTTTTAAAAACATGGTCTTGAAACATATATTTGATAGTTCATTTGGTAGAAACGTATTCAAAGATTTGAAATTTGATAAAATTGAGTATACTTGATAAATATAATACCAAAATTAAAACTGTTAAAAGCTCGAAAGTTGATGAAATTTCTTTATTTGAGAAAATGTTGGTATTTATTGAAACGGTTGTCAAGGAAAAGGCAATAAAGTTGAATATCAATGAAATGTCCCTCCCGATGAAATAGTGTGTCAATGAAGCGGATACTACATTTGATAAAACATGTCGATGGAAGTGTATTATTGATGAAACTCATGGGACAGCCACATAGTTGATAGCTAAAAAAACCTTTAGAACCCATACCAAAAATGACAGTGTTATCGAAAAAAAGGTAATATCGACCAATAGTCTGGGTCGATGAAATAGTACGATTACCTGTGTCCATGAAAAGATCTATTCATGAAATCGTTGTGGACAAAAATAAAACATCCTTGTCGATAAAATAAACAGCCAAAAGCAGTTTTTTTTTCAATTTGGACTTCAAATGGAGTTATAAATTTCTTCAGAGATTTGAGAAGAAATAAGTTTCCAAATATTCCATTATTATGTGAAACTTGGTGGTCACCAAACCTTAAGACAATACGTAGTTGTAAGCAAAAATATGCAGAAATAAATATTTCTTTAGAAAAACTCTTCCAAAAAGGAAATTCACAAAGATCTCAAAAGAATCAGCTGTATTCTGAAGGAACTGGCAAAATTTTTGTAGTAGTTATACACATAACTGCTTTATATTTTTCAAAACTAGATCCAGTTAATAACGAGTTATAACAAGTTTGACTTGATTTACAGTGTCTAATTAAAGAAATTAGCAAGTTATGTATTCGAACTCACGGAGAGGTTTTGCAACTGTCTTTTTTTATTCAGAATTTTTTTTACCATTCTTGAGGAAGGTAATGACACATTGGTGTGAGCAATTCTAAGTCCAAATTTTTACTTAAAAACAGATTGTCTATCATGGAATCCGTAGGTGGGGCATTACCAGTTCAAACAGAATGTCAATCAAAATCCCGAAAATTAAAATCCTGAAAATCAACATTTCGACAATCAAAATCCCGACAAATCAATATCCCAACTGTATCGAACTGTTCGAACATTTCTAAAATGGCACCTTATTCTTCCATGCACATAATTTTGTTCAAACAATTCTTCCATCTCATGAGCTTCATGTGGGTTGAGGTGTATGTGGCTTTAGTTTTAGTACATCAAAAGTTTTGATATGTCTATATTTTTAATTGTCGGGATTTTCATTTGTCGGCATTTTGAATTCTCAGGATTTTGATTGGTATTGTATTGTATTGTGATTGTCGTTATTACGATTGTTAGAATTTTGACCTAGACCCGTTCGAACAGCATCTCAGATTGTACCTTCCGCAGCTGATAGAAAAACTTCAATGTTTTCTCTATTTAGAAAATTGTCCAATACCCGTTTCTGCTATGTACTCGTAATGTAACTGGGAAAGGGCAGAAGAAGAAACGATGTCAAAAATATTGACCTAAAACTGCCTCATTTATTGAAACGAATGTTCAATAAATCCAAGCAACCATCAGAAAATGTTGAAGAGTATTACAGACGATAATTTTTTTATTCCATATTTGGACTTCATTATTGATGCATTAAATGATTGTTTTTCTATAAATTTCTCTGTTCCTTTCTCACTTTTGCAACTACGCCCCCTTGAAATAAGAATTTTGAAAAAAGAAGAATTTATTAGGATCGATACAAAAATTGTCGATGAAATGTCTGTGCTTCCTTATTAACGAAATATTCTACCGATGAAATGGACTATCGATGATATTAAATTCTATGAAACAGTAAAGTGTATTGTCGATGAGACTATATACAATGTACAACCCTTTGGGCGCCTCCTAATTTCAGTAAATAGTGATGAGATAGCCATCAGTTAACAGCTGAAGTGATTCAATTAAATTGAATGAGACAGAATGAATACGATGATTACTTTAAGACGAAAATAGTTGGTCTGCTATTAAATTATACTATGCAAAACTTAAGAGCACTCGTTTCATTTTTTTCACCTACTCCTTGTTGATTGTAAGTTTCACATCGAGGTTATTTGACTACACCAAAATTTCCATAAATAAAGTTTTTTATTTATTCATTTAAAATTAGTTTCGTAGTTATTAAAAGTCTAATATTGGTACAAGGAGATGGCCTGCACGTTCACCTTATTCGATATTTTGTTTGATGTTTTTTAGAACTTGGGTTTGTAATATGCCACTAATTTGGATGATTTAATTTTAGAATCTATATGAAAATTTGGTATTTTTGATTTCTTTCAACTATAAGAAATATTAGTCAAATTTTTGGACTTGGGATTTCTACATTATCTTATTGAAAGTAAGTAAATAAAAGGGTCTATAGGGTGTGTTACGCAAGGGGGTAAAACTGGCGTAGTTTTGCACGTGACCTGCATAGGTCGGCAGATGCTTCTCATTTGCTAATGCGCCGTGAATAATAGAAGGGTGGTCACGTGGCACACTAATTGATTGCGTCACGAACGACCTAGCACCGTTTACTGGACACGTAAGATGTTCCCCCATAAATTAACCCCCTAACAACTTGCACCTAAAAGACCAACTTCCTCTGATCCTTACTTAAAACCTTTAAACCGCATCCTAATCAAATATTTAAACGAACTTCCAATAAGTAGAATATAATATGATCTAAAAGTCTTTCCTACAAAAAATTAGGTAGAAATTTTTTGCATACATGGACAATTCCTCCAATGTTCAAAAAAATAAAAATGGCCTACTAATAAAGTTTAAGCTTTTGAATTTTGAATAGTTTTATAAAAGTGTCATAAGGTACACTTTTATTTTATCAGAAGTGGCAGATAAACGGAGGGTACATTTATCACTTTTCCCCCACTAAATTTGAAGGCATTTCAGGTCATTCAACGTACTGATGCGTAATGCTACACCAAAGCGTGATTCATCACAAACATATCGACTCTATTGTACATGTCTGCCAGATGTAGCAAGAACAAATAAGTCTCAAGACACTAAAAGATAAAGATTTTCATAATATTGATTAATTGATTTAAAATCACTAATCACAAAAATATTTCTTGTATTCCCAGAAGGATTCATGGAAATACTGCTGCAGTAAAACATATTTAACAAATCTTGGAATTTTGTTAAAAAAATTGGTAACGAATAGACAAAGTACAATGTACAGCTACAAAAATGTATCTATAATTTTTTTAGTTTTTTTTAAACCTGATAAAAAATTGATATTACCCAATAATCCTTCTTATAGAAATAAAAAACCAAGTAGGGATTAGGTTTTGTATGATTTTAAATCAAAACACATAAAAAGTCTGAACATTTGTTTCTAAAATAAATAATCCAGATGAAATCCTGAAGGACTAAAAACTTTTCCATTGAGCATTTTAAGTTAACTTTTATTTATTTATAACTTGTTCGTGGTTCCAATTTAAGTTCAATTTAAAAGTTATTTTATTGGCACGTTAATATTTCTTCCGGAGACAAACTCGAATCCGATATGTTCACACTAAAAATGAATATTTGATGTTCAATTTAGCTATAAAATTGTATGTACTTGATAATAATAACCATATTTGACGTGATTAAATTTGTGCAATTAAAACGTGATGGTTTTATAAAAATGTAATTACTCTAATTGCTGTGCATTTGTGTGTTATTTATTAATTTCGTACCCTTATTTACAATCGAATTATGTAAACAGGGTAATTTGGGCTAGAAATTAAACGAACACCATTAATGAAATGCACCCAGTCATTACCTTATGCGCTGGGGTGGCCAAGCAACGGAAAATTGTCCTGATTAAACTACTGCAAAGTTCTGAACTTACCTATAAGCCAGAAATAGACTTATCCTCTTGCAAATTTCCCCAGGCGACTCAAACACGTATGAGAAAACGCATTCAATTTTTGAGTGTCATGATAACGCTCATGAGGCTGTTTTAACACCCATTTTGGAAAGGTTATCGCTCCCAGGTAATAATTTCGCCCGACTCATTTTCCGATCGATTGGGGATGATTGAAAGGGGATTGTTAGGTATAATTTACTTGAAATTTAAATTCTTTAACCAATCATCCCCATCCGAGATCACAGACGCACGCTCTCTCAGTCAGTTTTTTCTTCTTCTTTAGTCCTTTAGCTACATCCAATTAATTTTATCATTTTTTCCATCACAAGCTCCCTAGCTTTTATTAATTTCAAAGATGATATTATTTTTTTTGAGATTTAGGGACTCACAATTTAATTATCTCAACAAGTTATTTCTGTTATAATTGGTTCTTCTGAAAATTTATTTTATAATCAACTTGAATCAATAGAAGCGTAAAAAATAAGCAATTTTATATACAAATGTATTTCTAAATTATTCAAAAAACTACTTAACAAAACTTGGATACTCAAACTAAACTAAACAAGAAAGGTCGAAAATTTGAACTGAAGAATTATCGAATTACGTAACAAAACTCTCAATTGTCGATTTATGGATGGAATCACACCCTTCAGATTTTCAAGTCTTAAAATCCTTTTCCAATGTTTATATAGTATTAAATATTGGTAACTAATCTCACTTCAACGCTTCAGCAGTTTTGCACGAAAAATAAAATTATAAAATTAATATATTTGTGTAGGTTTAAAAAAAATAATCTACCATGCTTCTGAATCAACTAAAAATACCAAAATACGTAATAAAATATATTTTCTTAAAACGTCATAAAAGTACAACCTCATGTGACGCTTGACAGGCCTTATCAAGTCAATTTTATGTTCCTTGACTCTAAGGTCATATTCGTGCATTTCCGAAGTAAATCCTTTACAATCGGGTATACTTTGCATTGACAAGGATTAGAAAGGCGGAGTAGAAATGCATTTTATGCAACCCAATATACACTAACATTGTATTGTGTATTGCATGTAAATTAAATGTCAAATTTTAAAATTATTTTTTACTTTACTATATTATAACTTTCGACGTTTGAAGAAAAAACAGCATGATTTATTCGGAGTAAAAGAACTTTTCACTATTTAAGGATACGAAAACTATCTTTGTTTACTGCACCAGTTATTTTTCTTCCAGTAAGTTTGAGTTTTTAAACGCTTTGGTGGATGGATTACTTTTTAATATATTATTTTTTTTTAGTTTTTTTGTGAAAAAAACGTTTTTAAGTTTTCGACACTTTTTAGGAATAACCACCAAACAATTAATGATATGAAAACGATTCTTAAAAGGCGATACAAAAGGTTTATGATATATAACTTATTTCGGTATAAAATCGATGAGAGTACAAGACCCTTGAAAATTTTTAAAACACTGTATTTTTTAACTTTTTTTGTGAAAAAACGTTTGTCACTTTTCTAGCCATAACTATTAACTACAAAGAATTAAAGATAAAAATAATTCTTTCTTTGAATTAAAGGTTTATGACTTATGATATATAACTTATTTCGATATAAAATCGATTAAACTACAGGACTCCTGAACGTTTTTAAAATACTGTATTTTTTAGTTTAATTTTGTGAAAATACGTTCTTCAATTTTCGACACATTTTTAGCAATAACTAACAAACAATTAAAGCTATGAAATCGATTTTTTCTTTGAGATAAAGAAGCTACAAAGGGCTTTAATATGATATATTTCGGTATAGAATCGATTATAGTACAGGACTTCTGAAAGTTAGTAAGATATTGTTTTTTTTTTTTAGTTTTTTTGTGAAAAAGTTTTCGACACTTTTTTAGCAGTTCAAGATATGAAAATTATTCTTTCTTTAAGTTAAAGAGAAACAAAATGCTTTAATATGATTTATTTCGGCATAAAATCGATTAAAGTATAGGTGCTGCTAAAATTGATATTTCTTTTACTAAATTATGAAATGGTGAATGTTACAAAAAAAATTCTAGGCGCTCATGGACTAATTGAAAAAAACTTGGAAATTTGAAATAATTATGTTAGATAAAATTTATTAAAACAGAATCGAACTTTTAAAATAACAAAAAGTTGACTATTTTTACTATAAAAAGTGCAATTTCATTTGGATAAAGAGATTTCGGGTGTAACTATAATTTATTTAAATATTGACGCTACAAAAGAGTTTTTGTCTTTAATCAGTAAACTTTTAAAAATCTTTTTTTTAAATCTGGTTTTTTAAGGTGTAGGCTATTAAAAACTACAACCATTAATTTTTAGATTTAAATATATGTACTACAAGTTCAGGGGCTATTTTTTAAATAAACTTTTCAATTTGGTTTGCACTTTAAACTTTAAAGGATCTGATACAGTGCAAGCACTAAAAAAAACGTGTAATTTTTAATTCATGTTTCAGAAAGATGATTCGTCTCTTAGATCCTCTGAAAAACCTATGCCTGATAATAAATAAATATTGGCAAAATGAAGCATTTATAAAAAATATCATGAAACATATGCTGTTAAAATTGAAATTCGGTTGATATTTGGGTTTTTGGTCATAAAAATTTTCTACCATTTGTTTTTATTATTTGTTTTTCTAGACCAAAAATTCTTATATGGCTATCATTTACTGAGATTTTTGTATTTGTGGGATAACCAAAATAATCAAGCCCTACTTAGTAGATTTTTGTATTAACTATTTTTATTTTTTTTATAATTTTCGAAAATATGCAACATTTTTGGGAATCTTAAATATTCTTATAAAACTATTGCAAAAATATATAAAATAAAAATTGACGAATAAACTATGATATACACCATATTCTACTGATTAGTACCAAAAAAACTAAATTGTATTTTTTTGACTGTTCTTAACCATTAAAATTGTAAAAAGTGGCCAATTTTTTTAAAGTTCTCTTTTTTCTATTCCCATATACTTGTTTGGAGTCCATCTTTTTTTAGTTTTGGAGCTACAGCGTTTTGATTTGTAGATCACACGTTAATTAATAACCTAATTTATTTGTTTCTAACGTCCAATTTCTTAGAAAAATCAACCTTAAACACCCGTACCGCCGGTTTGTATATACTCCCATAAATTTTATTAGTACTTCAACGTTTTACTTGATCACGTGTCAAAATGAAGCGCTATGATTGGCTTAGAATGCAATGAGGTATATTGCCAGAATAATATCGCATATTAAAATTAATTAGGTACCCAATTGTCAACATTTTTAATTGAAAATGTATTAAATTTCTTAAATTTTATTTAAAAATTTTTCTAAATTCATTACAGAATTTTGTCGTACAAATCAATGTAGTTTTTTTGATAACTTTATACGTGTACCAAATTTAATTTTATTTCAAAAATAAATGAAAAGGTTCAGATAGTGTTTTACCATTAAGCCTTTTAAGTTATTGGTAGGGTTGCCAACTATACTTGTTTCAAAAGGAGAACGGGTAGGGGAGGGGGCTTAGGTTAGGTTAGATTTGGTTAAAAACTATGGTGCGATTTTTTTTCAATTTCATCAACATAATTTTTGCAATTGTTTGAATATTATATTTTTGTTTTTTATTGAATAAAATTGATTTTAAGAATATTTTCTGTATTTTCCATTTTACTCAATAAAAGTTTCTATTTTTGTACACTGTTCGTCTGTTAACATAATTTGAGAAAAACAATTGCGAATTGGTAATAATTCATCATAAAATTCTTCAATATCATAAATTCAGGAAATGCAATTTTTTCAAATGATAGAACGGAAATAACATGAAGTCAATTAAAATTATTTTACAAAAGTTAAGAAAGTTAGATTCTAATTTTGATTTCATACGAAGTCATACGTCATACCTTTAAAGTTTTACCGAACGTGTATTCCAAAAAAATTATAATGTATCCTTGATTTTAGCAAGAAGTAGGATGGTAGGATTGTTTTCCCAAAAGGAGGACGGTTGGCAACCCTAGTTATTGGCAATAGAGTTATGTAATTATTTTTATAAAAAAATTTCATCATAAAATATGATTTTTTCATTAAAATTGAATGCAGAAAAAGTTGAACGCAAGAAAATTAATAATTTTTTGTATTTATTCTGAAATCGGAATGGAATTAAATTTTTTGAGCTATTACATTTTCCTGGCTTCTATAAATAATTTCTTATAATTAAATTAGAATATTTAATATTTAAGATTTTTAAGGAAAAGAATTTTTTGATATATTCAGAAATTGCAACGATACATAAAATAGTTGCAAATTAAAGCGAATAATGCAAAGCTCGTATTCAGAAGTATAGCAATTTTGATTTAATGCGCGCATTCAAAATCATGAAGTCTTTTCAAATTTTTTTCCTGGTTTTATTTATTCATAAAATGCAATATTTAAACGTTCTCACTTTTCACATTGGAATCACATTTCCATCCCTATTTACATTTTTATTAAAATTTTAATAAATAATTTATTATCATACAGGGTGAATCATTAATTAATTTGAGATGAATTAAACAAACCTTATTGTATTTTGATACTGATAAAAAAATGTATAGGATTTCATTTAAAGAACATAATTATGATTGAAATTAAGAAAACCATTATTTTCCCATTTTAATCTATAAAAATTTCAAAACCGATTAATTTATTGTCTTCTTAAAAAATCTAAACAAAAAAAAATTTTTAAACTATTTTTTAAATAACGCAAATCTTGATGTAACTTTTACATTTATCGATAAAAAAATTCAAAACTGTTACATTTAATTTTTACCAAAGATATTTGAAATATACATACATTGATTTTAAAACTCTTTAAATCTCTTAGTTTCTCAAGTAAAATGATTCACTCTGTATAAAATCAATTTAATCGCGCCAATGAAAACAGTCTAATTATATCAAGAAAGACTTTAATTATTTAAATTTAAAATGATTAAAACAATATTCATGTCTAAATTCAAAGAAGGAAATTTTCATTTTTGTTTTTCAAAAATGAAATAATTTTGTATATTTTAATCACAAGGGAGGCATAATTTTTAATATTCATTTTCATCCTGCGTAGTATAAGCTGACATGAATGAAAATTTATGTTTCATGTTTTTAATTGAAGTTACGTTAGGTATAAAATAAACATTGTGAATAAAAACTAAGAAATGATTAAAAAATGATGTGTCTTTTAAAGCTCTTTATTATTTTTTAATTTAAGATAGAGCATTGTTTGTTTAATTTAGTCACGTATTGAAAAAAAAGGGGATTTTAATTTTGTATACCTTTCTTTTGAGCGTTGTTCTTCTTGAATAAAAAAGCTCCAACAGTAACAAAAGTGCATACATGAATATTTTAAAAACGGCCGTAATTTTTGCGTTCTTCACGTTTGTTCACTCACAGCAAACATTAAAATTGCAGCGTTTGATGTGAGCTTTGCTGACAAAAAGACGCTTTTATCGTGGAAATTAATTTTATAATCAACAGAGATACTGTAAAACACTATAATAAATCCATAGAGGATCATGGCATTATTTTTAATGAAGTATATATCTTGTTTAATTTGTCGATTTGTCGTTAAATATTGAATTAATTTGTTAAAAATTATTTTAGTAGAGTCGAGAATCGCAACATAAAGTAAATGAAAATTAATTCCAAAAGCTTATTGAAAGTCAAAGTGCCTGACGTGAAATTAATTAAAAGCGATTTCATTTAAACCAGGAAAGCGATGTTTGAGAATCGTTGAAGTTATGTGTTGCAAGTTATTCACCCCTTCTTTTATTCAAATCAATCAGAATTTGCATCTTTTCATTTTAATTAGTATTACAAACTTTGGTAGGGGTTAAAAGTTGGCTTAATTTATTAATGCTTTCATTAAAAAAGTAATTCCGAAAATATTAATTAATGATAACTTATGACGTTTTTTGGAAAAGCGAAATACGTGTTAAATATGTGGACAACTCCCTTAGCGCGTTGGTAAAAGCATTTTCTGGTATGCGAGAAAGTTGCTACCGTTGTTTTCCACCCCACGAAATTTTAATATTAATCATTTTTAATTTAGAAAATTTAAAACAATGCCAAGTGCTGTAAATGTTAATTACATTCAAACAAACGTTAGGCAAACAATTCGGGCAAAATAGTTTCGGACAACACTTAAAATGATTTAATGCCTTGGCAAGGGACTAAACACATATTACAAAACCCTCTGTCTGCTTTAAACTTAAAACAATACCATAGGCAAATGCCGCAAATGCTTTAAAGCTACCGAAAAGAAAACATCCCCCAAAAAGTAAACATCATGCTTTAATGTTGCTTTTAATTGAAATTTCAGCCACAACACAACTTATTTTAACTCTAAATCATAATATTAACTAAAAATATTTTACTAAATAACAAAAAAATATTATGCATTTCGACTACGTATTGGGAATTTAAACTACCAATAGATGGCGCTGTTGGCCCTCTGTGGCAAATTAATGAACTATGGAAACCAGTATTGAACTTTCATATTTCTATGTTTTTAATAAATATTCTAATAATTTTTATTTAACATCAATATTTATTCAAAATGGGCAAAGTTACTATGAGACGTTTTATACTAGTGTGTCAATTTCGTAAATTCACCGACAAAGGGAGAACTCTTTCCTAAAATCGCAAATAGATAGCGCTATTTTGACATAAATTTTGTAACAAAATGGAGGAAGGTGAGTAAATCCTTTGTTGTGCTTTGAGTTTTTATTGGTTATTTACTACACTACTAGCTTCATCAAATGACCACCAGTGGGCGAATAGTCAATATTTTTTTAATATTATACGTTGTGTGGATTTATCACATAATTGTAAAATTGATAATGTTTAAAGTAATCAAATTGCGAGGCTTTGAATAAATCGTAGGTGATATTAATTAAATTATAATTGAAATGAAACACCTTGGGAATTTATCGTTGCGTAATGAGGATGTAAATTTGGTGTTTCGAGAAACCCCCAATCTCCAATATCTTCCAGAATCTAGAATACGTACTTATACGCCTTTATTCTCCCTTTGACTGACATTCTCCCCTACGCCCTTCTTAATAAAATTGGTGTTGGAAAAGCAATCCTGCGTGCCATTACAAAATTGTCCAAACAATCTCCTTTATAATCCTCTTAACCAATCTGTATAACTTGGCATAGATAAATTCAAATCCAATATCCATTATCCCTGACGAATTCTTTAATTACCAATCATCAATTATTAAGAAGAAAATTTTTCCAATTATTCCAAAAATTCTATTTATCCAATTAAGCAAACAAACTGTAATTAATAAATTAATACAAATTTAAATATTGAAATACTAATTAATATATTAATTAACAAATTATTTATAATGAAAATTTAATTAAATATTTATCAACTTAATGTAATATTATAAATTATTTCTGTTTCAGTTGAACGTTTTCCAAGTTTTAAAGTTGCAAAGTGCAAAAATATCCTTTCTAATGCAATTAAAACCTTATGAAGATTTTAATATTTAACTTGTAACATTAAAATAACAACTTAAGACTTCCAAAGCTAATTTAGACTTAAACTTGCCAACTTTTTAATAGGAAAGTTAACTTATTCAATTTTAAGCCCGCGTTGTTTCTGGGATTTTAGCTTCAAAATTTTAATGGTTTATTATTTTATCAATACTTGCTTTATCTAAAATATTTATACAAGAAATTTAATAATTCTATGTAATCGCTCAAAATTCTGTTTCGTAAAACAAAAGAAAACGAAGCATAAATCTTAGTTAAGTTACTACGTACATATTTTCGACTCCAAGGATGATGAGATACTTAACTTTTCTACTAATTCCAAGTAGTTTTAAGTGCATTGTATACTATTAATATTAAAAAAAGTCCTCATTAAATTTTATAAGTGTTCTTTACTACCTTGTAATGGCGTTTTTCCCAAAATGTTTTTGAGTTTTTTTAAACTAAACGCGTTTTAAAAAAAACTATAATGAGAGTTTAATTCAAGATTTAAAAAAATATGTTTTTAATTTGTTTTAATCTAGAAAAAATAAAACTTGATGATTTTAAAATTTATATTCAATGTAATTTTATTTTACACAAGTATAGTACCTTATTTAAATGTTCATTAACTTTCCATTGGATTTAAAAAATCAAAGATTTAATATTTTGCATTGTATTTACTGATAGACAAATGTATTGTTTTATTAGGAGTAAAAGTTCCTTTATTCCGAATAAAACACGCTATTTTTTCTTCAAACGTCGAAATTTTTAAAATAATAATAGTAATATAATAAATAATTTTAAAATTTGACATTTCATTTACATACAACACACAACACAATGTTAATGTATATTGGGTTGCCTAAAATGCATTTCTACTCCGCCTTTATAATCCTTGTCAATGCAAAGTAGACCCGATTGTAACCGAATTATTTCGGAAATGCACGAGTATGACCATAGAGGCAAGGAAAATAAAAATGACGCCTGTCAAGCGTCACATAAGAAATATATATTTTAGTTAAAGTACTCTTTTGGTCATGTAAAACTATAATTTCTTTCAGTTTATACAGGGTGTCCCACTTTTTTTCCACCAAAAAATTTCTATTGACAGAAAAAAAATTTAAGCAACTGAGTTGCTTAAAGTTCGAAAAATCGAATCGATTTAAATTTACTATGTACAAAAATTGCTGAAAAAAAGTGGACACCTTGTACATTTAATTTGATTTAAATTTACTAAATGCTATACACATTATGTTACTTTACCCAATTTATTTTTTTTACCGTTCCATTGAAGTTAAGAAAAAACAAAGATTCAATATTTTCCTTTGTGTTTACTAATAGATAAAAAAGACATTTTAGTTATAGTCCACTTTTGGTCATATAGTTTTGGTCCTTCAGTTTTTATGTTTATAGCTATCATATTTTTTATGTTTTTATATCCAGGGTAAACAAGTATTAAATACAAAAAAGATAAGTTTGAAAATGTTGTATTATAATCAAAAAAACAATTTATACTTTGTAGTAAGTAAATTTTATAAATAATATTTTTTATAATTAATTTATTATTTACTATGAAAGTTAAGGTATATAATGCAACGTTTTCATGCAAAAGTTCTTTTACTCCGAATAAAACATGTTATTTTTTCTTCAAACGTCGAAATTTTTAAAATAGTAATATAAAAACTTATTTTAAAGTTTCACATTTAATTTACATACAATACACAATACAATGTTGGTGTAAATTGGGTTGCCTAAAATGCATTTCTACTCCGCCTTTCTAGTTCTTGTCGATGCAAAGTATACCCGATTGTAACCGATTTACTTCGGAAATGCAGGAGCATGACCATAGAATCAAGGAACATAAAAATGACATGTTAAAGCCTGTCAAGCATCACATAAGGCTGTACTTTAATGACGTTTAAAGAAAAAAAAATTTTATTTATGTTTTAATTTACAGATTTTAAAAATGCCAAATTAATTAACGAACAAATAATATGACTTTATTTGTTTTAATATTATTTTATTTAATTTTAATATTATAAAGTATTAAATAAGCTTTTGTAATAAAAAAACTATGCAAATCTTAGAAATAATTTAATATGTATGATTTTTGTACTTTTTTAATTCTTTTTTTTGTTCAAACATTTGGCAAGTACCAAACTATTGTCTTATACGTATAAAAATTTTTATCATAAATTTATTATTAAAATGAAGCATAAAGTTAATAAGGATAAGAACTACAGTATTTTGCTGGCTCATATGTCATTTAGTTTTTTTATTAGTTTGAAATTTCTAATCACTTTTTCTCAAAACCTAACCTAACCTAACCTGAAGATACGTTAAAAGTACTAACCTAAATATTTTAGAGTAAATTTTTAATTTAAAAATTGAGTTTTAATTTAAACATAAAATTAATAAAATACTTAGTGTCATTTTTAAGAAAAATTGTTTCTATACTAAAAAAAAATAAAAATAAATTTATTAATTTTTAAGAAAATCAATTTTCTACTGAAGTTCGATGTAATTTTTTAGGTTATTTATAAAGCTATTTTTTAAGGATATACCGAGTGTACACGAAACTAGGGCCACCCTTGATATTTCTGTATTTATCAAAATAAATGAATATACTAAAAGGACTAAGAAAATGCATTTATTGAACTAAAAAAAAAACAATATCACATCCGGTTGCACCGGAAATTAAATCAACTTTCTTATTTTATATCCAATACCCTATTTTTGTCCATATTATTAAACATTGGTAAATTTAAAGTATGTTTGTGACAAGAAACTTTTTTCTAAAACTATAATAAAAAAATCTGTTTTTTTTTGGTCTAAAAAAATAAAATATTCTTTCAGACTACTCTTAAATAATAATAAAATAAATTCCTAGTCATTTATGATTTTGTTCAATTTTCAAAATGCGTTTTTTTCAATTTTTTTTAAATGACATCATAGTGGTGTCACTCTCTAAATAGATAGATGATTTTTTTCTGATTATAGTGATACCAGTCATGAAGGTATAAACCTCAAGTTTACAAAATGTGTTTACCAAAAAAAATCATTTTTTTTTTTCAAGTTTTGAAAAATATTTATCTTGTAACAAACTTCTCAATATTTTATAATGTGTACAAAAAACTAGGGTGTTAAATTTAAAAGAATGAAGTTAATGTCAGTGAAATGAAATTTGATATTTAAAGAAAAATTAAAAGAATTATTGGCAATATTTAGTAGTTGAAATGTCAAAAAAAAAATATTTTCTATTGAATGGCCTCAATTACCGACTTTTAATGCCAAATAACCGTCCCCGAGATTGTTTTTATGATGGTTGAAATTTCGGAAGCAGATAGAACTCGAAAAAATTTAGTCGTCGAATTTCGGCTAAAATTCGATTTTAGAGTTTGTCGAACGACAAAATTGTAGAATCCATAGAAACTTTGGACAAAAGAATTAAATCGTATTGAACATTTTGTTTCTGCGCATTTTTAAAAAATTTAAAAACTCGGTGAAACTACATGGCGTGGCTTTCATACATAGAAAATGTCTCCCAGAGACGTCTAGATGTTTTCCTAAAAGTGTAAGAAAACTTTCGGTTAAAACTGCTCAAAAACTTTGTCTCGAACAAATTGGTCTATGAGCAGATGACCAGAATGCTACAAAAATTAAAAAATTGCTATACATCACGTTTTTAAGAATTCCTCAACCCAGGTCCTTTTGAAATAAAAAAATATTAATATTAATATCAAATACAAACATTTCATAAAATTTAAAAAAAAAACAACCACTTGGTCGCTCAAGACATTCGTTAGCTTAAAATCTGTAGAGTCCTTCAGGTACTATTTCAAAAAATTGCTGGTCAATTGAAACTTGTGATCTCCAGGGGCAAATTTCTAATGCTAAGTTTAAAATTCTTCGATTTGTACGAAAAATTACTTTACTATTTTTTTTACTTGGTGACAATACTTTTTGAGAAATACCCATTAAAAAATGTCCAAACTTTTCCAAAAACGAGGTCACAATCAAAAAATTTTTTTGGGTCTCTTAATATTTTACTGGAACCTCAAAAAGTATTAGAAAAATTGTTATATGATTTTTGCTTATTGGAAAATAATTAATTTTTGGGCTTAAAATAAGCAGGAACAACTAATATTACGATTATTCTGATAATTTAAGATATTTACTACAAATGAAGTAAGGCAAGTATCGTAATAGGGCGTTTGACTTGAAAATATGGTTTCGTTGGATAAGAAACTTTGTTAATAAGAAAAGTTAAATACATTTTCAAAGTATTTTCCATTTTTAATAAAGTCCATCAATTGTTTTTGTATTTTTTAAAGATTATAAATGAAATTATTGATTTGATTTGTAGCAAATTAATAATTTTTGCAAAAATAAACATTGCTTTCAAATTTTGTAGTAAGTTTCCATAAATAAAAGATTATAATTTTTATAAAATCCTTATGTTATAAATAAACAAATTAAGGTATAAATAAATGCAGAAACATTCCATTTACATTTTAAACTTTGTTTCTGATTATAACATTAAACAAGTTTATAAATTTTAGTAAAAGTTATGAAATGCCTAAATTTTAATAGAAGCCTTTGAATGAAGATATTTAATTAAAACCTATATTTTCCCCAAATAAATTAAATTTTAAACTTTCATCACATTTGTGTACACATATTAATAAATTGAGGTTTTAATAAAACCTCAAAAAGAATTACTACGATAAAATAACATAATTTAATTTTTTTTAAATTTTAATAAATAAAAAACGAAATAAAAAAAATACTATAAGAATCGATTCATAAATTACATAAAATAAAAACCGATAAGCTTTATTAAATTTAAGTAATTTGATTATTTTATAGATTTATGAATTATTTAAATTAGCTATAATTATTTTAAAACGAGATACTAAAATATATAAAAGCTTTAATTATTACAAACAACAATACACTAATTATTTATTTGTATTTCAGTAATTATTGTAAAATAAATACAATATCTAAATCGCAAAATACTGCATAATTTGTAAATAAATACTGTTATACCACCTATCCTTTTTTATCCAACTTTATGTCAACTATAAAAATAATTACTTCTTGCTTAATTAACAAACTGTGGATTAATATTGTAAAAAGTTACTAATGAGTATAAATTTAATTATCATTAGTTTTTTCAGCTCCGTAATTCCTAAATAATAAAAGATGCATCTCTAAAATAGCTACATGTAATAATTATGCCCCCGATTCATGAGCTTCCAGAAGTCTTAACACCCAGTTAATAGCCCAATTAGCTCGAGTTAATAGTCTACTCAACTTTTTTGTTGCAACATTTTTTAAATACACGGAAATAATAAGCCACATTTTTTTTAATTGGCGCGATTGTAAATTTTTTATATCAAATTTTATAGCTAACGAAAGTAGGTTACTAGTTGCTAAAGTTAGTTCTCAAGAAACTGGGTGATAAAATTTTATTATAAAAATGTCTATAAGAAAATATCAAAATTTGTATTTTCATATTTTTTTGATGACTTATGATTACAACAAGGACCGCGTAATCCAATACGCAATTTAGGCACTTGCCTAGGGTCTAAAAAATTTTTGACCCGAAACTGTTGCTAGTCCCAAATAGGGCAAAAAAACAGAATTCGAATAAATGGCAAATGTGTCACCAAAACTAAGCCAAACTTGGGTACTTGGCTTTGGAGACTAGAAAAATTTTAGGAACCTGATCAAGATTAATTTTTAAGTTTAATTTTTAATTAAGAGTGAAAAACTAATGACCTTGAAGTTCCGAAAAAAAATTGCCTGCGGCGTAGTGTACTTATTAACAAAGGAAGAAAAACAATATAAATGTTTATTTAAAATTAAAAGTTTGGAACGAAAGAGACATTTCAAGAAAGATGTGTGGTAGAAATAAAATTGATATAACATTTTTTTAAAGGATCCTCGAAATCGTAATTGTCTAGGGCCCAAAAAGTTCATGAGATGGCCCTGATTACTACCAATTATAGTGTACTAGTATTAAGTAGTTCGATTACATCAAAACTGGTATTAAAGTGGATGAAAACACAAATATCATTAATTATAATCCTGCTCACGCTCAAGGTTTGAGCAGGTACATAAATGATCCATTCCTTAGTACAAGGGATGGCAAATCCGGGATTTGCTGTTTACATTTTGATGATACTTAAAATTCGAATCAGGTCTTTAGTTATGGAATGAATGCGGTGCCTACGACTGAATCTTCTACTTCTACATTACCAATTCAATAAGCCGACACACAATCCACCAATTTTTCATCCCAAAGTCCAAGTTTCGACTAGTAATTTTACATAGGTATATGGGGTTTTAATAAAATAGATTTTGATGAAGTTTCCATGAGGTTTTTCTGTATTGATCGAGTTGGGCGCACCTTAAGATGAGTGTTTAAATACGTCAAGGGCGTTGGACTTATTATCATCATCACTTACCATTTGAACCCAGATATGATTAGTAGTTGTAGTAAAGGTGTTGGTTCAACAAAGTTGTTTAGAGTCTTTTTGGAACAAAGTGGTGGTAGAAAGTCTTTTTGGTAAAAGTTGGAGTTGCACGATTCGATGCACATAGCAAAGTGTTTATGGCAAAAAATATGTTAACAACGCACTGGTGGCGGTGGTGGCGGTGGTGCGTTCAGTGGCGGCGGACGTAACGCGAACCGTACACGGAGTGCGCTGCTGTCAGCCACCCCCTTGCTATTTATACCCCACTGGTGGGGATGGATGCTGCGCGTTTCCAAGCAACAAGGGATCATAATCATATCATACTCCCCCACACGCGCGGTGGTGCGAAGGGGTACGCTGCTCTCTTGCTATAATTGTTAGAAATGGGTTAGAAAGTTGCTCTGAATCGCCAGGTAGTTATGTTGGCGGTGATTTTAGCTCGGGTTTGGCCGTCATCTAGCGGCGTTAAAGGACCACCGTTTCTTACGCGACACCCACCCACCTGCTTACCACCCAACGCTTTTTGCCCCACGCGCAAATTTAACGTCGTCGTTTCAAACGGTCGCTCCATTGTTCAGAAACAAACGATCTCGTGTTTAAGCAAATTGAAACTTTATCGATTCTTATTAAATTTTAAAACCACCCACCCCTCAAATTTACACCCACTTTTATATTAAATCAAACGCCACAAATTAATAAAAAAATTACTTTAAAAACCAGTGGCGTATCAAGAATTTTTTTTGGGGGGTACACTCCTTCTAAATAAACATAACCAGTCCGAGCGTATTTTCAAAATTTTGGGATAACTATATTAAAATTAGCCCTGTTAGTTTTCGTTGGGACACCCTGTATATGTACAGCAATGAATCTATTTTCAGATGTAAAATTTCTTAAATATTAGAAAGTCGAAAATGATATTTCTGAGGTACAAAGTTAAAGTGATTAAAATTTTTGCGATTACACCCCCTGCACATACCCCCCCCCTCCCCCCACCGAACACGCAACTGTTAAAAACGTATCTCAAAATTATTGAAATATTGAAATAAGTAGTGGTTATAAATAATTGAAGTCATATAATTTACTCAAGATAATTTAACTCGTTTGATGTGGAAAATCTCACCCCTGCTTTATTTTCTACTGAAAATTCGAAGCTGGACAATCGCTTTCCCTTAATTTACACCTCAAAGTTTCGGTTTGGAATTCAGACAATTATATTCAGCGTAGATAATTGTAGATGAAGCTTCGTCCACGCGAAACACTTACTACTCCCCCATAGTAATTTGTCTCAAAAACACTTTCAATGTCCGATGAGTGACATTTGTAATATACTGGGTGTCTAAATTCTTGAAGTGTCACGGTTTCTTTAAGGTACGGCGCTTTTAAGTAAATCTTTTCAAAACAAAGTTGCGTAATAAAGTTTTGGCACCATATATGCTATTTATCTCAAAGAAAACTTTATCATGTTGATTGAATGGATGTGGTTTTTAAAAGTACTACGACCATTGTTATATGTAGTTCAACGTCATCGTAACATTCAGCTACGTTAAGTGAATACAATTTTTTGATGTAAGACTCTGATGCGATGTCTCGTCTAGACTTATACATATGACATATGACTCGTCTAAATGCAAAAGTAGACAGTTGACTCATAACTACACTTTTTCATTTGTATTTCAGAAAAGATCATTCAATTTCAGAAAGTATACAATTGAAGATTCTTAAGTACATCATATTTTCCTAAATCAAATTGATTTATTTGAAATACTATTGATACTTTCTGAAATACAATTGGAAAATCATCAGTTCCTTACGAAACGTCCACTAGGAAAAGTAGCTTTGGATTAGTTGTAAATAGGTTTGTAGAGTAAACTCCAAATCTTTCAATTCAACTTTATTAAAACTGACACACCCCAAAATGAGAAATTTAATCAAATATACTTACATTAAGTATATATCGATTTTGAAACGTTAACGTTTTATTATCAGGCGTCAAGAATCTAAATACACATTAGTCAATAGTCAATTACTTAAGTAAAAACATAATTAGGTGATACTTATTATAGATGTATAGATTTGTAATGCTTGATGATGAAACATTAACGTTTCGAAATCGATTGTATACTTAATTAATTAATTTGATTAAAATACTCACTTTAAGGTAAGCCAGTTTTAAGAAAGTTTGATTGAAAGATTTGGAGATTTCTCTACAAACAATCCTATTCACAATTGAAAAAGTTGTATCTTTGATTAAACCAAAAAAATTTACCAATACCTACAAAGCAAACAAGTCAACTTGCAGTTTTAATATAAAATTTGAAATATGTGTTTATGCTTCTGAAGGTTAAAAATTCGTATTGTTCTTCAATTTTAAATATAGATTACATGACTTACTAACTTTGTTACAGAATCTCAATATCTGCTTTTGCATCTAATATACTCTTCACAGGGAATATTTTTTCTACTAATTTATTTTTTGAAAAAAAAACATTTAAATCCGAAATGAAGTCGATTGATAATTGACTCTTTGGTTGTAATTCATAAATTATTCCTAATTTACGTTCTAAAAGTTTTCCGTTTTAAAATTTTCCCATTCGAACAATTTACAGTTCCAATAGTTTTCGTTCTAATACTTTCCAATGCGATAGATTTACTGTTCGAACATTTTACGTTTCTAATATGTTACGTTTTGAAATTTTAAGGTTCTAACAACTTCTGTTCAAATGAACGAAAACCTTTAGAACCATAATGAAACAAAACTTAGTAAAACTGGACATTATTCGAATCGAAAAGGGTTAGAACCGAAATATGTTTGAATTAAAAGTTTTTTGAACTGTAATGTGTTCGACTCTAAAAATAGGAGAATGAAAGTTATTAGAACCGAAAAGCATTCGAATAAAATGCGGCAGAACGAAAACTGTTTGAACAAAAATTTATAGAATTTATCGAGCTTGTGTTGACTAGGGTAAGTAGATACATTTTTTATTCCAACACTCTCTAGTTCTAACAGATATCGTTCTATCACATTATCGTTCTAAACACTTTCGTTCTATTATCCATTTCAATAATAGATCACCAGTTCTTTCAATTAAGTTATAGTATAACTAAATAACTAAGTACTTTTAGTATAGTTAGACGAAGATATAATTTTAGTCAAAATTCCTCTAGAAAAGGTGACCAATTAATGAAATAACGATTTTATGCTCCAATGTTACCTACGCCAGATAATGAAGTCTATTTGACACACTCCCGCAAAATCCATATTTTGTTTCTTATCTTTGTTGGTGCAGCCTGGATTTTTTTTTCATTTTAGTATCAAGTATCAAGTTCTTCTAATAACAGTTAAATCTTTAATGTCCTTTATTTTCTTAAAATTATTATTACTTTTCAAATTTCTTTGAAATGAACAGAAGTTTTTCTGCTCCCAAATTTCTAATAGCTTCAGAATCCAGAATCCATAAACCTAGTTTCGGTCTTTAATTTTAATTTAATTTTTAGACCTAGTTTAATCGGTGAACCAACCATAGCTTCATAAGGATTATAAGGGAACGCTCGATCTCCTGGACAAAGCTCTGTTAAACATTTAAACGGAGCTTTGTCTCGAGATAAGTCGAGTAAAATGTGAAATGTAAAATACATGGACAATTTTGAGTTTTAAGATGAACTTAATGAACTTTATACAAGAATTATCACTTTGGAATACGGAGGGAGATCCAAAAAGCTAGGCGACTTCTTTTATAAAATGATCTTGATATACAAAGATAACATTGAACTCTTTGTAATGCTCACATTACATATCGATAAGACCAATTTAACATTTTCTATTCATTTCATTAAATACCAAGCTTTTTCAGGAACTTTATTTTTTTGGCATGGTTATGGTTAGGTCGAATGATAGAAAAAAAGTACTTTTTTTTTAAATATATCACTTTTAGTTTGACGATCGGTTTCGAATTTTTATTTCAAATTCTTCTAATTTTTTTTAAATATTTTATATATTTTTGAAAAATATATGATAGAATTAAAAAATTAATTTTGTGCATCTTAGTTAAAAAACTGGCGTAATAGTTCACTTAATTTTTTGTAACGTATTGTAAATTTAAATGGAGTAGTTGATTTGCATATATTAATGTAATAAAAATTATTTCGCATTATTATTTATTTCACAAATATAAATGCTAAAAAATTTATTGTATTTGGTTATACACGTTGCTTTTAAATTTATGTTTTTACATCAAAAATAACATTCTTACTGCAACGATCGATTAATAGATGTTATACAGGGTGTAACAAAAGTAACGCATAATAGCTGAAACTTTTTAATTTAAAGAGTTAGATAAAAATGTTAAATACAAAAGTTTTTCAGTTAATTTTAGACAAATATGCAAAAACTAAATTTTTTTATCTAACTCTTTAAATTAAAAAAATACAGGAATTGTGCATTACTTTTGTTACACCCTGTATATGTATAATATGATAATATATCTAGTATGCTTCCCAACATTTTTATGATTTATAATTGACTATGAATAAAATAAATTTTAACGAAGTAAGAATTTGAAATAAAAATTCGAAACCTGTCGGCAAATTTAAAGTGTAATATTTAAAAAAAAGTACCTAATCCCATTTGATTTGAAATTAGCATTACAAATTGATGTTAAAAATACTTGACATTTTGAAAAATTAGAATATTCACGTATTATTTTTTTTAATTAACGTAAAATTATGTTATGGATTGAAAACGGCGACTACTACTCAGATGACCCGAGCAAAATTAATTTAGTTTTTATGTACCCACTCCTTCAAGATTAAAGTTCCTAGTCTACTGATTTTTGACATAAAAACGTATTATTGGTTACGGATATATCAAAAAACCAAAGAACATTAAATGGTTTTGATTAATTTCAAAATGTTGGCATTAATTACAAAATAAGTTATTTGTGTCAATTTTTAAATTAACACACTTATCGATTTCGTTGATTTCTGTTGATTTAAGTAGTTTTATATTAGTTATTTTTTTTAATGTACCTAATATTGTATCTTTGATTATGTGAGCTAAGATTATAGTTTTTGTAGTTCTGAAGAAGGAAACATTTTCCGAAACCGGTTAGTACGTTAAAAATGTAAAGGTTTATTTGAAAAGTCCTTATTCACTTTTTCTATCATTCAACTTTTTATTATGAATGTTTTGGATTTTCAAAGTTATGCTTATGTTTTCACAATTTACAAAAAATATTTGCCGGTAAATTTAATAAATATCTATAAATTTCTGAAAATCTCCAAAATTGCAAGTACCTTTTAATGCATAATCTGGATTTGCAGTAAACTAAAAAACTTAAGTTAATTTAATAATGAAAAATGTTATATTTTGATATTTTTTTGCTCTCTTGTATTTTGTTAATCTACACCTTTTCCAGTTAAATTTCAGAAAAGATCAATTCAATTTCAGAAATCATCAGCAATTTTAATTCAAAAACGTGAATTGTATTTCAGAAAGTATTCAGAAAAACAAAATTAATTTCAGAAAATAGCTATCATTTGTATTTCAGAATTATCAATTGTATTTCAGAATCAATTATTGTATTTCATCACTTGAAAATCAGAATTCATCAATTTAATTTCAGAAAGTGTGATTGGTATTTCTGAATGATTTAGCTACCAACAGCCATGTCTTTCATAGACAAGGTAACTTTAAAAAGTAAGCGATCGCTTTAAAACGTCAAATATCAATTTTATATATTTTTATTTTTCAAGTCACACTAGGGAATATAAAAAAATGTTTAAAATGACGCAAAATTAAATTAAATTATAATTTTGGATAAAATTTTATTTTAAAAATCTTTTAACAATTAGATGATCAAAAATATTTAAAACGGATTTTTTTTTAAATTAAACCTTCTCAGGAATACGTTTTCTAGGCCATCGAAACTGCCCCTTCATATACCCAAAATGTTTAAAAACAAATCTGAAAAAAATGTAGTTCTGTAAAAATTTCAGCCAGCTGTTGCTGATATTTTTCAAGAAATTAAAAACAACGAAATTCCAAAAAAATAAAATCTTGAAAATTATAAAAATAAATCTTCAAAAATTATAAATAAATGTGGACTATTTAAAAAAATGCATAATTAAAGAAAAATAATTTAAAATTTACAACCCTTATTTTAATTGACATCTTAAAATAAATGTTAAAATTTTGAACATTTCAGAGATTTAAAATTGTCTTAGTTCATTTTCAAGTGTTTTCGACCTCTTCTAACTCAAAAAAGATCTGTATTGATATTTAATTGGTTTCAAAAGTTTCAAAATATTTAGTTTAAATTATAAAATAATTATTTTTGAGATAGCCACTTAGTCGTTTATCACTATTTCATTTTTATAAATAATTACTTATATTGAAAAATATGATAATATAATTTTAGTTAAATACAGAAATTTTATATCTGTAATTTTATGTAACCATAAAAAAATCACGATTTTTATTATAATATTAAAACTAATAAATATATTTCTAATTGTCTGGTTTTTCACTGCGATGCTATTGCAATGTTTAAGCTGATAGTTTTAAAAATATAAAAAAAGTTTACAATAAATACAACCCAAATTACAAAATTTCATTCAAACGATCATTTTCACATCAAATTTATTTTTATGGAACCATTGTTCATCCCAAGTCTAGTTCAAATCATAAAAGTTTTTAATAATTCATTTAAATCCTTGCTTTGTCATATTTCACCGGACGAATTTTAAAAAATACTATTTCGAGGTAAAAAAGAATTTAAAAATAAATACTTAACTTGCTTTAATGTTTTTAATACAATATATGAACTTACATAATATGAAAAGCATGTAATAATTTTTTTTTTTAATATTTAAAACAAAATAATATAAAAAAATCTTGACACATAAATTTACTCGGATATAACAAAAATCACTTCTTTTTAATATAATAATAACGTTAAATGCCAAGAGAAATATATAAATTTTTACCTTCTTTTGTGAAATGGCATTAACGTAGTTGAAGGCTCTTGGCACTTTTCCAAGATATAAACAAGAAAAAATATGCCATTCGTTTTAATAATTTTATAGAAAAATCGCAAAATAATTTTTATAAATAAAACAACCACGTTCTTTAAAAAATATATCATATTCATAAAACAAATTGTTCTATTAGTAATGATAAATGTAAAGAAATGGCAATTTTTTAAAAACTAAATTATGCAAAACAGTTAACATTTCTCATTTCTACTGTACTTACATAGACCACATTCTCGGTTGCAAATATTCAGTTGATGTATAATTATTAAATAAAACTGTTATTTGTATACACATTTTTGTAATTTAAACACTGTTAAAATAAATATAATTTCAGTTGGAATTACTTTTGATGTTTTTCTTTCTAATTTTATACTTTATTAAAATAATTATCATACCTGAACCGTGATATGAGTTTCAACCACATAAAGCGTTATTAATATTAATTTAAAACACATTTCTTTGTAAAATGTGCTGTAAAAGTAATTAATGACGATACATTAGCGTCACACATAAATTTTATTAAGTAATAAATTTGAAATAAAATTAAACTCTCGCCTGGTATAAAATATTTTAGCCGCATAATCCTCAATAATAGAAAACGATAAAAATATATTTTTTAATTTAGATAAATTGTTTAAATTTGTGTTGTACTAAAGTGGCATTTGTGAGCTAAAGCGGTTATCAGCCAACGAACAATCCATTCAAAACTTGCCCAATGACAATGTGTTTTTGAAACGTTCCCGCCGATATGTAAAATAGATAGCATGAGTTTCCCAATTAAAAGTTTTCCCACTAACTGATAATAGTCAACCTTTTCAATATAGAACAAATTTTGATACAAGCTTCATTTTTGTACTAAAAAGAATTAAAAAAAATTGTTTTTATTACATAAATCCCTATTAATTTTCTTTATTTTTTTTGTGTATTAATAAATAAATATGTAATAGAATTATGGTTTACTAAAATATTAATGACATAAGTGATATGATTTAAGGTTGTTAGAAATGGTGTAAGTTTTAATTACATTTATGTCCTCTTTAATCGGATTAAATATTTGAAACAACCTAATAATTCCTTCTTTAGCTTTTGTTAAATGATAAAAGTAATAGAGTAATTAATAAGACTCATTATAAATAACTATATTCTATAAGAAACCAGCAAAAAACCAAACATTGTAAAATTTATACAAAAAGGTTACCCGGCGCATTCGCCAAAAATAAAATAAAAACGTTGTTTGTCCATTTGGATATATCTCCTAAACCATTAACATTCTATCAATAGAAAACTTGTAAAAATGACATCGATTGATGAAAAAATATACAGGGTGTTCCATTTGTAAGTTTTGTTTAATTGGTCAATTTCATGAGGCAGCCTGTGAAAAACTTTTCACAAATTTAAATTTGACATGATTGCTGTAAACTAGACGATATTAAATTATTTTCATCAAAATTTTAAACTTAAATTGTTATTTATTTTAGAGTAGAGACTTTTCAAAAATGTAGGAGTTTTTTTTTTCTCATATATGGCAAATATCATCAATAACCTTAAAAGGTTATACAAAGTATGATAATTATAATGTTATAATATACTGGATGTTCCATTAAAAAACGTAGGTAAATTTGTTGTGCCATCTTGGAACGGACAAAAGTATTGTATATTCTGTCGAAAACTGGGACACCCTGTATCTACAACTCCATGCACAAGAAAATTATAATAATTCCCATCACATATGCAGTGAAAATTAATTTCTAAATTGCGGAAAGTAATGACCAATCCCCAGCTTCACTTTAATTAAATGCATCTATATAAATTTGTCTTGCAAAGCTTTAAATGGCAGTTTTTTATGGAAATGAAAAAGTACACATTAAACAAATTAATTGACTTATTACTTTAATAATCTACAAAGGAGATTAAATTTTATGTTTTGGCTTTAAAATAATTAAAAATTTTTAATATTGACGGTTAAGCAGTGAAATTTCTTTTTGGAATTATTTAAAAAAGAATAAAACAAAGTGAAGAAGTAGTGATATTTTCGCGTACAACATTGCCCTTTTGAACGTGGAGTCGAGTTCCAAGGGAGTTATGAGAATTATGTGTCCGGTTGCATGGGGTTGGGGGTTTGGAATGTCGGCATCAGCGGTGTGAGGTGGCGGATTATCGAGAATTCCGTTCGCATACCCTCGCTCAAAATGCGTGATACATGTATATTATGCGCTCATGTCAGATTATAAAAATATTTTAATGCGTGCGATGTTTAATCAAATTTTGATTTGGTAATTCTAAACATCTCACCACTCACGATATAATTTAAGACCATGTTATAATTAATTATTTAACATATAACGTACTGTTATAGAGATAATAGTGCAACTCATAATGAGTTATAACGCCATTCGTTATGCCCTCCAGGTACAATTATGGCGCTCATAAACTGATACAGAATAACCATAAATAAACGTACGTGATCAAGAATTTCTTATAAGTATTATGTACTATAGAGTATTCGCCCAATAAATAGGATTTACAACCTAACATGACACTGAATCAAATCAATGCAGCTGGAGAATTGTAGTAGGGACCCCCACTACATCCTCCTACGAGAACCAGGAATACAAGTTAAATGAAGTGGACCGTTCTACCGCCGTACCACGTATGATAAATATCGAATTAAGCCACGCCTTATTTCTAGGTACGACATGCGTTGGTAATAGTTGCCTCTTTGTGATTGTTAATTTACGCTACCTCAAACGAACACGTATCGTTTTTCTTAATTAAACATCCGTTCAAGAGAAAGTTGCATTCCTCACGTGTTTTTAAATGTAAAAGAAAGGGAGGGAAACAGTTTGGTTGTCTAGCCGTAGTCCGCACGACACATATTTATTGAGTGAACACTTTATACACCTTTTTCAATTGTATTTTACAAAACATCAATTGTATTTCAGAATCATTAATAGTATTTCGGAAAGCATCAATTGTATTTCAGATAAATCACTTTAATATCAGAAAGCATTAATTGTATTTTAGATTCATCAATTGAATTTCAGAAAACATCTATTGTATTTCAGATAAATCAAATAAATTTCAGAAGGTTTCAGTTGTATTTCAGAAGCATAAATTGTATTTCAGAAAAATGACGAATTTTGATTTTCAAATGCCGCTTTCTGAAATATAATTGATGATTCTGAAATACAATTGATAGTTTCTAAAAATAAAATGTTTTTTTCTGAAATACAACTCACGTTTCTGAATTATAATTGATGATTAATGAATTTGAAATGATCGTTTTCAAAATTCAACAGGAAAAAATTTAAGAAAAAAAAACTAAAATAATGGTATAAGTGAATGAATATAGGTAGTAAATTCTTTATGTGATATTGGATCGTGTATGAGTATTAAATCATTTTAGAAAAAAGTTTTGTTTTTGTAAAAGTTTGCTCCATTAAATAATGCCCTGGAGTATATTATGTATGAATTTTACGAGTAATCTCCAACTTTAAATACGCATCCCAACTTCATGTAAGATTTATGTAGAGATATATGGTTTTGTTTTATTGATCTTACATAAGGTCGTGCATAAATAATGTGGGTCGCGTAAAATGATGCTAAAACCCCTTAACACCAACTTTGCATTATGATTTCTATTATCCTTCTAACGTCTTGGTCCTGGTTTAGTTTTACGATCACGTTAATAATTTACCAAGATGAAATTAAGATTTGTTGTCATATTCACTCAATACAAATATTAAATTTTCCTTGAAGCATCTTTTATTACACTAATTTATATCGTTGATCGAATCACAAGAGGTTCTTCTTATTGCTTTTTACTTCGTTTTCCAAATTAAATTGGCAAAATACTAACAAAAACAAAAGATTGACTCCGACAAAAGTTAAATATTTAAGATGTGGGCTAATTAAAAGATGATCCTTATTTTGCAATTCTTCATCACATGAATATGATTTTTCCCACAACTGTATTCTGATGTTTATAGATTCAGAACCATAAAGAGGTCGAACAGTAGATAAAAAGCATCTACAAGATTTTAGATGATTAAATTCTTCAGTTTTGCCATAGAGTGGATGTAAAATGTAGTTTTGTTGAATTTTATTTTCTTACATGCTCCCTTCAGATCGTCTTATATTTGGAGGAGCGATCCCATAAATTGTGTGAATATGACTAATTAATATTGGTCTAAGGCATCCAGTAATTATTCTACAACTTTGATGTAAAACAGTATCCATTATTTGGCATGTCATCTTTTCCAAACTGAAGAGCCATATATTCTTCTGCCGAAAAACATAAAGATACTGCAGTAGTTCTTAAGGTTTTAGGAGCAGTACCCCATTTAGAACAAATCAATTTAAAGAGACTTAAATATACGTAGACTAATTTATGTTCAATGAATAAATGAAAGGCCGAAAAAATGCTAATTTGGACAAAAACCCAAAACGAAAGCTACTGAACGAATAAAATGCTAAATAAAATACTAAGTTGTATTAATTTTAATTTTCTTTTTATATATTTCTAGTTTGATTTTTATATTTTTAGTATTTAATTTATTAGTCAGATTGATAAAAATTCTTATGTACAGTAGTCAGGAATACTGTAATATGCTGAAGATTCAGGAAGTTTATAGCGAAAGATATATCCCAAGAAGAAGACATCCACAACTAATGTTATTCGAAAGCTTGATCAGAAAAGTAGAGAAACTGGAATGTTAACATCTGTCGCTGGTGGTCCATGATATACGTGTTAACTCTCAATACGCAGGAACAAATTCTGAATTCATTGGAAACAGATCCAATCAGCAGAACGAGAATTATTTCCAACGAGTTGGTTCCTTACAAATAAAGGCGTCTTTGAATTTTGCTTCACTAAAGTCCAAGCTCTCTCACCAAATAACTTTCCACTTAGGGTAAATTACTACAACTTTTTTTTTGGGTCAAATACCAGCTGATAGTAGTTTTATTTCCCGTGTTTTGTGTACCAAAGACCCTAATTTTTCGAGAGATAGATTTTCCTACAAACACAATAGTTTTAAGCCCAATAATATTACTACCTCAATTAAATGGAGAAAACTTTTTAATGATCTGGAAGATGGTTTTGATTATCATCATTTAGTTGCAATTAGAAAGATGTAGTTAGGTGGTGCTACACCACATTTTGGATTGACAGTTCACAATGAAAAAGATAAAAATAAAGAAGATTTGATAAACAGAAGTGAGAATGCTGCACAAACGGTAATATTTATAATTTTACAAAGGGTTCAACTAAATATTCGACACAGTGCACAAATTTAGCTTAGTGGTGCAAAGACAAAATTTCAAACAGTTTTTGTAGGAGCTTTTTTCTAGTAGATACAAACATTTATAATAATTATTTTTTTTTAGTTCCTACCACAATAGTTGGTCGAATTTTATTTTAAAAAATCAACTTTGGATACTTATAACTGCTCAGGGATGCATTTTTTGATATACGTAAATAAGATCATATCAACTTATTTTTGGGTCTACTATCTCCAGTTAAACGTTGTCGGTTGAGTTTTTAGACATCCTGTATAATCAAAATAGATGGTCACCTAATGTTTAGAAAGGTAAATCACTTAATACATCCCCATTTTTCAAATATTGAAATGGTCATATTTTATAAATACATATATAAATATTTTTTCCGACGACCATATGAGAAAATCGTATATGTCATTCATATTAGTAGTTTAGAAAATCTTTCATTTCAACACTAGTGACTTTGACTTTCTATGTTGTAACTGTCAAATAGTTCTTGTAATTTTCGATAGAGGCGCTGCGAAGGAATTCCGAAAGCCCTCTCTTGGATTTTTTTGAACTTGCAAAAAAAGGATAGTTCAAATAAAAATTTATATTTAACCCCGCCAATATTACTAATTTTATTATTAAAATCATTATATAATTCACTTTTCTGTAAATTTTAAATAAAATAGGAACATTTTTTATTCGTTTCGATAAGTTGCTTCCGTCAAAACAGCGCCACCTATAATTATTTACATTTAACTAAAAATAATCGATAACTTCAATGTCAGCTGCTGTTAACATAGGTTATGTTATGTTGTTACTACAAAATATTAATAATGGTCGCAAAATCTCCGTAGTCGTCGGAAAAATAGCATACACAACTCGCAGAAAGTGAATTTCGTTGCTCGTGTAATATCCTCACTCGCCTAGCGCCTCGTTCCGGTATTTTCTCACTCGCACAAAGTTCGTCACTTTCTAGCTCGTTGCGTAATATACTATTTCGAAATGGATTCGATGAATTACTTGATGATGTTCCTTTGAATATATAATTTAGTTTAAATTTATGGTGCGCGTTATACCTACTAATACTATCCGAGAATTTCCCATAATCAATACCCAAATTGATGGATTGGAAGAGGAAAGAGTACGAACAGTGTTATGGTAACCACGGCCTCCTCACTTAACAAATTGGGTGTTTATTCCTGTACTAGGAGGTACAGGTCCTTTGTGCATAGCCGTTTCTGGTTCTTTGTTGTAAAATCTACAAACAAACTTTCCATCAAATTTTCCACAAATGTTGCTTTACAGTCATTTGTCCTGTAATTATGTAGTTCTGTGGCAGTTCTGAGCTGAGTTCTGAGTACTTTCCCAAGGAAAAGATAATACCCATCCTAGATCGGTAACGCTCAGGTTTCCAGGGGGGATATCCTGAATGATTTGGTATATGACACTTTAATAGTTTATAATAACTTCGAAAGGCTTTTCTGTATGTATTTTAGGAGTTATTCAGTCTGTCCACATTTCTAGAATAGGACTTCTTATAAGTTTCATGTGTCCTGCCGTTTCACGTAGAGTTGACATTTCCTTCTGAAGTCTATGGATTCCCATCCTTGCCTCCTTTTCTACTACTAAGTGTAACGGAGGAAGGTCCAAAAGGGTCTCCATAGCTGACGAATGCGTTGTTTTTATGGGCCCCGTTATACCAAGACAAGTAATAAGTCTTTATATGTTGCTCAGTCTTTTTCTCGTTGTGTGCTGCATACACTGGTATACAGCCAGTGTACAGTTGGTCCCAGAATGAAGTAAGCAGACACAAAAGACTCGATTGCTGGCTGAGCTCAGACGGCTCCGCGTATGCCGGCACGTTTTCTCCATTTTTACTCGTGATTCTTTTGTATCTTACTTCATTATGCGACCAGCTATACTATTTTGGGATAAAGACCCAAGCTTTATCGAAAGTTCGTCTCACTAATGTCAGGGTAATCTCCGCCTTTCTTATAATCCCATTGGACGTAGTGACTTCTATGTACCAAGGTATAGTATCTTGGGTTTACTAGATATCTCCTACGTATAAAAAGAATTATTGTTGTCTTTTCCGGATTGAATTTTAGTCTTTTCCCTGAAGTCCATTTGAATACTGTATTGAGTGCATACTGCATGCGCTCCCTGACTGTGTAATTAAATTTACCTTCCACCACTACTATCAGGTCATCTGCGTACCCAAGTGGGGAAACCTTTCTTCGCCGAGTTCCCTTAGGAGTCCATTCATGACTAGGTTCTATAGAACGGGTCCAAGAACTCCATCGTGAGAGTATCCACTCTCACTGTCAAGGTCTTCTCTTGAAGTTTTACACATACCAATCTACTTCTAAGAATGCGGTATATCCAGCTGCAGCATGATTCCTCGAGGGCCCTATTAGTAGAAGTATCTCTTTGTTTTTCTACTCGGTTTACCTAGTGGTGGTTTCTGTGGACACACCTTCTCTATAGACATATTGCTCCTGTGACATTGGGCTTAACAATCGTAGCAGTTTCTCAATTGTCTTAAGTACAAATGACATAAGACTAATTGATTAATGTTAGTTTTCGAGTTATATCATTTTTAAAATTACAGTTGGTAATACTTGCTCTGCTCTTGGATCGTGGATTGGTTGCGGTGGTTTTAACTTGCCCTCAAGACCCTCCAATCTTCCATCATTAGATTTTTGCTTGAAGAGGTGGTTAAAAATTGAGATTTATAAAGAAAAGGTAGGAGTTTGGGATGTACTAGTCCGATATATTTTGTATGCTGCAGCTCTAATAAAAACTATAAGATATTAAAAGAGCAATAGCTAGTGTTCATAGAAGAGCGTAAAAATGTTTATACGCACGTGGGAATATCTTTCAAAATGTTCTATGAATTCAAAATAAGATAAATGTGCTGCTATATTATACTATACAGTCTCACACAATATCACCCTCCTCGAAGCGCATGCGTCTAAATCTCACTGGTGAATCCAAACTCACTTGGTCTGAACCAGGCGAATCAACATTCACGCGTGAGATTTTAATGCATGCGCTCGAGGAAGGTGAGATTGACATTCACTTGGGTGAGTTTCAGGAATCCAGCTCCTGAAGATGGCTTGGGCCGAAACAGGTACATTGAGATTTTAATAAATACTTATACTGTAAGGAAAAGTACATTTTTATTATACGTCAACACAATCCTTATAAAATGGAACTCAAATTAGATGAATATGAAATATTAGTTAATCAACTGACTATACTTTTATCTACAGGAAGAATAATAGTTTTTTTCAGAAAGTATGTTTAAGATATCTGGTTTATTGTAAAATTTCTACTTTGGAGTACCTATAAATCTAATTATACTTCTGTAGTGGACTAGGGTCATTAAAATAATGGAAGAAGGGATATATGACAGGAAGTTACAGCTCTCATATAGGAGATTCATTCTACTCCATTATGGCATAGCTTATAAAACCTAATTAATTGGTGTGGACTCGTAATACGAAAATCATAATATGGTATGATATAATTTGAGAAAAGTCATTAAAAACATTTGTGTTTATAATGGATACATAGTGTAAATTTTCAATAATTTATTTATGAATGAAATTTTAATAATGCAATTTTGTGTAGGTGATGTGATGTGGGTAGTGAAAATGTAAATAGGTTTATTAGTGGTGCATGTAAAATGGTTGTTTAGGGTTAGAAGCGATGATAATAAATATGAGTTAATTTTTGGTTTAAGTGTTTAAAGTGTAAAGAATTATTTATTCGGCGAAGAGTTAAGGAGCTTTTAGGTGTATTTAATGCAATCGAAGTCGGCAGGGAAGTGGTCGTACGTTAGGTGGCGCGCATAGCTTTGCGGCGCACGGGCGTTAAAATATTAACAAGTTCATTATGATATCTGGGCTCCGGTTAATAGGGTGTGAATAAGTGATGGTCGCCGTCGATAGGACCAACCCCCTCAACAATTTCGACACGCGAAATGAGTCGCTGCACGCACGTGCGAATAATTTCGAAAGAGAGCACTTTTTCTGGTGGATCAAGCAAGAATCAAGTAGCAAGCTGCAAGAGAGAGGGATGAATCAGCGTTTTTCATTGTAAGCTTTTTGGAATGTTTTACTTTAACATTCCCTCCGAGTCGGGGATTAACGGCGTGTATTTCGTGCACACTTGACGGAGTTTTAAAAATGCGTCAAGTGGGTTCTTTATGCCGATACGTATCTGCAAAATAGCTGTTCCGCGTTGCAGCATTAATGAAAAATAATCCCTTATCTCTAATATTGCTAATAACCGAAGTGGGTCCGGGTATGAAATTACATATGATATATAATTACGGTCTTATCGCGCATTCACACCCAACGTCAGCCTAAATAAACACACATTAGTTTGGCGTTTAAACACGTGTTTTGCACGTGCATTCAATACAAAAACCCTTGCCTGATTTTAATATAAAGCTATTAATAATTGATTGTTTTCGTTTGAAAAAAATTAACCGTAATTAAAATAATTGAGGCAAATATTTGCACGCTTCTCTCAGCAGTAATACACAATAAGAGCACGGTAGCAGCGATTACTTTAAACGCTCATTACATTCGCGGTTAGTCAGCAGAATTTGAATCATTGTTGCACAACAATAGACCCTCCACCCCATAAGCCGGTAATAATTCGTATATTTCAGGTAATGTTGGGAAACAAGAGATGAGCCTGGCGGCTCCACCATTATATGACTGAGCGAATGTGTGGCACGCTTACAATAACGCCACGTGGAGTAATTAAAAATATTTTTGTTCAACCTAATGTTTTAGCTTTTACTATCATGCACCCTTTTGTTTTATTTTAATAAGTCCCTCCCCAAGTCGTGCGCTTTGTTTGACCCTTTAATATTCCACGTGTCAATCTGCGCCCGAAACAATTACGATTATAATAATCCTTCTTATTAACTTGTACAATAAATCACCCCCAATTATTTTATATATATTACCACAATAACATAATAATTGAATAGGCGTACAAAGCTCGAACGCATAACTTCTCAAACTCAGAAATTGCCTCAACGCTCTATCTTCCATCCCCTTTACTTCCCTACTTCCTGATTGTGTTGAAGCGAATAAGATTGATGAAACGTTCAACGCGTTTCAAGCGTGATAGTCGAATATTCGGGCGGGAGTCTTCCTTATCACCAACAGATGTCGTATAAATCGTTGCGCGCCACTAGATGCCACCAACAGATTTCCCCGGGTCCTGCTACATACTTAAAATTGCTCTGCTTACAAGTATAACTGCTTATTATATTTGCTCAACAGTTTTCTTTTTATTATTTTCCTATTTAATTTAAGTTATTAAATACTTTATTGCATATCCTTTTCCCTTTATTTTACCCACACAAATTAGTTTTACAAATTAAATATTAGGATATTGGTCATATTCTCCCCCAAGCTACTAGAAATATAAACTAAAAAAAATCATGAATAAGGGACCTTATAAGCCCCGATTATTGGGAGATGAATATGACTAAATGCTTTAATAGTACCTTCTTCTAGAAACGACATCAACGTTAATAATTTTTATTCCACGATAATCGAATTTAAACCCAATGTTCTTTTTATACATAAAGTTGTTCATGTGGATATAGCTTTTAATCAATATTTAAGTGTTTTTGTAGTGGTCTTGTAAATAAGAAAACTTTGTTTTTCTGAACCGAGCAATTTTCCGAAAAAAGCGGTAGGAATTATAGGTGGTTGGTGATTTATGGCCGCCTACTCCAGTCGAACGATACAACAGGGCACTTTATTTTTTGTTTTGACCGCGTTTTGTATATGTATAATAGTATGAACCGAATTTCAGATATATTTCCGAGAAGCCTCAACTGATGAACAGGTTGCATTTAAGGTAAAACTCATCCAGAAACTTTTTTAGTTTTCCAAAAATATGTTAAATTGCCGAATGTCCTTTGAGTCCAGAGAACGAATGCGCAAAGGGGGGTATATATATATATATATATAACTGTCGTAACGGTGCCTGAAATTGCGATAAGTTTTAATAGCAGAAGGGTGATTTGACTACTTGGCGCTTAGGCTGGATGCATGTTTGTCCCAAATGAGTCAGGATAGGATATTACTACTTAGCGCTTAGACTGGGCGCATGCTTGTCATAAGCAGTAATTTTAGGGTGAGGTGCTACTTAGCGCTTAGGCTGGGTATGTGCCACTCCCAAGTAGTGAGTAAGACGAGTAGTCTTTCTGGCACGCAATTTCAGGCACCGTTATGACGACTGTACATGGTCCTTCGAGCCAGTTGATCTTCTTCAGCCAGAACTAAGATCATCTACCAGACTCAAGATGGAGTCAACCAGTTGGAAGATCAACTGCTCCGAATAACAAATCAGGAAATCAAAATGCAAAGATTGCACAAGTCCTCCCAGCAGTTAAAAGACATGGGAAAGGGGGAACAAAACATCCTAAAACTAAAACATCTCATCGCAAAGCTAGAAAAGGAGTTCGATGTATTCAAAGAGATACACGTAGATATTCTAGTCTATGAAGTGAATTATACTGACAAATATTTCACAGAATCTCAGTTTGATAAATTAATAAAAGCATCACAAGCATTGTTAATGCTCAAACAAGGATGGAGGCTAGCACTATCAAACTATCGAAAATCAAAACAGCAACAATCCAAGGCTCCGAAGACATTTTCGACCACTCGTATAATCAACATACGCACCTGACAAGGGTACCAAAACAGTGGACAGCGTTCCCTGAGAGTCACGAAGAAATCCCACATATAAAATGAAAATCACCAAAACTTCACACAACCAGGGTTTGATTTAAGGGAAAACGAAGTTGCCACAAGCATTGATCAACCAAAGATACAGCTTCGGTCTAGAAAACTAGAAAAAATCAATATACCAATGTTGTTAGATATTGTAAAGCAAGATGATGGAGGCCCGGCTCAAAATACCGAATTGAGTTGGATGGTCTCCGAAACCCTAAGATCGCATCTCAAAACAATGGATGTGACAAGCTGCACTAGCAAATGAAAGAAAACAACTGACGTAAAACCAGTGAAACCCATACGAGCAGGAAAAGTCGAAGAATTGCCAAGAGAAGAGGACAAAGTCCACTTAGCTTAGCTGTCGATAAGTATACCGTAATCTTTCATTCTGTAAATTTTCAAGTACTATCTCAATGACGTCGATTAATAAAAAAAATCGCTTCTTTGACGTCTAATATCTAGCTCCCTTACCCGCTGTGCAGTAACGTAGTGCTCCTTAGTAATGGAACATATTACCGTAAAGTTTGTCCATATTCCAGATGACGTCGCAAACTGGTCTCCAGCTCTTAGACTAACAGGCTAATTGTGCCAAAAGGAGTTGACCTGAAGCCGTTAAACTCTCCGATGAACTAATAGACAAGCTCGAAAACAAGAAACCAACCTACAAATGGCAAAGGAAGATGGGCACGAATGAAACACCACACCCAAATCACAACTGCACAAGTCATAGGGATCAAATTAGGAGCCATCATCATCACTGGAACCATTATCCGAGATGTTAAACCAGCAACACCCTGTTGGAGTCCAGTTCCTGAGAAGCCTTACATCATGATCGTGATATTCCCGCGACTTTGACCTTGCCACGACGCGACGGTCCTACAGAAAAATTACTCTAGCCTTCTGAAAGCGGGCAAAATTTCCGACAATTTCTACAATCACAAAAAGTTTCTATTTTAAATCGTTCTTGAGATATCTGCTTTTAAAGACCGCCTATTTCCGGAAAAAGCTGTTTCGGATCAAATTTTTCGTCAAACTGTACTCTTAACATAGTAGATTTCGGATTTTTTTACTGTAATGTGGTAGGTTTATTGCTTGAAATTGGTACATACATTTTATTGCATTCATTTGGCATTTTGTGTATCTATTTATTAATGTAGGTTATTGTAATGCTTCATTATATAAAATAAACCTTAACAAAAATTCAACAAATCAGTAACCTTGACATAGTTGTTGATGGAAGATTTCAGATACGTACAATGCCTAAGGTACCACAGCTATCATGGAAGAAGTTTTACTGTAGTTTTTGATGGTAATACCAACACCAGATCCAGATCCCAAAACGAGCCTGTTATTGGCGTGACATATTCCTCGTGAAACCTGGCAGAGGAAAAGTCTCCACAGCAACATACTTTTCTTAAGATCTGCAGCAGCTGCGGCCGAAGTACATTCTGTTTCTGCATCCTTTCACATACTGCGTGATACCAGCTTTCAGGAGGAGCAAAGTCAAGTTTGCCAAATTATTCAATAGGAAAATCCATAAAAGAAGTAGCTGAGGTATTTGCCAGCTCTTCATCGACAACATGTAAGATCGAAAGAAAATTTAATAATTGGGAATCACCTCTTGAATTTTTGACCTGTGTATAATAAAACCTTGTAAATATATTGAAATGATCCCAACATTTGGTACTAATTTATTAATAAACCCTATAATGAATGACTCTAAATGTTGGTTTATAGAATTTAATGACATTACGAGAGTATATTAATAATCTAGTCCGGAAAATTCATCACAAGAAATTTATCTTGAAAAATTCAACGCAAAAATACATGGGGGTAAATTTTACCAATTTTGTTTTTGTGATTGTGCTGTTTTAATTTTTTTAAAAGAACCTGTTATTTTTTTATAAATAACTTGCAAAGCTCGACTCTAAAGAGGAACATGAATGTTAATCTGCATTTACCCGCTTTTATGTTTTGAAAAAATAAGGTATGTAAATAGTATATGATCCTACACTTAATAATCCAAAAAAACGGAATTCAAATTAAGTAGCAACTAGCTCAAATTGTATCTCTTGCCCTAGTGAATAATGATCTTGTTTTTTATAGTTTTTTTTAAATACTACTCTTCAAGTATCGAACACTAAAATAAAATGATACATCAGAACAGAGAGTTGACATCCATGGAAATATTTGTGAAGTGGATTTTTAACCGGATACATTGCCAATTTACAAATTTCATAAAACTCATCGTTTCCACATCAGAGATAGATATTTTTAAGAATAATACATGGATAATACAGGATGTGTCTTATTTATGTTGTAATATTTTTGTTGATGATTCCTTGGAGCGAAATATAAAAAGAAATCGTATAAATATGGGTCTATATTTGCTTCCCTTGGGAGTTGTTTGAAAATGTATGTAAAAACATCTTAAAAACTCAATATACAAAAATTATTTGAAATTTTAGTCATTATTTTCTTATGTAATTCTAGTTATTACTGCTTTATGGCACGTAATTTGGAGCAGGTCATTGATAAAAGCATAGTTTGTAGAGACTCAGATGAAATTCATTATTTTCTCGAAGACGAAACATGAAAAAATAATCGTTTAACTTCAATAAATTGTTGGAGGAAATAAACCAATTTTATGCAAGCTTTACAATTTTTTTTCCTAACCTGATATTTACAATTGAAAAGCCATATTTAGTAATATATAACTTTTTAAATTTCTTCTACGTAATATACAATATAAAGAGCCTTCATATCGAAATTATTGTTGTGGATGATAAGTCTGGTGAGCAGATAGGATCGAAGAAACGAAGCACTTTTGCAACATGCAGTAATGACTAAAATATCTAATATTTGATCTGATTTAAAGTCATCGGTACGAAAAATCGTAATTGATAGGAAAACGTTGTTATACATCTAGACAACCCTTTTTAATATTTTGTCCCAATTTTTTGAGGTAATTGTATGTCATATGCAGCATCGATGGGGAGATCCAATTATCCACCTATTCCCCTTCACTTCGTCGATTATTTGACAGTAACATAAATGATATTACCCACGTATACTTCATAAATACTAGCTGTCGATAAAAAAAGCACCCCAAAACCTAAACAGCGCACATGTAAAATTATTAACACAATTAAGGAAGTGTTTTAGTTTGGTTGGAAGCCTTGAAAGGAGCCTGCATTTAATTTTAATTTTTAATAAGCTCAATGTCCTGCTAGTTTCCACATGTGATAAGATGGCGGGTGGTTGAGGAAATAAGAATGTAAGAAAAGCTCAGGTGAGCACGCGAGGGCGGTGCTGTGGATGTATTGGCCACGACACGTGCGTGACCGTTGGAGCCGCCAATGGGACCCGTCACGTGCACATCCACGTAGCTGGCCCAAAGGTAACTTGCACCCAGGACCTAGCACGCCTTCCACCAATAGTTCGCTGCAATGCACGCTATTAGAGCTAGATGCCCACTGATTTTTCTACGAAAAGGATTATTTTAGGAGTAAGCTCCCGAAAGCTCACCCTCTACAAAGCTATTACGCGCCTAGCGTTAGTTTTAGTAAGGTAGGATACTTTTTCATTAAGGAATACGTTTTCAAAACATTATGTACAATTTTTACCTATAGATGTTACATTATACAAAATTTTTCTCCCCGTAAAAATGTTACAAAATAATTTCTTTCCAAACGCTTGAATTTTTATAAAATACATAATAGATTTTCATTATTATTCGACATACTTTAATAAAAATACCAATAAGTTGCTGCTTGTTTCCCATCATATTTGTAAAAAATTCCATGATGTAATTACTCAAAGAACTGTTTCTATGAAATAGTAAACTTTTTATTAATCGTACCAAAATCTAATGTGATTTAGCCTGAACAGAAAAAAATAATACTGTACTAAATTAAAAACACATAATAGAAAAGCCCTAGTAAATGATTTTTATTTCACAAAAGTTTTTGTTTTTATTATCTAAGAAGTGTTAGGTCATATTGGACTTGAAGTACCTACATTATACGAGCACCTTAAAAAATCTCAGCTGAATTATGTGAAAAAGAGTTTTTTTATCATCTTTTTAGTAAACCAATAAATTAATAAATCAGACATATTTATTTATTAATGTAATATTTGCTCTTAGACCTAGAAATGACTTACACGTAATTATGGATTTAGAATTCTAAATCAGTTTCAAAACTCTATATTTTTAAACTCTGATTTTGTTTTATTTATAACGATAATTTCTTGTAAACTGTTTAAAATATTTAGGTTTCGCGATTTCAAGGTCGGTTTTGCTTGACCTAGTCTATAAATCGTTTCGACCTTGCCAAGACCAAGGGTTGATTCCAAGTCGGACGAAATTTAACTTGTTTATTTCTGCGTGTTACTTGTGAAAAAAGTTGAGATGTTCCTCTTCTCTTGGTAGGAACTGTCAGAGATGTTGTTGTTGTTGTTGTTGCCGGGTTCTAAGAGGTCTTCTTCTGGTGATATTTGAAAGTTGAAAGCAACGAGAGCGATTGTCTAGATTCCTTCATGTCGCCTCAATTCCTCCTTGGGAGTGTCGAAAATTATCCATGTTTTTAGGTTCATACATCATGGTACCTAATTATATTCGGGAATTTCCCAAAACAGATAATCCCACAATACTAAACCAGACGAAAATGTAATCATAGTTTGAAAATTCTTTGAGGTTCAGTTTTAATGATTTATTATCATTTATTATAGAAATCAAACAAAAATAGTTATTATAAAGACCACTAGCTTTGTAGAATAAATCATTGCACAATTCTCCTTGGCCAGGATTCCAATGTGGGACCTCCAAATCGCATGTCTGGTGTGATTAACAGGTTCGAATCCTTGCCCAGGACAATTTTGTAGAAATAACTATCAAATCAATTAAAAATGTGCAACATATTTATGTTGGTCACAACATTACATTCATTTTTTTCAATATTTTATAATTGATCATACAGGGTGGTGATAAAGTTTTTTAAATGGAAACCCCTACTATTTTTACACATTTTTCATAGACCTTTTTATCATATTAATGATCACATAAAAATATTTAAAAAAATTTTAACCATTTTTGAAAAAAAAAATAAATTTACTCAAAAAAAAAAATATTAATTCTCAATGAAAATATTACAAAAAAAAGTAAATTTTTAATTTACAAGTAACAAATTTTAACGAAAATGTTCAAATTGTTCCCCATTGACCATTTGGCATGGTCCCATTCGAGTGTAGACACTCTCAATACTATTGTTAATAGCTTCTTCGTCAATTTGTTGCAATTCCGTCCCAATTATAAGCTCCAATTCTTGTAAATTATTAGGTCTATTGAAATAAACTTTTGATTTTAAATGTCCCCACAAAAAAAAATCTAAGGGCGTTAGGTCGAGAGATCGCGGAGGCCACTCAATTGGTCCCCTCCGACCTTTCCATTTGTTGGGAAACGTGGTGTTAAGGAATTCTCGCACCGCCCTGCCAAAGTGTGGAGGAGCCCCTTCTTGTTGAAACCAAATGTTTTGGTTAGGAATGTTGCGATTTTCATAATTGGGGAAAATACGAAGTAAAACTGGTAGCAAATCATTCATGTATCTTTCGGCAGTAAGGTTTTCATTAAAAAAGTAAGGTCCTATAAAACGTCTGCCAATCATTCCCACTTCCCACCCATACATTTAACTTTCCCTGTCTTTGACTATGGAATTCTACGGCCCAATGAGGATTTTCCTGTGACCAATACCTACAATTATGTCGATTCACTGATCCATTCAATTGAAAGGTAGCTTCATCGGAGAAAATTATACTACTTAAAAAATTTGGATTTTGATCACATCGCGCCATCATTTCTTCACAAAATTGCAGTCGGCGATCGGGATCATCTTCATTTAACTCTTGTATGAGTTTTATTTTGTATGGGTGATACTTTTCCTTTTTTAATAATTTTGCGACATAGGAATGATCCACATTATTATTTCTTGAAATATCTCTTTTTGAAATATTGGGATTTTCTTCAATCGCAAGTAATAAATTTAATTTGGTTTCTTCATTCACTTGAGGCCGTCCTTGTCGAGGCAAATCTCCTACAGATCCTGTTTCTGCAAATTTGGTAACTAACTTACTTACTGTAGATCTTGAGATTTGCGGTCTATTTGGATATTGCTCATTAAACAAAGCACAAGCTTCCCCATGGGTTCTTTTTCTATCGCCGTATCCTACCATAATTAAAATTTCGATTCTTTAGCGTTCGCTTAAACGAGGCATTTTTAATTTCGCAAAACTTAATAATTGTTGATTATTATTAAACAAACGAAGTAAGCTATTCAAGCATTGGTAAATGGATTTAAAATTTTATTTGCCATACAAAATAACGTCAACTAAAGCACTTTTATAAAGGCAATTTTTATTTCAATAAATTTTGAATATCAAAAGCTTTTTCAAATTTATAATAAATTACAATTTTATTTAAAGTTTATTATTACTCAAACATTTTATTTAAATTACCTTTTTCATTAAAAATTATTTAAAATTATTTTAAGAAAATTCCAATTGTGTAAAGAAACAATTCGAATATTTTCAATAATAATTTGTTATTTTTAAACTAAAAATTAGTTTAATTTATTTTTCTTGCCATATTTTCATTGAGAATTAATAATTTTTATTTGAGTAAATTTATTTTATTTTTCAAAAATGGTTGAAATTTTTTTAAATATTTTTATGTGATCATTAATATGATAAAAAGGTCTATGAAAAATGTATAAAAAAAGTAGGGGTTTCCATTTAAAAAAATTGATGATGACGTCATAGTGAAGTTATCAGTGACGTCATGAATATTTTTTTCATTCCAAAAGATGGCATTTTTAAAACAAAAATTGACCTGTCCGAGCGATTTTTACAAAAAAATTTTTTACGGAAGTTATGACCTTGGTTCCAAACTTTATCACCACCCTGTATATCACATCTTGCTTTAATTTCGAATTTAACTTGTTTTGGAAAAAAATTTAAATGGTAGATTATGATTGAGAATCTATAACCAATTTAACCCTTTCATCATTTTTATCAAGGTTAGACTCAATTATTTCACATTTGAATGCTTTCATCATTACCTTCAGTTGGAAAGTGAATATGGTACCCAAAAAAGGTATTTTTACCTTTACGCCTAGATAATAAAGAACACCCAAATTTCTCAATTTTCAACAAAAATCTCCATTATACTTTTATCTGCTTTGTATGTTTTTTAAGTATTTAAAAATGACCAAAATTTTGATATAAAAAAAATTACCCAATCAAAATATTTTACCAGAAATTTGGAAGTTTAGGTAAGTAATACTTGTTAATAAGAAATAACTACACTATAATAAAAAAATACACAGATTTTTTTAGGAAATTAAAACCGCGAAACTGTTTCTGAACTTGAAAACAGAATCGTTTGTTTTTTCTTTGTAAAAGTGGTGCTTGTAAATTTATTAAATAGCCGTTCAATTATCTTATACTGTTACAAAAAAATATAAAATGATTTACCCATGTTATTTTTCTTCGAGTTTTCATCGCCTCAATGCACTTTGTTTTTTTAGTAAAAAAATAAAAACATTCACTTAATCCATCAAAGGATGATATTTTATAAGGTTCGGGGCGACTTGAATACTTCATGGTTTATGACTTAAGACTTGTAAAATTATACTTTATTTTCTTATACTTATCAAGGTTAGAAATCGGCGTATTTGATAAACCAAATAAGGTTTTTTTTTTAATTAACAGGAGTGCTATTATAGAATTCATACGCCAAATTGACGTACACGCCTCTTAACGTTATAAATGTCATGTTGTACGCTTTGAGATTTGTATTCTTGAACGTCACACGCTGAAAATTGTGCGGGTAATTTTCTACGCTTGTGATTCAGTTCAACACCACTGTAGAATGAAGGGATACCAATGAAAGCATGTGTAAAAAGCTTACATAAAATTCGAATTTTATAGGTCGATGTTCATGAATTGTTAGTGATTAGGGTTCAACCATAAATAAGTTTCAAGGGCTTGGAATTTAATGCTGTAGTCGTAGACTCTAAGAATTCTGGCGAGAAAAAATATTTAAAATGAGTGCTGCGCAAACGCCATAACTACCTATATGAATTCATGAAAACAAATGAAAATGTAAGGTATGGGAAATTATTTGAAAACCCCACAGGAAAATCGCAAATTATAAAAAAATATCAAAATAAGTCAAATGTCTTAGCGTATACGGAACTTGATGGCGTGTGGTCAAGACCCACACATTTCTGAAATTGATCTTTTCTAAAATATAACTGGAAATGGTGCACACTTAAATCACATCAATTGTAATTAAAAACGTTAATTGTATTTCAGAAACATCAAGAGTATATCAGAAAAAGACAATACATATATTATCAGAAAGTATCAATTGTATTTCGGAAATCATCAATATAATATTTTAGCCACCAACAGCCATGTCTTCCATTACTAAAGCAGCTGCATGATCTATTGTACTGTGTTGTGGTACTCGAGTACAATCACTACCAATAATGGATTTTTTTGCTTCATCAATACTAAAAGTTGCTCCATGATACCAGGAACCATGATAGAAAAAAATCGAAATTGTCTTTTAACAATACTGCTTTAAACTCAGAGCAGATTATTTCAATTGGGTTTAACTTTGGTGAAAAAGAACCTAACCGTAATATTGTTACTGATGTATTGTTAAATTACCAAATAACATTTTTGATGAAATGTATGTGTCTGGTAGTTCATGTGCACAATCACCTCCAAAAATTCCTGGCTTCCTCATTTTTTTTACTACTGATCATTTCTGAAATTAAACTGATTTTTCTGAAAAATTTTTTTTAGAAATTTTTTTTTTGTATAACGACAATATTTGGGCCTTACTTAGAAAATCAAATTTTACAAATAAACAAGAAAAGTATCAGAACAAACACACTTAAAATACTTTGAATACGTGTTAAATGAAAGTTGTCATGTACTTATCATTCAAAAACCATAAGTAGTTCTGGATGTACAAACAAAAATTGGTTTGTAACAAAACATTCACAACAAGTAATTGTGAGGATGTAGCAGCACTTTAATCGTGGTAAAATATGAAACTACCACGGTCTTGGCATTGGAGTCAAGCCAGTGCTTTTACCTGACGTCTAGCAAAATAACCAATTCGATAGCTCTATTTGGTATCTAACAGTAGATCAAACTATCTTTTTCCAAGATTTTGGCCTGAGTTACGGTACTAGAACTGATGCTTGTGGAGAAATAAGTACAACATCAATTGATATTCCTAAAGAAATAAGTACCATCTACAACTGATGCTCTTACAGAGAAATAAGTGCAACAACAGTTGTTCCTGAAAAGATAATTACTACAACCATTGTTCCTGAAGCCATATGTACTACAACTGATTCTTCTGGGTTCTGTGATAATAACTACAACTGTTGCTCCTGAGAAAATAAGTTGTTTCTGAAGAAATATGTACAACTACTAAGCAGTGGTTTACTGTGAATATTTTATCAAGGGGCTCGCCATTTTTTGGGCGTTTCTAAGTATTTGTTTTTTTTTAACGAGGGACTTCCCAGTATACCCCACATGCACTTTTTTTTGCATTTTTTTGGAATTTTTAATGACTTCCATTTTTTGATATAAAAACAGTAGGTCTCTATTATTATTGTAAAAAATAAATTCAATACACTAAAAAATATACATATATTATAAAAAAATAACATTTTCTTAAAGTACAAAAGATTAAAAATGGAACGAAAAATAAATTCTCAAATAAAGAATAAAAAAAATCTAGAAATTATCATTTTAACAAAGGGCTTGCAAATTTACAAAAATTTTAAGAAGGGGCTATCGCGAGCCCCTTCGAGCCCCCTACAGCACGCCACTGCTACTAGTATTAAAACTGATGCTTCTGGAGAAATTACTTTAGCAACTGTTTGCCCTGAAGAAATAAGTAGGTACTACAACTGATGCTTTTGGGAAAAATACTATAACTATTCCTCCTAAATAAATAATTACTACAACTGATCTTTCTAGAGAAATAAGTACAACAACTGTTTTTTCTGAAGAAATTAGTACTACAACTGTTGTTTCTAAAGAATTATGTTCTACAACTGATGCTTTTCAAGATATAACGTCTCGGTATAACGTTTTTCCATTTGAATAGTAGCTTCATAATGTTCATTACATACAGCACCAAATTTTTCGAGAAAAAATGTAGGTAAATCGTTATGCAAGAAATTAATTTTTAAAGACATGTTACACCTTGGTATAAAAAAAGCAATTCTTGTTTCTATCGAATGAACATACTGACGTCCCAGACTATTTGAAAGAAATATAACATCAGTCTGGCCCAATCCCACCGAAATATAGCCGCTTAAAGAAGAATGGTTTATGACTTAAGACTTGTAAAATTATGCTTTATTACTTAAATTTATTTAAATAACACAATTTTTCGAGGATTTGTAAATTTAAAATTTATAATAATTTAAAAGGCTGTTGTGATAGAAAAATATTATTAGCAAAATATTTGAATTCAGCGTACGAAAATGTTTAAATTGCATATACAGTTTTATTTGAGCTATTTTTGATATAGACCAGTGTAATCACAGGTAGCACAGTTCAGCAGCCTGTACAAACTAGATTTTCGTAGTGGTTGGATGGAGTCTTTATTTTTAACTAAAGATTTGCTCAAACTACCAATTGACCTGTATATGTATTACCCTTGAGTTAGGACAAATCACTTTAAACATATTTGAAATGTGATATGAAACGTTAGTATTGAAATTCAAAATGAAATTGTGATCAAAAGTTTCTTCTTATTCTGAAGTTGAGGAAAAAGCTTAATAATGTTTATTTCCTTACAAAAACTGGATTAATCTATAAGTTAAGTAATGAAAGAAAGCGTGTTTATGTGATGTAAAATTATTTAAAAAAAGGTAATTGCATGGCCAGTGGTAGTACATATCTTCTCTGAAGATGCTAAAATCAAACTTGTTGTTAGAGTGTTCAAATTCAAGTCCAAGAAACTAATTAAACTATCCTTCTCAACTTCTAAAGTGAATTTAATAGAAGGGTGGAGCTGATTAACATAATCAAGAAAATTCGTTACTAAAGACTAATTGCCCTCCCCATAGATCAAAATCTCATCCACATACCAATAGTAGAATTTTATAACCTGAGGGTTGTTAATATTCATAATGTAATTATTTACTGTGATACTTCCAAATATATTAACGAACATATCAGGATTTTGGCTTTTCCGGACAGGATAGTAAACCTTACATTTTTATCACGATATAATTGTTCATAACTAATTCAGGTTAGTTTCAAGTAATAATAATTAGCACTAATTATTAATCTGAGAATATTAATTGTTCATGTTTTGTGTAGATTTATTGTAACATGGTTGAATCCAATTGTCTTTTCTTATTCGTTTTCCAACTCTGAAGAAGGTTTATGAATACAACCGAAAACGATTGGCTAAGATGTATTGAATTATTTACTATCCTGTCCAATAAAGCCGAAATTCCGATTAGTTAGATAATGTAATTATTTTTAATTATTTTAGAAATTCTACATAAAAATCACGGCAAAGAAGGGTGACATGGGGTTTCCTATTGGGAATTTTTAGATACCGCTCGCCCTCTGGTGGCAAAAAATGTGAACTTTTATATTCGGTACTTCCTTTTTTGATTTAACGCATTCGTACATGTTTGTTGAGCTTTACTGAAGCTTTAATAAAAAATCTATTTGATTTTTGTTGAATATGTAAACACATTCCCAGTAACCAAACCGTTTTTTCTTGTTAGGAAAACTTGCTGCGTAAGTATATTTTTAAAAAGGTGACGGGGTGGGATGTATGAAAAATCTGTATTTGCGAAACTAGGCAAGAGGGGTATATTTTTCATGTTTTATTGCTGAATCGAATAAAAATAATATCTAATTGATGGAAATATTTTTCATTAGGAAAAGTACGAATTACTTAAAGAATATTCATGAATATGCATATGGCGTCTTCATCATTATCATAATCCAATAATTCATAAATGTTGTCATAATGATGTTGTAATATTCCCTATTCATCATCGCAGTAACCTCATTTTCTAAGTTTGAAGAAGTTGTTCCCTCACAAAATTTACAAAGTGTTTCACACCATTTTTGACACAAGAACACTGGGTACATGAGCAGAGACATTTGCAGGAGCAGGAAATTATCCACAGAATAGCATCGGGTGCAAGTTCCAAACTGGTTTTCAATGGTTTTAGGTCTGACGAATCCAACTCCACTGTTGGTGGTCCAATTTGTTACAAGTCATAGTTGAACCTGGTAGTAGGTTCGGTATAAATACTGTAATGTCCTTGCAGAAATTTGAGATGTAACTCCAATTTTGCTAATACTTTTTAATGGCTTTTGGAATGAAATATTCGTAGTTGATCATATGTTTGTTCGTTACTTTGGAACCATACAAAAAAGAGAAATACAGGATGTTTCGTTCATGGTTAGAAACAAGACCAAATTTATTAGACAATAGACCAAAAAAGTGGGGATCTAGCTTATTTAGTTTTAGAGCTACAGCATTTTGAATTTTAGTTCACCAATTTTTGCCAAAAATCATAAAATCGCTAATTACTTTTTAACAAATGTACATAAAATTTAAAGAATATTATCACTAGAAAGCTAACACCATCCTTTTTCGATTTTTATCACAAATCACAAAATAATTAATTACATCTTATCCAATGTGTATACGGATCAAAACAAATTATCATTAAAAACCTAAAACCATCCTCTTTCAATAGGTAATAACAGTAAAACAAAAGCAATTGTAAAAAGAGAAAAACATTTTTTTTTTATTTTCTCCTAGTAGGATTGTGTTCTTTTTTAATTTTCTGAAACTTGTTCATATTCTGAACGAACCAGGGAATATTTTAAAACCGTAGCTCTCTTCCTTCACTTAGTACAAGCCTTCTGAAGTTACTTCTATGAGAAAGAATCCTGAGCATAGTTTGTCAAATAGGCTGTACAACCCTATCATAATGGGTGCATAGTTTGTCAATTGGACAATAAGGGATGACTGATTGAATGCCAAATATTCTGTAACAGTTTCACGCCAGTCAACCTGCCCATGGTAACAGACTGTGCTCAGAATAATTCTTTTAGGAGTAACTTCAGATGGCTATGGTAAGAGAAGACAAATGGTTTAAAATTTTGCCTTGATTTATTCTAAATATCAAGAACTTTCAGAAAATTAAAAAAATACATCCTTAATGGGTCATGTCTTTGAAAAAAATTTAAAAAATTAAAAAAATATATTTATTTCTTCTTCTTTTTTTCCTTTTCGGTTTTATATTCAACATTATATCAATCATTTCTGTATTACTGTTGTTATCCATTGAAAAAGGATGGTTTTAGTTTTCTAGTGATAATTTTCTTTTAAACGTAAATTTGTTAAAAAATAATTAGCGATTTTGTGATTTTTGGTAAATATTGGTGAACTAAAATTCAAAATACTGTAGCTCCATAAATATAGAAGAGAGATCCCTACTTATTTGGTTTTTTGTCGATTAAATTTGCTCTAGTTTCTAACCCTGACATTTGGTGAACCACGAACGGAACACCCTGTAGATTCTTCTATTGCTTCAAGTTCATCATGTTGGGCATCAGTTTTATTGAAAGTTGAAACATACTATCTTAAAACTGTTCCCGTTTCAAGTAACTTTCGGTCTTCAAGTAGGGGACACCATTTGCATTGTTTGTCTCTTATTTTTGGTTTAAGTATATATTTCTCGGTTCACTGGAGCTGATATCAATATTAGGATATCGATATCTTGTGCAACTATGCCTATTATCAACTAAATAGATACTTCAATAGTTGTTATATATACAGGGTGGCCCAACTAAGAGTTCCCACCCAGGTTATTTCGAAAACCAATAATTTTTGAAAAAACCCTGAAACTGGTCAATTTTTATTTGGCGGGGGACCAATTTTTATGGTAACTCAAGGGACAACCCCTCACCCAGTTATGCAGGGAAACTACCCCTTCAGAAATCTTAAATGGCAATAGGGGTCAAGTGATACATCATTGTAAAGCTCCTACTATTCTCTATACAGGTGTCAGATTTTTTTTTAATTTGATGGAATATTTGAGAAGTGGTAACATTTTCACGTTAGACATCTAAAACGCGTTTGTAACAGGTAACATGGGTTCAAAGGGCTTTTAAAGCTTGATTTTGTTAAAAGTTACAATAAAAATAAATACAGCCATACATTGAGCCCCCACTAAATAACAATTGATCAGTTTCAGGCTATTTTTCAAAAATTACTTATTTTCATAATAACCTGGGTGGGAACTAAAAGTATTTTGTAAAAAGACTCTGAAACCGGTCAATCCTTATTAAATGGGGAATCAAAGTATGATTGCAATTATTTTTAACAAAATCAAGCTTTAAAACCCTTTTTAGCCCATGTCACCTATTAAAAACACGTTTTACATGTCTAACGTGAAAATGCTATAACTTCTCAAAAATTCCATCAAATTAAAAAAAAATATGACAGTTGTATAGAGAATAGTCGGAGCTTTACAATGATGTATCACTCGACCCCTATTGCCATTTAAGATTTCTGAAGGGGCAGTTTCCCTGCATAACTGGGTGAGGGGTTGTCCCTTGCATAACCATAAAAATTGGTTCCCTGCCAAATAAAAATTGACCGGTTTCAGGGTTTTTTTCAAAAATTATTCGTTTTGGAAATAACCTGGATGGGAACTCTTAGTTGGGCCACCCTGTATAATTAGAATATCGGCATTTCCTCAAGACTGTCTGACATCAAAGCTGTTGAATTCAAACCTATGTTTGTAAACATTTTTATAAACTGTTCTTTATTTTCAGCTTGGCAAGAAAGCAGTTTTGATTTCCAAAGACTGTGGTACTTTCAGAGGACTGATTACCTTATCATAAACTTTAATGTTTAAACGAGGAATTTTTATTTAAACGTTATTATATCTTCATATCCTTAGGTCAAGGAAATTTTAGTCAATGATGTCTCTTCCTCAACTTCTTTTGATAGGTAATTGAATCAATTCTTGTTTTGCTACTTATAAGAGAAACAACAAACTTGCTCAGAGAAGAAAAGGGATCAGGAATTATCAACCACTCGTATAGGTTGTTTGGATGTATCAATTTAATACTTATTAGATTCAGTGACAAAAAAACATAAAAAGTGATACTTCACCTATCTAGTTATCATAAACCCTGATTTTTCATACTTTATATTCCCTCCTCTTCTTAAAAACATACCAACGCACTCCATTTTCTTCGAAACTTTGCAGGTTCTTTTTTAAAATAGTCCAAAATGCTTCTCGAATGGACCATTTTCTTACCTAAAATCCCTATTTTACCTGAACTAACATATCATTACTCATGTTATAATTGTATAAAAGACTTTTCAACAAAATTAAATATTCATGATAAGTATTTTTGTAAACAAATTGAGCACGTGTAAGGAAATTATCCTCCAACTTTTCATCTATGACCTACTTTAACAGCTTCAAAGACGTATATTTTCATTGTGAGTATGATTTTCGTAAATGGTAGTTACACTGCAGTTTTTTCCTATTTTAGTTGTGTTCTTTTTAACATAATTTTATTGTCTTGTTCGAGAAAATGAGGTTTTTAGTTCTATTGGAGAAAATGAGATAAGCTATGATTTGCTCGAGCAAAGTTGGTAAAAAGCACAGAACCTCGTAGCAAAAGTTGTGTGGTGGTTCATTAAATTAATGTTTCTCTTTCAGCTAATAAAATGTATTAAAATAGTTACAAATGCAAATAGTTTTTCGTTATAATTATTAGGATTCTTATTTACACAAAGATGTTACTACCAGTTAAATTCAAAAAATATGTAAATATGAGTTAAAAATGTAATTTATTTGATTAAAAAGTGACTTTAATATGCGTACACAGATATAATAAAAATAGTATGTAAGTTCTGAATTTCAATACGAAATTGAAAACATTATAATGTAAGATTGAATATCTGATGTGGAAAAGTTTCATGGATAAGTAAAGTTGTATTGATTCGTTCAATTTTGTGCGTTGTCATTGTTGGGGCAAGAAAACAGTTTTATGTGACCCGTTGGCAATATTTACGGTGCAATGTTGATCCGCGTGAACTCAATCAGGTATCAAATCTTCTATGAAGATCCTCTGGATCGGAGGGTGTAGAGCCTGCCCGTATTTACGACCGGGACATACCTGAGAGCATATGTGAGCCGATTTTATTAGCGTAATTCTGCCGGAATGGCACCGCAAAAGCAAACAGCGCTCTACACTTTTTAGTTTTAGCACAGCAAGAGATTACCGCAACAAATATCAGCACGCGAAAGGGATCGAAAGGGATAGTTCGAAGGGATTGGGAATTTACGAGCCTGCAACTTAAATTATTTTTTTAATATCTGCTGGAGATTTATTCGCTTATCGGTGCACTTATGTGCAAGCCTGCAACTGACTTAAGCAGATAAGAAATAACCGCCAAATGCTAAGAAAGGTATTTTCAATTTCGCTCTAGTAATGGACATCAGGTTCATATTAAAACCCATTCTAGCGAAAGTTAGATAAAGTATTACTGATTTTTCCGCTGAAATCTGAAAATTTCGCGACTAATGACGCATGAAAACTGAAAGGGGCCACTCAAGTGGGGTCGTGGTGGAAAATTTCAAGGGCATTTTTTGTTCATCAGCTACTTAAACGATAAATTAAATTTCAACTAAATTTCGGACCATGCAAAAAATTGTGGTCTATTCTGGATGACGATCACGGAAGTATTTGGTATGCAGCGCGAGTGCCCTCTGCATTTTGCTAATGTACCGCTGTAAGTGGTGTGTTTGACACGACTCGCGCACGACCGATCACCATCCGTTCATATCATATTTGCAAGCCAAATGTATAAATATTTGCCTGCGCTAGAATGAATTTAATAAAAAAGAGACGGCTTTGCCATGAACGAAATGAAAAAGGAATAAAGCCTGCTTTCCAATTTTATCCCTGCACAAAAACTGATTCTACTTTGAATTTTTCGACTTCATTTGTATTCCTTATACGTTGAAAGTAATTTTTATTATATATCCACCTAGATACAAGCTCGGTGCAAGATATTACTGTACTTTCGTTTATTACTCTTATGCCTCTTCAAGTTCTCAATCTTCAATACAATCAAACACCTCGATAAATTACCGGATTGTTCCCCATTTTTCTTAACCCTGTTCCAATACTAAAGTTCTACTGTATCTTTTTTGTTTACTTATGCCATTGTATACACTTAGGTTATTTTTTTTTATTTTTAACCAAAAAATAACTGTGAACCATAAGTATATTCTGATAACCATATTGGATAATAAAAAATCGCCATAACAAGAAGACACAAATCGACTACGAATAAAACCGTAACATGACTCGATAAGGATACACATTAAGAAAAATGGGCAAAATTAATTATTATTCAGGGTGTCCAACTTTTTTCAGCAATTTTTTGCAACAATACTTAAAATATGAATGAAGTCGAAATTGAGTTTTTGTGCAGATAGTTGTAATTTGCTAGGAGGGTGGATAAGAAAATTCCAAGACGAAAGTTTTGGAACCACTTTTCGATTGGACCTCATCTAAATACTAATAAAGTGGTCATTCTTGGTATTTTAATGTTCCAGATTATTTAAACCCCGATGAGGCAAATACCAACAACTTCTCAAGTCAACAATATGTATCTCTTTGCAATTTCATGAACTTTTAAGGTCTGAAACAGCAAAGCGCGCTTCCTAACGCCAATAGAAGGTTGCATGATTTGGTCATGTCATCTGAATGTCTGGATTATGCTGTAACCCACTTTGATGATCCACTTGTTCCAGAGGATCCGCACCACCCGTGTTTACTTATAAAAATTCCAACTCAAAATTCACGTGTGCTAAAATTTAACAGTAACGATAACTCATATAATTTCAAGGAAAAACATTTCCTATGGTTTACTTGGAAATGTGCAATATTAATTGGACTGATAAACTAGATGGTTTTAATGATGTTGATAAGACTTGTGACATAGTATACAATGAAATCAACACGCTCTTTGATCTATATGTTGCAAAATGAAAACGGAATTCAAAAGATAATGGTTCTCCTCCGTGGTTTGATTTAAACCTAAAGAAACACCTTTAGGAAAACGAAAAATGAAGAAAAAAGTACCTCAGTATTAATAGCCGTGATAATGAATTAAATTACAAAAACTGCAGGGAACATGTCAAAAAACTAATTAAAACTGCAAGAGAGGACTACGTCAGAGGAATTGAAGATAAAATTAAGTCTGATGCGAAGCAACTATGGAATTATCTAAACTCTCTTAAAAATACCTCCATGATTCCTAGAATTATGACCCATGGAAGCTCCTCACTTGATAGTCCTTCTGATATAGTTAATGAATTTGCGGTTCATTTAAACAACTCATCTGAAGGCTTAAATACAACAACTCTGAACAACTCGAATAAATTTGCATGTTTCGGCGACTTTTCTGTCAATGAAGTAATGGTATGCGCGCATACAAAAAAGTTGTAATCCAAAATGACCATAGGTTTGGACGGAATACCATCCTTTTTTGTTAGAGGTTGTGCGTTTGTATTAAATAAGCCTCTTTGTCATATATTCAACATCGCACTCAAAATTGGAATATTTCCTAAGCGCTGGAAAGAAGTAAGGATATTCCCCATTTTTAAGAGTGGACGTAAGAATAACATATATTACTACAGACCTATTGCGATGGTTAGAAATTTCTCTAAAATAATAGCATGGATTTCTTCCTAAAAGATCAAGCTGCTCAAATCTGTGTAATTGTACACAATATATATCAACAGCTTTAGACAACCAACAACAAGTAGATGTGATATACACAGATTTTAGTATGGCGTTTGATTGTATTCCTTATCAACTTCTTGTAAAGAAACTACTTCGTTATAGAATAAATCACTCGATTGTTTGTGTTATCAAGTCGTTCCTTGAAGATTGTAGTGGTGGATGGTAAGGAATATCTTGCCTATAGTGCAGTCCCCTAAGGATCTAAGCTTGGACCTTTACTTTTCATTTTATTCATTAATGATCTGCTGTTACTCCTTAATTCTAACAAATTAATTTATGCCGATGGTCTCAAAATCTATCAAATACTCTCATCTGTGAATGATGCGTTAATGCTTCAGGAGGATCTTAATATTATTCTTAAATGGACTAGAGATAATTTGCTAAGGATCTGGGAATCAATTTTGATGGTAGGCCTAATTTTGGGGGACACATATAGAACAGGTTTCAAATGACTGTCTTCGTCTGCTGAGGTTTATTATTAGAAACAGCAAACTTTTCTCTTCAATTGAGATACTGAAAACACTATTATTGCGCTATCATTTGGTCACCTAAGCAACTTAATCATATCAAACTTCTAGAAAAAGTTCAAAAGCGTTTCCTGAAATATCTTTATTAATTCAACTATAAAGAGTATCCAGATTTTTCTATAACCTATTCCGAGCCCCAAGATGAGTTTAATGATAACTCTGTTGTAACCAGACACAAGGTTATTACTTCATTATACTTATATAAGCTTATAGATAGATGACCCAAGAGTGGTTCAGCAAATTGATCTTCATATTCCACGCCTTGAAGCAAGATTCCCATTGACCTTTTCCTAGGAAGTTCCTAGCACCACGCACCATGGTAACTCACCTATACCTACAAAATGTACAAAAAATACAACTCCATTGGACACAGTGTTGATATATTTTTGAAGAATTTTGAAGAGTTTAAACAGCATGTCATGGAAGAATTCAAGTTAATAGTCAAAAACTGTATTCGCTCCTGAACGGAGATTTGGTTTCACCCGTATCTGTTCGAAACTTACAAAGTAATTCTAAAGATTAAAGAGGTTTTTACCTCCATGTATCTATCTATTAAGGGAGCGGAGTTACAACGCCTTTGTGTTTTTACACCAAAATCGGCCTATGTTTGCAGGGAGCCCCAAAAAGGGGAATTGTTTTCCACCGATTTAAAAAAAATAAGACGCATTATACAAAGGGATATTTAATTTAACAAGAGAACAAATTATTAACGGAACATTTTGAAGCGGTCTTCTTTTTAGGACTATTTTTTATGTCGTTTTGGAGCTTTCGGGTTCATTTCGATTTTTATACTTCTTCGGCGCAGACTTTGAATATTGGTAACTTTTGATGTGGACAAACTATAATATTTTTTATTTTTCTCCTTAGTCTATCACTTTTAAAAAACTTTTTCCGACGACCATATAAGAAAATCGTATATGTCATTCATATTAGTAGTTTAGTAAATCGTTCATTTCAACACTAGTGACTTTAAGTTTCCATGTTGTAACTGTCAAATAGTTCTTGTAATTTTCGATAGAGTCGCTGCGAAGGAATTCCGAAAGCCCTCTCTTGGATTTTTTTGAACTTGCAAAAAAGGATAGTTCAAATAAAAATTTATATTTAACCCCGCCAATATTACTAATTTTATTATTAAAATCATTATATAATTCACTTTTCTGTAAATTTTAAATAAATAGGAACATTTTTTATTCGTTTCGATAAGTTGCTTCCGTCAAAACAGCGCCACCTACAATTATTTACACTTAACTAAAAATAATCGATAACTTCAATGTCAGCTGCTGTTAACATAGGTTATGTTATGTTGTTACTACAAAATATTAATAATGGTAGCAAAATCTCCGTGGTCGTCGGAAAAATAGCGTACACAACTCGCAGAAAGTGAATTTCGTTGCTCGTGTAATATCCTCACTCGGCTAGCGCCTCGTTCGGCTATTTTCACACTCACACAAAATTCGTCACTTTCTAGCTCGTTGCGTAATATACTATTACGTCAGTGTCTTTAAATTTTCTGTATTGAATGCGATATTTTTTATTTTTATACCTGAAATGTTGAAAAGTTATGTATAAATAAAGTTGAAATTCTAGGAGCAAGAGGCTTCCATCGGACCATTTTTTGAAGGATATTCAATTTGAAAATTCGCAAAAATAAAAAAATAATTATGTACGTTCACGTTTAAAAAAACGCTTACCTGCAAAAATTTTGTTTCACCTCAACGTATTGCACCCAAAGAAGTTTCCTATTTGTTAAATTTGAGTTTATGAAATTTACGTATGGTAAAAATAATAAAAAAAAATAATTTTATGAAAGCTAAAGTCTTCATAAACAGTCCACTAAATTTGGATTTTTTTGGCTAAATATGAAGACTTTATCCTAAAGTCTTCATATGTAGCCAAATAAATTTTGATTTTGTTGGAATATTTTTGGCTACATATAAAGACTACCCTCTCCACCTAAAATCAAGCCAATTTTCTGATTTTTGTACTTTTGTGAAATTATATTATACAAAAACATTACATCAAATATCGGGTCTTCAAAAAATGATGTTAGCGATTAAATGGTAGGAACGTAGGAAATCTAAATTTGCTATATTTGGCTATTTTAAAATAAAAAGTACTTCCGTGACGTTTAAAAAAAACAGGTTTTTTAGGTTAATATGTGTTCAAAACAAATATTTTCCAACGAATACCGTGAAATATTTTTAACTGGATATGCCTCATCTCCAATTAGGAAATAAGGTGCTTTGATATCTGTATACCGGAAAATTCTTTATCTGGTGGTATATTGAATTGGTTACTCTCAAGTAGATGAAAAAGTGTCGAAGATGAAAATGTTCCCAGTTCCGTCTTGCTCCTTGGAGTACCATAGAGTAGTATTTTCGGTAATTAAAATAATGAGATCCGCTTCTTGGAGGACACTTTATTTGACAATGTTTTCCGACAATTGATTCTATGCAGTTTAGAAATTTCTATCGTTTGTAATATTCGTCGCTAAATTAAAATGTTAGAATTTAAAAGATAAATTTAGAATTGAGCTTCATAAAATTCCAGTAAATCATTCTGGGTCGGGATATGACGACTAAAAATTCAAATGAACTTTTTTCGAATTAATGTTTTTTGCGAAAGATAATATGCTTCAAAGTAGTACAACTGGAAACCTTCAATCGCATCTCCAGAACATTGACAGCGATGAATATGCTGAAGTTGAACAAAATATTGAAGAAACAGATTCAGAAATTCGCGGGTGGTCGTGCAAAAGGGAATAAGTCAAAAACAATGCAATTAAGATTGTTTATACTTAACACCTTTTACAGGCCGGGATTTTATATTGGGTCGACATACCTCACTTAGCACATCTTTATATAACCATATTTTTTTATTCTTATACACAAAACACGAAGAATCAAATTTATAATTGTTCTATGACTTAACCCAAATTTTCAAAAAAACTGACTTATCACCTTTTACACGCGCACCCGCGAATTGTTGAACCTGAAAATTGTCAATTAACATCATCAGCTCCAAGTTGACGTTTTTCCTCTAGTAATAGCTATATTAATGAAAAGAGAAAATCTACAGCAGAAGCTATACAAGATCGTAATCAAAAAAGATGTTATGACGATGTTGCCAAATATTTGGAAATGGAGCAACAGAAAATAGACATTAAGAATTTTCTAAGGACACTGACAACTTGAATAACTCAGATTACCACTTTCTAATGAGTTTACTACCTTTTTTGGAACAATTGGATACTTTCGAAAAATTGGAAGTAAGAAGCAAAATACAAGACGTTTTAACTGACGTACTTCGACGTAAACAAGAGGCTACTCAGCACCAATACATAATTCAACTACAGCCAAAAGATATTGATAAGCCCAATGATGAATACTCATACTCTTTACACAACAGATTACACATTGTACTTATCTTAATGTTACATACAGTCTTTCCACTGGTGATATAGGTTTTTTGAAATTGGTTATTTTCTTTTTAAGCTTTTTTTTTTATTTTTCTCTAAAAATATAATCGAAAGTTTCAATTTTCATACGTAAAAATTCCAGAAATCTCGATGAGTCTACTCGAAGCTCGTAAAACAATTGATGAAATTCGCCATATTAAACGACTTTTATTTAAAAAACGAATACCAATTTTTATTTTTTTTCTGTTTAATAATATCAAATCTAAACAATCTTGGGTTTTCTAATAACCACGAAGTGACTTTTCCGGCGACATACTCACTTTTTTTAAACTTATTTTTTTTAAGTGAATTAAAACGAACATTTTATCTTAAACGTATTAGTCTTCACACCAAATTTCAAATTTGTATTACAAACCGTTTTCAAATAAATGACAAAAACCTAGTTTAAGTCACAATAGTTAAAGGGCTGTAGCTCCCTTAGGAAGCTAAATTGGACACGTATTTATAGGAAGTTTTTTTCTTAAAATTAGTTGTAGAATCGCCTCCTAAAGTTTGGCCGCTTAATTTCTGGACACCCTGTATACATTATATGTTATATGTACAAACATTCAGCTTATTTGCTTACTTCTTCTTTTAGCTCGTTCTTTCTCTTCCCAGGCCCTTTTTATATATTTCCATCCACCTCCCGCCTCTCCTAACATCTCTTCCCATTCCTTTTCTGTTATGTTCTCGATATTCTCTTCCCATCGAAACTCTTTGCACTCTACTCTCCAATGTGATCATCTTTCTTCCTTTTCTTCACACAGGGTGCACTTTCCTTCTTTTTATGCCACCCGATACCTGTTAGCTTTTTCTTCGCTTTCGCATCTAAATCTGGTCATGACTTGTATGTCTATTTCCTTTTCTGTGTTTAAATAACTAGGTCGTCCAGTTATTGCCTCCCGTGTGAAGTAGCTTGGGTTATATCGACTTCTTTTCAGCTTACATTGTCGTTCTTGTCTTTCGCCATCGTTCAATATTCCCTGAACCATTCCTCCCCACTTGATTCCACATTCTTTTCTTCTTTTTAATTCTTTCAATGATCATCCTATCTTTTCAAAAGCTTTTCTTCTGCACTGTCCCCATTTTGTAATTTTGACTCCTTTCGTTCCCTCGGTGTCCGCTTGTTTGATCACTTCTCCTACAATTCTCGTATTCCATCTCATGTGTATTCCACATTCAAAATCTGTGACCTTTTTTAGGGCTTCTCCCTATACTTTGTCACTCCCTGTTTCTTGTAGTATAATAGCATCCGGTGTTGACCTCTCTACTCTTAAAATCTGTTTTAGTATATGGACCTGCATTTTCTCTAGATCTTTTTGTTCCTCTAAGCTCCATACCTCCGCCCCATATAGAAGAATGCTTCACAAGTTTTCCAAATCGTTATGCCACCTATAAATGTGTTTGCCATCTTTGATTTCCATTGCTCCCAAAAGTCCCAAATCCTGCTCCATGCTATCCGCGCTTTTTTACATAAGTACTTTATATGCTCCGCATGCTTTCCATTTTGTGTCATCACGTATCCCAGATATTTGAATTCGTTTCCTTGTTCTATCTCTTGATCTTTCCACCTAAAACTCTCTAATTCTTGCCTTCTCCCTTTGTACATACCATCATCTTTGTCTTTTCTACATTCACTACTAATTTTCTCTTATCCATGTACCTTTCTAACCTTCTAATCATTTCGTCCATTTCTGCTTTGCTATGTCATCTGCGTATGCGTATCCATATCTTCTTCCCTCCGATTACCACCCCTCCTGCTTGTCCATTTCTTAGCACTTTCTCTAGGTCTGCCGTAAAGACATTGAATAGTATCGGACTTACTGGACACCCCTGCCTAAGCCCTCTTTTCGTTTCAAACTCCTCCGACACCTTCGTTCCCATTCTCACTCTGCTTCTTGTATTATTGTACATGCCTTGTATCATCCACCTGGTTAGCTCTCTTATCCGTATTTCCTCTAACTTCTGCATTAGCATTCTTCTGTTTACTGTGTCAAAAGCCGCTTTTAGGTCCACAAACAGTACATAGAGTTTGCCGCCTTTCTTCCTGCTCTATTGACGATTCTAGCTAAGCGATCTCCCTCTTTGCGGCATAGCGCGGAACGATGAAATTACGTCACGTCCGTGATAGTTGTGGAGACGAATTTAGACTTTAACGTTTGTCTATTATAGTCAAGTAAATAACGTCAACTTACCTAATTTGCTTTGTATTATTAAATGCGTCTGATTATTTCTTTGCAAGTTTAAATTTTTATTTATTTTGTCACTGACGTGACGTCACTAGAATATATAACCAAACATACATTTGCGCGGAAAATATTAATTTGAATCGCCAATAGCATAATTAAATGTTACCAGCTGTTCTGTTGTACCTCTGCCCATTCTGAATCCTGCTTGCGCTTCTGGAATCGCGTGTCTTGTTTCTAATTCTTTTTCCAGTCTTCCTGCTACTATATTACTGAATACCTTGTAGTCTGAGTCAATTAGCGTGATGCCTCTGTTGTTCTCTTTGTTACTTCTTTCTCCTTTTTTATATATTGGTACTATTTCCCCTAGGTTCCATGAATCAGGCCACTCTTCTCTTCCTAGAATTATATCATTCATTATGTTACTTAGCCTTTCTTTCGGTAACTCACTTGCCTCTATCCACACCTCTCCTGGAATACCATTTGGCCCCGTCGCCTTTTTGATTTTCAGTTTCTGTATGGCTTCCGCTATTTCGGCTTTACTTATTTCCTCTTCATGCCACAGCGGTCTTCTCATCGGTATATCTGCTTCAATGTCTTTGTATAGTTCTTCGAAGTGGATTTTCCACTCTTCTAAGTTTATCGTTGTTTCTTTTCTTTTCTGTCCTTTTTTTTTCTTTAAGTATTCCCATAACTCTTTCTCCATTTTAATTTGTCTTATTTCCTGCAGTTCTTTCTCTTCATTTTCTTTCTTTTCTCTTATTATTGTTTCATCCATTCTCTTCTTTGCTTCAATTATCTGCTGTCTTGTGCCTCGCCCATATTTGAAGTTCTTGTAACATTCTCTGATGTTTCTTTTAGCTTCTGTGTATTCTTCTTCCCACCAGTCTTCCTTTTTGCTTTCCCTTGTATTTCTTTTGCTTTCCAGATAGTGCCTTACTTCTTCTACTAGCTTTCTAAGCCCTCCTTCTTTTTCTAATTACATAATGATTTTAATAATAGAATAAGTAATATTAGCGGGGTTAAATATAAATTTTTATTTGAACTGTCCTTTTTTTGCAAGTTCAAAAAAATCGAAGAGAGGGTTTTCGGAATTCTTTTGCAGCGCCTCTATCGAAAATATCAGAGTTACAAAACAGAAACACAAACTCACTAGTGTAGCAATGATAGATATTCTAAACCACTAACATGGAGTATGGATACTAGTTTGTATCCATACATGGTCGTCGGAAAAATGTATGTTAATTTTGCACTTTCGTCGTTGGGATTAAAATTCGTACATTTCTAAAAAACTTTTCGATAATATTCCTACTGTGATAATACGCTACATAACCGAAAAATCTTGAAAAGTTGAAAAATACTAAGGGTGGGTTGCATGAAACAGTTTAAACTCGGTTTTAGCTAAAACCAACCTCAAACTGACAAGAATGATGTTTTTTGCATGTATTTTCTGTCATTCTTGTCAGTTTAAAACTGGTTTTAACTAAAACTTTTTCGTGCAACCCACCCTAAATAATATATAATTTTAATGTAGGAGTTAACCGTAATTTATAATATTTGATCATTATCAAGTAAGCAGTAAAGTAATTCAACTCAAAATTATGTTAAACATTGAGTTAATGTATAAATTTTATTATGTAGCAAATAATTCCATAACCCGTTGCTAATTATTTCCGAACATAAAATCTTTGATAGACTCCAGAACGGTGGTGGCTTTCGTCGGTTTCCAATTAAAATTCAGCGGGCGCGATCGCTTCGAGAAACCGTAAACTCAAATTCGCGTCTTGAGCTAATAAAAATCTTTACGGCCCGAAAATCGGTACACCAGCTTGCGATAAATTAATGCAACAGATTTAATTAACAGCACCCTCAATGTGTTTATATATTTATGCACGAATTGCACTCCACTTGACATAATTATTTCACGTTGAAACTTGCAGAACAAATTCAAATTAAAAAATTAAATTATGACGTTGTTAATTTAAAAAATATCCAATTTAAGAGTTTTAATTAAAATTAGGCCAATTTATTTAGGGAAAAATTGGAAATTATAGCGATTACTTTATTATATTCAATTATAAAAAGCAAATTTAAAATAAGATTACGTTAGGATTTTGAGTTTAAAACCCACCTCTTATATTTTATACCTTGTAACTTTCGTAAACATTCAGGTTCGATGAGTGAGGGGTGGTTTTGATCGATTTTGTATTGTGTACAAAATGATATTATGTTGTCACAGGCATGAAAAGTGATATCAGAAATTTGCATACGAGTAGCGGAAAATTGCGAAAACTTTTATTTTAAAGCAAATTATCTAGTGTTGGTGGTAAAAAACGGGAAGCAATAATTGAAATGTGAAAAAGCGTTTCTAACGTAATGAACGCGTTTCGAAACGTTCCAACGCGGCGTTCGAAATAATTGCTAAACCACTGACATTTTATTTCGCCCTCTCATCTGTCTGCGTTCAGGCTCATACAATTGCTTTAAAACAACGGACATAAATTAGGACGCATTCCTGAAAATGCAACCTTCAGGGCCTCGCGTCGGAAACGCAATTCTACTTTTTTGAGCTTTTAATTACGGCTCTACTACTCTCCACTTGAATTTTTCAACATGAATGTGCTAGCTCTAAATAATTTTTCAACAAAAACAAACAAAAATAAGTAGAAATATATTTTAATTCATAATAAAACAACCATTTGGCTTTTCACCAGAACTAATAATTTCAAATTTTGAAAGAATGGAATCTAAAAAAACAATTAAAATTAACAAAACCATTCACATAAAAAAGTTAAACAACCTAACCTAACCTAACCTGCCATGGATTACTTCAAATATTATATTACTCATAATCTTAGATATAGGAAAAAGTCCAAGAAATTGTCTGACTTAAAGTACTATAAAGACCTAGAGAATTTTAAAAATAATGCAGTTAAGGCTGAAAAAACAGCTCATTTATAGTTCAAAATAAAGATTGATTTGAGCAACAAAGAGTGTTCTGTTTATCCGGAAATAATAAGTTTTTATACCAATCGCACTAAGCGAAATTTCGTGGATAAATTACATTTTAAAGAGGTTACGTGGCCGAGTTGTTATCTAAATTAGTGTTGTAGATCCAGCAGCGATGGTATAGATAGCAAAATGCTCAATATTTATTCTCCTCTACTTTGGGAATAACTTACACACATCATTAATTCTTCTATTAATCAAAACCAAGTTTCAATCTGCTACTACTTGCAGTAGTAATTCCTATAATTACAAAATCTATTAAAACCTGTCTTATTAGTATTTTGCCACATTTGTTCAAGGTGTTTGAAATTAAATGCTGAAGACTTTAACTAATATCTCGCTCAGGTGGCCAATAAACTTCAAAATGAAAATCCTAGAGTACAATTTTGAATGTACCTTAAATACTTCTCTCGACATCAGAGAAGGTACTAAAAATGAAGTTAGAGATATCATATTGAACACTTAAAAAATAGTAAAAGCACTGACGTTTATGAGATAAACACAATATTAATAAAAAAATGTAAAAAAACGTAATCTTTCCTGAATACCTTAAAATAGCAAAGATGACACCCATTTTTTAAAAAGGTAATATTGATGACATTAGCAACTACCACGCAATATCCCTGGTACCGGTACTGGCAAAAATTCTTTAAATTTGCCTCTATTTTCAGTCGAGTGATTACATGGAGTCTAATGAATATCTTAATTCAAGTCAATTCGGATTTAGACCTCGTATATAACTTCACAAGCTATACATCATTTGATCTCTAAAATTAATGAGGAATTCGAAGATAATGAATTTATTGGGTGCATGTTTTACGATCTAGCCAAAGCACTTGACTGTGTAAACAGGAAGATTCTCATTGAAAAATTAAAAAGGTACGAGATATCTAAGAATTCTATAAAATTATTGTAGTCCTACTTGTAGGACAGGAAACAATTCACATAGTACCAAAATAGACCAACAGAACTACAAACCACGGATATTGGGCTACTTCAAATTTCGACACTCGGACCAGTCTTCTACATTATTTATGAAAACGATCGCTTTGAATGTGATAATGAAACGGACCTTACAGGATTTGCTGATGATACTGCATCTACACCTTTTCCAATTGTATTTCAGAAAAGATCAATTCGAATAAGAATTGTCGATTGTATTTCAGAAGAGATCAATTCGATTTCAGAATAGGCAATTGTATTTCAGAAAGCATCAATTGGATTTCAGAATTATCATTTCAATTTCAGAAGGTATAAATTGCATTTCTGAATAGTCAAATTTATTTCAGTAAAAATCCATTGTATTTCAGAAAGCATCAATTTTATTTCAGAAAAATCAATTTAATATTAGAAAGAACCTTTTATAAAAAAAAATGAGGAAGTTAAGAGTTTATGGCAGTGGTTGTGCACATGAACCACAACAGCACACACATTATATCAAAAATGTGCTTTCGAAATTTAACATTACACCAATAACACCAATAACACCAGTAACACCAAATTGAAGTAATCTGCCAATAACTCTTGGCTTCCTCCATATTTTACAAAAGGTCTTTTCTGAAATACAATTGATGCTTTCTGAAATACAATTGACTATTCTGATTACAATTGATGATATCTAAAATTGAATTGGTCTTTTCTGAAATGATACTAACCTAACCTAACACATAACTAAAGGTAGTGGAGTGATGCCATCAGAATCGACTCACCTTAAATTCTGATAAAACCGTCTGCATGATTTGCACGTTGAAAGACATTGATGGTGATCAACATAACAGCACGAACGCCAAATATTTAGGAGTATTTATTAAACATAACACAAACCATATACCTGGAATTCTGACCAAAAATATTTACCTACTACTTATCAGTGTCATTGACATGCTATCTTGCAATCATAATGTCACATCCTACTTATGCATTCACTTGCTGGGGACACTCAAACAACATTGTATAGTCAAGCTTAAGAGAAAGACAATTAGAGCAATGTTGCAGTTACCATTCAGACTCACTACACCCAGTATTAAGATAAATTACAGAAGAATCTACAAAACAAGAACCTGAACCTGTGAGAACTACTACGGTCCAATGTTTTTTAATAAGTTGACGATCAGAGCATTAAACAGAAATAAATTCATAGACACAATAAAAGCTTTACTCATCTCAAAAGGATACTATGATTAGGTACACTGAATTTCTTTGTGATACTATAACAGTTCCGAAAAGTGCTGAAAATAATCTTAGTTGTAATATGTCAAATCAATATCGAATATCGTTGTAATATTGCTGCTGTTATTATCTTGTACCTGACCTTATATAAGCATATTATTAATGTGTAAGTTCTGAAATTTTTTGAAATTTTTTGAAAGCTTTTAAAAAATCTGAAAAAAATTAAGAAATTATATCTTAAAAGTATTAGTCTTCACACCAAATTTCAAATCTTTATTACAAACCGTTTTCAAATAAATGACAAAAAACCTAGTTTCAGTCACAATATTTAGAGGGCTGTAGCTCTATTAGGAAGCGAAATCGGACACATGTTTATAGGAAGTTTTTTTCTTAAAATTAGTTGTAGAATCGCCTCCTAAAGTTTGGCCGCCTAATTTCGGGACACCCTGTATACTATTCTAAAATATATTCTATTGTAAAGAAACAATTTAAGAACACGTTAACTAATATTGTTTTTTATCTGAGTTTCTATCTGTGTTTCGAGCGGACTACAGTTGCTACCCTGCTATGACTAGTATTGTTGATAATATTGTAAAGGCTTCAGAAGATAATCGTATGTTACTTGATTACAGTAAAGCGTTTGATACCACTAGTCACTAGCTTCTCTCTTCTATTTTGCAGTATGTTGTGTTTAGTGATTCTACTTTTTATTTAAGTACATCCAATTTATATGCCTGGGGTCAGATGGTTAAATGCGGTAATTCACTATCTTCTGTGTTAAATATATATTCAGGGGTTCCACAAGACTTTATACTGGAACCAATTTTCACTATTTATCATTATGGCTGTGTTAGATAAGTTCTCTTATCATTTATATGCGGGCGGTACCCAATTATGTATTCATTTGATATGTCTAACATAAGTAAAGCTCAACCTATTTTAAATGATTCTTTTCAGCAATGGTGGACACAAGTCTGTCATCCGTTGGAACTGCGACATCAATAATTTATTATAGCTTCTATTGCAAACAAAAGAACGTCAGGGATATTCGCTTTCACTGATCTATCTGTGGTGATCACACTGAAACATAAAATCCGCGTTCGCTCATTTCTCATAACTTGTTCAGGCTTGATTTTATAGTAGGAATGTTCAACTTCTACGAAACCATATCTCTTCGCAAGTGCTCGATGTATCACATTGGCAACATTGTTGTATCTGTGGAGATACTCAGTTGGTGCCAGTGCCAATAATCCACTAGAAATATGCTGTATTGACTCATTGGTGGTTTTACAAAGACGACTTCTTCTATCGATATTTTGTCCACGCTTTGGTCTTAAAAACCTGATCTTCCTCCATATATTCCTACTGTTAGAAGCCACTCATTCAATATCGTCTGAAGTTAGAGTAGCGAAGAATCTACCATAGAACCCATTGCTCTTCCAAGCACTCAAGCGGTCCGGGACTTTCAAGTATGAAAATCCTGTGGATTAATATTTTTATCCTGGTGAAAAATTTCTTTGTATAATGAAGAGTTAATTGATAGGAAGTATTGACGAAGTTTTACCTCCTTCTGACGACATAGAGATTCCAGATTGAGGATTCCTATGCCTACATTGATCCAAGTTAGGTAGAATCGGTGGATCGAACTTCGCCGATGGTATACTTAATGCCTTGCGAGCGTTGTTGTAATGTCTTTAGGGCAGATAGAATGGCCAAAAGGGATGATGGAATATTAACAGCCGTATCTGATGAAATAAAGTGTGAAGTTTGTGTTGGTGTTAAATTACCATTCCAAAATATTGAGTTGGTTGCAATAAAAATTTTATAAATAATTTCTATTGTTTGTTTGTATATTCCACATGGCACTTGTGTTGGCGACTACGAAAAAGTCTTTAAAACATTAGAGATCAAGATTAATTTTGATGAAAATGTCTTAATTGTTGGCTATTTCTCCCTATCTGAATGATGTCTTTCCAAGCAATTTTAAATATGATTGAACAGAAACAATTGAATGAGATTGATAACTCTAATAATAAAATTCTTGACTTGGATGTTTGTACAAAGAGTTTGAGGTGCATTACTGATAATGATCGTACGTTTCTTCAAAGAACAGAACTCTAGAATTCCAGGCACCATGAATTTTGACCAACAAGTTTCGGTTAAGGGTCTGGATGATACCATCGTTGTTATTGAAGGATGCTGTATATTTTTTAATCTTATCTGTCCAACGGGAATTTTTGCTGCTAATTTGAAGTAGGTCAGAATTTCGTATGTTCATAAATCTGGAGAAAAGATCAACATCAATAATTACAGATATATTGCTATACTAAACAATTTTTGTTTGAAGGGGGGTCTTTGCTAATGTTTCTAATTTTTATGGTTTATTTAAAAACTACGCGCTGATCGCAAAAGTCTTTGACAAACTTGTTCAACCTAACAGAGGATATTTCAGGATGTATGGATAATGGAAAACAAATACATATATGTCACCTACATGGATATTTCCAAAGCTTTTAGCCGATTAAGCCGCCCAATATTAATAAAGCATTTGGGGCATTTTGGGATTAACTACAAAGTTTTAAGTGTTTTAATTTTCGTATCTTTGGGATTGCCAACAAAGAGTTCGAGTTCCAAATATTATTCTCCTTCTGGTGTGCTTCAGGCCTCCAATCAAGGACCGCTATTATTTATCATATTTTTTGATAATGTTTGTAATATTATAGACTGTGGTTTCCGATATAACTTGAAATTCATCTTCGTATAAAAATACGTAATAAATAATAATAAATAAATTATGTGACTGCCTAAAATTACAAGAGTATCTTAAAAGATTTGAAGTTAGATAAAATACGAACAGTCTACAATTTAATTCTCAAAAGTGCTTTGTGCTTACCTTCTCAAGGAAATGTGACAATCATGTTAATGAATTTAAAAAATTACCATATCGCCATAGAATCGAAAGAGTGTTACAAAATGTTGGAATTTATAATACGTAATTCCAAGGTATTTACAGATATTTGTACCATAAAGAAGCTTCTTGATGGTATAGCGTGTAGCCAATCATTTAAATATTGTGTAAAGAATGAAAAACAGGGGCTCCATCTTGCTGAAGCCACATGTCTCTTCGTGTCACTAAGTCAACATTTTCCCATAAAGGTAAGTAGTAAATCTCTTGAAAACTCGAGGTACATCTCCCTAGTTAAAGTTCCATCAAAAAAGTGAGGGCCAATAACATGGTTACCTATTTTCCTCCCCAAACATTTAAGAACCATTTGTTTTGATGATCAATATTATGCACTAATACTTTGATTAACTAATAGTTTTTTATTGTTAAACTCACATAAGTTCTGATAGTCAGCAGAGTATTTCTTTCAGCTTCATCAAGAACATACACCTTATTTACCATGTCTTCTTTAGAAAAGTTCATTATTTCGGATTAGCTATCATCAAAAGTACAGAAAAGAGCGTTAAAACGAAATTAAACAAAATGAGGGTTTCCTTGATAACATTAGTTAAACGTTCAAAGCATACTGAGATTTAGAAAAACCAAAATTGATTATTGTAAGTTTGGAGTTTATGTGTTGTGATAAAACACCTTTATTAATAAAGCAAAATAGAGAAAGACACAAACAAATGTTAGACAAATTTGAAAAATAGTCATCAAAAACTCTACTTTGTCTATTTTTCTCTGTTTAGATATTAATATCTCCTAAACCATTCAGGAATCCAAAAATCACAAAATATTGGCGATTTCTAAGATCAAATACGCCCTCTGGTGCTAATTTATGAACTAAAAGAAACAGTAATCCTATCAAATCATAACCTGATAAAATTTGACAATTACTGTATCTTTTAGTTCAAAAACTGGCGTAGAGGGCCAAACAGCGCCATCTCTTGATAATCGAAATTCCCAATACTTCCATTTAAAAAAACGTAATTTTGGTCCTCCATTTTATAATTGACTCCTGGTATATTATTAACATATTTTTAGAGTGTGCGCCTAAAAGTATTCTATATTCTGTCAAAAACTGCATGTCGATATATATTTTCATTTTAGAGTAATGTTACTTCTTCGTAGCGCTGGGACACCCTGTATGTGTGATACAAACCCGTACCGAAACCTCCCTAATGTAACAAACGAATGTAATATGTATAATAAAAAATCCGAATAATTAAGAATAATTAAGGTTGTTTTATTAATAAAAAAAACTAACGGATCAAAGGTTTACACATTAGTTATATTTTAATTTCCTGAAAATTTTAGAAGCCCTAAATTTTTCAATTCTGTTGTCGGAGGCGCGATGTAAAGTTCGTCGCTTTAGTGCCTTTTCCGATTCTTTTTCGAACAATTTACGACTGCTACTACAAAATAATGCATGCAGACACAGCTTAAAATCCCGTTTTTCAATTTTTTCCACATCTTATCGTTGGTCGTAAACTTCTCTTGCCGAGTCTAACTAACGAAGTTATCATTTTATTGCTTTAATAAGAAGCATATTTTATTGTTTACTGCAGTAATTCTCCTGATGCCACGGTTGTAATTGTAAATTTCTATTTTTCTAATATGGGCAGGTAAATATTTATTTCCTAAGGGAAAAGCATTTTTCTTACGTTTATGACTCCCTTGCCGCTACTATTTTGCAACTTTTAAATTATGTATATAATTTAAATTGCGTAGGATTAAGTTGATCCTTCAAGTTTACCTGTAATGTATGATCCATTTAGCTGATTGCAACCTAGAAGGAGATTATTAATGACCCACTCTCGCTTATGAGCGTTTTTCCCCCTCATCAAGGAAACTTTAATTGCGGCTCGATATTATTCTCATAACATATTTTTGTAAAATATTATTTAGTGACTCCTTTTTTTCTCGACAAGGGTTGTAATAATAAAGCATTGCAGTCAGGTCCATTAGCGGATGGCGGGCTCGGGGCTCCCATAACCGTATACATCGCGCACCCCATGAATTATTAGACACCTTCTTTATGAGCCTCTCGATACCGCCAGGTGGAAAATCCCCTTACTACTGCCATATTTAACACACACGGAAAAACATCGAAATAATTTTAAGAAACGAATTTTTCGAGTGAGTGAAGCACGGCCCGGAACTGGAACGGTTATTGTGCGTGATTTAAAGAGGGGGTGTGGGTGAGGGGTGTCTGCTTTGTTACAATAAAACTGGTTTTGTGCAGAGCAAAAAGGGAGATTAGACGTCGGACTTGCAAAAAAGGAGATTGTGTATGTACGCGTGTTTGCTTTCCTACCCGACTCAACACGCACATCATTTCAATAAGAATGGATCCAGGAAATGGAAATTGATAGCGATGTATTTATCTTAACGCGCTTTTCGGCGATAAGAAAGCAACCGCTCGAGCAAAATTGGACCACAATAAAAGGCACAGTAATCCCTACTGCTTCTAATCTCGACAGGAAACCAAATCTCAAACACCACAAGCCACAAGGTACTTTCACTAAGCGAAAATTTAGATTATTTTAGATATTCAATGAACACCTAACAATTAGTCACTAACTCCATCCAACATCGTATTTAACATTTCCATGAAGTTTTTGCAATTCTGTGCAAATATCTAAGTCCTTACAGGAAAAATCTGTAAGGTTTGTTATATGGGTTGTAATGGACGGTTTCCTTGGTTACCTTACATATGTATCCTATATCGGCTTACAAAGGGCGCGTTCCACTAATGAACACTAAAGCCCACGAACACGACCGCACAATTTTCCCGTTCCACTAGCTCAAAACATCACCATTTAACAAACAACCACAGAAACCCACGAATAAATACGGTCGTTGTGAGCTTCTTGCGGTCGCCATCGATGACGTTTTCATGCACGAAAGAAACAACCGCGGTCGACTTTACGGTCGTCGTGGGCATTGCGAGTCTTTAGTGGAACGCGCCCAGAATTGCACCATTAATTTATTCAGAAAGTATCAATTATATTTCAGGTTCATCAATTTGTATTTCAGAAAAACTCAATTGTATTTCATAAAGCATCAATTGTATTTCAGAATCATCAATTGTATATCAGAAAGGATCAATTGTATTTTAGAAAATTTATACATTTTCAGACAAGACCAATTCTAAAAAATAAGGGAACCAAGAGTTTTTGAAATGATTGTGCATGTGAACCACAACAGACAAATAAAATTAATTTAAAATGTGCTCTGTTCTTATTCACCAATGTTGTTGAAGTAATCTTCGGATTTTTAGAAACAATTAGTGATGAAGCCAAAAATATAATTGTTGGTGGTGATTGTTCTCGTGGAACCCAACACTATGTAGATTTAAAACTGTATAATAAAGACGTCTATTGTCAAATCTAGTACGAAGAAGAATTGTTTTTTTTTCACTACCACATCCATAATCCTTTCGACCAGAAACTAAAATAGTATTGGTTGAATTTGAGCTAATAAAAATATTAGAAATGTCGAAATTATCCTTGGTTAGGATTCGAACCTGGCACCTCCAAATCTCAAGATTGGAGTGATTACCACTACACTACCTAGGACCTATTTTCATATTAGGTTTTAGAAACGTCATATTTTTTTTGTAATTTTTCTAATAGTTTCTAAATGAAAATCGATAATTGCAATAAATCCCAGATAATATGTTTGCATGTATTTTAAGTTAACTTTACCTATTGGTAAATTATCTTCGTTGAAGTTCTACTTCGTGCGCTGTTATCTTGGTTCTTTCCAATAAGACACCAAAATTGATATCCATTAGAAACATATAAAAGGAACAAAGATTCTTCATTGGTTGTAGAAAATCCTATAACTCAAATAAAGGTCTGTCCTTATACAATGGAGTGATTTTACCTTGTAATGGGGAGGTGGGGGCTTTTATGTTTCTTTTTTATTGTAATATTTATATAGATATTGGTCTTAATGAGGTGTCATTTGGTGAATTATTTACTCTTTTTTCAGGTGTCAGAAAGGTGACCTAATTATGTTAATATTTTTACTGATGATTCGATTGATCCAATTTCTCACAGTTCTGGATTTGCCGTTGTTATTCCTTCAAAGTCAGTTTCAAGACGTCTGCCTAATTTTTGTACTATTTTTTCTGCAGAGTTTTGTGTTTTGTTCCAAGTCACATTGCTGTTTTGAGTAATGATATTATGGTGGATAGTTTATATTGATGTTTATATCGATTCACAGCGATATTCTTCAGATTCCGTGGATTACTCTAGATTATCAAACTTCCTTGGAAGAAGGTTCAGTCTTCTATTTATAGAATGGGATTTGAGCATTGTTCGACTGCTTCTTAATAAGATTGGTGTTATTAATTCTGATCTCCGCTTTTGTGGAGTGGTTGGTAATTTGCTGCACATTTTATTTGATTGTAGTAATTTTAGGAAACAATAAACTAAACTGTATTATGATCTGAAAATTAAAGGAGAAAAAGCATGCGAACCAGGGATACTAGGTTAATATGAGAAGAATGGCCCAGAGATAAAATGTCAAAATTAGTCCATTGATCTCTAAAATTATCGCAATCAAGTACCTTCTCTAAGAGCAAAGGTCGGTATCCAAAAAAAACAAACTTATTCTAATAAGAGAAGATACAATAATGACCCAACCTTATTCTATAAATCAAAGAGATGAACCTCCTTCCAAATAATTTAGAAGAATAAAACTTTCAATCCGATATCCGATGATAAAAACTAAAAGGAATAGCTGATTCGAATATCTTACCAAATCTTTTTACAATTATTTTTCTTTTAATTTCTAGAAGAAATAAACATCTATCTGTAAGATCGGTATATTCTTACCCTAAAATCGCGAAAATGTTTCTCTAAATAAAATCGAAAAAAAAATCTTTTGGAAAGACATATTAACTTGGAAGGACCAAAACTAACTGTATGAGCAACAGGGTTAGTGGAACCGTCTGTAAAGATATTCCGAGATATATGTATTTAGAAAGTTACCCGAGAAGAGAACACTTTATTTAGCAAATTATGTCATCATGTATGTATATCCTTAGAGCAATTTCAAATACTGCTTGAAAAAAATGAAAAGCTTTTATAACCCTCTATAAATACGTATCCTGAAAAGTGGATACATGATTTTAAAATTCCGTCGATACTTATGGCCGATTTAGACGGGAACAATTTGTTACCAACATTCTGTTCCCTAACCGACTCAAATGCAACTGTGCAACTGCCCAATGTGCAGTTGCATCTGAGTCGATTTGGGAACAAATGTTTGGTAACAAATTAGCCCGTCTAATCAGGCCTTTAAGCTTTTGGACATAATTTTTTTCTGATGTTTTAAATGTTCTTTATTTGGTGTACTAATAAATCTTGTTGCTATTATTTTTTGCATTTTTTGTTTTTGTGGGGTAAACTAAACAGTATTAATGGACCAACAAAGAGAGAACTTCGTAAAAATTGCGCGCTTTCCTCTGTTTTCCAAAATGGACCTATCCCCGATTTTTTAATTTTTATTTCATTATAAAGATCAAGTCTAATTAAATACACATATCCAATCAGTTTTTTATATAGTTTCTATAACGGCTAAAAATTTAAATTTTATGTCGCTCTGAAGTCACCTGTCCGAGATTTTCATCTGGCAACATTGCAGTAAGCAAATTTCGACTGTGGTCTTCATCAGCTAAACAATTTTTTAACAGTACCTCCAGAGAAACAATCACGCTAGTGCAAAACTTTATTTTTTTCGCAAATAATGTAAAATGTATCAAAAAGTTTTTTGAATGGTATCTACTTATTGTAAGATGCAGATGCATCCCTGTTAGAATCGCAATTTTTCAAACCAGTTATATTAAAAAGCACAATGACACACAGAAACTTTGATTCTAATTTCCTAGAAACTACTAATTTTGCACTTGCGTCGTTGTTTCTCCGGAAGTGCGAGTTGTAGTTCAATTTTGCCAAATGCCAATGACTAATATTATACATCATTTAAAAAAAAATCTTGAATTTACATAGAAAACCAAATCATCCATTTTTTAATGAGTATAATATGTAAAACCATAATGAATATACAGGGTGTTCCTAAAATGATGGTCACTGCTTCGTGTGCTTATACTACAAGTATGAATAAGACAAAAAGTCCATATAAACATTTCTCCAAAATTCAATTGTTACCGAGATACAGGGTGTTGAAATTTATTTTTTGCTTTTTTTTAATTTATTTTCTCTGGATCGGCTGAATGAAAATTAATAAAATTTTAGGAGTGAGTATTTTTCTTGGATAGCCACATTTAGCTATTACTTTTAACCCAATTTAACAATCCAGTGGCGTAGATACGGGTCAAGGTGCCCTCTTTTTTAAATTTATTTGATACGCCACTGCAAAATTTTACAGTTATGTTTAAATCGTTGGGCATTTTTTCTCCCATCTTGTTGTAAAATTACACATAGTCCCTGTCGAGAAATTGAGACAACTTCCGCGAAGCTCCAGAAACTGATTTTACGTTGGCATCATCGTTAAAGCCAAAACACACCTGTCAAAAGCAGTCAAAAGATGTCGTACGTGGTCGCACGTGGTCGCACGTGGTCGCACGTGGTCGCACGCCGCAAATAACAGATGGCGGAGCGTTCAAGTCAGTTAGGATCGTTCTCATTGGTTGTCATCTCATCGTTAATATTCGGTTCAGAGGTGGAAGTTTGTAACTCTAACGAGTTGATCTCGGTTCACTCGATATTTTATGTCTCTCTCTTAAGCACAAAAACGTTCATAATGTCGAAACGAGACAGAAACTGTAACCACAGTAATGCAGTAAACAATCCACCGTTCTCGGCACGTTAGGAGTTATAAACTTCCACCTCAGAGGTGGAATTCTGTAAAGCTGCGTTTCCACCAAAGCAACATTGAGGAACTTTTTGTTTCGTTTTGTTTCTTCTTGTTGCTTCAAAAAGAAACTTTAAGAAATATTAATAAACTTATTGTTTCCACTAACGCAACTAAATCGTCAGTAGTCGCACGTTGTTTCAGGCAAACAAGAAACGCGCAACACAGTGTTTCCACTGGTGGTCGATGTCGGATGTCGCCGAGTTAACCGAGCTAAATTTGGTGTATTGTGAAGTGATGAAACATGGATCAAGATGAAGAAATTGAACTGGCAGCGGCGGCCTACATTGTGTTGTCTAGAAAAAACAAAATAAAAGACGTCAAAAATTTTGGGTAGAACTGAGCCTTCAAGAAAGGCAAAATCATGGTGGCATACGCCTGCTTAACAAAAATAATAAATAGAAGTGTTCAAAATTTTTTAAGATTGTCCAATTCTGGCATAGAATGGCTATTGTGTCAGATTGCTCCACGTATTCAAAAAGAAGATACAAATTTTAGGCCAGCTATTTCCCCAATGGAACGATTGCTTGTCACTTTGCCATTCCTTGCAAGGCGATTCTTACCACCGCGCCAGGGCCGTAGCCAGAATCAAATGTTAGGGCAGGCATGAAGAATTTTTGGGCGGCCAAAAATTTTTTTATATTTTAAAAAATAACTTCAAAATATAACTTTATAGTATAAAAAAATATCTTAAAATATAAAACAAAATAAAATATAACTTTAAAATTGGAAAAAAAATTTCACACAACTATAATTTATAATAGTCCTATATTTCAACTATGTTTAAAACATCTTAAGCAAAAGTATCTCAACCATTGGGAATTTTAACTACATGTAGGGGGCGCTGTTTTGAAAGAAACAGCTGATCGAAAACAGGTAAAAATCGAAAATGTGTTCACAATATAATTATAGTTGGAACAAAAGTATCCTATTTAATTCTTTTAATTCACAGAGGTCGGTAGTATTTCAAATAAAAGTAATTGAAATAGAGTATTTGAAATACTTCTAGTATTTTGTATTTGAAACACTTTCCTAAAAAGTATTTTGTATTTTCAAGTACCAAATTGAATTTCAATTACTTTTTAAGTTTTTAAAACCAAACTTTTCTATTATAGATTTTCATCCAATTTTTTATATTGAATCTTTGATTCTTTGGACACCAAACATATTACTGTTATTGCTAATACCTTAAACTTAAACCATTTTTTTTTTATTTCAAATAGAAAAGTATTTCAAATGACGTATTTTAATTACGAAACATAAGTATTTTGGATAAAGTATTTCAAATAAACCTAAAATATAAATTATTTTGTATTTCAAATACTTAAAAAAAAGTATTTTGCCCACCTCTGTTAATTCATAAAACAAATAAAATAGGCAATATTAGCTTTTTATAAGCGCGATAGTATAATTTAAGCGTATTTTATTCTTTGACTTTTAGCTGTTTCGCGTAGTTCAAAAAAATCCTCCAGAGGGCATCTAGAATTCTGAAATCGCGAATAGCGAATAGTTAGTCTGTTAGGATTTCTTTTTGATTTTTTTCACTTAAAATTTAATATAATATAGGTATATGTACATAAATACACATAGGTTAGGTTTCTAAAATATCGCAGTTATCAGTACCTCAAAAACTTTCGACAGTCGAAAATTTTTCAGGGCGGGCATTTCTTTTTCCAGAGCAGGCATTGAAATTTTTGGAGCGCTGCAAAAAGTTGAAAAAAATTTTAAATTAAAAAAACAATTTATACAATTTCTTCGTTTATATCTTAACTAATTGCTGCGTTGAAAGACAGATATTATTTCAAACAGTTATAAATCTGTAGTGGAAGAGCTGCTAAGCGAAGGTTTTTTTTTATAAAGAGCCCGTTTTACAGCTGCCGTTGATTATTTGGTTTGACTTACAAAAACAAAAAATGAAGAAATTTATAGCTAAAAGATTCTTCTATGTACCAAAAAGAGAAATTTTAAAAAAGCTCCACTGGAAAAAAAATTATGACAAAAACCACAAATATCAAGGGAATTTTAAAATCAAGCGCTCAAATTTGCCGAATATCCTCTTAATAACAGAATACAAAGTAATTTCATATGAAATATTCAAAACTTTTTCACAATGACAGTTTTTGGTTAAAATAGCCATTCGACAATCATCTCATGATCATCTCGACTGCCTTTAAGCAGTCGAGACGTGTCGCTTACAATTTCTCGCATGCGACATGATGTCACATGTTCAATGACACGGTTTTACGAAAAGTGGTCGACATAACCTGAAATGTGACACTCTGTCGAACGGTTCAATAATAGCACGCCTGGTCTTGAATTTGTTTATTTATTACAATTTGAAGTAATTTAGATAGTGTGGGTAAAATATGAATTCGCATAAAGTTGTTGAGTGAACAAGCAATCTGAGTTTTAGTAATTTAGAAAGGTAAGAAGGACTTGAAAAAGTTGCAGAGAATTGAATTGAAAAAATGTGGGAAATTAAATTTTAAAATTGGCCTTGTATTTTCTTTAATGGGTATCTATTTAACGTTTGATATGAATTGATTTGTATTGTAACAATGAAATTGAATTTTGGTTAATATGATATTGGAAAGTTGGTTAATTACTTGAAACGTAACGAATTGTGTGGGATCGCTGGAGGGAGCGTTTTGTTATTAAGCCGAACGATACGGATCTGTGGTGTGCAGAGTACGGCCTCAATTGAATGCGTTTCAGCTTTTCGTCTTTCGTCTTGGAGCGGACGCCCAGCGTCGAGGTATCTGGCAGAAAGACAAAAGCAGGGAAATGAACGCGGCGCGTATCTGCCGCAGGAAGAGCATTGTGAAAAGCGCGAGACAATGAGCGCCATCTGCGCCGACTTACACAAAATGCGGCCTCGCACTCAATACTATCGCGACTCGGAAAACTCGCCCGGAAAATTTTTTTCATAAATATTTTTATTTTCTATACAACTTTATTTACACAATACTTACCTTTTGTTACACCAGTATTTACCACAGAATTTTAACTATTAATTTAATTAAATTACTATCTACTTTAAATAAATTTTCATCAAAAATCAACTCTTAAAAGATACATTCCTTATAAAAATAAGGCACGAGTTGAAAATTTAATTTTACATTACTAAATTTTGAAAACTGAAAATGATAAAAATTGAAATATTAATATTTTTTAAGAATATTGATTGATTGAAAAGAGTAAATTTTGTAGAAATCATAGAACGGACCAACACAGGTACTAAAACAGGTAGGGTCATATACAAGGTGTCCCGTATCGCCATGCAGAAATTTTGTGAGTGTAAACTAGGTTCATTTCCAAGACTAATAAACACAAAAGTTTCAGGTCTTTTTTTTTAATTCAAAAGTTATAGCAGAATTTAATTTTCAAACTCCAAAACAGAAAATAAAGTTCTTAAAACAAAATATATTTGAGTTAACAAATACTCATACTCTACTTTAGAATACCAGTTTTCTTCAGCAAAAACTAAAGCTACGTTTCCACCAAAGCAACATTGAGGAACTTTTGTGTTTCTGTTGCTTGTTTCCAAAAATGTTCCATAAAGTTCCATAAAATTCCTAAATGTTTCTCGTTGTTTCCTAAACAAATGCCGACTGTTTCTTCTTGTCGACGGTTTCCATTTCGAGCGGTAAACTTCAAAAGAAAATCGGCAACAAAAGTAAACTAAAATAAGTTTCTTCTTGTCGCCGTCTCAGTGGAAACGAACTAGGAACATAAATTTGTTGCTTTTTGCTTTACTTGTTTTGTTTAGTCTCTGCGCGGTGGTAAGAATCGCCTTGCAAGGAATCGCAAAGTGACAAGCAATCGTTGAGGAAATAGCTGGCCTAAAATTTGTATCTTCTTTTTGAATACGTGGAGCAATCTGACACAATAGCCATTCTATGTCAGAATTGGACAATCTTAAAAAATTTTGAACACTTCCATTCTTTATTTTTCCAGAGGAAATATCGTCTACTTTGAGGGTGCTAAGCAGGCATATGCCACCATGATTTTGCCTTTCTTGAAGGCTCAGTTCTGCCCAAAATTTGTGACATATTTTATTTTGTTTTTTTCTAGACACAATGTAGGCAGCCGCCGCCAGCGCAATTTCTTCATCTTGATCCATGTTTCACCAGATCACAATACACCAAATTTAGCTCGGTTAATAACTCGGCGACATCCGACATCGACCACCAGTGGAAACACTGGGTTGCGCGTTTCTTATTTTCCTGAAACAACGTGCGACTACTGACGATTTAGTTGCGTTAGTGGAAACAATAAGTTTATTAATGTTTCTTAAAGTTTCTTTTTGAAGCAACAAGAAGAAACAAAACGAAACAAAAATTCCTCAATGTTGCTTTGGTGGAAACGCAGCTTTAGAATTGAACCTACTTTACACTCACAAAATTTCTGCATAACGATACGGGACACCTTGTATAGGGTGTACAAAAAGTTCGGCAACGCTCGTTTATTATTGAAATGAAGCATTTTTGAAAAAAATGTTTTAAATAAAAGTTGTGCGATTCTTAGTGACGCACTATCGGGAAATATTGCCCATGACCTTGAACAGCAAGATGAAGCTCAGGCGATAATCACTTCACTTTTTTAAATAGGTGTAACCCTTTTTTATTACATATTATTATAGTCTGCTTTCAGAGGTTTACAGTACATATTTTTTTATTTTTCTAAAGTAAATCGTTTAAAAGTTACAAGGGCTTAAAGTTCAAATAGGTAGATACAGTATTGGAAAAAAGTAGAGCAACATTTGGATTTCAACGGTTATGTTTTTGATTCTGAAATTTGTCTACCTAGGAATCTAATTGCGAACTTTCTAATAAAGGTATGTATTTTTGATTTTGTGGAACTTCCGGTTATACCGAAAGTGGATGGCAACTTTCTTATATTAAATGGAACACCCAGTATATTTTTGCATTTTCGTGTTCTCCATAAAAATACCATTAAATTGACCTAGCATAGTGTGGTCTACGATTAATACTTTCGGACTTACGTAAATCGTATTTTTATGCAACTTCATTTACACCAGAAGTTGGATAAAACTGCCCCAACTTCATTAGTTTAAATGAAATATTTTGCAATTAAGGTAATAATATTATATTTAAACAAAATTATGTTTAATGTAAGTTCGTTAATTTTACTGGTTAACACCTTCCACGTCTTGACAGTAATAAAATCTACAGGAAATCTCTTGGATAAAAATTTTGTTTAAATTTAATGTTATTAACTTAATTGCAAAAGAAACATATAAATAAGTTGGGGCACTTGGGTCCAACTTCTAGTGTAAATAAATAAAATAATATTATAATTTGAGATTTTAACACTGATCTTTGATTTGGTTGATTAAGCAATTTCGCGAATTATTAAAAACAACATTGTCTTTTAATGGTCATGGTTTTAATAATTTGCGAAATTGCTTAATCAGCCAAATCAAAGATCAGTGTTTGCGTGTCAAAAAATTAAACCCGAAAATATATTCAATGATAAGTCTTTAAACGTGTACATATACGAGGAACTCATCATGATCCATACCTGGGGTCGAAACATTTTCATGTGTAAAATGGTTTAAAGATTAATAAATTTTCCGAACTAAAGGACTTAAAGTTTTTCACCACCTACATGTAATTATTAAGACATAAAATCTCGAGTCTCGAATAATTTATTATTTCATAGCACACTTGATAAAAATCATAAAATAATGTTTTTTTATTAAATTTCTTTGAAACTTAAAGGTAAATTAAAAACGTTTCCTCCAAAATGTGTTTCTTTTTCAACGTAGAATAAGATTAATTATTAAAAAACATAGGTTTGTATTTAAAAAAACAAAGTAGACCTTGAAATGACCTTAGAACTAAAGTTAGTTGGTTTGGAAGTAAATATCTCTACATATGGTTGGGTACAACACACTTTAAGTGGAACACCCTGTATATAGTATATTATACATATAGAAAGAGGCAGGGGCGGATGGGCCATAAGGGAAAAGGGGGATTTTCCCGGTGGGCCGGTGGGTTAGAGGCTCGTTGGGCCGGTTGCCGAAAGAACCCAAAATCTTAATTTATTAAAAAAAATATTTGCAATAATGCTTCTTAAAAAAGTAAAAAAATATAATATCTCAAAAACTGCTGGAATGATTTTAATTAAGTATAATATTTCTATTATTATATTAGTTATTGTCCCAAAAATTATTCAACTGATGTGGATTCTAGCTTAAAGGACTTCAGTAATTACTTATTGAAGTCCTATAAGCCAGAATCTACATCAGTTGTATATTTCTATTATTTCGTGGGCTAGCAAGCAAAAAGTACTAAGTCAAAAAATTAGATTTGCGTAATTTGAATTTCAAAGCTTCGTAGCATTCGAAACAATAGTTCTAAAGTACTCTTCACAGTGCAATCTTATCAGTTAACCGGGCACTGCTAGGCCACGATACTTTCACGGGCTCCACATATTTCGTCTAAAACGATTTTTTCAAAAAACGATCAAAGGGTTATAATGATATTATTTATATGCGTTTTTATTTGATTAAGCGCTTCTTTTTTTGTTTGTCTCTGGCCATCGAAGTAATTTCCAATAATAAAGGGTTTTTGAAACAGAAATTACGATTTTCTTGTAAATTTCGTTTGGTTTCACTTTAGAAATGAAAGAATTTCCTGTAATTTAAAGTAATGAGCTTTGAATTATTTTTTATACTTAAATTTTGGAGAAATCATGATTTATTTTACTTAAATCTAATTGAACTAAAATCAAACATTAAAATTATCAATGTTCTTTTTTCTTAAAGTTCAAGAAAACTAATTAATAGAACAGGCTGTCCCATAAATGGCGGAAGAGCTTTTTAGTAAATTATTGAGAACCCTTGGAAAATAATAACGTATTGAATAACTTTTTCATTTTTGGAACATCCTGTATAAAATTCACAAAATACAATATATTTGAAGATAATTTTAAATTGCAAAAAATGGTTTTTTTTAGAAATTTACTACATTTGATTCGGATAGTGTAGATTTTAAAGAAATTTTATATTCAAAACAAACAAAAAACACTACATTTATTGTTGGTCGGACCTCGCGCCCTTTTTGAAAGCGGGCCATGTCCTAATGGTAACGGTGACCAGATTTTTATTTTGCTAAGGGGGGAAGACAACCACCGGTACCATGGTACCACCGGTAGTGTTACTCATGAAATTTCATTTAAACCAAAAAACAGTTATTTAAAAACAACATTATCATCAAGAAAAAAAAACAAATTTGACAAATAATAAAAAAATGTTCAAGACAAAAAGCGGGCCTTTTTTAAAATTCCGCGGGATGCGGGACAAATGTTCAAAATCGGGACTGTCCCGCCAAAATCGGGAAGTCTGGCCACCTTACCTAATGGGTATAACGGGCCTGACTCTTCAATTAATCTAGAATCCAGATTCTAGATAACTAATTAAAACTAATTCTTTTTTAGAATAGTTAATATTAAACCAAAGTATGTTATACATATATTTTTGACTTATGGGTGCGTTTTGCTTGCTGGCCCACGATTTAGAATAAGTTTTGGTAGTTTTTATCAACTCATCAGGGTGAAGAAAAAAAAGTTTTTTCGTAATTTACCAAAATATTAAAATGATTTTCACAAAAATATAATTTTTTTAAATACCTTTAATCTGAACTAAGCAATGGTGTTACATTAAAAAAATATATGTTGATGTTATTTCCGGCAAGACGTTGTATTTTAACTATAAAATGTAGACAAATTTCAAATTATTATTTCGATTTTTATTTTTATTTCAAAACCAATCTAGCTAAAAGTCGTTCCAAACTCTAATACATATATCAAGTATTGAATATGTTTAGCCTGATTGTGATTGGCTTTCTACATAAAAATTAAAAACTGAAGATCAATCTTCATTTTAAGATTGTTACTCTCCTCTAAATTTTTTTTGACATGTTCCGAATAGTGACAATATACTTATTGGATGTTCAATATATTAGATTTTTTTTTCAAGAATCCGTTTTCTATACGTATAAGACAAAAATAATGGAAAATACAGGCACTTTGTATATCGTTTTTTATACAAATCAAAAAATCAAAAATGGGCCAACAAATATTTTTTCCCGGGCCGCTAGTCAGGTCGTCAGGTGCCCATCCGCCCCTGGAAAGAGGCAAATATACAGTATTTCATACGAGGTGTTTTGTAGCACCAGCGCGAGTGCTTTTCAACTTTGTTATATGATCTTCCGATTTAAGATTTCCTTGGACCGTGACCCATAAAAGTTTTGCACTGTCTGTACTGTTTTGTTGAAAGATATTGTTTATGTGATAGGGATAGGAAAGAAAAAATCGGCACATCCGACAAATTGCTTTATTGTAAACTAAATTTCGACTGTGGTCTTCATCAGCTAAACAATTTTTTAACAGTTCGCACCTCCAGAGAAACAATCACGCAATTGGAAAACTTTATTTTTTTCGCAAATAATGTAAAATGTTTCAAAAAGTCTTTCGAATGGTAGTACTTATTGTAAGATGCAGATGAATCCCTGTAACAAACGCAATTTTTCAAACCAGTTTTATCAAAAAGTACAGTTGCTCCCAGCTGGAAGTAGGACAATAGTAATCACGATCGCGTATTCTTTGTCCTACTTCCAGCTGGGAGCAACTTTACAATGACACACAGAAACTTTGATTCTAATTTCTTAGGAACTACTAATTTTGCACTTGCGTCGTTGTTTCTCCGGAAGTGCGAGTTGTAATTCAATATTGCCAAATGCCAATGACTAACATTATACATCATTTAAAAAAAAAATTCTTGAAATTACATAGAAAACCAAATCATCCATTTTTTAATGAGTAGAATATGTAAAACAATAATTAATATACAGGGTGTTTCTAAAATGATGGTCACTGCTTCGTGTGCTTATACTACAAGTATAAATAAGACAAAAAGTCCATATAAACATTTCTCAAAAATTCAACTGTTACCGAGATACAGGGTGTTGAAATTTCTTTTTTGCTTTTCTTTTGATTTATTTTCTCTGGATCGGCTGAATGAGAATTAATAAAATTTTAGGAGTTAGTATTTCTCTTGGATAGCCACATTTAGTTATTACTTTTGACTCAATTTAACAATCCAGTGGCGTAGATACGGGTCAAGGTGCCCTCTTTTTTAAATTTATTTGATACGCCACTGCAAAATTTTACAGTTTTGTTTAATCATCGGGCATTTTTTCTCTCATCTTGTTGTAAAATTACACATATTTAAATGAACTAGTTTTTAAGTTAAGTATGTGTTATTATTTTTATAAACGTTTTTTTTAACTGGATGCACCTTAATTTAGTTTAAATTGATGGATAATGCTCGCTCAAAAATTAATGAAAAAAAGATACTTCATTAATCTCAATGACACAGCGCCTAATGTAAAGGCTAAATATTTTGAATTTTGTTACACATAGAGTCCTTAGTAAAACTGCAAAAAAAGTTTTTTCAAAATCAGACTAGGAGTCAAAAAATTAAAAAAATCAGTCAGTTTTTCACATTTTATTTATTTAATCAAAATCATAAAAGTATTAGAGCTCAATTTTTCTAAATTTTATAAGACTTGCAGTTTTTAGTAAAACTACATAAAAAGTTTTTCCAAATCAGACCAGGAGTCAAAAAATTCAAAAAATCAGTCACTTTTTCAGATTTTATTTTTTTTAATCCAAAAAAATGTATGGGCGCATTTTTTTATATTTTGTTACACACACAGTGCTAAGTAAAATTTCATAATACAGTTGAACTTCCCTATAACGAACTTCCATATAACGAATTTCTCTATATAACGAATTTTTTTTGAGAATCTTCACCTTGAAGGCGTTTTTAATGTATTTTTTACTCCTTATAACGAATTAAAGTTTCCGTATAACGAATTTTTTTTACGTAAATATTAGAATCTTTCATAAATTTTAGTCAATGGATGGCCAATTTTAAAAATTTCGGAGAATTTTTTATTAGATTAGTGTAAAGAATAATAGAAAATCAGGTAGGTAATTAGAATTTTTAGAAATGAACGTAAATTCCGAGATTTGTCGAGTCTTTTTATAAGGTTTACTTATAAATTATACCTCCGACTTCGAGCAAATTTAGTTTTTGTAAAACATGCGCATTAAAAACAACGCCTTTTCATATTTTTAGGTAAAATAAAGAGCTATAAAGTAAATAACAAATTTTTTATATCAAAATTACGAATTTCTATATAACGAATTTTTTTAAGGTTCCCGTGATGAAACGTTATATAGAAGTTCGACTGTATTTTTTTCCATATCAGACCAGGAGTTAAAAAATCAAACGAAAAATAAAAAAAATCAGTCAATTCTTTAGATTTTATAAAGAAACTGTTTATTTGATTATTAGTTTACAATTTTTAAAATAATTTAGTATTACAAAAAATTGACAGAAAGCAATAGAAACAAAATGGCAAGTACATATATTTTTTAATCCATTAGGTCGATTTTCGTAAACACAAAATTTTCTCAGATAACGTAAGCATACTCTTTAAAGATTTTTTAATAATAAGATTGGAATAATAATATAAATAAAAAAAATAATAATATTAAACATCGTAATAATACTAATATTAATCCTAATGGCGCTGGTTGTCCGTCGGTTCTTTGGCGACAAACTGGTCAGTTTTTTTTTTAATTTCCAACCATCGCAAAATGCAACCTGAATGGAATTATGGTTACATTCTAATATTCTGGGAGATGTAGTATCCTCAAAGTCATCATAACAAACGCAGCATTTCTCAATTATTTGGGTATCTTTTTCAGGTATATTAATTACTAAACATTCTGGAACTGTATCTCCTCCAGATGGATCCTTGGAGATATTCGCGATTTCGGATATCAAATACGACCTCTCGTGGTAATTTGTAAAGCTAGAAGGAGAGTAATAAATAAAAACCTATTTATGTGTGGGTACTTATAAATCATTTTTTCGTATTCAGTGGTATACGATCTTTTCAATTAATTTGGATGTAATTTGCCGGAAAAGTTATTGCTATCCGTATCGAAATTCTCAATTCGAATAAATCTTTTGATGTATCGGTAAAGATTTTTTTAAACGTACCATTCAGTTGATGCATCTAAATTATCCGCCATTTTGCCTATAAAACTTCTAAAACTTTAGCACCCATATAATATAAGATCTTTAATTCGTTCTAGTCACTGGGACTTGCCTGATTAACCGTTCTGAGTAGTGGAGAGCAGGGTTGCCAATTGCCAATAGTTCTGGCTGTTTTATATACAGGGTGAGCTGAAACGATTGTGGTCAGTTCAAATTTCCCGCCTAGAAATCTCTTCGCTTCAAGTTCATAGTAACACAAAATCATGTCAAAACTATAACAAAGTAAGTAAACTACACAAAAGCAGAGGCGTAGGTTGAATTTTTACTATTGTGTCAATATTTTTGTATTTAGTTATTATGCCTTATGTTTCATAAACATCAGTTTTTATCAAGACTTCTTTGCGCAAATCTTTGTTTTGTGTTAGCATCTGGCATCTGCATCGAAAACGAAGGTCATCATTTTCAATATTTGACATTTGTTGTAAAATTAGAGAGCCAATTCTACGTTTTTTTTTTATTTTCAAAAACCCAAAACCTTACCTAACCTAACCTTTTTAGAATTCTTGATTTTTTATGATTGTTATATTCATTTTGAAAACATATTTGTTAAGCCATTGGTTTACTAAGGGGTTTTCTTTTTAAATTTTTAGTTGTACCAACTTGAATATTTGGTTGCCTACATATCAAACCACAATCATTTTAGCTCACCCTGTATTATATTGCTACTTAATCCTTGATGGTTGTTATAATAACAGAAAACAATTCTTGGACAGTGACAGTTTCATTTATACGTCTCTCCAGTCATATACAACGAATACTTATGCTAAGTTTTGTAGAGATTGGATTTTGGTGTTCGGTTGGTATTCGGGCGTCGTTCGGTTTCCGTCGCGTGGTTTTATTCTATGATTTTTATAATTTTACAACAGGAGGCTTATTCTTAGGCCGGTCGAGATCGTGTCGTCGACGAGACTAGAAGGACAGACTCTTATTTTTTCATGTGAATAAAACGGACAGATTGATGAAAGTCATCGACGACACGATCTCGACCGGCCCAAGAATAAGCCCCCAGAATCACAATATAGTCATAATAGTATATTAAAAAACGAGTTTCATAAGTCGCATATTGTAGCACGCGTTCAATTTTAAAATACGAGTCGCGTAGCGACGAGTATTTTAATGAACAAGTGCTACTATCGACTTATGAAACGAGTTTTTTATACTATTTTTTCTATTTTGCGCCTTTTTATCTATTTAAAATAAAATATTATAGTCTTCAATTTTAGTAACTTTTCTGGTAGTTGGCAACTCTAATGTCAGGTTTGTCAAATCATCAAATAACCTGTAAATCGCTTGGCAACTGCCACTTTAAAATCAATAAACTTCAGTGCTACCAACTTGGAAAAATAAAATTTACTACTCAGTAACGCACCGATAGCAGTGCGGTACTGGCTAGTAACGCACTGCTGTCAGTGTGTTACTAGCGACTAGTAACGCACCAAAATAGAAAAAATATATTAGACTATTCAAGTCACAAGAGATTATTTTTTGTGACAAGCAAAACCTCAAAAATATCAGCGATTAGTTTGTGATGTTAGTGTCAAATTTAAATAAGTTTGAAGTTGTGGCTGTCAAATTTTGCACAAAAAATACTACGATAAATAGTCGGCAAATTTGAGCGCTCGATTTTGAAGTTCTCTTGATATTTGCGGTTTTGGTGATAACTTTTTTTCCAGAGGAGATTTTTTAAAATTTCTTTTTTTGATATAAAGATGAGTTTTATCGCTACCAATTTCGCCTATTTTTGTTTTAGTAAGAGCAAACCAGATACTCATACAGCAAGAGTAAAATGCGCTCTTACAAAAAACGTTCGCTTAGCGGCGTTTTCCTCAAAAAATAAGAAACTAATTGAAATAATATTTTTTTTCCTACGCTAGCAATAAGTTAAGGTATAAACGAAGAGTTCGGCGTTTCGTTTTTTATATTAAGTATATTTTTAAACTTTTTACAGCTGTCCAAAAATTTCTTAAAAATTTACCTAATTTAATAATCTTATGCCCGTTTTCACCAACTATTCCTAAAATTGCTTATAGTGCTAGTTGCTAGGTATTTTTATTCATTTAATAAAAACTACCTAGCAACTAGCGCTATAAGCAATACCTAAGTTTTAGGAATCGTTGGTGAAAACGGGCATTAATGTTTTAATAAAATATTGATGTTTTCAAACACTTGAGAAGTCAACAGACATAACATGCATTACTGGTCTGATTTAAACCGCACTGGATGAGAACTGTTCCTTATCAAGATCCATGGACAATAAGTGTTTGGTGCGGAATTATTGATAATTACATTATTGGTCCCTATTTTTTGAAGATCATTTAACTGGTCGCATATACGCACACTTTTTGAGAAATGATTTTAGAATTACAAGAAGAAGTTCGATTGAATTTTAGAATCAATATGTGGATGCAGCAAGATGGTTCACCTACGCACTTTGCAATGGAAGCACGACAAGAAATGAACGAAATGTTTCTTGAAAGGTAAATAGGTCGAGGAGGATCAGTTAATTGGCCAGCTCGTTCACCAGACCTTACATCTTTGGATTTATTTTAAGATATGAAAATTAAAATTCGTCGAGCCTGTACAGAAATTACTCTAGATGTTTGGAAGTAGAAGGTCATTGAGTACTTTGAGCACCTAATTAATTAGTAGGAGTAAATTATCTGGCTGAAAATTTTCCTTTTTTCTGTACCTAGTTGTTAATTTAAAAAATTAGTAACTTAAAAATTTCAAAAATGAAGAAATAGTATTTAATTATTTAGACATAATATTGTCTCGAGTCTCGAATAATTTATTATTTCATGGCACACTTGATAAAAATCATAAAATAATTTTTTATTTTTTTATTAAATTTCTTTGATACTTGAAGGAAAATTAAAAACGTTTTCACCAAAATGTGTTTTTTTTTCAACGTAGAATAAGATTAATTATAAAAAAAAATAAGTTTGTATTTAAGAAACCTTGAAATGACCTTCAAAACGTACTTAAAATAACAAATAAAAATTTGTATAATAATTTTACCCCCTTCGATCCAAACAACTTTTATGAACAAAAAAAACTCTAAGAGGCGTAGTTTTTTTTTGATAAAAATTCGTAGCACTTGTTGTGATAACGTGAAAACTTGACTACAACACGTACTGCTCTCCTGCTCTAGGAGTTATAGTACTTATTAAAATAAAAAGATGGGCGAAGATTTCCGAATTTACTATTTTTATTTATATTACACAAATACTTAACTAAGTTAACAACTAGTCAGGACCAGGGTAGGATATCTCGCATATAAAAAGTTTTGCCCCTATTTTTCGCGGAGAATCTACGCGATGGAGCTGTTTTATTAGTTTTTAGGCAACTTTATTTACAATCCTGTATACTTCCCCTTAATCAAAAAAATAAGGAGATATTTTTATGGTAACCATGGAAACTGTCCATAAAACATTGATTTCATTTGTTTTTTACACAAATTTTCAAATTTAATACATTTTCTAAAGGAACACATTAATGTTAATTAACAATCTGGAAATGTATTATTATTTATTATCTGATGAGGTAAAAATCCAATATTGCGGCCATAAGAAATATCGCGGCTTCGAATCTAGGAGGCCAATTATTTTTTGACGTCATTTCATTCTGAATAGTCAACAATTTAAAGGAATCAAATTTCATTGATGTAGCAGTAATGGTTTAGAAAATATAAATTATTTTCTAAAATCACAATTTTTAGATTTTTGACTATAATTTTGTAGTGAGTTTAAATGTCTTAAATTTTCTTTCAGATTTTTAATTGCACAAAAATGCGCAACTTTTCTTTAATTTAACCGACCTGGTATCTCTTCTATTTTAAAAGATACCTACCAATGGTGAGCATCGAAATATAGCTGACAGACTTCCACCTCTGGAGTTAAAAATGAAACGAAAAATGAAAAAAATCAGTCACTTTTTTAGATTTTATAAAGAAACAGTTTATTTTTTACAATTTTTAAAATAATTTAGTATTACATAAAATTGACAGAAAGAAATAGAAACAAAATGGCAAGTTCTTAGATGTATTTTAAATAAATTCTAACAAATCCATTAGGTCGATTTTCATAAACACAAAATTTTCTCAGATAACGTATACTCTTCAAAGATTTTTTAATTTCTTCGCTCAAATAAGGAACGGCTTTAAAAATACTTTTTATAATTTGCGTCTATAATATTGCATTTAAAACACCGCTAGCGGTTTCATAATGGGCCATAGCGCGCTCATTATAGCACCCGCTTACGAAGTTGGTAGCATTGATCTGTCAAAAAATAATATAAGCAACTCGTTCGTAAGTCAATTATTGCACTCGTCCATTAAAAAATTCGCCGCTACGCGGCTCGTTTTTTAAACTTGGACGCGTGCAATAATACTCGTTGCTTAATATACCATTATGATTTAAGAATCATGAAATAAATAAATAAATCGTAAAATAAACTTTAACTTTAAACTGAGCAAGCTGAGTTGAATTTAATTATTATAATTTTGAAATAATTTATTTTTGTAAATTATTATTTATATTCATTAAAGAATTAAATTTAATTATTGTTTGGAACGTCAAAACGAGTAGTCCCATGATTATGTACAATAAGATACTAATAATAATAATACTAATAACAATAATGGTAAAAATTCAAAAAGAGGTCGTCTTAGGTTCAATGCATACATATAGTTAGAGCGCATAACATCCTATGAGCGAAAACACTCACCGTACATGTATGGAGTGGTTACAGACAGCAGCTCAAGGCAAAGGACATCGTCTGGACCGTTTCAATATGGTCTCAGGCAGATCACTCCATATCCAGTTGCATTCTTTATGTAAAAAAAAATTAATAATAATAAATAAATCAATATCACTGATACTTACCATGAGCATTGCTCTGACAGCTATCAACCAATATATCAACAAAACCAGAAAAACCGGAAAAACCAGATAAACCAGTGGAGAAAAAATAATAAAAACAGAAATAATAATAATAATAATAAACATAATAAACATTATTATTAAATATAAGATGTTCAATAAGTTTTTTAACTGTAAATACAAACTCGTCACATGACATATAATCGTCAAATAACGTATCGTCAATCGACATATCGTCAATCGACATATCTGGTCATATAATCTTCTAATTGGACCAAGTGGTGGCGCTGGTGGTTTTTCGATTCTTTGGCGACAAACTGGGCAGTTTTTTTTAGTGTTCCACCATCGCAGAATGCAACCTAAATGGAATGTATGGCTACATTCTAAAATTCCGGAAGATGTAGTATCCTCAATGTCATCAAAACAAACGCTGCATTTATCCGCCATTTTGCCATAAAAACTTCTAAAACATTAGCACCAATATAATATAAAATCTTTAATTCGTTCTATTCACTAGGATTTACCTGATTTACTTCTAACCGGTGATTTATTTTTTGTATCCGCATGTAAAGTAAAGCGTTCAAGATAACTGGTGCTTTCCACCGTTTGTTGAAGAATGGGGAAGATACTCAACCCTGTGTTAAAATGCGCACGCAGGCACCTCTTAAGGACAATTTTATTTTGCATCGATAGGTGCTGCCGCTAGCACCGTTCGGATATAATTTTAACTAAATTATGCCAGGTACTCGTTGGTAAAATGGGCCCAATCGTGGTGGCCAAATTGCCTGTGTTTTTACACACCCTCAACCAAAATCCCAGGTACTCGTAATTCTTACAACACGAGGTGACCTTCTGAGATAGCTCTCAACACGAGCCCTCTGTCCACGAATACACGACTGCCATATTATTTAAAATCAAATTATTTACTGTATTGGAAAAAAGTAGAGCTACCATTTTTCTAAAATTTTTAAAAATAGTCAATAGTAATACCATGACTAGGTTGAAATCCGCAATAATTCTGTCAATTTATTGACAAATGTTGCTTAGAAACACAATTGAATTGGCAATAAAGCGACAGAATTATTATAGTGATTTCAACCTACGAATTGAATTTGGATAGATTATTTCAAGCCTTATCTCTCCAAAATACAAAAAAAAATTGTAAATTTTAACGTCAGTCTTTACTTCAAATGTCAAATTTGAAATTTAAATGCATGTCATGTAAACGTCAAATCGTTTGACTTGATAATTTAGGTACGACCCTAATTATCACGGTAACCCAATGACAAATGGACCAATCAGAACGCTTGTCAGGAGGAAGGCATGAAATAATCAATAGTAATACCATGAGTAGGTTGAAATCCGCAATAATTCTGTCAATTTATTGACAAATGAAATTGTGTTTCTAGAAAGCAACACAATTGAATTGGCAATAAAGCGACAGAATTATTATAGTGATTTCAATCTACAAATTGTATTTGGATAGATTATTTCAAGCCTTATTTCTGCAAAATACAAAAAAAATTGTCAATTTTAACGTCAGTCTTTACTTCAAATTTCAAATTTGAAATTTAAACACATGTCATGTCAACGTCAAAACGTTTGACTTGATAATTTAGGTAGGACCCCAATTATCACGATAACCCAATGGCAAATGGACCAATCAGAACGCTTGTCAGGAGGAAGGCATGAAATAATCAATAGTAATACCATGAGTAGGTTGAAATCCGCAATAATTCTGTCAATTTATTGACAAATGAAATTGTGTTGATTAGAAGCAACACAATTGAATTGGCAATAACGCGACAGAATTATTATAGTGATTTCAACCTACGAATTGTATTTGGATAGATTATTTCAAGCCTTATTTCTGCATAATACAACAAAAATTTGTAAATTTTAACGTCAGTCTTTCCTTCAAATGTCAAATTTGAAATTTAAACACATGTCATGTAAACGTCAAAACGTTTGACTTGATAATTTAGGTAGATCCCTAATTATAATAATAATAATAATTATCACGATAACTCAATGGCAAATGGACCAATCAGAACGCTTGTCAGGTTGAAGGCATGAAATAATCAAAATAATGTTTAATTTTAACACTCAGTATTTAATATCGAATTCATAAGGCTTATTTTAATTTTTTTTTTAATTAAAATATTTCTAAAGAATTTTTATCATTTTCTCATTTACATCATTTATTGTTGGAAAAAAAGTAGAGAAACATGTGCAATATTTTATTATAATACACATACAAGGTGTTTCATTGAAAACTTCAAATGCCGTTTATTTCATAACCAATTTTTTTTTTAAATGAACCGAACACGCCGATTCTTGTTTTGAGGGGGGGCGCATTATTTAAGCACTACTCTCACGTCACTCCCTTAAGCGGGGGGCGTTAACCCCCTAATTTCTTAAATGGCAATAGGAGTTGAGTAATATATTATTTGAAAGCTGCTTTTAATTAGAATTCAACGGTATAAATTAAATTAAAATTGATGGATTCGTTTTAAAGAAAAAAAAAAAGAAAAATTGTAATACTCTTTAAAGTTTGCAATAAAATTTTTTTTTAGTTATAAAATAATTTTATTTTTAAATAGACAATTAAAGTAAATGTTCGAAATGTTTTCCAGAATTTTCCAAGCAGAAATAGGGACGGTCTTCAAACTCTGCGCGAACATTTTGTAGCATTACTGGTGTAGTATTTCCACATTCGTTTATGATCCTTTGACGAAGGTCTGCTAAAGTATCAGGTTGGTTCTGGAAGGTGCTGGCCATTCAATAGTACCACTACGGCCAATCCAACTAGGAAAGGCACTGTTCAAATATTGACGAACTGGTAACGTATAATGTGGCGGAGCACCATCCTGTTGAATTATTATCAAATTTTCGTCCAGCATACCATCATTTTCCAAGACATGTGTTATTGTAGGTTCGATAATATTTTGCAGCATATCTAAATATTTTTCGCGTGTTAAGTTGCCATCAATAAATATTGGGCCTATAATATGGTCCCCATAAATGCCAAGCCAAACATTTAATTTTTCTGGATACTGACATTTAAATTTTCTATACTCCAATAACGACAGTTATGTTTATTAATTTCACCCCTCAAATTAAATGTTGCTTCATCACTAAAGCAGATGTTTTGTAATTGATTTTTAATAGTAGTTATTTCATTTACAATAACCAATAACCAATACTACAAACAAACAACCCCAGTGAGTCCGATTTTTGCTAGCCTCGTGATGGACCACATTATAACCGAAGCCCTATCAAGATTAAAGAAATTACAAATTGATATAAGAAATTTTTATACATATACAAGGTGATTCAGACCACCAGTGCCACCCATTTATCCCGATAACGCGTTATCGTACATGGCCGAAATAAAAAATTTTATTACCAAAGTGATCCTAAAGAATCCATTGGTGAACTTATATTTTTCCGGAACAACCCGGAACTATCCGGAACCGGAGGTTACTTTGATTTTTTAAATGGCAACATAGGTCGATTTTGGTATGGTTTGATAGGTCTTTCAAAAAGAAATAACTTTTATTAAAATATTTTTTTAATATTTTCCATAGTTTAGAATTTATTCGAAAAAAGTGCTTCCAGTAAAATATGTTTAGATTGAAATGGGCCAGAAATGAAATAATTTCTTCTTTAGATTCCTTTACTTTGTTTTTTTATTTTAAATAAATAATGATATTCATATTAAAAGTTTGTTATTTTCACATTATAAATAAAATTATTGACAAATGATAAACGCTAAACCGAAAAATGCTTCTGACAATATTTTATTGTTTTTTGGTAGATTCAGAATCTATTAAAAATTATGGGTTTTCATTTAAAAAATTAAGTTGTAGTTGAAATAACCAAGAAGAAGTCCACAAGGTGAAAAATAACTATGCCCAGCCTGAGATTGCTTTCAAACTAAACAATTTTTACTTCATTTTTTTCTAAATCTCTTACTTTTAGAAATACTTCAATTTTTCGGGATAAATTGACCACCTTGTATACTATAATAAGATACAACATATACAGTACACTTTTTTCCCACCAAAAAAATTGTTTAGGTAGTAAATGTGATTCTGAACAAAAAAAATCCTATGAACAATTATGTTTTTTCGAATCCTCAAAAAGTTACAGCAATTTTAAAGTTGCAAAAATTTAATGGTTTTTCAAGGACACCATGTATAAATTTAATTGTATTTTTAATTTTTTTATTTAAATCAAGGATGCTTTGGATTTTTTATATCTTTATGCTAATAAGATGCTAAATTTTACCTCGTCATTCACTTATTTTAAATAAATCAATTTTGCAAAGAAAAAATCCAAATAATAATTGATTTAAATAAAAAAAAATATAATAAGAAAGAACATTATACAGGGCGTTCCACAAAAATCAGAAAAAATTTTTAAGGAGTCGAAAAAACATAATAGTTCATAGGAAAATTTTTGTTCAGAATGACATTTTATATCTAATTTTTTGCTGGATAGAAAGTGGGACACCCTGTATAAGACATAAAACCACAATAACTAAAGCAGTGAAATTATGCATTTTGAAATTCTTTTAATTTATTAAAATATGCTCGTAAAAAGCATAATTTCGTTACTTAAACCAGGCCAAATTTTTGTACATATCATATTTGTTCTCAGTGCTAACATTAATGTGAAAAAGTGTACTTCAGTATTACCGGTATTAAATTTCCCTTTTACTGGTAATATCGAGTATACTAACAGTCCTGAACTCAATAAACAAACACATAGAGTTTAACAAGAAATAGAAGTAGAAAACAAATTAGCGTTCCTTGATCTATTACTTATTAGAAATGAAAATAAAATTAATATAAACACATTCTGAAAACCCACGGATATAGACAGGTTGTTAAACTATTACTATATGCATCCCCTAGGACAAAAAATAAATATAATAAATCAAGAAGTAAGGAAAATCTTAACTCTTAGTGACACTAACTTTCATAGAGAAAATTTTTTGGAACTGAAAAATAGACTAAGAAAAAATCAATACCCACCTAAACTAATAAATAACATCATTTATAATTTTGACAGAAATAATAACCATAACATTAATAACAAAACACAAGAAAACACATGGAACTATTTCAAAATCCCATACATACAAGGACTGTCCCACAACATTAAAAAGGTACTTCAAGACAGTAATGTCAAAATAACGTTTTACTATATGAAAACCAATAACGAATTATTTTCCAAACTAAAATTCAAACTCCCAATACAATGGGATAAGAACGTAATTAATCAAATTAACTGTTAAAATTGCCCCTGTTCCTACATAGGGCAAACCAAACAAAATTAAAAAAATAACGAATTTACAAACACACTTATGACTGCAATCCTAATAATGAAAAGAAAGATGGAAAAACATCTTTAGCAAACCACCATTTTACATCAGGACATCAATTTGATTTTGACAAAACCAACATTTTTGGACAGGGAAACTAACCTAAATAAACGCTTGCTCAAAGAGATGATATACATTCAAAAACATAATAAATGTATCAATAGTAAAACAGACATTGAGAATTTTAGTAAAATATACTACCATATTTTAGAATTTTAATTTAATCAAAAATTTCAATTTTCAGTCCTATTTTCCAAAATTAATATAGACAACTAAATAAACACTTTCCGGGTCAAAGGTTAAAATAAGTTACAATAAGTGGTGAATTGTGTTCTTCCGCCATCAAGACACGCTGTAAAATAAAAACGTGAAATAAATAGTGCTCAAATCTGACTTCTTATATTGAAAATTATCAACAACTAAAAAGTAAAAATAATACACACTAAATCTACTGTGCTAATTGGTATATCCCAGAGTATATCAAACTCAACATTATGTACCCATCAATTATTTCATGACAATTAAAAATACATCGACATTAAGGTAATCTCTTTTAAATATTTTTAAAATCAAAAAATTGTATAAGTTAAAATAAGAAATAGTAGTTTATAACAAGTATAATCACAAAGTATTATAAGTTAAATACGACTGTTTTTTAAAGGAAAATTTTTTTTTTATATTTTTTAACATTTGACATATAAATTAGTGACGTTTAAAATTGTAATTTTTAGTCCTGAAGAAGGAGAAAATCTATCTCCGAAACGTTGACGGTGTTGTACATTGTATTTTTGGAATAAAACTGGTTCGAAACCCTATTATCTTATTTATTCACACATCTACGAACACGAAATCATCCATTATAATATACAAAATAATGAAAAATTTTAATTCACATTTTACTCAAATACTTAGTTTATGCTTATCCATCATGGCGCGAGGAATAAAAATTTCAAAATTAAAATTAGTGATTTTAATAAAAAAGTGTCACAAGCTGATATTTCTAGAAAGTATTCACTGTATAGATGCATTATATCCAGAGGTGGGATTTTGTTTCTACGGCGGATTCTAAAACTCGCCAAAACGTCATCATTTAGGCGAAGAGAACAATGTAAATAATGACGAATTTGCGGAAAATGATGACGTTTTGGCGAGTTCATAAAACTCGCCAACAAACAAAATCCGGCCTCAGATCTATAAAAAGGTAAAATGAAAGTGGAACAGTAGATTTCAAAAAAAAAGTCTGGACGGCCACGAAAAATCACATTACGTGCAGATAGAGCGCTTATAAATATTTCAAAACAAAACCCATTTTTATCTTCAAACCAAATTAAAGCCCAATTTGGTAACAATCAGTTTTCAAATATTACATCACGCACTGTCAGAAATAGACTAATTGAGACCAATCTTATAGCTAGAGACGAGCAAAGAAACCTCTACTATCAAAGAAAAACAGACGTGCAAGAATTAAATTTGCTCAAGACCACATTAATTGGACTTTGGAAGATTGGAATAGGGTAATATTCAGTGACGAATCAAAGTTTAGCTTGATAAGTAGTGATGGATTCCAATATGTGAGATGTCCTGAGGGCAAAAGACTACATCCCAAATATGTTTGACATTCAGTAAAACATGGTGGTGGATCTGTAATGATTTGGGGGTGCTTCTGTGGTTTCGGAATGGGCACCATTCATCGTAAAAATAGCATAATGGATCGTTTTGTGTATAAAAATATTTTAGAGAACGTTATGGTCCCATATGCTGATAGCACTCTCCCATTACGTCACTTCTATCAGCAGGATAATGATCCGAAGCATACATAAAAGTTTGTAAAACAATGGTTTGCGGAAGAAAAAATTAATTTATTGAAATGGCCATCACAACCTCCGGATTTAAATCCAATTGAAAACCTTTAAAGTATTTTGGATAAGAAAATTCGCTATAAAACTTACAAAAATTTGGACGAACTCTTTTCAGCGCTTAGGATGAAGTAGATCCAATTTTAATTAATATTCATTTAAAATCAATGCCCAGAAGACGTGCTGATATACGATATAAGAACAACGGGTATTGGACAAAATATTAGTTTACACTTTAATTTTTGTATTTTTATATGAATAAATAATAAGTTTGTAATTGTTGCTCTGCTTTTTTCCAGCCTTATTACTAAATTATTTTACTAAACCTGCAATTTTTATTTTTATTTAATAAAAAAATTATGATATCATTTAGATTTAAAGCATTCTTATTTTGAAATATTAAAGTAATTTATTACAGAATATTATAACACATATATCAAGAAAATGTAAATGTTGCTCTACTTTTTTCCAATACTGTATGTAATTTTTAATTTGAATTTTTAAAATAAATTAATTAATATATCGCCATCACCTTCAATTCACTATTTAAGTAAAAAAAATAAAAGAACCAACTAATCAATTTTTGAAAATTTATTATTTGCAATAAATTCACTAGAGAATTTAGATGATTCTTTTAAATACACCTTTATTATTATTTGAATATAACATATTTTTCGCCTTATCCACATCATCGATGATAATTTATGAGGCAAAGATCCAATCCAATAAAATTGCAAAATAATTAAAACTAAAATATTTATATTAATAAAAATGAAAGTACTTGCTTCGAAGTATTCCAGTATTCTATTGTAGATGAGTTTTTCTACTATTTTCGAGATTGGCCGGTAGTTAGAACAGCCTCTATGTAACCTCTTTTTAAATAATACCTGGATAATCTTAGAAAGTTTTAGTAAAATACTTCTGCACTTTCAAACACTTCAAAAGAATTTATAAGTAAATAAAGATCGAAATAGAGTACATACTTGATTTACTTAGAATTACAACTATAAAACTCTCTATACAATGCTTGTTGAATTTAAATGTTATTTAAACATTTATTCATTTACTTTTGGGAATGAATTTTAAATAATGCAAAATTTAAAGATTTATTTTTGTAAAACATGTTTGTTTTCAAAAGGCCCAACTATGGAACTATGCAAAATACAGTCAAACTTCCCAAACTCAAATCTTCAAGGGAATTAAAAAAAAATTCGAGATATAGAAATTATTTCGCAAAGTTAAAAAGGGTGTCCCTACTTTGAAGTTGTTTTTTAAATTCATATTTTTAGCTAAATATCATAAAATCTGCTTTTACTCTGAAATGAAGCACCGGAGCGACATAGAATAAGAGTACCTTTTTCTGTAGAACATTGATCAAAGATTATTCTAGTATTTTTAAATTTATCAAAAACGTAAAGAAACAAAAGATATGATCAAAAAAAGTTGATAACCCTCCCACATGTAACGCCCCTGAAAATATTTTTTAAACTTTTATTGACCGAAAATGTGTATCCTTATGTAAAAAAACTGTGGCCAAAATTTCAAATTAATATCTCTTATAATATTTATTTTATTGACAAAAAATATTTGTGGTATACAATACTTTATGTGTCAAAAATGCTTAGTTTCAGTTCCTTCATCATAAAAAAATTGTCACATTATTCAGGAACACCCTGTAGAAGTTCGAGTTACCATTTGAAATTTTGAAGTTTCGGGTACCTCCTGTGTGCTTCGGAGGTGAAGCGTTCTTTAGCATAAACATGGAGTATGGATGTCGTAGGCTAATTGAAAAATCCGGCTTATTGTAAAGGGCGCCGTTATTTTGCCAGGCGCCCGGCTGATTGGAAAATAATCGAGCAGTTTCTAATGAACCTGGTATTTTTTAGGCTTATTGCAATAATCCCATTATTGGAAAATGTGCTTCGGTTGCTCAATCAGACCTATTATATCATGCTGAACGAATATTCCACAAATATTAAAAAAAAATTACAGCGACGAAGATTTGGAGAGGTTTAAAACGCAGCACCTGAAGAAAAAGAAGAAGAAAATCATGTTGTTAATTTAGAAGAAGAAATATGTCCCATTTGTTCCCAAAATTTTAATGAAATGTCGTTTCTGTCTTGCTCTTCATGTAGAATGAAGGCTCACACAACATGTTGCCAAAGCTTTGAATGCTTTGATGAAGTTTGAATGTTTGAGCAACCACTTTTCCAGTTAGCCTAAAAAAGTATGGGCTTATTGCAATAAGCCTAAAAAATTTTAGGCTCAATAGAAACTGCTCGATCATTTTCCAATCAGCCGGGCGCATTGCAAAATGACGGCGCCCTTTGCAATAAGCCGGATATTTCAATTAGCCTACGACATGGATACTGCCACTTGGTGACTGCAAGTTTAATGGCTTACAGAGTTCTGCAATTGAAATATTTCGTACCTCTTGCAACGCTGCAAACAAACGTTTTGGTTATGTTTGCTTATGTTCCATGCTTTATGCTAGAGGTTAGCCGTGATTGTTTATTACGTGTTTCGTTAAAAGTTGAAAGATGGTGCGAATAATTGATTTAAACTATTTTTAAAATAAATAAAAGCGGTATCTATCGGCTACTCAAAACACTAAATTAGTTGTACGGCCCACTAATAGATGGCCAGCGAAAAAAATTCTAGTAGTGCGCCTCTTTTAGCTATACGCAAGGTCTTGTGAGAACTGGCTCTTTTATTGTATCCATACTCCATGGCATAACAGAAATCATCATAACTATATTTTAGCATAATGCAAAGTAACATTACCGGAAAATAGCTTAATCCAGAAACCGGAAAGTAGCATAACGTACTTTAGCATAACGGGATGCGGGAAGCAGCAGAACAGAAAATAACCGAAACGGAACGATCTTTAGCATAACGGAAAGTTGCAGAATGGAGAATAGCCGAAACGGAAAACAGCATAGTCCAGAAACCGGAAAGTGGCATAACATACTTTAGCATTACCGAAGAGTAAATGCGGATTGAGTCAATCGAATCCGGATCGACTTACACGAGATAAACGTAGCCATATCATAAAAACTATGTTTATGTCCGTAAATATTTAACTGATAATATCTAAAAAAGTTGATATACTGTAGTAAATCTGATTCGGATTTAAGTTCTGCCCAAAATACCACAAGAATTAAATAATTTTATTTCAGAGCCCGAACTTTTTTATTTTTTTGTAAAACAGTGTAATTTGTAGGAAGGTGAAAAACTCGATTAAAAAATAATTAAGCTTCAAATGTTTAGCTTACAAAAATACAATAAAAAATAAGCACTGGGGTCACATAAGGACACCACATGCACATCGGAAGGTTAATAATGTAATAATGAGAAATTGCGCAGGTAATATAATTAACATTTTCGATTTCCACAGGTGACAATATAAATTTTATAAATTGAAAATCGGATTAAATTAAAGAAATTATTACCCGGTATATCCGTGAAAAGGATAAATAAATAAAAACTGTAAATGCAATATGAAACATTTTTGAAAAATAAAAACTTCTTAACTTTCTTCTTAGAATTGGTAAAGGAATCGTCTCCTGAATTTTCCGCAAATAGGGGGCAAACGAAACATCTTTATAATTTTATTTATGTAAATAAAAAATCTTTATATAACGAGTAAATATTTTTTTGGTGAATTTCATGAATTCCCTTTTAATGGGTTTTTCCATTTATAAAATTTATAATGCAAAGCGAGGGATTTGATAATGTTAATTTTAAATTCGAATGAACAAAAAGGATTTTTATTTTTTTATTTTTCAAAAAAAAAGGTTAAAAAATGTCAAAAACATACTTATTTTCTAATATTGTAAGATATTGCATTGAAAAAAACAAAAAAAAAACAATTATTTTAAGACGAGAGGGGATTAAAATGTCTTGAGAGTAAAAGCATTTTAGAAGTCCAGAAGCAAAAGTTGGCAAAAAGAAGTAGATTTTTATTTTTATCTAAATACTTAATTTAATTTTAATTGTTTTATACATATACAGGGTGAGTCAGACAACCCGTAACAGCCCTTTATCTCGAAAACAGTTTGTCGCACAGAGATAGAATAAAAATTTTAAGTGAACCCAAAGAATCCATTAGTGCACTTATTATTTTCTGGAACAAACCGGAAGTGTCCGGAACCGGAACTTTGATTTTTTAAATGGCAAGATAGGTCGAGTTTGGTATCGTTTGAAAGATCTTTTAAAAAGAAACAACTTTTATTAAAATATTTATGTAATATCTTGCATAATTTACAAATTAAACGAAAAAAAATATACAAATAAGTGACCATTGGTCTCTTTATGGGAAAAATTAAATCGTTACCATCATCGGCAAATTGGCAAGAGAGATTTTTTTAAATAGAAACTCTTTTTTGCAGTTATAATCGCTTTATTCGTTAAAAATAATCAACTGATACGGGTGGTCTGACTCACCCTGTATACAGGGTGTCCCTGAAACGTCTGTCCAAAACAATACCTCATACTCCTAAGATCTAAATATGACGATTTAACCAAACTTATCTCTATCCAAAAGTTCTTCGTTAAGGCGCTACAGACCATTAAAGTTCTTAAAACTATTTTGTTTTTTCTTAAATTACTATGTAGCTATGTAATGAAAAAAAGGTATTTGTAGACAATTTGTTTTTACTTTTACCACATGCAGATTTTCTTGTAACTTTTTAATGACCGAATAAAAATTCAAAAAACTTTACTTGTAGCTAGACAATGTAATTATAAACTTTTTGTGTCTCCTACAAAATTTTTCTAATTCCTTTATTTTAGGCAGAAAAAAATATTTTCATGTGGTGCATAACCTAACTTTGGAAAAATATTTAAATTTTTCGCCAAAAGGTCTGTACAAAGTAACACCACAAGACCAAAATAAAATCATTTAACCAAACTTATTTTAATCGAAAAGTGCTTCGTTAAGTGTCTAGCGACCCTCAAAAATCTTATCTTTTTATAACTTTCATGGTCAATAGAGGCGTAAGGAAGCACTTTTGGATAAGGATAAAAGTGGTTAAATCGTTCCATTTTGGTCTCAGGAATATACTGTGTTAATTTGTACAGGCTTTTTAGCGAAAAATTTAAATATTTTTTCAAAGTTGTGTTATGTACCACATGGAAATATTTTTTTTCTGCCTAAAATAAAGGAGATAGAAAAATGTTGTAGGAGACAAAAAAAGTTTATAATTACACTGTATAGCTACAAGTAAAGTTTTATGTATTTTTATTTAGCCATTAAAAAGTTATAAGAAATTTTGCATGTCGATGACCTATTTTTGACCACTTACATAACGTGAAAAAGTAATAACAAATTATCTAGAAATACTTTTTTCCATTACATAGCCACATACCAAATTATGTTATGATCGTATGAGGCAATTTTTGGTAATTTAAAAAATACAAAATAGTTTTAAGAACGTTAATGGTCTGTAGCACCTTAACGAAGCACTTTTGGATAAAGATAAGTTTGGTAAGTCGTCTTATTTTGGTCTCAATAGTATGTGGTATCGTTTTTTACAGACCTTTTAGGGGCACCCTGTATATTTAATTTGTTATTTGTATGTATACTTTAAATAAATATTTACAATATAATAATAATTCGTTTTATTTTCACCAAAGAGTAGTTTTTATGTTGAAAATTGGCCCTCGCGCTGAAAACTCATTTTATTATTATTCCGACTCAAAAATCAGTTGAAAATTAATTTGTTTAGTGTATGCAACCGAACTTACATTATTTCCGACTTCCATAAGAAATACATGAAACCGTTTCATCGAAGGTTTACAAAAAGTATACGTTTCCAAGTTTTTAACTTTTCACCACTAATTGACAGTACCATTAGCTAGTAGGCCTGAAAAGTTGAACTCATGTGATGAAATAGATTTGCCGAAACCTTCTCTCAAATTTACCTCCGGCGCCGCCTTAAAAATATTTGTCCCGAGTAAGCGTTCTTAAAACAAAAGGATTGCACGGTTGGTCTGAATCACCCTGTATAACATATGATAATAAAAATAAAATCGGTGGGGGAAATGTCTAAAGATTTAAAATTACATCATTTTGTTTCCCCAGGTCTTTTAAATGTAGGTCATAATATAAATATAGTTCTTATTTGCTTACATTTGCAATTCTGGTTTACGTCAATGATCTCTCAAAGCTTTAATTGTGTATAATGATAAAAGTTGAATTTTGTGTCAAAGCAACGAAATGATTCGATTAACACCGCATTAATTATAATGATTTTGAAAAAAACATTTGCTTTTTTATTTTGTGTTTACTCTTTTTTAATTTTCCTGGAGTTGCTAAGTTGTGACAGTCCATCTTCCGTATTGTAGGTACAATTTATAATTTCCCCTGTAAAATGTAAATTAGCCACCTTCCAGCAATGACAAGCTATTACGGTGGGCGCAAAGAGACTCTCGTCTCTTTGTTTGCTAGCTACTTGAGACCTAATGAAAATACATTGTCCATTTTTGCCCTAATCATTCCACACTAATTAAACCCCATTCTCTAAATCGAATTTTTTTTCGTGAAAAGAAAAATTATTACTAATAGTTTTTTAGGGTTGAGATTGGTGCCGTTATTCTTCCTTTATTTTAAATTCCCGGATTGAAGGTATAAAATGGTGTAACACGAGAAGCTAGGCTTGGCGGTAGTATTCAAGTTTATAAGGTGGATAAAGAAAGAGGGCGGTGGTTAAAAAATGAGCCCGATTAGAGCCTCTAGGGTGAACTTACTTCCAGCCCGGGCTCATATATTTCGCCCGGACCTGTTCGACCTGCACGTGTCCATGTGAATTTTAAAAAATTCGATTATTTTTTAACGACGACTAAGTTATTAATTTTTTTGTAAAAGAGCGACACAACGATGTAGATAGGGCATATTAAATGTTATCTGCACGCCCAACAATTGGATGTATGTGGTCGACAAACACACACGTGATGAAAATAATTACAGCTGTTAGCAATAAAAATAATGGCGACACGTGCGATTTTTCATCCGCTGCCCTTTTAATTACATCAAATAAAGCGACTAATTCCAAATTTCATACGCCCTATTTAATTCATCCCTTAATAATATTATTAAAATTAAATGACCCTAATATTACTTTAAATTACGTTTTAAAATAAATACACACAAATTGAAACATTGACATACATACTTTATTTAATTACAAAATTCGTACGTAAAAATGTTTAAATTGGATTTTAACGATTATTAAATTAAATCCAAACACAATCAAATTTTTACCATATTTTATCACTGAAATGTGAAATATAACTTAATGTCATTATTTCAAAAAATATCGCAAAAATTTAAATCATTTGTATCAAATGTATTTAATTAATTATAAATAAATGCAAATTTTCGTTAGATAATTGATTTAAATTAAACCATTTTGCCTGTTTTGAACAGGCTTTTAATAGAAAAATACCTAAGTGTTTAAGGTGTACAAAAAGTTCGGCAACGCCCGTTTATTTTTCTAATGAAGCATTATTGAAAAAAAAAATCAAATAAAAGTTGTACGATTCCTGGTAACGCACTATTTAGAAATATTGGCGATAATCACTTAACTTTTTTTAAGTAGCAACCACCCATTATTATTGCATATTATTATAGCTTACCTTCAGAGATTTATGGATCATTTTCATTTTTCTGAAGTAAATAGTTTGAAAGTTATAAGGGTATAAATTTTCAATACTTAAAGTTCGGCACAAATGGATTGCCCTTATTTAAAAAAAAGTTAAGTGATTATCGCCTGACCTTCATCTTGCTGTTCAAGATCATGGGCAATATTTCCAGATAGTTCGTCATTAAGAATAGTACAACATTTATTTTAAACTTTTTTCTCAAAAATGGTTCATTTCAAACATAATCCGGCGTTGCGAAGAATTTGGTACACCCTGTATATCAAATGTGTACCTCTAAAATCTAAGCACTAAAATATTTTACGTATTTTTGGGACTTGCTAATAATTCTTTTATTATTATAAATATTTATACCATTTTTTGTTCCAATATTAATCTGAAAAATCGTTGATTTTGTAATGTTTTTCCCATTTCTTAGCGAATTGAGCTATAAATTATTAATAACTTTTTTATTATTATAAATATTAATACAATTTTATACATTTTTTATGATACTTCAGTTTATGAGTTGTAAGATTTTTGTGAATATATTCCAATGAAAATCGTTGATTTTTTAATTAATTTTCATTTTTTAACGATTTGAGTTATAAAATTAGAAATAACATTTTAATTATTTAAAAAAAATTAATAGATTTTTCACATGTATACAGGGTGTCCCAGCGGTGCGAGAAAATAACATATTTCTTATTTAAGCGAAAAACGGATCAAATTTTGAAATATCACTGCTCTAAAGCAAATGACAATTTTGGGTTAAAATTTTGACAAAAGTTACAAAACTTTTAATTACTTTTTATAGTTATTATAAATATTTATACAGAATATTCCCAGGGGAAAGCTTGAAAAATAGTTTTCCAATTTTTAAGCAAGTTGGGATATTTCGTATTTTAATCATAATTTTTGACGTTTGATTTACAAAATTCCTAATAGCTTGTAGGCATTATTTTGCACATGTATTCAGGATAGTTTTTTTATTATTACTAAAATTTATGTCGAAAAATTTCAATCCAGACCTGGAAAATTCCTGATTTTAGAAACTACATTTTTCATACTATTTTAATCAAGATTTTTGGGTTTCATTAACAAATTTGTAAATAACTTATTATAAATATTTATTCAAAATTTAGTATATTCTATTATGATACTCCAATTTATAATTGTATTATTTTTGCCAGAAAATTCCTTAGAAAATCATTAATTTTGTAAACGTTTTCCCATTTTTAACGATTTGAGCTATAAAATTGTTAATGACTTCTTAATTAATCGTAAGATTTATTTCAATCCAAATATGGAAAATTCTTCATTTTATCAACTATTTCGTATATTAATCATTGTTTTTGGAACTTGAGCTGCAAGATTTTGTGAATTTTTTAAAGATACTGAAATTTAGGAATTGTAAGAATTTTTTCTAAAAAATTTAATGGGAATCTGAAAAATAGTTGATTTTGTATTTTTAAAGATTTGATAAACTAACTTTTTATTATTATTATAAATATATTTATACAAAATTTTGTAAACTTTCTTATGAAACTGTAATTTATGAATTGTAAAATATTTTAACCTAATTTTGCACATATATTTATGATGGGTTTATTAATATTGATATAGGTGATATTTGAAAATTTCTAAATAAAAATATAGACATTTTCTTGATTATATAAACGAATTCGTACTTTAAAAATAATTTTTGGGACTTTTTTTTATTAAAAATAATAATATAAAATTTTATCCATTTTCTTATAATACTACAATTTTTTAATTGTTTTTTTTAGGTAAAATCTTTTAATGGACACTTTGGAAAAAGGATGATTTTGAAATTTTTCCTGATTTTTTAACAGTAAGAACTAAAAAATTATTAAGAAATTTTTATATATTATAAATCTTTTAATACATGCATTCAAGATACTATTTTTAATAAAGGACAAATTTTACCGAAAAATTTTAATTAATTTTTTTTGCAATTTTCTCTAAACTCCTTATAAACTGATATGAAAACTGATCTAAATAAATTTGGAGACTGGTTCAATCAAATATCCATGAAAAAATTAAAAGAAAACCAAAAATATAGTCAAAAATCATTAAAGATTGTTGATTTTACGTTCGTAAATTAATTCAGGGAAGGATTTAAAAAATCCAAGTAATTACAGTATTTTCGAACATTTTATTGACGGTGACTTAAATTAGAAAAATAAGTCGAAGTTTCGGCAATCATTTTAGCTTTAATAATGACTTAAAACAAACATCTTAATCAGAACACATTTTGTAGTCCTTTTTTGAAGGCAAAATATTTTTATTTTGAAAGGAAAATAATAAAAACGTTATTTTTTGTAATTTATGACAGTTCAAAAAAATTAAAGTTATATAAAAAAAAATTATGAATGTTTATTTTTTATGATTTAAATAATAATTTTATAGACTGTCGTAAAGTATTAAAAATTAGCTTTCAAATGACATATGTTGCCATTTAAAAAAATTCAAGATGGCTGCCGTGTAAAAAACAATTTTTTTATTTTTATCTTAAAATATTTGTACCAAGGCCCCATTTGATCCCACAAAATTTCAGTTTTTTTATCCAGCCATTTGGTTGGGCATGACCGCTTTGGTTCCATACATAGAAATCACCCTGAATATTGGTCTTCAATCATAGGAATGATTTCGTATATGTATTGTTTGGCCAATATTAGAATTTTTTACACCGCCCACGAGGAAGCTTTGACTTCAATTTCGAATATAAGCAATGTTTGAAGTTTCATCCACCATTTTTTTTTATTGGACATATGGGGGTACATATGGGATACTATATAATAAAGCCAATTATCTCTAGTATTACTTTTGCTGACATCTACTTCAACCCTATGCGGATTCGTGATAGAATTAATAATACAATTTGGATATCAATTCAATCTAAGTTTGCTAGTTAAATATTTAATGTTTTCTTTATAAAATTGTTTATCAGAAAGTGTGCATATTTTCCTAAGATTCTGTGTAACTATATTAATTTTTTGAGACAGTGGGTGGTTCGATAAGAAATGCAGCATCCTATCTGTGGCAGTCTAATCAAAGAAATGTCCACTGGGTTTTTGTCCAGGGGGGGTTATTGTTGGGGTTTATTGCCGGGGGTTTTTTGCAAAAAAAAAACAACTCCATTTTGATAAAATGTTGGGAAATTGCAAAAAAAAAACTTTTAGATTATGTTTGATTTTGTACCAAAATGAATTGGATTTTTCCACGTTTTGGTTACCGGTTATAGAGTTCCACGGGATACCTGTGGATCTCCATTACCATATTTTAACAACTTATAAAAATAAAATTGTTAAGAGGATAGCCGGTGTACTCGATAGGGTCTTGTGTTTTTGATCATAAAAAGTTTTCTTCGAAAGATTTTTTAAATTTTCTTTTTGGGGTGCAATGTAGAATCTTCAGGCTATAATATTTTGCAATTTTATCTTTGCAAAGTAAAGATTGTGCGTATTTTTCTGTTTTCTTTAAAAACAAACCCCAAGAAAACTACTACTTATTTTCGATATTTTCAAAGTTAATGTAGAAAAGGATAGTCCAAGGCATGTTTTGTATTAAATCTAAAACATAAATAATGCATTATAACATCTTTATAGGCTTATAATTGATAAGTAACTAAAGTTACTAAAGTTATTATGAAACATTTATGTTCTGTTTTGAGGTAGAACAAAAATATTTCTTAATCTTAATCTTGTATTGTGCGTAGTATTTATTTCTGATACTTTTGTATAATTCTTAAGATTTTCCTTAGCAAACAGTGGGCCCTGTTTAATGTATTAGCAAGGTGGGGGTAAAATACTTATATTTTTAAATATCGGACGACATGAAGGTTGAGAATTTACCTTCATCAAGCACCTCAAGATACACTTCTGAGCCAAGAATACACTTATAGCTGCATTTGAGTTTCCCAACAAAACAACCCATAACTTAAACTTGATTGTACGTATCCAAAATATAGATTCTCGTAGTCGAATTATATTATAACATGTTTTAGTCAACATTTTTATAACGTGGTCACAATGCGTTACAAAATTAATTTTAGTGTCTAAATAGATGCCTAAGAGCTTTACTATTTCTGATTCATCTTAAACATTTTTAATATGACTAATGACTATGTAATTTTGCAATAGAAAATTGTATAATTTTAGTTTTATTTGTGTAGAGTACCAAGGAGTTTATAGATGCTGTAGGCTAAATACTATCATTCTTTAGTAACAGGAAACAGTGTATTTTAATAGAACACTAAAGTTTTACTACTTTCAATGTAGTGGCACCACAAGGCTCTATTCTCGGGCCTCTACTATTCCGCATTTTCATAAATGACCTACCATTTATATCTTCAATATTGCAAATTCATTATTATTCGCTGACGACACTACAATCATTTGTTCCGACTCTCATTTTACTGTAAATATCCAATGAATCAATTACTGCAAACGAATGGTTTCAAAATCAATAAATATCACATTTACTTTTAGACCATACCCGATGCCAAAATGGTTTGGCATGTCAAAAAAATCCTCGGTCTTATTTTAGATAGCAAGTTAACGTTGATTTTGCAGAGAGAAAATCTGTTGCACAAAAAATATCCACTCATTTCCTAAAAACAATCTACTACACTCTATTGAGTGTCATCGTAGGTATGGCGTTCTTGCTTCATCGGGGGGTACTCTTCAAGCAGGCACAGAGTTTTTGCAGTACAAAGACGAGCTATCAGGATTATAGGTGATATTGGTTATAGAGACAATTGCAAAGACTTTTCATTTAAAACAAAATTCTAACATTTCCTTGCTTTTATCGTACATTGTCTTCTACACATAAAAATAATTTAGATGATTTCCAATAACATCAAGACTATCATGACTTTAGTATATGCACGTTCCAAAAGTGATTTCTACCTGCAGCATGTTATATTACTGTATGTACATGATTTTATAACGCACTACCTCCAAGTTTAAGAATTTTAGTTGCATTTAATAGTATATTACGCAACGAGCTAGAAAGTGACGAATTTTGTGCGAGTGTGAAAATAGGCGAACGAGGCGCCAGCCGAGTGAGGATATTACACGAGCAACGAAATTCACTTTCTGCGAGTTGTGTACGCTATTTTTCCGACGACCACGGAGATTTTGCGACCATTATTAATATTTTGTAGTAACAACATAACATAACCTATGTTAACAGCAGCTGACATTGAAGTTATCGATTATTTTTAGTTAAATGTAAATAATTGTAGGTGGCGCTGTTTTGACGGAAGCAACTTATCGAAACGAATAAAAAATGTTCCTATTTTATTTAAAATTTACAGAAAAGTGAATTATATAATAATTTTAATAATAAAATTTGTAATATTGGCGGGGTTAAATATATATTTTTATTTGAACTATCCTTTTTTTGCAAGTTCAAAAAAATCCAAGAGAGGGCTTTCGGAATTCCTACGCAGCGCCTCTATCGAAAAGTACAAGAACTATTTCAGAGTTACAAAACAGAAAGTCAAAGTCACTAGTATTGAAATGAAAGATTTTCTAAACTACTAATATGAATGACATATACGATTTTCTCATATGGTCGTCGGAAAAAGAACATATAATTCACTTCTCAATATGGAATGTGTATTTTTCCTAGTAAGATAATGTAGTGAATGGAAAATGTGGTGTTTAAATTTTAGTCTTTAAATTAAAGTCTTTGAGCAAATTATTTACTACATGATACATGAGAAAAATGTTTTACCAAAATATCTGATTATGGACTAGGAAGAATAAATTGTTGGGTGGGTAAGAACGGAAGTAGGCAATTTTCATGAAGTATTTGTAACGGTCTATAAGTTTTTTCTTTGTAAGCAAGTTTTGGGAAAGGTATTTGATAAAAAACTCATTAGTCATTAGTCCAATTTGGAACAACTGATGACTTTACTAATTTCGCAAGAAGTTGGCGAAGTAAATGTTTTGTATGAAAACTTAAGAAAACATTTAGTGTAAAAAGGAAAAAGTAAGCGTGATTTGTGTGCATAAAAATGATTAAAGTAAAGAAGGAAAGAAAAGGAGCAAGTCGCATAAAGGAATTGCGGTACATATTTCGTGACGGTGGGGCGAGTAAGAGGAGCATAAATTGTTTTCCCCGGCGGATTGGTCTGCGTGTGTAATACTAAGATATGGCCAATAGCAGGTAGTTTTATATCCTGTACCGATGTTGCATATATAACGGGGCCCTTCAATATTTTAGTACTTCCTCGCCTAAATGCCCTACCCGCTACGAAAAGTATAACTCGGATGAGAGATACTACTTCCAACTAGACGCTCTTATCCACGAATTGCCCTTTTGATATCTCTCGTCTGAGAAACTACTCTGGATAATTTCCAGACATGCACATACAAGAAAAGCCCTTTTATGCTACGTTTTTTTTTGTAAACGGTAGAGTGGTAGTTAGCAGCTGGGAAATTATTTCCTAAATAATAAATTTAATTAGAACGTAATACGTTATGTTAACTTAACTGCACTTAATAAGAAATGGGACGCGTATGGAATTGCTGAGCAGGTGCATAAAGATGTCGGCCGAGCCTTGCTCGATACCACCGTAAATTGATTCGAATTAAGCGGTATTTAATTACTCCCTACACTTGTACTGAAAGTTGGCACGTGCGCCGTCAATTTCGCCCTCCTTTTCCGCCTAATAAACTAAAAACTCATTTATTCCCGGCCGACGGCATAAATTTAAGCTTTCGGTGTCATATCCATATTTCTCAAGGGCTCATGACAAATTCATGCGGGGTGGTGGGCAAGTTACGAATGCGGAGTCCGCAGCGGTCTTGGAAAGATGCTCTGTGGCCTCCTACCTGAGGAAACAAGGGACTCTATTATTGATAAAAATGAGGGCCGCAAATTGTTTTATACGGGTGCCGGGCGACAGCAAGGCCGATCGTAAATAATGCAGAGGGCAGGACGAGTCGATCTTAAATTGATATACAGATCCTTCTGCAACTCTAATCCACAATACACCCTCGGGAATTGACAAGTTCTTATCATAGAAAAACTATGATTATTTATTTTTCTAACCACGTACCAATAACATATGCTTTTCAATTTTCCAAGTTAGTAATATACACCTTTTAAATAAGTTCCGAAACTACTAAGTTCACTTTGCACTTTGCCTTGTAACCATCATCTGCTTCTTCACACCAGTAATTATATTACATATTCACATTTAGAGTACAGAAAACTCGTATAGAGTACAAAAAAACTGCAATTTCTAAATACAATATTTATTTGAAAAGCTTATTCATTTCCCTATAAAGGAATACTAAACTTATAGCAATTCTCCTATATTCATCGCAATTAGCGCAATAAGTACAGTTCCCATTTGATAAGGCATGGACCTCTCGATCTGGAATGGTCGTATAACCAGGACCTTTAGATCTAACCTCTAGTTTGAACTCGACCTATAAATACCTGCAGTGTGGAGTCAGATTGTCCTCCATATGCAGACTTACAAACTTCCGGACTTACGAACAAAATTCAAAAACTCTTTTCTAAGATCATCAATTACAAGAACGAATACCGTTAAGTTTTTTGAGTATTCAAACCAAAGCTTTAAGTATTTTTGAAGAAAATAAATTAAAGGATAACACAAATATATGGACTGCTTCAATTAAATAGAAAAACTTTTATACCTATTCTTTTATTTTATTTTATTTTGTTAATTCTAATTGTTTATTCTTAGATTCTTTAAAAACCTGAAGATGGGATATAATTATCCCGAAATCGATAGTTTTTAATTTAATTTATACAAAAAGTATAAATAATAAAGTTGGGCTAAAAGAAAATAAATAACAAGTTTTTCTATTTAATTATTTTTGAAGACTTGAAGAAAGAGGATAACAACGAAAGTGACCAAGTTTTTGTAGCCCGTAATTGTTGGTTTGATCGATTCAAAACCCGAGTAAATTTCAATAATATCAAACTAAGCGGAGAAGCAGCAAGTGCACATAAAAATGCTGCAAAAATCTTCGTTGAAGAATTCGATAGATTAGGTTATATAGGAGAGCGATTGGCTGCAATTGAACCTTACCGAACTGCGACCACTTTGATCTTTTGTTCAACCCTTACTCTTATGAAGTCCTAGGATATCTAAATGCTTAATAAAGCTTGAATCCTTAGGAGGCATAGCCTTGACTTCGTCTAGAATTAGAGTTGTCCAGCCAAAGTGATCAAATTTAATGCGAGCTAATGCGTCGCATTTGTAAATGATGTGCTCCGAAGTTTCATCTTCTAGGTCACAGAATCTGCAAGTTTTAATTTCTGACTTGCCCATTTTGTTGAGATGATACCTCAATGGGCAGTGTCCAGTTAAAACGCCTGTGATGAGCCTCAGTTCGTTCCTACTTAGGTCGAGAAGATTTGTGACTTTTTTGGGCGAGTACTCAATGAATTTCTTTGCCTGTCTTGAACCCGGAGTATGACTCCAGTGGGACATTATACCTACTATCCCATTCCCTCCATATGATCTTGTCTTGTTCAGCCCACAGAACGATTCTGGACCACTCGGTGTAAGATTTAAGGTCGATCTTGCCAACTCATCAGCAATTTCATTGCCTTCTATTCCCTGGTGCCCTGGCAACCATATAAGGATAAGCTTGTTTCCTTTTGCCAGTTTCTTCAGGGATTGTCGACATTCCCAGGCCAATTTGGACCCAAGGGTGTGTGGGCCTTTAAAGTCCGAATCGTTGCTTGGTTGTCGGTCAATATGTATATTTGTACTCCTTTGAGTCTCCTTCGTAAGCACTCATGGGCACATAAATCCACAGCCAGGGTTTCTGCCTGCGTAATGGTTCGGGAAGTCCCTGTAAACCATATATGTCTATTCCTCTTTTGGATTTGGATCCGTCCGTGAACCACAAGGATGCCTTGGAATCCAAGTAATTTAACGTGTGTTTTACCATTGGCGGTCTTGGACAACCACTTCAAACGGAGTCTCAAAGTCAAAACTTCTCGCCATTCGGAATTCGATAAGAAAATTGTAGAAGACGGATTTTTGCCAGAAAAAATATGGAATGTCGAAGAGACTGGCCTTTACTGGAAGAAAACGCCAAAGCTAAAACTATGCCTGGTTTCAAAGTTTGCAAAGAAAGACTAACCTTTTTATTAGGAGTAAATGCATATGGGCATACCTAAGCTTAAACTATTACTTGTGCACATCTCAGAAAATCCAAGAGCTTTTAGGAATGTTGTAAAATCAGAACTTCCAATTTACAATCGATCAAACAAAAAATCTTGGATGACATCGGCACTCTTTGAAGATTGGTTTTTGTGCTGTTCCTTTCCAGAAGTTCGTTCTTTTTGCTCAGAAAACAGCATTCCATTCAAGATTCTACTTATTTAGGATAACGCACCAGATCACCCTCAAAATTTAAATGATCTAAATCCCAACGTAAGCGTTGTATTTTTACCACCAAACACAACTTCAATTATCCAGTATATGGATAGCAACATTCAAAGTACATTATCTGCGCAAAACCTTTAAAAATGCTATAGCTGCTTCAGAAAATGACCAACAAACTTTACGACAATTCTGGAAGAATATAACGTCCTGGATGGCATCAAGAATGTAGCAGCTGGATGGGAAAAGTCTTCAGAAAACTGCATGAATGGAATATGGAAAAAGCTTCCTAAACGATTTATTAATGGTGTTCCAGCGTTTGAGAAAGGTATGGAAGTAGCGGAAATTTATTTAAACACTCATTCGTTAGCAAATGCTTTAAATTTAGAAGTGGACATAGAAGACATCCACCAATTAAATCCGTAGAGGAGGACTTAACTAATGAAGATCTCATTGATCTTAAATTACAAAGAATAAATGGCGATAATCTAGAAAGTGGAAAACAAGAAGTAGAAGTAGCAAAAAAATTCATACTTGCTGTTCACCAAAATTAGCGAATGTATGCAAATGTTTCAAAATATGGATTCCGAAGATGAAAGGTTTTCAAAAGTGAATCGTGCAATTCAAGAAGCTCTAATTTGTTACAAGGAGGTACATAGATATAAAAAAAATAACTGTCCAAACAAAAATTCATAATTTCTTTAATAAAATATTTTGGGAAGATGTTTTATCTGTTTTGATGCAATTGTTTCTTTTGTCGTTTTTTATTAAATAATTGTGATGTCTGCAATGAAAAATATCTTGATACAGGGTGTCTCACTTTTTTCCAGCCAAAATTTTTTAGATAGTTAATATCATTCTGAACAAAAAATTTCCTATAAATTAATATTTTTTCGGATCCTTAAGAAGTTACAGCAATTTTAAAATTTCAAAATATTATTAATTTTTTGGGACACCCTGTATAATTTTCATTTTATTTCAATTTTTTAAGATTAAATCAAGTATGCTTTAGATTTTGACATTATGTGCAAGCGAATCCATAGATAAAATAGATAGCTAACTGGGATACAAAATTTTCGGACATCAAAAATAGCGCCATCTGAAAGGGTTCCCCCGCAACCATAGATAAAATAGATAGGTAACTGTAATACAAAATTTTAGAACAGCAAAAATAGCGCCCTCTGATAGGGTTCCCCCGCAACTTTGACGTTTAAACGGCGGGAGATCCTTAGATATTTTGTAAAATTAGTTTATCATTTTAAAATGTATTTAATATTTCCTTTTTAATAAATATTGTCGTTTAGAATATTTAATAAAAAGTAAACATTTTTCTGCACTTGAACATTTAGCTATTTGAACGAAAAGAAACAAATATAATTAAGTGGTTAATATTTATTTATGTTTCTGTACATGAGTACATTTTATGGATACTTACAAAACATTTAATATTTGATTTAAAAAATAAAATAATTTTGAGGTCCTGTGCTGGTGCTGTTTGAAGAGTTGAAGGGTACTTGGGATATTTTATTTTTACAATAGTTGCAAATCACTTCTTCAAGTTCCAAGTTAGAAATTCACTATTGGTTGTATATCAGGCCATAATACATAAAATTTTAACACAAAAACACACACCGAAATACCCAAAAATAAAAACGAAGTTAAAAATAGAAGTATGACGGTGACATTACTTCCAAAGATTACTATAAAATTATTTTTTAATTTAATTATTTTTTAAAATAATGCAAAGTCAAGAAAATTAAGGAAAAAATTCAAAATGTTATGGATTTTTTTTACTTTTGAATACTTGATTAATTTATCCAAATTTTTATTTATTTTATATTTTTTGATTAAGGGGAAGTATAGAGGGGTAAAAAAAGTTGCCTAAAAAACTAATAAAGCAACGCCATCACGTAGGGGTCCTCGCGAACTTAGGGAAAAACTTTTAATATGGGAGATTCCCTACCCTGAGCGAATCAGACAGGTTAATTTTCTTGTGAGAAATTTTAAATGACTCCACTTATTTTAAAAACAGCCAATAATTTTCAAAAAGGCAAGTTGGAATAGACAAAATCCAAACCATAAATCTTTTAAATAAAAACATGATAATAATAAAGAAAACAATTATACAGGGTTTCACAAAAAATCGTTAAAATGTTGACATTTTTAAATTGCTATAACTTCTTAAGGAGGCAAAAAAATATATTAGTTTATAGGAAAATTTTTGTTGACAATGACATTTACTATCTAAAAAAAATTTTGCTGGAAAAAAATTGAGATAGATAGGTTAATATACAGGGTGTCCAGAAATTAAGCGGCCACACTTTAGGAGGCGATTCTACAACTAATTTTAAGAAAAAAACTTCCTATTAACATGTGTCCGATTTCGCTTCCTAAGGGAGCTACAGCCCTTTAACTGTTGTGACTAAAACTAGGTTTTTTGTCATTTATTTGAAAACGGTTTGTAATAAAGATTTGAAATTTGGTGTGAAGACTAATACGTTTAAGATATAATTTCTCAATTTTTTTCAAATTTTTTGAAAGCTCTGAAAAAAATACAAAAGCTTCTGAAAAAAAAAACAAAAGCTTGACCGCTTAATTTCAGGACACCCTGTATATGTATATTCATATTTAAAATAAAAGTTATTCTTATGTCGTATGTTTATTTTTTTAATTCGATAGTTTATAAGATAAGTATATTTTGAAATATTTAAAATTACGAATAAACTCGACTTACGAACAACCCTTTGGAACGGAACTAGTTCGTAAGTCGAGGGATACCTGTATACCTTTGAACACTCATATCTCCTCCATTGTCATCAACGTCCATCGATGAAGCCCAGTTTTGTTTTGCCTTTAAAAGATATTCCAGCCCAAATTATGCATGAACCATCGCTCTAGTAATCAGCAACATTGTTCTTAAAAATGGATTATTAGTTGCGAAGTATGGCTGGAGCAGTAACCTAATGTTGTACAAGAATGTTTGTGTTTATGTCAACAACGTAAAGATTGATCCTTGGAAACTAGTTGATGAACTTTCTCACCTTCCGAACAAATCACGAATTAATAGTTACCGCCCGGTAAGTGTAATTTGTAATTTCTCATATTCCTAAGCTGCTAGATAAGTTGGTTAGTCAAGTAGTCTCTAATGTATTTGAAGATGTCATCATTCCTGAGCAGCTTAACTTTACTAAAGGACGAAGCGACTTATTTATTTATGTTAGTGACCGTGTGAATCACGTTGTACAAAGTTGAATCTCTCTGCATTATGGTAATCCCTTGATATCTTGCTTGAAATCTTACCTTAGTGAATCTACCCAGTGCTTCAGACTTAACTCTGTGCTGTCTGGTGTAATGCCAGTTCTTTGTTATGTTCCTAAGCATTCTCATCGGGTCCCAATCATATTTCAGTCGTTTATCTGTTCTTTCGAAATTCCTTCTATTCGAGGACGATTTGGAGATTTACATGATCAAAAGACCAGAAATTAACTTTGTAAATCTTAAACTCGACTTTGGCGCTTTATGTCGTTGATGTTCATCCAATGGCATACCTGTAAATGTAAAAGTAAAAGTGTATATTTTTCAGACGTTTGAACAGAGATAATTAAGTTGATTTTTACTTGAATGAAAATATCATTGATATGGTCTCTTTTCTATAAATGATTTCTCGATTCCAGGCTTCGTTTTAAGAATAATACAAGCAAAGTTAACAATAAATCTTGCCAAATTCTCGAATTCATTGGGAGGTTTTCAGGTTAATTCACTTCTGTCAGAATTCTTATAAGATTGCTATTTTTCGTACATTTACCACATCAAATTGGTAAATCCTAGGATTGTTGCATCAAACCTAAGGTTTACCGGTTTTCGGGTTTTTACAGTGACATATCTAACAGACTGGAATTTTCTACTTTTCAAGAAATTTGATCGGTAATCGCACCATAATGCATTATTTTTTTATTTTTAATGAAAATACTTTTGATTAAATCATTCTATTTTTTAGAAGTACATGCCAGCATTTGTAGAGTTAAATATTTAATTTAAAATATTAAGAAAACATTGAAAAAGAAAATAAAACTTTTTAGTTTTCTGGCCGATCTCACTTACAGGACTTATACCCAGATTCGGGTCCATTAATTTAAGTAAAAAGTCTTTAAATTTGATATATGGGTTGCATTGGACAATTTCCATGGTTACCATAAATGTTTATAATTAAAAACCTTTCATTTTGTCCAGAATCTGTCTATTAATCCCTAGCACAAAAATCTACATCGATTTCTATATCACCTAAGTTTTTAACAAATTCGGCATTCATAGGCGTTGGTTTGGTTGTAATCCTATTAACACGTTTGCATATACCTTTAATTATCTGAGAAATTTTTGTGTATCCTGCTGTGTACTGTCCATAAAAACGTGGTGGAAAATTTTGAATTTGCATTTTTAAAGAAATTGTAATAACTACACATTCTGAAGAATCTTCTGACCTCAATTCTTTTATCACTTGCCCGAATGCTTCCATTTGAGAGGTGGGGGTGTCGGAAACACCTGCTTCATTAACTCTACCAAAAAATTCTTATCCTTATGTAACTTATTACATTGATGAGTTAATGAAGCAGGTGTTTCCGATAAACACTCAGTTCCATCTTTTTGAAAAGACTAGAACGGTTTTTAGAAATTTTTCACCTTGCAAAATCATCATGTTTGATGAAATAATAAAAGCTTCTTTATCTAAACAGTTTCGAATGAAACTTTCGCTTACTAAATATTTGCCCATACTCTAAGGAATTATAATCATTCCGTCTGGTATTTTCTCATCATTTATACAGTTTCCTAATGGTTCCAAAATTGAAGGAATGCTGGAAGAACTTAGAGCTCTTTTATTAAACCATCTCTAAATTTTTTAGAGCACAAACAGAATTAACCAGCCCACGACCTATGCGTATTCTAAAAGAGTTAATAATAAAAAGTTGAAGTCATTTCCGGTGAAAACGGAAAAAAAATTAAAAATGTTCTTAGATCAATAAATGCGTTTTCTTATGCCATATACATAGTAAAAATTTCAAATACGAAACTAGGACCACCTCTGTAATTTCTTTATTTATGAAAACAATAATTTGAAATTTTTTGTATTTATATGGCGTAAGAAAACGCATTTATTGATCTAAGAACATTTTTAATTTTTTTTCCGTTTTCACCGGAAATGACATCAACTTTTTATTATTAACTCTTTTAGAATACGCATAGGTCGTGGGCTGGTATTTATCTAAATATAAATTTATGCCTTTTCAGTTGCGTGAAATTTTCAAAAATGTGGCCTGTCCTTAATTTAGTTCCCACTATAGAGACTAAACACTGACTGACTGAATTTAAAACTATTGGCGATTCTAGCTAAGCGATCTCCCTCTTGCGGCCTAGCGCGGAACTATGAAATGACGTCACATCCGTGATAGTTATGCAGACGAATTTAGCGTTTAACGTTTGTTAACGTCTGTTATAGTCAAGTAAATAAGTAAATAACGTCAACTTACCTAATTTACTTTGTATTATTAAATGCGTTTGATTATTTCTTTGCAAGTTTAAATTTTTATTAATTTTGTCACGTACGTGACGTCACCAGAATATGTAACCAAACTTACATTTGCGCGGGAAATATTAATTTGAATCGCCAATCTTAAGTATATATTTGAGAGTTTTTTTGATGTATGATGAAAAACGAGTTCATTTTTTCTTGGAAATCAATGAAAGCAATGAATACAAAATTCGGTTTTCAGGCTCATCCCAACTCGTCTCTTGCGAAGAATGAATTTGTCAATCTAAAGTTTAATTACTTGCGGAGAGTGGCACCAGGTGCGTCGGTTCAGCGGATGATAAATGGACCCGAGATGTGACGCTAACGCACCACCGCCTCTCTTGGCCCCGCGGGGCGGCACAGATTCTAAGGGATTCTTCTCATTGATATTTATGGCCCCTATAAATAATCGCGTATAAATACGCCTCCTTATACTTGCAATACCTAACCATTGTTTATTATTTTTTCTTTGCACTACAATGCCTTCAATTTATTGAGAAAGTTAGTGGTCCACTCGTAATTAATATTATTTCAGCAGACAAATTTAAGCTAATGTACTTACTTGACACAATGTTCATATTAGGGTTTTGGAACAATTTATGTCGTTTGGGAAATACCCCAATCTTTCATATTGTAATATGATAAGTAGGAGTACAGGACGTTGTTGTTATTTTTATCAAATTTCTCTTTGAAACGATCTACAAGTATATGGTTTTCAAAAAAATCCAAGATTTAATAAAGCCAGGATTTCAAAGATCTACAAAAACCCAAAGTTTTGTAAATAACAACAAAAAATTCTTAAACTTGATGAAAACTTGAAGGCATGTGTTCTCACTGTAACTGTCTTTTAAACTTTCGAAAGATTTAAGTCTTATTATCTTTGAGCTATGTTTTTATGACTTTTGAGGTCTCGTTCAGCTACTTTTGCACTGGTATCTTCGTTTTCATCATATTCGCCTTTAATGGACTGGTTGATTCTTTCTTATCATTCGTAGTGGCCAGCTGGTTGTTAATGTGTAGTAAAATAGCTTTAATTTTTCCCATAATATCAGTCAAAAGATTAGACTCAAAATGACGAAGAAGATACTATATTACCGTCAGGAACATTCTGAAATTCCCTTCTTCGCCATCTTCAGTCTCACTTTATCAATATCATTATTATTTATCTCTTGTTTTTTAGAATCCTCATCAAAAAGTTCTCTTTAATCTAAGTTATTAAAACTGTCATACCCCACATCTTTCTTATCTAACTTATCTTTCGGAGGATACATCTTCCTTATTTTAAGATATCGTTTAAACTTGGGTATTTCAGTTTTAATAGCATGTTTACTATTTTTTCACATGAAACTTAAATTTCTTTTTACCAGTTACTTATGGTGGTTACATCAAAATCATCTTCTTAATTTTCAGCTTGTTTTTGCTTTAACTCCATATTATCATCGTTCAGCTAATTTTCTGAATAATCCTTATTATCATTTGACATTCCAATGATATTAAAATCATTGCCGTGTTCATTGTAATTTACGACCTGTTTTTCTTTGAGTCAACTTTTCTCTTATAATCAGATTTTTAGCTTATCGCTTAATGTCGGTGAATCCAGAATCAAGACTCAAGTCATTACTGTATCTATTGTTTAAACTTTCGTGGTCGTGGGATTTTTCAGTTTTTGCTATTAATTCATCGTGCTGATCGTTTAATAATTCTAGACTGTCATGATCACATTTTGGACTAAAATTAACGTTGATTGCGCTTTCTAACTCTGATTTCAACTTATCTACAAGTTCTAGGCTTGAGACCTCAGTTATCATCTTTTCATCTCCTCTTGATGAATCAACGGGGAAACTAAAATCTGTATCATCAAATTGTTGAATTTCTTCGATTTTAGTATCAACCTCTTATTTGAAAGGAAGTATGAAGATTTTTTCAATTGAATATAATATCTTTGGATGATGAAAACTTCAAAAGTCATGTGAATGTATTTGTAGCACTCTACTAAATCTTAAACTTTATTTCCTTAAATGGTACATAAAAGCCTTGCACAGTAAATAAAGGACTTAATGTAGATTTGTTTTTTTTCTGGTTCTACCTTTGATAAAAAATTGATTGTCTTTCTTACCAGGCAAAACAAATCCAATAAGAAAACAAACTGGAAGAAGGATGTCTGGGGCATTATGAAGTTTGTCCCCCAAAATCATGAATTGGTAGGACATCAGACTCAGACATAAGTTGAGAATTCAGTAGCATGATTCAACGACCGTGATGAAAATTTTAGAGACGTCGTTAAAGTTAATCACATCTTTAAGAAAATATTTCTTATGAAGAAATATTTTTTAATCACGTGATTAACGATAACGACGTCTCTAAATTTTTCATCACGGTCGCTGAATACACGCTATTCGCTTTGCAGAAGCACCATTTTCATCCAATTATAAAGAAGGGGTCAAATCTAGTGCTGTACGAACTTCATATTTTTTAAAGTTCGAACTTTCCATTGAAAAGTTCGAAATTTGAAATAGTTCGAACCATTATGCAAAAGTTCGAAAAAAGTTCGAGTTCAGAATAAGTTCGAGTTCGCACAAAGTTCGGGTTCGAAAAAAGTTCGAGTTGGGAAAAAGTTCGGGTTCGGAAAAACTTTGATTTTAAAAAGTCATTAATAAATAATAAATATTCTTAGAAAATTAGTGAAAGATTTATTTTTGTACAAGTTTATTCAGATATAGAGTCTATAATAATAACATTAACTAAGCATACAGGGTGAGTTTAAAGTAAGGAATAAAAATCATAACTACGTTATCTTTTGGAATTTTTAAAAACCGTAAAAGACGTATCGCATTGTTTTTGAAAACCTTTATTTTGAACCCAACAATATTTTTTTCTCAGTTGACATGACGTCACTATGACCTCATATTTTTTTCTAAATGGATTGATATGGTTTTTATACCATAAAATAATACCTTAATATTTCTTTCTCAGTTAATATGACGTCACTATGAGGTCATAAATATAATGCTTTAGGGGAAATTTAATAATTTTTTTAAAAACCGAAAGATGGCGCTGGTATAATATTTTTGGTACCGTTATACAGTCTTATAGGTGGATTCTGGTCAAAATTAAAGGCCTTTAATTAGAAACAAATAAGGTAACCATGGAAATTGTTCATTACAACCCATATAACAAATTTAAATTTAAAGGCCTTTAAACTTAAATGATTTGACCAGAATCTGGGTATTAATAAGGTATTATTTTTATGGTATAACAACCATATCAATCCATTTTAAAAAAAATTTATGACGTCATAGTGACGTCATGTCAACTGAGAAAAAAATATTGTTGGGTTCAAAATAAAGGTTTTCAAAAACAATGTGACACGTCTTTTACGGTTTTTAAAAATTCCAAAAGATAACGTAGTTATGATTTTTATTCCTTACTTCAAACTCACCTTGTACATATACAGTAAAAATGTAAAAAAGTACAATTTCAGACAGGAAAGAGTAAATAATAATAACACAAATTAAGTATACATATTGTATATAAAGAATACATATACAGGATGTCCCTGAATAACTATGGCAATTTTTTGTGGGTGATAAAGGAAGCAAAACAATAACACCCTGAAATTTTACCAAAGAATGTTAATCTAACAAGGCGGTAATAATAATAAATAAAATAGTTAACATTTTTCATTATACTCATTTAATATAGCTTACTTTGATATTGTTTTCATATTGACCTTAAATATGTATCTTTATGGGAAAAAACTACCTCCAAAATTTAAAATTAATATCACTTGTAATATTTATTTTCTATTATTTTCAAAAAAAAAATTGAAAATTTTTAAAGTGGTTTAACTTTTTAAGGAAGCATTTCCGGACAATACTTTATTTATCAAAAATGCTTAGTTTCACTTCCTATATCATTCCAAAATTGGCAGTTATTCAGGGACACCCTGTAAATAAAAAGTTAAATATTTTGTATATGAAAGATATACATAGGCATGCAATATTAAATCAGAGAAAAACACCATTTTTTTGTGAAAATGGAAATGCAATTTTCCATATGATCAAACGGCTTGCGGGGGTTTAGTACCCGCTTTTCTTTGTTCTTATAGGGTAAATATTCTCTCCTCCAAAAGGCATGCTGTATGAAATCGGAGACGAAAAATGTCGCGAGCTCCCGGTCTATTTTATCTCGTCCCCGTCCTCTGAAGTACCTACCTAATTTTTAGCATAAACTACTCCAGTGGAGTGGCAGTTCTGATTCGCGCTCTTTATTGGTTATTATTCGGATTTTGTTGTTATGTTAACAGAGCAGACTCCTTACGTATTCCAAGTCGTTTTTATTTTGAACAGTTTATAGCAACTCACTCCAGAGTAGTTAAAATTTACTTGGAAAGCACCTATAGTGTCGATGAACCGTCCTTGTCTATACAAAAATACCTGTCGATGAAGAGGTAGTTTTTGTCAATGGAAAGAAATATAGATGAAACATCTGTGTCGATGAAAAACTAGTGTTGATGAAACGTCCTTCACGATGACAAGGTAGTGTCGATGAAAAGGTAATGTCGATGAAACGTCCTTGTAGAAGAAAGGTTTGTCGATGAAAAGGTAGTGTTGATGAGACGGTTGTCGATGAAAAGGTAATGTCGATGAAAGGGTAGTGTCGGTTAAATATCCTTATGGTAGAAAAGGTTTGTCGATAAAATGGTAGTGTCGACGAATGGTTGTCGATGAAACGGTCGTGTCTATGAAACGGACTGTCGATGTAAAGGCTATGTTGATGAAACGGTATACAACCAAGATTTAGATACCTTAGTTCTAAAACACAAAATATTTACATTAAAATGAAATGTTTTTTACTTTCATTGTCCTTCTTGTACTGCAGTATCATCTAGTATACTTTTTGCAGAGCTACTGTAAACATCGATTTTACAAGTTTTTGGTGACGTTTGATAAAATAATATACTTTACCTGGTTTAGTAATTTAAAGAAACACCTTTTGATATTTAGATTTCCTCTCGTTATCCTACTATACATTCAAGAAAATCTCCTTGAAAGCACTAAAAGTAGCAAAAATGTAGATGGTCTTTAATTAAAATTGAAGAAAATGGTAAATAAAGGTATTAAAATTAAGTAAGCCACCTTCGAGAAAGACAAAGACAAAACTGTGTCGATTAAAATGTTTTAGTGAGCCATTGAGCGTGTCGTAACGATTGCACGATGCCTCGCAATAAAACCTAATCCCATAATAATAACGGTGCGTTTTCGGAGGAGACTGCTCAGGTGCCATTTCGAGTACATTGATTACAAAAACTAATTAGGCAGTCAACTTAAAAGCCGCTGTTCCGCGTCTATAAACAAGAATGTCGCACACAAACACACTCATACAGTTATTAACGTTATTACTTCGGCTATAAAGTGTACTTTAAATAAATACATTTTCATTAGCCCTCCCTCTTTATAAATTATAATTAGAGATTATATTTTTACCTTGACGACGTTTGATGATGAAAAGAAGGAAGATTGATGCGTGAATTGGACAACAAAAGCACAACCCATTAAAACTAAAATATATTATTATTTAAAAATATACAATAAGTTGGTAAATTATTCATCCAAGCTGTAAATCATGGGCGATTCAAAAGCCACGTTCCTTATATCATTAATATTATTTACTTTATCACTCTTCATCTGCGTCTCTTTTCGGCGTCCAAATAATCGTGCCAGTCTCTTATCAATTTGCCTCTTCCTCCTGTAATTTGTTGCAGCTTCCACTAACCTTCTATATTTATCAGAATAAATCTTACCCTTTTTATTGTAGTATTTATACCTATCATTCTCATCAAAATCTTCGAACTCGAATGGATTCATCATCCTTCTAACCGCATGAACCGTAGTCGCATTCCCAGCCACCGAAGCCACAGTCGTAGATTCACTAGATACAACAGTAGTAACCGAATCATCAGGTTTTAATGAAGTACTATTACATTTCTTCAAAGCTTCAGGACTTAAAGTACAAGTATCATCTTTCTGCGCCATTGTATCCTTATAAATCTTCTCTAACATCGCCAAATGATGCACCAAATAATCTTTTACCGGCTCCACCTTAATTTGACAATTCTCGCTCATATTTCCATACCTATTCAATAAAGTCTTTATCATATTAATCTTTTTTCGCATCTTCATTTCCGCATTCTGTTTATACACAGAACTATCGGGATTATCAAATAGAAAATCTCCTTGAGGATCATCGGGCTTTGAAGATTGGTCGTTGGTTCCACCACCATCTTTAATTTGAGGCAAAGGAAATCCTTCAGCTAAAGACAACGTTTTACCAGTATTTTTAGAACCAACAGTAACAGCCCGCTTAAGATAATCCTTTAAAGTTGGAGCCAATACCACGCACATTCTTCTATGCACTTGATCGGCAACTATTTTATTCATCATCACTATTACTTGGTGCAACATTAATTGAGCGTGCTTTATATCTTTTTTGGACTGTTGGTCGCGAAAACTATCAAGAATTGCCTAAAATTAAATTATTAAACCTTTAATATCACAATTTGTATTTCAACTGACAATTTGATCTGTCGCGCATTTCTTCCCAATTGTTAGACCAAACCTATTATTAAGATTTTCATTATTCTTAAGCCTAGTCAACAAAGTATCGAAAATATCCATAATTAAATGCCCGTTTAAGACACTCTTCAAGTGTTCTCTCTCTTTAATTCTATCCTTATCCTTTTCGTTCTAAAAATAAAATAAAACGTATAATATTTGATACTGTAAAATACAATAATACCCTTAGTTTTTCCAAAGACTTTTCACGCATTCTCTGTTCGCGTTCTGTTTCAATTTTTGGTTCCTTATCTTTCCTGTTATCATAAACTATATCACCACCATCTTCATTTTGGAATTTTTCTTTTTCTTTAGTGTGCAACTTAGTTTTCTTCTGGGGTTGTGGTTTGTTTTTGTTAAAATGGAATAAGGTTTTATGTTCTAATAACTCGTGTTCTTTTTGTTCGTAGGTCTTACAAGTAGCATTGCAATCAGGTGGTTTTTCTAATAACTTGCACATGTTTTCTTTGGTAGTACTTGGAATTTCTGCAACGCAAATTGTTTGGCAAGTCTTTGAAGCAGCTGTGGCAGTCGTAACGTTTTTAATTTCAACTGTTGTCACTGCTGTAGTGGTAGTTGCTGCAGTTGTTGTTGTTGCATCCGTTTTATTTGGACTATCGCTACTTTTGGCTCCTGTAGTTGTGGTTGCAGCAAGGGTAGTTTCAGTTGAACCAATTGTTGTACTCACAGTACTTGCAGTAGTACTAATATTTCCAACTGATGCATTTGATCCATCTTGATGCCTTACTCTTGAAAGCATCCCATAATATGGACTATAACGACAACTCTTATATTTCCTATGAGGACAACTAACATAACTGTGATTAATATTTCTCTTCTTTCTAGTAATTTCCTCATCATTTACTGGGACTATACTTTTAATTAGTTTCTTTTTATTCCCTGGTTCTACTATTTCACGAAAGCTAACAATATTATCGGGTGTAAACCTACGAGGATTATCACTTTCTTTGTAATCATCCCCCAAACTTTCACTCACCGTTTTATAATTTTTAAAAATATTCTTTCCAGTCAAGTCTCTTTTATCTTTATTTTCTTCCGTATGAGCTTTATTGAAGTTTCGCTTATTAACATTAATATCTTCGGAATCTGCCACAGATTCAAGATCAGCAAAACCTTCTCTAACTGTCTTTGGATGTTGCAATTCGAGATCTTCAACTAATGTTTTTACATGAAAATTATGATCTCTACCTTCTTTAACATCGCATTTAGCTTCTATTACTTCTGGATGATTTTTTCTATTTTTATGGTTATGATGGGCAAACTCTACCTCGTCGTCACTATCAGTTGGAACTGGTACAGCATTTTTTTCTTTTTTCTGCTTCTGTTTTTTTATCTCGTGTTCTTTATAATTATTAACTATTTTTAATATTTCACCAATAAGATCGTCATCTTTACTAACATCAGATTTCAGTCTAATTATCTTTGCGCTATGTTTTGATGATTTTTGAGGTCGTTCAGCCACTTTCGCACTAGTATCTTCGTTTTCATCATACTCGCCTTTTAATGGACTAGTTGATTCTTCTTTATCACCCGAAGTGGCTGGTGGGTTAGTAATGTGTAGTAAAATAGCTTGACTTTTTTCAATAATATCCAACTCATTACCGTCAGGAACATTCTCTTCCTCGTCATCTTGAGTTTCATCTTTATCATTATCATTTTTCTCTCGTTTGTTAGAATCCTCATCCAAAAGTTCTCTTTTATTTAAGTAACTATGTTTGTCATACTTCATATCTTTTTTAAACTTATCTTTCGGAGGATACATCTTCCTTATTTTATGATACCGTTTAAACTTTGGTATTTCAGTTTTAGTAGCATGCTTACTATTTTTTTTCACATGGAACTTAAATTTCTTCTTAGCAGTTATGGTGGTTACAAAAGGATGGGCAGTTGAATCAAAATCATCTTCTTCATTTTCAGCTCGTTTTTGCTTTAGCTCCATATTATCATCGTAATCAGTTTTATCTTCTGAATAATCCTCATCATTTGACATTCCAAGCATATTAAAAACATTTCGTTTGTTTATTGATTGTAATTTGCGACCTTGAAACGTGTTTTTCTTTGAATCAACTTTTATTTTATTATCAGATTTTTTGCTTATCGCTTTACTGTCAGTGAATCCAGAATCAAGACTCATGTCATCACTATAATTATCGTTTAAACTTTCGTCGTCCTGTGATTTTTCAGTTTTTGCTATTAATTCATCGTACTGATCATATAACAAGTCTGAACTGTCAGGATCACCTTTTGGGCCTAAATCAACGTTGATTGCGCTTTCCAATTCTGATTTAAGCTTATCTAGAGATTCTAGGCTTGAGGCTTCAGTTATCATTTTTGCATCTCCTCTTGATGGATCAACTGGAAAACTGACATCTGTATCATCAAATTGTTGAAATTCATCGGTTTTAGTATTAACATTTTTTTTGAAAGGAAGTATAAGCATTTTTTCAGTTGAAATCACATCTCCTGATGGTGATTCGAATTTGTTATTTATTTTACCCAACTGCCTTTGCTCTGCAGCTGATGTTGGCTCGGTTTGATCTTCAAGCCTATTCTGTGGTTCAGTTGTATATGTGTGCATGTCGGTTGTAAATTGGTTAATAATTGGTTCATCATTGATTTTTGTTTCTTCGGTGTGTATTTTTTTTGATGATTTCTTCTTGTTTGTTGAAGATTTTCCGGTATTAGGAAATTTATGATAATCTTTGCGGTATTTTTCTGTAGGCATTAATGTCATGTCTTTGGAGGGTTTTAATGTAGGATCTTTTCTGAAAACTGCAGAAGTTTTCGTTGAAATAGATTTTCTGTGAATGTTACTAGTAATAGGGTGATTTTCGTATAAATGTAATAAATCATTAGCTCCCAAGTGATTATTCAGCGTGGGTTTTTTCTGTTTTAAACTTGCTTCATCGTGCTTTATAATTGAATCAATTTTTTGTAATGTATTATCGTAAGTAAACGGGGAATGTGAGTCTTTGGAATATGAATTAAGATTTGTTAAAATTTGTAATGGGTTGTCCAATTCTTCTACTTTAGTAATAGGTGGTCTATTCTCGTTTTTGATAGTTAATACTATAGAGTTTTTATTATCACCCTTCTTAATATCTTTAACCATCCTATTATCATCAAATATTTTTATTTTTATTCCCTTGTCCTTTCGGTTTTTCTGATGACTCAAAAAGTCTTCTAGGTGAATTCCTCTTTTAAATTTAAAGCAAGTACCATTGTGTCCATGCTGCTCCATCTGCATATCCTGATCCATACTTAGAATATTATGAGGAGCGGAGTAATAAAACTCGGCCATTGGGAAATCATTATTACTGGTATTAAATAACCTATCAAATTCTGGACCTAAAATATGTTCTTCACCTACACATCTTTTGTTATTCTCAGTTTTGTATCTACTTCTCCCATTTAGAACTACACCGTATTCGCTATTAGGTTCAACTTTTATTTGATCAGAGTCATCTTGCAAATTTGATAACCCATTTCTTGCTTCAAGTTTTCTTATGAGCTTCTGTGATTTTAGGTTTGAATTTAATAAATTTCGTAGCATAAGTTTTTCGTTTAGAAGCATATCTGCATAATTATTTCTTTTATATTCTTGAGGAACTCTAGACTCGACGTACTGACCCACTGATCTAATTTTACGCTTATGCTCAGGACTAAAATTTGCTACATCAGCGTCTGGTTCCTCTCCTTCTAAAAAATCCAGCTCCTCCATTTTTTCACCAGTGTCCATAGTTTCATCAGTAATTTCTCTATAGAGCCTATCTAGGTATTCTCTTCCCACGGTACTATCGAAATCTTCGTCATACGGGTAGACGTCGTTAATGGGTCGTTGATAACTCGTTTTGGGTCTAAAGGAACTTGGCATTTGATAGCCGTAGGAAGCGTAGTGTGGACGACCTCTCCGATGTGAATGGAAAGATCGTTTATTTTTTGGGTGGACACCTTCTAACTGCAATAGTTGGTCATTATGGTTAAGTTTCGATGATTCATCTTGAATCCAACGGAAATCCCCATGATGTTTAAGGACCACTTTTAAAAAATCCCGGACCTCGGGATCATTGCTTTTACTAGAACGCACTCTCTGTAAAAAAGACAATACATTTTATTTAATCTACATAAACAATTATCCCCATTAACCAACTTTTACTGGAAATGATCATATCCTTGAAATTTTGATATTTGATAATTTTTTGAAATTTCCTAAAAGTCTATTTAATAAAGAAAAGATTTGAGCCTTTAAAAATTTTCTTACCCCTTTCAGTCTAATATACTTGATAACCCATTTAGAAGATTTAGGATCTTTTTTGCTCAAAAGTATTTATATTGAAACTTGTTTTGATAAATACCCAGATTCTGTCCACATCATTTTAATTAAGTTTAAAGAGTTTTAAGTTTTGATACATGGATTTTAATGAAGAATTTTCGTGTTACTTAAAAGGTCTTCACTTGGGGCATAATCTACTGATAATTCTGGCATGGTAAAATAGGCAAGTGCTCATTCCTTATTTTTTGGATTTGTAAAGTACTCTTTTTCCTTGAAAAAAACTTTAAAAATACACTCTTCCAATCCTTTCCCAAATTTTATTTTAAAATCATGAAGTCAATCTCAAAAATCTTTAAATATAAATTTTTGTGTTGTTACTGTTTGGTTTTATAGATTGACTATATTTAGTTAAAAAACACTCAGAATTGGAAATTACAAGGAATTTGGGTACGTAAGGAGTACAAAAACATAAGAAGTGAAAATGTTTTATTATGGTAGATTTAATGTGGCTAAATTTTGTGGTAATAAATTATTAAATCCGTTTGTAATTTAGTTGGTGTACATTTTTGCTTATCCTTGGTGAAAATAGGAGAGATGTAAAATTTAATGCGGGTGCGCCTTTTTATTTTCGTATTACCGTCGGAGCTAAATTATTGTTTTACTTAAAGTCGGCCCGCTTCATAATTGATAAGATTACACCCGACCATGTGATATAAACAACGGGCGCGTTTTCCTGCACAGCACGTTTCAGGCTTATAAAATTAGTTATTTAGTTAACTTGGAAAAGTTTAAAAACTTTAAAATGGCGACAAATAATTCAAGTTTTTATGGTTGTTATTTTATTTGGGTATAAATTATTCAGGGTAAACATATTCGAAAGTCATAATCGTAATTCGACCATAAATTCGAAAATGTTCCGGAATTAGAAGTCACCCTCGTCTTATTTGGAGGTCCGTGTGGGCTCGATACGACACGGGGGGCTGTTTCGAATTTACGGCCATTACATATACAGGGCGAGGCCGGTACGTTTATATTAGCGCCTCGATATATCGAAGGGTTATTAATACTAAATGTTCACTTAAGAGAACTCTACTACATGCCTTGAGCTGGGCTAAACTAATGGAAATCGTAAATAATTTCCAAAACACTTTGCATTACTAACTTGTCTACCCAAATGAGTTTATTAAATTTTTATGATGCGATAGATATTCACAATTTATTACTTACATCCAGTAAATCGTCCGACCGGGAACTGCAGCAAGTTGTTAAAAATGTAAGGACAATTACTTTTTGGAGCAAAAATGATACAGCCATAAACCTGCAAAAAATCAATATTAATACTTCATATAGAAAATAGACTGCCTTAATTCAAGCAAATTTGAATTAAAGCTGGTCATTCAAGCCAGTCTTTCTCAAATGGCTTCGAGTTGGGTTTAGTTAAAATAAAAAAGCACATAAGCGTCATTAACTCATTCTCGAACAATTCACCATTCAACACGATGTCGTATACGACTTTTATCCTTCTACCCTTGTCATTCAAATGCAAAAATAAGCGTCTGTCCTTGTCATGTCGTATACGTAATCGTGTCGAGTGATTCAAGAATAACCCCCCAGTCAATTTGGATAAAATTATTTACAATCTGCTATGAATTTCCATAAAGCATAAATTTTGTGTGTACGTAGATTTTATCATTATAAATATTACCTATCTTAAAAGTCCAATACAATGTTCGTATTATTTCAAAAAATGCCCTAGGAGCGTTTTTTATTGTGACAACCTTATTCGTGACTATTTTTTATGAAGATAATGAAGTTGGGGTTTTGGGACAAGTGGTCGTTGATCCAACATTAAGCACGAGAAAATTGGCTATTGTAACAGGTATTAGTAGAACCAGCATTCAGCAAATAAATTCCACCCATACAAAATTCAACTAGCTCAGAAACTGAATGAAGATGACTTTGACCACCGCTTAGAGTTTTGTGAAATAATGTCGTAGAGCGCCGCTACAAATCCAAATTTTTTATTTAACTTTGCTTTTCGGACGAAAGCCCTTTTTTTAAATGGTACAGTTAATCGCCACAGCTGTCGATATTGGGCAGATAGCAAACCTGGGATATTCCAAGAAGTACATACCCAATATCCACAGAAACTAAATGTTTGGGCGGGCATTTAAGGTGATCGAATCGTTGGCCCTTTGTTCTTGCCCGATAATTTAAATGGAGCAATGTATTTGGAGTTGCTACAAGACCTCATTGATCCATTACTTAATGACATAATGGAAAATGGTGAGGGTTACTTCGAGGATCAGTTGGTATTTCAACAGGATGGGGCTCCGCCACATTTTGCGCTGCCGATTCGCTAGTATTTAAACCACAGATTTCTTCGATGGATTGGTAGGCATGGCACCATTGAATGGCCAGCAAGGTCTCCAGATCTATCCCCTTTGGATTTTTTTCTGTGGGGCCACTTAAAGAACACAATCACGCTACTGAACCAGCATCTTTGGATGATTTAAGACAGCGTATTGTCAATGAATGCCGTCGTATCACGCCTGCAGAATGTTCGACGGCATTTTGAACAAAATCTTTATTTTTGTATGGAAGTTGGTGGTAGTCATTTCGAACAATTAATTCATTGAAAAGTAAATTATTATTTAAAAGTTCCTTTTTATCTGTTAAAATACAAATACATTTTACTTTTTGCTCATTTCTTTCTTTTTCCTTTAATATCCCATGAACAAAACCAGTGTAAAATGTTTGAAATTTACAGAAATGAATATTTGGACTTTAAATCTTAAATGAATAATAATTTTTGTAGTTAAAATAATTATTATTGTACTTTTAGATTCAGGGTGGTTGAAGTAAAAGAGATGACATTCGTGTAAAACTTTTATAGGACTTTAAGTTTCACTATCTGAAAGAAAAATAATCTGTCTCTGCATTTTTAATTAATTTACTTTTACTAATTATTTTAAATACTTTTTGAATCCGATTTTAATTTTTTTTTTTGAAAAAACGAATCAATAGATTTTCATTTAATTCATACAGTTGAATTCCAGATTTAAGCAGCTTTCAAATGATATATTACTCAACCCTTCTTGCCATTTAAGAAATGTGGGGGTTATAGCCCCTCGCTTAAGGGTGGGACGTGAGAGTACCTAAATCCATCTCATAATGCATCCCCCTGAAAACCAAAATCGACCTATCCGAGCGTTTTTACAAAAATTGAAGTAAAAGACTAAAACCCGCCAGTTGAAGTTTTCGGTGGGCCACTCTGTATTTGGGGGTTAGTAATAACTTCGTCGGTCATCCAAGCTTTCTACAAATAATGAAGTTATCTTTGAGGCATCAAGCCATGGGCCAAGAAAATGTTTTTTCCATATAAAAGGAATAAAAGTAGATTAAAACCCATATTGTCCGAAAAATTTGAAGCTGCTTATATCAAAATGAAATAAGCTCAAGATGTTGCTGATGCTCTCTCTTTATTAAAACAGCTTTGGAACACTATAAAACAACTACACAATAAACTTCTTGCAGATAAAGATGTGGATTTACTAATGTTATTAGACATACAAAGACTACCTACTACTTACAAAGAAATTTATTTTCTAAATCCAGGAAAAGTCGAAACAAAACAAAATTCTTCAAAGAGTTTTAACTCATTTGCTTACAGTGAGATTATATTTTAATTTTGTATGCAGTTACTGGATGCAAATCGATACTTAAAGAGAAAGTAAAGTTATTGAAGAAAAGAATTATTTTAGAGAATATTCTCTTTACATATGTAAAGGAGATCAAAATGACTGTAAGTTACCAAAAATTAAATTTTAATAATGGAGTTCATTTTTTTCTGGTAATTAATGGAGATTCCCATAATGAAGAATCAAGAGAGGTATGTATGAAGGTATACAGATATTTTCATTTTGTAAAATTAACAAGATGCTACAAGACTCTAAAATTGTCTATGCTTCCTCCAGAATTACTACTACTTAACAATACTTTTATCGTCTGTCTGATCAACTAACAAACTTCTGGGCAACCAGCTCAATCCGGTAAATAGGAGATGGATATTTGTTCATGAAATTTTAGACCCCGTTAAAACTCTTTTACAACCTGCTTCACATATACTAGCGATTACAATTTTCTAGAATTTCTCCAAAGGTTGGCACTTAAATTCCTCTTAGCAGTAAAACGTGGTTTTCACATTTTAGCAGCATATGGATGTCGTAGTCAGTTTGTCTCAATCATCATAACAATCGTTGACCAAAATAATGCATACATCTATGAAGATAGAAACGATGTCGATTTTCCAATCTTAGCAACTACTGCTATAAGAACTATTTGTAAGTTGGTACTTCAAAACAGTTTAAATTAGTGAATTCTTCGAATTCATAAAAAGGTCGAGTTCGATATCAAAAATCGGGTGCGAAAACAGATCTAGTCCAAAGAAAGTTAAGACCAATTTGTACTCATAGATTTAAGACATAAGATTTATGACTTAAGATTTTAGAATTTATCCCCAAATTCTGGTCAAATCATTTAAAGGTGAGTTTATGCTCAACTAACAACTAACCACTAACAATTAGCCACTAACCACAAACAGTCAACCACTAGCGTAAAATGTGAGCGTTTATACTCTACTAAGCATTAAGAAATTTGACATATGCGACGCGATATTTCAAATTGTCGATTTGATTATCAAAGGGTGGAAAAAGCTTCACCAACTCCTCAGCACTTTCAAATCACTTCCATTAAAGGTTTCACTATCCATTATATGATATTATAATATTCACCAGAGGCATAAATTTAAACAGACACTGTCAACTTTGAAGATCAAGCATGCGTATTTCTAGATTCACTAACCACTAGCAACTCCTAATTATACATTCGAATATTTGCCCATTAGTGGTTAATTGTTAATGCTTAATAGTTAGTTGTTAGTGGCAGTATATACAGTCAAATGCAATTGTATGCATTTATCTTTTTGATTGTTAGTGGTTAGTTGTTAGTTGAGCATAAACTCACCTTTAGTTTAAGGACCTTTAAATTTAAATTTGTTACGTGGGTTGTAATTGACAATTTCCATGGTTTTCTTATTTGTTTCTAATTAAAGGCCTTTAATTTTGACCAAAATCTGCCTATAAATCTCTGAGCATAAATAAGACAGTAAGAGCCTATTTATGCTCAGAGATTTAAGACCTAATATTTAAGTTTTAAAATTTATGATTTACTATTTTTAAAACCGGTTGCATAAATCCTATAATTTTCCAAAAATCTTAAAGACCTTTAAGGTCTATTTATGCTCAAAGATTTAAAACTTAAGATTTAAGATTTTAGAATTAAGTCTTTGAGCATAAGTTGGGAATTATAGATACCAGTAGAGGGCGCTTTAAATAGTATAAAATGGAGGATTGCAGGTTCTTGACAGTGTCAAAAATTGTATTTAAAATGCATCTTTGTACCAAATAAGTACATATTCAACTAAGCCTAAATAGATTTTTTATTGAAATCTTAAGTTAAGCTCGTAAAATATGTACTAATGCTTGAAATCAAATAAAAAGCTCCTGTTTTCTAGGTCCATACTTTTACCATCAGAGGGCGAGCAAAATTCTAGAATTGCTAATAGAGCTTACGAGTCTATTAGCTGAGCACAAGAGTCTATTTATGCTCTGAGATTTAAGACCTAATATTTAAGATTTACATTTTTTAAAACAGGATGCATAAATCCTTTAATTTTCTACAATCTCAAATCATAAATCTTAAATCTTTGAGAATACATAGAGCTTCCTCGAGTTCGAATTTCATCACTTCTTCATTTCTTCAGGTTCGACCTTCATCGAATTCAAAGATTAATAAGTTCGAACTTCATCGAGTTATAGCTTCAAGCTCGAACATGGGGTAATCTGAACAAAAATGTTAGCCAATTAAATTTGACATTCACCCTGATGTCAAAAAACGGTATTCAGTAAACTTGATGGTATCTTAAAAGCGATGTAAAATAACATAAAGCAAAATAATAATATTACATTAATGGATAATGTATAACATCAATCAAAATAATAAAATTACATTAATGCATAATTTATTTTAACAGCGAAAATGTTACATTTTAAATCAGCGTTAAGTTAGAATAAAATAGCGTTTTTTGATATCAGGGTGAGGGACAAATTTAACAGCGCTGTTACGGCAAACATTTTTATTCAGAATGACCCCATAAAGTTCAAACATCGAAGTATACGACTCAGAAAGTGCGGGGGGCCTTGAAATTTTGGGGCCCTACCAGACAGATTTACGATTTTCGCATACAAAAGGGATCATGGGGATTATAACCGAATCACACGAGATTTCGTATACGACATTACAAGGACACCCTCTTATTTTTGTATTTGAATGACAAGGATAGAAAGATAAAACTCGTTTACGACATCGTTTCGTATGATTCGAGAATATGCACCCAGAAACGCGTCTAAACCTTTTTGGGCTCTATTGAGCAATTATGATTTCAAAGACCCTTTAAAAAATTATTTATCAGTTTTATTACCTATTAATACCTACATATTGCTTTTTGATATCTGTTCTTCCCTAAAACCTTTAATTTTAAATAAACACTTATGTTGTTAACACTTTTCTTCCTCTCCTATAAAATACACCTCAAGCACAATTTTTAGAAAACATCAAGGTCATTAGTTTTTTACCCTTAATAAATTTTAAACATGTTACAATTGAAAAATTTCTTTTCCGATCCCAAAAACCATAAGGTACCTACATTGGACCATGGAAATAATTCAGTGCTGAAGGCCGAATATGAATTTTATTTAAAAATTTAACCAAAAAATTAATCTCGAAATTTGACGCTACGCCACTGAGTTGCTCAAGAATATGAAATATGAAAAAGAAACAGAAGAATTTTTTTTTTTATATAAAATAGTGTAATGGCCAGTTGAACAGCTTCTATTTAAGCGGTAGTTAACTAAAAATTGACAGATATTCCACTGTATTTCTGTCATTTTTATATTTTAAGTGCCACTTGCAGCTAAAGTGAAACCTATGTAACTGGGCCTAAATTATCGTATATTGGGACTAATGGGGATAGGCACAAGGGACTCTCTCTTGATGTTATGGAAAGGTGTACATTTTTGAAAAAACTTCTACAAAAAAATTAAAATACACTTTTTAGTAAAAAATTTAACGAGCAACAAATTTTATATTAAATATTTTTTTGCAGAGTTAATATTTATCGTGACATTTCCGAAAAACTAATTCATAAACATGTAACCTGCTATAAAATTTTTAGCCGCAGTCGAATCGGTGGAAACTTTTAAGACATTATTTAGAATTATCATATCAAGGCCTACGCCAAAATTATTTCTTTGATTTTTCCAGCAAAAGAATCTCAATTTGTTTAAATGTATGTATTAATATTGGAAATTTTTTATTTTTTTAAGGGAACATCTTTTAAAGATGATAAAAATTTAAGTTGTAATTTTAACCCACTTTTAAGGAAAACCATGTTTAGGAAAATTTCAAATGGGAATAGAAGTGAAGACTTGCTTCGACTTATACGCGATTGGCGATTCGAATAAATTTTTCTCGGCAAAAATTACGTCAGTACAAAGCATGTACAAAGCGGCTTAACCTCGGTGACAACTTAAAGCTACATATGTGGCAACCATAACAAGCTGATGTCAACTAACCTACTTCTGACGTCATCCCATTAGTTCCGCATTAGTCCGCAAGGGGGATATCGCTTAGGTTGAAACATGACTTAAGTAGTTTGCGCATGAATTTACAGTGCGGTCATAAAGTAAATCCCCCCCTGCTAACTTTTGAACGGTTATGTTTTTGATTCTGTAAATTTGTCTACTGAGGAATCTAATTCTGAACTTTCTAATAAAGGTATTTTTGATTTTGTGGAAATTCTGGTTATACCGAAAGTGGATGGCAACTTTCTTATTTTAAATGGAACGCCCAGTATATTCTTGCATTTTCGTGTTCTCCATAAAAATACCATTAAATTGACCTAGCATAGTGTGGTCCATGATTAATACTTTCGGAATTACGCCCATTATAAATCGTATTTTTATGCAACTTCATTTATACCGGAAGTTGGACCCAACTGCCCCAACTTCGCTATTTTAAATGAAATATTTTGCAATTAAGTTAATAATATTAAATTTAAACAAAATTATGTTTAATAGTAAGTTCGTTAATTTTGCTGATAAACATAACCACCTTCCATGTCTTGACAGTAATAAAATCTACAGGAAATCTCTTGGATAAAAATGTTGTTTAAATTTAATGTTATTAACTTAATTGCAAAAGAAATCATTTAAAATAAGGAAGTTGGGGCACTTGGGTCCTAATTCTGGTGTAAATGAAGTTGCATAAAAATGCTATTTTCAAATGGGCGTAATTCCGAAAGTATTAATCGTAGACCACACTATGCTAGGTCAATTTAATGGTATTTTTATAGACACCCCGAAAATGCAAGAATATACTGGGTGTTCTATTTAAAATAAGAAAGTTGCCATCCACTTCGGTATAACCGGAAGTACCACAAAATCAATAATACCTTTATTAGAAAGTTCGGAATTAGATTCCTCAGTAGACAAATTTTCAGAATAAAAAACATAACCGTTCAAAAGTTAGCAGGGGGGGATTTACTTTATGATCGCACTGTATATTGCAAATTCTACTCATTTGCTCACCTCTGGTGGCGTACAAGTGAACCTAACAGTAGTCGACGCCATTATTTCGCTTGTTTACATACGCACTCGGGGATTTTCTGGGTTTTAATCCAAATTAATTTAATAGTTTTTGTAAAACCTTATTATGTGATAGGCCGGAAGCTCGCGCCAGTTTTTGGTCTCCGATTTCATACATCATGCCTTTTGGAGGAGAGTATATTTACCCTATAAGAACAAAGAAAAGCGGGTACTACAGACCTGCACGCTTTCCGATCATATGGAAAATTGCATTTTCACAAAAGTTATGTGTTTTTCTCTGATTTAATATTGCATGCCCTTTTAGGAAAAGATAGTTAAAATAAATTTAAGTCTTGAAAGTTATAGGCATGCGATTTGCACGGTCCCAAAGGATTTGAGATCATGTGATCTTGTAATAAAAAATAATATGATTTTCCGCGTTTTCATAATGCATGCCAATGAAAAGAATTAAAGTTTGTGTCATAAAACCACCATAAAAAAAATTGGAATACGCCCCTCGTTGGCTCATGGGTGGAAATTTAGTGCCTATAATTTTCAAGATATAAATATATTTTAACTATCTTTTCCTAAAAGGGCATGCAATATTAAAACAGAGAAAACACCAAATTTTTGTGAAAATGAAAATGCAATTTTCCATATGATCGGAAAGCGTACAGGGGTTTAGTATCCGCTTTTCTTTGTTCTTGTAGGGTAAATATTCTCTCCTTCAAAAGGCATGCTGTATGAAATCGGAAACTAAAAACTGTAGCGAGCTCCCGGTCTATGATTGTAATGGGCAAGATTTGAAACATAAACACACTTGTTTTTGGCTGACACTACCTCACTTCCGCCATGTTGTTTTACATGTAGAGCGCCCTATATTGGTAGCTGGAATTGCCAATATACTACCTATATTCTCAATAAATGTAAATTGCATATAAATTTACTATTTTATCGATTGTTGTATGATGTTATATGTAGGTTAATGTAAATTGAAATAATGGAAAAGTAAAAGAAATGCATATTAATGGCAATATTTTAAATTTATTAAGTATAAAAGTGGTGATTTTGAAGTGAAGCTATACTGCCGGTTGCAGTCCACTTAAATTATAATTTGAAAATTTATATTCGTGAATGAATGGAGAGGAGTGTCACGGTCCTCTTCTTTCAGTGGGGAAATTTGAATTTATTTTAATTATCAAAAGTGCGACCACTTCATAAAGCGGCGGGCCATTCTTGTCGCTAAGAACGCACGCGAGTGCTCTTTTCGTGATTATTTTCAGCGGCGGCCGCTGCCGCTGCCACTGCCGCCCCCGCCGCCACCACTTCGTCTTTTTAATTTCAAACTACCCACCTAAAGCCTCCCCCAACCCACCTTCCCTTTGTAATGCATTGTTCCTCGCTAATTGTTTTCCCGTTGCTCGCTTGTGTGCCCGTTAATTGTGATGACTTAATTGTGATTGCGTGCGTGCCTAACAAATGAATAAATGTGAGTCGCGTCGGAGGATATTTTTTAGGATACCCCAGCATCTGTTGCTTGGGTTTGGGATAAGGATAATGTAGAAGCCTGGGCCCGGATCGGTCTCGGGAGGACGCCTTAACCAACGGATGATCGATGGCTCCAAGAGTGCGCACCCTAATTCTTATTAATGTTGCGATCGGAGGAAAATAAGCGGGAAGCGGGGAATATTTTGCATGCGCAATGGGAAGAGAAGAGATGAGACGGTGTCTTATTTTCATGACAATTCTGAAGAGTTTTTAAAAAAGAGTATTTAAAAGGGGCTTTGGAGTTGGAGGAAATAATAGCAACGAACAAATGGATGGTTTATATTAGTTTCGCCGGGAGGGGTGTGCCTCTGCTGCTGTCTAGTATTCACACAAGATTAAAGCAAAATATCCAGCTCTTCTACATTCATCTACTTAAAGCGTATTTATGTTAAAACAAAAAGGAAGTATAAAATCTAATATCCTGAAAAATTTATTACTCAAGCTCAAATTAAATTACAACAAAGGCCCAATTTAATACTTTTATTACGATATTTCATAATAATCATTAAATCGTACTCATCAACAATGAATCTTGATACAATATTACAAACGTATTTCATAAAAAAGGAATAATCAAAGCTTAATTTCACTAAAGGACTCCATTTCCATACAATGAAAAAGGCAATTCTCAATAAAAAACATAATCATCAAATTTTTCTCAATAATGGTTTTTTTAATTATCAAATTTTAACCAAACCCTATAAATCAGATGGATATTTTGATTTGAAATTTCAATCAGTGAACTTAGCTACTTAAATATAGTGACATAAACAAAGTGAACTCAAGACCAATTGAAATTCAAACTAAATAACTTGTTGCAAGTTGCCAGTAATACTTACTGCATGGAAGAGACATTACATTAATTTATACTTATCTATTATTATATTATTAAGACTGCTAAATCTATGATTTATACTGGGTGCACCAAAGACTTCTATGTTTTCTATTGTTATATATAGACCGGACACGTGTCAATTTTTGTGTATCATTGGCGACTATTTTAAAAGTGTCTGTTTTGGCGGTAAATTTGAAATACTGGAACAGATAACCTATAATACTCATAAAAACTTGTCAAATTCGATTGTCATTTGATCAGAGTACACTAAAAATTAAGAAAATAACCGAGCTGAATATAGCTAATAGACCGGGAGCTTGCGACAGTTTTTGGTCTCCGATTTCATACAGCATGCCTTTTAGAGGAGAGAATATTTACCCTACAAGAACAAAAAAAGCGGGAACTAAAGCCCTGCACACTTTCCGTTCATATGGAAAATTGCATTTCCATTTTCACAAAAATTTGGTGTTTTTCTCTGATTTAATATTGCATGCCCTTTTAGGAAAAGATAGTTAAAATAAATTTATATCTTGAAAATTATAGGCATGCGAGTCGCACAGTCCGAAAGGGCTAAAATGGTCATGTGTTCTTGTAATCAAAAAAATATGATTTTCCGCGTTTTCATAATGCATGCCAATGGAAAGAATTAAGGTTAATGTCATAAAACCCCCATAATAAAATTGGCATGCGACCCTTGTTGGCTTAAGGGTGGAAAATTTAGGAATAGTTTAGTGGAATGACACTGAAGTTTAAAATATTCACCAAACTTCAGTGTCATTCCACATAACTTTTCCTAAATTTCCACCCATGAGCCAACGAGGGGCGTATGCCAACTTTGTTATGGGGGTTTTAAAACACAAACTTTAATTCTTCCCATTGGCATGCAATATGAAAACGCGGAAAATCATATTTTTTTATTACAAGATCACATGACCACTTGAGCCCTTTAGGACCGTGCGAATCGCATGCCTATAATTTACAAGACTTCAATTTATTTTAACTATCTTTTCCTAAAAGGGCATGCAATATTAAATCAGAAAAAAACACCAAATTTTTGTGAAAATGGAAATGCAATTTTCCAAATAATCGGAAAGCGTGCAGGGGTTTAGTACCTGCTTTTCTTTGTTCTTATAGTGTAAATATTCTCTCCTCCAAAGTCCAAAGGCATGCTGTATGAAATCGGAGACCAAAAATGTCGCGAGCTCCCAGTCTATAAAAGTTAAACCTCCAAAGTTAGATCATTAGCAGGTAAAAGTGGCAAATAAAAAACAACTACTTTATGTAGGATGACCAGCCGTCCGGGTTTCCGAGGACATGTCCTCTTTTTTAGGGTGTCCTCGTACGTCCTCGCGGATTTTTTTATATTGTCCTAGTTTTGTATATTTAACGATGGAAAATGAAAAATGCTATTTTGATATGTGTACTGCGTACCTACATTTTTGTTCTATAAACGAACGTGAAATAGACAAGCCGAAATAATATGATGAATGATTGTAAAATTGGTTTGTATCCATGAAGAGAGTGGCTTGTTGAAAAAGTATTTTTACTGAACCTTCAGAGATAAAATGATGAATGCTTCAGTGTATTGGTACTATGTTTTGGGGAATAGGCAGCAATTTTTTTTTGCTGTGAGCTGTGAACATTACTGTCATTTTTTTGTATATTTTTTGTGAAAAATAAATGAATTTAAATGTCCTCGTTTTACAAAATGGAAAATGTCCTCGTTTTGTCCTCTTTTACAAAATGGGAATTGTCCTAGTTTTCTCGTCTTTTGTCCTAGTTATTCAGAAAAATAATTGGTCACCCTAACTTTATAGGAATGTCAAATGTCAAGCGTGTCCGGTCTATGTATAACAACAAAAACATATAAGTCTTTGGGGGTATGTTTGGGGTGCACAATGTGTTTGTACTATTTCGAAATTGAAGACATGTGATTATTATTTAAAAACAACTTCAGAAGGCTATAGTAAGAGAAGGAAAAGAGCTATGGTTTTAAATATTTCCCTGATTTGTTGCGAATTTGAAGTTTAGGAAAACTAAGAAAAATACAACATTAATGAGTCTTATCTTGGAAAAATATTTCAAAAACTGAAAAAAAATATTTATTTTTTCTTCTTTTTTTTCGATTTTTTATTGAACTTTATATCAACCATGTCTGTATTACTGTTATTTCCAGTTGAAAGAGGATGGTTTCAACTTTCTAGTGATAATTTTCTTTTAATTCTACGTATATTGGTTGAAAAGAAATTAGCGATTTTATGATTTTTGGCACAAATTGGTGACCTAGTATTCAAAATGCTCCATAACTAAAAAAGATAGACCCCTACTTTTTTCGTTATTTGTCGATTAAATTTCCTCTAGTTTCTAACCCTGGCGTTTGGTGAACCACGAACCGTATGTAAAACTTATCATATAAAGTTTTGAAATTTTGAGAAGTGTAAAGTATCTTTTCTACAGACTGCCCCTAAATAACTGTGCCATTTTTTGAGATGATAGAGGATAGAGGGAATGAAACTATTTCTATCCAATTTTAATATATAACCTTGACTATTCAACTAAGTTTGAAGTACGCTGTCAAATTTTGCACAAATAAGTGAAAAATGTTCGTTAAATAGTCCCTTAAATATGCACTCTTGTTCAAAATATAAGTCGAATATTTTTCATACAATACCACTCGTTTGGGGTTAAAAATTCCACTCCTGCTACTTAACCCCAAATGACATTCGTGGTAATGACAGTGAAAAATAGTCGACTTAAATTTGACCACTCGTGATATTACATATGAAAACTTTCCTTTTTGTTGAAAAATTTCAAAGTATAGTTTTTGAAGGAAGCATTTCCGGACAATACTTTGTACCCCAGTGATAAAGAGTAAATCCAAAAAATAAAAAAAACAGTAACTGATTTGCAATTGGGTACCACGTTGAATATTGGAGATAAAGTATTTTGTATATGATTACTGTTATGACCTTCATAGCTACTGGTACCACTACAGGGTGTCCCAAGATTCAGTTTATCTCCGTTAGTTGAAGAAATAAAAAATCAAATCAACAAAAAATTTTAATAGCATCAAATTGGCATTCCAATTCCGCCCATAAAATATTGGCATTGACCACCCTTAAGAAACCTTCATCAACTTTTTTTTTCAAATGGCACCCCCTACTTTTGTAAATAGAACTGGGATCTCAACTTTATACTGTGTACGACAGTATGCTATTTTTACTATTTTTGATATACAAAATGTGAATGTGTGTTGTGAGTATTTTCTTTGTATTTGAATCACCGAATGTCAATAGAGATATTTTTCAAAGCTGGCTTTGTTCCTATTCTATGGTTCCTATGTATTGGGAATTTCGACTTGGGATACGCCCTCTGGGAGTTATTTGCTGAAGCTAGAAAAGGTCTACCTTAACATAACCTGTTTTTGTAAAATTTATTTCCGTGCAGTTATAAATCCTTTTCCTTGGGTTTGTTATTACTATATTAAAATAATAATATTTTTTACAAGCTGTAATTTACCCCAAAACAATGTACTAGGATTTTAAAAATATTGATATTTTAAAACAGTCACGGATTAACTTAAAATCGGTTAGAAAAGAAGTACAGGAGCAGGATATTAATGTGGAAGTCCAATTGTATGGTACAGGCATCGCAGATTGAAGGTAGGTACATAAAAAAAAACTTTGAAAGCGTTTTTTTTTTCGAAACAACATTTCTCAAATCGGCCGGACTCGTAACTCATACAATTCATTACCTATTGACTTCAAAATTTAACTGTATATTCAAAATTACATTCTCTATAGAAGTACGTAGGATTTTTTTATTATATTGAATAGATCTTTTGTTATAGGTAATTTTATAGCGATTTTTCATGGCATTTTTTACTTTTTTACTTCAGAAGGGCGCCGTTTTTGCAAAAATCAATATATTAAAAAAATCCTACGTACTTCTATAGAGGATGTAATTTTGAATAAACAGTTAAATTTTAAAGTCAATAGGTCAAGAATTGTATGAGTTAGGAGTCCGGCCAATTTGAGAAATATGGTTTCGAAAAAAATGCTTTCAAAGTTTTTTTTATGTACCTACCTTCAATTTCCAATGCCTCTACCATACAATTGGCCTTCCACATTAATATCCTGCTCCTGTGCTTCTTTTCTAACCGATTTTAAGTTGATCCGTGCCTGTTTCAAAATTTCTTTTTTTTTTAATCCTAGAGTGGCCTAACCCCTTAAGCAATTATGCATGTAAGAAATAACACACACTGGTCAATAAAAAATAAACACAATTTTTAAACACAAAAATCTTTATTCAAACAGATCCGCAGTTACTAAAACCAATAAAAATAGCGCCATCTATCCGTAGTCGAAATTCCCAATAAATAAATAAATAAAATCGTTTTTTGACATTTTAAAGCTTGTATACAATGCACAGGAGCAAATTTTGAACATTTATTATAATTTATTTTAGTAGGTACTTATTTTATTATAAAATAAAAAATATGCTTTTTTAATAACGTGTTGTCGTGTTCAAAATAAAGTTGAGATCCAATTTTTGTTAACAAAATTAAGGGATGCTATTTGAAAATAAATAGTTGACGATTGGCTTCTTAAGGGTGATCAAAGGCAATAATATTTGAAGGGCGGAATTGCAATCCCAATTTTATGCCATTAAAAACTATTGTTAATTTGATATTGTATCTTATTATTTTACATTGTAAACTGAATATTCAGACACACTGTATATAATCTATTAATCTTTTTCTAATTCAATTCAAAAATATATGTAATGCTCAAATGCAATTTTGGGAAATTTGAATGTGTGATATTGGCGATTCAAATTAATTTTTTCTGCCAAAAATGACGTCAGAAGTAGGTCAGTGCAAAGCGGCGTACCCTCGGTGAGAACTGAAAGCTATGTGGCAACCATGACAACGTGATGGCAGCTAACCTACTTTTGACCTCATCCCATTAGTTCCGAATTCGGTCGCAACGCAAGAGGGAAATCGCTTAGCTTGAAATGCCAATTGGGAAGTACGTAACAGCAATCTCACCTACCTTTTTCTAAACCACCTTAAGCACTCTATCCCCACTTTTCCTCGCCAACGTCTTGTTAGACAACATTTTTATTTTGAAAGAACTTAATAGGGGATATTATAACATTCGATCGCTTTCACTTTTTTTATAAATTGTTCTAGACACAAGTTATTTAAAATTGTTGTTTTTCATTTTCATGCTTTTCAAATAAAAAAAAAGATATGCTCTTCCGTTAAAGATTTCAAACTTGATATGTAGTCTTATCTTAGTTACGTGATGTAGAAAATAAAAAGCAAAGTCATCGATAATTGTCAATTTTGAAATCTTACAACATCTATATGAATTTTTTTTTGATGAAACCATTATTAAAAAAGTTATACAGATTACTACACATGACTTCCAACACCTTGTATCTCGGTAACAGTTGAGTTTTGGACAAATGTTTATATGGACTTTTTGTCTTATTTTTACTTGTAGTATAAGCACAAGAAGCCGTGATCACCATTTTGGAAACACCCTGAATATTAAAAAGCCAAGTTTCACTCCCTCTGTCACCCCAAAAAATGTGGTTATCTTTCTACAACATGTCTTTAGACGTACCTTCACCTAGCTCAGCTGAGATTCAAGCCCGGCTTAAGTCGAGCTTACGTTGTGCAGCGTGGGATTATTTATGACATTTTAGCTAGGTGTAGCGGATCCACTCTCACGCTCCCAGGCTCCTTCTAAATGGCTGTTTCAAAAATCAGATCTTTAACGTTCAACTAGTTCATAGAACTAGGACTAACATAATCATATATGCGTTTCGTAAACAGTAAACACGTGGTAATTGTTTTGAAAGTAAGGTTTACCGTTTAATTTAAAATGAGTTCTTAATCAAATAAAATACATTATTCTCAAGAAGAGGCCCATTAATCTTTTAAAAATCTGCTCCTCATCACAAAAATCAAAATAACTTACACGTAAATATTTTTGGCAAGGAACTCCATTTAGTATGTGGTCTACATAATTATTTATGTTCTCCTTGCTTGATGCGAATAAGACGAGATTTCGGCATGATGCAACCGAGTAAGGTGAACTTGCGTCTTGAGACCCAGTCTAAGATTTAGTTTGATCTCAAGATATGGAAATTGGACTATAGGAACGGTTGCACAGTTGAAACCTAAGCTTCGAGAGTCGAGAGACGTTTAAACTAAAAAAATGACATATTTTCCATTGTATTTCTGCTGTTTTTTTTTTATTTCAATTGTCGCTTGAAGCTTAAGCTTCAAGTGTCCACCCGGGACTTAAACTAAAAAAATGACAAATTTCTTATTGCAGTTCTGCCAGTTTTTAGTTTAGTGACACTTCAACTGTGATCAATAGATTTCACATAAAAAAAACAGAAATCGTACAATAAAATGTAAGATAAGGACAGCTGGTCGATATTCTCGCTAAAAAAATTCGAGAATTAATCCCAAGTTATTTCTATGGACTACGTTTAGCTCGCCTAGGTCAAGACAGCTTGAATTCGACTTGGCTTGACCTTTACCATTTAAAGTACATGTAAAAGGTCAAATCAAGCCTCAATTCAAGCTGGCTTGACGTGCTTGACCTAATTTTTATTTTTAACATTCTTTGCAATATTATATCCAAAATTTTCAACATTTCTTCAGCTCTACGTCACGTTTTCAATGTTTTAGGAATTTTTTTGGCGAAGAGATAACTGACATTTTGTGTAAAATAAATTCAAAAGGAAAAAAATACCATCTCTGTTTCAGCATTTAAGCACTTCGCGATCAATCACACGATTCTTCTTAAGTATTGTCGCAGTCATGGGATCTTTAATATTTTAGCAATTCTATTTCTGGAACTTTTCCATTGTTTTAAATTTTTTTTTCAAGTATATTGATTTCTTTTTTCAAATCAGAACAGTATATTATTTTATTGGTGTGAAAAGAAGTACTGTTTGAGACAAGAATGTTGTTTGCTGAACGAACATGTAAATACATGTATAGGTACCACACAATTTAAAAATATTTTCGATATATACAGAGTGGACTACTGCACGAAGAATCAAAACTCATCCGATTTGAGAGGTTAAAAAATCTAGAATCAATTCCTACAATTACTTCATCAACCGTCCAAGTTCAAGCATTTTCACCAGAAATCTCTTCAGGATTAACTACGGAAGATTTTGACGAAGACGAGAAGAAGTTTGCTTTTCGTTTGAATGTCATTTCTAAAAAGCTTCAAATAATATTTGAACTACTGCATATATCCCAAATACTCATCTGATGAAACGTACTAGTGATAAGTGTGATAGCAATACTGATAATATTGAATATGATGGTTTTCATGGGTCTAATTCAATGAAGACGATGAAAATTTGAATCAAATTCTACTGGAAAAAAAAACAAAAGTATGTTGTATCCATTTACTGTTTATACACTAGGTATAGCAGTTTATAAAATGAGGCATAAACTACATTACAAGAATAATTAAGAAAGCTAAAATATGTATTTATTTATATTTTATTTTTACTGAAATCAAATCACATAACCTAAGTTTTTTACTTGACAGTTCCAATCATAGAAGTTTTACCTCCAAAAATGCATAGAACTGACGATAGCCTCTATCGCCTCTCTGATCGCAATTATTCGCTAGAGCCTATATTTCTTTAAATGGAACACCCTGTATATTTTCATGCTATTGTATTCTTCAAAAGAGAATATTATTTTGTATAAATAACTATGGGCCCAAATCATTTCGTTTTGGAATTATTCAGGTTTTTATGAAGAATAGAGGTTACATTCAAAAGACTTGTACGAAAAAAGCTATGCTTTTCAAAAAACTGTCTACCAAAAATTTTATAAAAACTCGTAGTTTCATAAAACGTGGAACTTTCATTCACAGCATGCAGAAAATATACAGGGTGAGGCAGAACGCGAGAAGTTAAATTATTATTTTTTTTTCAAATTAAACACACTATTATTTTTCGCACCATTCAGTAGGATTTTAGATAAGCTTTTCAATAATACAAGGTTTTCTACATATTTAGGCACAAAATTGACCATAGAGGGCATTTTTAATCTGATCAAAATATTTTTGTTAGTTTTATATAAGAACATCTCCTGCAAAATGTTTAAATGTTTGCAGTAGTTTTCGAAATATTAATAATTTTGTGAAAAATTATTTTTTGGAATTTGCAAAATTTAGGAAGCAAGATCCTATAAGTACAGTCTATTATTTTAAAAAAATCGAAATATTTAGGATGGGTTTCATGAAACAGTTTAAACTCGGTTTTAGCTAAAACCAACTATAACTGACAAGTATGACATTTTTGCATATATTTTCTGTCAATCTGGTATTTTACATAAGTGAGCCGTTTATTTTGAAAGTGGTCTAAATCCATTTTTGAATTTTTCTCTGATGAAGGTAGAAACGGTTATTATTTGACGTTATCTGTCATAAATAACAATTTGCGATTAAGAATATTTAAAGTATATGATAATTATTAACACATACGTTTTCACAAACAATTATTTATTAAAAACATTATTTTGAAAGTGACCTAAGTCCACTTCATTAGTAATAATGTCCGAAAGTGAGGATCCTCAAATTTACGAAGGCAGTGATGAAGGTAATTTTATTTAATCATTAATCAGTATTAAACTCGGCAAATGTAGGGAATGATTTACGTGGACATATGGCTGGATCATCGAGAAGGATTTCTAACGAAGAGAAAAAGGATGTTCAAAACCATATTAAAAGTTTTTCCAAATTTGAATCCCATTATACTAGATCTCATAACCCTAATAGAAAATATTTACATCCTGATCTAACTCTAAAAAAATGTTTAATTTCTACGAGCTTTATTGCAAGGAAAATAATAGAAAAGCAGTTAAAGAGTGGACTTACAGAAAGATATTTAAAAAGGATTTTAATTTGCATTTCCACCAACCCCGCAAAGATACATGCCAAAAATGCGACTTATTAAACATTAAAATTAAAGCATCGGATGATTATGATGAAAAGAATAAACTTATGAAAGAACATGCTGTCCATTTAAGACTAGCAGAATCAGCAAGGAAATCGTTAAAACAAGATCAAGAACTAGCATTACGTAATCCAGATCATTATTTCGCATTTTCTTTCGACTTGCAAAAAGCATTACCTTACCCAAAGTTGACCACTTCAGTAGCATACTATAAACGCAATATGTACGTTCTAAATTTGGGAATTCACAATTTTCATGATGATAATGTTCACATGTACGTTTGGGATGAAACTATTGCACCCAGAGGTTCACAAGAAATAGCTTCATGCATCTTGAAACATCTTCAAAATTTAAGAAGTCAAAAACATATTATAGCTTACAGAGACATAACTTTCTTCTAAATGAAATGAAACAGGAGGGTTTCAAATCAACAAGATTATTGGAGGACGCAGTTTTTAAAAGGTTGAATAATTCTAACGGAGAAGCGATAAATGGGTTACAAATAGTCTGGATGCGTTTTTTGAGAAATGAACCATATAAAATTTTCTATAAGATATCAATGGATGAGAATGCTGAGTTTAAAATCCTGGATTTATTACCACGTCGGGGTAGACCAAGAAAATTTGAAAATATTATATTGACACCACTTTATAAAAATGTAAGACCAATTAAAACATCGAAGTACAAGGACATGATGGACTTACTTCGATATATACCACCGGAACACCATGACTTCTTTAAATTCCTCCCGCATACACAAAATGTAAATGAACAGTAAATTTTTATGTAATTTATATAGTTAGAACATTTCTTGAATAGTATAAATTGTGTTTTTAAAGTATTGTGAAGATACATAAAATAAATTGAGTATTGTTTTTCAATTTGAAGCAATTTAAAATATGTCGAATGGACTTAAGCTCCTTCAAATTTTATAACATATATAGGTATTAATTTTGAAAGTGGCTTAAATCCATTTGTGGTAAGAAAACAAATATTATTCACTTAATTTTTGGTATTATTTTAATAGGAATTGTAAATTTAACTCTCTTAGATAAATTTAAGCAGTGTGGAACATTGCTATCCTATACGTATATTTTTAATATTAATGAAATGCAAACTTTTAAATATCTCAATTTAAACATAAATGGACTTAGGTCACTTTCAAAATAAACGGCTCAAGTATATGTTACCTTAAATCTCGAAAATTGTGCACACTAAATCAGCCATAAAAGACGCATTTTTACTAAATATAAATTTATGCTAAATCAAACAATTCATCATCTTTTCGCGATTTCGGAGATCAGAACGACCTTTGGTGGTCATTTGATAAAGCTGGTAGTCAAGTAATAAATCAAAAACCTGTTTGTATAAACTTTAGCTGAAAGCACAACAAATCAAAAGTTTCAAAATTTTATTTAAAATTAGCTTGTATTGTGTGAGATTTAAAAAAAAAAATTTAAGAATAATTTAAGAATTTGTGATTAAAACTCTTCAGTTATTCGTGGACACCCTGTATATTTAAATAAAGTACATAATTGGAAAAACCTGATGTAGTAGGTAATGCAATGTGTAGCTGGAAATCAAAGGTTGTGAGTTGTGACTCTAACCCTAAGTTTTTGTTTAAGAAAATGCATGGAAATGTACTTAGACATAAAACGAACTTAATTAAAACAAGAAAAATGTATAAAACAGAAATCGTTGTTTCTATTTATATAGGATTTTAGATTAAAAGAATATAAAAGCTTTTTATGAAATTGTGAGAATTTTTTTGCAGTAGAATAAGTAAAAAATGATTTTAAACAAAAATGGTATATTCTTGGGTTTAATCATAATATGTCAGCAGCCTCTTATTTGTTTTTATTCTCGAGATATTTTTATTCATAAAAGTAAAATTATTTCCATTATAATTTGGGTGGAAAATCCAAGTATGTAAAGCGGCGTTCGCGTCAGTCATAGGAAAAGCGCTCGTCTCGTGCCTCGGGGCGCTTTGTAATTATTTGCAAAGACAACTATTATTCAGTATTCAGTCGCTCGCAGCCTAACACTCGACGCTTTTTGAGGGTGCGATCGTTTAAGAGTCCCGAGGCGACAACGCCACCTCCAAGCCCCCCATGCACCCCAAGCACCCCGACGACGACGTACACCCTTACTAGAATCGCGAGCGCGGTTTCCTGCACGCAGCCTAATCAGGCGAGAATTAAGCGTGTTTAAAAAGATGTCTGCGAGGATTAAGAAGAGAATTAATCAAAGATTAGGCGCGTAAATATTTAAAATGCTCATCCACGCGAACTTAGCCGATTAAAAAGGGGTAGTACTTACCTTCTTAAGAACGGGAAGCGGAGTTTGGACTCGTTCTTCTGTAAATCGGTAGCTACTCTTAAATATTTAAGCAGTTAACCATTTCAGGGGTGTTGTACAACATTGGATGACAGATATTATATAATGACGTTTATTACTTCAAAATTCACTGACATTACTTCAACTAAGTTTACAAAACACAACTGTAATATCCGTTTAACCCCAAGAATTACACATCGCACGAAATTAACTAGTACTGGTAAATTTAAAGACTTTGGGGTTTCTAATGGAAAATGGTAGATGAAGATCAAATTACAGATAAAGTTTATATTTACACTAAAAAGTTCTTCTATAAATGAAATAAAAGGTTCCACCTTCCGTAAGAATTTAAAGGTCTTTTGATCCATTCCTAAAAAGTTATGGTAACTTCTTTCATCTTCCTCTGACAGAACTGTAGTAGAGTAGCATATGTTGATGGATCCCTAAAGAACAATGAGCAATCCACGATCGTACCCACAAAAATTTCTTCTTCATTTTTATGCTAGCAACCACATCGCCATTCATAGCTGTAAGGGGCAGAAGGGAGCTTTAAACAGAGGTCGCTTTCTAAGAATTTTGATACTATCTAACTGTAAGTTTTAGATGGAAAAACTATCATCTTTATCGGTCATCTGACACTTGATTTGTTTAAGAGACTGAAAGTTAATTATTAGCCACGTTTGTTTATTTAAGTCTTAAGTAAATATTTTTTATTAGCTGATGTAGGCTTGTATGGGATCTTGTTTTCGTTTGTAACAAACTGCTAATTTTCTTATCGTGAAGAGTATAGGGTGTTAGTTGGGATTTCATTTATTTTTCAAATTCTATCATACATTGTGATTTGTATAATTTACGTTAGTTTTTTTGTTCAAAGAGCTCTTGAGGTAGTTTTGAAGATAGAAGTTGCTACAGTTCTAGTGCTAACCGCTGGTGATATTCCAATCCAATCTGAGGTTTCTAAAATATCAAAAATAGCAGTCATAAGTTCCAACAAGCCAGAAGGCTCCAATCAAAGTATTTCTATCATCTGAAATAGTGAGCCAAACATTGCAGCAATATTCCAATTTTCTACGAATAAAAGTTTGAGTTGAACTAAAAAAAAACAATTCCGTATCATAAATCACTTTGTTTTGTAACATTTCTTTGTAAGTTGAAGAATATGGGAATTGAATGTTAGTTTTTCATAGAATAATTCTTCCAAGTCTTTAAACTCGCTGACTGTTGTTTGGTCTATATTGTAATAATATTATATAAACATGGATTTAATTTCCTGTTATAAGACATCACAAAAATTGTTTTTAAGTTGATATCTAAATCAGTTTTGTCGCACCAATTGGAGATTCGAATAATGTCTTTCTGGAGAATAATAGAATCCTCAATAGTATTGACGTTTCAATGAAATTTGACATCATCTGCGTATAACTGAATTTTCGACTCAATGTCACCAATAATGTCATCAATGAATAACACAAAGAAGAGGTCCAAGGTTAGAACCCCTTGGTACCGCACTTGATGGAATGTAGCTGGATGGTCTAGCACCTTCGTATTATACTACCTAAGTCCTATTCATTATATGTGAGGCTAAAACATTGATTATATTCTGTTTAATATTATACAATATACACTGCTCAACAATTGGTAGGGATCGAGGTGGAATTTACTAGTATTTTGGCTAAGATGTTGCAGTTGAATGGGGTCTAAACGTCTTCGAGGCATAAAATTAATTCTGGAAAGTATCACAATACTTGGTTTTGAATACAATTTAACCAAAACTTAACCTATATTAACAATTTTACCCATTGTTGAATTTTAAGGCTTTCGATAATGTCGAAAGAAACAACTCAAAAAAAAACCTTTCATGGAGAAATATTAAGAGAATTTGCCTTGATCCCTATAAATTGTTGAGCAGTGTATATTCACTTATTACGGTCTCGAAAATCTTCGAGAAATTACTTATTAGAATGGATATAGACCAGAAATTTTCTATTTTGCTCTTAAACCATTTTTAAAAATAGGAAAAACTTGAACAGATTTCCATATTATAGGAAATCAGCCAGTTATAAGTATTTGATTAAATATGTGTTTGTAAATTAAACATGCGCTTTATTTTAGGAAAAACGACTGTTTTCCACTTCATTGGAATTTCCATACATGCTATTAAAATACCTCCCAAAACATTAACAATATTATTGGGCGTTGAGCTTAATTCTCCAAGAATTCTGCTACAGTTTTTCAAGGAGTTTATATAGGGTGGTGATAAAGTTTGGAAACAAGGTCATAACTTCCGTAAAAATCGCACGGACAGGTCAATTTTTGTTTTAAAAAGACCATCTTTTGGAATGAAAAAAATATTCATGACGTCACTGATAACTTCACTATGACGTCATCATCAATTTTTTTAAATGGAAACCCCTACTTTTTTTACACATTTTTCATAGACCTTTTTATCATATTAATGATCACATAAAAATATTTAAAAAAATTTCAACCATTTTTGAAAAAAAAAAATAAATTTACTCAAAAAAAAACACCTTACCCCACAATTTTCAGCATGTTTGAACGTAGCTTCTAATCTTTCATCATGTTCTTGTTCTGTTTTACCAGAAATAATAATATCGTCAAAATATTTCTTCTAAAAAACTTCGGGTGCTGAAGTTATAACAAATGGATGTCGTTCAAATTTATATTTAACAAATGGAGTATTACAGGCACATAGTTCAATACTAGGATCATCTAATTTAATTTTCCTAAATCCATTTTTCATATCAATAACAGAAAATCACTCTATACCATTTAATCCTCATAATAATTCTTCAGGTTTAGGAATAAAATGATGTTCATTCTTTATGGCCTTATTTCGATTTCCAGGCCAAGTCTCAAATCTCCATTTTTTAACTAACTCTATAACTAATGGGTTTAAAAACAAGTAGGTTTGTCATATTTTGATATGATTTTAAAAATTTTCAAAGTATCTAATGTTTTCTTAAGTTGCAAGGTAATTGTCTCAGGAATTCTTCGAGTTGGATGTGTTATTGCAAGTACTATCAAGAATCTATCATTATATCTTAAATATTCTGAAAGTTCATCGAAGTATTTTTTAGTAACTTTTTTCTTTTATTCGAAAATTCTGCTGCAATTTTTCAATCCTTGGAAATACATATTGCTTCTTTTCCTTTTAAAAGAAATAAAAATTTATGATCCATGGGACCGGCACGGAACCACTTCCGGATCAAGTACAATATGATGAGTTCCAGGTATCATACCAAGACTTCAAATAAATGATTATACAGTGCGGACATAAAGTAAATACCCCCCCCCCCCCTGCTAACTTTTGAACGGTTATGTTTTTGATTCTGAAAATTTGTCTACGGAGGACTCAAATCGCGGACTTTCTAACAAAGGTATTTTTGATTTTGTGGAACTTCCGGTTATACCGGAAGTGGATGGCAACTTTCTTATTTTAAATGGAACACCTAGTACATTTTTGCATTTTCGTGTTTTCCATAAAAATACCATTAAATTGACCTAACATAGTGTGGTCTACGATTAATACTTTCGGAATTACGCCCACTTGAAAATCGAATTTTTTATGCAACTTCATTTACACCAGAAGTTGGAAAATTATCGAACTTACAGTTAAACATAATTTTGTTTAAATTTAATGTTATTAACTTAGTTGCAAGAAAAATCATTTAAAATAAGGAAGTTGCGGTAGTTGGGTCCAACTTTCTAAAAAGTTCGCAATTAACTACTTTCGTAGACAAATTTTCAGAATCGAAAACATAACCGTTCAAAAGTTACCTGGAGGGGGGGGGGGGTATTTACTTTATGTCCGCACGGTATTTTAAAAATAATTTATCTTGGTCCAGTTTATTTATTTACAAATCATTTTCTCTTGAAATTAACCCAAGCATCTCAAAAGTTTTTGGTCCCAATTTCGGAATAGCATCAACTTCAACAACCAACAAGTTTATAGTAGCTTTGCGATCGTTTTTCAGTTTGTACAGCAATCTCACAAAACCAATAGCTGGAGATTTAAATAATTCGTTTCCATATGAACGTAAAATTATTTTACATGGTTGTAATTATACTTTATGTTCTAATTGTTTTAAAATATAAAGAGGCATATTACATTCACATCTCAAATCAGAACCAAAATCCAATTTAAACTTAATTTTGTTTCCAAATATTGTCAAAATTTCAATTCACGTTACTTTCATTTTCTGATGTTAAAATATTGTGGGTATCTTCAATTTCAATTAAATTTATATATGATTTTTTGGGCATCCTTTTGCAAAATGGTTTTTCATTTTACATAAAACACATGGTTTTCTAAATGCAGGACATTTTCCTACTTGTTAATTCAGCATCAACTGACGAATTTCCATTAGTTTCCATTTCTTTTCCTTCTCAACTGATCTACAATAATCTATGGTCTTTTCAAGATTTATGTTATTTCTTATTAAGTTTCACGCATTTTACTACTGATCACAAATATAATCTGATATCTCTAATTGTTCATAATCACAATTTTTTGCCATTAATTTTAATTCTGTAAAATATTGTTTGTCTTTGCATTGCTGTATTCTGTATTCTTTCTTGGAGAAAAATATTCATCAAAGACATTAATTACATCAACAAATTTTGATGCATTTTCATTTAAAACTAATGAATTAAATACCATCTTTTCTAATTATATTCAAAAATAATATATTTATAATATCTTGAGTGATTATTCCCAACAGCCCTTAAATATACAGAGGGGTGCACAAAAAACGGCCAACGATCTAGCTTCGTTATTTTTTATCCGATTTTAATAGGCGATATGTCAAATTAAATGGTTTGAAGAATACTATTAGCAGATAATAAAATATTAAATTTATTTTTGATAACATCAGTGGAGGAGGAGGCAAGATTTCTTTTTCACATGGCAACATATTTTTTTCGATTGAAAAAATCATTAACAAATATAATCTAAACCAATTATACCAATAATTTTTTTTTTAATTTTTTTTATTATTGTTAATTTATTTTTTTTTGTTATTGAGTTTTCAGTTTTTTTAGGGTTTCGTCTACCTGACATCTTTATTTAATAGGACAATAATTATGAACTTTATAAATATGATGTAGTTATTTTTATATGACTGCTATGCTGCTAAGACTCCTAACAAAATATGAAGTAACATAACTGTCTATGATTTTACATTTATTAAATGTATAATTTTGATAAGGATAAAGTAAATATTGGATTTATCATAGGTATTATTTTTATATGTATCAAATTTGTTTATATGGAGGAAATTAATTTGGAAATGTAATATTTTTTACGGCCGTCTGGCGTCGAAATTCACCTTTCGTTTAGCCTGAGAGATTCGGTTACGTGTAATTTAGTATTTTAAGGGTTCTATAATAAAAACGTCTATAAAATAACCTATAACATTCCCAGCACATCAATATCTCAGGCAGGTCTATGGATGTTTGTCGTAGGATAATAAATGTCATACCGTATAAAGCCCTTATTACAAATTGGCAACAAACTGAAACGACACACGATGCCTTATTTCTTGATAACCTGCTCAAAAATTTGAAATGCATTTGGCAAGTCGCACATTTATCGAGGCATGTTTGCATAATTGAGCATGGATTGTTGAAACGAAAATACACGTACACAAGTTTGGACGTTGTCCGGCTGGGTGCGTGAATATTTCATGCACGTCCTGGCCGACGGGGTCCTTTATTGCATCCTGGCGAGCTAGGTGAGTGCAAGCGTGCTACCCGAAAATTACACCATGGCACTTTTGGGACCTAACCTCGCCACAATACATTCCGCAGATGCGGACGCCGAAGGGACGACTCTACCCCAGATATATTTCTCCAACGAAACACGATTGATTTTAAATTATTTATTAATTGATATTGTTTCCAACAACCGACCTATTCTCATCAATTTTGTAGTGAAAGGATTCGCCTCAATTTTCTTAAACAAGTGACAATTCTTACAAAAATCATACATTTTTTATTTTAAAAACCACAGCCAAGAAATCAGTTTTTAAAATTGCAGCACAACTCCTACTTCCTTAACAAAAAAAACCTTTATTTGTAGACCCAATCTCTTTCGCCTCCCAAATCAAGCAACTAACCTTGTGGCTGAATCTCTAATAATTTTTGTAATAAAAAAATATTTTGATACTTAAAATTTAAAGTCCGGAATCTACCTATTTAAAGACGAAACACGGAAGAGCTAAGAAGGGATCATCGATAGTTAGTTGTAAAGCAAATCCATTAATATTAGTTATTGGACAAAATTGAAAGCTTTGAAGCTTCCTGTTGCTTTGTACTAAAAAAGCTTCGCTAATAGCTATAGAATATTTTTTAAAAATTTAGGCTTATACAAGATATTTTCTTCCAAATTCAAAATATGCCCAGCTTATAGGCAGATTCTGGTGACTATTCAACTCACAAGTGATTATTTTTTGTGACAAGTAAAACGTCAAAAATATCAACGATTATTTTATGGCGTTAGTGTCAAATTTAAAAAAGTTTGAACTTGACTGTCAAATTTTGCACAAAAAAGTGGAAAATGTTCGTTAAAGAGTCCCTTAAATATGCACTCTTGTTCAAATTATAAGTTGGATATTTTTCATACAATACCACTCATGTCATTTGGGGTTAAAAATTCCCCTCCTGCAAAATATTCGACTCAAGTTTGACCACTCGTGATATTACATATGAAAATTAAAAGCCATTAATTAGAAACAAATATGGTAACCATGGGAATTGTCCATTACCACCAATATAACAAATTTAAAGGCCTTTAATCTTAAATGATTTGACCAAAATCTGGCTATTAGACACAAAGTATTAATTTCAATTAAAGAACATTTACCGGAATATTATAACTTCAATTGGTAATTATACCGAAATTGGTGTTCAATAATGATATTTTTCTTGGATTAAACTTAATTTTAAAGTGCACCCAACTTTTGATTCTTTCTGGGACTTGTCGCTTCCAATACCTACAAAATTAGAAAAATCTGAGTGCTTCAACAGTTTCACTAGAGAAGAAACCTCGGACGGTGACGAGAAGCCAACTTGTTTAAAGTACAAGAAAAAAAGAAAATGTATAAAATCAATTAAGATTTGTGTTTCCAAAAATTTTAGTAATTCTTCCGAAAAGTTTTTCTTTTACAAAAAGGTTTGGAGGGAAATTAGATATGACAGTTGGCTTTCCTTTGTATGGACTGGACACGCCGAATTATAATGTTGAATCAAAAACATGAAATTATCGTAGGCATAATGTAATATTAAATATTAGGCATTTTGTCAAAAAGCTGGCAAAACATATACAACTTTCGTTGCAATTGTTTGTCAAATGCACCTTAAAACAATTCAAGTTTTCCTTTGACAATAGTTGAAATATTTCACAAATACTTTACGCAAAGTAAACACAGAAAAAATGCACTTTTTTAGGTTAGAATGTTTTATCGCAGCAATAACTTTTTTATTTTTTTAAATATTTTTACAAAATTTTGCTTTATCGTGTATGGTACTATCACTTATCGGTGGAACAGTTTTTGCCAGAAAATTCCAAGGAAAAATTCAGAAAATCGTGGATTTCTTAAATTATTTTGTATTATTTTAATCACGTTTTTGGGGTTTTAGTTGAAAAAAACTTAATTTACTCTTTTACTTTTATAAATATTTTGCCAAAATTTTGTGCAGTTGTGTATTGTACTATTATTTATCACTGGTACAATTTTTGTCGGAAAATTAAAAAAAAAAAACTTGAGAAACTCGTCGATTTCTTGAATTAATTTGTACTTTATTTACCTTTTTCGGACTTTAGTTGAAAATACCTTAATAACTTTTTTATTTTTATCAATATTTTTACAAAACTTTGTTCAATCGTGTATGGTACTATCACTTACGGCAGTGTTACAGTTTTCGCCGGAAAATTCCAAAGATAACTTCAGAAAATCGCCGATTTCTTAAATTATTTTGTATTATTTTAATCACGTTTTTGGGGTTTTAGTTGAAATAGTTATTTATGCACCAAGGGAGCAAAGTGAGTAATTTAATCCTGAGTGTGGAAATTGTTGCCCGAGACGTAGTCGAGGGCAACAACCACACGAAGGATTAAATGCACTTTGCTCCAGCAGTGCATATTAAATTTTTTGCACTTCCAATTAATTATTTGAACAAACGTTTTCAATTTTGGGACAATGGTTATTTCGAATGCAAATAACTACTGAGCCAGACATAAAACAGTCACCTTATTAAAAAAAATAATTGAACAAGTTGTACCTCCTTTATTTGGTCTAACAAATTGTATTGATTGTAATGTTAGAGTAAACGTACATATTTATATTTAGTAATTTGTAAATGTACATATCTATTAAAAAATTTGTGTTGTTTTCTCTAGTCTTGTATAATTTTGAAGCACATCGGAAACCTAAAATCAATTGATCGGTTAATTTATGATAAATTAAATATTATTAAAAATTTAAATACCTATACCATGATTCGATACGGATCAGTCTGCATGAACTTCCGAGTGATGATGAAACATTCTATCGTTTATCTTCTAGAAACTTAAACAACTAACAAAAATCTTTTGAATTGTATAAATATAAGCATTTAGCATACTACATTAGATAAAACCATTAGATATCTTAATAAATAATACAAGACAATTTAGAGGTTAGAATTTCTTGTCAATAAAATTTTTTGAATTTAAGACAAAAAACTATAATAAATTCCTTTCCCAAATAAAAAAACCCAAAAAATTATTGTAGTAATATTAGAAATATACTTACGTATTAAATTATCAAATATAATTCAGAATTCAGAAACAATTATTTTTAAAAACTTGCGCGCCATCTGTGTTTGTAATGTCTAACTACGAAATATTTTTAATACCAAGGGATTAAATGAACCGTTATGGGACTTTTAATCCCTAGAGATTAAATGAATACTTGGTAGTAAATGTGTTACTTTTACTTCTGCCATTAAGAGAGTAAAATGGCTCATTATTGTTTGGAAGTGCAAAAAAAACTTAATTTACTCTTTTATTTTTATAAATATTTTGCCAAAATTTTGTACAGTTGTGTATTGTACTATTATTTATCACTGGTACAATTTTTGTCGGAAAATTAAAAAAAAAATCTTGAGAAACTCGTCGATTTCTTGAATTAATTTGTATTTTATTTACCTTTTTCGGACTTTAGTTGAAAATACCTTAATAACTTTTTTATTTTTATCAATATTTTTACAAAACTTTGTTCAATCGTGTATGGTACTATCACTTACGGCAGTGTTACAGTTTTCGCCGGAAAATTCCAAGGATAACTTCAGAAAATCGCCGATTTCTTAAATTATTTTGTATTATTTTAATCACGTTTTTGGGGTTTTAGTTGAAAAAAACTTAATTTACTCTTTTATTTTTATAAATATTTTGCCAAAATTTTGTACAGTTGTGTATTGTACTATTATTTATCACTGGTACAATTTTTGTCGGAAAATTAAAAAAAAACTTGAGAAACTCGTCGATTTCTTGAATTAATTTGTATTTTATTTACCTTTTTCGGACTTTAGTTGAAAATACCTTAATAACTTTTTTATTTTTATAAATATTTTTACAAAACTTTGTTCAATCGTGTATGGTACTATCACTTATGGCAGTGTTACAGTTTTCGCCGGAAAATTCCAAGGATAACTTCAGAAAATCGCCGATTTCTTAAATAATTTTGTATTATTTTAATCACGTTTTTGGGGTTTTAGTTGAAAAAAACTTAATTTACTCTTTTATTTTTATAAATATTTTGCCAAAATTTTGTACAGTTGTGTATTGTACTATTATTTATCACTGGTACAATTTTTGTCGCAAAGTTAAAAGAAAAATTTGAGAAACTCGTCGATTTCTTGAATTAATTTGTATTTTATTTACCTTTTTCGGACTATAGCTGAAAATACCTTAATAACTTTTTTATTTTATAAATATTTTTACAAAACTTTGTTCAATCTTGTATGGTACTATCACTTACGGTAGTGTTACAGTTTTCGCCGGAAAATTCCAAGGATAACTTCAGAAAATCGCCGATTTCTTGAATTATTTTGTATTTTACTCACGTTTTTTGAAGTTTTAGCGAAAAAAACTTAATTTATTTTTATAAATATTTTGCCAAAATTTTGTATGATCGTGTGGTATAATTTTTGCCAGAAAATTCCAAGAAAAACTTGAGAAAATCGTCGATTTCCTGAATTATTTTGTATTTTAGTCACCTTTTTTGGGACTTTAGTTGGAAAAAAGTTAATAACTTTTTTATTTTTATAAATATTTCCCAAAACTTTGTTCGTGTGTGGTACTCTAGTGTGTTACAATTTTCGCCGGAAAATTCCAAGGAAAACTTGAGAAAATCGCAGATTTCTTGAATTATTTTGTATTTTAATCACGTTTTTTGAGGTTTTAGTTGATTAATAAACACCTCATTTTAGAACCAATCAAATACAAGATTTGATTTGTCTTCTCCAATAATATGACGTTTATACTGAAAAATGTCAGAGATGACATATTACAGCGACAAAAAGCTACCTACATTTTATGAGTGAAAAATACACTAGAGTATTTTTCGCTCATAGAACATAGAATCCAATGTTCTAACTTATGTGTGACTTGTATTCCCCTCCTTCACGTAGCTGCTTTTTCATTTTCGTGTTTGATACAAAAATATTGAGTTGTTTATTAATCTACCTAAAATAAACTCGAGGTTGAGTTTTATTCTTGGATGTTGTTGCTTTTAATCAACTCAAGTTTGGTTGTCCAAAAAATCGCTCCAGCTACGCTGTCGCGATTTTTTCATGATCTTTGATTTTCTAGTCAACCTCTTGTATATTTACCCCCCAAAAATACTTTAGTTTTAATTTTAATAAATATTTTTCCAAATTTTTGTACAATCATGTGTTGTACTATTATTTATCACTAGTACAATTTATGCCGAAAAATTCTTGAATTATTTTGTATTTTATTCATCTTTTTTTGGGACATTAAGCATTGCTTAACCTTGCTTATATAGGTAGTTACGCCACTGCCGCTGGTCTATTACACCAGGTAACTTGTTGATTTGTTAAACCAGGTATTAATTGTTGAGGTTGTTGTATAAGTTAGGCCTGCTCTAATTGTTGTTGTTATTCATTGCGCTTCATACGCATTTTCTCAAGTTCTTTTTTAATTTTTAAATTTTTTCCACAAGAAGATAATATTCAGACCCAGAATTTGCCATTTCGTACATATAACCTTCCATTTTAAGGGAATAAGCTACCAAATTATGGATTCGTTTATCTAACCATTGTTAGATAAACCGGATCCACAGACATTTCTGTGGATCCGGTATTGGAAATATTGCTTGGACAAGTTTATGAACAAGGTGTGATTACTGAGATCTGGAGTGAAAAATTGATGCCATTCCTTTGTACCTTGTACTGATTTGCAGTGTCTTGTGCTGCTTGTAACCCCCCTGGCAACTGCACACTACCATCAGTACTTACCAAACCTCTAAGGTTATTGTTGTGTGCCCATCCACATGTACCATGTGTGTTATCATAAACAATATGTTTATTAACATTTTTAATATTAATTTAGTATTTTGTATGTAATCCAGTTCTAAGTAATTTGTACATCTATTGCTATCATTTCCTTAATCCTTCTATGAAATGTCTACCTTCCACTTCCTTTACAACGACCTTGTTCCTGGAAGATTATCTTAAATCCCTAAATTAGGTATTTCTAGTATTAAGCAGAATTTTGTCATTGAAAATATTTAATTTAAGTACCTATGAGTTTAACCAATCAGAGAGATACTACGAACTACGAGACCATCGACTACGAGCACCCTTAAAAGGGCTGCACACGAAGAACTCACTCTCTTTCACTCTTTCACTTTTTCATCAAACACTCTTTCAAGTTACCAAGTGAACAACGTCGTCGGTTAAACCTAGTAACTGTATATTTGTAAAACCAACTGTTAGTATTTTTCTCCAAATAAACTTGTTGTATAGTAGTTAAAGTTGTTTCTTGCAAATTTAATTATTTTTCACCTTAACTACGACGCCTATCGTCCTGACCGAGTAGGTACACAACATTATTCCCATAATTTCATAGGCCAAATAATTGGACATTTGAGATATTATGTTGAAGGTTGGCTACAATTTGTGCTACAGCATTTTGTTGAGATGCGGGTGATGTTTCGCCCATAGGTAGAGTAACATTAAGTGCTATTTCTCCGTGTGATGGTGGAGCTAATACTTGAACATATCCAATTCCTCGGGGAATGCTAAATATATTAGGTGAACCAGATAAAGGTAAAAGGTAATCAACATTAGGAACTAAACCTGCAAGTCCAAAGACCTGTTCCAGTTGATGGACACTGGATTCCAAGTGCATCATAGGCTCTTCGCATATCTGAAGGTGGTGGGTTGGGTGACTGAGTACTTTTAGGTGTTGTTTTAGTAGCATTTGGGTTATTTCTATTCTTAGCCTTTATTACCTCATAAAATTTCTGAAAGACCTTGGCAGAGAATTTCATCAGATGTACTTACTTGGAGAAATCATGATTATATTGAAGTAATGGATTCGTTTTCAAAATGGTTGGAATTATACATATAAATTATCTGAAAGAAAAACAAAAGAAGTTATATTTAATTTAATGGAAATATTTTCACACCAAGACATATCTGAAGTAATAGACGCTGGTAGTGATTGGATATTGAAGTAATTACGTCCATTCTATCCAAAGTCGAATGGATTCTCTGAAATTGCTAAGTCTAGTGCCAAACAAATTTTGAAAAATAATACTGTTATTAGTTCAGCACTTCTTGAATACTGGACTAGTCCAGTATAATCAATTGGATTTTCGTCAGCACAATTATTATAGGAAAGATCTTTAAGAGACAAAATGCCTTATACCACAGATTACCTTGAGCCTTCAACGAAAAATAAGAAACACATTATTAAAAACATGAAAAGTAATGTTGTTAACCAAAAATTTTATTACGATAAAGGTTCTAGACCACTGGAAGAAATGAATAATGGAGATAGTGTTTGGTTACAAGAAGGCTAAATTTGGACTGAAACTGAAGGATAAATTGTTGAAAATCAAAAGACCCTTCGTTCTTATTTGGTTAAGAAAGAAAATGGTAATACTCTAAGAAGAAATCGAGTGTTTCTAAAGGACAGAAATAAAGTTTCTGATTTGAAAATTCTCTTCAAGAAACAAGAACAATATCTCGACAGCGAAAACTTAATGTTCGGTTATAAGATCAAAGAGAGTTTTTACATCCTATTTTGTAAGGAGTCTTAGCAACAATCTGTCATAAAGGATATAAGGATGTATTTTAAAAGAACAACTCGTTACAATAAAATCAATGCATGATGTACTAAAATTAAACTTTTTGAATTTATATATTATGTTTCTATAGATTTAAATACTTAAGTTTAGTAGGGAGTTTGTAGGGATTTTGCTAACCCCAAGTGTACTATATCATTATTAGCTATTATGAAAATATAAATTTAAAGTGAAATATGGTATTCAAGCTTAAAGTTAGTAAAGTTTTGTAAAGAAAACTAATACAAAAAGCAACTTATTAAAGAAATTTACAAGTGTAATTGAAGGATTTAAAATGCACATCAATTCAAATTAAGTAACAAAAATGTTGTTTTAATTAAATTGAATTAGCATTTCGTTTGGAAAAAAGTTTTTACATAAATCAATCCGCTAATTACAGCTTGTTTACTTTTAATTGCAAATAGTGATTGCAATTAAAGCGGGAAGCGATATTATGTAAATGTATCGAAGGGTGGTAGCACCTGGGGTCGTACTTGGTGCACTTAGCATACGCCTGTATGGTCGGGGAAAAATGTAGCCCATAAAAGCGTTCCTTCAGCGAAATTAATTAAGTCTCGCGTCTAATAACTTTATAAAATAATCCTGGCCGTTTAGGAGAAAGGGATTTGTCAAGTTTTTCATTCGCGCGACAAACATAATGGTCCTGGATCTGCATCCGAGCCGGATTTATCCACTTCGGCTTTATTTATTTCGGTAAAAATAATGCGAGAAGAATAACGAAGTTGAGTTGGACACACCTGCGTTCCTTATTTCCAAACAAACCACTTAAGAATAAGAAACAAGTCCGCTTTGCAGAGACTAATTGAAAATACCCTGGTTCCAATAAATAAAGGGATTTATGCCTTTCAATTTAAGCCCGTTTTAACACATCCTATGGCTAATTCCTTTGGGTCACGGGCCGAGAAACCATTTTCTCTTACGATAAGACATTTCCCACAAGACAAACACCGTGATGCAATTATTAAAGGATTTCTTGAAACGTGCTGGAATTACTTAATACCATTTATTTATTTATTTTTTAATAACCACTACTACTTCTTGAGCTTAAGCACCAGCACGAATTTCAAAAATCATAATATCATTCCATCAGTAAGTTAAAGTGAATACGTTTTTTGATTGAACTCTTCGAGGTATTCACAAAATTAAACTAGAGAGATTGATTTAACATGTTTACTCTCTTATAACTTTGAATACACTGATTAAATAGTCTCCTACCATGAACATCTCCACCAATTTTCAAAAGGAAAAAGAAAAAATGCACATTACAAAGGTGATGTAAATACATACAAATATGTTACTGATAACTAATAATAGTATCATCCATAAACTCTTCAGTGTAGTAGTAAGATTTAGACACTAAAATGGATTTCATATTCGTTATAAATAAAGAAAACTCTAAATGTCAACTTCTAGCAGTACCTATATTAAAGAATTCTTACACCTTCGTGACTTTTGCTTAATCTTAAGTTAGGTGGAATAAGATTCTCTCTATTTCTTGTACAATATGAGTGTACGTCTGTTACATTTTTCGTAGTACAAAAACCGAGAATTTTAATTTCTTTGTCAACATTTGTTTTGCTGGTTTTGCCACATATGTTTAGAATCTAGAATGAGCATAGTTCAAAGAAATATTCATCGGCCGTAATAAATATAGATTTTAATACCTAGTATTAATTGTTTTTATTGACCTTTAATATCCTGCCATTTTTAAGGTATAATTATCATAAATACTGATTCGTTTTTTTCTAAAGCTAGAAGGAAAGTCATTAAAGAATATTAGAAACAGAAGAGGCCCAAGAATGGAACCCTGGGGTACCTATAAATTAGTATTTAAATATTATGAATCAAAACCATTAGAAGGGTACACGGGAAAAAAAACTAAAGCTATTTTTGTCAAAATCTTGTTCAAAAATTACTGCTCTTTAAAATAAGCCTATCTGTTATGGGGAAATCTTGTTAGGTCTTAGGTCTCGGTATATAGTTTATTTAAAAGTACCCATACAATGCTAAAACATGCTAATATTAAACTAAAAACAGCAATAACTCGAAAACTCGGTTTTTCCCGTGCAACATTCATTTTGCAGATACACACTGAACTTTCATCGAAAAATTGAAAGATATGATAGAATTAATCTAGGTATTTGAAATTGGATTGTATGTAAATAATTTTCGTAGTAAAATGAGATATGGGACACAGTCGAATGCTTTAGAGAAATTAGTAAAAGAAGGTTTGAGATACTCGACATTTTCAAAAGTTTTGATTTGAAAGAGGTATCAAGAAAACCTGACAATGCACGAATGTACTTAGTGTAGATCTTCCTGGACTAAATCCATGTTGGTTTCCGTTGTTGGTTTAAAAGTAAATTATATTAAATAGGTCGTGGACAAAAAATTCTATTATCTTAATCCAACTTTATTCAAAAACGTAACTTGACGTGTAACATTTGCGATTAATTTCGAAACTTTAAAGTTCTCAGTTAAAATAATTCCACAAAATTTCCGAAATCGTGTAAAATGTTTATGAAAAAAATTTCTAGGTCCCGGGTTCAAAAATTGAAATACCGAAAAACCGGTATTGATTTTTTGTACTTACTACGTAGTAGGTATCTTTTTGTCCAACTTTATGGTATTACAATTGTATTACTAATTGATGAAAACTGGAAAAATGTTCGAAAATATTTTATTCGATTCAGCTTCTAAAATTTCACTACACATTCAATATGTTTGTTTTTAATTTTATAACGGTTTCCAGTATTCCTATAATTTTTTGGAAGAACTACTTCAATTTGCCAAATAAATCTTTCAAATAGAAGTCTAGCGTTTTAAGGTCGATTTCAATATTAATATAAATATAAATGTTTAACAAGGCACCGTAGTAATTTTTACTCAAGTTCACTTTTTTGATCACTTCAATGTTCCTAGAGTCTTTAAGGAACACGATTTAGTTAATAAAGTTGGCGTAGGTTGGCACATAGTGTCTCTCAGCTTATTTTATAATGTCGACGAGTGTCATGGAACAAACCCCGCTGATGAAGGTGTCCACTAGGTGACCAAGTACCCTGAAATTGTTGCTACAGGACCTAAATAGAAGATCTGCTGATGACGGTATACACTGGGTGACCTGGTGCGCAATAGTGTTGCTGCACGTTCTAAATAGTAAATCCTCTGAAGAAGGTGCTCACGATGAAGTAGTGCATAACTAATATTAAGTCATCATTCTTGTAGATCTAAATAAGGCTAATTTATACAAGTTCAACGTTTGAACCAAATCCGTTAACACGGTTCCACCAAAATAAACGCGGTAGTCATAGCAAAAGAAGAGTGCATTCAAATTGATTTCGCGGGTATTTTTGGTTGATGTACGAAGTGAATCCAGCACATTGAACGTTATTCACGTTCGTTAAATTAGGTACAAATTTACACGGATTAGTTTGGTTTATCAACGCGATGGATTCATGTCAATTAACCTTTAGTTTACGTTTTTTAAAGTAAGCAGTTCTCGCAATACTTGAACTTACGATCTTCTGAAGAAGATGCCCACTGGGTTATATGGTGCACGCCCACGATAAAGAAATGTAATGTAATGTAAAGTAAAGATCTGCCTTGTTGACATTGGTCTGAAGCAGGATATTTGTAATCCGCTGACGGTGACGTCTTCTCGCGACGTCGCTGGACCTGAAACCCTTTATGGGTTAAAGAAGATAAACTGTTGATTTGCTGAAGAAGCTGGTAATACTTGAACTGATGAAATGCTGACTTGTGACACCTACGATAAAGTAAGGACCTGAGACATGGAAGTCTATAATATGTATAGACGACTTTTTACGTATACGGAAAAAAATCATAGATAAAAAAAATGCTTGTTGAATGAGTTGCCATGGTGTCATGATGCCATGGGTTTTGTCTCATTTCAACTTATACAAAAGGTGCATAAGGAGGAGAGATAGAAAATCCGCTATTAGTCTGTTGTTGCTAAAATGTCGTTCGTTGGTCCTTGTTGACAAGTTTTTGAAAAGGTTATAAGGTCAGGATGTACAACCACGCGCAAAGATAACTACGACACAAAAGAAATATTCTGACCCAATAACAAGGCTTCGCAAACACTAGATGACACAAAATTTGAAAGGGTCCCGCCCGCATCTTAAGTCGTATTAATTTCTTTTAAAGTTCGTGTGATCTCGTGTCTGCGGACGCTTACTATTGGGTTAGAATATATTTTTGTGTCCTCGATATCTTTGCGCGTGATTGTACAGAAACAGAGGCCTTACAGACTTCCACTTCTGACAAGAAAACCCGTTATACGCCCTGAACGTCGTTAACTGGGGTCGTATGCGAAGCTGTAGATACGTAATATGTTTAACAAGATGACCTATAAATAATCTAAAGTTGGCCTGGTAGTATCATCTACGAAGTAGCTGCACCTGCAGCATTTTAAGCTGAAGAAAATGAATGGACGATTGAAGATGGTGCCCAATAGATAACATGGTGGGCATTGGCGATGTCGTGGATGTGTTGAACTGATGATCTGCTGAAGATGATGCCCACTGGGTGATCACGTGCTCCCATCGAAAAGTAATCGACTTACAAGAAGGTCACTGCACTTTATGGTGAAGAAGGTGAACTGAAGATCTAATGAAGTGCGTGCCGTTAATAAAGTAAAGAACTAAAGTCTCTCTGAAAAGGAAGACAATTATACTACCCGGCGTCGAATGTTGAGCCGAAACCGTATTTGATTGAAGAAGATAACCTCTAGGTGATCTACTGGATATGTTCAGCGATCCTAGAGCCATCGACTGACGTCGTCGCTGGACCTGGAGCCAGGGCCGGCGTTAGGCATGTGCAAGCGCACATGGCCTCGCGGTCCAAAGGGCCTCGCGCGGGGTAGAGGCGCGATATTTAGCACGGGATAACTTTCTAATGACAAATACAGGCATTTACAATGTCTCTCAACAGTTGTTGTTCACGAAAAGTGTAGAAAAGCATACAACAAGGAATCAAACATCAATGCTGTAATTTCCGGAGAAGTTCCCAGTAAGAGAACTAGACGATCTTCAACCGAGTTCGATTTTAAGAAGAATTGTGTGCTTAGTGGTGAAGATGCAGCATCTGATTTTGAATAAAAAAAACCTGAAAATGAATAAAGAATTGCGCGAAAGCGTACATCGCGTGATGACTCTGAGATTCAGAAACAATCTTCTGGAAGTTGCTACAAACAGAGGTGATGCATGGGGTCAACAAGTTAGTAGTCGCTTTGGAATTGTATCAGATCTTGTTGCTTCTGAAGCCAAGTATCATGGGGCATGTGGAAAACGATTCTTCAAACCTCTCGCATCTATCAGTTGCAGAGGGGGTCCCCTGGACGATGATGTTACAGCTGCAATCGATTATATAATCGGCTACATGGAGGAAGATGAAAGCCAGTTTAACCTGACTGAAATCCTTCAAGGCTATTCGCAGTACGTTCCGCCGATAGCAACAATCAAAAAATGATTTTTCGAGAAATATGACGTTAATATAATTATACCCAGGATTTCAGCAGGAAATAAACATAAAAGTACAATAGTATGTTTCAAAAATACTATGTACTCGATACTGTCAGACAACTGGTACACTCAAAGAAACAGAACAAACAAAAAGAAGGTCTTCGCGTGACTCAAACTTGTGCAGACAACGTAAGAGCTGAAATTCGATCGAAAGTATACGATCTTAAAAATTATCCTAAACCCGTTGGTTTCTTGGATAACATTGATTACGATATTCCTGAATCTCTTTTGCTGCTTCTGCTAATAATAACCGTCCCAAGATCTCGAAGGAATAAAAACGTGGACAAATGAGTAGAAGCCAAAACTGCTGTACGTGTCAAAGCAATCGCTCACGAAATTATCGCTGCTAGAAGTCCAGCCAAGATCATTCATGTCTCCTCTGCAGATCGGACTTGTAGCATTTCTGCATAGAAAATATGATTCGCGAGATTTGCTGGATGTTCTATCAGCGCTAGGATTTTGCAGATGAACGTAAAAAAATTCGAATTATCTTGCATGCAAGAACCTACGTCAGATGTGCCAAGAAACAGTTTTCATCAATTTGTGTTTGATAATGCCGATGTGAACATAGACACGATTGATGGTTTGAATACTTTCATGCGATGGGTGGCATCCAGTGCATAACTCCAAAACCTCAGACTGCTCCCTTTGGAAAAGCTATTCAAAAATTAATCACTATATACACAGAATAAAAAATTTACATAGACAATTTTTGATTCTAGTTTTCTCCAACATCTTGAGGTTTAAATTTAAAAGTTAGGTACTCAATCGATGCAGAATTTAACGCTAATAAACTTATATTATAGCCAGTTTTAAGTTATCCGGTGCTAAATTTCGGTATATCCGAAAGAAAATGTTTGTTTCTCCAAGGGGGCAATTTTTGATTCTAGTTTTCTCCAACTTCTTGAGGCTTAAATTCAAAAGTTGGGTACTCAATGGACGCAGAATTTAACGATTTTTAAAATTGAAAGGAATTTTTCTCCAGACGCATAATTTTGGCTGTATTTAAAAAAACTGCAAAATTACCGAAAATTTCTTGGTTTTTTCTACATAGCACATAGCATTGCACGAAAAGTGGGGCAAACTCAATGTGTTCTTTTTTATGAAAAGTATAGTAATTAAAACGTTTTCCAGCTTTCCTCTAATTTTTTCGAAGCAATTTTTATGTATATGTTTGTACTCTGCTGTTTTCAGCTTATTTGACTGACCTATTTGGGGCACCATTTATAGTCACTCGGAAATTTAGACTAATGACAATCATCGGTGAAAATTAATAAAAATAATAAAAGTTTTTCTCGCTATTTTCACTTTTACTTTCACACACGGCCTCGCAAACCCTAGCGCCGGCCCTGGCTGGAGCACTTAAATAAATCGTTTGCTCTATTTTTCTTCCTTTCATTTTTTTTAAACGTCAAACATTTTTGCAACTTTAAATCCTTCGGGGTGAAGAAGAACTGTTGATCTGCTGAAGAAGGTGTTCACCGAGTGACTTTATGTGCATTGGCAATTTCGTGGTTATACTTGAACTGATTAACTGCTTATAGATAACCTGGGACGCGCCTGCTATAAAGTAAGGACCTGGACTAATAGGTCGATTCTCTGCACTCTCGTAAGACCCGTAAGGAAAGGCCGTAAGGTTAGTTATATGGGTTGTAATGGACGGTTCTGCATAGATACGTTTCGTAAGAGCTTACGGGTGTTCACAGAATCGACTCATAAAGATGCCTTGAAAAGGAATCGGTGTATACGACCTAAACGTCGCGGGGTCGTTGACTGACGTCGGCGTCGTATGTAGAACTGTGGATTCGGAGTATGCTAAAGAAGATGATCCCTAGATGACCTAAATTTGGGGTGGTGACATCGTATGACGAGTTTCCTGGACCTGGAGCATTTCATACTGAAAAAAATGAACGGACGATTGAAGATGGTATCTACTAGATAACTTGGGATGCATTGGCGATGTCGTGTAAATACTTAGAATGTTGATCTGCTGAAGATGGTGCCTACTAGGTAATTTCTTGCGATAAAGTAGTCGACTTGCAAGAAGGTCCTGGGTAACCTGGTGCGTGGCTTTGATAAAGTAAAGAACTAATGCCCCAATGAAAAGCAAGACTGTTATACGCACTGGACGTCTTCGTCTGGCGTCGAGTGCTGAGCCGAAACCGTAATCTATTGTAGAAGATTACCTCTAGGTGACCTGGTGGGTATATGGAGCATCTTCTAACGATATCAGCGATACTAGACCGGTTGGCGTCGTGGTTGGACCTGGAGTATTTTTCAAAATAAAAATTGGCTTGTTCTGTTTTTGTCTTTAATTTTTTCACGATTTAAAATCCTTTATGGTGAAGAAGATAAACTGTTGATCTGCTGAAAAAGGTGCTCACTGGATGACTTGATGTGCATTGGCAATATCGTAGTAATATTTAAACTGATGATTTGCCAATGGATTACCTACTATAAAGAATAAGAACCGGGACTAAAAGTTCTCTGAAAAGGAAACAGGTTATATGACCTTAACCTCGTTGACTGGTGTCGTGTGCAAAGCTGTGGATTCGAAATATGCTTAAGAAGATGATCTAGAGAGGCCCTAAAGTTGGTCTGGTGAGATCGTCTGTCGAAGTGGCTGGACCTGGAGCATTTTAAGATGAAGAAAATGAACGGACGAACTAAGATGGTGCCCACTGTATAGCTTGGTCTGCTTTGGCGATTACATGGCAATACTTGAACAGATGATGCCCATAGGGTAATATCGTGCGCACCCTCGATAAAGTACTTGACTGGATTCCATATCCGCTAAAGAAGATGGACCTTATGGTCAAGAAGATGTGCAGCATCTTCTGGCGTGGTCAGCGATCCTAGAGCCGTCGCGTCGTCTGGCATCGTTGCTGGACCTGGAGCACATTTCAAATTAAAAATTCGTTTCTCTATTTTTTTGATTTTGTTATTTTCGAAATAATTTTGTTAAATCTAAAATTTTGAAATTATTTTACGATTTGGTGGTAGAATATAATAATGAAATATTGAAATTAAACATACATTTATCATGATCATTAAAATAACACAATTGTTCCATTAAATTATGTATAATGGAGTTTAAATTACAATATTTTATTAAGTTGAATTCCGGGATTTTTTATTTATCATTAATAATAAATCGATTTGTTTATTTTGTAATTGCGACTGGCACTAATAATTAATCTGGTGTTATTAATATGCATTTATGTGCGACATGTAGGCCGTGCAGTTGGCAGCGTTGGGGTCGACACGGTTTTGGGTCGCCGGTGTTTGGGGGGCGGCAAGCGACAAGGCGGCCGGCGATGTCGTGATGAATTGCACAATGAAAGCCCGGCCTGGCCGCACTTCGGCCAGTTAATGGCAGCATCTTTATCAAGCCGAATAAGATGGATTAGAATTTCATAACGCCCGAGAGGATTTTCCTGGAAATCATTTTTTTAACCGAAAACGGGGGGAAACTGTTAAGGACCAATTGACGGTCATGAATTGGCGGAATTTGTTTTCTCAAGCTTTTTTAAAAGCTTTGTTTTTAAGGCCTTGATTTATAACCAAATACAATTTCTCACATGTCTAATACCATTATATATTATTCAATAATATTTTAATAATTTAATACCAAATCATTTATATTAATACTATTTGTTTAATTATATTTCATTTTCGACATACGTATAAAATAAACTTGTTTAAATTATATTTTGTTTATGATACCCATAAATTATCACCCAGTGTTAATAAAATTATTATCGGTCGTATAATTTAGTTCTGCTAAAATTTATATTGTTTTCAAAACTACAGATTAAAACTTTTGAATAAAAAAAGAATTATTGATAATATACAGGGTGTCACAGAACTCACGTAAAAGATCTCGCTACTTTGATGGGGATCCTTCAGGGAAACTTTGAAAAATAATTTAAAAATTCGAAAATGCAGAACTATCATGTCAAATTTTACATAAAATGGGATAATACCACTTGGTTCAAAATATGACTTTTTTATTGCAGAAACGCCCAAACTTAAATTTAATAAAATAAATCAATCTGGATAATGTACTTAGAAAGCCTAACTTTAACATATCATAAAATTTTAACATACAGAAATAACATACAAAAATAACGCATAATAGCGGTAACTTCTTAATTTAAAGAATTTCATAAAAAAGTTAAATACAAAAGTTTTTCGGTTAATATTTTAGGCCATATTTTGAAATTTTTAGGTTTTCTACAACTTTCTCCATTTCGTTGCTAGAGCAAACAACTATTGTGTTTTAAATAGCATTAATATGTTTTCATAAAATAGCTCATTTTTCTGTGTTTGACAAAGCTATTTTATAATGAAAAATAATTAAAACTTTGAAAAAAATAAGGGTTTAGTTTTTGTTACCTCTCAAATATTTTTTTCAAGAGTAAATATCATTCTGAAGAAAAAATGTTATATCTTTCTTTGATTCCTTAAGAGCAATTTCCTAAACAGTAAATATAGTGGTTTAGTTCTGCAGTCATAAAAGCTAGTATGAACAACATTTTTGTATAATTTTTTTTGTGGATGATTTAGAAGTCATTTCTTTAATTTTTGCCAGAAGGAAAGAAAATTGGAGAATGTACAAAAAAAATATAATGATCTAAATGTACCTTAACTTTAGACCCCTCTAATTAATTTTGTGCTAGGTTGCAGAAGGTAACTTTCTGGCAGGATGTAGCCTAATCAATTTAGATTATAAATCTGAAAAAAATTGAAAATCTAACGAGGGAAACTTGAGTTATGACTGCAGAACTAAAGCTCGATTTCATGATTTTTCAAAAATTTTCCTCCCAAACTCGCGGGTTCGCATTAATTATCAGTTATTTGGTCATAATTTGCAAAGAAGCTCCAGAAGAGTGGGATGGCTTTTCTATTCCATGTTATTATCTTCAACGGAAATTTTATCGCGGTTGTCTAGGAAGATGCTCTTAAGAAGTTACAACAATTTGAAAATTTTATTAATTTTTATAATTGATTTTTCAATTTATTTTTATGTAATATTGCCATAACTTCATATGGAGTCGAAAAAAAAATACTATTTTATATGAAATTATTTGTTTGAAATGATATTTACAATCCAAATAAATTTTTCTTCAAAATTTTTAATTTTTGTTAATTTATTTATTTATCTTAAAAAAGTATTTCCGAATAAAGAAAATGCGCTGTTTTAAAATACACACTAATGCTATTGAAAAAACAAAAGTTGGTTAATATAGCAATAAAATGGGTGGTGACACTGATTCTTTGGATTGAACTATAAATAGGTCGTGGACAAAAAATCCTATTATCTTAAGCCAACTTTATTCAAAAACGTAACTCTCCTTCATTGTTTTGACATTTGGCGGTAGGCACTTATACTAAACCATGGTAACGAAAACCATTTTTTTAGTATATGTATATATTCGTATCCAAAAAGAAACAATAAATAATATAAGCATTTAAATAGCACCAGACCAAAACTTCGCACAATTAATTGCAGATGGACTTGCTTCAGCTAATTCAAATTAATTTGTAAAATTTTCAAGTTGTGGACAAATTAAGAGATGTTCCATACTTTGAATTTCTTCACCACAAGAACAAGAAAGAGATCCATCATAGAAGCCCCAAAGTTTCATATTATATTTGCAACGACCAACTGATGTACGTAATCTATTAAGGCTTTTCCAAATTATCCAACCTTGATTGGCACCAGGTGGAAGACATTCTTTTGGATTAAAAAGTAAATTCTCATCTTTATCATTTAATGATTGTTCCCACAACTCAATTCTCTTTTTAGATTTAGTTCCCTGAATAGGTAGAACACTAGATAAAAAGCTTCTACGAGATTTTAGATGATTAAATTCTGCTCTTCTACCATACAGTGGATGTAGAATATCATTTTGTTGAATATTACGTTCATACATGCTTGCTACAGACCTTCTTATATTTGGAGGAGCAATCCCACTAAGAATATAAATATGACTAATTATTGTAGTTTTAAGACATCCAGTAATTATTCTACAACTTTGATGTAGAATAGTATCTAACTTTTTCGTATGACAAGATCTTTCCCAAACTGGAGCAGCATATTCTGCTGCCCAAAAACATAAAGATAGTGCGGTAGTTCTTAAGGTATGGGGAGAAGCACCCCATTTAGAACAAACCAATTGTTTCTGGTGGAAACTTTGGCTTTCGTTTTCTCAATGTGTTTGATAAAAGATAATGTTCTATCTAAAGTAATTCCTAAATATGTTGGGTATGCGTGATTTGCACATCTATTATTTAGGTGAAAAAGGCTTGATGTGGTTTTTGACGGATTTGGACGTAGACAGCATATTGTAAGTTTCCTTAATAATAGAAAACGTTTTATATTGGGTTGTAATTGCTAGATCATCAGCATATAAAAAACTTTTTGTATTGATCGTAATTGGTTGATCATTGGTATAAATATTACAAAGTATACGAGCTAGAACACTACCTTGAGGAAGTCCATTTTTTGTCTTCTCCATCTGATTTTTTTCCCCATAATTCCACAAGAAAATATCTATTTTCTAATAATAGATGGATGATCTTAACAAGATTAAAGTCTTTTGTTAGATTATATAATTTCAGTAAAAGTTTACGGTGATTCACAGTATCATAAGCTCCTGAGAGATCAACAAATACTACTCCAGTAACCAAACCTTTTTCATAACCAACTTCAATATATTGAGTTAAATTTAAAATTTGACCGCAACAACTTTTTCTGGGTCGAAATCCAGCATGTTGTCAGGGCCGATCCTGGGCCCTTGGCCGCCCGCGTGCAAATTTTAAATTACCGCCCCTACAAAGTCGTTTTTTTTTGTATTAAGACCTAACAAAAATGTGCAAAAATTATTTTAGCGTGGCCTGAAAAAAATCTAAAATCTATACCCGATTTTAATTTATGTTTGTTGCTTCTAAAAAAATGAACCCAACATTTTTTCTCAGTTGACATGACGTCACTATGACGTCATAATTTTTTTTTAATGCATTGATATGGTTTTATACCATAAAAATCATGGGCCAAAAAATAAATCTTATATAACCAATTAAAGTGAAGGTTATTTTTTTGGGGAAATTTTTAATCGCACTTTAATGACTTAAAAAGGGTATTTATAGTCAAAATTAGTTCCATTATAAAAATTAGACAATTTTCTATAAAATAGGCTTATTTGAGTATTTTTTCCTTATAGCAACTTTTTTGAAAATTGATTATAAAAATACTCATTTTTTGGTGTATAAAAAAATTGTAAAAACTTGATTAAAAACTGCTAGTATCGATAAAATTATAACAAATTTTTGAGTTTAAATTAAAGATTAGGGTATAATCTATAATACGAAACTCTAAAATCAATCATGGGCCATAAAATAAATTTAATATAACCAATTGAAGTTAAAGTTATTTTTTGGGGAAATTTTTAATCGTACTTTGATGACTTAAAAAGGGTATTTATAGTCAAGATATGATAAAAAAATAAATTTTATTATAAAATTTGGTTAGTTTTTTATAAAATGGACCATTTAAAAAATAAAATTCGCAGTGGGGACTTTTTTGAAAACCCATTTAAAATTTATTTAACGCTTTTATTTAAACTGAAGTTTTTGATGAAAACTTTGTATGCACTTTGAACGCCAAAAATTGACATTTTCACTGAAGCTAGACTAACAAAATTAGTTCCATTATAAAATTTAGACAATTTCCTATAAAATAGGCTTATTTAAGTATTTTTTTCCTCGTAGGAACGTTTTTGAAAATTGATTATAAAAATATTCATTTTTGGTGTTGAAAAAATTGTAAAAACTTGATTAAAAACTACTAGTTTCGATAAAATTATAACAAATTTTTTGAGTATAAATTAAAGATTAGGGTATAATCTATAATACGAATGTCTAAAAACAATCATAGGCCAAAAATACTTTGGCAGCCCCTAAAATTTTTAGGATCATGAATGGATCTGATTCTTAAAAAGAATTAAAATACACTCAGGAAGTTCAAAGATATTTTTAAATGTTAAAATAAAATTAGTAGGTATATTTTGAATTTTACCATATTTTTTCCATAACTCGATAGAAATTATTATTTATCTTATATTTTTAATATGTATAATTTTAGTAAAAATAATTGAACATTTATGTTAATATACAGGGGGTAACAAAGTAACGGACAATAACCGTAACTTAAAGAGTAAAGAGTTAATTGAAAAAGTTAAATACCACCGTCTTTCAGTTCTTTTCAGTGCATATTTTAAAATTTTTAGATTTTGCAAAATTTTCTCTATTTTGTTGCTAGAACAACCAATTATATCGTTTTTAAAATGGTATTTAGTATGTTTTATTTGAAATTTTCATTTGCACATTTTTTGTATATAACAATGCTAGTTTATAATAAATAAAGTAAAATTTACAAAAAAAAATTGTTAAAATATAAAAGTGTATAATTTGATTGAATGAAAATTATAATTTATAATCCAGATAAATGTTAGCATATTAATAAATGGGAAACCTTTAATTTTTATTTTTTTTATTTTAAATAGCTTCGTCGGTTTCAGAAAAATGCGCTTTTTTTTTAAAAAAAGTGGAAAGTCTTTGTTGTGCTTTACGTTTTTATTGGTTTTAGTAAATACACCTGCCTTTATAGCATTTTTGGTGACTAAAAAAATTATTTATAAGTACCCACACATAAAGTTTACATAAATAGGTTTTTATTTCTATCTCTCCTCTACTAGATTTATAAATGACCACCAGAGGTCGAATATAATCTTCGAAATAGCGAATACTAATGCTATTTAAAAGATAATTGTTAGTTGCTCTTGGAACAAAATGGTGAAAGATAAGCAAAAACTAAAAATGACAAAATATGCTCTGAATTTTACAAAAACAATTTTGTATTTAACTTTTTTATGATCTTTAAATTAAAAATTTAATCCTATCTTGCGTTACTTTTGTTACACCTTGTATATTTTTTAAGAAGTTTGATGGGTAATCGCGCATTAATTTTTGATTTTTAATGGAAATACTTTTGGTTAAATTGTTCTATTTTTTAGGAGTACATGCCACCATTTTTGCAGTTAAATATTTAAATTAAAAAATTAAGAATAAAATGAAATAGACAATTAAACTAAAATTCAAAAATCTCTATTATACATTGCAAAATTTTAAATGTAAAATCTGTATTAGAGTAAAAATTATTAAATTCAAGAAGATTAGTTTTTTTTGGAGTTACTGAAAGGCAACTTTAAAGGCCATTTTAGACGAGCACATTTTTGGTTGCAGGTCTTGTACAAGATCGACTCAGATGCAACTGTACATTGTGCAGTAGAATCTGAGTCGATCTTGTACAAGATTTATGTGCAAGCAACCTACACTAACTTTGCTTCTTCATATCTTAATTGACCAAGAGGATTTTTTAACTATTTTACCAAGTATCCCTGAAGGGTCCCCAACTATCGAAAGTTTATGCGCGAGTTCCGGGACACCCTGTAGTTATTTTTTTTATTATAGATGAATATCAATTAATATTCATTTCTAAATGAAACTATAAATCAACGCAGTTTTCACGTCAAAAAACGTATTCGCATAAAAACAAATGCAAACATGAAAATTCGAAGGGCATAATTCACACTAAAATTTATTATATTTGTTTAAAAAAGCAATTTCGGCATTTTTATTCGCACGTTTGTATAAACAAATATTGTTCAAACTTACGCCAGTCTAATTTGTTTATGCAAATTATGGCGAGCATTGCGAAACTGAGTGATTTGATGATGTGAAAGTGGTGCGTTATAATTTTCAACGTTTTATTAAAAATTTAAGCGAAAATTGATTTTTCTCGTATCGCTTTTAATATTTGCCTGAAAAAATGCGGCTGGTAGGTAATTTTTTTCGCAATATTTGATTGCGAAAGCATTGATCGTGGTTCAGCGTGTTTACCTCCACGTAGGTAATTCACGCCGATGACCGCACTTCTAGAATTTTCTAAACCAAGCCCGGATAATTTCACTAAAGAAATGACGTCAATTAAACCAATATATAATGCCTACGTTCGCTTAATTATAAACAGTCAATTGTTTTCATAACAATACAGCGTTAAACAACATATTAAAATATGCAAAAGTTTTGTTTAGTTTTTGTAACTCTTCTCTTTGCTCTGGTTATTATGGTTCAAAGTAAACCACCATTTAATATCAAATGTAAGTACTCATTTTTTTCTTTATCTTTATAATCCAAAACCTTGGGAAAAAAGCATCAATCATTGTAGCAAAACCAAACTTTTGATATACAGGTCCATTTAGGATACAGAATAAGACTTTTTCGAAAAAAAAAAAAACAGTGTCACTCACCTTTTCAGAAAAGGTGAAATTTTGAATATGGAAAATTTACTCGATTAAATGTTCAAATAAATTGGGACAGTCTGACATACAATTTGTAAAACAAAAATTAACGCAATTGTTTCAGGAAATCTAAATTTTGGTAAAATTTCAAATTATTTTATGCACTAGTAGTGCAGCACTACAAAAAAATAGTTCGATGTCCTTTGGATTGAACCAACACCACATATAAAATGTAATTTTAAGCCATCAAACAATCCTGGTTGAGTTAATAGATAAGAATATATTAACAATTTTGTAAAAAATGGATAATTTCAGTGGAAAGTTACAAAACGTAGTATATTTGCTTATTATAGATCTTTTTACTGTCGTAAATCGGAAACGAAAAGAAATATTGCCGTGACTATTCAACTCTCAAGTGATTATTTTTTGTGACAAGTAAAACGTCAAAAATATCAGCGATTATTTTATGAAGTTAATGTCAAATTTGAATAAGTTTGAAGTTGGCTGTCAAATTTTGCACAAAAAAGTGAAAAATGTTCGTTAAATAGTCCCTTAAATATGCACTCTTGTTCAAATTATAAGTCGAATATTTTTCACTGTCATTACCACGATAAAATTATGGTACCGAACACGATCCCATGAACTGCCTAAGTTTGGCTGGATCAAACTTGAAGCATCAAACGTTAGGTCAAATCTCTCATGGTACGCGTTTGATTTATTGGGCCTGACCGACAATGAACGATTTTTCAGGCTGTTGGAACAAACCTATGATAAAAAAATGTTTTTAATTATTTTTGCGAAATTCAAAAAATAATCCTATGCAAATTATTTTGGTAGTTAAAAATATGATTGGGCAGTAGCACCTAGCAGTAATAGAATATTGTTGCAGTTAAAAATGTTGAGGAAGTAAAAAAGATTTTCTGTAAGTAAATAACTAATTAAGCAATATAAAAAGATTATATTAACAGTAGAAATACTATTTTGGCAGTATAAAATAATAATTTTAAAATACAGGGTGGTCCAACGAAAACTTCAAAACTCCGTTTATTGTTATTTATCGTCAGTTTTTTCTAAAACTCTCGAACACGTCGATTTCTGTCTTCAGGAGGGCAGATTTCTAAATATTTACCCTTTACCCAATTTGAATCCTTAACAAGGGTTTGATACCAAAACATCATCATTTCAAATGGCAATATGGGTCAACATTCATAAAAATAAAAGTACGAAGATCCAGATTTACAACAGTCCTTTATTTTAAAAATCTGTGCACACTTAGCTGAGAAAATTACATTCCGGCAGAGCATATTTTTTAATAATCAACTCTTACCTAGTTACAACCTCTAGTTGATATCAACTTAACAATTTTAAATAGCAAAAGGAGTTAAAAAGTGCACAATATAATATACAGGGTATCCCGTTCGTGGTTCATGGTTCACCAAACGCCAAGGTTAGAAAGTAGAGCAAATTTTATCAAGAAAAAACCAAAGAAGTAGGGGCATCGCCCGTTTTTGCCAGAAATCAGTAAATGATCAATAGCTGCTTAAATACTTAGTAAAAACATAAAAGAAATATATAATTTTAAAGCTGATAGTATCCTCTGTCCATTGGTAACAATGTTAAAACATAAATCGTTTATCAAGTATTAAAAAAATCGAAAATAAAAAAAAATCCAGAAAAAATTGATTTTTAGCAGTTTTTGAAGATTTTCTCCAAGATATGACCTATTAAGGGTGTCATTTTTTTAATTTTCTAAAAACTCGTTAAATTCTCTAGAAATTGTGAAAAATTTTGAAACCCTAACTCTTTTTATGCACACACTAGAGCCTTCTAAACTTACTCCTATGCTTGATTGATTCTAATCATAGTTAGTTACAATTGAGGTGCACCTTCATTTTTGTTATTATTTAATAATACAACTGTTTCAAAAGCAATCAAAATTTAACTTTTGCTTATAAAAATTGATCATTTACTGATTTCTGGCAAAAACGGGCGATGCCAAATTCAAACCCCTGTAACTTTCAAACCATAAAAGATAGACACCTACTTTTTTGGTTTTTCCTTGATAAAATTTGCTCCACTTTCTAACCTTGACGTTTGCTGAACCACGAACGGGACACCCTGTATATAAAATATATATAACTAGTTTTACATCAGTGCTTTTATTTTGAAAATCGGTGCATAAACTTTCAAAACGGCTGACCGAGGTTAATAGGCTAATTGATATGAATTAAATTTTGAATTGCATTTTCTCAGTTATTTCCGCACCGATTTTTAAACTGAAAGTACAGCCATAAAACTACCCCTTTTCCAACTGTATATCAGAAAAGATCAATTCAATTTTAGAATAGCCAATTGTATTTCAGAATTCAGAATACTCAATTCAGTTTCAGAAAGTATCAATTATATTTCAGAATAGTCAATTGTATTTCAGAAAAGATCAATTGTATTTCAGATAGCATTAATTATATTTCTAAAAAATCAATTTTATTTCAGAAAGGACCAATCATAAAAAATGAGGAAGAGAGTTTTTGGCTGTGATTGTGCACGTGAACCACAACAGCACACACATTTCATAAAAAATGTACTCTCGAAATCTAACATTACATCAGTAAAACCAGGTTTAGGTCCTTATTCACCAATGTTAAACCCAATTGAAATAATCTGCCAAAAACGCTTGTCTTTTGGTTTCCTTTATATTTTACAAATGGTTTTTTCTACAATTAAATTAATTTTTCTGAAATACAATGGATGCTTTCTGAAATACAATTGAGATCTTTTCTGAATTACAATTGATGATTTCTGAAATTGAATTGACTATTCTGAAATTCAATAGTTACTTTCTGAAATTAAATTAACTATTCTGAAATAAAATTGATGTTTTCTGAAATACAATTAACTACTCTGAATTACAAAATTGATGATTTCTGAAATTGAATTGATCTTTTTTGAAATACAATTGGAAAAGGGTAGTTGATTTTATTTTTTAGATTGAGCTATTTGCGAAACTAAACTGGACCTGTCTGAAAGTTTTTCCAAACACTGAAGTGAAATACTGAAAAATAGACTTGTAGATTCATTTACATTAATTATTACTTAATGAAAATTTGAATGTAATTTTCTCAGCAAATTGTGCACCGATTTGTAAAATAACAGCACTGGTGTTAATGTGTTTCTTCGTACTTTTAATTTTTATTTCTTTTTGCCCTTATTGCCATTCGAAGTTACTAAGTTGATCAATCTCCCACTAGGGCTTGAAAGTAGGTAAGGGGTAATTATTTAAAATTTGTCCTCCTGAAAACAAAATTCGAGTGATTTTCCAAAAACTGAATTAAAATAACAAAAAACATGCTTGTGAAGTTTTCGTTGGACCACCCTGTATTTTGTGGAAGAAAATAAAAATATCGTGGGATTTAAAAGAAAGGGTTAGCAGTAAAGAAAAATATTGTAGCAGTACAAAAATATTTTTGGTAGTAAACTAACTCATCTATTTATAGATACAAGTTTTGGTGATTTATAAATATAATCTCAGTTTATTTGATTTTTATAATGTGAAAATTTAGTTTGGAAGATATTAATTATTTTGAAAAAATTGGATAATTTCAGAGCAAAGATTCGAAATATAGTAGGTATTTGTTTATTTTAGATATTTTTACTGTTATAACTCAAAAACGAAAAGAGATATCGAAGTGATTCTTTTTTATCGTAAAAATGACTTAAGTTTGGTTGGAACACAAACTTGGACGTACGGTCATGTCTCTGATGGAACGCGTTTGACTATTGCGCAAGAGCGTGATCGTCAATGTTCAATTTTTCGGCCTGTTTGAACAAACCTATTATATAAAAATTGTTTTTAATTATTTTACAAAAGTCCAAAAAATCTCAACATGTTGTCAATTAATTCCACGAGTCAATGACGAATTTTTGACTACACGTTTCGTGGCAACCTACATAATTATCGCAAATCACAGCATTTCACTGGTTGGATTACAATTACAGTGATTATGTTACAAAAGTCAAAAAAATCTGAGTGAAACCTTAGTTTATCTATGACCTTAATTACGGTTTAAAACTATCATGCGATATAGCTTGTAAAATTGAAAAATAAAATAAATTCTTTATTTAAAAATAGCTACTCGACTCCTTTCAGTGTAAAATAAAAAATAGCCTATTCCAAATAAACATTGTTTCTTTAAAAAAGGAAATGAAGTAAAAAGTTTTAAAAACTGTGGTACGAAAATTTTACGTGTGATTTTTCTGAAATCTAAAGTCTATAGGTTTAGGTCATCCAGACGGATCAAAACTATGGTCATCAGAATTAGTTCTCTCATAACTAACATACTAAAATTAGGATACTAATTAAGTGAATTTGGGATGGTTTGGTGAGTGAAACCGAAAACATCTTCTCAGAGGAATAACTTTGTACAAGGTGGTCTGATCGAAAAGTGGTTTAAGGATTTAGATCTTATTTTCTCGTCCATCCTTCTTCAAAACTTCAACCCACTACCCCTACAATTCAAGGTACCTCTTTTTAAATAATCGAGGGGTTAAGGATGTCTAACGAGGTGTTGGTCCTGTCCAAAGACTATGTTTTTCGTATAATCATATTATGTAATATCACGAGTGGTCAAATTTAATTAGAATATTTTTTACTGTCATTTAGGGTTAAGTTTTAGCAGGAGGGGAATTTTTAACCCCAAATGACATGAATGGTAATGGATGAAAAATATTCGACTTAAAATTTGAACAAGAGTGCATATTTAAGGGACTAATTAACGAACATTTTTCACTTTTTTGAGCAAAATTTGACAGCCAACTTCAAACTTATTCAAATTTGACATTAACGTCATAAAATAATCGCTGATATTTTTGATGTTTTACTTGTCACAAAAAATAATCACTTGTGAGTTGAATAGACAATTTAATTTCCAAAAGTATCAATTATATTTCAGAATAGACAATTGTATTTCAGAAAAGATCAATTGTATTTCAGAAAGCATCAATTGTATTTCAGATAAATTAATTTAATTTCAGAAAGGACCAATTTAAAAGAAAATGATGAAATTTAGAGACGTCGTTAACATTAAACACATGATTAAAAAATAAATCTTCAATAGAAATATTTTTTAAAGGCGTCTTTAACGTTAACGACGTCTCTAAAATTTTCATCACGGTTGTTGAATACAGGTTACTGTTATTTATTGACAAAGTATTTACTCAGTACCTACACTAAATGAAACCGTTTGTATTTTGTATATCAAAAAACTAGCTTTTCTGAAATAATTAATCAAAAATGTTTAAAAAACGCTTAGTTTTTGTAAACAAACTTTAACATTTTACAAAAATATTTCAAAAACTATTTATCCAATCAAACTTTTGGATGTGTAAATAATCCTTCAACCTTATTTACAAAATTAAGTATCCAATAGAATATTCATCTCCAAAATAGGGTATTTGACAATTTTTTACAAAGTAGTTTAAATGCTACAGATGCACCTAATAATTACTAAAAAAATATCAAAACATTTTTTTCGACGATCCGCTTAATATAATTTGATATTTAAAATTTAAATTAAAATATTCCCGCCAAAACGCTCACGATCGACGCACCCACTCCGTGACGTCACAAGCTACTAGTGTCAAGAATCGTCAGCCTATTTTTGCAGTTTATACCAATTTTTATAAGTTTTTATTCACAAACATGAATTTTAAATCGAAGAAACTCTACAAAATACTCAGAAAAATTGCCAAAAATACCGTTAAAGACAGGCTGAATTTTATGTTTACTATCTTGTGACGTCACTCGCAGATTCGTGCAGTTTCGTGCGTTTATGGTCACGTGACAAAATATCCCAATTTAGCTATTTAATTTTAACAAATTAACCAGGAGTTTAACAAATTTTATCAATAAAAAACTGATTTTCGGTATTATTGTAAACTAAAGTATTATTTTAAGTATAAATATCCATGTTTTGCGACCACAGTCAAATACCCTATTGCCGGAGCTTTTAAGATATTCATCAAAAATTTTTAAAGTTTCAATACAAAAATAAATTATACAAAAACTATAGGAACGATAAGATTGATCGATATAAGACTTACAGGTGAGCATTTTCCAGTAGAATTGTAAATAATCTATAAATTTATAATCATGCTAAAAAATCAAAAAATTACAATGATGCTTCGAAAAGTGTATTTTGGTTTTATTTATCACTTCTTGTTTTATTGTATTTTTAGAAACACTCAAAATTTTGCGGCTCCCTTAAAAATTTTTGGTTTACCCCACAAATTTACAACAAATGTTAGCTCTAAGACTTTTTAATGCACAAAAAAAAAGAAATTAAAAAAAAAACTTGTTAGGAAAAAATATAATGACCATATTGTATCAACCAGATTTCAAAATTAACTTACTATATTTGCCGTTTATCCTCTTAAGGAGTTGAAAGGACATTTTCTGTTGAGAATAACATTTACGATCTAAATAGTGGAAAGAAATGGGAAACCCTATATGTATAATTTTGGAGAAATTTCAGCAACATGAAGAAATTATGATAAAACCTGAAGACCTAATCCCATACACTTGCTATCACTTTTCTTCAAAACGAAAATATTAAGTTAAATCGTAAATCCTGAATTCTACTATTTTTTTTAATTTCTTGAGAGTTTTGTGAAGACTTTTATAAAAGTTTTTGATTCAATATAGATCTCGGATTTATTTCCATATACCTTTCTTTCAAAGTTCATCGATCTCTGATTTATTTCCATATAATTTTCTTTCGAAGTTTAGGAACTGATAAGTGCAATTAAAAAAATAATATCCTTATTATTTTTCTTTGTTGCAGTTGGTGATGGTGAATCCAACGTAAAAGCGATGTGCAAGCTTCCTGCGTATAAAGGGCACTGCAGGGCACGAATTCTACGTTGGCGGTACGAACCAGAAGCTAGCAAATGTCAGAAATTCACTTTCGGTGGCTGCGATGGAAACGGAAATAATTTTGACACATACAAGGAATGCATGGCTGCTTGTGGTGGAATTTAGTGCAAAACACCAAGTAAATATACATAAACCAAAAACATCCAAGTGCCTGGTTTAAATTTGGAAGAGAAAGAATGCCATCCACGAAATTAATTTTACCGAGGCTTGAACAAAATTTTTCCATCTCTCAAAGTCGTATAGAACTACAAGAATAAAAGGAAAATTAATGTGATAATAATTTAGAAATATTGTGTATTTATAAATAAATTCTAGTCATTTTTATTTTACTTAATTGTCTATGTAAAATGTAAATAAACATCTTTGAATATCAACATTCCTAATTTTAAACCACTACAAAAACACACAAACAAATATGTCTTTCGAAGATAATATATAGAAGCTCCGTAAAAAACTCAAGTCCAAAACTTATACTAATTTTGCAGTCAACTGAAAGTTTCATCACATTTTAAAAAATACGGTATTTTAAAAAAATTGGCTTGAATTGATTGATGATTGATATATACAATGTGTGGGGTAGAATATAGGTGATGCTACTTGTGCACTGTGTACCTATTCGATTTCCGTATTCGGAAAGTTTCAGTATGTAAATTAAATTAGAATTAGAAAGTGAAAGAGAATTGGAAACTTCGTTAATCTCTCATTAAACTTAATTGATGCTGCTGCCAAAGGTAATAAGAGTTGCAATTACTTATTTGCAACAAGATTTTTTAAACAAACTCTTTAAACGAAGTTAAATTTTATTCAGCACTAATTAGTTAATTTATTAATTGAATTGCTTGATCAAAGCACGGTTTTGTTTTGTTTCTGTTGTTCGCGCGGAAGATATCGAATGTTTAGCAGATTAAAACGGTCCACTGTTAAACGTAATCAACATTGCTCACGGAGCGAGGATAATTTGATAAATGGCCATACTACATGTCAAACTCAGAAACGTATTATGGCGCTTTCCAAAACTTTTTTCTGCATCGACAATGTGTTATTTTGTTTCGACTGGCTTTTGTTTTATTATTGCATTAAAAAACTCAACATCCATTGTTCCGTACCCTGTAGCTTGTTATATTAACTTGAACACACCACGAATAACTTGCAACCGCGTTATTAGAAGCAAGTACATATTCATTCGATACGTGTACAAAATGTAATCACAATACTTCATAAGTAATTCAAAAATGTAACTCATTTGTAGCTGATATTATATCTTATTCCCTCTTATCGCAATTTTAAACTTTCCACTTTCCCTCTGGTGGCAAAAGTATGAATGAAGTTATGATATGTTTTTATTGGTTCATGGTTTTCTCTATTTTGTTTATAAAGGAATTTTAATCATCACTAGCTGAGGATAGGATTTTAAAGGTAAAAAACATTTGACTGGATAAGCGATTCGTCCAAAATTAGGTTCTGATAAAAGTGGCAAATAAAACACACCAATTATATATCAGTCCATTGCACTTTTTGGACGTATTTTTATATTAAAACAATAAACAAAAGGATACCAAAATAACCAGTAGGTAATAACTAATTTATTTATTTAAATACGTATTTAAACCGACCTTCATTGACTGCAGACAGCTTACTTTAATTAATATTATTATGCATTACTTTTGTTACACCCTGTATACATGTATAATTAATTGTAAGTTATAAAACTGTTTTTTACTAAAAATACTTTTGATTAAAGTACATGAAATTCCTGGTACTCCATGAAAAGTAATAATACGTTTAAATTAATAAAATATGGAAAAATTAGGAAGTATTTAAGCTCCCGCCATCTTAAAATAGATTCACAAACTATAAAATAAAAGGTCGAACATTCTAAGTCAATAATAATAAAAATAATATATCTATACAAATAGTTATTGTTATTAAAAATATAGAAATAATTAGTTATTTACAAAAAACGATATATTAAAAGATGAGTTCATAAATTAACCCATAGATGGCGCGGCAAACTTGGGTTGCTAAGCTCACATCATGTCTAAAGATTTCATCATTCTATGATTCTGTGATTTTTTTATATTTTGTATATTTTTATTGCTTGAAAAGCCTAAATTTCCTAAAATTATTTGATAAAAAGTCTAGTTTGCTAAAAAAATGTTAAGAATTTAAGTTTTTAGTTGTAATAGTAATATTTAATATTGGTAAAATGGACCATCTATTTACGATTAAAAGAAAACCAGCTAAAGGAATCGAAGCTTTTTATTCGTAAGTAAATACAATTTAATATTGTAACCACTTTAACTTTTTAAATTTTAGTCTTGATAATGTATTAATATGTTGTATATCGAGTACAAATGTTATTGCGTTTACTACGAAAACTGATATTGATGATAATACGATACGAACGTACGGTTCGCATGTTTACGTAGCCGACTTGAATACCCCATGGCTGGCGCATAAGTAATACACCTTACTTTGCTTATTTTATTAGTTAACTTTTAATTATTTTAGAATATTATCGAATGCTGCTTTAGTTACTGTCCTCCAATGGGATTTCACTGGTGATTCGTTGCTTGTAGCTGATGAATCCGGTTGCATACGAATTTATCAAACGAAAGATCATCTTTTAAATGAATGGTCTTTGGCCATGCAAACTGTGCTGCAAGGCGAACATATTTTAGCAGCCGCATTTTTTCATTCCGGAAAAAAAGTATGTTACTTAATTTTTTTATAAACAATTTTAAACGTTTTGTTTATAGATTTGTTTAAATTCCGAGAAGAAAGATACATCATCGTACACAGAAAAATTCCAAAATGTAAAATTTACTTCGTCCGTTAAACAATTTGGGGGTCGACCTGCAACTGGTGCATTATTGTTAACTACAACTGGAATGTTAGCTTCGATAATAATTTCACATCCGACATCACAAACACCACTCCTGATATCAACTGAAAGTCTTGGGCCAACACGTATTTATATAAAAACCGCTGATATTTGTTATGGAAAAAGTAATATTTTTTATTCGTTTATTTGTATAAATTTAATTAATAAATTTTAGATGGACATTTTTTGTTGGCTGTAAGTAGTGGAGACGTATCAATGCCTGTGCAATGTTATAAAGTATCGGTTCGTAAAGTAGAAGATAAGTGTGTGATAACAAGCGAATCTTTACCCAGTTTTTTTATTTCGGAAGGCGGTAAAGAAGGAATGAGTATGTTTATAATTTGTGCAATAAATTAGTTTGTTTAATTCGCTACTTTTAGCAGAACTGCTATTGATTGATAAGAAAACTACTTTAGTAAAGCATTTGAATTGGGTTATGCGGGAAGATGCTGATTCACTTGTTGTTGCTGTTGGTAATGATGTTTGTAGCTGCTTGCAGGTTTGGGAATTACGAGAAAGGGCTTTAATGGTTCATCAAGTTTTCAGTGGTGACGAGAGTCAAGAAAAATATTTTAATACTGTGGTTAGTATATTTAGAAATAATATTGAGCAATGGAGAAAAAAAATTTCATTCATAAGTCATAACTCGAAAACGAAAAGAGATATCAAGGTGATTTTTTTTGTCATAAAGAAGACCTTTAAAGGTACTTGGGAGAGTGTAACACGTGAAGGTAAAATTGCATTTTAGGGGTGTATTTTATCGAAACGCGTCAAAAAATGAGAATCTTAAAAACTATTTTTTTGATATTTAAAAAAGCCAAGGATGATTCTTATTCCAACTGATATCACAGGTGAATAAAACAAGAAATGTGCTACTAGTTTTGCCTTTATTAGGGCATCATCAGGCACTGCAAAGACAAATTACATTTTATTAATTGGATAAATAAAGAATAGAAAACGTACCTTCTAATTAATAATAAATGTACCAAGAGTTTTAATACATTTATTATTAATTAGAAGGTACATTTTCTATTCTTTATTTATCCAATTTATAAAATGTAATTTGTCTTTGCAGTGCCTGATGATGCCCTAATAAAGGCGAAACTAGTAGCACATTTCTTGTTTTATTCACCTGTGATCAGTTGGGGTAAGAATCATCCTTGGCTTTTTTAAATATCAAATTTAATCCCAAATAATCGTCAATCTTCATCATCAACTATTTTTTTCTTTGTTTTTTCGAAATTTCAGAAACTCCATGCTTGAGTGGTTTCGGTTTAAAAAAAGCTTAGATTTCCTAACGTTTTTAAAATTAAAGTCAAGGGGTTAAATTTAAAAATGCTGATTTTTTTGTGAATACAGCAGAAAATTTCAATTATTTGATTATAGTTGATCCAGTTTAAAAGTTAAAAATTTCGAGTCACTTTCCTTTAAAAACTGACGGCGCTGAGATTTTCCTAATCTGATGCCTTTGACGATGGGAAAAATAGCAAAAAAAATCGACATTTTTGGGATTTTTTTTAAAGTTACCGTTCTCTAAATAATTTAAATTCGTAATCGTGTTAAAATTCCCTCTTTATGAAGCAACTTAATTTTTTAAGGGGGGAGTAAGGTTAATTCGATACAAAAAAAAGCATATTTTCAATAATTTTTTTTTGACAACACAGTTAATATACAGTAGTGGAAAAAAGTAGAGCAACTTTTAATTTTATTTAAATTTAAATAAGTAAGTAAACCTAGAACAAAATCCATTGGCTTGAATTAACATACTCTAAAAACTTTTAACTATTAACATTTATTTCGACATTGTAACATGCATCAAGGTTTTATAAAAAAAAATGTGATATGTGTTGGAAAAAAGTAGAGCAAGTTTATTATTTATTAATACAGTACTTCTTAATAATATTATTTAATTAGGTACTCCTAATATTTTGTAAAGTATCCCTTATTTTTAATTACCTCATGACATCTTCATTGCATAGACTCGAGCAAACGGTCAATTTGGAGTTGTGTTATCTCCGCCTAACCATTTTCTAAAGCACTAAAGAGATCTGCCAAATTTTTATATGATTTCTGCCGTATAGAGCGGTCAAGACTATCCCATAGATTCTCAATTGGGTTTAGGTCAGGAGATTGAGATGGCCTGTGTCACTGAACCACTGACACACCAACTTGGATTTGTATTTGGGGTCGTTATCCTGTTGAAAAAAGTGCTGTAGAGGCATTTTTTCATCAGCATAGGGCACCATAATATTTGATATTGATAATGTCCCTGTACACAAATCTATCCATTTTTCCATCTATGCGATGAAGTGGACCCATCCCAAATCCTGAAAAGCAGGCCCATACCATCACGAATCCTCCACCATGCTTGACAGTTGGTCTTGTATATTTTGGGTTGAGTCTCTTGCCTATTGGACGACGCACATACTTAATTCCATCACTATTAAATAAATTAAACTTTTAATTAAAAATTACTTTTTTCCAGTCATTTATAGTCCAGTTCAAATGCTCTCTTGCAAATGCAAGTCGGGCATTGTGATTTTTGTTTGAAAGAAGTGGCTTTTTGGCAGGTCTTCTTCCAAACAATTCACCTTCAACCAGACGATTTCTTATTGTGCGGGAAGTTACAGAAATTCCCATAGTTTCCTCAATTTGTGCCCCAATATGACCAGAAGACAAGAAAGGGTCGTTTTTGGCGATATTTAAAATTGCGCGATCCAAACGTGGTGTAGTTTTTTTTGGCCGTCCAGACTTCTTAATAGTCAGAAGATGACCCCTTTCTGTAAAACTTTTAATTACACGCGATGCAACAGATTTCTTTAGCGAATAATATTTTGTTGCTATAACTGATTGTTTTACACCATTATTATAGTCCTTTATAACTCTTTCTTTTAAGTCTATTGATAAGGGACAACCGCGAGCCATATTAACAATGTAATACTGAGCAAACATTTTCATTTTAATTCGATTTTAGGCCTGTTTAAAATATTAATTTGTAAAAGAAAAATAAGTTGCTTTACTTTTTTCCAGACAATAAAGCTATATGAATTATTAATTGAATTTGCAGATGCTTACAAAATTATTTATGTACAATTTTCGGGTTTTAAAAATAATACGATGTTTAAACTTTAATAAAATACAAAAATTTATTGCAAATTCGTGTTTAAAAAGTATACAGTATGATTATTTATTTTTGTATAAAAAGTTGCTCTACTTTTTTCCACTACTGTATATTTATTTCTATAAAAATATAAAAATACATAATAAAGTAACATTTGAAGAATATTCTATAAAAGTTTCATTAATTTTTATGAAGAAATAAGCCATTGACAGCGAATATTCGCGGACGTCTCAGTTTCATTGCGGTGCCCCTCATAACTCATTACTGGATCATCGGGGATCAAAAAACCAAAATGATTTTATTAGTTGATAAGTTTCTGCAGGTAATGACGTCGAGTTTTTTTTATTTTTTTTAATTTTAACGTATTTTAAAATAGCAAAATTTTCAATTTTTTTGATGAAAAATCAGTATTTTGAGTTCTAAGTGCTGTAAAAAATTTAAAAGTCAATAAAGGAAAAAAAACTCGACGTCATTACTTGCAGAAACTTATCAACTAATAAAATCATTTTGGTTTTTTGATTTCCGATAATCCAGTAATTAGTTATGAGGGGCACCGCATTGAAACTTTTTTTTGAGAGTCACTGTCGATGGCACATTTCTTCATAAAAATTAATGAAAATTCTTCAAATGTTACTTTATTATGTAGTAATTATAGAAATAAATATATATTAAATGTGTCGTCAAAAAAAATTATCAAAAATACGCTTTTTTTGTATCGAATTAACCTTTCTCCCCCCTTAAAGTAGGAACAAAATAAACACCTTTTTGTTTTTTATGCGGTAAACGTCCGATTTCGATGTAAAAACACACTTGAGGTTGTAACTCCACCTTTTAACAAATAGGTTCTACCCGTTTTAGTAGTTTAGACGATTGGAAATTATAAATATTTTTTTTAGCTCTGGCAATACCAATCAAGTTTCAAATACAATCAAAAGGTGATGTCTTTGGCAACAAGCAAATTAACTTTCCAGAACTCACTAGCTAGTAGCTACATAGTTGCTGCATTTTCTGATAACTCGATCCACTGCCTTTATAGAGATTCACTTAAACCGATCTGCCAAACTAATTTAACTATGATTCCTAACTACGATGAACCTCTAAGTAAATATTCAAAAAATGTACATAATATTCTACACATAGACATGTCGTGGCTTGGTAATGTGTTGGTTGTAATTGATATGGATAGTTACATACATGTGTTTAAACTACCTCCGCAATTGGAAAGTTCCACACCTTTAACAGTTCCTTACGCCACAACTATTTTAGAGTATTGTTTGATGACTGGTATTGATTGGTTAGATTTACTTTTGGTACTAAGGCCTGGAATGCTCGATGCGGTTTGTGATAGATTCACAGAAAGCTTTAATCGACAAACCCCCGCCATCCAGCAATTCTTTTATGTTCAGTTTTTATGCATCAAAACATCTTTATATAGGTATAACGTTTTAATAAATATAACATATTATTTTCTTATAAAATATTTTATAATTTTAGATTAAGTGCCCAAGGTCAAAACAAAGCAAATGATTTAACTCAATTTTTAATGCTGCATAGTATAGCGACAGCTTTTAAAAGTTTACTAAGACCTAGTGATATGACCAGTCATGATAAAAGTCCTGCCGATTCACTATCAAGTAAGTTTTTAATAAGCTAATAAAACAATAAAATAATTCATTTTATTTAAGCTGTTATCGCCGAAGGACAAAGTGATGTCGATAAAGTATTAATGAATTTAGAAGCTAAAGAATTCACAGTAGAAAAATCAACTTTACAAAGTTTGCAACAATTAATTCAATGGGTGTCAGATTTAGCTTTAAATTTACTTGTAAAACTTCCTGATAGTCGTCCATCATCAGGAAAATTATTTGAAATAATGAAAGATGTGAAAGCTTTAAATACCTTGCGTGAAATGCTGGTGTTAATCCGTTTTTGGGGGCTACTACGACCTGAGTGTCTACCAGTTTTTACAAAGTCTGATGGAAATTTGGATGTATTGGCGTTAGTTTTTAGGCTATTGAGTCGATTAGTGCAAAATGTTAATGATCCAGATGAAGCTTTAATAGGTAATTTTTCGTGTAATTTTTATTTACAGTTAGTTTAATTTTTATTTTTAGATGAATGCTGTTTGCTTCCAAGTCAAGTACAAATTCAACTGATGCAACCACAAACCAACAGAGTTGTTTTAGCTTCTCATCAATTGGCTCAACAAATTTTACCTTTGCAGGTAAAACCTGTGGTAAATTAAATTGGAAATATTTGGCACGAAAATTAAAAAGGCTTATTAATTTTTTTAGCTCCGATTTTCAAAATTTCAGCAGCAGTGTTTCTAATATATTTATTTCAATTCGGTTGATAATTAATTATTACGTTTTCGTTCATAAAATCAAGTAAATTATACTTTTTGAAAATTACGAACCATTTGCGATTTTAACCGATTAAAAAACTAAAATAGCTACGGTTTTAAAAATTTTCATCCCCTAAGTGTCCGAACTTATCTATTAACGGGGTGGAGATACAACCTTTTTGTATTTTCACCCCGAAATCGAACGTTTTTTATGCGGACCTGCCAAAAGGGCAGTTTTTTTCGTCAGATTTTTAAAATTCCGGTTGCATCGTGAAGAGTGATGTGAATTCTAAGCGAGGTTTGAATTTCAAGTTTTTCAAAGCACTCTAACACTGAAAAAAATTTCTAAAGTCGGTCGATTTTTCTTGCTTTTTTTCCGGTTTTCGTCAGCGTCAACTTTGAAAAATCGCACCCCCGTCCGGTTTTAAAGGGAAGCGACGAAATTTGGCCCCTTATATTCTCACATCCTAAGGATTAAACAGTACAATTTTTAAGTTTCCAGGCGCAACGGTGTGACGTCACGACGCCGAGACTTAAAGTGTGCAAATTTAGCGTTTTTTCGGGCGGTAAAAGTACCAAATTGGTACCGCTTCGATCTCAAGATCCATCGGTGCAAGAAAATCGCGGTTTTTTGATTTGTAATCCGCATTCCATCTATTGTGTGTAACGAGCACTTTTTTCATATCTCTATTTTTTATGTACTTTTGGTGCTGTCCAAATAGCGCATTGTTTTTCATGCTTTTTCGACGTGGTCTTTGAAAATTCGTAACTTTTGATAGGAGTCGGCTATTACGGTCAAATATTTTTTATTTTTCTTATTGCATTAATATTTATGAGTAAAAAAATCAACACTGCTAAATTTTCACCCTGAGCTACAGAAAAAAATCGAACCCAAGATGTTCAAAAAATCGCGCCAGACGCGGTCGAACTGGAACCCAAGTGGAGGTCACTGTGTTTAAATTTTTTACATTTCGCTTCATTTCCATGTACCTAAATAAACACAATCTCCATGTTTGGAGCCAAATTTTCGGTCTCAAATTTTTCACTTTTTACAAAATAATAAATATTTTCGAAACTATTAGCACCACCGGGACGTTTAAAAGCTTTAAAACTTGCACCATCACATGCCCCACCAAACTTTTTTTTCAATTTTTTCAAAATCGATTCTGCAAATGAAACATAATAGAAAATGGATGAAATGTAGGGGGTCACTTGCCCTCTACACCCCCCAATAAATTTGTATACCCCAAAAACTCAAAAAAATTAAATGAAATAAATCGCAATAAAAATTGACAGTTTCCATTTAAAAGCATTGTCGTGTGAATTTTAACATGCTATTCAAGGTCATAGATAAATAGTTAGGCAATTTTTTATTAATTTTGAAAAACCACATTAAACGTGAGTTTCTAGTCTCCCCTCTTCCATATTCACCAAGCCATGTATGAATTTTTTCCGTAATTGTCTAAAAAAGCATGTCTAAAGAAAAGGTACGTAGCTAGTAAAAGCTACATTAAAGTATTTCGAAAAAAAGTGCCACTTCCCGTACAATTTTTTGTCATATTTTTGGATTTTTCGAATTTTTTAGTTTGCATTATAAAAACCAAATTATGTTAATAATGGACATAATGGGAATGTGTAAGACTGTTGTATTTTTAGCTGGAGTTTCAAACTGAGCCTGAATGTCTAATGTCATCAAATGATTTGAGTTCAGGACAAACAGTAGATTCAATCAGGCATCTCTACTTAGGGCGTACACCTAGAAGCGTCAAACAATGTGTCAGATGTGGTAGTGCAGCTGGAACGGTTCCAGTAACACGTACAGCTGCAATTCGAGCATGGGATCAACGATGGCTTAAATCATGCCAGTAAGTATTTTTTTAGTTAATCATTTCTTAATGTATACAAAATCATTCATTAATGACCCCAATTAATGAATGACTTTTATTTAGTTAAGGATCCTAGAGTCTTTTAATGACACTTTTAATGAAATTCACCATGTAGTGTACAAAGGATTTATATTTAAAGTTGTTTTTCAACCTAGATAAATATATCTATACTCTTTCACCATGTTCTGTTATTTAAATTGGCAGACTAATGCATATTCTTAAAATTTTGAATATTTTCAAAAAACATTCTTTAAGTACATAGTAATTTTTTGAACATGGCATTTCTGAGTTGAGTTTCTAAGTTTTACAAAAATGCTTGACCTTGAAAATTTTAAAACACTTATTTTATTAATAAAAATTTGCGATCAACAAAAAACATTGCAACCAACACGAGTCTGAGATTATTTATATTCGTATATTAAAAAGCGATTAATAATCTCAGAGATTAACATACTCGCTGAAAAACAATTTTTGGGCTCGGGCAGATAGTTTTTCTCCGATATTACGATGTCTTTATCAATAATAGTCTTGCATGTTTCTCTAAATGTAGAGAGTAATTCTAATTTTAGTTTGATTTTTTTTTCCAGATGTGGTGGACTTTGGAGAATGCAGGTTTACTCATAATAATTTATATTTAATACCTACATGTTTGTGTTTTATTTTTTTAATTTAAAGTTCTGGCATGAATAAATTCTAAATATAGCATTGTATATTTTTAATTTATTTTATAAAGATTCTTATAAAACAAAACTTCTTATCCATTTTCCTTAAACTTTTGATAACCACTGGACTGGGACGGATTTAGAAGTCTTTGAACTATTAAGCCTCGTTTACATTGGTCGAGTACGATATACTCAACCAAAATAAACAGTAGGTTGTGTAAAAAAACGCCCTTTTTACTCACTCTACTGTTTATATTAGTCGAATATATCTCGGTTTTTGAACTCGCCTTCCTACTCGCCCACTTACTCGCCCGTTTACTCGACCAATGTAAAGCAGGCTTTAGGAATTTTAGGAAAAAGCTCACCCCCAATCGGCGGATTTGTGAAACTGTGAAGCTACTATAAAACGGTGCCATCAATTGGTAGTTGAATTTTCCAACCTATATCGATATCAATATTTGATGATACCTTGACCCTTCAATCATTAAAATTAATAATGATTTTAACTGAATTTTAGGAAAGAGTTCTCCCTCTGTCGGCGAATTTGTGAAACTGTCAAGCTAGTACCTATGATACGGGTGCCACCTATTGGTAGTTAAAATTCTCAATACACATGCTCTTTGTGGAGTCCAAATATTCTTTCTGAAGTTTGACTTTAAAGAAAGTATACTAATGTAGAAAGGATATCTGTACAAAATTGCACCGCACACGAACTTTACCGGTCTTGTAACAAAAAATAGGATTATTCTTCCAAATGTAATTAGTCCTAAAATATCTTAAAACCAACCTAACCTATGTGAGTATGCCACTTTTTTTCATGATTCTTTTTTTGGTTAGTAAATGTCATTTTGAAGAAAAAATTCGCTTCAGCTAATATTTTATTAGGCACCTTATGAAGTTTTAGCAATTTTAAAATTTTAATCAATTTCGTGGGACACCCTGTACAGGGAAAATGATTGTGGTTTGAAATGTAGGCAACCAAATACGCAGGTTGGTACAACTGAAATCTTAAAAAGAAAATCTCCTAGTAATCCAATGACGTAGCAAAATTTCTCTAATTTCACTACAAATCTCAAATATTGAAAATGTTTTTCTTCATTATCGAGGCAGATGCTAACACAAAAAGATTTACGCAAATTAATTTTGATAAAAACTGACGTTTATGAAATCGAAGGTACAATAACGAAGTTCAAAAGTCAGAAGTTTTGACACAACAGTAAAAATTACACCTACGCCTCTGCTTTTGTGAAGTCTAGTTACTTTGTTTTGATTTTGACATGATTTTGTGTTACTATGAACTTAAAGCAAACAAATTCCCCAGATTTTTAAATTTGAATTGACCATAATCATTATTTTAGGTCACCCTGTATAAATTCCAATTGATTATCATTTTTTTATTCAAATAAATTATGCTTTGTATGTAGTAAAGTTCATGTTTAGTATCTTTGACTTGAATTTGCTGCTCTTGATAAATAATGAATTACAGCCTGTAATAATAGTTTTATTAGGAGTAAAAGTTCTTTTACTCCAAATAAAACATGTTATTTTATCTTCAAACGTCGAAAGTTATAATATAGTAATATAAAAAATAATTTTAAAATTTGACATTTAATTTATGCGCAATACACAATACAATGTCAGCGTATATTGGGTTGCCTAAAATGCATTTCTACTCCGCCTTTCTAATCCTTGTCAATGCAAAAGTATACCCAATTGTAACCGATTTACTTCGGAAATGAACTAATATGAGTCATGGAACATAAAAATGACTTGTAAGCATTTAAACCCTGCCATGCCTCACACAGGGCCGGATTAACCTTTTTCGGGGCACTAGACGTTTTTTCCTCCCGGGCCCTCTATTGCCGGAGTGGGGGGGGTCTAAAAATAAATATTCATTCTGGTCATGATTACGACATTGCAGATACCACTAAACTAAAAATAGTTAATCAAAATTTGCACAAAATTAAAGTTCCATTTTCTTTGCTCTTACTTCTGTATTCTGTAAACTTATCAAGTGCTTCAACATAATTAATACTGTCTAAATGCAGCGGTTCCCAACCGATGGTCCATGGACGACTGGTGGTATGTAAAAAAATCTGGACATTATTTAAAATAATATAATAAGATTCTGATTGTCCATTTTCGTTTTTACGTTGCAATTAATTCATTCACGAAAGGCACTTTTTGTATCTTCATCTTTTCCAATTGTATTACAGAAAGCATCAATTGTATTTCAGCATTATTTCAGATAAATCCATTTAATTTCAGAAAGTGTAAATAATTCTATATCGTATTTCGTATTTCAGAATTATCAATTGTATTTCAGAACCATCAATTGTATTTCAGAAAGCATTAGTTTTATTTTAGAAAAGTCAATTTAATTTCCAATTATAAAAATTGAGGAAGACAAGAATTTTTTGCGTCAATGTGCTTTGGCAATTTAAACATTATGCCAGTAACAATTAATATTACGCTTAGGTTTTTAATCAGCAAAGTTAAACCCAATTGAAATAGACTGTTCTAATGATTATTTCTAAAATGAAATTATATTGCTTCTGAAATACAAATATAATGTCTGAATTTAAATTGATGAATTCTTATTATTTTCAAATGAAGCTTTCTGAAATACAATTGATGATTCTGAAATGCAATTGACAATTTAATTAATTAATAAAATAATTTAATTTACTTCAGTCAAGTATTATTCAAACAAATCTTCTTAGCCTAGAGTTACTTGTGACTATTCATTTTAAGAATTTTGGGTTTTTTGTGTAGTAAACTTTGATCGATTCCCCTCCTCCAAAGGGTTAAAAAAGAGTTCATTTGAAGCGATCATGACATTTTTTAATTGTAAGCTTTTGACTTTTGATAAAAATAATACAACTAGTATTAGGTACCAACATACATTATAAGAAGAGTTTTACACTGAAAATTACTGATTATCCTCAATTAAAAGTATCATTAAAAGCGCCCCCTACCCATAGTTAAAATTCCCAGTATTTTTGTTTGATTACACTATTTGATAAAATTGTAGATTGTTGGCTAAAAAGTATCCTTTTCTTTATTTGTACGATGGTTTTCAAAAAAATTGGTTCATAATGCATAACTTTTTTCCAACTCTGTATACTTATAACTGGTGGGGGAAATACGGTTAATGTTGTAGCGTGCCTCCTAAGTTTACATGTTGTCAAATTTCATTTTCATCTGGTTTTGAACTAAACGTCAAATAAAACGATCTTTTTATAAAACAATGTTCATTTTCTTTCGATATTAATTATTTTAACTAAAAAACATTGCGGCAATATTTCATAAATAATTTTACTCTATTAACTGTGAATACTCCAATAATATGAATAGAACAAACGAAACGGGATATATAAACGAATCTTTAACGAGCACCCCCTTACCAAGAGCATGTTCTACTTCATCCAAGTTAAAACCAGAAATGGAAAAAAATTTACAAAAAGTACCTCTTGATTATAGTATCTGTTCAAAAAACAAGACTGATGATTCGTTGGGACTTTTATCGCTATCTAAAGCCTCCAACTTCGAAGCGATAGATCTTCAACGTCATGAAGCTAGAGTAAGTTTTTATTTATAAATTGATGTTTATTATGCTATTTTATAATGTATCATACAGTGCGGACATATAGTAAATTCCCCCCCTGCTAACTTTTGTACAGTTATGTTTTTGATTCTGAAAATTTGTCTACGGAGGACTCAAATCGCGAACTTTCTAACATAGGTATTTTTGATTTTGTGGAACTTCCGGATTACACCGGAAGTGGATGGCAACTTTCTTATTTTAAATGGAACACCTAGTACATTTTTGCATTTTCGTCTTTTCCATAAAAATAGCATTAATTTGACCTAGCATAGTGTGGTCTACGATTAATACTTTCGGAATTACGCCTATTCGAAAAATCGCATTTTTATGCAACTTCATTTACACCGGAAGTGGAAAATTAACGAACTTAAGGTTAAACATAGTGTTGTTTAAATTTAATGTTATTAACTTAATTGCAAAAGAAAATAATTTAAAATAAGGAAGTTGGGGCAGTTGGCTCCAACTTCCGGTGTAAATGAAGTTGTATAAAAATGTAATTTTCAAATGGGCGTAATTCCGAAAGTATTAATAGTAGAGCACACTACGCTAGGTCAATTTAATGGTATTTTTATGGAGAACTCGAATATCTACAAATATACTGGGTGTTCCATTTAAAATAAGAAAGTTGCCATCCACTTCCGGTATAACCGGAAGTTCTACAAAATCTAAAATACCTTTATTAGAAAGTTCGCAATTAAATACTTTAGTGGACAAATTTTAAGAATCGAAAACATAACCGTTCAAAAGTTAGCAGGGGGGGATTTTCTTTATGTCCGCACTGTATATCATTTTAATAATCCATAATTTTGGGTGTATGCAAGATTCAATTTTCTTCATTTAAATGTGAAACGATTGAAAATGGATAAAACTATTTCTTACGTCTTCCATACTATAAAAATTAAGTAAAAGTTATTTAATTAATTACGTTTTACTGCTACCGCATACACATTTGGTTTAAAAAACAAAATAGGAAGAATTTTTTGTGTACCAAAAAAAAAGAAATTTTAGAAAATCTACTCGAAAAAAAAAATTATGAACAAAACTTCAAAGTCAAGCGCTTAAATTTACCGACTTTTTAAAAAATGAAAGCTTGAAGTTTGTTATAATTTTAGAAATTTTCTTTATTTCAGGATCGTGAAAGCTTATACAGTAGCTGGAAGACGCCAATAATTCAAGAAAATGTAAAATCAAATGAACAAGATATTTCAGCCATAGAACTAAATCATAAGCGTGCTCAGGAAATTTTAAATAATTTAAATAATAGTGCAGTCTACAGAAATACCCTGAAAACTCCAGCCCATGGTGTGATTGATAGTACGATAAATGAATCTTATTTCAAAACACCAACACCCAAGCCATTACTATCTTCAAAAATTCATGATATCAGTCAAAAACTTATGGACACAAATGTTAGTTTAGGGGAGATATTCGAGTTAAGCAATGGAAATTTAGACAGTGATGCTAGTTTTGGGAATTCTTTTAATAAATTCATGGCTAATTCTACAGGAGTTGATGAAAATAATGTAAGCGATATGTTTATGCCTGCAGGGAATGCAGCAGATCAATTTCTTGCTGATGAACTATCAATTCAAAATAAACATGGTTTACCTATTGATACGCGATACTCAATTTTTTCACAATTTGGAAACATGTCCACTGAAGATAAGGTATCAATGGGAGAATTTTTTCGAGCCCGAACTGATGATACATCAATTTTTCATAATCTCAGTCCTGAAAAAACTTCCCCAATTCCTCTACTACATGAAGCTTCCCAAACTTTAAATCAATCAATCAAATCAGAAAAACCAGGAAGCGCTTTAAGCATTACACAAATCAATAATTTAATTGCCAATGAGGATACTGAAAGTGCTTTAGAAAAGTTATGGAGCTTGACTAATAAAGAGGAAAGCAAAACTTTTGATGGTCGTGAAAACAAAAGCTTAAGACATCATAAACAGTTTGCAAGCAGCAATGATTTGAGGAAGAATTCCGATTACGATTTTAACAAAGGGAAGCTACTTGGTGCAAAGTCAATGAATTGTATACCTACATCGGCTATTAAAGAACAGCATGGTACACACAGGTTACTGGATAAATCCCTATCGTCAATGCGAAGCACTAGTAGTTTGGATACATTACCAGATTATAAATTACCCATAGAATGTACACGCCAAGAACTTATTTGGGGATGTGTTAAACTGGGAAAGAGTGTTACTCAGGAGTTTTTTGTTAGGAATAAATGCCATCAGAGGATGAGGTTTCAGGTAAGAATTTGTTGTTTTTAATTAATCTACACATACCCGACAAATTTAAAGGAACTATATTACTAAAACGGTAACGAGGACCCCCTTGAGATTTTATTTTATTTAGATGAAATTTTGTGCACGGATAGACGAGAAAATAAACGTTTTGAAATTATTTTTGTAGCTCTTATCTGAAAAAAATTATTCAATCTCAAAGGCATTTTCTATTTCACCCCCTAAGTATATGAAATTCAACTCGAATAACACCAAATTTCAGTATGTGGTCGGGGGTCAGATTATAAAGACTGTGCTTTTGATGTGGTTTACCTATCTATTAAGGGGGCTGAGGTACAACCCCTTTTGTATTTTTACCCCGAAATCGGAAGTTTTTTGCGCAGAGCCTCGAAAAGATTGTTTTTTTCATCAGATTTTTAAAATTAGAATTACATCATTAAGGTAAATGTTTATTCTAAGAGGGGTACAAATTTTAAATTTTTTTGATCACAGAAAAAATTCCCCAAAAATCGTCGATTTTTCTTTTTTTTTTTTCGGTTGACGGTGGCGCCAATTTAAAAATTCGCGGTTTTATAGGAAAGCGAGGACATTTGGCTTCTTTTATTCCAACATTTTGGGCATAGACCAAAACCATTATTAAGTCTCTAAGCACAACGGTATAGCGTTTTAAAAATTTTAAAGTTAATAATTTTGAGTTGTAGTCTCGGTTGTACTATAATGAAATAAGAAAAAAAAAATTCAAGGTTCTATGACTTTTCGTTCAAAAGTTAAGAATTTTTATATAAAATATGGCATTCTGATAAATGACTCAATGTGTATTTTGAAAAATTCATATTTCGCTTAATAACTAAAATTAAGAAATAAAAATTCGTACAGATAAGATTGTAAAAATTATCAACATTATCTTATTAAATTTTTTATAATTTAATTATTTTTTAAGGTACATTACCTACAATTTTTTGGAGTTTTTGGGGTGTAAAATTTTTTTTTGGGGGATTTAGAGGCAAGTGACCCCCTACATTTCATCCATTATCTATTATTTTTCATTTGCGGGGTTGATTTTAAAAAAATTCGAAAAAAAATAATTTTTATCTGAATTGGTTTTTATTGTTTTTCTTGAAAACTATAAAAGTTAGGGATTTAAAATTTTCACCATTGGTAAACACTGTGGATATACGCATTTAAAAGAATATTTGGTTAAAATCGGTTAAATAGTTTATTTGGAAAAAAATCGCAAAGATTTGGCAAAATTTTGGTACAAATATGGCCCTTGGCTTGCAATTTTCAACACAAAATTATAATTTTCACGAAATTTGTTGGGGGAGGTGACGGTGCGAATTTTTAGCTTTTTAATGTTCCAGTGATACTAAAAGTATCGAAGATATTAATTATTTTGTGAAAAGTGAAAAATTTCAGACCGGAGATTTTGCTTAATTTTGCTACACTCTAAGTCATACGTCAATAAAGAAAAGAGATAGCGAAGTGATTACTTTTTTGTCGTAAAGTGGATGTTGAAAGCTTTCAGAGAAAGTGAAATTAAATTTTAGGGGTTGATTAGACCGAAATGCATCAAAAATTGCGACTTTTTTAAATGGAACCCTATGAGCACATTCGATTGAGCTTTTAAAATTGAAAATCAGTTAAAAAATAGCCTGACGGGAGACACTCACCCCTAAAATTGAAGTTAGGCATAACTTTCCAATCTCTTCGAATTAAAAAACAAAAGGTAGCATATCCGGTGCTGAAATTATTCCTCTTAAGGGAATTGAAGTAAAATATAAAAGAAATTATAAACTGTGGGCAGCGGTACAAAAGTCTGACCTCGTCGTGCACAATTTTTGAACATTTTACGTTTTAATTTTTTTCTAAGGCTCGGGGTGAAAATTTAAAATTGTTGATTTTTTTACTTATAAGTATTAATGTAATAAGGAAACTAAAAAATATTCGACTCACATAGCCGGCCGGCACCGATTAAAAGTTACAAATTTTCAAAATCCGCGTCGAAAATACGTGAAAATCAAATCGCGAATTTGAGGGCGCCAAAAACAGAGAAAAAAATGAGATATCAAAAAAACATTCCAATCGAACACAATAGATTGTATTGGGATTAGGAATAAAGAAACCACGATTTTTTTCCACCTCTCGATCTCGAAATATGTGGTACACAGTTGGAGCACTTTCGGCGCCCGAAAAACGCTAAAATTGTACCTTTCGCGTTTTGGCGCCGCGACGCCGCACCTTTACGCGTGGAGACGTAAAAATGGTTACGATCTGTCCCCAGGATGTGAGAATAAAAGGTGTCAAATTTTGTCGCTTCCCTTAAAAACCGGACGGGGTAGCGATTTTTCAAAGTTGACGCCGCCGAAACCGGAAAAATGTAAGAAAAACAGCCGGTTTTCGGAAGTTTTTTTCGAAATCTTAGGGTGCTTCAAAAAAATTTAAATTCATACGCCGCTTAGAATAAACGTTCCCCTTTACGATGCGACTCGAATTTTTAAAATCGGACGAAAAAAAAACAATGTTTTGGCGGCTCCTCGCAAAAATCGTCGGATGTTAAGGTAAAAATACAAAAGGGGTTATGTCTCCACCCCCTTATTCGGTCTAGGCGAGTTAAAACCACCGTCTTCAGAATCTGGTCCTCTATGACATACCAAAATTTATGCGATTTGGGGTGAATTTCGGACACCTGGGCAATTTTTCGTTCGGGGCGGAATAACTATTTTCGGGGGGGTCCGATCGAAAAGTGACATTTACACTTTTTTCTTCCTCCGTACATATACAAACTTTCAACTCAACGAAAAAAAACACCTTCCCCGTTCCTTACGGTTTTGGTTTTTGGTATTATAGACCAACTCGGTACATCTTTCACCTCAAGACCAGCTGGTGCAAAAAATCGTAGTTTTTCGGTTTACAAAGAAGATACCCGGTATTACGGCAAAACGGGAGTTTTTGCCGATATATTTATTTTTTATATTATGGCGCCCTCAAAGTCATGGTTTGATTTTCGTGCTTTATCGACGCGGACTTTATAATTCGTAACTTTTGATAAGGTATACCAGTCGAACATTTTTTATTTTGCTTATTACGTTAATATTTTTGAGAATAAAAATCAACACTTCGAAATGTTTACCATGGGCTTCAGAAAAAATCGAACGTAAAATGTTCAAAAAATCTCTCCAAACACGGTCCGACTGGAACCCATGTTGAGGTCACTGTTTTTAAAATTTTGTACATTTCGCTACATTTTCCTTAAAAGGAGTTATTTCTACATTGTATAAGCTATTTTTTGTTTTTATACTCCAAGGGGTTGGGAAAATAAGGCAGAATTTTTGAAATTAGGGTGCCGGGCTCCCTTTCGGTCGTTTTCATTTTTAAAACTGGCGAATCTGCTCTTGGAACCAAAACCGTCCACGCATAGGCTTTTTTAATTTCGAAAATCAACGAATTTATTTTTAAAATCGCATTTAAAATAGTCGGCAATACTTGACGCGTTTTGATCTAGTCAACCCCCCAATTTCACCCCCACGTAATGCACCTTCCCTAACAGATTTCAAGATCCAATTTGTGACAAAAAAGAATCACTTTGCTATCTATTTTAGTTTTTGAGTTATGACTGAAAATATAGTTAAAATAACAAAAATCTCCTTTTTAATCCAAAACAGTCTGAAGTTTTTCACTTTTCCTAAAATAATTAATGTCTTTGGAACTTTTAACACCATTCAGACGTTTAATAGCTTAAATTTTGCCCCGTCATCTCCCTCACAATGTTCTATACCAAAATGTTGCTAAAATTTTTTCAAAAAAAAAACCAATCCGATTTTAACCAAATATTTTTTAAATTGCGTATTTCCACGGTCTTTATCTTAAAAGTAAAAGTAAAAATTTGAAACCGCTAAGTTTTGTAGTTTTCGAGAAAAAAAAAATAAATACCGATTCCCATGAACATTTTTTTCAAGATCCCCCGCAAATGAAAGATGGATAAATTTTAAAAATGTAATATGGTACGAAAAGTCGTACAAGAGGAAATTGTAAAGGCCACTTCGGTTTCGGTTTCACCCACCTAGGAGTCTGAAATTCACCCCGAATTGCTTCAAATTTTTGTATGTTATAGAGGATCAAATTCTGAAAACGGTGCTTTTGACCCGCCTTCTCTATTTTTACCCGAAATCAGACGTTTTTGGTGCGGAGTGTTCAATCTAAGAGACGTACGATTTTATTTGGAGTTTGGGAACTCTGAAAAAATTAGCGAAATCGCTAGTTTTTTTTTTTGCTTCTTTTCCAGCAGTCTTTCGGCGTCATATTTTAAAAATGGCAGCTCTGACGAGTGTTAAGTGGAGCCACAAAATTTGGCCCTTTTTCTTTTCAAATCATGGGCATAGACCAGAATCATTTTTAAATCTCCAGCCACTACCCCTTGGAGTCCCGGCGCCGGGATTTCAAAAGTTTTCGGCTTTCGCTTCAAGATCTACCAATGCTAAAAAGAATTGATTTGAGATTGAAACGTTTCTTAATTTTTTATGTCGTTTTGGCGCCCTCGAAGTCGCGCTTTGTTTTATATGCTTTTTCGATGAGGACTTTAAAAATTCGTAACTTTTGATCTGGACCTCCTATAATCATCAAATATTTTTTATTCGCCTTCCGGTTTCATTCTACGTATGCAAAAAAAATATAAGGTACTTGATTTTGTCCTTGGCCATACAAAATTTTTCACGTAAAACGCTTAAAAATCGAATATAGAAAACCACACACGCACAAAGTTTTTCAAATTTTCGAAAAAAAAAAAAGTTTTATCTTATCTATAATTTTAATTTCACCCCCACCGGTTGCACCTCCCCAAAAATGTTATACTTTGCCATAATATATGTAGAATCACTTTAATATCTCTTTTTATTTTCAAGTTATGACGGAAACTGTAGCTAAAATAAGCAAAACCTAAAAAAAATTTTTTCCCGAAGAACTTTTTCAAAATCTCCGCGACTTTTATTCACCACTATTTGATCTCGATTTTGATCGATTTTTAAAATTCGAATTGAATTTTGCAGACTGATGTTATCTCTAAACAAGAAACAATCGTGTTTTTATTTTTCTCGGATCTTTGCGACTCCACTGTTTTTTATAAGGACACTACAAAAATGGCTATTTTTATTCTGTTTGCCTTAAAATCCCGAAATTCGAAATTTCGATTTTGGAAGTGGGCTGCCATTTTGTAAAACTTTTGCCAATTTTTTTAAATTAAATTATTTTTTAAGGTACATTACCTAAAAAATTTTTGGGGTGTAAATTTCTTTGGGGGTGTAGAGAGCAAGTGACCCCTTACATTTCATCCATTTTCTATTATCTTTCTTTCATTTGGGAGGTCGATTTTGAAATTTTTCATGTGAATTTGTTTTTATAGTTTTTCTCCAAAACTATAAAAGTTAACGATTTCAAATTTTTACCAAGGGTAAAGACCGTGGATATACGCATTTTATAAAATATTTGGTTAAAATCGGTTAAATAGTTTTTTTGGAAAAAATTCGCAAAGTTTTGGCAAAATTTTGGTACAAAGGTTTAAAATTTTCATGGTATTTGGTGGGGGAGGTGACGGTGCGAATTTTAAGCTATTAAAAGTCCCGGTGGTGCTAATAGTTTCGAAGATATTAATTATTTTGTAAAAAGCGAAAAGATTCCGACCGAAATTATGGCTCCAAACGGAGATTTTGCTTATTTTAGCTATATTTTCGGTGATAACTCGAAAACGAAAAGAGATAGTGAAGTGATTCTTTTTTTGTCGTAAAGTGGACCTTCAAAGCTTTCAGAGAAGGTGTAAAACGTGGAGGTAAAACAGTTTTTGGGGGGTTGATTAGACCGAAACACGTCAAAAATTGCGAAATTTTTAAAGGCGATTTTAAAAAAATATTTTTTTCGTTATTTTCTTGAAATTCAAGAATCCCCACGCGTGTTCTGTTTTGTTTCCAAGAGTAAATTCAGCACAGTTCAGGCTCCAAAAGAAGAGAAAAAATTGGAATATCATAAAGAGTGCTCGTTTCGGGGGGAAATATTGAATTAAGATAAGGAATCGAGAAGCCACGATTTTTTTTTCATCGGCCGAAGCTGAGAAATAAACATAACCGTTTTGGTACTTTTGGCGCTCGAAAAAATGCTAAATTTGCACACTTAAGTCTCGGCGCCGTGACGTCACACGTCACACCGTTGTGCCTGGAAACTTAAAAATCGCTTCCCTTTAAAACCTAACGGGGGTGCGATTTTTCAACGTTGACGCCGACGAAAACCGAAAAAAAAATCCAAGACAAATCGACCGACTTCGGCAATTTTTTTCAAAGCGTTAGGTTGCTTAGAAAAATTTAAAATTCGAACCTCGCTTATAATCCAACTCCCTCTTCATGATGCAACCGGAACTTTTAAAATCTGACGAAAAAACAAGCCCTTTTCCAAGGTCCGCGCAAAAACGTCCAATTTCGGGGTAAAAATACAAAAAGGGACGTATCTCCATAACATACTAAAATTTGGTTCGATTTGTGTTGAATTTCGGACACTTAGGGGATGAACTGGATTTTTGTTGGGGGTGGAATAACTTTTTTCGGGGCGGTCCGATCAAAAAGTGGTTAAAACTCTTTGGTCTTGAAATTTTTTCGTTCGTACATCTGCAAAATTTCAACTGTCTCCGAAAAATAAATGCCTTCCCTGTTCCTTACGGTTTTAGTAATATAGAAGATAATTTACTTGTTATAAGTTAAATACAGGATGGAAGCCTTTTTGTCTTTAACATTAATCTAAATCAGTCAACCAGTATTGTAAAAAATTTTAAATTTAACAAACACAATCAACAAAAACTTGATTAAGATTTAATGCTCTTTGGTAAAATCAAATCCAATTTACGATTGAACCTCCTAGGAAAGAGGAATGGTGGAAATAATTATAATATTTTATTGCACAGGTATCATCAACGCATCCAAGCTACAAAATTTCCAAAGGAGACTCAGAGCCTTTATCAACAGTAGCCATAATGCTTCATCCAATGGAATCTCGGCAATGCCGAATTACTTACCAGCCAACAATACAAGGACCACATGTGGCGAATCTAGTATTTTACCCAGTAATAAAAGGAGAAGTTAAAAAGACTAACAAACAATTTTTATTAATGTATGGTTATGGTGGTAATGCTAACGTTGATGTACAAAACATATCAAAAGATGCCACTGGTAAACTTTGGTTATCCTTAGGGTGCTTGGATTCGAAAACGCAACTTAATGAAGGTTTTATAGTAAAAAATAGTGGTTCACTACCAGGTTTTATTTGTTTATCATCTACTCCAAAAAGCTTGTGCTCATCTGAAAGCGTAACTATTCAACCCTCTGAATTGGTTTTAAAACCAGGCGAACAGGCACAAATTAATGTCATTTATAAGCCCAATAAACAAGATTTTAGGCATTTGACTAGTTCTTTTGCTTGTGGAATTGAGGTGGTTGAAATTGCGCAAATTCGTTTAATATCAGGCTGTGAGGTAATTCGATCTCGCTTGAGAAGAATTCATCGTATGCTAAATAATTTAGATTTGCAAGTTGACCCAGTTATTCAAACGCTCCACCGGACATTTAAAGGTGAATATTTATTGGAAGATTTAAAACCATTCAAAGAAAGTATTGGAGCAGCTAAAGAATTATTGCATCAACTAACTTATAAAGATATATCTGTAACCATAGAGCACGATCCTGATAAAACAATCATGGGTGGAATGGAGGGTTTTGATGAAACCTCTATCTACCACACATTACTCAATAATCCCAATAATTCATCGTACGATTTAACAGCATGCGAATCTGGTCTTAATGTCGAACCATCACAAATTATTTTAACACCTCCAACTAAAATAACCGATTCAATATTAATTACTTCTGAAAGTACTGTTGAAGAGTCTTTTAAAATTAAAGTAGAACCAGAAGGTATAATAAAATTAAGCAGCATGTGTGGACGTATTTCTCCAGGTAAAACAAAAATCTTAACCTTATCTTGCGCTCAAGTTCAGATAAAAAATAAGGAAAATGTTAATATTTTGGTTTTAAGTGAAAATAACACGCTTGAAGTTTCAGTTAAAATCATTCACAATCTTGGCGGCTAATTTTTATTTATTTTATTGTGCGTTTATTATTTTTATTTATTGTATTGTACATTTAATATTTTTTAAATACATTTTTTAAGCTAAACTCATTGTATTCATAAATAAACCTTATCAAAGATATCAAACATCCAAAACTCCAAATAATGAAAACTCCTCTAAAGTGCGTTAATGTTAATCCTTTTTCAGTTCGCGAATCGGAATAAAATTTTAAAGCATTCTGTTTACTCATTTTTTCAAAGTGAATAACTGCCTAAAATGTAATTTTATTATTACTAATATTTTAATTTGACTTCTAAGGCCGGATTTTGTTTGTTGGTGCCGAGTTTTATGAACTCGCCAAAACCTCATCATTTTCCGCCAAGTCATCATTATTTACATTTGTTCTCTTCGCCTGAATAATGACATTTTGGCGAGTTTTATAATCCGCCGTAAAAACAAAATCCCACCTCTGATTCCCAGTAGATGTTCAGGCCTGCCTGTTGTGCTTCAAGTATAAATTTATTGAGTGGTTCCAGTAGATTCGAATTTTTTCTTAGTATAATTGGACACATTGCGTAGTATAAATCTTTTTTCATAATTTTTAACGATTTTAACCACTTTATTTTTATGTATTTTCCAATGGCGAAGTAACCTTTAAAAAATTAATTTGTCAATATGCAGATTTTTTCCAATCGAATTTATTTTACCTGAAGGCAAACGTTCAACAGCAAATCCCAAATGAGGGCCCAAAGACATATTTGTAGCTTTTACTTCTATAAACTTATTAATAACCTTTCGATAAGTTGGCTTAAAAATATGATATAAATTTCGAGAATAACGTAAAAAAAGTCATAGATACCGTTAAATCATCAATTATACTGTCGATCCATGCCCCATATTGGGTACCACACCATTCATAATCACTTGATGCAAGTTCTTCAACTGTATTAACTGAACCTGTATAACTTTTACAATCGAATTATGAATTTGAATACAAATAAAACTAATAAAAATATTAAATTTAATATGTATTATATTATTATACCTTGGTACTATAAGAGTACTTGATAATTTTCCAGAAAATATAATACATAAAACCATCTCAAGCCAAATTAGAAGCCACAAAAAGGTTTTTATTGGATATTTTTTATCAGTGGGAGCCTCTTCGCTTAAAAAGATTTTTGTGATATCAAAGCTAGAATCTAGAAGTAGTGACGGTATCGAGACGTTGCTGTAACTTAAAGAGTTTTTGTTTCGATGGTATACTGTTTATTCTTCAAACAATTATACAGACTGTCTTAGAATTTACGTAACGATTTGTGTCGCAAAATGGTATAAATGGTGTTAGCTTCCAACAAGAAAGTAACGTTTAAAAGCGCAATTAGCGATTAAAATTAATTTTTTCTGGAAAAAATGACGTCAAAAGTAGGTTAGCACAAAGCGGCGTATCCTTGGTGATAATTAGCAATTAACCTATTTGTGACGTCCTTTAGCTTGAAAGGCCAATTCTTTAAAATTGGAAATTACACGACTTGTATCATTACGTAAAACCAGCACATTGTGTATACCTTCTTTTGTATTTGAAACTCCCTAAAAGTCGATATAAAAATAAGACGAGTGAAGCTAGTAAAAAGGTTGTTATGATACAAATTTGAAGAACAAACGAGTAATACGGTAGTAAAGCCGTCCAACCAATAAAAATCCTAAACAAAAAAAATAATTATTTTATAATAAACTATATTTTAAGTACAATACTTTGGTGCTGGTAAAAGGCAGGTAACTCCACTTCGTATGAAGGTATGTGAAAAATCAAAATACTTGTATTTAGACGACCAAAGAAATATTGCAGCTAAAAACAAGACTAATAAGAGGCAATTATTTAATTAATTAATTTTGTTTACAAAAACCAATTTCAGCTTTATCCAAAACAGCTCCAAATACACCAACTCCTGTGTTGTTTTCAAAAACATTACCCCATTCTTCGGCATCATTTACTATAAGTTCCAAACTTCGATTTTGATTCTTTGAAAATTCTTTTATCAATCTTAATTCACTGCCAATTGAAAGTCCTTTAAATGAAATAATATCGTATATTTTATTAAAAAAAGGAATTACTTTTGATGTTAAATTATTTTCATCCAAAAATAATTTTTTTCCTACTCGAAAACGGGAACCACCAATTTCATGATTCTTTTTTTAATTTAATGCTCTGTGGTATTTTAAATTAATTTTTAGAGTCTCAATAGCCGTTTGACATTTGAGCTAATTCGTGTGTGAATTCGCGTGACCCACTCGCGCGCTTAAAATTACAAATAGCATACACATTTTACGGTTGTATATCGACAATACACTTTCATCGACATAGCCTTTTCATCGAATGCAATTTCATCGACCGTCCGTTGAAACGTCCTTGTCGAAGAAGAAGAGGTTTGTCAATGAAAAGGAAGTGTCAACGAAACGGTTGTCGATGAAAAGGTAATGTCGATGAAAAGGTAGTGTCGATTAAAAGGTACTGTCGATGAAAAGGTAATGTCAAGGTACTGTCGATGCAACGGTTGTCGATGTAAAGATAATGTCGATGAAACGTCCTTGTCGAAGAAAATGTTTGTCGATGAAACGTCCTTGACGATGTAAAGGTAGTGTCGGTGAAACGGTTGTCGATGAAAAAGTAGTGTTGATGAAAAGTTCTTGTCGAAGGAAAGGTTTGTCGATGAAAAGCTAATGTCGATGAAACGTCTGTGTCGATGAAAAAGTAGTGTCGATGAAACATCCTTGTCGAAGAAAAGATAGTGTCGACGAAATGATTGACGATGAAAAGGTAATGTCGATGAAACGTCCGAGTCGATGAATTGGTCGTGTCGATGAAACGGTCGTGCTGATGTAAAGGCCATGTCGATGAAACAGTTGTGTCGATAACTATAGGAATTTTTGTCCCTTAAGCAGGGATTCTAACCGAACCGTTTTATTAACCGAAATTCGGTTAAAACCGTTTTATTTGGACTAACCGTAACCGAAACCGTTTTTAGAAATTTTTAAACACCGTAACCGAACCCAGTTCGTAACTGATTTTTAACCGATTTCTAACCGTTTACTAACCGGTTTTTAACCGATTTTTAACCGTTTTACTAACCGGTTTTTATCCGTTTAACTATAGGTTTTACAATCAAAATTAAAAAAAATAGGTAAAACACTTTTTTTAACCGTAACCGAAACCGTTTTTTTCGGTTAACCGAAACCGTTTTTTTTTTGGTTAACCGAAACCAAAACCGAAATCGTTTTTTGAAATTTTTAAAAACCGTAACCGAAACCGTTTTTAGAATAAAATTTTAACCGAAACCGTTTTGAAAATTTAAACGGTTGGAATACCTGCCCTTAAGCAAAATATTCCAAGGGCCCCCTTTAATAATAACTACTTAAAAGTTGTTTTAGCGTTTAGCTACTAGTTTTTTATTTATAAAACGAAGTCTCTAAAACGTTTAGTAAAAAAATATGAATTTTTATACAGGGTGACTCGGAAGGAGTGCGTTAAACTTTGAGACTGTAACCTACAATTACTACAAGGTAAAAAACGAAAATGTTGTTATCCAATTTTTATTAGTTTTCGAGTTATAGCTTTTAAAAATTAAAGTTGGCAATAATACTTGCATAACTATTTTCTTGGACCATGGATTGGTCAAGGTGGTTTTATCTTGCCCTCAAGGTTCTCAGACCTTCAGTCATTCGATTTTTGCTAGAAGAACTTGTTAAAAAGGATCCACTAATTCGACGTATTTTGAATGTTGCAGCTCTAATAAAAAAAACTATTCGAACTTAAAAGGACAATGGATAGTGTTCATAGAAGAAGGTAAAAATGTTTATAGACACGTGGGAATATCTTTAAAAATGTTCCAAGAATTAAAAATAAGTTAAATGTGCTGCTACACCTAAGCCTACTTAAATTTATAAAACCTCATAACTTGAAAACCAATAAAAAGTTTGACGCACTCCTCTCGGCTCACCCTGTATAATCATAATATGAGACACTATAACGTGTATTATTTGAAAATTCAGATTTCACTTGATATTCAAAATTTATAAACAAAATTTTGTATATCGCTAGGTTTACAAAGATTATTAATATTATAAGCATTTTATATTTCAAGCACATCAATTTACGAAGCTCTACCTGTAAATTCAATGTAAAAAGGTATGTTTTAATCATAAAAATGAAAAAAAATGTTTTATTAAAAATATTAAATATTATTTTGCGCGTTTTTTGGAGAAATTTGGAGCAAATTTGTTCGGAAACCCAAGTTTAAAATAAAGAAACGTCTAATTTTTATAATATATGAATAAAAGTAGCCTATTCGTTTTTTTAGGATAAAAACAGAGACTCATAACTGTCGAGCATAACTTACTTTTCCTTATATTATCACTTGACCGGTTTCGACCTAAGGTCGTAAAGTCATCTTCAGAAGTGAACGTCAATGAAACTTTAGAAAAACAAGATGAAAAACATTAAAGAAGTACCTATAGTCATTTTGTTGCATATTTCTTGAAGTTTTAAAAAAGTTTTGAAATTTAAACTAAAAAGAGGTGATGCATGTGAAACTTTCATGAAGTAATAAATAAAGGCAAGTTAGGGAAAGAATTTTAATTTTCCACTTTACAAGTATGAATGACTCATTCATATTTCGTCAAAGTTTTACATGCATCGCCTCATTTAAGTTTAAATGTCAACATTTAAAAAAAATCCATCCAAATACTTCAAGAAATGTTCAACAAAATCGTACACGTCTGAAGATGACTTAGGTCGAAACCGGTCAACTGATAATATGAAGAAAATTTCAGTTATGAGTGTCTCTCTTTTTATCACACAACCTTATAAACAATCAACCATTCTATGAATATTCGTTTTTTGTTCTTTGAATTTTTTGTATTTGAAAATCATGAATATTTTGTATAAAGTTGCAAATTAAAAAAAATATTTTGAGTCCTGAGGGAGGGTGAAATCGGCCCCCCAAGTCCACCGACCCTTATGCGTTGCTTTTGTGTATTCTTTTTTTTAATAAAATTCCTAAACTTTCGGATATTTTGAAAAAAATAATATTCATCGTCTACACAAGTAATTTTCTAAGATGGCAATACCGAGTTGAGTTTCTAAAGTGTTATAGAATCCCATAACTTCTTAATATAGCATCTACTTGACAAACTAATATGCTTACGAAGTTTTCTTAAAATTCTTAGAAGAAAACACTGATTCCAAATATGTGTAATTCTAATATGGCCGCCTTAAGAAAAAACAAAATTTAGGTTATTTCCAGGCAATCTACTGGCTTAAGAAAAAATCTGATTACCTCATTCAATTTTGGATAAAACAAAACTGCCTCTATGTTGTTAACAAAGTTTTTTGGTACATTTTTCGAAACGAAATTTTGGTACAGCCTATACAATAAAGAAGTTACAGTCATATTTTGAAAATGGCACTTTTGGACATACCATTGGACATACAAATATGCACTACTTTTTCCACTTAACCGACTTTTATCTCCAATAATAACAAAGATACCCCCAGAGTCCAAAGTCAAATGGGACACCCCGTATAAATGAAGGTAACAGTTTCAAAGGTTTGAGAAAAATACGAACAAGTTATAGAAAATTAGGTAACCGTAATGGGTCTTATCTTGGAGAAAATTTTCAAAATCTAAAAAAAATATTTTCTTTTACTTTTGTCTTTGTCATTTTTTTAAAACATTTAACAACTTTTTTTGGACTATTGTTGATACCAATTGAAAAGGATGGTTTTAGCTTTCTAATGATATTTTTTTTAATCCTTACGCACATTTGGTTTTAATAATGTACTTACCATTTTCGTGATTTTTGCCAAAAATTGATGATCTAAAATTCAAAAAACTAGCTACAAAACTAAAAAAGATGATCCCAATTCTTTGTATTCTCTCTCCATTTTTGCTCTAGTTTCTAACCCCGACATTTGGCGAATCACGAACAGAACATCCGTAAATAAATCAAAATCATCAATTTTAAGTGTTTTTTTTTTATAATTATTGTATTATTAGGGATTAAGGTGTCAAGGGATATCCAATTTGAGTTAGAAATTAAAAATTTTCGTTTCTATTTATATCCCTAATTTTTTTAAATCGAAAAATTGTTAATTTTTATACTAAACGATTTGTTTGTTTAAGGGAATTTGATGATATTTTGTGTTATCATACATTTCCATTCGGATGGTCTCTTAATTTTTGTTTTTTTTTGCGGAAACGTTTTTATTTAGAAACGGGCCTGAAAATGGCATCGGTATTTCGAAATAAAAAGTAACGTAGGCGTGCTATAGCAATTTTTTAACTCGCCCCAAAATTCATAAAATATTACTTAATTTAAAAATATACTTAAAACAAAATACGAATGCGCGAACTCTTCTATTATACCTTATTAACTTATTGTTAGCGTTGGAAAAAAAATTATTTCAATTCGTTTTTTTATAACTTTCATAAACGTCGATAATCGAACGATTTTTGTAAATTATCTGGGGGCATATTCTCGAACCACACGACACGATGTCTTATACGACTTTTATCATTCAAATGCAAAAGTAAAAATCTGTCGTCGTGTCGTACACGATATTGTGTATAGTGATTCCAGAACTTAACTTAACTTAAGTAAACAAAATATGAAGAAATTTATTGCCACAAAAGACTCTTCTGTGTACCAAAAAAATATTTTTAAACTTTTTACAGCTGTCCAAAAATTTCTTAAAATATTACTTAATTTTTGGAATGCTGTAAAAAGTTTAAAAATATATGTAAAACAACTTTTTGGTCTTTTTCGGAAAAAGACCAAAAAGTTGTTTTACATAATAATTTACATTAATCGGAACAAAACTTTCCACCTCAATCAATAGTTTAAAAATATACTTTTACTGCTACCGTATGAGTATTTGGTTTGACAAAAACAAAACAAGAAGAAATTCGCCATAAAACTCTTTTGTGTACCAAAAAAAGAAATTTTAAAAAAGCTTCAATAGAAAAAAAAATTATGAACAAAACCGCAAATATCAAGCGAATTTCAAAATCAAGCACTCACATTTGCCGACTATCCTCTTAAGATATTCGGCAAAATGTTTGAAAATCGTACTTTTCACTTGCAAACATTGATTTTTGGGCATTTGTAATCAAAAATCAATTTTTACTAGGGAAAAGTACGCTTTTCAAACATTTTGCCGATTATCTTCTTAAAGTAAAAAAGTTTATTTTTATTTAAAATTCATCTTTACGTGTGGTGTGTGAATTTACCTGGTATTGTATATGGACTGTAAGTAAAAGTAGCCGCTTTAAGAACTTTTCCATTATTTTTGTTTTTAAACAAATCATTTCCATACTTAAAACTTTGGTTTACAGCAAACCATTCATCTAGTAATACTAATTGGTTGCTCTTAAGAATTTCATCAAAATCGTAGGTGTATAAATTTAAAACGACTTCATCTTCATTAAAAAATTGTAGTTTCGAACAATTTTTTGAAAAAGTTGCTCTCACAAACAGCAAATCAATGAAATATGATAAATATTTTGAGGTAAGAAAATCAGGCATTTCATCTTCTTTTAATACAATTAAGTATTTTCGATATCCATAACCAGAAATTCCATCATTTTTAATTTTATGCTCCAATTTTTCAAAAACGTAACTGGTGTTCGTATTTATTAAGAAGCTATTGCAATGATTTTTTAAATTGTAATTTTCAACTTCTTCAGTTGATATTGAAATTCTTTGTATGTTTTTTATATTAATGCTCTCATCAGTTATAAAAACTGTACATGGGTTGTTATAAAAATATGTTTTTATTAAATAAGAGATTAGTATATTTACAGCACGGTGCATGTTGAGAATTGAAAATGTTTCTGATGTGAATAACATATTAAATATTTAAAGTGGACAAGGGTGAGCAAAGTGATTTCAATATATATCTATTATTCACACCTTAAATTTGCTGCTAATATATTTCGGGGTAAACTACGCTAATTTGTGTGATTATTATAATTTACTTCTATTATTTAGTATAATAGAATTTAGTAAATGCAACGTTGATGACTTTTATAATGGTCATTCTTTTTGATTTTTAATGTGATTATTAGGGATATCTAATCCTGTAATTTGAGTTATATTATATACAGGGTCATTAATAAAAAACGCTCATATTACCTATATGCGGGCTATTTTTTCATTCTAGATGACTTCTGGGGCGCAAGACGAGTTATAATTTTATTTGTATTTAATATAAACCTAAAATTTTTGGTTTAAATTGATAACATTATTACTAGTTTTAATCAGTTCTTTACTTAAGAACATTTCTCACTGCAGGCAGTAATTTCCAATAACTTCAGCATTGTTTGCCTGATATTATTTATTAGTCTGATATTTTAAATTTATTTATTTATTTAATATACAATTTAAACATGTATTATTGCGTAATAAATAAACTTTGTATTTATTTTTATAAATACTCATGTGGTGGAGCTATTATACATACATATTTATTAATTTATTCACATTAATTTATTAACCTATAATTATATCATTAATTTTTTAAAGCATTTATAGAAATTAATTTGTAACAAATTATAGCAAAATGCGTTACGTATTTTACTACACATTATTTTCACACGCAAAGTAATAACATATGAAATGTGTTCGCTTGTTTTATTGCTCTAATGATTAATTATCATTATAGGGTTTATTATTAAAAAAATAAGGGGCAGTTCCTAACCTAACCAAGATAAATTTTGACACCCGAGCTTGTTTTAAAAAAAAACTGTCTATTCAACTCACAAGTGATTATTTTTTGTGACACGTAAAACGTCAAAAAATATTAGCGACTATTCAACTCACAAGTGATTATTTTTTGTGACAAGTAAAACGTCAAAAATATCAGCGATTATTTTATGACGTTAATGTCAAATTTCAAAAAGTTTGAAGTTGGCTGTCAAATTTTGCACAAAAAAGTGGAAAATGTTCGTTAAATAGTCCCTTAAATATGCACTCTTGTTCAAATTATAAGTCGAATATTTTTCATACATTACCACTCATGTCATTTGGGGTTAAAAATCCCCCTCCTGCTACGCAGTCGGGGAATTAAAACTTAACCCCAAATGACATTCATGGTAATGACAGTGAAAAATATTCGACTCAAATTTGACCACTCGTGATATTACATATGATTATTTTGTGTCGTTAATGTTAAATTTCAATAAGTTTGAAGTTGACTGTCAAATTTTGCACAAAAAAGTGAACTGTTGGTTAAATAGTAAATAGTCCTTTAAGTATGCACTCTTGTTCAAATTATAAGTCGAATATTTTTCATACATTGCCATTCATGTCATATGGGGTTAAAAATTTAAACTTGGTGATGACAGTGAAAAATATTCGAGTTAAATTTGACCATTTGACCACTCGTGATATGACATATGAAAATATTATAATTTTTACTCTTGATATTTTTTTCCTTGATTTATTTTCATGTACACCGGGTGTCAACAAAACTAGGGCCACCCCTGTAATTTTTATATTTTTGAAAATAAAAAATTGAAATTTTACTATGTTATACGGCACAAGATAATAAAGCATTTATTGAACTAATAAAAAAAATCAATTTTACTTCCGGTTTCATGGGAAATGGTATCAATTTCCTTATTTTAAATGTAACACCCTATTTTTTTGTACTTATTATTAAATTATTATTGGTAAACTCCAACTATGTGACAAAAATATATTTTTTCTGAACTTTCAAAAAGGATTTTGAATTTTTTTATGGTAATTTTTTTTTAATAAAATTTATTAAAACTACTCTTAAAAACTTTAAATAGGTAAAATAAATTGTAAGTTATGAAATTCATTCGGGCGTTTTTAAGAAATTAATTTTTATAATTTTTAAAATGCGTTTTTTTTTAATATCTTTATTTTTCAAAAGGCATGATAGTGAAGCCATCCCCTATTTAAATAGAGGATTTTTTCCGATACCCAAGATGTAGTCGGAATCCTTAAGTTTACTTGCTTATTCATAAAAAGTTGATAAAATAAAAATATTAAAAAAAAATGAGTAAGTACACTTGAGAGGATAGCCGTTGTAATTTTGGTATAGGAGATTTTAATGTAAATTTTTGTCGATTTCAAAGACAAGGTACAGCCATATACTAAGCAAAAAAAGCAAAATCGGTTTTCACAAATCTTTTCTAGACATTTAATAGAATGTTGAGATTCCCTTTTATTTTTGTTTTTTATTTATTTGGGGTGATTTTTAAAAGTGAAAAAAAATTTCTAAATTTCTCAAAAACGGTCGAATAAATTTCATAATTTAATATTTATTTTACCTATTTAAATTATCTAAGAGTAATTTTAATAGATTTTATTAAAAAGAATTACTGAAAAAATCCAAAATATTTATTGAAAGTTCAGAAAATTTTTTTTTTGTCAAAAACACACTTGGAACTTACCAATATTTAATAATAAGTACAAAAAATAGGGTGTTACATTTAAAAATAAGAAAGTTGATGTCATTTCCGGCCAAACCGGAAGTGAAATTCAAATTTTTTTGTTAAATAAATGGTTTTATGCCATATAACATAATAAAACTTCAAATTTTTATTTTCATATATAAAGAAATTAAAAGATGGCCCTTGATTCGTGGACACCCGGTATAAAAACATATCTTTATTTATACATAGGGTGCATAAAAACGACCAACGAAGTAACCAAAGACGATATAATCAACGTTTTTTTAAGTGACAACATTAGTACAAGAAATTAATACCAAGAATAATTTTAGCCAATAATTCAAATATTTTTTTAATTATTGTAGGTAATTTTTTTAAAATTTTTATAAAAATCGGGGCCGGATTTAACGTTTGCGGGGCCGAGTGCAAAAATAAATGCGGGGCCAGGGTAAAAAAAATATTTATTATAATTTTATATTTTGTACACAATTATACAGGGTGTTCCGTTCGTGTTGTAATCGATTTAATCGACAATAAATAAAAAAGTAAAGGTCTATATATGCAGACAAATTTAACATTTAATTTAACATTTATCACTTATCATTTAAGAATAGTGTAGGATTTATGCATCCAGATTTAACACTTAATCTAAAGAAACGGAAATACGTGCTTCTATCAAAATTTAAAAGAAAAACAGGGAATTTCAACTAAATTTGTTTTAACGCATGCGCAGTTCATGTAAAATTTAACATGTAAGACCGAAGATAATATGAATATCACCAACTATTAAATCTTAAGTCTTAGTTCATAGTTCTTAAATCTGGTGCATAAACGGTCTCATTTAAACCAAGTACTTTATCTCTTAAATCATAGTCTTAAATCTTAAGTCGTAAATCTTAATTCTTAAATCTTAAATCTCTCTGCATAAATAGGCGTTAAGGGTCTATCTTTTATAGAGGTACAGCATTTTGAATTTTAGGTCACCAATTTTGGCAAAAATCACAAAACCGCTAATTACTTTTTAACCAATGTACACAGAATCAAAAGAAAATTCTCACTAGAAAGCTCTTTCAATTGGCAACAACAGTAATACAGGTTGATATAATGTTGAATAAAAAATCGCAAAGAAAAAATAAATACTTCTTTGTTCAGTTTTTGAAACTGTTTTCCAAAATAAAAATGTTTTTTTTTATTTTCTGAAAGTTCTCTTGATATTTACAACAAATCTAGGTAACATTTCCATCTCTTAGTATAGCTTTCTGATGCTACTCCTAGAAGAAGTATTCGGCCCTGATAGAAATTATAATATTTTTTTAGTTTTTTTAATTTAATTTTGTTTAATGATTAATTTTGGCGTTGTTTGTAATAGACCAAATTAATAAATAAGAAGGAATGTACAAAAAAATATCCAAGAAGTAAAAGGAATATTAGAAAATTAAAAAAAAATAATTTATAATATTCTTTAAAGAATTATAAGTAAAAATAGTATAAGTATAAAAAATGACTTTCATAAGTCGCCTATTTTGTACCACGTGCTCAATTTTAAAATACCATTAAATTTCTTGGTAACAGCCATTTTGAAATCAACCAACCAACTTTGAAAGGATACATATTCCAGTGCTATAAACGCATTTAGCCTCTGTTTTAAGTGCTTTAATAGCTTTCTTATAGATGCAAATAGAAGAAATACCTATTTGTTTTATTGGCTGTGAATTCTTGAGATTTTTTTTGAAGTTGCCCGTCATTTCTCCATTGTTTATGGGAAAAATATAAATCTTTTAAAATCTGATTAAAAATATTCCTTGTTTCGATTGATTCAAAATTACCGCAGACAGTAAATTGTTAAGAGGATCTGATCTGAAAATCCTTCTACAACTTTGGCATCACCTTTAATTTTGATTTTTTTTAGAAATTGACCTTCAAAACTGGTAAAAAATAATTGTGGCTCATCGCGTACCACTGGAACTTGGAACAAGTTTTTTTTAAATAAGACTAGGATAAGTCATAAGTCTTTTCGGAAACGATAAAACACAGTATTTATCTCTGGAAACTTGAACTGATCCTGTGTTTATATCGTTGTCGTCTGTGGTCCCAATAAAAGGAGTTTGGCTGATGTCTATCGAAAAAGTGAGCTGGATTCCTGAATTTCACCCGAGTGAATGTTAATCTCACCTTCCTCAAGCGCATTCGTCAAAATCTCACCGCCTGAACCAGGAGATTATGCGCATGCGCTCGAGGAAAGTGAGATTAACATTCAGAGAGATTTCAGGAATCGACGTCCTGGTAGACCAACTGTGCCTCTGGTTTTGTTGGAGACCGTTTCATTTTTATGCAGAATAATGCGAAGCCTCATACTGCGGAAATCGTTAGAGATTTGTGGTTAGAGCCATGGAGAGTTCATCGTGCAGCCTCGACCCCGACCTAAACCCCATGGAACATCTATGGGACGCAATCAAGTGAAGATTCGTGCGGCACGAATCGTGCCAGAGTTTCGGAGTTTACCACCATCCTAGAGTGCAGAGCTGAAGTCGAAGATAAATGGATGAATAACATCCCACAACAAAATAACACCTCAATATTTTTTGAACCGTATTGAATTAAAAAAAAGTTTTTACAAAAAATTATTCAATTTAAACAAGTTACTATTTAAATATACAGGGTGACCCAGATTTTACTTCCCAGGAAATATCTCAGTTATTTGAATAGATAAAAATATAAATCAAAAAGTGCTTTGAATGGCAGCACTTATACCTCATAATTTAATTCTAAGAAAAATATTTTTATTTACCACTCTTTAGACGACATCATCATCTTTTTTTTTCTTTAATGGGACACCCTATTTTTTATATTTGATATTGCATCTACAATTTATTCTAGAAACAGTGATATGCTACACTTACTATTGTAAGTACATTTTGTGAATAAAAAAATTAAAATATTGATCGAAGTAGTATGCAAAATTATTTATTTACTTTTTTTTAAGGAAGTTTTTTAAATCTAAACTAACTTAACTTAACCTAATCTAACCGAACCTAACTGTAAATTACAAATTTTGTTAAAAAAACTAAATAAATAATAATAATAATAATAATAATAATAATAAATCATTTATTGGTTTCAAAATTACATTATAAATAAATAAATACATATAACAATAGTAAGGTAGAAACCAAAAGGAACAGGATCAGCGAAGCTACCGAGATAGCGCTGTTTTTCATCAAGTCCTAACGAGATACTGTTAGATAATAGTGAAGTAGGATAATGATTAGTAAAGTACAGTGACGCAAACACGCTAAATCTAACAAAAAACTAGAGGTAGCTCTAAAAACATAAAAAATAATGCGTTAAATCAGCGAATAGGGATTAAAAGACTTATTGCTTTTGCTTGTGCAGTAACTGTGACCTTAAGTTTCTTTTAAACGAATATATTGAGTTAAATGAGAAATCGTACAAATTATAAAACGAAGCGATATTATAGGAAAAGCACCTTTTAAACAAAGTCGTGTGATGTTTAGGAATCCTAAGTAAATCTTTACGCCGAACATTCACATTGTGAACGTCAGTACGAAAGGTAAGTTTTTCAGTTAAGTATGGTGGGCAACGTGTTGCAATGATCTTGTAAAAATAACACCCCGAGTGCAATATACGACGATTCCTCATATTGAGCCAGTTTAGTTCGTTAATTTTATGGGAGATTCGTTCATACTTTCTTATGCCAAAGATCAGCCTAGCGCAGGAATTCTGAACCAATTGAATTCTTTTAGAAGTGTGTTCATCAATATAAAAAGTATAAAGTTGATCGCAGAAATTGAAGTTGGATAAGACAAGTGCTTCGGATAATATCTCTTTATTCTTCCTGCTGAGTAATTCCCGATTTAGGTATAAAGATTTAAGTGCTATAAATGATTTTTTAATAAGTTGTGATGTGTTTTCTCGGAATCGCAGATCAGTGTCAAGTAACACGCCAAGGTTTTTTGCGCAGTGGGAAAATTCTAGTACTGCACCGTCGAGATGGAGGTGCATATTCTGCTCTACGAATAATTTTTTGTTTTTAGGTCCGAACACAAGAACTTTAGTCTTTTTGGAATTTAGTAGGAGACTATGTTTTAGTGGAGTTAGTGGTTAACGCATTTAAGTCGTAATTAATTGAACTTTCAGCTTCACGCATTCTTTCAACAGGGAAACTTATAAAAATCTGAGAATCATCAGCGTAAAGATGATATTTACAGTGTTTAATGACTCTAAATAAATTGCTCGTATAGATTGAAAATAAAAGTGGTCCCAATATGGATCCTTGGGGAACCCCTGATGTAATTTGGGTTTCAGCAGAAAAAGTATCAGCGTGAAAAGTTCTCTGTCTTCTACCGGAGAGGAAAGAACTAATTAACGCGATGGCTGATTTATCAAAACCAGAATACTCCAAGATTGATGGCATCAGCTCATGGCTTATGGTATCAAAAGCTTTAGAGTAGTCTAACAGGATTAAAACTGTTACGAGATTTTTATCAGTTGCATTAACCAGTTCGTCAGTTATGCAATTTAGAGCGGAACAGCAGCTGTAGCCCGGTCGAAAACCTGATTGCACTTCAGGTAAAATACTAGGATGCTTATTTATAAAATTACGTATCTGACTTTCCATTAAGAATTCAAGCATCTTAGAGAGTGTAGGTAGTATACTGATCGGTCTTAGATCATTCAATGATTTGGGATTAGGAACCTTGGGTAATGGTATAACTAATGAGCTTTTCCATGAACTTGGAAAGTAATTAGAAGAAATGCAACTATTAATGATATGGACTAAATAATCTATTAGATGAGGATAAGATATTTCAAGCATTTTCGCATCAATTCCATCGGAACCACCTCTGCACGGTTTCATTCTTGATAGAAAATTAGAGATTTCTGAGGGAGAAGCTTGGTTAAACTTAAATCTATAATCAGTTGATAGTTTGCAGGTGTTTTCATAGAAGTGCATAAGTTCAGGACTAGCTGGAATTTGCTGTATATTTGAAAAAAAGTAATTAATATTTTCAACATTAGTTAATTCTGCTGGGAGTTTATTATTTCTTAGCTTACCTATACCCAAAGTTCTAAGATTATTCCATAGAGCTTTGTTACCTTTATTTCCATGACTGGTATTAAAATCTATATACGCCCGCTTTTCATCTCGAATGGCTTTAGTAGTTAAGTTACGTAGTTCCTTGTAATAACTGAAATGTTTGATTGCCTTGGACTTTTTATATTTAGATAGAGCTTGATCACGTAGCTTCATCATACACTTTATGTTATAGGTTATCCACGGTTTATGCGGCTTATAATGATTATATGTTGCTAAGGGTGCGTGAATATTAAATATGAATTTTAAGTTTTCACTAAAAAATTTGATTTTATCATCAACATGAATTATATCGAAAATCTGATACCACCGAATATCCAAAAGGTCACGAGTAAAATTATCAATATCAAAATTTTTGTAGTTACGCGTAGTGACGCTAGAGACAACAATGACTTCTTCTTCAAAATTAATTTTAGTTGTTACAAAGTTATGGTCACTTAACCCATGAGAATCTAAGACCTGCGTATCGGTAGCTCGAACATCCTCACCTGTTATTATTAAGTCTAACAGAGAATCCTTAGTAGGGGAAATCCGCGTAGGATTGTTAATGAGTTGTTTTAGGCTCAATGATTCCAATAAGGAAGAGAACTTTAAGAAGCGAGTATCCTTTAACGACAAGAAGTCGACGTTAAAATCACCCATGCATACAAACGTATTTTCTTCCAAGACAAAATGAGCAATATAGTTTTCAAATTTTTCCAAGAATTCATTAAAATTACCATTCGGTGGCCTGTACACCACACCCAAAGTTATTTTCTTAGTGCCCACATTAATTTCGACCCAGAGGCCTTCGAAAGACGTATCACTAAGCTGGCTTAATATTTTACTATTAAAACATTTTCTTATAAACAGTGCAACACCTCCCCCACGACTGCAACGATCGAGACGCAATAGATTGTATTCAGTGAAATTAAATAAATTATTTGGCAGCGAGTCGTTCAACCAAGTTTCACACAGGGCGACAACGTCATATTCGTTATTTGATACAAATTCAGCAAATAAGTCAAATTTACTGCACAATGATCTTATATTTAAATGGCACAATGAAAATTCTTCAATTCGCATATTTACAGACTGTTACAATACGATTATTATGATTGTGTTTGCTACCTCAAAAATATACAGACGACAGACACCAAAGCAAAAATAAGAAACAAAAATATTACGATTAAAAATTTATACGAAAAGCAGGCTAACTGCAGTATGCGCAGACAGCGTAGTTTTTAAATTAGAGTTGGAATTAAACTTATTATAAAATTACTACAAATCCACAAGCGGTCCCTGGCTAAATTAACCTATCAAAATCAGACTGAGTATTAATAACTATAACATTTTCACCAGAAGAAGCGAGAATCGTACCATTATTAGTCCACACTTTCTCTTTTCCAAACTTCTCAATCGCAAGCTTTAAAAGACCCATCCTCACAGCAGTAAGATCTTCTCTGATGACACCACCTGTACCTTTTAACTTCTTTTTGTTCTTATAGATATTTTGCCGAATATTATTATTATTTAGTTTGATGAGAATGCCGCGTGGAGATTTTATTTTCTGTCCAACATCTGGCCTTCCAACACGTTTGCAATGTTGAATTTGGGAACTTGAGATATTAATGTTTAATTTATCATTTAATAACTTAATAACAACTTCTTCACAGTTCTCATTAACTGCTTCTTTAATTCCATAGATTCGTAAAGAATTTTGTTTAAGATATTGCTCCACTTTATCAATTTTATCTTGAAGTTCATAATTTTCCTCTTCCAGTTCACTTATGCGTTTATCATATTTTTCCATTGCTTTGTTGAACATAACGTCCAATTTAACAGATAGAGTTGCAAAAATACGATCCGGAATTCTGGTAATTAGGGCCTCTTCAAGATCAGGTGTGAGTTTCACTTGATCAGCGTCAAGACGGTTGCTTCGAATAGATTGTCTACCTTTGGACCTTGTTGACGTCATATTGACACTACTAACTCGCGAACGAATACTAATTAATTAATGGTAACAAGTGTATCGGATAAATAAGTTGATAATATTCAATTAATCCAGCCAGAGCGCGAGCAACTTTACAAGCACATGGCGAACACGTCTGTACGCTACGAAATATATATAAATAATTTTGCATAATACATACAGGGTGATGATAAAGTTTTGAACTTTATTCATACCTGCCGTATTTAATTGTTTTGAGAAAATCGCTCGGACAGGTCAATTTTAGTTTTTAAAATGCCATCTCTTGATATAAAAAAAATATTAATGACGTCACTGGTGCTTTAACAATGACGTCATCAGCGATTTTTTTAAATGGAAGCCCCCACTTTTTTTACTCATTATCGATAGAATTTCATGTCACTTAAACAATGATATAAAAAACAATTAAATTTTTAAACAAATTTTTGAATAAAAAATCTTTTTAATTCCAAAAAGAAATTTTTATTTTAACGAAAAAGGTTTTATAATAATAAATTAAAATGAATTTGAACTTACCAATAATAACAAAAGAAAGAAAATGTTTAAATACTGCGCATTCTAATGCAAATGTAAAATGTTAAATGTATTTAACAAAATTTAATAAATAGTCTTGGAAAACTAATATTTTGATTCCATTTAAATGTAAGGAAATTTACAAAAAATAAAGTTTTTATCATTTATTGAAATCGGCCAAAATAAATCTTATACAGCATTCAAATTTTTCAAATTTAATAGTACAAATGTAACAATTTATTTATATCGCTTAAGTGTATTAATGTCTATCAAAAACCAGTCAAAAAACTGGGGGTTTCCATTTAAAAAATCGATGACGACGTCATTGCTAAATCACCAGTGACGTCATTAATATTTTTATTATACCAAGAGATAGGATTTTAAAAACTAAAATTGACTTGTCCGAGCGATTTTCTCAAAAAAAATAAATACTGCAGTTATGAATTAGGTACCAAACTTTATCATCACCCTGTACATACTACGATCAATATATTAATTTTTTTATTCACAAAATGTACTTAAAATACTAAGTGTGGCATATCACTGTTTCTAGAATAAATTGTAGATGCAATATGAATTATAAAAAATATGGTGTCCCATTAAAGACAAAAAATGATGATATGTTGCAATTTAAAAAAAGCAAAGTGATATACGGTTCCGGATAGTTCCGGAAAAATATAAGTATGGTTTGATAAGGTCTTTTAAAGAACAAGCAACTTTTATGAAAATATTTTTTTAATATTTTCCATAGTTTAGAATTTATTCGAAAAACAAAAAAAAATTGTTACTAAAGGTAAATAAAAATTATTGCATATTTTGAAGAATTTTATAAATTCTTTCTACAAATTCTAATTTTAAATCATACTTGTCCATATTTATACAAAATTCTTCAAAATATGCAATAATTTTTATTTACTTTTTTTAACATTTTTTTTTTGTTTTTCGAATAAATTCTAAACTATGGAAAATATTAAAATAATATTTTAATAAAAGTTATTTGTTTTTGAAAGACCCATCAAACCATACCAAATTCGACCTATGTTGCCTTTTAAAAAATCAAAGTTACCTCCGGTTCCGGATAGTTCCGGGTTGTTCCGGAAAAAAATAAGTTCACCAATGGATTCTTTAGGTTCACTTTGGTAGTAAAATTTTTTATTTCGGCCATGTACGATATCGCGTTCTCGAGATAAATGGGTGGCATGGGTGGTCTGAATCACCCTGTATATTTTTGGATTCTACGATTAATTTGAGTAAACTTTTTTATAATTTTTTTACAAAACTCATTGTTCTTAAATTTATTAACGATAGATCCGAAAATCTTGTTCAGCACCGTAGGGAAGTACTTTTGTGACTAACTTCATTATAGTATCTCATTCTGTGGTATTGCGCATCATATATTCATCTCTCTCTTTCGTTCTCTGTTTATTCTAGGGAATTTTGAAGTAAGTAACTTTTCAAATTCTTTTATTTCAAAACGGCTTTATATGCCTTGGTAAATTTTAATTACTTCCAGGCTTGTATAATTAGGTATAATGAGTGCTCAGATTGTAAAGAATTACAAACCAATATATTGGGCAACTGATGGTCAGAATAAAAATACTAGATGCATGGTGTCTCCTTATTCAGAAGAATTTAAACAAATTGAAAGAGATTTTGAAGCAGAAGGTTTGGACATTGATTATATTCAACGGGTTGAAGACTTAAAAAAATATGGACAATATTTATTAACGCAACAACGCTTAGCTGTTACTTATGAAGACATTGAATACTATAGAGTAGGTATATTAATAACTAAAAATTAATTATTTATTTAATGTAATTTTAGGTAAGAAAGTATGTACAAGTACATAAAGATGACGTTTCGGATGCCATTAGATTCAACTTAGACGAAAGAAGGTGTCACTGTACCTTCAAATTTAAAGATTTGGAGGACACTTATCCCGATTATATCTCAGCAATTTTAATTGTATCGGTCATAACTGATAAAAAATATAAAAGTAAGGTAAAACCAACAAAAGATGATGAGTTTTATATTGAATATGTTGTCCATTTAGATTAGGACAATGATTCAATTTGATGTTAAGTTTAAACCATGTTGTTTATGTTTGTGCCTAGGTAACTATATTATTCAATACGGCAGTGATAAAATATTCTCTTCAGAAGTTGGGAATTATTTTAAATTAGTGTTTTTTGTTTTAAAAATATATATAGTCGTTACATTCTTAAGTATTAATATTTTAACAATTTTAAGTTTTCAAATTTTAAATGTGACCAATGTTAAATTGTAATTTTTATATTCCAAAGATGTATGTATTTTTATAAACTTATGTATTCTACAATTAATATATTCAATAATAAATACAGACAATAACAAATATATTTCATGTACAATCATAAATAAATTTGTTTTATCTGAATGTAGACTTTTTAATTTTAAACCTATTTTATTAATCAGCTTTGCAGTCATTAAAAAATGCTGAAAACATTAACTGATGAACTTTTATCTGAATAAAGTTCACTTCTGAAAGTAAAACAATTTTTAGACGTTTCAAATTACAATTAGTAGTATTGTTATTATAATAAAAATCCCCTAGGCACTCTACTCTAGACCTTGAAATGTAATGATAAATCATCTTGAAATGTAATGGTGATATCTTCATAATAAGCTCATTAAATAATCTAATAAAAATAATGCTTTAGTCGAATATGCAGTTTTAAAAAGAATTAGTTGCAAAATTCGACACTCAACTTTGTTTAATTCTTGAAAATAAAGAAAGTAGACTATATTAATTAATTTTATAGGAAATTATCAGGTTTTAAGTTGCAAATTATTTACTATTTGCACTTAAATTTAATTTATTTACTTTATTACACCATAATATACAGACATTAGATTTCATCATTAATTTTTCTACTTTATTTAAGATTAGCTATCAGCTTTGCTTGAATTTTTATTTTGAATTTTGGAAAAAAAACTTAGGTTATGTTATTGTTTGACAACCACAGAATAACGAAATATAGATGGCGAGTAATGCGACGTTGCCATGTACCTCATGTACTTAACTCTTTAAAGTGTACAGGATGGTAATAAAGTTTAGGAACGGCCATTTCTTCTTTAATATTATAGTAGCTATTTTTGGTTTACTGGATTATGTCTACAGCTTTCATACATTATTATTTTAAAATAATTCCATCTAATTTAGAGGATAAAAACTTCATTCCACTTTTATGGTGTTTCGTTGCAAATTATCAACCAATAAGTGATAATTAACCCTACACTGCGCATTGTAGATAATTTGATACAACAACATTTAAACGCATAAGCTTAGAAAAGAGAACAAAATTTTCCTATAGTGACTCTTGTAGACATTCAGATACACCTTTATGTACGCTTTGCGTATGGTTGCTTCATGCATTTTCCTCGCGCGCGCCTACTTGACGTTATTTCTGTTGTGTATAAGTGACATGTAAGGTTATTCGATAAACACGTGCTTTTAAATGTGATAAAAATCTGTTTATTCAGCATAACATTCAAGAGTGTGTAACGTAATTCGTATTTATAAGGTTAGTATACAATATCCTAACATTAAAATTTCTACAACCTATGTATTTTTGCGAAAAAAAAGTTATTTTATGAGATGTATCAGATCTGATACAATGTGCTTGAGTGAACCTTTTTTATTATAGGTGAAATAATACCGATATGGATACTAAAAGGAAGAAACCACTGACAGACCAAGAATTAGAAGAAATAATTGCTCATCTATCAGATAGTGAAGATGATTTCGACAATGAGGAGAGTGACGAAGAAGCAGATCTGAATGAAATGAGAAATTCTATACTGACAATGTCTATTGAATTCGCGGACGGTGTTCTGTTACAAAATGATGTCAATGATACTGAGGAGGAAGTTCGAGGGAGTAGAGAAGTCGATGAAGGGTCAGAAGAAGAACACGAAAACCAGGATACTGGAGAGAATGGGGATTTGGAGCAGTTTATGAGGAATCCCAAGAAAGAAGCAAAGGAGCTGAAATAAAAGTATAAGAATATTTTATGGCGGAAAAAAAATTTGATACTCAGTAGCGACGCTGTAACTTTTCGTGGAAGCATAAATCTTCCACCCGATATTCAAAATCTGTGTACTCCTTTATCTTTTTTCAAGTATTTCTTTGATAAGGAGCTCATGTCGCTAATAGTGGACGAATCAAATTTGTTTTCTGTAGAAAAAGATGCCAGTAGGCCTGCCAATATAACAGAGCAGGATATAAACCAATTTCTTGGTATTTGTATATATATGTCTTTGGTGAAAATGCCTAATGTCAGAAGTTATTGGTCATCCACGCTGGGTTTCGACAAGATTAGGGAAACCATGAGCTATAACAAATTTGTAAAAATCAGGCGTTTTCTACATTTCAATAAAAATTCAGAGATGAAACCAAGGGATCATCCCAATCATGACCGGGTACACAAATTACGACCTGTCATAAATAAATTGAATGATAGGTTTCAATCTGTTCCACTGCAACAATATCTATGTGTTGATGAACAGTTGTGTGCTACTAAGGGCAGACACTACATAAAACAATATTTACCTGCAAAGCCTCATAAATGGGGATACAAACTGTATGTACTTTGCGGAACAGATGGGTTTTCATATAAATTCGAAATATTTACTGGCGATGAAAATAATCCAAAGTACAGAGATCCAAATGAACCTGATTTAGGATCAAGTGCCAACATCGTCGTGCGTTTATGCAGAAATGTACCTCACAATCAAAATTACAGGTTATATTTCGATAATTTTTACTCGTCAATTCCGTTTACTTGGCTAAGTGTGGAATACTTTGCCTTGGTACTGTGAGAAGACCGAGAATTCCAAACTGCAAACTGCCCAGTGAGAAAGAAATGGCAAAAGAGAAACGTGGAGTTCCCAAGAATTCGTGGCCGATATTGAAGGTGTAGAAATCTCATCTGTAGTATGGAAAGATAATAAAATAGTCACACTCATATCATCATTCACTGGACAATTACCCTTGTCACAAGTAAAGCGCTTCGACAAGAAAGTCAAGAAGCAGGTCGATATCCCCTGCCCCAACCTCGTGAAAGAATACAACAGACACATGGGTGGTGTTGACTTACTCGATGGATTGATCGGACGTTACAAAATAAGAATGCGTACTAAGAAATGGTACTTGCGTTTATTCTATCATCTTGTCGACATGACCATAATAAATTCCTGGTTATTATACAGAAAAATCAGCACTGATCGATTGGAAAAGTATTTACCCTTAGCAGAATTCCGTGCTGAAATTGCGTATTGTTTATGTAATCAGGCAAATCCGTCTACCACTAAAAGAGGGCGGCCAAGTGACCTCGAAAAAAGCATTCAAGAAAAAAAGAAACGCTCTGCAACGACGGCCTATATATCACCAAAAGATGTGCGACAGGATTCCTGCAGTCATTGGCCAATCCATGATCAAACGAGGCAACGATGTAAACTTCCCGGATGTAATTCATTTTCTTTAATAAAAAGCTCAAAATGTAGTGTGCACTTGTGTCTTAACAAAAATAATAATTGTTTTCTGAAATTCCATACCTCTTAGGATACTATAAGAGTAGTACCGTCAGGGTACTACTACAGCGCAATGTAGCATATCTGATACGTGTAATTTTTTTGCAATAAAAACAAAAATATTAAAAAAAGTTTTTTTTTATTATTTTTCCCATATTTACAGGCAAAAACCACATATGAAACATATTTTTTCGGTAAAAAAAAAATTGCGCAGTGTAGGGTTAATACGGACCGCTATAGCACGCGTGAATTAAAGAAGAAAAATCTTGAAAATCATGAAATTGGCCATTACCGATCTATCTCAAGTTTTTCTTGTCGAATTTTCAAATTAATTAAATTACAACTATCTTGCAATTTTATGCACTATTAATTATAAGCGATCAAAGGAATTTTTATAATATTTTCTATACATTCTGGATTATTTTACTCTTGTTCAGGTTTAGTAGAGTGCCATATAATTCTAGATTAATTACTACAATCATTTTTATTTGTTGTTTGCCTAACCAGCTGGTTCAGACCACTAGACACTCCCATATTGTATCTTACCTTTATACAGGGTGTCTCAGACCACCCGTCCACCCCTTTTATTTTGAGAATGCCTTGTCGTACATGGCTAAAATAAAAATATATTACCAAAGCAAATCCGAAGAATGTATTTGTGCACTTATTTTGTTCGAGAATAATCCGGAAGTGCCCGGAACCGGAAGTAACTTTAGATTTTTAAACGGCAACATAGGTCGAGTATGGTATCGTTTGAAAGGTCTTTTACAAAGAAACAACTTTTATTGAAATATTTTTTTAATATTTTTCATAATTAACAAATTAAACGAAAAACAAAAGCAAACAAGTGACAAATGGTTTCTTAAATTATGGAAAAATTAAAACACTACCATCATCCTCAATGGGTAAGGGTAGAGGCAATTATAATTTTTTAAATGGCAACATGTATTTTTGGCTTCGCTTGTTAAAAATAATCAACTTTTTAGGTTATGTATTTACCTTAATTCAAAAAATAAAAAAAAGTTGATTATTTTTAACGAATAAAGCGATAAACGCAAAAAAGAGTTTCAATTTATAAAATCTCTCTCTTGCCCATTTGCGGATGATGGTAACGATTTAATTTTTCCATAATTTAAGAGACCAATGGTCACTTGTTTGCATATTTTTTTTTCGTTTAATTTGTTAATTATGCAAGATATTACAAAGATATTTTAATAAACGTTATTTCTTTTTAAAAGACCTTTCAAACTATACTATACTCCGCCTATGTTGCCATTTAAAAATCGAAAGTTACTTCTGGTTTTGGGTACTTCCGGATTGTTCCGGAAAAAAATAAGTGCACCAATGGATTCTTCGGGTTTGCTTTGCTAATAATTTTTTTTTATTTCAGCCTTGTACGACAAGGCGTTCTCAAAATAAAAGGGGTGGACGGGTGGTCTGAGACACCCTGTAGTTAAAGCTACATAGGGCTTCATTACCTACCGATTTGCTGCTCGGAACGTGGATTCCTGAAATCCGACGCAGTAAATGTTAAATTCACCTTCCTCCAGCGCATGCGCAAGCTTTCACTTGTGAATCTTGATTCGCCTGGTTCAGACCAAGTGAATTTGGATTCGCTGATGTGATTTTGACGCATGCGCTTCGAGGAAGGTGAATTTAACATTCACTGGGTGAGATTTCAGGAATCCACGTCCTGGCTATTTCTAATTTCTAGATATATCACTAATACACTGGTGTAAAGGAGGCTGTAAGGGTGGTTTCTGATAAGGTTGTCGAATCACTGGAGCGTGCTGACCTGTTGATTGTCATCATTAACCAGAAGTTGCTGATGCTATGTTAATGGAGCTAGTATAGTGTTTGGTTTATGGTTTATGGCTGAACTGTTAATTGTCATTCTTAACCTGAAGTTGCTGCTATGATGTTATTGGAGCTTTATATGTATTATATGGGTTATGGGTTATGGCTAGCCACAACATCCATCATCTTGGTTGAGAAAACGCGAGGTGGGATTTTGTTTCTATCTTGATATTTATCAAGCTTGATAAAACTCAATAGGGGGGTTATTCTCGAATCATTCGACACAACATCGTATACGATATGACGAGGACAGACTTTTATTTTTTAATTTGAATGAGAAGGATAGAATGATAAAAGTCATATACGACGTCATGTCGTGTGATTCGAGAATAACCCCATATTGAGTTTTATCAAGCTTGATAAATATCAATATAGAAACAAAATCCCACCTCTGAAGCGATTTCGAATGGCTTTGGTTCATGTTTGGTTTTTAGATTGGTCTATCATATTTCGAACAACCACATTCGGATGATTAATTTTTGACATCCTAGATCGTTCGGTTCTAACCAATTTAAGCTTGGTTAACCGAAATATGAACCGTGGTCGGAAGCACGGTTCGATCTTTGGTTATTCGCTCCATCTCTTTCGAATGAAGAAGCTGTCAAATTTTTTATTAACCGCTAACTAACCAAAGAAGCGATTCGAAATCTTATTTTTAAAGGAGCCGATAGAGCGAATTTCTTTCATTTAGTTTAACTACTTGTAGTTATTAGTAGCTAATGCGCCTGTGTGTTTTTATCTGCCTGTCTAGCATTAATTTACCTGGTTACTTCATTACGTCGTAACCTTTTTATTCAGCTAATTAGTTAAAGGAACTTGTAACTACAATCATTATCAATATTTGAGTATATAATCTTGAACTCGGGCTCTGCAGCCATATTTAATTGTGATAGTTCTTATATTTTAGTACTTAATAAATAATTATATTTACGGCCGGTTTATTCACCTTCCAATTATGGCCGCATTCCACTAATGAACAATAAAGCCCACGACCACGACCGCAAAACTTTCCCCTTCCACTAGCTCAAAACTTCACCATGCAACAAACAACCACAGAAACCCACGAATAAATACGGTCGTTGTGAGCATCTTGCGGTGCACGAAAGAAAAAGTCGCGGTCTTATATAGAACGACTTTGCGGTCGTCGTGGGCTTTGCGCGTCTTTAGTGGAACGCGCCCAAAGTATTCAGTAGTGTTACTAGGAATTTATTTACATGTAAAAGTGATCAGTAAATTAAACTATTCAATATACTCAATTTACTGGAAGGTTTTTACTATTGGAAGGTGAATAAATAGTTATTTTTATGTATAAATATGTATAATACAGAGTGTCCCAGGAGAAATCGAAAAAAAAAATAGGCCACCTAGGTCTCCACCTTTAGATTTTTGTCACTGGGGATGGATGAAATCAGACGTCTACAAAGTAAAACTGAACATTGAACACAAGAGATGAACTAATTGTTCGCATTAGAAATAGTGCAGCTCTCATCAAGGAACGACAAGACGACCTCAGAAGAGCTACTCGTAATGTTATTAAGAGAGCTAGAAAGTGTGTTGAAGAAGGTGGTGGCATTTTAGAAATTCTTTTATGATCTCCGTAACCATGGAGAATCGGACAAATATTTATTTGAACTTTTTTACTTAAAATATTTCATACTATCACCTGCTAATTTTTTTTCGATTCCTCCTGGGACACCCTGTATATGTATATATAGGGTGAGTTTAAAATAACGCATAAATATCATAACTATCTTAAGGCATGCTCGTTTCATTCCCCGGTTCTGATTTTGGTTGGTTCGGGTTGACATTAAATTGACAGCTTCTTTGACACTGGTTATACTTATGACATACAAATATGACGTCATTTTAAAACCGAAACGAGCAGGCTGGTTAACCAAAATCGAAAAAAATTAAAAAGTTATTACTTGTCCTTCTAATGGATGAAATTAAAGCAAAAATTACTGTTCCATTAAATATGTCCAATAATGGAATTAATTCTAATTAAATATTTGATGGGATACTGGTCAATATTAGAAAATTTTCATAATTCTCCTCGAAATACACAACTTTATCGATAATAATAAATTTTAAAGCTTCTATTCTTTATATATTTTTTTCTATTTTGGTGCGTGACTAGTCGCTAGTAACACATTGACAGCAGTGCGTTACTAGCCAGTACCTCACTGCTATCGGTTCGATACTGAGTAGTAAATTTTATTTTTCGAAGTTGGTAGCACTGAAGTTTATTGATTTTAAAGTGGCAGTTGCCAAGCGATTTACAGGTTATTTGATGATTTGACAAACCTGACATTAGAGTTGCCAACTACCAAAAAAGTTACTAAAATTGAAAACTATAATATTTTATTTTAAATAGATAAAAAGGCGCAAAATAGAAAAAATAGTATAAAAAACTCGTTTCATAAGTCGATAGTAGCACTTGTTCATTAAAATACTCGTCGCTACGCGACTCGTATTTTAAAATTGAACGCGTGCTACAATATGCGACTTATGAAACTCGGAACCGGGGCCCTCGACGCTGGTTATAAAAATCTGAGGTCGGATTTTGTTTGTTGGCGAGTTTTATGAACTCGCCAAAACGTCATCATTTTCCGACAATTCGTCATTATTTACATTGTTCTCTTCGCCTGAATGATGACGTTTTGGCGAGTTTTAGAATACGCTGTGGAAACAAAATCCCACCTCTGTAACCGATTGGTCGCAGTGACGTCATTGTTTTGAATCGAGCACGATCGGTAAGTTTTGGTTGTCCTTGAAGTAGAACCAAGAGGTTACCAAAGTGAAACGAGCACGCCTTTATTTTTTGGAATTTTAAAAAACGGTAAAGGTGTGTTTTGCTACGTTGCTTGCCACTTTACTGCACGTTGCTAAGCAAAGTATTCTGCTCGACGATTTCGTCGTCCAAGGGCGCGTTCCAGTAATGAACACTAAAGCCCACGACCACGACCACAAAATTTTCCCGTTCCACTAGCTCAAAAGGTGACCATTCAACAAACAACCACGGAAACCCACGAATAAATACGGTCGTTGTGAGCTTCTTGCGGTCGCCATCGATGCTCGAAAGAAAAAATCGCAGTCTTAAGTAGAACGATTTTGCGGTCGTCGTGGGCTTTAGTGTTCATTACTGGAACGCGCCCCAAATCGTCGCTAGCAAAGCGCAAAGCACACCTTAAAAGACGTCTGCTCTTAAAAAACTTTATTTTTAACTCAACAAAAAACGTCATCATTTTTTTAAGTGGATTGGTATGGCTTTCATATCATAAAACAGTACCTTATTAAGAGTGTTTTACAACGGTACCAAAAAGTTTAAACTAATGCCATCAAGATGTCATTAAAAAAAAATTATAAAATTTCACCTTAAAGGATAGTTTAAAGTAACGGATTTATATTGTTTATAATAAATGATTTTTCCACACGACTCTGTAATGTTTGGCTAATTTCTCCTAGATAAGATTTTTCCCCTTGGGTTGTCTTGTGAAATTTTCCTGTTCAATTTAATTCTTTAGGTAGCACTTTTAGACTGAACGTTAAGCTCGACATTGTTAATTTTTATTTTAATCCCGCCCTCATAGTTAAATGCAACTCATTTGCATTTTTTAATTTATTTGGTTTCATATACCGGGTGCCTGCTAAGAGGTATTCCGCATTCCGTACCGTTTCGTCGCCGTGTTTTGCCGCATCCCATAGTGCCCCAATTAACCGCCCCTATACTCGATACAACTCACCCCTATTAGGAAATACTACATTTAGTTTGAATTTCCCGCTTACTTATTAAGGCGCGTACACATCTGGTGAGATTATACTCAGGGGCGGATTTAGTGGGAGGCTAAATAACCTAAAGCCTACTGCGGCAAATTCTTGGACGCCGGCAAAATTTGGAGAGAATTATCTGTTTTAAGATTGAATACATATTTTTTGTATGATCCCGGTCCTATAAAAGATCTTTTTTTGCTCTACGACTGTGCAGAAAAATGTATCAGCCTACCTGCGGCAAAATCGGATATCCGCCACTGCTCATACTCGAACGAGGCAGGGCGAGGCAATGCTTTTTTTCCTTATCTGTTTCTGCATCGTCATTGGGTGGAGTCACCATTCGTATCGTTTTAAATTTTTTACATTGAATCAATCAAGCTCTCTTATACTGTTCTTCTCTCTGGGTTAAAAATCTGTAAGTGTGATTACATGTGACACCTCTACAGTGAGATTAAGACACATTTGGAGGCCCTAGGCATTTTTTTTAAATTATTTTCTTCAAACTGGTAAACGGGGCCCTTTAATTGTCGACAAGACTACGTTGTATATGCTTAATCCGCCAATCCACCTCTACTCACTTTGCACAATCAAATTGTCTTTCAACCAATCCAATGGCACGCAGAACCTAGGACCCAAATTTTCTGAAAAAGTTAGATGACTTGTGACTTGGTTCGCAGCAGTATCTCTACAAGTTCTGGAGGAAAAATCTTTTATGGTCGATGGCCATTGGAAGACCTGATATCTTTTAGGTGAAGCATTTTGCTTTTAGCCAAAACGTAATTTTTCAGTGTTTTCGGGTTTGGGTCAAAACTTTTTGGGAAGCTAAAATGAAAATATTACGTTGTGACGAGGCAAAGATTTCGTCTAACATAGTTAAAAACCTTTTTTTAGCGAAGCGAAAAATTGAAAACATGACACTTTGGCTGCTGAGATATTAATCGGCAGATTCTGGTCAAAATTAAAGACCCTTTAGTGTATTTTTGATCCCAAAAATTAAGTAAAATTTTAAGAAAATTTTGGGATGCTGTAAAAAGTTAAAAAAATTACCTAAAACAAAAAACGAAACGGGAAAGTCTTCTTTTGTACTTTAACTTATTGCTAGCGTTGGAAAAATAATCTTATTTTAATTAGTTTTTTATCTGTGTGGAGAACGCCGCTAAACGAACGTATTTTGTGAAGATCCCTTTTTACTGCTGCCCTATGATTATTTAGTTTGACTTACAAAAACAAATAAAGAAAAAAAATGGTAGCCACAGGACTCTTCTGTGAACAAAAAAAAGAAATTTTAAAATAGCTTCAATGGAAAAATATTACGAGCAAAACCGCAAATATCAAGCGAATTTCAAAATCAAGCGCTCACATTTGCCGACTATCCTCTTAAGGACTGTAGGATTTGCACCTATTTTTTACAATCAAATTTTTTTAAAGATAAATTAAGTAAAAATTTGAAAAAGCTCCTTTAGTTCGGTACAAACCTAAAAGTCTTTTGTATCAGCGTTTATGGTGCTGATTGGATACTCGATGAACAATTCAATCAGACTAAAAGAAAATCATTTTATAAAAATCACAACTAGAAATTTTAGCAAAAAATGTAGCAATTTTCCATCTTGAATATTTTATAGTATTAACCCTAGTAATTGTGGTGGTTATATTAAAAGTTTTATTTTCTTTGTTCATAATTCCATTCTTATAAATAAAACTTATTCTATCCTTGTTCAGTACATACCTACATAAGTATCATTTACGCGCTATTATATACATTCATTTTAAACGCATTAAACGTATAAATTATTGTTATAATATACTATAATGACCATTTATATAATAATAGCAATAATTAACGATTAACCATAAAAGTTAATCATCAATATATCTTTCTAAATATTTACAAAAACGCCATACACCAATTTTTATAAGTGGAATATAGATATTTGAAATATTTTCACAAATTAAATATTCAAAATGTTTACGTATTCATAGAGTAAAAATATAGTAAAGCATCTCCTATTAGGAATAATCACTCAAGCTTCTACTCGGGCATTAAGAATAAATATTTACAACTATTTATAATAGTCTAAGTACAAATAAAAATAAATAATATTTTTTGACAATACATACAACATAAAATTTAAATAAGTTATTTAATGTACATAAACTATACTTCCGAAGATTAGGAATTTCATCGCAATTTTTATTCTAAAAGTATTAAATTTATTTCAATTGAATAATTTAGTACTAGGCTACCTATAAAATGAAGAAAAACAACAGGAAAGTATTAATATATTATTCATTTTATATTATTCATTATCTATTTCATTAATCATAATATTTATACATGCAGGTCTAAAACAACTATAAAAACAGCTACTCGATAATTATACTAGGGTTAAGACAAACAAGTAGTATATAAGCACCCTTATTGAACAATTAATCAATCAATCAATGCACTACACGAAAAAAGTATTACAAATTATTATAGCCCAATATTTTACGATTTATGATTGTTTTTTACAAATCTATGACTATGATTTACGTGAAAATACAATTATTACACATGGAACTATTACTTATGAAAGTAATCATTTCCTTCATATTGATTATGCGGAGAAATGTAACTGTTTTTTAATAATCAGTGATAATCCTTTGGAAATATTAGAAGCTTTGGAACATAAATTAAAATATGGAAATCGACACGGATATGAAAATCGAAAGTACATTGTTGTGGCTAAAAGTGGATTCATTGATATGTTTAATTCAACAAGCCTAAATTTTTTAATGGATGTTTTAGTTATAAAACCTGAAGATAAAGAAAGATCCTGCAGGACTTTTGAATTGTTTACACATCGTTACGTAGGTGTTGAAGATCAAAATCAACCGGTATTACTGGATTATTGGTTTTCCTGCAACTCAAGTTTTAAATTTGGTAATAACTTATTTCCTGATAAAATCTCTGATGGAAAGGGGCGAAGCCTCATTGCTTCAGGATGTAACTATATTCCTTATGCATTATTTGGTATAAACACATTTTTAGTTAAAGAATATTTTATTTTTTTAAATTTAATTTTTAGATGACCAAAGTGGATTGGAAATGGTTATGATTAAAGAATATGCTCTACTCCATAACATGAGCATTGTATTTCATCTATTCGATTCTTGGGGTCAAATTTTTGATAACTGGACTGGAATTGGTGTCTTGGGAAGTGTTGTAATGGAAAAAGCAGATATAGGCTTTAGTATATAATAATAACTATTATTTTTTACCTGTAATGTCCACAATTTACCAAAACCATACATTTTTAATCAGTGGTTTTAATGAAATTTGTTTTTCGAAAACGGACTCAATTTTCTGGAAAAAAAAATCAAACAAAAATTACACCTTTACCCAATATTTCAGAAATTCTTTATTTTCACTAGACCATTTCAGGTGCAACTTTTGCAACCTCGGAAAGATTAAAATACGTAGACTTTACCAAGGGAACAGCGTTTTCAAGAGTTTCATGTATTGTACCTGGTCCAAAGTTTGTAATACAAACTCATTCGTAAATTTTTTTAATGCCAAATTTTACAGAAGGATTTTTGATTGGTCATGTTATCTCAAAGTTTTTGAAGCACGGATTTGGATATTGATATTAGCACAGCATATTTTTGGAAGTTTAGTAATATTTATAAAAACCAAAAGGTGGATTTGCGAATACTCAATTTAATTATTGACCAATTTTATTTTCAGTAGTAAAAACAGTAATAAAAAGTTTAGTGGTTTAATTCAGTTTGGAATTATCTTAGGAATTCCATCGTCAAGATGTTCATATTATAACAGCTCGATAATAAGATTTATAAACGCTATATTATATTTAGCTGGTCTTGTGTTTGTAACGCTTTATATTTCTGGATTATTGAGTATTTTTGTAGCACCACTGTAAAAATTGTCCTATATCAATTTTACAACTATGTTACTTGGGTACGTTTTAGATACTCGTCTTATTTAAAAACTTCTAAGGATTTAGCTGAAAGTAATATTGTTTGGGGTGAATTGCAGATTGATTGGGTTTTACCTTTAATTACAGATGATAACGTAATACACTAAAACAAATAAAATTTCTGCATAAATACATACAAATTTTAGGCATTGTACATTGTTTTAAAAAACAAATTTAGGGTTAAATCTTATGAAAACCTGAGGAAGAAATCAATTGAAGGTCACTTCGCTTTTGGAACCGAACGTTTAATGTCAGGTATTTAAAAGAAATCTTCAAAACCTAAATTTTAGTAATACATTTTAGGTTACTACGCGATTGGTGATTATTTCGATGAAGATGCAGCTAAAAACTATAAACCAATGAAAGAAGATTTATATAACCAATATACAGCAATGGAGCTACGAAAAAACTCGGTTTTACTACCTTCTATAAACGCATTTATTTTAAGAGCAAAACAAGCAGGTCTCATCAATTACTGGGAAGCTAAGGTACAATTGATAGGACACGTCATCACAATTTTCGGTGCTTGGGAATCAAGCCTAATCCTGACGTGCTCTTTTTCTAACTTCTAATTCTAATAAAATTTTATTTCTAGTGCATGTTGATGCATTCAAATTCAAAAATACAAAAGTCTTTAAAAGGAGATGATTTGCAACAATGGGAAGTTAAAATTAACTTGATGAATCTTCAATTCGCTTTTAGTTTATGGGGGATTTGCCTGATTATAGCAACAATACAGTTTTTCAAAGAACTTTACTTTTAGGAAATGAAGTATGAATAAAAAATGTTTTGCAATTAACTTTTATTAACTATGTGTTTAAACAAGTGAAAATCCTAATTTGTGTTTAATCTATAGATTTGTCTAGGAATTTGTGTATTTTTACTTTTTGTATGGCTCAACTTCATTTGTGATCTTTGATTTACGTCCGATGAAAATTTCAATAGCGAAGCATATAATACTGAACCCTAAACCAATACTTAATAGTGCAAAAGCACCTTGTATATGGCCCCATTTCAATTTTATGGGTTGTGAGCTAGTTTCGCTATGAGTAGTAGAATATTTTACAGCACGTTGAATGTTTGCGTTCAAATAAGTTGTCGCCACCTAAAACCAAAAAATAAGTACAAAAAATATTTGCACGAAGTATTGGTACTTACTTTATATTCCCAAACTCCAGGAATTCCAGTTTGAGCTAGAAGTAGGATAAAATCATCAATAGCAGGTAACCAAATCGAGCTTTTTTTGGTCATTAAAACACAATACTCAAAATATATGTCTTCATTCATTAAACGTAAATCAGAAACTCCTTCTTCGGTTATGTATTCACCAATGGCATAGTACCCTAAAATTGGAAGTTTTACATTATATTTTTTTGATAAATTTAATTCGTGAGTTTTTACCAGCAGGTAATCTTTCTATAGAAAAAGCAAAGCGTTTGTTATTATACATCTTCAATTTACTATGGCTTGTTTTAACGAATCTTTCGACCAAAACTCTGTATCTATACTAAAATATTTAAATATTTAGTCCCACATTGAGGGTTATTGAAGTTTTAATGATAAATACCTCAGGATAGAACATAATCGACATAATCCATGCTATTGAAGTAGCACCCCATTGTATACCACTATCTATCAAGTCATCCACTGTCTTTATAGCTCCAACATATCTAGAATACATCGATTTTTTTTAATATAAAAGATTCAATTTATTTGGATATTATTGTAGATAACAACTGTAAATCGCAATTGTTGTTTTTTAGTCTCTTTAAAGAAATTCCTTCTATTTTAGAATACTTGGGAAGTAGTATTAAGTATAGGGAAAGCTTATTTGGTATTAATATTGAAAGTATTGGTGTACGGGGATCATTTGGATTACGATTTAACAAAGATTTGGAAAAATAAAAAGTTTTACCAAAAAACAAGATCTACTTCTTTTTTAATTCAATGAAACAGTGCATCAATACAAAAAGGCAATGCTGCATCTGTTTTTGGAACATTTGCCAAAAGAATTTTTTTAGCAAAAATTTACTAGGTCCCCTCGTAATTTTCTTCCAGAGTTTTTTTTGTATGGAATGATTTAACAACTTCTCCAAGATTAAATTGTTCACCAATATTCCAAAATGGTACTAACACCGAAAAGTTCCCAACGAAATTCATTAGATACAGATTGAAGATTTTGGAGGAGTAGAAGATACCTTATAACCGTTTTAGTATCATCAAATAGATAGGATTAAATGTATTAAAAAATATCAGAAACTCCTGCTTCATGACCTCTAATTAGAATATCTCAAAAATTATTCTTTTGCAACTAACATCAACACCACCATGGATTTAATACCACGTTTTTCTCAAAAATTCATAAGATATTTGTTGGAAGGTTTACACCCAGATGTCAGTAAACAGGGTTACCATCAAACAAAGGTCTACTCATGCTGAAGTTGATAAAAAATTAAGCGATTCAAAGAATTTAATATACAGGGTGCCCCAAAACGTACCAGCAATATTTCAAGGATGAATTCTAGAACTTTTTTTAGAGTTGAAAAGTCCATATAAACATATGTCCTAAATGTAACCCTTAACGAGTTATTGATTGTTATAGAATTTATCCGAGTAAAATTTTAATTCAACGATTTTATTTAAATAAATTGTTATTTAATACCTTTTTATTATTTATTTACAAGATCTGTAAAAAGTATCTCCACTGTGTTCGGTATACAAACCTTGTCAGTTTATCAGTTGGATATTAATCTTGACTTCTTCTTTGTATCCTTACTCTCATTTAAATTAAAAATGCTAAGGTTATTTTCAAATGAAGAGTGTGCAGATATTCATTATGTATACGGTTTGTGTGATGGAAATACTTTAACATAACAACAAGAATATCGTAGAACATTTCCCAATAGAAGACTGCCTAATCGTGAAGTTTTTAGTAATTCATATCGTCAGCTGACGGAACATGGCACTATCAATGTAAGACATGCAGTCGGTCAAGGAGTTATCCAGAGACCCATAGATAATGATGAACATATGTTCTTGATTTAGTAGAAGAAAATCCATATTTAAGCGCGCGAAGAATTGCATTACGTACTGGAATATCTAGAAACCAGGTTGGGAGAATAATAAACAGCTCTGGTATACATCCATATCATTATCAAGGAGTTCAAGCTCTAGTAGTTAATGATTTTGAAGCTCGTTTAAGATTGTGTAATTGGGTGCAAATAAATATTCAAATCCTACCGCATATTTTATGGATTGATGAAGCTTCTTTCACACGAGATGTCATAAATAATTATCCTAATTTTCATGAATGGGCTAAACAAAATCCTCATTTTAGAAGACGCTCCCATTTTCAACATAGATTTAGTGTTAATCTGATAGCTGGTATTCTTAATGATCGACTAATTGGGCTATTTGAACTTCCACATCGTTTGTATGGTGCGAATTACGAACATTTTCTGGAAAACTCTTTGCCTTTATTACTGGAAGATGTGCCGTTAAATATTAGACGTGGAATGTGGTAACAACACGATGGAGCATGGAGCACCAGCACATGGATATCTTCGTGTTGGAGCTTGGCTTAACGCACACTTTCCGGGAAGGTGGATTGGAGTAGTAGGACCCGTTGCATGGCCACCACGGTCGCCGGACCTGACTCCATGACTTACATGAAACAGATTGCTTATGCAACTGAATTGCACACAGTTGAAGAATTGCGCCAAAAAATACAGCAGGCTGGCGATATTATTAGGAATAACCCGGCAACTATATTGGGAATCCAACGATCTCTTTTGCGTCGTGCGGCTTTGTGGATCGAACACAATGGTGATAATTTTGAACATTTCTTATGATAAACAATAATGATGTAATCAATAAAAAAATATTTAAGAAATTCGTTGAATTAAAATTTTACCCAGATAAATTCTACAACAATCAATAACTCGTTAACGGTTACATTCAGGATATATATTTATATGGACTTTTCAACACTAAATAAGTTCTAGAATTCATCCTTAAAATATTGCTGGTACGTTTTAGGAAACCCTGTAGTTTTGGCAAAAAAGAAAAAATTCCAAGCTAATCGATATGTTGTACATTTGTTGGTCGAGTCCATTAAATACCACACAGTCGCTGCTCAGTAACATTTGATTCTTTCTGGGATTTCTTAGTGTTTCGACAATTTTACCCGTAAGGAAAAAGTTTATGGTGATGTTCAAGTGCCAAGATCGAGGAACATCTACAATGTTCTTTAAGATGCATACGTTCTCTAAAATTTTAGTTACTCGTCATTCATTTAAAAAGGTTTTCATATTCGGAAATGTTAAGAAATTTTAGGTACCTTTCTGAAAATAATGTAGATGGTTCCACTTTACAAATTGCCAAGTTTTATAATAGATCAAACAAAAGGTTAAATTTATTACAAACCAACAACGCAGATTAGATTTTAGTCTTATATTTGTAACGAAGCAAAACACTAAATGAAACGAACTGCGCAATGTGCAGTTGAATTTTGGTAGAACAAATTGCTCAAGAAATTGCAAAGTGTATGATGGGCATTACTTTAAATATATTTTTCTTTACTTTTTAGAAAATGTACAAAAATTCAACGTTCAACTAAATCATGAAGTCCCTAACAAACAGGGGCCTCAAGGAATCATGCTGCTGATGGATAGTCTACACGCTTAGAAGTAGAATGGTATGTTCAAAATTTCAAGAGGAGACCTTGGCAGTGAGAGTGGCTGGTGGATGCCCTCAGAGGGGACGCTAGTTTCCTCACCCCTCCTATGGAAACTAGTCATGGATGGACTACTAAGGGAACTTGGCGAAGAAGGTTTACTCGCTACGCAGATGACCTGGTAATAGTTGTGGATGGTAAATTTAGTAGCGAGGGAGCGCATGCAGAATGCACACTGTTGAGGTGCACTTCAAGGGGAGAACTTAAGTAGGAGAAACCTAGTAAACCTAGGACCCATATACCTTGGTAATAAGGAAGTTACTACGTCCAGCGAGGTAAAGTACTTGGGGATCATACATCATTCTAGACTCAAAACTTATCTGGAACGCACACCTTGACAAGATTATCAGAATGCCAGAGATTACCTTTGCAGTAGTTCAATAAAGCTTGGAGTCTTAATGGTACACGGCCTGTATACCAGAGTGGTCAGACCTGCATTAACATATATTCAGCCTTCGCGTGGTGGCCAAAGGTTATACAGGATACAACGTAAAAAATACTGAGCAAGATACAAAGACACGCTTGTCTTGGTATAACGGGGGCCATGGGAACAACACGCATGGAATTTATGGCGACTCTTTTGAACCTTCCTTTAGTAATAGAAAAAAGAAGGTAACGATGGGACTTCAGAAGGAAATGCGGACTCTACTTTTTGACGGTAGAACACTTATAGGAAGAATAAGGAGTCCCATTCTAAATATGTGGATAGACTCAATGACTCTTAGAGACATACAGAAAATCCCTTCGAGGTAATTATAAATGATCGAAGACCCACGGATCAAATCATTTAGAATATCCCCCCTGAAAGCATGACGTGGTACAACAACGGGTCTAATAAGTGGGGTAGCACTGGGCCAGGTGTGTACGAAGAGAGGCCTAGAAAGAGTATTAGCATTTCCTTGGGCAATTGCTCATGGGTCTTTCAGACGTACATTTATGCAATACCCCAATGCACATAGGAAAACAATAATTGAACTTACAATGGGAAGAGATCGACTATCAAACAATCTGGCTCTGGTGAGTAAGAAGGTGACGTCAAAACTCGTTTGGAAATGCCTGAATGAACTCAGTGCCCTGAAGTCTCCAAATAGTGTCAAGCTGCTCTTTGTCCCGGGACACTGTGGGAGTTAACGAAAAAAAGAACGAACTAACTAGAATCGGATTTGGATTAAGCTTCACAGATCTAGGAATATTGCATCTAAATAATTGGATTCACACTGAACCTGTTAAATACTGGTAAAATATTCCAAGACAAAATTATAGCAAGAAGCTATGCAACAGACCTTGAAAGAACAAATCAGCTGGTTGTTATCTCTAAACCAAATCTACCACAGAAGAACTCATATGACACATAACTGCAAAGTAGCATCTGTGGAAAATTGGATAATTTGACGGAAACCTTGCTTGCAGACTGTGCAACAAGGAACTGCAATGCAATCACAAGATGTCGCCACTCATTATGTGCAGGAGTTATTTCTCTTAGTATAGAGCACAGGCATTACCGACTGAGTGTAATAGGAACACGGGTGTGTGAAAATAAACCTTTAAGGCTGTGGTAACTTCGAAGATTCGGAACACCAGTCACCAGTTAGGCAACCTAAAGTGTCAATATTTATGAGATATCTATGAAAATTTTTTACTTTTTTGAAAATATACAGTTTCATTGCCATAACATAACTTCGCACTAAATATATTATTTATCTTGTGTCTTCTCTAATATTTGAACTCATCACTGTTCAAATAAGTCACAAAAGTAATATTCATAAATAATATTTTTTCTTCAAACGTCATTAAAGTACAGCCTCATGTGAAGTTTGATATACTTTAACAAGTCATTTTTATGTTCCTTGACTCTATGGTCATATTCGTGGATTTCCGAAGTAAATTTGTAACAATCGGGTATACTTTGCATTGACAAGGATTATAAAGTAGAGTAGAGTAGAGTAGAAATAAATTTTAGGTAACCCAATATACACCGATATTGTATTATGTATTGCATGTAAATTAAATGTGAAATTTTAAATTTTTTTATATTACGGTTTTATAACTTTCGACGTTTGAAGAAAAAATAGCATGTTTTATTCGGAGTAAAAGACCTTTTTTTGGCTCGCATATATTCGCGGGACTCGCAGAGCTTCTTTTACTCCCAATAAAACAATATACTATTTCTTAAAACCACATTTAAACGTAAATTAACGTACCTTGGTACAGTCATACTACTAGCTAAACCACTACTGTAGGAACTAGCTAGCAATAGGCTAAAAATAAACAGGGAACCATAAATATACTTCTTAAGTCCATTATTCGCCGTTTTTTTATTCCAAAGTGATTGGAGTAAAAAAATTGCAGTGGTATGTAGGCCAGCTCTTTGTAAACTCTTTAGTCTACTCTCTTTTCGATTATTTGTTCTCAAGCTAAAAAATGATAATTATCATAATTTTTATTACAAATTTAATTATTATTTTACTGTTGATAAAACTTCATAACGTCTTGCACATAATCCATTGTAAATAAGATAAGACAGCAGAAAATAAATGATATTGCAACTGCAATCCACATTTCGTAATTAAAGGAAAATAATGGTACAAACCAACCACCTGCAAGACTGCAAAAATTTAATGTTATTTTAATAAACTTTTTACTCAAAATTTTTCAAAAACTTTAGGAAACTTATATTTTATTAGGAACTGAAGGGTCCAATGTAGGAACCGGTCAGGTCAATTTATGGGAATAAAATTGTTTGAATGATTTTATCTTTTTCCGAATTTTCTAAAATTGCACTTGACTTGTTCTTAGATTTTAAAAATTCTCCAATATATTGGAAATTTTCTACTTTTATTCTATAAATTAGTATTGAAGCCAAGAAATCTTTAACCTTGCAATTGAATACATACTATGGTTTTGGAACTAAGCAAGTAATTCCTGTACGAACTACTGGTTTTGAAAGATCCAAAAATCCGTATTCGTGAGCCCATGTATAAAGAGCAGCTACAATTTAAAAAAATGATCCTAAAATATATAATTTGATAATTTTAATACCTAATCCAACATCACCATTATCATCTAATACATTTCCTAGTATACCATAACCAGTCCAGTTGTCGTAAATTTCTCCCCATTCGCCTTCCTCATCCACAACGAGTTCAATATTCAAATTGTACTTTGTTGTGAATTCATGAGCCAAACTTAATTCGGTACCTTGCATTACCGCTGTGGAACAGATTTTATATTTAAATACTTAATTGCACAATTTCAAAAAATACATGGACATATTTTTATGAAGATCTATCAACAAAATTATTGAAAACCATCGGAAAAAATGTATCCAAAATTTTTCAAGATTTTTATACTCTAGAATTTTTAAACTAAAAAACTAAACTTTGGATTCGCATTATTTCCGAAAAGATCTTAAATTATAATGTACATAGTACCTGGGACGCTATAAGGTTTATAACTAAAAGTAGCAACTTTAAAAGATCGTCCCTCTCCGTTCTTCAATTTATTTGGGTAAAGATTGTTATCAAATTCGAAACTATTATTGCTCGAATTCCACTTATCCATCAAAACAGGATCATTCGCAGAATTGACACCAACGAATTTATGACTGTACAACTCAAATTCATAATCAGCAGTCAACCAAAAATCTTCATTTGAATTAAAAGAAGAATTAGTCGAAATCACCAATAAATCAGCTACAAATTCTAGTTTACTTGAATTAAATACCCCCATTACATCATCAGCATTCTCATCCAAAACTTGCAGGAATAAATACTGTCTCGTATTAAATCTGTCCATGTGATATCTTATTTCGTGCTCGAAATTTTCAAAGGTTGCTACTGGATTTTCTGTATTAACCACAATCCCTTGACACCCAAAGTAGTTAAAAACTATTTCCGTGTCAAATATACCATTAATAACTTCAACATTTATATAAGGTAGTTCATCAGAGTAGTCAAAATTTTTATTATCGCTCAAAATTATAAGACAACTTTTTTCTTGAAAGTACTTTTTTAAAATTATATTCGCCAATAGGTTTATGTAAAATTGCATTTTGGGAATCTATGAAAATACTTCCTTTAGCAACGATATAACATTAAATAAAACAAAAAAGAAGAATATTTTTATCAATTATTTAAAAACAATTAGAAGTTTGTTTACTCACGATATATAAAAAAAGTTGGTTGGTAAAAGGAAATATTTAAAACAAAATTATATTTGGTTATTAATTATTAAATATTACATGATCAAAGCTGCTTCATGTTAAATATTTACATTAAAAAAATATTTGGATAAAATAAAATTAACTAGATTATATTTTAATTAATTATAATAAATATAAAATACTTGGCGCTTATTAAATTAATGTATGTCAATAGCATGACCTTATTTTTTCGGGGTGCATGTTGAGATTAGAATTAATTTCCGTTCGGTTACGCATTTTTAAGAAATGTTTAGATTAAAATCGATTTTGCGGTTGTAATTACGAAAGATACAGACATGCTTTTATTGAATTTTTACGTAAACCGTAAAGTGTGATTAAATTAAAAACTTTTTAACCAGCTTATATTTATGTTAATTAAAAAAAAAGCTTTGCTCAAAGAAAATCCAGGGTTTAATTTACATGGGTATGTTATAAATGTTTTTTAAGGTGAGTTAAAATTAAAAATATAATGCACTTTTTGTGCAAGTTTTGCGTAATTCAAGCATTTTCTAAAAAGTGGGGAAACGGACGGACATGTAGTATTAGGTACATTTTTTACTTGTTTAGAGAAGGTCGTGTATTTATTTTTCAACAATATTTAGTACCTGTTTCGACGCTGATAACTAGTAAACTACACCTCGCGATCGAAAAATGCAGAAGTATATTTTTATAGTTGTTGCCCTATTTGCTCATAGTTATGGTAAGTAAACTTAAGGAAAAAATGAAAATTTAATTAAATTTAAATTTTGCGAAATTTAAAAATGTTCATTTAGACCTGGTTTTGAATAATTCAAAAAGTTCTTTTTAAAAATACATTAGGTATGAATATTTCGAGTTTCATCTAGTTTAAACTATGTTGGAATAATTTCAAGATAGATATTATTGGTTTTAACTAATTTTAAAATTATTTGAGCAAGGTAAGTTTTAAAACCTCAAAAATTATTTTATTACATAAATTTTTAAACAATATTAGGGAATTCCATGAAACCCCCCAAAAAATTACTAATAAAATAATAAACTAATTTAATTTCTTTATAATAAAATAATTAAAATAATTATATTATTATTTTTAATTAATTTGAATTTACATATTATACAGGGTAAGAGCCGCGTCCATACTTTTTCGGGCCCTAGGCACAAATTTTAATTACGGGCCCCTTGCAGCGGCGGATTTAGCACTTGGGGACTCTGGGCAAAAAATTGCTAAGGGGGCGTCTGGGATACCACAACACTGGTCTAATCCCAAAATATTAGCATTTATTTTTTTTTTAAGTTGCAATTTAGCTTTTTGAGTGTCTCAAAAAGAGAGAGCGTCCTATTAGTTCGTATAAAAATCCGTCCTTATTCTTCCAGAAATAAATCCGAGCTTATTGAAAAATTCCAAGGGGAACATTAAAAAAAAATGCACTATTTTACTTATTGAAGTTGTAAGATGACTTTCAAAAATTTGTAAAAAAGTAACCACGTAAGTTAGAATTAATTAAAGAATTCTGTAAAAAGTGATACCAAGTTTATTGAAAAATTCTAAGGAGAACATTAAAAAAATGAGATTTCCTAAAAATTGCACTGTTTAAATCGTTAAAGCTGCAAGCTGATTTTTAAAAATTTATAAAAAAATAACCACTTGAGCTAAAATTAATTTTTCGGTTGATTTGAAATTAGAGAATTATGCAAAAAAAATAATCCGAGTTTGTTAAAAAATTCCAAGGGGAACCATAAAAAAAATAAGATTTTACTTGTTGAAGTTGTAAAATGATTTTAAAAAAATATAAAATAATAACTAAGCCAGCCAGAATTAATTCTGCGGTCGATTTGAATAAATTAGAGAATTCTGAAAAAAAATTAACTTGAGTTTGTTGAAAAATCCAAGGGAAACATTAACAAAATTGAGATTTTGTAAAAATTGCACTATTTTACTTGTTGAAGCTGTGAAAGGTTTTTTTAAAAATTTATAAAATATAACCAAGTGAGCTAATATAATTAATTTTGTGGTTGATTTGAGTAAATTAGAGAATTCTACAAAAAATAAACTCAAGACTGTTGAAAAGAAAAAAAATTATAAAAAAAAATGAGATTTTGTAAAAATTGCAATATTTAACTTGTTGAAACAGTTAAATGATTTTCAAAAATTTACAAAAAATAACCAAGTGTGCTAGAATTAATTTTGCGGTCGATTTGAATAACTTATATAATTCTGCAATAAATAAACCCTTGTTTCCAAGAAGAACATTAAAAAAATTGACATTTTGAAAAAGTGCTCTATTTTACTTTTTGAATATACCGGGTGGAAATGAAACTAGGGTCACCCCTGGCATTTCTTTATTTATGAAAATAAAAAATTAGAATTTTAGTATCTTATATGATCTAAGAAAACAAATTTTATGGATCGAATAATCCTTTCATTTTACTTCCGGTTTATCAGAAAATGACACCCACTTTCTTATTTTAAATGTAACCCCCTGATTTTTTCTACGTATAATCAAACATTGGTTAGTTTTAAGTATGTTTATGACAAAAAAAAATTTTTTTTCAAAACTTTAAGAAAAAATGTTGAATTTTTTTTTGGTAAAAAATTTGAGTAAAACCTACAAAAACTATTTTTAAATAATACAAATACGTAAAATAAATTGTAATTTATAAAATTTATTTCACCGTTCTTAAGATATTATTTTTTTTAATTTTCAAGAAGCTTTTTTTGGAAATGTGTTTATTTTTTTAAATGGGATGATATAAGGGACACCCCCTAATTAAATAGAGGGTTTTTTTCTGGTTACTGTGATATCCCATATGTATGTTTAAAAATATTTTTTGTAGGTTTTACTCAAATTTTTTATCAAAAAAAATTCAAATTTTTTTCTTAACGTTTTGAAAAAAAATATTTTTTTGTCATAAACATACTTAAAATTAACCAATGTTTGATTTTACGTAGAAAAAATCACGGGGTTATATTTAAAATAAGAAAGTGGATGCCATTTCCTGATAAACCGGAAGTAAAATTAAAAATTTATTCGATCCATAGGATTTGTTTTCTTAGATCATATAATATACTAAAATTTTAATTTTTTATTTCCATAAATAAAGAAATGCCAGGGGCGGCCCTAGTTTCATTTCCACCCGGTATAAAGTGATTTTTAAAAATTGCTATGTGGGCGGGGGCCCGGGATACTACAAAACTGGTTTCATTCCGAAATGTTAGCAGATATTTTTAAATTTTTTTATGTTGCAATTTAGCTCTCTGGGGGGCATTGAAAAGGTCCCCCCCGGGATGCAGCCCTACTAGACCGAAATAAATCTGCCCCTGGCCCCTTGTACTTTTAACACTTTTTAACCATATGTTGATTTAATTTCTTATTTTTATAGAAAAATTTGATATAATTAAATTCAGGGGCGGATGGGCCATAAGGGAATATGGGGATTTTCCCGGTGGGCTGGTGGGCTAGAAGGCGAAAGAACCCAAAATCTTTATTTATTAAAAAAAAGTTATTTGCAATAATGCTTCTTAAAAAAAGTAAAGGAAATAATAATATATCAAAAACTGCTGGAATCGTTTTATTTAGGTATACAGGGTGTCCCGTAAGTTATGCATAATAATCAAAGGGGTTATAAAAGACACCAAAACAACCAACTTGTGTTAATAAACCCATGTCCGAAAATTAATCGTTAAGGTACAAGGGTAAATAAAAAAAGATTAAGTAAATTATTTATTTATAATATTTACAAAAATTGTTCAAAATTCTGCCCATTCTGTTCGATACATAAGGTAGCACGATGATTCATTGATGTTCGAACCCTATGGAATAGGCAAGGGATGTCTGAAATTTTCAATCTAGTTCCTTAACGGTTAATTTCCGGACATGGGTTTTTATTAACAAGAGTTGCTTGTTTTGGTATCCTCTATAACCCCTTTCATTATTATGCATAAGTACGGGCATAAGTTACGGGATACCCTGTATTTCTATTATTTCGTGGGCTAGCAAGCGAAGGGCACTAAGTAAAAAAAAATGGATTTGCGTACTAGTCACTAGGCCACGAAACTTTCACGGGCCCCACATGTTTCGTATAAAACGATTTTTCCGAAAAACGATCAAAGGAGGGTTATAATGATATTATTGGTTTTTATTTGGCTAACCGCTTCTTTTTTCTTTCTCTTTGGCCATCGTTTATATTAAAATGTTTTTATTTTTTAACCGGACCCAAGATCGAGATTTCGAACTAAAAATAACTCGCCCCAAAATTTTCAAAAAGAAGTAATTTCCAATAATAAAGGGTTTTTGAAACATAACTTACGAATTTCTTGTAAATTTCCTTTGTTTTCACCTCGGTTTTTACTTTAGGAAGAATTTAAAGTGACGAATTTGAATTATTTTTTATATTTTAATTTTGGAGTAATCAGGGTTTTTTGAAACATACATTTTATTATTTTTTCTAACTAATTTATAGTACAGGCTGTCCCTTAAACAGGGGAATAGCTCTTCAGTACTTTATTGGGGACCCTTGGACTTGGAAAAATAATAACGTATTGAATAGCTTTTTCTTTTTTGGAACATCCTGTACAAAATTTACAAATTGCAATAAGGTATATATACAATATATCAAAGGTTGATGATAATTTTAAATTGGAAAAAATGTTTTCTTTTTAGAAATTTAAGACATTAGATTCGGATAGTGTAGATTTTAAATAAGTGTTATACTTATTGTTGGCCGGGACCTTTTTGAAAGCGGGCCATAGGCCATGGCCTTTTTGTCCTAATGGGTAAAACGGGCCTGACGACTGACTCTTCAATTAATCTAGAATATATTACTCTAGATTCTAGATGACTAATTAAAACTTACAATAGTAAATACTAAACCAAAATATGTTATCTGTTTTTGACTTAGTGCCTTTTGCTTGCTAGCCCACGATTTTGAATAAGTTTTAGTAGTTTTTATCAACTCATCCGGATTATGAAAAAAATGTTTTTTCTTAGTTTTCCAAAAAAATAAAATGATTTTAACAAAAATATTATGTTTTCTAAATTGTTTCAATTTGAACTAAGCAATGATGTTACACTAAAAAAGAAATTATGTTGATGTTATTTCCGGTAAAACCAGAAATGATATTGATAAAATGTTTAGTGTACAATTTAATGTTTATAAAGCGTTTTCTTGGACCATAAAATGTAGTCAAGTTTCAAATTTTTATTTCGATAAATAAAAGAATATACAGGGTGCCCGTTTTTCTAAGCCATACATGGATATAAAAAGGAATTTCATTTGTCATTTTTGTTCTCAAAATATCGCAAAAAAACGTCGTTTTTATTCCAAATGTAGCTAAAATTCGTTCCTAACTAATACATATGTATTTCATGTTTCTATGCAGTTTTGAAAACGTATTGAATACGTTAAGCTTGATTCAAATTGGCTTCCTACATAAAATTAAGAACTGAAGGTTAATCTTTATTTTAAGATTGTTACTCTCCTGTAAATTTTCTCTGGCATGTTCCGAAGTTGACTATATTAAAGGCAGAAAACCAAAATTGTTGACTATGTGAAGGGTTGCTTATATCGAAAGATTCATTTATCAAAGGTGACTATAAATTGTTGGATGTTCAATATATTTGGAGATTTTTTTTCAAGAATCACTTTTCTCTGCGTATAAGAAAAAATTAAGGGAAGAAACTGGTTCACTTTTTCTATATCCTTTTTTATTCATATCAAGAAATCAAAAATGGGCCGAGAAATATTATTTCCCGGGCCGTTAGTCAGGTACTCATCCGCCCCTGATTAAATTCTACTTTGTTTTATTTTTTTATCATTTCTGTTTATATATTTGATTATGATAGGATCTGGGCCAAACGAAAATAAATAATTTATTAAAAATTCTCAAATACGGACCCCCTAAATTTTCGGGCCCTATTAGGCAAGTGCCTACTTTACCTAGATGGAAACGCGGTCCTGTACAGGGTGTCCCACTTTTTTTCCAGCAAAATCTTTTTCTGATATTATTAAATGTCATTCTGTACAAAATATTTCCTAACTTGTTTCTATGAACATTATTGGCTATTTTTAAACTAAGTGGACCATTAAAAATTTTTCTTGATGAAATTAATCTATCTGATTGGCTTAAAGATATAGACAAAATCTAAAGAATGATTTAAATAAAAAAAAAAATCAAAATAAAATTAAATTTATACGGGGTAGCTTATAGGAAATTTTTTGTTCAGAATGACATTTACTATCAAAAGAAAAATTTTGCTGGAAAAAAAGTGGGATACCCTGTATAAGTGTTTATAGCTAATATGATTTTTTGTAATTTTTATAAATTAATAAGAACATATTATTTTGTATTTTTTTCTGTAGGATCTGATGATGAATTAAAATTTCGTTAATATTTATTCTTCCTAGAAAAACTTCGGATAGAGAAATATTCTTTTTTTCGTTTAAATAGTGTATTTTAATCATTTATACAATTTCGAACCATAGAAATTTTTTTTAGTCATTTATACAGGGTGTTGATTTTGATTTTGAGTTGATACTTTCTGTTTGAAAGTATTCAAACCTTAATCGTTTTTTTTCAGTTTTTAACATTTTAGTTAAGACGCGTAAAAACTTCCAAAAGACTTACTTTATTGAGTTTTGTCAAAAAAACTATTAAGTACAAGGAAACTCTTTGGCCATAAACGAACTCCTCATTATTTAGTAAAATTAGTAATTTCACCATATTTAAATTTACCAAACAAAGAGGTATTCGTTTGTTCCCGAAGAATAATTTCCTTCTACTTCCAATATTTTCTATTGTAAAATTTATGTATTTTCTGATAATCAAAATTAAAAGAGCTGCATTGACATAATAGGTTTCTTCAAACGTCTTAAAAATATCCTTATAAGGACGTCATTCTTTTTTGAAAAAATAGTGTATGATGTACGTGTTAAAAATGCATTTTTATGGCACGCATACAATAAATTACTAAATAATGGGGACAAACAGGAAATGAGTAACTTTAGACCGATTTCATTGATCGCAATTTTCTCCAAGGTGCTAGAAACTGTACTGAAAAAACAAGTTTGTTATTATTTTGAGAAACATCAATTGTTTGTACATCACAATTTGGTTTTAGACCTGGACTGAATACGAGTGATGCAGTACTAGCGCTTGTGGAGACTATTACAGAAGCTTTTAATGAAAATGAAAATGTAGGTGCCTACTTTAATGACTTGACTAAGGCCTACGATTGTGTTTCTCACAGTATTTTATTGGACAAGTGCCGGAATCAGGATCCTCAAATAGTAAAATTTTTAGGAGTAACAATTGCCCCAAATTTGTCATGGGGGGAAAATATAACTCTAACATCAAAAAAGATTTGTAAAAACTTATTTGTTATTAGGAATCTTATAGATCTAGTTCCTAAAAATGTAGTAATGACAGCATATCATAACCTAATAACTTTCTATTTAAACTATGCTGGCATCTTGGCGTGGGGCCATTCTAGTCATACCAAAGAGCTTTTTAAGTTGCAGAGACGAACAATACGTGTAATTAACAAACTAAAGTATAGACAAGACATACGAAAGTATTTTATTGAAAATAGTATATTAACTTTTCCTTGTTTATTTATATATCGTTGTTTAATTTACATTAAAGTAAATCTACAGAAATACTCAATTCGGGAAGATAAGCATTCTTAAAACTTTTGCTAAACGAAAAATACCTACGAATAAATAAGGTCGCTACTCGGCGAACTATTATGCTCCTCGTCTATATAACAAATTACCAAAATCGTCAAAAGATTTAAATATTAATAAGTTTAAAATTGAAATTAAAACGTTGTTATTACAAAATGCCTTTTATAGCCTTGATGAATTTTATAATTATACGTTTGAAGTAAACAGGATATGATTGAAAATATCTCAATATCTATCGAATAGATTTTTAATATTTATGATAATGTATTATGTTTGTGTGTATTTTAATTAATTTTATTAATTATTGTATTATCAAAATATTGTCTTTGACAATTGTAAAACATTTTTGTATGTTATTTAGCATGACTGTCAACTGTCAATACCTTGGTGTTAACTTCGCACATTTTGATTTGGTATTGTTGACATTTGTATAATTTATTAATTTTGGATTTTAAAAATAAAATAAATTATGTAAATTCTCATACATAATATCACGAATGGTCAAATTTTAGTCGAATATTTATCACTGCCATTACCACGAATGTCATTTGGGGTTAAGTTTTAATTTTTAACCCCAAATGACATTAGTGGTAATGTATGAAAAATATTCGATTTATAATTTGAACAAGAGTGCATATTTAAGGGACTATTTAAGGAACATTTTCAACTTTTTTTGTGCAAAATTTGACAGCCAACTTCAAACTTATTGCAATTTGACATTAACGTCATGAAATAATCGCTGATATTTTTGACGTTTTACTTGTCACAATAAATAATCACTTGTAAGTTGAATAGTCACAAATACATAATATCTGCTGACAGTTTACAACTGTTAATTTGTTATGCTTTGCTATGTTAATAAGTTTGGAGCACTCCATGAAATCTTTTATGCATCTTATTAACTATACCATTTTCCTTATAATATTTATTAAATGTGACATGTGGTATATTAAAATTCTCAAAAAAATACACTGATTCCAAATATGTGTAATTCCAATATGGCCGCCCTAAGAAAAACAAAGTTTGGATTATTTCCTGGCAATCCAGTGATTTAAGAAAAAATCGAATTGGCTTATTGAATTTAAGATAAAAAACTGCCTCTATGTTGTTAACAAAGTTTTTTGCTATGGTCTATAATAAAGAAGTTATTGTCATTTGAAAATGACAATTTTTGGTTTTTTCAAGATGCAACGATGCAAAAATCAACTATTTTGTCAACGAATTATTATTGAACATACAAATATGCACTACTTTGCCATTTAACCGACTTTCTATCTCTAATAATAACAAAGATACCCATAGAGTCAAACGTCAAATGGGACACCCTGTATAGTTGTAGTATATTTAGAAATAACAATATATTTTTCTACTTATTTTTTTAATTTAAAATTTTCATTGATGGAAAATGTAATAAATAAAAAAAAGCGTCGCTCGTTTTAATTATTTAAAACTGGTTTACTGACTCATATAAATTTATTTGTGTTTAAAGTAAAGTTTATATGAAGTCATGAGCAATTACATATTCAAATTTATCAAAAAGTAAGTAACTATTAATTTAGTTAGTGACTAATTGTAATTTAAATTATTCATGCATTTTGATAACAATATTAAAAACAAATAAAACAGAAAATAAAGCTTCCCATAATAATCACCAACAAATACTCAAAGAATATGTAATTTTAATATTTAATATTTTATTAAAAACAAGAAAATTTATAAAAATATTTTTTCTAAATTTATTTTTACAAGGATTTGTTTATCCATGCATAACAAGATTAATGATAATAATACAAAATATACTACATCATCGGGCAGGATACAAAACATGTCAATAAAGATGAAAAGAGAGCTTATGTAATTAACGATTTTTGATTGATTTAAAATAAAATGAAATAATAAAATGACCTTCATAATTGTTATCCTAAATTAGACCCTGAAAACGCACCAAATAATTGTTTGTTATTATGGAAGTAACGATGCATCATAATATTCTATGATATTTTAATATGAATTAGCGAAAAATGGAAAATTAATTATTAAAATATTATCGTGCAATTTATTTTTTTAAATGGTAGGTATAAAATGAAAATCGAATATTAATGGAGGTAATATTTGAATTTTTTCCTCAATCATCAATAAATTATTAAAAAAATTATAAAAGTACGTACATACCGGGTGAAAACAAAATACGGGTCAACTTTTTTTTTATGAAAATAATAATTTGAAGTTATATGGGTTATATGATTCAGGAAAACACATTTTAGGCACTAAAAATTTTTTCAATATGACTGGTTTTACCGGAAGTGACATTAACTTTATTTTTTTTTTCTTCATCCGAAGTTGATAAAAATTAACAAAACTCATTCCAAATAATACAAATACCTAAGGAAAATTGTATTTTGTTAAATTATTTAAGCAGTTTTTGAGATATTAATTTATGAACTTTTTTGCGTAACGTTTTTACAAATATATTTTTTTAAGAGGAAAGATGCCGGTTTTTCAAAAGAAGATTTTAATACGATTATTTTGGTATCCCATATGTAGGCTGTAATAAATTTACTTGTGCCAGTTTTTCGTATTTTTTGTACTCGGGATTTTTCAAATTTTCAAAAAAAATAAAAAAAGTATCACAAACATACTGCTTTTCTAAAAGTCCTAAATTATGAACAGAAAAATTAGGTGTTACATTTAAAAAAATAAAGGTGATATAAAATCGGAAGTGATATTGAAAAACTGAGCCTAAAATGTGTTTTCTTGAACTATACAACATGGTCAAATTTCAAATTTTTATTTTAATAAATAAGTTATAGAGGTGACCCGTGTTTCGTTTCCACCCGGTATACGGTATACAGGGTGTTCGGTTCGTGTTTCGCCAAACATCAGAGTTAGAAATTACACGATATACCGGGTGTCCACGAAACTAGGGCCACCCCTGTAATTTATTTATGAAAATAAAAATTTGAAATTTTAGTATGTTATATGGCATAAGAAAATGCATTTATTGAATTAAAAAAATTTCAAATTCATTTCCGGTATCAGGGGCATTAACTTTCTTATTTTAAATGTAACACTCTTCTAATTTTTTATTAAACATTGGTTCGTTCCAAGTATGTGATAAAATTTATTTTTCTGAACTTTAAAATAAAATTGGTTGTTTTTTGGTAATTCAAAAAAATCTATTAAAACTACTCTTAAATAATTTAAATAGGGAAAATAAATTGTAAATTATGAAGTACATTCGGCAGTTTTTGAGAAATGAATATTTATAATTAAAATTTTTAAAATGCGTTTTTGGCAAATATCTTTATATTTACAAATAGCATGATAGTGAGGATTTTTTTCCGATTACAGTGATACCAACAGCCGTTTATAAATAAGTAAGTAAACATTTTGTATATTACTGTAATCAGAAAAAAATCCTCTATCTAAATAGGGGGTAGCCCCACAATCATGCCATTTGAAAAAATAAAGATATTAGCAAAAAACGTATTTTAATAATTATAAATATAAATTTCTCAAGAACGGCCGAATAAATAAACCGGAAGTGAAATTAAATTCTTTTAGTTGAATAAATGAGTTTTCTTATGTCATATAACAAATTTCAAATTATTATTTTCATAAATAAAAAATCACACGGGTGGACACCCGGTATATTCAGCAAAAATCGAGAAAAGTAGGTGTTTCGAATCACCGATTTTTGTCAAAAATTACAAAATCGCTGATTAAATTTTTATCAATGTACTTAGAAATAAAAAAATATCACTAGAAAATTAAAACCATCCTCTTTCAGTTGATAATAACAGTAATAAGTATGTAGGTATAGAGTTTATAAAATGTTGAGAATAAATCGCAGAGAAAAAATATTAAAAAACATCAGTTTTTTTAATTTTTCTTAATTTTATAATACTCCTAATTTTGTTTTGTTTTAATGTATGTAGGCAGAAAAATATATTGTAAAAAGCAATTTTTTTTATTTGTTTTTGCAAAAATTTAATTGTTTACTTGGAGATATACAAATGGTATGAAATATAAAAACAAAAGTAGATCCAGTAAAACAACATACAAAACCAAAAATTTAATCATATCACCTCCTATAAAAATTTCTAAGTTTCTTTCTCTTATGAGGCATAGATGCAGTTGTTGCAAAATACATAAGTTTGTCATTTACATCCTGGGAATTTGCATCGAGTTGCTTCTTTTGTTGAACTGAGGCTTATTATAGTATTATAGTATTATAGTACTTCTTCTAATGTGCGGTTTTTCTACATTTCACATGTTGTGGAGTAATACCAAGAAGATGAATTTCTTCTTTTTGGTTTTGGTAATGGATTTTCTACTTTTATCAAACTTTCTCCAAGTCTCATTTGGAATGATAAATAATTAATCTATTATGTATGTGTCCTGCTCGATGTATCTCTTATAATTGATAATTGTAGTACTCCCGTACTCTGTGTCAGGTATCACAACTTGATTTAAAAACTCAAATTTTCAATCTAGTATGTTGCTCGCATATCTTTCGTTATTCTTCTGTTTTTGTGTCAGGGCACAAGTCGCATATCAGAAGAGAGTAAAAAATTTTAACAATTTGAGGTAAACTGAGTAGTTTGGAGAAGTATATTAAAAAGAAAAAGCATAGAAAAAGTGGGTGCTCAAGTTTGGTACAAGTACCTACTGTCAAATGTCAAAATTATAGTCGCATAATTGATGCTATTTCATGGGGAATAGGCGATGGTTAGTCTTCCGTATCAATGTTATACGGATAGAAATACGTATGACGTATGATACAAACCATAAGCATGACTTATATGTATTTCTAAGCATGTAAGTACATGGATGTTAAAAATCTACAGGTGTAGGTATAAGAAGCACCATTTTATTGACAGTGGAGGATGGTCTTATGTTACATAACGCACAAAGTGCGTCAAGATTTATTGACAATATGCCTTCAATGTGAAAATTCACAGTTAAATATTTCGTATCAATGTTATACGACTAGAAATACGTATGATACAAACCATAAGCATGGTTTGTATGTATTTCTTAGCATGTAAGTACATGCATGTTAATTATCTACAAGATAATAAGCACCATTTTATTGATAGTGGAGGATGGTCTTGTGTTACATAACGCAAAAAGTGCGTCAAGATTTATTGACAATATACCTTCAGTGTGAAAATTCACACTTAAATATTTCGTATCAATGTTATACGACTAGAAATACGTATGATACAAACCATAAGCATGGCTTGTATGTATTTCTAAGCATGTAAGTACATGCCTGTTAAATATCTACATGTGTAGGTATAAGAAGCAGAATTTTATTGACAGTGGTGGATCGTCTTATGTTATACAACGCACAAAGTCCGCTAGGATAAATATTTCGTATCAATGTTATACGACTAGAAATACGTATGATACAAACCATAAATATGGTTAGTATGTCTTTCTAAACATGTAAGTAAATGCCTTTCTGTATTAAAGAAATACGGAAAATAATATATGATTTAATATTGATTATTTGATCAGAGATTACACAAGTATCTACTTGTAAATATTTTTAGGCATGTATGTATGTACATGCACAGTTTATACATTGGTATAAATAATTAAAATAAAGAAATTATAACACTTTTCTTTTCTATTAAGAAATATTTCAGGTTGATAATGATTTTTGATTCAAAAAGTGATATTAAGATAGATTTGTTTGAGTTTTCTTCTTTGGAATTTCCAAAGTTAAATCCTGAAATTTTAGTGTTAAATCATCAAGGTAAAAAGAGAAAAGAAAGATTATCAAAGTTGCAGATTCGGATGGATATAGGACTAGCGGATATTGGACAAGCACTTGCAATTTTGGTTAAAAAAGAAGTTGTGGGGGATGTAAAGAAGCCATTAAATATAACATAGAATGTATCAGTGATGTTGGAAGATTGTCTGAGATAAGATCATTTTTGGCAATATCTTTATTAAATAAAGATATTAAGGAAACTTTGGAGAAAACTGACATATGTTCACATGTTTTTGGAGTATCGTTTATAATCGTCAATGGCGATTCAGCGTTTGTCAGAGCAGTTAAAACGTACTCCAAAAACTAACTGTATAGAGGGATTGTCAAAAGTTACAAATAATTTAAACTTCAATCGTTCATCAACAAGTAGTCCGAAGATTCACAAGTTGAGTGGACAAAAAGTCCGGAGAAATTATTATCCAAAGATGTCAACTTATACGACAATGCAGTACCAGGGAGGACATACATAAATGAAAGCTAAACCCCAACGTCGTCACTAAAGGTGAGAAATAGTCCTGGCCACTTAAAATATTTTTAGAAATAAATAAATAATGACAATATTATTTTGTCATGGTAAAGGGCTATTAAACCCCGTTTGCCAAAAAGGTTATAAAACGGGTTGTTCCAAAGGAACAGCAATGGTCTGTTTTAAAGACAAAATTAAGTTGTTTTTTAAGAACAAAATAATAGGAAAATGTAAACCTATGATTTATAGGAAATAATACCATTTGGTCAATACATTACAAAAATTTTATAATACCCAAAAAAGATATTTTTTTCAGATTTATTATAAATCTTAAAGACTTAAGTAAATTTCTTATTACTAAACATTTTAAATTAGAGTTGGTAAACTCTTACGAGATTGACAAAATTTAAATCTTATTTTGCTACAATTGATATAGATGATTGTTAAAAAAATATGTGTAAAACTAAAATTGTTTTGGAACATATGGAACTTTTCATTAATGAAAAAAGTCTAGTCATATTTTAAAACAACATATTTTGTTTTTAGTGTTCAATTTAGATTCAGTAAAAATGTATTATCCTTTCCAGAGCAAAATTGCGACAATTCAGGAAAAAATATTATGGTTCAAAAATTGCAAAACTTGTAATATACAATCAAAACAATTATAGATTAAAAATGATTTTTAGAAAAGAAATAATACCAGATATTGAATGTTGGTCAAATAATATAGTTAAAGTTAATTGTTATATAGGGAAATATCATTTTGATAAAATTATTTATACTGATGCCTCTTTATTAGGTAGGGGGGCAATTTGTGAACAGGTAGTTATTGTAAAATTGAGGAAGTCCTACTTCAAATTTGGAGCTACTTGCAGTATTGTTTGCTTAAAAATGTTGACTTCTAAATATGTACAAAAATGTACAAAATTAATATTTTATTAAGATTAGATAACATTATTTCCGTTTCTTACATAAATTGTATGGGAACCATAAGATAAAATTGCTATGCAAATTTGGGAATTTTCAGAGGAACTATAAATATAGCTAAAAGCGGATTTTATTTCAAAGAAAGATAATTATAAAGCTGATAAAGAATCGGTTAGGAAGATATCTCTGTATATGGAGATTGAAATATCAGATTGGATTTTTCAAATTTTTGCTAAGCAATTTGGGATAATGGATATAAATTTATTTGCATCTTGAGTTATTCGGAAATGCGATAAATTATATTCTTATATTCAAGATCTAGACTCAAGCAATTTTACGTATTCCCATCGTTTTTTCTTTAAATTTAAGGATATTAGATAAAATAGGACATGATTAAGCGGGGGGAATCGTGTTAGTATATTTTTGGCAAAGCCTACTATTGAGAATTCTTCTTAAAGATAAACCTATCTTTTTTGAACCTAATGACAATGTTTTGGCATTAATTATCCTTTGGCTAGTCAACTTCTCTTGGTGGTACAGAGATTATAATAGGGAATTTTTTAGTAGCTTCCTTAAGTATACATATAAATAAACTTAAACAATGTAACTCCAGTTTAAAGTTATAAGGTGGGAGTTTTGTAATGCAACAAAATTTGTATATTTAATGGAGAAATTTACCATATTATAATAATAAAATCTTTAATGATTTTATGAAACTGTGCTGCATATGGAATATTAAAAAGTCATCGAGCAGCTATAAATTTAATTAGTGAAAATTCAAAAAGTAATGATCCCATATATGTATTAAAGAGGGGTTTTAAGAGTATATGCAATAATAGAATATTGAACCAAAATATGTAGTAACTTGGGTTCCACGAGTAATAATAGATTTTCTATCTTTTACAGAATTTACAAATAAAATTTCAATAAGTATGCTTTTCAAAAAATTGGTTAGTTTGTTGGTACTGGCCACTGTACAAAGAGTCCAGATTCAACATTTAATAACAATAGCAAATATAAAATATAAAATATGGTCCAAAAAGGGGTGATTATTAGAATTCTAGAGGATTAAAACATCAGGCGCAATAAAATATAACCAACAATAATACTTCCAATTTTTTGTATTGTATGTCATTTGGTGAAATATTTAGAAATATTTAAAGAATATAGGGGGGAGATTCAACACGTGTTTATAACGGTTAATAGACCGTATATAACAGTTAGCAAACAAACCATTAGTAAATGGGTTAAGGAAATTTTAGGAAAAGGTGGATGAAACACATAAGTTTTTAGTGCGCATATTACTCGATATGCAGTAACTTCAAAAGCAAATTTGCAAGGAGTTAATATTAATTTAATCCACAATAAGGCGGGACAGTCCGACATATTTAAATTTTTTGCTAATTTCTATAATATTGCCTATTATATTTCAAGATAATTTTGCAAATGATGTGTTTAATTTGTTTTAATGATTGTTACAATTGGTTTTGAAAATAGTTTATGCTGTTTTCTTCTTATGTAAGAATCTTCTATTGTATTTTAAATAGACGAATAAAAATTACTATAGTAATTTTATTCGAATCTATTCTTGACGCTTAAGAGCTCTAAAAGTCTACAATTATCAATTATAAGAGATACATCGAGCAGGACACATACATAATTACAAGATCAAACGAACTTACCTAGAAAGGAAGTTCGATCTTGATTATGTTTGTGTCCTGCTCGATGTATCGCGCCCCCCCAATATCCCAGGTCCCATGCGTCAAGAATCAAGAAGCTTTAAAGGAATAACGAAAGATATGCGAGCAACATACTAGATTGAAAATTTGAGTTTTTAAATCAAGTTGTGATACCTGACACAGAGTACGGGAGTACTACAATTATCAATTATAAGAGATACATCGAGCAGGACACAAACATAATCAAGATCGAACTTCCTTTCTAGGTAAGTTCGTTTGATCTTGTAATAATATCTTATATGCTGAACTTTTCACAGTATTTTTTATATTTATTTCCCCTAGAAATTGAAAAACTGTATTTTCCAACTTGAATTTTAAAAAAACTTGGAATCAATTAAAAAATATATATTTTATCAATTTGATTTATCATTTATCAGACTAGTAATCCTGTTGGAGCTAGAAAGTGCAGGTCCTGATTAAAAAAAATATACGGTCAATATTTTAGTTAGAATATTGTAATAGACCTATGTTTGTCCACTTTTTATAGTCGTAGTTACAACTGCTATTTTTGTCTATATTTTATTTTAAAGTTACCGGCTTCCAAAAAGTACTCATTTTTATCGAAAATTTGTTAATTTTTGAGAAGTAATTAAAAATTTATAGCTAATAAAAAATCAGTTAGAACGAAGTCACTTGAAGTGTTTTGAACAGTGTTACCATCGCCTAGTATCACTTATAGCCTACTTGTCAAACTATGCACCTCTTTTGACAAACCATACACCCTAGTTGACAGACTATAACTACACTCAGGACTTCTTCTCATAGCTACGGTTTCAAAAGTTTCCCAGGTTTCTTAAAAGTATTTTTTTGTTTGAGTTTTTTTCAATATTGTACTATTTCTGTTTTACTGTTGTTACCACTTGAAAAAGGATGGTTTTTGCTTTATATTGATATTTTTTTGAAATCCCTACGCGCATTGGTTAAAATGTAATTAACGATTTTGTGATTTTTGACAAAAATCGGTGACCTAAAATATAAAACGCCGTAGCTCCAACACTAAAGAAGATATAACCTTACCTTTATTCTCAATTAAATTTGCTCTATTTTCTAACCCTGACTTTTAGCAATCCACAGGACACCCTGTATAAAATTTTAATAATCATTTAAGAAAATTATAAAAAATATTTACTATTCTAATTGCACTCCCATACACTTTCGGTTAAAATTGATTATTTTGTTTTGTTATAAATACAGTCTAAATAAGTAATTGTTCAAATTTCGAAATTATTTAATTTTTGCGAATATTTTAATTTATTTAAAGTACCGTTATCAGTTTGCATATCGTTGTACTAAATAAGAATCTGGGTTAAAAGATTCTTTTAGGTAAGAATTCTTTTCTTTCGATATAAGTTTTGTTTTCTAAGTATTTAAACTTACAATATGAGCAATTTTGTCCAAAACTTATTAGTTCATCTGAGTGTGTTTATATGAAATAATTGAATACACGAATAAAGCAAATAATAATCTTTAAAAATTTTAAACTTCATTATCAATAAAAAGCTACCTTTTGATTATGTAAAATATTTTTTTTTGTATTAATGCGTGTCAAAATTTTGATATTACAGGAACTACTCAAACAACAATATCAGTCTACCGTTCAAGAAGATCACTGCCAAATTCTAAGTACTGTCCTTCAAACTCCTACTGTGTTCCTATATCTTCATGCCCAGTCTTGCAAGACATCATGAAGAATGATTGCGTGTTATCCAATAGGTACATATTATTAAACTAATTGTATTTGTGTTTCAACTACACGAAAGAAAAGTAAATAAGTAACTACCAGATATTTATTATAGCCATCCCTGCAGTTAATTTTATATCTTATCCACTCAACATTAATTAGGTACATAAATTTAATACCGAAAATATTGATTACACATCATAATTAGGTATAAGTTACATAAATATTATCTTTTGAAACGAGTATATTATTTGAAATAATTTATTAATGGCAAGAAAACTTTGTAGCATTGTTCGGAAATTTTATTCACTTTTTATATGCTGTACATTAAAACGTTTCGTCCCTGATTAGGGCCCTCTTCATTTTCTTTGTACATATGTAGGTAGTGAATCGTCAATCCTATAGATTTTGGGTGTGTAAAAACGTTGGAGAGAACCTCCAGACTGTCAGTTCAACACTATAAATATCGAAGAAGTATTTAGATGATATTATTACACATGGATATTTAGAATCAATTTTTAGTGGAAGTCCGTATCCACCATTGACAAAAATTATTTGATTGGTGTAATTTTGACATTTATTACGAACAAGGCTACAAAGTTGTTTTTCTTCATATACTTGATCTGAACATATGACTCATTTCTAAAGTATATTTGTTTAATAATTAATAATTAACAATTACTTAAATATTATATTTTTGAAGAATTTCATCCTTGAGTTGTGGTTATCAAGGATCAGGATTGGTGTGTTGCCCACAGCAAAGCGAATCTTCTACATTTAATCAAAATAAAGTTACTGATGGGCTTTTGTGTGGACAAACTGCAGTTCAAGGCCAGGATTATGAAGGAATTGGAGCTTACCCCTGGGTTGCTAGGATTGGATTTAAAAGCAAGTATTATACACTATTTTTCAAAATGATGTAACTTATTCACATTCGACGAAATTCAATGATGGAATAAATATTTTGATTTCTTACAGATACAATTAATGGTGAAACTAAATATCCATGCACTGGGTCTATTATAAACCAAAGAGTTATTCTAACAGCTGCACATTGTGCTTTGGCAAAAGCTGAAAATTATAAACTGTAAGTCATTTTCAACTAAGACAAGTTCTCAAGAAATCAAGAAACTGCAGTTTTTGCAGTTTTCTTCAAAAACTATATTGTGAAAAAAGATTTACAAAATGACCAAGAAATACATTTTCCAGTAGTTCCTAAAAATTTGGAATTAACTGTATAAATATTTTATAAACCTGTTTCTTTTTTGAAGATCAACTGTGAGAGTAGGAGAATGGGCAACTAATTCTGACATCGATTGTGGTGAAGAATTTTGCGCATTGCCATCCCAAGATATTGGAATTAGTCATGTTATAGTTCATCCTGGTTATGAAAAACATACATATAGAAATAATATAGCCCTAATAGTACTTAGAACACAAATTAACTATACAGGTGAGTACACTTATATTGATACAAAAATTTTCAGTATAAAACAGTAGTGACACAAAATTAAAATAATAAAATTCATAAAATTAGAAGAAAAATTTAAATATTTAAAATTAAAAACAATTTTTCATTTTGATAAAAAATATCAGGACAAAAGAGTGAATTTTTTAAATACTTATTTATAAAATCCAAAAATTTAAAAGTTAAAAGGTTAAAATAATTTTAAGTTGTTCTAAAAATAACTAACTTAAAATTGATTAAAATAAAAATAAATTAAAACCGTAAGTTAATTTTGACCTGGAACATTTTTGCAAAAAAAATTAAGCTATTTGAATAAATATTTCGTTTTTGCTTATTTGTTCAGTAACTTGATATAATTTTATTTGGAAATGTTTTGTATTTATTTATAATTTTATTAATAAAAATAATAATCGCATTATTATAACAAATAAAACTTTCTAATATTTTGCATTTCACCAAAATTTAATGCAATTAATAAAAAAAACATCAAATTGATCATATCTATACAACTTTTGCGGAAATTAGGTAAATTTGTCGAAAAAATATTTTCATGCTATGTAGTTCACAAATTTCTATACAAATAAATATTTTTTTATAACAATTTACACAAATTCACGCAAATATAATTAAAATAAAATTATAAAATGAAAATTTGAAACTTATTGATTTCAGTGACTGCACAGCCCATTTGTTTACCGGAAACATGGTCTGTCACTGGTAATAATGGTGTTCTGGTAGGTTGGGGTAAGGCGGCTGGTCAAAACGGTAAGTGTCCGAATTCACACGCTTTTACTTAATTACATTTATTATTGAAGCTAAAATTTTAATCATAACTGGTATCTTTTTAATCGTGACCTATTCAACAATGTTTGCATTTTGTAAAACATGCCAATTTAATGTCTGCATGAGTCTAATGTTGGTTTGTCGGTCACAAATTATTTTTTACAATTTATTTACTTGTTAATATAGCCTTGATAAGAACTAATTTTTTGATTATCCAATTATTATTTATATAAGCAATTTTCAAAAAAAAAGTACCATATCAAAATGCAAAGGAGTTATATAAAAAAAAATTTAAAATTTTATTATAAAGATTTGCAAAAGTTGGACATAATTACACTATTTGATCTACAATTGATTTTTATGATGCAACTGATGATTTATGTTTTGATAGAAATTTTGATAAAAGTGCAAATAATTAGTAGAAAGTGAAGATAATGAAGATTTTATCCTAAAAACTGCATGTCAATATAATCCAATCGTTAATTATTTTTTGTCGTTTTAAACTAGAACATGCAAATCAAATGTTAGGTAAATTATAATTTGAGATAATAATTTTCCGTAACCAAACCTATAATTTTTCAAAATGATATCGTTTCTACATAATTTCGGAACCATAAACAATAAGATAATCATATACTACAAGATTTCTCATTTTCTCAGTTGAGATTTTATTTTTCATCATGAGTTTTATTGATTTTTCTACACTTTTTTGAAATTTATTTTAGAAGTACCATTCCACCAACAGGCTTTGCATTTACCGATAGTAAGTTTACAGATGTGTTCTAATGTTTATGGAAAGACTATCCCCATTAGCGAAGAACAAGTTTGTGCTGGTGGTGAACAAGGAAATGATGCATGTTCTGGATTTGGAGGAGCACCATTATTGGTACAACATAGTGGTCATTATTATCAGGTACCTAAATTTAATTTCTTAAAATTCCCAATAAATAAATAATTTAAGTTAGGCTTTTATAATTTTATTATCATAAATCACTTTTATTAAAAAAATGCCTTACATATTTTTTCATGTATTCTAAAAATCAGTGTGGGAAATTAAATATTTTTAAATATTTTGGACTAATCCTTCTAACTATTTGATGAATATGAGACTTAGTGGAATTTGAATAAAGTCTAAGCCTCAAATATACCTATCAAGTCGCTTGAAATAAAAAAATAGAATAGAAATATTATAAATAATTTTCTTAGTAAAATTTAGAGGAATGTGATTTTTTGCAAACAACTCAATAAAAACCAAGTAAAGTTGTTTCTTTGCAAAATTCAAAACAAACCCAAATTCAACAATTATGTCACAAATTGCTTATGGTATATGTATAGGGTGCTCCGTTCGTGGTTCACCTAACGTCAAGATTAGAAACTTGAACAAAGGACACCGCACTTTTTATATGCAAAATACCCCCCGAACGATTTTGTTCAAATTTTGTATACACTTAGATATATCATTAAATAGATTAACCAAATGTCTTTGCAAAAAAATAATTTTTGAGCTACATTTGCAATATACAGGGTGTCTCATTGAAAACTTAAAATATCGCCTTTTAAAAACGTTTGAATTCCAATTGTGAATTGCCTGCATTACTAGGTAGAAATCAAAGACAGTTTACCATAGAACAAGCCAACCAGTCAAGGTTAGTGACAAAAACTCGCTGGATTGTAGAATCAAGAAACGGACATTTAAAAAGTTTTTCAGGGATTTACTTCCTATGACTCATGTATCCAATCTAGGAAATTTGTTAGAATCGGTTGTTCACTGCTAAATAGATTTCATGATTGTATTCAAATAGATGGAGCCAATGAAGCTTTAGCAGAAAAAATGGTTGAGCTCGCTCAAACTCTGAATATACTTCAGGAGAGAGGAGAGAGTAGAAAGACAAGAATTGCACCGACGACAAGGTAATGGGCGTTGGATTCCAATTTCAGAACATGATCTTCCTAGCTTCCTTCGTTTACCTTTAGATTATGTATTAGATCTTACTTTTGGGACTTAGCAAGTTTATTTATCACAATCCTATATTCAAAATACCAATGCAGTAAATAACGAAGATGCATTAATTTTTGAAATACAACAATTTGAACCGTGTTTGATAAGGGCAAGAATATGGTCGAGATTTCAAAATAACACTAAGCACATGACGTATTTCTCATACGTTGATCAATTGGAAGTCCTTGTTAGAAATGGACCTGAGCCGGAGCCTATTTTAGGTACTTACTTTACATGCAAGGCTGGAGCTAGAACATTGGGAGTTTGTGCCCATGTTGCATCCGTATTATACCAGTTGGGATATGCAAGATTGAAGTACACTTAAGAATACCGCCTACTGCACTACTGAGAACTATTCTAAATGCAGCTGATCGAAATAATGAACCCATTGTTGTCATTTAGCTTAGTAAATAATAAAAAATACATTGAGTATGCATTATGTAACTAAGAACTAGTATTTCAAATAAATATTTTTTTCTATATAAAATAAAAAAATAATATAATTATAAAGATGTCATCACAGCATCTAAAGAATTTGTTTTTTTGTGAAAAAGAGCATTAATAAACTTTCTAAAATCAATACTATTTATAGTTTTAGATATCTTTAGATCTTTCTTTTCTACCAGAACGTTATTCAATAAAACCCGAAACAATACCCAAAATACGTACTTTGTATCAATTTAAGATATACCGCTAATGCATTTCAAAAATGAGTTTTTTCGAAAAAAAATATGTTGTTGATCCATATAATGTTATGTCTAACTTTATACAAAATTTAAACAAAATCCTTCGGGGGCCTATTTTACATATAAAAAGTGTCCCATAATCGATGAAATAACAAATAAAAGTAAGCTACAGCGTTTTGAATTTTTGGTCACCGAAACTTGTCAAAAATTAAAAAATCGGTAATAACACAGGTCTGCAAAAAATACTTTGTAAAAATTGTTTTAGTTAAGAAACTGATTTTAATGTACTTTTTAGAGCTGATTCCAAAAATGTTAACATTTTTTTCCATCACGTAAGGTTTTTTATACAAAATTACTATCCTCAGTTGTATACCGTTCTATCGACAGTACACTTTCAACGACATAGGCTTTTGATCGAATTCAATTTTATCGACAGTCCGTTTAATCGACACGACCGTTTCATCGACACTGACGTTTCATCGACATGGCCAATTCATCGACACAGACGTTTCATCGATATTACCTTTACATCAACAACCATTTAATCGACACTACATTTTCATCGGCAAACCGTTTCTTCGACAAGGACGTTTCATCGACATTACCTTTTCATCGACAACCATTTCATCAACAACCGTTTCATCGGCAACCGTTTCGTCGACAGTACCTTTTAATCGACAAGCCTTTTCTATGAAAAGGACGTTTTATCGACAATACCTTTTCATCAACAAACAATTAATGTCGTTTCATCGACTACAGTTTTGTCGATGAAAAGATAGTGTCGATGAACTGTTGTCGATGAAACGTCTATGTCGATGAAACGGTCGTGTCGATGTAAAGGCCATGTCGATGAAACCGTTGTCGACGAAAAAGTAGTGTCGATGAAACAGAATGTCTATGATGTGGTAGCACGCCAACGATTTCAAATATAATACAAAACACATAGTTTAAATCATTAATTTAGGCAAAGTATATACTTTAAAACAACTACAAGTCTTTATAATATCGTTTTCTCTGTCGTTCCTTCTTTTTCCGTTTTTTCTTATATGAAATTCTCGAGGATCATCCCTGTTCAGCACTCAGCAGTAGTCCGCTATTTGCTTATTTTACATCTTAAATACTCGAACTTTTCCAACATATCTTCCACAATTTTTTTGTAGTCTGGGTCCTTCTTATTTCCTAGATATCTGGTTACTACATGTTTAAAAGATGTCCAGGCTTGTTTTTCATTTTCGTCACGAAAATTTCATGAGATTTATAAAATTCCTTTCTTTAACTTATGTTCAGATAACCCAACATATATGTCGCAGAGGTATATGAAACATTCTCCTTCTTTTGGTAAAGCTTCCAATTTTATATGTAGCGATGAAAGTAAAATCTTCCGCAGATCAACCAAACATTTCTTCGTGATATTTTTGACTGTAGGCTCTAATGGTTTTCTAATCAGCCATTACTTTCTTTCATGATTGTGATCACGATTTGTCTCATTCACACAAAAAACATGGAAATTAAGTGTATCCACTTTAGTGGGCATCAAATCAAAATTCTCATAACATTCTTTTAAATGAATAGAATGTCCAACAGGCACAAAAGCGTAGTTATTACCATTGTGCAAGAGAACTGCTTTAAGACTTCTTTGTGATGAATCAATAACAAGTCTTCATTCATTAGCTTGTTTGCAGTAGAAAAATGGATCTGAATAATCTATTTTCCCTGTCCCGAAACCAAGAAAAGGAAGTATCCGGAGCCAACATATTTTTTACCTTTAATCTGGAACGCAATACATCTATTGAGTTCTTAGAAAAATTTAAGTGTCTTGTTAAGTTTTTCAACTCTATTGGTGTGAAATTTTTTGGTTTATTGATGTCGAGTTCATAAGAATCACTTCCACTATCATCACTAATACCACATGTTTGAGTTTAGGAATTATTTTTAAAGTTTCGCAAATACTTTCTGATGAATCTTGGGGGATGGAACAGGTATACTAGGTCCATGAGGAACTGGGTGTATGGCTGACGAAATATTAGTGTAAGAAATCATCTTTTTATTCTTCAGATTAAAACCATCTACATTACAGGAACAAAAGTTGCAGTCATCACTTGATGATTCTTACGTTTTCTGCCCAAACCATCGGTACACCAAATCGAAAAGAAATTTGTTTTTTCATGAAACCACTGTCTCACTAGTTCATCCAAACAAACCGATAAAAATAAGGGTCCCAATTGTCCTAATTTTATTCCAAAATAGAAAAATATGTTTTTGTAAGAATACTGTAAGAAAACTGTACTTTTTTATTATTTCTCCAGTAATTAGCACCCAAAAATCTATAAAAAATCAACCTTTATATCCAGACATTTTTTTAATTATTGACCTGTAAAATTATTTTAACAAAGTACATAAAGACTTTAAATTACCAGTAGAAAGCCAAAACCATCCTTTTTTTAGTTGGCAATGTTAGTTATTCAGAAATAGTTTAGTAGAATGTTGAAAAAAATCGCAAAGAAAAGGATTTTCTGTTTTTTTTTTAGTTTTTAAAAAATTTCTCCAAAATGAAATCCAATAAGTTCGTCCGTCAAATTCTCAACAAACCAGGTGAAATATCGAAACTGTATTTCTTTCCTTCACGTACTAAAGCCGAGACGTTCTCATATAAGAACCGTAAAGTGAAAGTTGGATTCGAATTTAGGTGGACAGGCATTAAACAGTTTTAAAACACCTTAGATACCATCAGAAATCACTATTACCCCTTTTAACAAACTACAGATTACTTAAGAAACTATGCTTGGGAGTACTTAAAATAGAAGCAAGTTCAGAAGACTTTAATAAGTGGGGGAAAAGAGCTATAGTTTTTCCCTAATTTGTTAAGAATATGAAGAATTTTCAGAAATATGAAAAATACAAACTTAAAAGTGTCTTAACTATAATTTTTTTTGTTAATTTTTCCTTCTTTGCGATTTTTTTCGACTTTATAACTATTTTTGTCTTTCTGTTATCACCAATTTAAAGATAATGACCAAGTTGTTTAAATTAATATTATAATTAGCGATCAAAAATCAATGACCTAGAATTCAAAACTAAAAAAGATAGGCTCTATATACATATATGATTTATTCCTAATTTCTCTCTAGATTTTACATATATTTTCTTACATCTTATATATATTTTACATATTTAATACATCTTTTGGTTTACTGGGTACGTTTCTGCTTTTTTGTCGATTAAATTTGCTGTAATTTCTAATCATGAAGTTTGGTGAAATACGAACGGAACACCCTGTATAAAGATAAAATGAAGGAGTAAAATAAATCGAAATTAAAAGAGCAAATCTTTTCGTAAACATATTTGAAGTATATTGGTATTGGATAAATAAAATCTAAGGTTACTTTAAGATCATTTTTTTTGAAGTTTGGATTTTCCAAAATCATCGGAAACCACAATTTATTAATAAATAAATAGCGTTATCTCTAATCAGTTATATTTTATAATTTCAAAATTTAGTCTACAAACATAATGTACAAATTTACAAATTTAAAATAAATCGCATGTAACATATAATAAATATTTTATGATTAACATATACAATAATTTAAAGTCAACTTAATACTGATAGATTAACTGAAATATGTACATACTAAGCTAAGGGCTTTATTTTTTTTAAATCTTATTAAGGTGTTTGTTAATTTCTGCAAAGTCTATCATGAAAAATCTCTTATTCAACCTGCCTATCATCTATCATATCCTTTTATCAAAACATAAAATACATTTTTTGTAAGACTCTACGGATTTTAACAAATTTAACCAAAATAAGTATTGTTCACTTTAACAAAGTAAAACTGCAGGTATGATGATATGGTATATTTTAATTAAATTATTTGAAAGGTTCCTCCGTTATGGGATAGCCACCCTAAAACAAAATTTCAAAAGTATTTACTAACTCATAAAAAACTTTTACTTACCCAATATTTGCTCATAATCATCAATGTATTCCCATCTAATTTTGGTCCAATTAAAGGATTCATTTGTGACATATAACAACATAACCAGCTAAAAATGAGCATATTCGTAAATATATTTTTTTAAATAATAAACTGGAAACTTACAATAACCAACAAGTTGCACCAGTGAGCATTAAAACAACTTGAATTAATCTGAAATTAAAATTAAAACTGAATTCTCATTTCAAAAATTTGCTTAGCAAAATTGCGAGGATAAAGTATAAATAAGCTTATTGTGGTTTGATTTATTTAAACATAAATTAAATAATACTTACCCTCTATTTGATCCCTTAGGAACAAAAAATGGAAGCACAATACCAACACCTCCCCACAATGTGGTAAAAAAGAGAATAGGTAAAGCTGCTGCACCCATTTCTTTCAAATTGATTAAATTTTCAGGAAATCTGTTTTGTAGTTATTTACTTCAACTTAAAGTTTTACGAAATTTGACAGTAGTAAGCAGATATTGTAAGTTGAATCAATACTTTTGTGAGCAGCTTTCCATTGAAAAGCTCTCTCAGTAGTTCGTGGCTCCCTCTTTCAACTTTCAACCCTCAACGATCCATTTTCAACGTCAGCATCGTCAGCTGACCAAACGTCAATATTTAAACCAAATTCAAAACTTGATATGTGTAGTTTGAAATAATATTGATTTGGACTTGATTAGCCAGTATAGAAGTAATATAAAAATTACTGAGGATATTTTTAAAACAATACTTAATTATGCAAAAAATATAAGTAAATGTAATTATAATAAAATAGATTTAGGACGATTCTTTAAAATGGTTAGTGAATAAATTATTTTAAATTTGGAGTTATTTAAAATTAACCTATAAAATTTCAATTCTCTACATAAAAAAGTGCTTTCCTTCTTTCTTACCGGTAAAGTACATATTATTTGGTGTGGTGCGTTTGAAATTGATTAAGTTTATGTTATTCTATCGGAATAGTAAAAAAATCAAGTCTCCACGACTTTTTGTTCAAAAGTTATGAATTTTTAAACAAAATATGAGATTCTGATAAATGTGTATTTTTAAAAATTTATATTTATTTAATAAATAAAATGTAGAAATTTAAATTCGTAAAGAAACGAAGTATGAAAAGAAGGTACAATTCCGAAATTAAATAAACAATCAGTCATAAATTGTAAGTCACAAAAAAATAAACAAAAAAAAAATGTGAAAATAAGACGGTATAATAATAAGACTTATTTGAAATAAGTCTCCAAAAATAAATAAGTTCGCAAAAAAACTGTGTTTGGTTTTATACCGTCTTATTGTACCACAACGAACGTAATACTCTACATCGTCTTAATTTCTAAAAATGAAAAACGATGGAACTAAAATTATAAAAAGACGATGTGTGCACTTTTTCCATTTTTTTAAATCCAAAGAACCTTCATACTTCCCTTACAAAAATCGCAGCCTTAACCCTTGAATATATCCTACTTTTATCACTGATCAAAAAGAATTGACTAGATTAAATAATCTTTCAATTGCACTGTTTGTTGCAGCAATACTAAAACCAAATTCAATCAGTAGTTTTGTTTGTTCACGAAGAATAAAATTTTGATCGAAATGTTCAAAAACTTGTTTCCAGTTTGTTGTGGCGCTGTCATTTTTAAATACATCATTATCAATTTTTTCTACCTACAGTTTTTTATCCTTCTTGTTTCCGTAAATAAAGATTCTTCATCGATTTCAGATACATATATTATGCACGAAATATCGGAAATTTATTGATTAAGTCCATTGACTCTGTGATATGAGACCACAGTTGGGTAGTGTCATCAGTAAAACACACTGAAAAATGAAACCATATTTAAAAAAAAATGTCCCCATTCCTTTAAATAATATATAGATGTACTAAAAAAATCATCAACCGTTGTATAATTTTTTTTGAGTCAAGTTTCACCTCATCAACAAGACGTTTAACCATGTGTATCAATATATGACCGAATTCAATCCAACAAATTTTTCTTTTCTGCATTCAATTAACTGATTTTTAAAATAATTTCAAATTGATGAGGGTTGTATTATTGCCTTTCAATTTTTAATATACTTTGTAGAAATATCTGTAGCTGATTTATTGAAAAAAAAAACAGCCATACTTCTGAAATAGGGTCTTAAAACAATTTAAATTAAATTGGAAATGGCATTTCCGAAGGAAAAAGATTTAATCCTGGATAAATGTCTATAATTCTTCTTATGGCAGGTAACATGGCCAACTAACGTGTGGAGTGTGGAAATAGCTGTTTGATATTCTGTTCCAGAATAGAAACCATTTTTTTTAAACCCGGACGCCGGGTCAAATGTTGGTCACCTTAGATATTATCAAACTTTTTAAAATGTAATTATTTTTTAAAGTAGGGTCAATCAGGGTTACTATGATACATGAAAAAGAGGCTAATGTGATACACCTAAGAAATGTAAATTAGATTGACCAAAATTAAAAAAAAAACTTACAAAAAAATACTCCTATTATTTGATTGATAAAAGTCCCTCATTCAAGAAGAATTAATCTATCCCATTGCATTGAAGGATTTCAAAAATTTCACCTATGCTCTGTTGTCGAAAAATATTACATATATTGTTTTATTATGAGTAAAAAAAGTTCAAAAGTTCAAAAAAACTAACAATAGGCTCGCGCGAGCCCAGCACACCACTGCCTATTTGACATACACTTTTATCTTTTTTTAGAAACTTGTGGAATACCCAAAGTTTTTTTTGGAAAATTGTCCTTGGCCAGGATTTGAACCTGGGACCTCCAAATCACATGTCTGAGGTGGACGTTTATAACTCCCAACGTGGCGAGAACGGTGGATTGTTTACTGCATTACTATGGTTACAGTTTCTGTCTCGTTTCCACATTATAAACGTTTTTGTACGTAAGAAAAAGACATAAAATATCGAGTGAACCGAGAACAACTATCTAGTTAGAGTTACAAACTTCCACCTCAGAGGTGGAAGTCTGTAAGCTATACGATTGTTTTCGTACAACGAAAATATCGTATTGTTGAATATGTTATTATCTTTTTTCAATAAATACAAAACGTGCATAAGGAAGAGATATAGAAAATCTGTTACCAAGCAACTTAGTTAACAAACGGTTTTTTCGTTATACGAAAACTATCGTATAGCTTTACAGACTTCCACCTCTGGTGTGATAACCACTTTACTACCAAGGACCCATGTTGAAACGTAGTTAAATTTTACCTTAACTGATAGTTTTAAAGGAAAATTCCACCTTCATCCAACAGTAAAGCATTCCGAACACTAACAAAAGACTGTTCTAGTTGTTAGGTCAAATGAAATGCAAAGAGTTCTTATTAATAAAGTGAAGGAAATATTGAAAAATTGTCCTTGGCCAAGCTTCGAACCTGGGACCTCCAAATCGCATGTCTAGTGTGATAATCACCAACCAATACACTACCAAGGACCCATGTTCAAACGTAGTTCAATTTTACCTTAGCTAGTAGGGTAGTGGTTATCACACCAGATTGGAGGTCCCAGGTTCAAATCGTGGCCAAGGACAATCTTTCAAAATTTCCATTACTCTTTGCATTTCATTTGACCTAACAACTAAAACAGTCCTTAGGTAAAGTTCGGAATGCTTTGCTGGTGGATGAAGGTGGAATTTTCCATCGAAACTCATGTTAAATTGAACTACGTTTGAACATGGATCCTTGGTAGTGTGGTGATTATCACACCAGACATGCGATTTGGAGGTCCCAGGTTTAAAGGCAAAATTTCCTATACTTTATTCGTAAGAACTCTTTGCATTTAAAAGTTTCCTTCAACTTCATATTTATCTTTAGCATCGCAACTCCGTAATTCAGTGAGTTTTCATGTGATTACTATAAACGGTACAGGAATTATGATCCAAATATCTGTATTATATTAGTTTAGCCCCGATTGAATTTATTTTTAGATCCGAATTTTTAATGTGTAAAAAATTTGGTGTTGTAGGAGGGCAACTGACCTCTCCCACAACTCATCCATTTTTTATTACCCTTTTATTGTGTCGTCTATTTTTCTTGGGATCGGTTTTTTATTCAAAAACTATAAAAGTTACTACTTTCAAATTTTTATCGAAGGTAAATAACGCAGATCTATGAATTTTAAAAATTATTTGCTTAAAATGGGTTAAAGAAATAATCGCAAAATTTTGGTAAAAATCCGGCTTTCAACAGCACAATTTTATACCGAAAATTAATTTTTTAACAGATGTCTTCGGGTCGAGTAACTTTTTTTAGGGGGAACCGCTCGAAAAGTAGTTTTTACATTTTCGTCTTGCAATTTTCTCTTCCATCCACCTAAAAAATTTTAACTCTCTGTTTTACCGTTTTACACTTTTTGCAGAAAGGATCAATTCAATTTCAGAAATCATCAATTGTAATTCAGGAACAAGTTCCCGAATTCAAGAATTATACTTCAGAAGAACCAATTTAATTTTTGAAAGTAATCATTGTATTTCAAAAAGAATCAGTATGTTTCATTTAAAGTAAATTTTGGCACAGAAATTTTGGATTATCGAAATATAATTTTAGCCACCAACAACCATTTCTTTCATTATAAACAGCTGCATAATCGATTTTAGTGTGTTGTGCTGCAAGAGTACTATCACCAAAAAGAATTGTATTTTTTTCCTTCATCTTAGGACAGATTATCTCAAATGGGTTTAACATTGGTGAATAAGGACCTTAGCGTAATATTACTGCTGGTGTATTGTAAAATTTACTAAAGAACCATTTTAATGAATTGTAGGTGTCTGTTGTGGTTTATGTGTACAATCACCCCCAAAAACTCTGGGGTTCCTTATTTTTCATAATTGCTCCTTTGTGAAATTATAATGACTTTTCTGAAATACAGTGAATTCAAATAAGATTGATACCACCACTATGCAACCAAACATACTCTGCAGTGATTTTAGACTTACTAAGTTGGCGTACCTGTTAATTTTTATTTAAATTAAAATTTAATTTGTCACTTTAACCAAAGCGTCTCACTGAAGTTTTTCTTCAGGTATTTTTTCAATTTATTTCTCAGTGTTGTAGATTTTATAAATTTTTTCTTTTCAAAACTCAAATTCGCGATGGTTGTTTCAACGGAGCACATTCATTTCAGTGTAGCCAACTATGGGAAACTTAGGTTTCTTACTGTGCAATGTCAACAGTATCATTTATTTTTGAAGACCGTGTACAATTGATCCATATTTCTGAAATACAATTGGTGTTTCTAAAATCAAATTGATTTATCTGAAATATAATTCATGCTTTCTGACATACAATTGATGATTCTCAAATAGAATTGATACTTTCTGATTTTAAAATCATTTATCTCAAATACAATGGATCGTTTCTAAAATAAAAATTTAAAAGGTGTAGTATTATTGTTGATAATAAGATCAAGTATCAATTAATCAATTATTTGAATTTAGTGTACATATTTGTTGAAAATAATTTTTTTGTATTTTTTTTCTAGGTGGGAATTCTTTCGTTTGGGTCTGATCAATGTGGAGCTCAAGGTGTTCCAAGCGTTTACACAAATATCAAAAATCATATCACATGGATCAAAGAAAATACTCCGGTTATTTACAATAATTAAATTATTATTAAGGACTATTATTTTTTAATAAAATAAGTTATTCTAAAAAAAAATTATTTATATTGGCTATAAGAAATTTTTTACCACCACATGGACTGTGTTAATTTTAATGTATAATAATAGTTCCTAGCATAAATTTCATATCACAGTCTTTGTCCTTCATTTAATCGAGAATCTATGAATGAATCTTCCTGTAGTTCTTCTTTTTTCTGGTTTTCCACAATTTAATTTATAATTGGTCGAAGACACTAATAAATCTATCGTTTTCAGCCACGAGATCTTCGATAAAGTTAACTCGAAAATACTTCTGGAAACTTCGCTGATTTAAGGATCCAGACTTCTTTCCAAATTTTTACAAAAAACAGGGATTGTAAAAGAAACACTACATAAACTATTCATTAAATTTTATTAATTAATCATATAACCTAGGGATAAACTGTTAAATATCTAAGTTCATCAGTTATTCACTTTTGTCAATAATGACTTAATCTAATAATATTACTTCATTAAAAAGACAACAGCTATATATATCGAGTGATGAATGAAACATATACTATATACAAAAGTTCAACAAGAGAGAGGGAGCATAGCCACTCATTTTAAATAGCTTTATGTTAGTTAAAATTCACACTTTTTAAACAATGCACCAAATTTCAAACTAATATTTAAGAGTGCGTTCTGCTTGGCTCGATGCCATATCACAAACTTTGAAAGGACGAACCTTTAGGGACTTTCTATACAAGAGACTAATTTCAATAAATAATCTAAGTTTTAAGGTAAAGAAAGTGCTTTTACAAAATATTTTTAACACAATCTACTTAGTTAAATTTTATAGATCTTTTTTAAAATATTGTTGTAATCACAATTTTTAGAGGATAGAAGATTTTATTTAGTATCATTATTAAAATATTGTTTTTATCATTTTTTTAAAGTTATAATAATTATTTTCTCAATAATTCAGTGATTATGTATCATAAAATAATTTATTAAAATTTGAACGAAAATTGGAGTTACAGACTAGTATTATACATATGTAATTCTTCTTAGTAGCAGTATTTTATGTTTTGAGATAACTTCAAGAATCTATGGATTTTTTAAAGAGTAGAAATATTTTTTTGAAAAACAATTCCTTGAAATCATGTTATAAGGAATTCTAAAATTTTTTATAGTTTTCTCCATTTGCAGGATTTTTATTAAAACAAAGGCATGGGGTATAATACTGAAAGTAACTCCCATTTTATGAAATCTAGTGCTTTTATAAATACTGTTGGTAATCATAATCATAATTGTAATTAGTTCCTGAGATAGGTTTAGGTTATGTTAAAAGATTTAAGATATTTGATTATTATTTAAGTCTATAATCTTGAATGTACCGAAAATTTACATTGATTAAAATAAGGATTTTACCTAAACCTTCAGGTATAAGGTACATATAAATGATTTAAGTGCAAGATATTGTTTTGAGTGTTGTTTTGTGATATTTTTCGGTACATTCAAAGTGATTGGATTTCATATCTGTTCAATACGTCCCACATTTAATGCTATTTACATGTATGTTCGTAAAAAGAAAACATGAGAGACATAAATATCACAATTCTACTGGTGTCAAGAATATCTCAGCGACTCAAAACAGATACGTGAGAAATCTACGTGAAATTTAACAGCCATCATGACGAGTTTGAAAAGTTCGCAACGTGGCTCAATTAATCAATCAAAATACAACAATTATACAGAATTGGACCCTATTTAATTAATATTTAAGTTTACATTATTATAATTAATTATTTTTATATTTTATCATATAATAAAATATATTTTAAGAATTATAATAAGTGAAAAAGGATTACTTTTTAAAATATCAACTATTATTAATACCTTAGTTTGTAAAGCTCTTAATTATTTAAAAGATTAACTACTAGTGACCTTTCAGTATGATTGAAGATGAATGTTTTTTATACTACACTATCAAGGCTATTAGACATTTTTTTGGTCATTTTAATCTAAATTTATTTTTTTTATAATTTCTACAGGTAAAAATTTTATTGACTAGACTCACCTTTCAATCTGATTAGTAGAAATTACGCATGCTTTAATTAAACTCTGGTTTTTTAACATGTAATCAGTTCTAAAACAAGAAGTAGTAAGACACTATTTTAGACTAATAAATGTGTGATTTTATTTCAGACTGAAAATTTGTGCCTGTTGAAAATTATCACTAGTATTTAAAAGTGATTGAAATTTGATTCGAGTAGAGTATATTTTGTGCTTGGATTCTGAATTATATTCCTTATATTTAATTAAATAATGATTTAAAATAACGATTAAAATAAAAAGTATCTTCCAAAGACAAATTACTATAAAGTTCTGGTAAGATCCTGGGAACGTTGTGGCCAAGCAATTGGACTATATCGATTAATTAATCCAATAACCAACTTTTGAACTAACAAACTTTAGCTTGACAATTACTTTTGTTTAGGTTCCCTCAACACCCTTGAAATAATCAATAAAATGGTTGGAAATATAAGAAATTTCCTTTCAATCCAGAAGAAATTGGAAATTTGAAAGATAAAACTGGCCAATATACCAACGTCTGGTATTTGTGAAGAATATTCTCTTCAGAAGAATGTTATTACGAAGATTATTTAAAACAAAGGAAACCTGGAAAGGTTTCCAACGTACTTCCTCCATCAAGGAAACAAATCCATCAACGAGAATATGAAAATCTTGAGAAGATTTTGTATCGTTGATTTTTAAGTGAAATATTGAAGAATAATATTGTTTGCAATGGTATTTTACAGTTAAAATTGCGAGAACTACGCAATTATTTAAATATTGCTGCAGAATTCACAACAAGTTCTGTTTGGCTGGAAAATTTCAAAAAGATCTACGGTATACGTGTTTTGAAGATTTATAGAGAGAAAATGTTCGCCAACGCTGATGCTGTTGAACCATTTCGAAAAAAATCAAGTACAAAATTATTGAGATGGAGTTACGTCAAGTCAAGACCTCATTAATTATCAAAAACCTGAACGGCGTACATTTGTTGATCTTAATCAAAAAAGTGCTCCAGAACGCAAAACTTCTAAGGAAAGGGTAAACGTTATTTAAAGTGGCTTCAAGCATTTATTTTACTCTACGGATATTATAAGATTGAATACAAGTTTGGATCATTTTGATACAGAGGATAATATTCCGTTAAAGTAATTTCATCAGAATTAACGGATATCCAAATAAACGAGAGTAGTAAAAGAGCTATGAAAAATGCAAATACAGACAATAATGATTGATGTTTGATGATGAGATGAATGCAGAAAACGGAAAAGAGTTATCTTTTAATATAATTAATTAGTTGGAGCAATGTTTTAGGGCAATTATTGCTGAGGATAAATCTATCTCTTTCTATCTTCACCAAATAAGCCACTTTCTCAAAGTAAGATCCCTTTAGAAAATTGTTTCAGGTTAGTTATTTATTTTTAGAAATTACGGAATTAATAAAATTAAACTAACTTCAAGGATATTTATTTGAATTTTGGTCAAAAGAAGCTATTTTAGCTACGAGGAGCACTCAACCCATTTCTCCGTACTGTTATTCCTTAAAACGACCAAAATTTGAGTTTTACTATTTCAATTTCAGTGGGTTTTGAAAATTTACTCTAAGTATTCTATTTCCAAAAGTTGTTTTTGTTCTGTATCCTTAATTGTCGAGAGTTTATCAGATATGCTGTAAACATATCTAAGTATTCTATCTTCATTTGGAAGTAAAGAGCTACTGTTTTCATTTTTATAAAACATTGAAGAAATCTATATTTTAATAAGAAGTACGCTTCTAAAACTATAATTTATTGCAAAATTTGATTATTTGTAGTTTGAACAAAGTTATTTTTGAAAATATTTTTTTTTCATAAATAATTTATGGCACGCCTGAAACTTTCATTTACATAAATTATTTTTTTAATTTCATTATCGTATTGTCACAAAGTAAATATTTCAAAATTTTGTATTTTTATTAATTTTCAGTTCTAAATTATTATTTTGAAACGTTGGAATAATTTCATTGAATGCAAAAAAACACCTCATACGATCTAGTATTTGTGAGCATTAACCTTGTGTATCAGCAAAACCAATAAAGGCTTATTCAAGTGGTATTGCTGATGCCCAACAAAAAGATTGGATTCAATGTTCAGTCCCAAAGGGGACAAAAATGTACAATATACTACTTCATTTATAAAAGAAAAATTTGAGTAAAATGTAGCAACAAGATTTAAACAATGTAAGTATTTAATATTAATTTTATTAAATAAATATACTATAATAATAGTTTAAGACGTTAGAAAAAAGCCTTATGAAACGAGTTCTTTATACTATTTTTTCTATTTTGCACTTTTTATATCAATTTTAAATTAAAATTAAAATGTTAAATGTTGGGAAATTTGGGATTAGTTGGTAACACGTTTTTCACCAAAGACGTTTATTAATGTCATTATTCTATGGCTTTTTTAAATTTACCTTTCAAGTTATCCTAGGTGATCAAAATTCATCTAAAGTAGTTTTAAACATTGATAAATGAAGAGAATAATTCCATTTTACTTATTTTTTGAGGTTCTGGGGGGTTATTCTCGAATCACGCGACACGATGTCGTATACGACTTTTATCATTCGAACCTTCTTATTCAAATGCAAAACTGAGAGTCCGTCCTTGTCATGTCGTATACGATGTCGTGTCGTGTGATTTCAGAATAACCTCCCCGAAACAGTTATTAAAGATTTATTACGAATTTTACTTGTCATTTTTGATGGACATTTGCGTACTGCCAACTTAAAATTTTACCACTCAGTAAAGAACCAAAAGCGGTGCTTTACTGATTATTATATCATCGCTTTTAGTTCTTTACTAGCTATAGTAATGAACCAAAATAGAAAAAATATGTTTTAAACTTAAAGTAATAATATTTTGAGTTAGTGTTATTTCCATAATGAATGTGGCTGTACTTTAAATTATGACAAACAGCAAAAGTTCATTTTGGTGCTATTTCATAATTCATATCATGGTTTATTATTCAAGGGTCAATTTAACTGAATAATCCAATAATCATGGAACAAAACCATCGGGACGAGCATTATTTAATTAGAAGTTGAAAATGCATTGCTGCATGGGATGTAGAATAATAAATTTAATGAAAACCCTTTGAAACTTCATCTGATAATACATTAGAAAATATGGCATTGGAAATCAAAAATTATAAGTACTAAAAGAGTCATCAATATAATTTTAAAAAATATAGTTTTTTAGAAATTTCACAAATAATAAAAAACAAGCCCTGTATGCAAAAGTTTCAAAAATTGGGCATTTTTCATGAACACAATTATCTAAAGCAATTTCATTTCCACAAACTAGGTGTAGCTTGAAATACATAAATCAATTAGAAGTTTTATCTTCTAATTTTGATAGTTATTTGTTGTACGTATTTCTTCTCCAAATTTTCAGTTGATGAATATAGAATTTATGGATATATTAAAATAATGGTTCCTAAAATAATTCAGTATAATTGCATTATACATATGTATGTATGTAGTACTACTGTACAAACTTCAAGTATTTATAAACTATCCATTCATAAGTTTGAACATTGAAATTGTTCGAATATTAAGCAAAAGTTCGTAAAAAATTATATTCGGAGTCTGAAGTTTGGGTCCGAAAAAGTTCTAGTAACTTTTTTAGTTTTCACCTACCTAACATGAGTTTGAACTTTAATGGGATTTTGAACCCTGAATTCGAATTACAACAAGTTTGAACTTTATTAGGTCGAACTTCGTCGAGTTGGGAACTTTGTTTAGTTTGAAGTTCTAACGTTATCGAGTTCTTTATAGGATTTCAACTTATCCAGTTCGAACTTTATCGAGTTCAAACTTTGTGGAGTTCAAACTTTATCGAGTTCAAACTTCATCGAGTTCGGGCCTATGATAAAGAATAGGTTCGAACAGTTCGAATTTTCCATGTTTTAAAGTTAGAACTAAGTTTGATCTTTAATTTCGTACCTCAAAAAGTTCGGGTAGTGCAAACAGCACTATATTATAGTCTGCTGTTTACTGGAATTTGAGGATATGGGTGTTTAAATTTAGTGGACTACTGAAAACAAGGCCAATAGATGAATTGTCTTAAAATGGCACAAATACATCCATTGCATTATCTTTACATCAATGTCATATTGCTAATAGATCGCATCGCATAAAATTTCATAAATTTGGTGTTATTTAGTGCTGCGCACACAACACGAACTTTTTGAAAAGACGAACTTAAAAAGCTCGAACTGTTCATACTTAAAAAGTTCGAATTGTCCGAAACCGTTTTTTATAGTTCGACATAATAATGAAAATTCGAATTTGATGAAGTTCGAATCTACTAAACTTCAAACTTGGCTATTTTGAGCCAATTCTGACTTCGAAAAGGCGGCTTTAATCTACAAAATTGCGCAAAATTAGAAGAAAAAAATACTTTTTTTTACATCTTTTGTACTCAAACTTTTTATAACTTGTTGATCTTATTTAGAACTCTTTCGAACCGTTTTCACGGCTGGAAATATAAATTTTCACGAACGCTAAGCTGGACCAAAAAATCAGCGTACAAAAACACGCTACTTATATTACAAAAGGTTTCTTTTATAAAAAGATCAAAATACATTCCAAAAATAGATGGTTTCAGTCGTCTTCAAAAGTATTATATTTCAATAATACCCTTTTTCTAGTATTTCATCCTCTCAATGCTAAATACTGCCATACCCAATCCCAAACCCAAGAACCAATACATTTTTCTGGTTTAAACAGGTTTAATGGTGGTACATCAGAATTGAGTTGATCAATAGAGAACATCGTAATGGACCTACTATTTCATTCATTGAACGAAAATCTCTTTCGCATATCCTTGTTGAAACTGGAATAGTGGTCATAGCTTTCAACAAGATTTCATACGAATCGGAATAAGATTTTTAATAATTTCACGAACTGGAACGAAATTATTCAGAGTTTCAGTTCAGAAAGAATCAGTTTTAAACCTTCTGAAAAATTTTGCTATTGTATAGTATGAATAATTAGCAATAAGGCGTCTATCTCTATTCCAACTTGTTAATCTTTCTGATATTTAGCCATCCTTAATAAATTGCAACATAGCGTCAATTTTAATGAAAGTTTAATTAAACCTCAGATAGAGTGTTTTCCAAAAAAAAATTCTTTCAAAAATAGAAGATAAAAATTTATATCAGTTTTAACAGATCAGAAACAATTTTTCAAAATATATGAGCATTTTTGATATATTTGGAATTACCCATTGCATGAATCATTGTTGATAACATTACTGAAAAACAGATGAATAGTTCATCAAGTAGAAAATTTTTAACTTTCAAACTTCTTGTAGGCCTTTGTAAGAACAAAAAGTGAAAATATAGTGATGTTTAAACCCAAAACCCAAGCACATATATCTCCACTTTTCAAGCAATTAGCTTACTTACACGTATTCTTCCAATGTTATCTATGTACAGAGAATTTTCCATTATAGGAATATTAGCTTACACGCTAAAATTATTGCATTGAATATTTTAAATAGCGGCTTGAAAAGACAAAGGGTGTTGTAAATTTGGCACTTGCATCATCACTTGAACACTTGTTAGAGTTGTTAGAACGTGTAAGCAGCCGTTTTAATATTTTCCGAAAGTTGTAAAAGCTGGAGCAAATGGGAAGGGCGAGAGACACTTCGGGCGCAGAGTATTTACAACTATTTACAAAAAAGACAAACCGATTTCATTTCAAAAAGGGGCAAGAATTGGTCGCTATTTACATAAATATCACTACTCTACGCCCCCATTTAGTAATCCAGCCTTCGATTCAGGCGGGACTTGTTTATTGAAGCAGTCATCCATAAATTGGGCCATGCTTCTATAAAGATGCTTTTTTACACCACCGAGGCCGTGACTTTCATCGGGGTAAATCTGGAAAAATTTTATCAGGCACGAAATTGTAGTTTTCAATGAATTACCTGTTGCCTAAATAACGTTCCTGCTTCACTTAAAGCCTTAACAAGTGCCATTGTCTGCTGCAGATGGACGTTATCATCAGCTGATCCGTGCACTAGATAAAACATTTTATCTTTCAACAAGTGAGCCTTTTTACTCACGTCTGCCTCTTCATATCCTTTGTAGTTATCAGTCACGTTCGGCAATCCCATATATCTCTCAGTGTAAGCAGAATCTATAAATCAATTCATACTAATTCAAACCAGGATAATTATAGAATACCAACCATAAAGTTTCCAATTAGTAACTGGTGCTACAGCAATAGCGCAATGGAACACATTTTTAGAACTGGCAAGAGCTAACGATGCCACAAATCCACCATAACTCCAACCCCAAACGGCAACCCTTCTCTTATCCACATAATGCAAGTTATCTCGAAGATATCTACAAAGGAACCAAATTAATTCAACAAATCCATTATTAATTCTATTAATATCTTACTCGGTAACTTCGAGCTGATCGCTAACTTCCACAGTCCCTAATTTGTAATAAATTTGATGTAGCAGTTTGTGACCTTGGCCTCCCGACCCGCGACCGTCAATTTGCGCAACAATAAAATCCTTATTGCCCGTCAGATAAGTATTCCAATCAATCCTCCAACGTTCTGTGACTAATTGGCTTCCAGGACCTCCATATACTTGCACCACGAGTGGATAACGTGTAATTTCGTCCTCTCTCAATCCCGGTGGCAAGATTAGTCTTACATTCGCTTCGTGTTCATCGGAAATCTGTACTGGGAACGTTTTAATTTGCGGCATGGCCATTTTGCTCACTCTGTCACGTAAAAGAGTGTTATTTTGAAGCACCAGCAGTAGCTTAGGTTTTGGTACAGTGGCTTTATAAAGGCTGCTCGTAGGAATTCCAGGACCTAAACATTCGAGGACGTAATAGGCGGATGAGGGACTGAATATTGCATTATGAAAAAGGCATGGTGGTTCAACATTAATTATTTTTTTCTTCTTAGCTTTTCTTCTACGAGGTGGCGGTGTTGTAACAATCACTTCCTCCTCGTTCCAATCATCATCCCAATCTTTCGTCTTAGGAATGATATGCATATCTTCTAAATAAAACGGTGGTGAGGTTGGGGCTGGATCCACGACGCATGTTAAGCAAACAGGGGGTTGTAAAACAGCCCCGCTACGAGGTGGAACAGAAGCCACCCTATATAAATGCTGTTGCCCCGGTTTCCCCTGTGGTATCCCAAGAAAATAACTAAAAAAGTTTAAGTTACAAAAAGTAATCTCCTTTAACTTGACTGCCTTACATTACGTCATTTGAATGATCCCAGGCTAATATTCGGGACACTTCGTACCTTCCATGCGTCAAGGATAACACGCGTCTCTTTGAGATACTAACCTCTATTGCGTGTCGAAAATAACCAGCCCTTCCATCTTTAACAGGAGCCACGGTTATAAATTTTGTGGTATCTGGATTGAACAGAGGGCTGTCACCCATATCAACCCAGCCCTCGCCATCTCCGAAAACACTTTGTGCCTACAATCAAAATAAACATCACTTTTTTAATAGGAATTCACAAAAGTGGTTCCCATTTTTCCTTTAAGGGCGCGCGTTGCTGATTTATCGCACAAATTTATTAAAATGAAGAAAAATATGCTCCTTACAAACTTTTTTCCGGCTACGTGAATTGGTTTAATAAAAATGCAAATTATGTAAGGAATGGATATTTTCATCAGCCGAGTATTTATTTAAAGTACTGATATTTACAGAGAGGGTCTTTTGATAAGGGACTTTAATTTATGGCGTTAAGTTCGAAGTTTACAAATTGGGGAAAGTAAAAAGAAAAGAAAAAGTACCTCTAAGGAGTTAATTAGAAATTTCTATTGTTGCAGCGGAGGGATTTTTTGTTTACAAAGCCTTTAATTATAAAATAATAGTGAATGGTCTTATATTACAGCTTACCTCTTGGCAGTGCCAGGTTGGAGTTTTGCAGATGGAGACTATTGATAAATTCTGAGGCCTGTTTAGCCAGACTACGGATATTTCAGTCAAGCTCACCCAGGATACTGCAGTAAAGTAATATTCCCTATAATTACAAAAGAATTATTTTAAGCAACCTTTCTGGTTTTTTTACAAAACACTATTTTCTTTGAAAAATTTTCAAAAAGTCTTTTAAATCTCCCTGTAGATTTAACATCTCTCATCAAATATTATGGAATATTTATCAACGTTATTTCAAGTCTACAAAGAAGAGATATTTAAAACTTATTTCAGTAAAATATTTGAGGCAAATTTCTAGTCAGAAAAGCATAAAATATGCATAAAATCTTCAAAAGTTACGTCTATCTTATTTTCTATAAAATGTATAAATAAAATTGACTTTATGTTAACTTTGATGGAAAAATCAATTTTTAATAAAAGTTCACAGTTTTATTCGCAATGCACCAAATTTTTGGATCTAAAGGTTTCGTGTTTTACTCTGAAAGGGTATTTACAGTAAATTGCTATTTATAAATTTATGCCAAATTGTCGAGAGTAGGTATGCGTGATGACGCGAGTATCTGCACTTTTATCGTGGTTAGCGTGCTTATTTGTTGGATATCGTTGTCAGAAAAATAAATCATGCTCAATCTTTTATACTCAACAAATTAAAATTTATTTTTATCGTCTATTTTCATTAAAACATGATTAATGGAAAAATAAATTACTAATGTTTTTAATTTGAATATTATTATTTTTATACATATTTTAAGATACTTACAAATTTACAGGAGTGAGATTAATAATGAAAATTTCATCGAAAATAGGAATTTCAATTGTCTTTGTGTTCTACACTGTCCAGTATCTAGTAACGTTGGAAACTTTCAAAGTTAATAAAGGCCTTTATGCATTTAACTGGCAATCTTCAATTCAATGATTCGGAAGGAAAGTGATCAGAGAAACACTGCTAAAATTTTTGAATTCTGCACAAATAAATTGGTAAAAAAAATGATAACAAGTTTAAAAAGAAATAGAGCACCCATAGTTTTGGGCAAATAATTTTAAAAAGGCTATCGGCGATAAGATTATTTTATACCCAGATTCTGGTCAAATCATTTAAGTTCAAATTCCTTTAAATTTAAATTTGTTATATGGGTTGTAATGGATAATTTCCATGGTTACATTATTTGTTTCTAATTAAAGACCTTTAATTTTGACCAGAATCTACCTATTGATCAAGATTTTATAATAAGCTTTAGGTATACATGGTGGTCACTTTTAAGAGCATCTTCCTAGACACCCGCGATAAATTTTCCGTTGGAGTAATAACAAGGAATAGAAAATCCATCCCACTTTTATGAAGCTTTGCAAATTATAACCAAATAACTGATAATTAATGCGAATCCCTAGAGGTCGCGCGAGTTTTGGAGGAAAAATTGTGAAAAATCATTAAATTTTCAATTCTTTTGCAGATTTATAATCTAAATCGATTAGGCTAGATCCTGCCAGAGAGTTACCTTCCGTAACCTAACACAAAATTAATTACAGGGGTCCAAAGTTAAGGTACTTTTAGATCATTATATTTTTTTGTACATTTTCCATTTTTTTTTCCTTCTGGCAAAAATTAAAGAAATGAGTTCTAAATCATCTAGCTTTTATGACTCCAGAACTAAACCACTATATTTTCCTAAATCAAATACAAAAAAAATTAATTATCAGTTATTTGGTAATAATTTGCAAAGAAGCTCCAGAAAAGTGGGATGGATTTTCTATACCTTGTTATTATCTCCAACGGAAAATTTATAGCGGGTGTTTAGGAAGATGCTCTTAACGGTGTAACTTGTTAACTTGTATTACGAGGCTTAAATAACAAAATACGACCGAGAGCAACTCCAAAAATATTTATGATCAAAACTATCAATAGGCTACAGGCAGAGTTTAAATAAAAATGGCGGCCAAAGGAAAATTAAAAATTGATTCAAATGCAATAAAGTTCAGTTAAACTAAAATGTTTTTTACGTCCATTGGATTTGGAATGCAAAACTATGAAGGAAGAACGAAAATGCGAAATTTCAGTTATTTTAAGATATTTGGGGAATGGCGCAAAATATCCCGGATTTTTAAAAGGATTTTTAAAGAACTTGAAATGGGGTAGGTTTTTTGTAAATTTAGCAATCTTGAAACTATTCGGGCATCCAAGATCCTAATGGTGTGCTGTGTAAAAGTGACCACCCTGTATAGTTTGTCACTAGATTTCTGCAACGACATAAGACATAAAGCGTGATGTGTGTCTGAATAGAACTGGATCAAAAATACTTTTGCTAAATTTGATTACCTACTTCGAACCGGACGAGTTATTCTGTAACCACTTGAAGTTTAGATGACAACAATAAGGTGCAAAGGTCAAATACAATGGTTCTAGTTGGAAAGATATAATAGCATGTATTCACTGACCGTGATGAAAATTTTAGAGACATCGTTAAAGTTAATAACGTCTTTAAGAAAATATTTTTTATGAAGAAATATTTTTTAATTACGTGTTAACGTTAACGACGTCTCTAAATTTTTTATCACGATCGCTGAATACACGCTAATATATTTAGAGTTTGCTCATTTTAATTTAGTGTATTTAAAATCGTAAATCCAGAGAAAACCTGTATAATGTTAACAAATTGTTGCAAATAAAACGTAATGGATCGTTCGTAAATTTGATGCGATTATTAGGTTACAAAACTTTAATCCGCATATTCATGAACGGACAATTGGCACACATAATTCAAAGAGGATATTTCAGTTTGGAAAGTTTAAAGTAGGTAATTCGGCGCTAATAATCAACAAACAATTCAATGTGAATACAAACATTTAGATGCAAATGGCATGAATGTAACATACGTGTGCTTATACATATTTCGTTGTACACTTTTAGTATTCAATAATTCAAATGCGGACATTTAGAAGTGTATTCATCGATACGGTATTACACAAAAGCCAAACAGTGGCGTAACCAGGAATTTCAGTTCGTACGGTACTGATTCTAAAAATGCGCCCAAGCGGGGAAGGGGGCGGCGAACCCCCTTTCGTCAATATTTTGATGGTCAAGTTTTTCATTCTTGAGATTTAAAATTCATTAGAGGTACTGAGTATATAACATATCCAAATGTACTGCTAATGTTCTTTTAAATACCAACATTTTTTAGAATTTTAAATGTTTAATCGTGATTTTTAAGAAAAATCAGATTTTGACAAATATTTATTATTTTATTTATTCCAAAAGAAAAGAAAAAATAACAGAGGTCGATAGGAACTTATTCATCTATATCAAAAAAATGCACCTCTATGCAGCCTAAAGTTGATTTAAAAAAATTATAGCAGTCAAAGTTACAAAGATTTTTTAATGAAATCTTATACAAGTATTTTAATACTAAACGCTAATTTGGTAAAAATTTTACTAATCCTCGACTTTTGTAAATTGGGTTGAATAGGAGAAGAACTTAAGAACTCTTTAGGTATTGTCGGTCGAATTTTACGACACCCTGTAGTCCCACTTCTTTCATCGCTTTTCCAGCAATATTTTTTAGATAGTAACGGCCGGTTTTCCACCATGTCTTGAGACCAAACTAAATCTTAAGCTGCGTATTAAGACCCAAGTTCAGCATATTCGGTTGCATCATGCCGAAATCTCGTCTTATTCGCGTCAAGCAGGGCTTATACACAAGTCGTCGATATTGAGCGCGTGAGCATAAAAATATAACCTAAACTCGTTACAGCAATTCTATCTGTCCAACAAACATGAATTTGTAAATGTAAATATTGTAGATGAGTTGAGGTAGATTTAAATAATTATGTGGACAATATACCAAAAATATAAGATTTTTATAATGAGAAGCAGTTTTTTAAAAAGATTTAGAATAACAAATTTGCCTTTCTTCTTAAAAATAATGTATTTTGTGTAATTTAGCACTGATTTTAATTAAACGCTAGTCGGTAGTCTCAAAACAATTACCAAGTGTTTACTGTTTACAGGACGAATGTATGGTTATGTTAGACCTAGCAACTACTTTAACGTTGAACACATAATTTTAGAAACAGCCAATTAGAAGAGGACTGGGATCGTAGCATCCGCTTTGCGGCAGTATTGCCAAATCTATTCGGAAACTAGCCAAGCGTCGTGAATAAAGCCATGATGCAACGCACGCTCGACTTAAGCTGAGCTTGAATCTGAGCTGAGGTTGGTGAAGTTGCGTATAAAGACATGTTAGAGAAATCGGGCGTAAATGTTATTCTAAATTAAAAATTTCCCATGAACTAACTTTTTATGTACTCTTTATAAAGTTACACGATTTTTAAAATTGCAAAATATTCATGATTTTTGTAAAACCTGTATAATTTTCTTCTTTATAAATATATTTTTTAATTTATGTAAATTTCGTTGATTTTACTCTACGCATTTGGATTTTGTCCATCCCAATGGTTTTTTTTTTTGAACACCAAAAATCAAAAATCCTGCTTTAATAGGAGCATCTTCCTTCACTAATAAATTTTTTTCAGAATCACATTAACTATCAAATTTTGCTGGAAAAAATTGGGACAACCATTTAATCCAAAAAAGACGCCTATAATTGGATTTGGGCGTCAAGGTTTGATAATCACCCTCTGGCTACGCCACTGAACCCAAATAATTTGATCGAGATAAATTTAAACGAAATATTTAAAACCGAAAAACTAGGAATTTTAAATTAAATCCACCGGTTTGGCCAGTTGGAATTGTGACTACTAAAAGTGCCAAAAAAGAGGTCAAATAGAACAAATGGTCCATAAAAAAACTAATAAATGAAAATTTTGCGGATTTTAAGAGAGATTTATTGTTTATAAAGTCGATACTAAGTAAATTCCAGATTTTAGCAAATAGGGTTATTTGATTATAAAAGAAATCCAGATGAACCCCATATATTCACTTCGGCCATATCTTATAAGACTTTTTTCGTACGGCATTTCAAATTTTTCCAAGTAACACCATTTCATTTATCTTTTTTCATTCGGTCTTCTTTATGTCATTCATTTTTCCAAGTCATATTATTTCTTTCGGAATTTTTTCATCTGCTTTTCTTTCAAATAATGGTGAGGTCTAATGCCGAAGAATTTTGAACGGAATTTCCGAAGCACGTTTAAAGAGGACATTTATAATAAAAAAATTTCATACCAAAAATGATATACTACTTCGAAAACCTTTAAAGTTTTTCTCAAAAACCATTAAACGATATTATATAACCTAACCTAACCTAACGTAACCTAACATAACCTAATTCATATATTGTGGACGATTACTATTGGTTAAAATTAAACGATATTATTTTTAATCATTAACATCATTAACATCCATAACCTCGAAATAAATATCACATATTGGGAAATATTTTTGACTCAAAGAAACAATACTAACTAGGTAAGGTTAAGCACATATTTTAATTTTTAATTTTGTTATATTTTTGTCGTTACAACGTCTGAATTAATGATTACTTTGTCATTGTTGATATCTTTGTAAATTGTAATATCTTTTTAGCTCTGAAGAAGGACTCAATAAAAGTTCGAAACCGGTCAGCAGACAGTACATGTTTTCTTTTTAAAACCCAAGTCCTAATTCCCAAAAAAACTTTCACTTACAATAATTCACTAGAGGACGTACTTAAAATTTATAAAATTGGAATAACTATGGGTTTTCTTGACGAGATTGAAAAAACGTATGGTGTGCCAATGAAGGTACAACTGAAGACATGGATCAACATTAATAGAAAATTGACAGCAAAGATATGTCGAGCACGGTTTTAAAAAAAATGCAGGAGAAGCGGAATAATACCAGCACATATTACAAATAACGCCAAATGTATTATAAACATACTACCTACTAATAACCCGTTTAATAAAATGGCATCTAATATAATGGAAAATTTTAAGAAAGGCATCCTTAACCTCGAAATAAAAATCACATATTGGGAAATATTTTTGACTCAAAGAAACAATACTAACTAGGTAAGGTTAAGCACATATTTTAATTTTTAATTTTGTTATATTTTTGTCGTTACAACGTCTGAATTAATGATTACTTTGTCATTGTTGATATCTTTCTAAATTGTAATATCTTTTTAGCTCTGAAGAAGGACTTAATAAAAGTTCGAAACCGGTCAGCAGACAGTACATGTTTTCTTTTTAAAAACCAAGTCCAAATTCCCAAAAAAAGTTTCACTTACAATAATTCACTAGAGGACGTACTTAAAATTTATAAAATTAACATACTAATTTGGAAAACATAGAAAGTATTTAGTAAAATTCGCCAAAATCATTTTGCGAAAAAAATATTTTCTGGAAGAGGAACTACTTCCTTTTATTTTAAGTTATGAGCTTTCAACTAACACGTACTTCCGAACTTATTTTAAAAATTAAAACTTTGAATTTGAAATTTTATACAGAATACTGAACTAGTTAAAAGAGTTTAGTATAAAAAGTGGTATTACTGATTTTTATATCTCTGGCAGATATCCTAATACAAGTACATGCCTAATATCTAAGATCATATTTAAAAAAAATCAGTTGGTTAATATATAGAAAAAAAACAAAAAAATTTAGGAAATTCGACCAAGGAGGTTTTCATTTTCATGCAATTAGATATTTTTTGGTCTTCCATCTTCCAAGTTAATCACGATAGGTTAGGTTAGACTACCTATTGTTTTAATATCTTTTATTTCTGATAAATTTTGGGATTCAATCAAAAAACGAAATATAAGTTGAAAGTGCTTCGTTGTTTTTTAATACGAATACTACCTATTGTGTTAATCCTGGATTTTATGCCGATAGCATATAAAGTTTATTGTCCCTTTAGGAACCCCTAAAGTAATGATTGATTTTTCGTCTTTTTGGCATTGACTTTGAATAATCGTAACTTTCGTTTGAAACCTGCTTAACCGTCAAATAGTTATTTTATTTTTCTCCTTACTGTCTTTATGCCTTAATGAATGAGCACTTCCAAATTATAACTCCGAACTTCAGAAAAAAATCGCAGAAGCGCTTTATGTGTATCACTGATTTAAATCTAATTTTAGTTTTTGGGTTTCCATTGGTTCATTTTCCATTGTAATGGCGCCATCGAATGTTCTTTTTAAACCTCGCATAAACAACAATACTTTGATTGCGATTGTAAAAAGTTAAAATTTTAGACTTATTTCAACAAATTCAACTCTTAAAAACTCTGTTCGGAGCCCTAATTCTTGAACCACCCGGCAGAATGTTGTCGCATTCGAATTTCATCATTCTGTCTTTGTCATTTACATTTTACATTATGAAATAACAGTTTATTCTTCTATTGTCGAGTGGTTCAAGAATAAACTCCCGGAGCCCAAATATTTCTCTAAAATTTTCTAGTTTCTTCAAAATAATTTATTATCTCCACCAAGACGTTTATGGCTTAAAATTTGCTGCGTCAGCTTAATCCGCGAATAGAAAATAATTTCCAGTAAAAAGATTTTAACAAAATTTTTAGACTTTTTCAGAAAATCGAATTATTAAAATGCGTCATCTTTACTTTTAGTAAAAATTAAAAAATACGACCCTGCAAATGGAAGAAACAAAAAAATATACGAAAAATGCTTGAACCCTTATATCTCGATTTTTTTTTCAAACTTTCAGGTAATGTATCTTCAAAATAGTTAAACGATTTTCTACAGAATAAGTTTAGGAAATAACATTCAAATTCGAATATAAAAATATGTCAAAACTACACCTTTTCCATTTGCATTTCAGAAAGCACCAATTGTATTTTAAATAATTCAATTTAGTTTCAATAAGTATCAATTGTATTTCAGATAAATCATTTTGATTTCAGATAAATCATTTTGATTTCAGAAAGGATCAGTTGTATTTCAGAATCATCAATTGTATTTCAGAAAGTATCATTTGTATTTCTGAAAGCACCACTAGTATTTCAGAAATATCAATTTAATTTCCGAAAAGACCAAATGTAAAAAAATGAGGAAGCCAAGAGTTTTTTGCAGTGATTGTATACGCGAACCACAATAAACACATACAATTCATAAAAAATTGACAATTTACCAATACACCAGTAACAATATTTCGCTTAGGTCCTAATTCAACAATTTTAAACCCAATTGAAATACTCTGCTTTAATATTAAAGCAATATTGTCAAAAGACAACTTTGAAAAAAATATTGATGAACCCAACAATACTCGTTTAGGTATTTTAAAATTTCAGCCGCAAAATTTACTTTGAAAGACAATGGTTTTTTGTGAAATACAATTGACGAATTCTGATTTTCTAAAATACAATTGCTACTTTCTGAAACTAAATTGGTTTTTCTGAAATACAATTATTACAATTGATGATTTCTGGAATTGACTAGATCTTTTCTGAATTACCACTAGACACTAGAAAAGGTGTAGTGTAAGAATCATTTGAATCAAAATAATTGTACTTACATATTTTTAAGTTGTACAGGTGGTTTAACTTCTTTGGTTCGTATAATGCTAGGATCTGAAAGATCTGCTACAGTAAGAGAAACTTCTGGATTTTTCGTGCCTGGTTTTGGATATCGTAAAGACCTTATATCAGGATACAACCGGCCTTCACTCATTGTACCATACCATGGGAACCGCAACTCTTCCACCAAACTATCATTGAATGTTGCAAAAACAAGCATATGTCCATCACGGCATATCCAAATCGCACTATTTGTACCAAGAATCTCTTCTAAAAAGATATATTTTTTATACAAAATTAAAAAAATACGACTGTAATCAAATTACAAGTAAGACAATAAAGTAATTTTACTTGTTCATTATCGGAAGGGGGTGTCAGATTTATAAGGACCATATAAATTATTTGTTAACGTTTGTGAGATGATAAAAAATAGGTAATAAAGGGTGGTCAAGGATAAAATTGAAACTGTAATAAATGTTTCCAATAAATTTTAAAAAATAATATTTTTGTTTCTGTGAGATATCGTGTGGATTTCTTGGGATTGGTTGTTCATAAATCAATTTACCCTCGTAAAGCCAATCAGGAACGCCATTACTAACGACGCCTGGAATGGCGTTCTTGGTGATTCTGTACCCGTGGTTTGAAATCGGCGACGGTCTATAATAAACATCATAATCTAAAACCATGACAAGTCCGTGGCCTTTGGGCGTCCATTCCGCTAGGAGGAGGAATGGATGGTCGTCTATTTCCGGTAAGGGTCGTACAGGAAATTCGTTCCTAAAAAATAATTTTAACAAAATCGTAATTTCGAGAAAATATTGTTACCTTGTATGAATATCGTATACGGTATATTGAGCTAAATAGGAATGCCTGAAGAGTTTCTGCACGTTTTGAGCCAAAAGAAGATAACGCTGATCGGGCGATAGCTGAAATCTTACAGGATTCAACCGTTGCTGTAAAAAGATCATTACATTATCCACAGAAATTTTATGCAAGCATAAATGAACATCCGGTACTTATTTCAAATCTAAAACAAAGCATCGTAAAATCTAATAATATGATTTATTACTATTACTTTCCAAGCGGATATTAACTTGAGTTTATTTAAAATAGTTTTAGATATTCACCAAACGAATTTTAAGTTTTATCTTAAATTTAAGTATTCGGTGGCGTGCTTGGAGATAAATAGAGTTTTTGCAAGCGCTTTCCCTAAAGGAAATTCGTTCACTTATTTGGTACGCGACTGCGATAATTATCATCAAGTCGCACGCGAATTTCCTCGGGCTCGTTTAAACAACGTTTGGTCTGCATAATTAATATTCCAAGTGCGTGAGACTAATGTCTTTTACTGAAATATAATCCTGGGGTTAATCAACCTTAAGTTTCATGAAACTTTTAGTAGAATTAGTTACGACAATCAATTTTTGCTAATTTAATGATTTTTATCTAAAGTACGGTTAATTTTAAGTTGAAGTCGTAAATATTCTAATACGATGGCAAAATAATGAAATAACAGAAAAGCCTATAAAGGGAGAAATATGATGCTATTATTGACCTACATCCTATGTATGATGGAAGATTGTAATGTGAACGAATAACGAACGATGACATTTAAAAAATACGAAAGTAAGATGTAAGGTGCTTTTGATTTTATTCTCTTCGTCTCTTGATATTCCAGCTGTATTCTTTAATCCAATTATTATACTAAAAAAATATGTAGGGGAAAATAATATTTATATACACATTTTTTCCAGCTTATCCTCTATTTACACCTTAAATATTACTTTTTGAAATGAACTTGTTAAAAGTTACACCGAGTTACTCAGAAAATTTACACTTTTGGACTTTTATAAAGCTCTAAATTCCTTCAAAATTGTATTTTTATAAAATGGAATACACGAGTTCGTAAAGTTATATTAAAGCGTTAATAAAAGCTTCTTCTTTATTATTTTTATATCAATTTCTTGGAGAATTTTCAAGCAAAAAAACCTTTTGAAGTATTCCAACTTCTGTTGTCAACAAGACTTGAAGCTAAATGAGGTGTATAAAATTGAATTGATAGTAGTTATATCATCGCGAATTGGTATTAAATAATCAATTCTCGGAAAGAAATAGAAACGGGTGGAAGGAAAATTGGTTAAAGTTTCTTCATAAAATAATCACGAAGCAAAAAATAGAAAACAAGATAAGAATTTAAGTTTTCAGAGGTTTTAAGAAAAGGATTTCTAGAACTTCTCCTATTTTTACAAAGTTGATAAATTTTTCTTGCCGGAAATTTTATATAATAGGTTTATATATTATTGCAAGGTAGTGGAGAAGGCAACCCTTAAAAAATAAAAGGTCGAATCTTAACAATTGTTCGGAAGGACAATACGTGGTTATTGTTGAAGTATTATTCAGATGCAAGCTTTCATAATGAATTCGTAAAAAATGAAAGATAAGCACAGTTGAGAATTTGATGCAGATAAGAAAGTGGAGTTACAAATCGTTGAACAGGGAAAAAAATAATTTGAATTTAATTCAGCTTGATATTTTAAAGTCAATTTTTTAATCTTTTGATTATGCTATAAACCTTTAAGATTATTCGGTGAACTTTATGGTTATTTCAGGATTTCTGATCTCATTGTTTAATGACTTTTAGAACTGCGCGTTCATAGTTTTGGTATAATTTGGAGCGTGAATAATAAATATGAAATCGATACATCGCGTTGTAAAGCCAAAGTGGATAATATAAAAGTAGAAGCGTTGTACAAGCGGAGCTTTCCGAGCTATGCACTGAAGTGCATTGATTTCTTTTTTATTAATATAATGTACTTTTTAGAAGTGAACCATGTTTTCATCGCAAGATGATAAGAAAGCGATTTTACAGCAAAAACATGGTTTATGAATCAAGATAAAATAAAATAAGACGTATATTAGTACAGTCTGCTTCATTTTGCTTTACTTTTTTTGGAATATAAATATAAATAAGATTTAGACGACAACACAATATTTTTGGAGCTTACTTTTATGACTTAATTGAATAAGAATAAGTTCAAATATTAGAGATGACGCAAGATACATAATATATTTAGTGCGAGGTTTTGTAACTAAAAAGAAATAGTTTGCACATTTTGCAAAAACTAAAAATATGTTTTTTGATGTAATTCTCATCGTACACTTGGTAATTTTTTGAGCAATTTGTTGTTTATGGCAATGTACTTATTATGGCAATAGTCCTAACTCAATTTGGGATTTATCAATTCCCAATCTGTATCAGATATAGAAAAAATAGGCAACTTATCACAACTTAGCAACTCAATTAATTTTGAGTTTCTATCAAATGCGGGACACTTTTATTACGACTACCATAACCTCAATATAACAACAACAAAATCCTAAAAATGTATTAGTTGTATTTATACAAATTATTGAACCAATGCATTAAAGAGGGCTTTTTTCCAGAGTTTTAGAAAATATCAAAAATCATACCGACCTACAAAGACAAGTGATCTCGCGATTATCCTAGCAACTATCATCTATCATCCAATGGCTCTTGTACCAGTTATATCTAAATTATTTGAATATATCCCAAGGGAATATAAAATGTAACGACACTGATACTTTGGATTAGTTGTAATGGGTAAAAAAAGAGAAAACCTTTATTGAGAAGTTAATCGTATTATCACTAGTGAAAATATTAAGATCTAGAAAAGGTAATAGACTATTTTTTTCGATTTCTAGTGTAAATTTAATAGTCTGATGTAATGAATTTAAAGTATATAACAAAACGTTTAACCCATCAGAGGTACCATCAAAAATGACGATGATGTCGTCGACATAAAGTCTCCAGAACTTGATACGTAAAATAATAGGATCATCCAAAGCAAACAATTTCTTCTCCAGGGAATGCATAAAGATTTCAGCTAGCAAAGGGCTCAATGGTGAGCCCATTGCTAGTCTATCGTTCTGTTGATAGATGACGTTATCAAACTGGAAAAAAAACTGCACTTCTCTCATAATTTTTGAGGGATTTCATCATGCTAATTTCATGCTGCCACATGGACGTTAATTTGTAAAAAAAATTTGACTAATTTTTAATTTCTGGATATTTAACCCTTGATGCGATTTGTTTTTGATGCATTAATGTAACGACACTTATTTCACATGTTGAGTGTTGGTTGAGCTCAACAAAATGTAAGTTTGGTTTTCTAAAAAACATTTCAATTTTAATTATCACATTCTAACTAATGTTTATTATAGATTCTGTATGTACCTGATGACGGACACTTAAGTGTTCGAAATCGATAGTATGTAATTTTGTTGTTTGGTGAAGTGATCAAACCCGAGATAATAAAGTTGGATCAAGAGTTGGAGGTTTTCTCTTTTTTACCCATTATATCCTAAGGGATTAACGGTATACCTATTTTGAAAGAAAAAACCTTCTTGATTCCTGTCAATTTGGTTTCCGTGAAAACCAAAATACGACATTTGCCTTATAAACTCTAATTGAGGAAGTCATTGAAGGCTTTGATGTAAAAGAATGTGAATATGTACCTCAAGGATCAGTTTTGGGTTATATTCTTTTCTTGATTTGTATTTATATACAGGGTGGACCACGACGAGCTAGCCAGGGCATATCTCGAAAACGATTAGTACGATTTAAACGAAATTTGGTACGTTAGTATTGTTTCAGACAGGGTCCATTTTAGTATAATAATAATCTACTTCCTGTTTATTGTTTCCGGTCACGTGACATCAAAATAATTAATGGAACACCCTGTCTTTAATGCATTTTTGGGAATATAATTTCAATACAAATTCAATGATACCATACACTCTATGTTTTATTTTAAGTTAATGGGAATATTCTCAATTTAAAGAAAAATAAAAAAATACTTTATTGGTAAATAAAAATTATTCAAAAAACAAAAAAAAAATTCTAACTAATAATTATGAACAGAATGTTACCAACAATACGTACTACAAGAGATGTTCAAATTGATTTCCACCTTCTTGTATGCAATATTCGAATCTTGACCGAAGATTCCTGGTGGAAGACGCTCTAATCATATTTGGTGTAATTCTTTGTCATGCCTCTATGATCCTGTTTTGCAAGTCTTATATATCAAGAGGTTGTGTGGTATACAGAATTTCCTTTAAGTATCCCCACAGAAAAAATCTAGGGGTGTAAGATCTGGAGATGTTGCAGGCCAGTTTTTAGGACATTATAGCCAATCCAGAGTTCTGGGTAGGTAAAATTAAGGTATTCCCAGTGGTATTCCGTAACTAGCCGAGAAAAATGTGGGGGAGCACCATCTTGTAGCCACCAGATTTCTGCCCTTTCATTTAGTGGAGTATCTTCTAGCAATTCTGGAAGTACATCTTGGAAGAAATTTAAATATCTGGCACCAGTCAATGTACCATGGTAAAAGTAGAAGCCAATAGCTCGGTCATTGAATAAACCACACCATACATTTATACTCCAAAATTGCTGGAAATTTGTTTCTTTGCCCAGTGCGGATTTTCGGGTGACCAATAGTGACTGTTGTGGCGGTTAACAGTATGAAATTTGGATTCATCACTCCATAAAATATTTTTAAGATTAATTGATATTTCAGCAATAAAATTTAATTTTAGTTTGAAATCATCCGGTATTAAACCTCGCACTCTATGTATTTTGTAGGGGTTATCTACTTGTTATTTATTAGAACTGTTTGAATAGTAGTTCTGCTTAATCCTAATTCTTGTGAAAGAAGAAGTGGGTTCACTTGAACATAAGCCAAAAGATTAATGATGTTGTTTTCCGTTCGAATTAATTGTCTTCTAGGTGTTTCCGATTTACCATTTGGTAGCGAACCATTTCGTAATTTTGGACGCGGGCAAAAGTATTTTCATTTGGAGTTATACCATTTGGATATCGAATTCCATACACCTCTCGAGAAAGTCTCTTAAGGGACTCGTACACTATCAAATAGTTTGAGCAACACCTCGTTGCACAAACAAAATGTTGAAGTCGAATGTTACGCAAACTTCAAGTTCGAATGTTAAAACTCTACTCCCAATGAATACCAATAAACTCACCCAAAAATTCCTTACTTTTAGTAATTTTAATCAATAAGCAGATGTTGTTAAACTAAACTCGTTATTTTTTATTTATGATTGTTGTGAGAAGAGCAACAAAGGAACCAATTAGGATAGAAATATTTATAAATTAACCATCAAACATCAAACCCGTTCATACACTATCAAACATGTTGCGCCACAAAGCGTTGCGCAAATTATTTCAAACATGTTTGAATTTACACCACAGTTTGTGCAATAACTCAAAACATCGCCATACACTGTCAATATGTTTGCGCAACACCCTCTGTTGCGCAAATTGTTTGATAGTGTACGGGGCGCTTTATTTTTTCTATATATTCATCACAAGTAAAATGAGTGGACATTTTGGAATAATTCTGAAAAACAACAGAAGGTTACTCGACAATAATAAGTCAATGCTAATGTGCACAACAACAGCGTGAGTCAGTTGTGCATGTAAATTTGATCTTTTAGTTATTTTTATTTGTTTACTTACATTTATTTGTTCATAATAGTTAGCTAGAAAAATCATTTTTTTGGATTTTATACAATTATCATTTAACAATAAAATATTTTTCTTTAAATTGAGAATATTCCCAATACTTTAAAATAAATCATATAGTGTATGGTATCGTTGAGTTTGTATTGAAATAATCTTCTCAAAAATGTATTATTATACAGAGTGTTTCTTTAAATATTTTAAAGTTGATGTCACGTGACCGGAAAAAATAAACCGGAGGTAAATTATGATTATGAACCCTGTCTGAAACTATAATAACGTACAAAATTTCATTTAGATCGTACTAATCTTTTTCGAGATACGCCCTGGCTAGCGCCTCGTGGCCCACCCTGTATATGAATGTCTGTGAGGCATGGTCGAAAGTCGAAAAATGCTTTGTAGCTTTGTAGCAAACCGACTGAGTCCTAGTATCTATACGGTTTATTATATGGCTTGTAATGGACGGTTTTCATTACCTCATATATACGTTTTCTATACAATACAATACAACACCAAATGCACAATTTTTGGAAAAAATAGAAAGAGAATTTTCGTATCCCATGTAAACTACATTGCAAAAAAAATATCAAAAACTATTTTTACCATGAGGAAAAAATTATGTAGTGAGTATGTGTATTCAAACGCTTTACTTACATAATATTATTCCGAATTTATCTCCAATATGTCGTATGGCATTTAAAATTGGGGTAATTCAAATCAAGCCAAATATATATTTTATTTACAGAGGAGAGTGGTAAGAGTTATTTTTAAATTACCTTTCCAAGAATGTGTAAAAAAGGTACTTATTAGCTCCAATATTCGAATATTGAATTGTATAATACCCTTGAAAACACACACGGGTAATAAAATGAATATTGATATAAATTATCAAAGATTATCCAAAAGTAGACTTGTCTTAAATTTTTATGGTCCCAAATTCTTTTATACATTTTCCTTAAAAAGCCTAAGAATAAATGATAAGGAATTTAAGGTCTACATAAAAAATATACTTAAAAACAACATTTATTACAGCCTAAAGAATTTAAAGGACACATAGATTAACTGAAAACAAAGTATATCGTAAAATGTATTTACTGAAATGCCACATTGTATCATTGTACGTTCTTAGTCATATTGGAGTTTACTTGGTGTATTGTATTTTACTTTAAATGTATTTCTGCAAATTCGCCGAAATTAAATGTGGTGTTTACGTCTCAAACGATGCTCCAAACAATGGGTTAACGATCTATTATTGATAAATACCACCTTTTAACTCGAGGTGATTATCAGCAAATGTAAATATTTGATAAGTGTGTAAATTGTAAATATTTATGTTTGTTAACACTAATAAATTTTTACTTCTTCTATTTAGATGTACAGTTGGTCCCAGCTGGAAGTAGGACAAAAGTAATCACGATCTCGTATTCTTTGTCCTACTTCCAGCTGCGAGCAACTTTACATTGTATAAGCCTCTTTAAAAATAAAAAAATAAATCTTAATATTTCAAGATCGAGTCGGATATTATTGTGTATCGTCATTCATGTACCAATTCAACGGGTCGGGAAAATGTATAGCCAACAAAATTCATTGCAATATTTTTGGAAAAATCTATAATTCGCACATTTTCGACAAGAGCACACTGAAAAAAATTTCAAGAAAATGGCGGTTGAAATATTTTGAGAATATAAAATAATTCAAATTAGCTTACGTTCGTAAGAATAATAGTAGTGATAAATAGTATTTGAAATTCAATTGAATTTCAAATACAGAATATAAAATTAAGAGAATATAAAATCCTAGTAAGTCTTGAAACACTGTCAAGAAACTTACGAAATCTTATTTTGAGTATTGTTTATTAATAATAAAATAAAATTTGTTTCCAGAAATAATTGAATTTAATATACATATTACAAAGTCGGTATACATGACTATTGAAGAAAGGTTTTGATAAATTTTTGAACATGTGACTGTATGTTTATATGCCATGGTGCAACTTGTGACACTGTAGAAGAAAATCTCAGTAAAATCATTGTTAAAATGTAGGTACATTTTTCCACAGAGCCAAGTCCTAATTTAACTTGTTCCGCTGTTCTTGCAAAACTGGTGAATATTTTTAAATGCAGTGACACAGGTTTTTAGAAGTTTATCATTGATATATTGAACATATCACTGGAGGTGGTGTTCCAGCATAAACGCAAATATGCGAAATTGTTATTAAATATTTTCTTGAGTGTACTAATCCAAGATGTTTACTTTAAACATAAAATTCATGAGTGACCCTCGGTATGTAAATAAAAAGAAAGATTAAAGAGGTTTTTAAAATGTTTCCCAGGGCTATTCTCATAACTCATAAGTAAAATATGCAAAGAAATGTTTGATCTAGATTGATTTTTTTATAAAAAATATGTTTTTCAATTAATACGGATCTGTTTTTCAAGAAAATAGTGCAGAAAACTTTTGGGCAGATATTAATTGATTTTTCGATACAAAAATTTATCTAAACCCCACAGAAGAAAGAAACCGGAAATTTTAAATTTTGTTATACAGGATGATCCGTTCGTGGTTCACTAAACGTCGGGGTTAGAAACTAAAGCAAATTTAATCGAGAAAAAACATAAAAAGTTAGGGTCTATTTTTTTTAGTTTTAGAGCTAGAGCGTTTTGAATTTTACATCACCGATTTTCGTCAAAAATCACAAAAACGCTAATAAAATTTTAACCAAAGTGTGTAGGGATTTAAAAAAATTATCTTTAGTAAGTTAAAACCATCCTTTTTCAATTGGTGACAAGAGTAATACAAAAATAATTGTTAAAATGTTGAAAAAAAATCGCAAGGAAAAAAAAATTAGGACAAATATATTTTCTCAGTTTTTGAATTTGTTTCCAAAATAAGTCCTATTAAGCTTATATTTTTTTTAAGTTTTCTCAAAGTTTTTCATATTCTTAACAAATCAAGAAAAAAATTGAAATCGTAGCTCTTTTCCTTTACTTATTAACCCTTCTGAAGTTACTCCTGCAAGAAGTATTCTCAGTTAGTCTGATAACATCGGAGGGTGGATAGACGTGAAATTATTATAAAACACTTGGAATTCCATCAGATGTCACTTATACCCTAATTAACAAACTATGCACCCCTTTTGAAAAACAGTACAGCCTATTTAACAAACTATGCTCAGTACTACTTTTCGTAGAAGTAACTTCAGAAGGCTTTAGCAAGTAAAGAAAAAGAGATTCGGTTTGAAAATGTTTTCCTGGTTTGTTAAGAATATGAACAAGTTTCAGAAAATAAAAAAAAAGATTACAGTAATGGATCTTATCTTGGAAATAAATTACAAAAACTGAAAAAATTATATTGCGATTTTTTTCAAAATTTGAACAACTACTTTTGTATTAGTGTTGCTACCAATTGAAAAAGTATAGTTTTGGCTAGCAAATGATAAATTTTTTAAATTCCTACTTCCTATGCACTGTTGTTAAAATGTAATAAGCAATTTTCTGATTTTTGACAAAAATCGGTGACTTAAAATTCAAAATGCTATAGCTCCTAAACTAAAAAAGATAGACCTCCACTTTTTTTGTTTCTTCGCGATTAAATATAGTCTAGTTTCCAACCCCGACGTTTGGTGAACCACGAACCAAGCACCCTGTATAACAGTCAATAAAATGCAATTTTATTAGAAAACAAAAGAAAATTTATGTATTCATGATAGTGGATTCTTAAAATTTTTGTGCAATTCACAAAATATCTAACAATTTTAGGTAAGTGTTTTCCGCGCGTTTATTATTTTTAGTAGTTATTGGGAATTTCGACTACGGATAGATGGCGCTATTTTGACGCAAATTTAAAAAAAAAACATGGAGGAAAAAGTAATAATAGATTTTTGCGTCAATTTAATTTTTATTGGTGTTAATAACTGCGCCTGTATTTATCTTTTATTGACCAGTGTGTGTTATTTCTTACTTGCATAATTGCATGAATTCATTGTTTTGGGGTAAGTAATAAATTACAGCCTGTAAAAATATTATTATTATTTTAATAGTAATAACGAACCCAAGCAAACTGATTTACAACTGCACGGAAATAAATTTTACAAAAACAGGTTATGTCAAGGTAGACCTTTTCTAGCTTCAGAAAATAACTCGCAGAGGGCGTATCCGATCTTAGAAATCGCCAATACCACGTTTAAAATAGCATAGACGGCCACTAGTGTACTTCAAAAAAAATAAATTTTAAAATATTTTAAGAATCAACAATTTTACCACGCGAAAAGAGTTTTTTTTTCGTTTTTATTGGTAGTATTGCATTTAAAATAACATAGCGCGACATAGGAGAATCCCAAAAATTTTCAAACCACATTGTTTATTTTCTTCTAAATAAGCTTTAATGGCTTTTTAAGATCTCCATTTTGCGGTGACCGCGGAACTAATAGTATGACGTTAAAAGTAGGTTAGTTGCCAATACGTTGTCATGGTTGCGAACTTTCAGTTGTCGCGGTGACATAGTTATAACTTCATTTTTGGCGGGAAATATCAAGGGGGTTTAAACCTTCAAACTATTTAACTATCAAAATTTAATAATATACAGAATTCGTAATAGTAATAAAATTAATCTTTTATTATCTGTTAGTAGTATTCTTCAAACCATTTAATTTAACATATCATTTATTAACATCGGATAAGAAATAACGAAGCTACATCGCTGGCCGTTTTTTTGTGCACCCCTCTGTATATTAGCAAAAACATAAAAATTTTGAATGTTAAAAAGTTTGAAGGTTTAAACTCCCTTAATATTTCCCGCCAAAAATGACGTTATAACTATGTCACCGCGACAACTTAAAGTTGGCAACCATGACAACATCGTTGGCCGCTTTTTGTGCACCCCTCTGTATTTCTAGTTTTTATTGTTTTTTTTAAATCCCCCCTTAGTCTGATTATAACGCTCATTAACGTTACAGTAAAATTTTCAAGAAACCAAAGACTGTTTGGGTAGTATTTTCATTTATTCAAAAAATTATGCGTTATGCAATATTAAGCAACCACAGTTATACAAAAATTATTATGAAAGTTACGGGAACCTTGATAAATTTTTAAATAATGCTATGGGAGTGATTTTTTTTTAATAAACCATAAAAGTAGTAATATTAGCAAAAATGTAAAAAGTTTGACAGGTAAAACCGTTGAAACTTGAAACTGCCTTAATTTGAAATGCCGATTATAAAAAAGTTATTTTAAAAATATTTTATCCATTTTTCAACCAATAAATCCATTAAAACGTAGTTGACGAATGGAAAAAACCGTGGAAAACAAAAATCTACAACTTTTTGGAATATACCAGTGCTGACATTCTATGTCATTTCAAATAAGTAGTATAATAATATGTAATGTTCTTATAAAGTGTTTTTTCTTCAAACGTTATTAAAGTACAGTCTTCTGTGACGTTTGACAGGCTTAAAAATGTCACTTTTTATGTTCGTTGATTCTATGGTCACTTTATACTACCTAGGAGTAGAAATTAAATTAAATTTCTACTCCGCTTATTCCGCAACCCAATGTACTTGTCGTTTGAAATTAAACAATGTTAATTATAATTAACATTAAATTATAATTTAAAAAAAAAGTAGAAATGAATTTTAGGCAACCCAATATACACTAACATTGTATTGTGTGTTGTATGTAAATTATATGTCAAATTCTAAAATTATTTATTATGTTACTATTTTAAAAATTTCGACGTTTGAAGAAAAAATAGCATGTTTTATTCGGAGTAAAAGAACTTTTTGTGGCTCGCATGATTCCGCGGGTCTCGCAAAGCTCGTCCCGCAAACCTACATGCTCGTTCCAAAAAGTACTTCTTTTACTCCTAATAAAACAATATACTATTAATAACTCGACTAGAACCTACATATTTTGTACTTAATAACAAAAACTGTAAATAATTTAATTTTTGAATAAATAAATAAATAAAAAAAGAATGCGATAAAGCAGCAAAACTTTAAAATGCAAAGTATTAAATGGAAAATGCCCACGTAAAATTCGTGAAATTGTTAATTCGCTAGACATATTAAATAATATTTAACCAGTGTACGTTCTATTCTAGGAGTAATTTAAAAATGTGCTTTGTAAAATTTTGGATAATCAAATTTTTCTGTTATTTTAAATGCGATGCTACCGCATCCCAAAAAATGAACCAAGAAAGGACAGTTGAAAGATTTCACGACTTCCCAATTTTTTGGCCTAATAAAAAATTTGGCTTTTTTGAGTCTTGATTGGGCATGCAGTACTCCTAAAATTGATTATTTTCTGAAGTACCCAAAATTGATTTTACTATAAGTAATAATATATTAGGTATCTATAACAGAATTTACAAAAAAATGGGTATTTTCTCCAAAATTAAAGAGACATTGGCGGTTACAAAATTCATCCAATGTACATAAAATAGAAACAAGTTACAGGGGGGAATAGTTTTCAATAATTCCAAAAAAACAATTTCAAAAGCATACATTTTTTTCAATACATTATTTTTACTGGATTGATAGAGTGATTATAGCGGGTGTAAACGGTCACCTCTAAAATTTCAGTATTTATAAAAATAAAAATTTGAAATTGGACTATTTTATGATTCAAGAAAACACATTTTATGCACTATTTTTCTTTATATCACACCGGTTTTAAAAGAAATAACATAAACTTGGTTTTTCAAAATACAACACCCCATTATTTTATTCATAGTTTTAAACAGCTTTTAGAAAATTTGTTATATTTTTTTCTTTTCTTTTGAAAATTAAAAATAATAATAATTCATTCTAAATTATACAAATACCTAAATAAAATTGTAATTTGTAAAATTATTCAAGCAGTTTTTAAAATATTAATTTTCCAACATTTATGCAAATAACTCAATTTGCATGTAGATACCCTCCTTTTCATATCTTTATTTTATAATACTAGAAATTTGAAAATAGATACAGGAAAATTGATTTGACACTACATATGACGTACTTTTTGAATAACCTGATATCTTTACATAAAAAAAGTTATTTGCAAAAATGGTCCTGAAAAAAGTTCAAAAATTAATATCTAAAAAACTATTTTAATAAGTTTACAAATTACATTTAGATATTTGTGTTATTTAGAATGAGTTTTAGTAGTTTTTATTGACTTCAGATGAAGAAAATAAAATTTTTAATTTTCTTTAATATTCAATAAAATAAAATCACTTATTTTCTAAAATTATTTCCAACTATGAACAAACAAATGGGGTATACATTTAAAGAAACTAAGATTATGGTATTTCCGTTAAAACCGGAAGTGATATTAAAATTCTTTTAACGCTTAATTTTATTTTCTTTTTCTGAACCATACAACATAGTCGAATTTAAAATTAAGTTTTTATTTTCATATACATACATGTATAAAGAAATTATAGAGGTGACACATGTTTTGTTTTCACTACACCCGGTATAATATGTTAAGTGGGAGGATTTATTTTGCAAAGAAAATGTTTGTACATTTTCCAAAAAGTAAAAATACTCATCAGTTACTTCGCAATTTTCTAAGCCATTTATTGTATAATTTTATCTTACTAGCAACTGCATTGTGCCCATTTTCGTTCCTATTTTAAATTGCGCCATAAGTTGCACAATAAATTGTAAAAAGTGTCTCCAAGCTATAATATAGTAAAAAGAGGGTTTGAATACGTAGTTCACATATGTCTCAAAATAACTAATTTGATAATTGATAATGCCTAAAGCAAGTTGATTTGTTTTGTGTTATGTGTGTTATTAATGTAAGACCATCATTAAATCTGCGTTGTTGGGATTCGAGTTGTTATAAGTTTAACCCTTCGTTTGCCCTATAATAAAAATTGATAAAGCATCATCTACACGTCAAAAACAGTTACCGGTTGAACAGACAATCTAGCCTTCTATTCTTAACAATCAGAACACGTAAATATTCACATATGTGCATAAAAATATTTCAACAAGGATATCTTGTGAGATATAGACTTTGTACGGTAAAAAGTTGGCGCAAGCGCATAACTCCAAATATTTGTTACAGTTTCGTTACGGTCAGAACACTCGTTGTTGGAACAAAGCTTTTTATTTAAAAAATACTTTCAAAATATGTTATGAATTACAATGAAAGCTTTAAAAAGCTGTCAACCATCAACCGCGTAAAATTGATATTTATTAGGATGTATATAATATAATTCTTTTTTTTTTATTAAACCTGAAACTCGTGGAAAATAAAAACTGCCATTTACAAAATTCTGGGATTCACCAGTAGTCCACTACGTAATTTTAAACTCAATAATACAGAAAAAGTGAAATACGTGGGAAACCTGTACATAAAAATGTAAAACAACAAGATATATTATAAAAGAATATTTTTTTTTCTATAATGGGTATTTTATGAAAGCAATGATAATAGCTCTGTACTCACACCCTTGAGTTTTGGTAACCAAATTCAAATTACTCATAAAAATAAAATTGTTAATGGACGTATTAATCAACTGAGCTATCGAGGAATTTAATACAAGCCTTTTTATAATTAAATTAATGCAGAGGTTGTTACGTCAAATTACCTAGTTTTTTTAGAAAATCATTTTTGCGTTTACCAAATAGTCACAGAAAAAGTATAGTATTCTACTCGCGAGTAAATAGCCATTACTCACAAAGGCCGAAATTGCGACACGAGCCGGAGGGCGTGAGTAATGGCTATCATTACTCGCTGGTTGAATAATATACAAATTCCACGACTATTGAATAAACCATTCATTACATTTGAATTTTTTGGAAGGTAATAAAATTCATTACTATTTTGATTACTAAATTTTCGACATAATTCGGAACGTCTGCGGACCAAAGGGCCAATCACAAATCTGCAGTATTGCCAACCCATTGAGTAATAAGCACTGGATAGTGGGTAATTTCAATAATCACTGGGTAACTTATTGGGTAATGAGCAATGGATTATGGGTAATTTTAACCACAGAATAAAATTTACATAGAAAAAATCAAGAAATGACAAAAATACGAAAAATAACATCAAAACATTTGCATAAAAGCACCGTAAAATAAAATAAAGAAGTGGAAATAGTATAGTGTTCTACTCGCGAGAAAATAGCCATTATTCACGAAGACCGAAATTGCTAAACAAGTCGGCAGGCGAGTGTCGTAATAGGTCTGAGAGCTATAATTTCTCGCTAGTTTATTAATATACTATAAACATTCGAAAAATATTATTTCCGAAGTCATAAAATTTTTAATTTTTACTGGATTTTACACTATTTTGGCTATACTCCGAAAATAAAACAAGTATCGAAGAGGGACAAAAAGTGAAAAATCATTTTAATCACCTGAAATTTAAAATAATTTAGTATTTTTGGGGTGTTACTAAAAATAAAAAGCATGGAAGAAAAATAATTGATCAAATTTAATTAATTTCTGAGTATGTTTTGTTTACAATGTCATCTACAAATCATGTTTTAGCCAATTTTTTAAATGTAGGTGTAGATAAGATGAAATCTTTATCAAAGATAAAGAAAAAATAGAAATTAAAAAAAAACAATGTACAAATTTTGGTCTGGCGATCAAAACCATTTTCTCGTTTTTTGCATAAAACGAATAGTCTGGTCAATTTAGCCCAAAAAATAGTAGTATAGGCGCAAAAATTAGCGTAGTACTAAAAATTGGTATGAATGTTCGGAACACCATTATAAATGAATTCTGAAAAGTCCCCATCGATCCCATACCTGGAAAATATTTTATTCAACATCAAAAGTCTTAAAAATGGGGTTTTCACGTTTTTCAGCAAAACAGTAAGTTTTATCATAAAATTAGGTTTGACAAAAATTATAGATCATGTAAATATCTATAAAAAATGACTTTATATTTTTTTTTCTATGAGCCACCGTTTCTGAGATATAAGGATTATTAAAGTTGGAAAAGTTGTAATCTTCATAATATGCATAAGTACGCCACGTATACACATCAGTGAAGCTGTAATACAAGTAAAAATATTTTCTATCGGTCAATGTAAGCCGTAAATCGTTCTAATCGGCCAACTGGTTCGGTCAAAATTAATTATTTTCCGATTAATCAAAAATTTCATAGCAATTTCTTCGTCCAAAAGTGAAATTTTCAAATTTTCAACGGTTATTCAGTCATAACAACTAAACGAATAAAGATATCAAAACGAATCTTTCTTGTGTGAAAGCCTACGCAAAAACCTTGAAGATAAGCTATCATTCGCTAAAATCGATGAAGGGGCAGGGGGATAAAAAAATTGTCAAAATCGCATTTTGACAATTTTGAGTTTTTTTCGAAATTGATAAAAGGCAACGCGTTGCGTAGTAGTAGTTGAAAATCTCATTCCAACGCATATTTTAGTTAGACGACAGAATGTGTCGTTACCTAACAGCGATTATATTGGTCGCTGGGAGTTGAAAAAACACAATTATGAGTTTAATAGGTCGGTGTGAGGTGAAATGAAAAGATAGCGATTTCAATAGTTTAAATCGACATCACTCGATCAATCCTCTTGCAGGTCACGTGTAACGAGTTTTTATTTTTTGTCCCGTTTTGGCCCCATTTCCTATACCAATTTTTTTTGATATCTTTCTACGCTTTTGGAAAAAAAAATCTCGACGCCGCTGGACGCGCCGGATAAAACCGATTATTTTTCTGGGTATTGACCGTACTTTTAGCCACAATATAAGACGTGTTTCGTTAAAATCGGTACAGTCTTTTGGTTGGTACATTTTTTTAAATTTCGGTAAAAAATGTCCAAAATTGCACTCCGATTTTCAAACGTCATAATATGAGATACAAACAAAAATTTCTAAAATGTGTTCTGCTATGAGTCCGAAAGTCTGTTTTCTCCTTAGGAAAATGCCATTCGCGACTTTTCCCTCCGGTTACATTCAAAAGCTAAGCAATATTACCTTTTTGTTTTTTTCGCTAAAAAACGCGGCATTTTGACGTTTTCAAAAAAAATTCGCTCTCGCCACAGGATTAACTTAGGAGGGTCGGAAATTTTGGATATAGTAAATGATGATGTGGGAAAAAAGGGGGCCCGATTTGGTCTGTTTTAGTTCGAACCTGGAGGAGCTACGATTTTTCAAATTCGGCGCGGAGGACGCTCGAAAAAAACCGCGAAAAAAATTGACTTTTACGGGAGCGCTTTTCAAAGCTTTCCCGTCGCTTAAAAAATCCATTCTGATAGGATTATAAAATTTCCCTTTAATTCGAGACCGGGTTTTTGAAATTTGGTTAAAAAATTTACATACACGTTATCGTGAATTTTAAACGATTATGAAACTGATGCATATAATGTGCATATTATGAATATAATCGTTATATCTCAGAAACGGTGGCTCTTAGAAAAAAAGGTATTAAGACATTTTTTTCAGATAATTATATGATCTCCAATTTTTGTTTGACCTAATTTTATGATAAAACTTACCGTTTTGGTAAAAAACGCGAAAAACCCATTTTTAAGACCTTTCACCTTGAATAAATTTTTTTCCAGGTACGGAATAGATGGGGACTTTTCAGCATTCATTTATAATGGTATTCCGAACATTCATACCAATTTTTAGGTCTACGCTAATTTGTGCAGCCTTGCATGTCTAAATTGACCAGACAAGAAAGTTCTTACAGGTTTCTTATTTCGACTAATAGTTTATCCAAAATCATTAAACTTTTGTGATTTTAAAATCTACACTTTATCCAATTTTTTTTCAGAAAGCATCAATTGTATTTCAAAAAATCAATTTAATTTCAGAACGGTTCAATTGTAAATCATAAATGTTATTTGCATTTGGAAAGCATCAATTGTAAATTAGAATTCGTTGCTGGCTAAACTATTATATGTATTTTGGTAATCCAAAATTTACTTTTAATGTCACAAAAACGTTTCTTTTTGAAATGCAATTAATTAAGTAATCATAAGTATGAAATTCAAATAATGCTTTCTTAAATACAATTAACGATTCTAAAATACAATTGATACTTTCTGAAATTAAATTGATGATTTCTGTAATTGAATCGATACTTTTTGAAATACAACTGGAAAAGGTGTAGAAGCGAAATGTTAAATTGTTTTTAATTATTTATTGTTTGAGGAACACTTTTTGAAAAATATTTTTTATTAAAAATGTAAATATTAGTGGTAGCAAAATAAAACATGTAACCAATGTAAATCTTTTGAAAGTCATATTTTGTGAAAATCAAAATGATTTCAGTAGGTATTGAAATTTTTGGGTAAAAAACAGATTAATTCCACTTTTTTGCATGATTGTAGAAATGTTTTCAGTTTTTTAAATAATTTATTGATTTTTGCAATGAATCGCAATACCTACAAATTAATTAAAATTAATTAATGATATCAAATTTCATTAGCTGCTTTATATTTATAAAGGATAGGAGGTAAAAGCTAAAAACCAATCGATTCCAGAGATCCCTGAAGGCAATTATTTCTGTTAAATTCAATTGCTTTTTCACCAAAGCTCCTGGGATTTAAAACATGTCAAAATGTGAAATATTTACACCTGATGAATGTATAAGAGAATGTTTTAAAACTACATCTATATTTAATGCACAGCGCGAACAAAAACATTTTTAGTATTTGTAAAAATTGCTTTTAAAATATTTAGTGTCTCCAAAAAGGACACGTATCATAAATTTTATAATGTACATAAAGTTTCGTCTTATGAAAATTTTATCAATTCGCATTTTTATTAAATATTAAACGCAATATTTTTCCCTAAAAATAAATGATTAAAATTACGTTTTATAGTTTATATTTATATTTCAAAAATAGTTTTTAGCACTACTTCTTTGAATATAAAGTCTTATATCAACATCACTTGAATTCTATGAAATCTCTGTACTGGCATTCATTAAATAAATAAAAGTAAATGCACGTGCTGAAAATAAAATGTAATTAACTTACATAAGTTTGATTGGCCATTAGGGATACTACTGACAGGTTGCTAGCATACATTAAGCTAATCCCACCATGCTCATCTTTATAAACAATTGCGTCACCTAAAAATAAAAAACAATTGCTTTCAATACAAACACTAATAAAAGTTCATTTATTTTAAGTAATTTATTTTACATAGTTATTCTCTAGAGATAGATTCAAATTCGAAATCGAAAAGATTGGACTATTGGAGCGGGAAAACCTATTAAACTTTAAGCGTAATTACATTTCAATAAATTACTCTTTAGTAATTAAAAGTTGTCCTCCACTACATAAAATACCAAGGGTGAACTAAATTTAAATTGAAGTAAACAGATCAAAGTTTAGACAGGATCCAATCGAAAGGCTTTCAAGAAAATTGTATGGAATGAAATAATCTATTTTCTCTTTTTAAGTAATTTATTTGACTACTTCAACTATTTGTTAGAAGAAATTACTTTTATACCCAAAAAGTGCAAACGTAATCATTGTAGGGTTAGAGGATAAAATATTGCACCGTAAGCTTCGATTATTACAATACTTATTTTTTGCAATTTCATTTAAAAATTGATTGTGGCCATTTTATGCCATTAAAATGAGTATAAATCTTTTAAAACATTATTATCATTCCGTATTATCATAAAATTAATTTAATGTAAAACCTGAATTTCTAAACCACTTTACGTAAAATTAGCCTATAAATTTTATAATTTACGTTCAATGCAGGGTTTATAACATAAAGTATTCGTTGCGTAGGTATTTAATTAGTTGAAATCCCTAATATTAAACAAAACAACGCTGTTGAAAGGGGAACACAAATCGATGATCTTGTTAATGCGCACGCGAAAGTGTTAATTATTCACCAAGCCTTCCGAATCAGTACGAAAACTTTTATCTTCATTCTACCATCATCGAAACTCTGAAAGTATAATGGAAATCTCGACACAACGCGTCCTTGGCCTAGGAACTCTAGAACGACCCTTCTAATACGAAACGCGGGGGAGAAAAGTTCGTTCTAAAACAAGGTTGAGTTTTTAATTATTTTCTTTGCACTTTGAAGCGATATTTATATGTATTTTGTAATTGAAATCTACAATTTCGCGTGCTAGCTGGAAATTGTAAAGATTTTATATTCAAAGCACGGAGCTTTCTACTGTCATGTGGCGTGCTTTTGTGTGGATGTTTCCGCTCGTATGGAGCTTACATAAAAACGATACAACCAATTTTTATTTATTTCCAAGGGAGTACGATTTTTCTCATTCGAGTGGATAAGTCGCTGTATAGTTTCCTTTTTTTAGAACACACCTATGCCAAATAACTATTTACGATTTTCAGATAATCTTCATTTTTATGGTATTATTATTAAAATGTGCAAACTTCATGATAAGAATATAAAAATAACCATAAATAAAACTTTTTATGGTTTGGTTAGTCAGACCAGGACCAGATTCGCTTTCCTCGGAGATAATCAAAATGGCAAGAAGATCAACTGGATATTTTCTTTAAAATCATGAATTAAATATAGAAAGCTTCTTAAAGCAAGACAAGAGATTCTTATTGAGACAAAAGGTAAGCCTCTCCAACTGCGTATCGTCCAATCTGTCGGCTCAAAATTCTGGAACAGTTGATCCTAATTCAGCTACAGACCGAAGCCGTAGAAAAATGGAGTGATATACAATATTAGACAGATCGAATTTAGGAAGAACAGATCGACAGTAGAGGAAATCCCAAAAATTGTAAAAATTGCCTAAGATGGGATCAAAAGAACATGTAAACATAGAAAGCTTCTACGTCAAGGGTGCGTTCAACTTAATTTGGGAAGTACAAAAGCACAAATTTAGTGGGTATATTAAACACGGGACTCTGCTGTTCCCTGGCCTATTAAAGGTGGTCAAAGTAAATAATACAAATTTCCGGGGATCTATACTTGGACCCACGTTGTGGAACATCTTCTACAACGGTGTACACAAAAATCAAATCCTTAAATTTTACTCGAAGTTAGGGTGGTGGCGCTTATAATAAAAGCTGTGATAAAATACCTTGAAGTGTGAGTAAACACCAGACTAAGATTCGACAAAGTTACAAACAAGGCAGGCGTAACAAAGACCGTACTAACCAGACTGACCGAAAATATAGGCAGCCTGGCAGCAGGAAAAACATAAGCTTTTCAGAACAGACAGTTTGGTTTTAGGAAATATAGACGCCATCGAAAAGATTGTGAAAATTGCCAAAGATGCTACGAAAGAAGCATGTCGAAGTAAAAAGTTTTGCCTTCCTCAAGACTTTTTGACACCAGAACGAGTTAGACTTAGTTTGATGGAGACTTAATTAAAGAAATATAGCACAGATTTAGTGGGCTTAAGACCAGTCTAATTAAGAGCTACCTTAGACACAGGACAATCACCCCGCAGTCCCCATGCTAATCCAACGTGATCAAAGTAAATAGTCTATGGTTCCCTAAAATGGTGTACTCGATCTAAAAGTGTTTGAAGGGACCACTCAAGTTGATTCGGTGATACCTCGCAATGATCGTAATAGCTAAACACGAGGAAGATCTGAAAAAAAGGTGGACATAACAACGAAAGAAAATGCCTGAACATTACATAGGTGGTCTTTGTGCACCAACAAAAAAATCTTCGAAAAATACACTAGAAGTAGAGGGTTCTAGATTCTTCGATAAAATGGATGAATTGAATTTCCGTTATTATCAGCTGCCATAAAATACCTTGGAGTGTGGGTAGACAAAAAACTAAGCATTAAACCATACATCAATAAAGTGACCTAGAGGCTGATTAACAGTGGTCACAATAACTATACTGATGCCAAATAAACGAGGTCTGACAACAGGGAAAAGGAAGATTCTGAGCTCAGTGAGCCAATCAATAATACTATATGCTGCTCCTAGGGAGGGAACCGTACCTAACATACAAAATACTAAACAGAATTTCGAATCAACCATCAGGAAAATTTCTATCAGAGTAACTAGTACATACAGAATCATAGCGTTAATACCTGGTATCATTCCAATGGACAGGGGGTCGCCAGTGATCAAAGTGAAAAATATAAGAAATGCGAAAATGAAATACCAAGAGAAGTACTCTACGATCGATAAGAAGATAGATGGAACACAAAGCTTGACTAAAGAGCTAATAAGAGATGAGGGTAAACAGACAGCATTTATAAGTGAATTATTTCTTGACACAAGCTCTATTAAGTAATAGATGCTTTAAAGAGTACCTCTGTAGATTCAAAAACGTCAGTGTCGATAAATGCGATTATTGTGTAATGATAGATAATGCAGAGCACTCTCTATTCCACTGTCTTAGATGTGTATAATCAAGATTTATGTAATCAAAAGATATAAAATCCATTTAGACGGAACTATTTAGCACAGCAATAAAATAATCTTCGAAAGCTACCAGTATTTTCATTGTAGTTATTTTTTTGTGCCCGATTGCCACGTCTAGGCCTTTCTTCGGCATCTTCTTTCTTTTCTTTGACTTCCTTTTCTTCTTTGTCATGTTCAGTCTCTGGTTCATTCTTTAGTTGCTATCTTCATACCACGCTCGCGAGCTTCTACTTCTTTTTGTTCCTTATCATCAGATGTTATTTCCTCAGCTTTCTCTGCGACCTATTACCTCTTTTAACTGGTTCCTTTTTTTTCTGCAGGAGCGGATTTTGGTTTACGTCTACGTCTTTTCTTAACAGGCTAAGGCTCCTCTTCTTCCTTGCCGTTTTCTTCTTCATCTTCAGGTGATTCCTCACCTATCCTGGTCTTCAACTCCGGCATCACCAGTTGAGATGTTCTTTTGATGTTGATTATTTGATATCTCCGATGAACCCATAAATGGATCTATTGAAGGAACAAAGGAGCCATCAAATAAAAAATTACAAATATCTTCTTTCTTCGAAGAGGATAAGCCATAGGAAGACAAATTATTCTGAACATCGGAATATGGAATTGAGAAAAGTTCATCAAAGGATTTTCCTTTAGGAAGCGCTCCCAAGACAGAGGCAGTATTACCCCTCTGAATAGCAATACTAATACGCTGTATTAGAAAAGATGTGGATCTTGGTTCCTTGGTAACATTTGCTAATCGTTTTTCTATTTCACTAATAAATCGTAAACCAAGAGGACACCGAACACTAAAAGTTTCGATGCTAACTGGGAAAAAACTAAAAAATTTCTTCAGACGAAATTGAAGTACCTGATAAATGAGAAGGAACCATGGTATCGACACAAGTAAAATCCCAAACTACAGGTTTCCCACAACTCCAAGGAATCATACTCATTCCATCAGGCCTTTTTCCATCATCTCGGCTTGTTCCTAAAGACTCCAAAATATATATTTGCGGAAGATAATGCTCTTTTAATAATATCATTAACTTCATGGTGTCGAGAAAATCTTCCTGCACTAAATCGACAGCTTAATCCATGAAGTCCATCCTCATTGATAGTAGCGCCACAGTAATAAGTGTGTTGGATACACAGAGAAGTACCAAGACGAAGACCAATTGCTATTTTGAAGGAATCACATTATCAAGTAATGTTCCTGAAAATGCAACAGGAAGAGCATCGAGCCATGCACCAGATTCCTTAGACAAGGAAGTAAAAATCTTATGAGAATTGTTAGCAGATGACAAAATATTATTTAAAGTTAAGTCCAAAAGAAGAGTATTCCAGGCTTTTTGAATAGATTTTTGACGACGATTCAAGATAATATTCGGAATTTTATTAGTCCATAGAGATTCACAATCAATTAAAAGGTTGTCTATAATTTTTAAAAAATAAGAAGGAAAAATCTCACAAATTTTATAAAAAACACCACAATAGGAAGAAAAGAAAGCGGGAAAAGATAAGGACGAGGCCAAACGAATACTCAAACCACCCTTATTTATAGGCAAAGTTGCATGGGACCAAATTTCTTGAGAAAAAAAATTCCAGAAGATTCATGCCAAGTAGGACTTCATATCAATAAATATATGAGTTTTGGAATAGCCAAACAATTTTATAAAAGGAAGAAAGCTATGTGAGATGAAAGGTTTAAAATACTTGATAACATAAGTTCCAATGCATCGGATATCTCTTGAAAGCCGTTGGAGAGAGCAATGTGAGAAAGGGGAGTACCAAGTAGAAACCATTCTTGTTTTTAAAACTTTTATACCTGGGGCGAGAATATCGAAATTATTAATAATCTCTTGATCAGGTTTATCCAAGAAAAATAATTCACATTTATTAAAATTCAGTTCAAGGCCAATTTTTCTAGAACTCTTAATAATTCTTCCAAGTTTATCAAGAACAATATCCGATTGCTCACCTATAGAGCCGTCATCAAGATACCAAATGTCAAGTCCTAGGTGTTCAATATGTGAAGGTCAGGCAATTCCTTTAGGATGTTCGAGGTACATGAAACTGAAATAACCTTAAGAGGTTGCTATCATCTATTAAACCATGCACTGTGCACTGTTTCAAACAAGACACACACATTTATGACTTTATGTTGAATTTGATTTGACTGAAACGAGATATGAAACTGTGATATGACATAATCCAATCCAGGTAAGTACTTTCCTAAAATGTACAAATCCTAAAATTGGTCAACTCTGTTAAGTAAAACATTATTTATATTTTGCGACTCAACGTCATACCACAGCATTTTTTAATGTTTAGTAACAGCTTTTTGCCTGCACACCATAGAGCAAGCTTATTTATGTCATTTTGCAAGATGTTTTAGTCGTTTTCTGATCTTATAGTTTTGTACAATTTGTTATAATCTGCATACAGGGTGCCCCCCTGATATCGAGATGCGGTTTTCAAAAGAATATACAATACCTTTAAGCGCACATTTTAAAAATATTTTAGTAATATACCGGGTGTTCATTCCAAGATGGCGGACCAAAGTTATGTTTTTTTTAAATAGAACACCCAGTATATTATGACATTTTTGGATTCCTTATCAAAAAATAATTATACTTTGTATAAACTTTTATGGGTCTATCATCACTCGTTTTGCTGATATTTGCCATTAAGGCCAAAAAAGATCAATTTTTGAAAAATCACTGCTCTAAAACAGATGAACATTTTGGGTTGAAATTTTGTCAAAAAATTTTCAACATCGTCTAGTCTACAACAGTCATGTCAAATTTAAGTTTGTGATAATTTTTTATCAGGGTGCCTTAAGCGTTTTTGTACTGAAGTTTATGTTTCTTGTCCCTATTTATTGTGATTACAATTTATTAATTTATAATGAGTAGTTTTATTTTTACCAATTAAATAACAGTGTGGGTTCTTAAAGAATAAAGGTGTCGAAAAAAATATAAATTAATTATTTGTAAAAACAATCATAAAACGCTGTAATGTTTTTATTAGCAATTCTTGTTACAAATCAGTCAGGAGGTGAAAAACAAGATTAATTGGTGCAGAACAGATCACGCAAATAACGATGATTTATTGTATTATTCTACAAATATATAATTTTTTTGAAGCTTATAATTTCAGTTCGCAGTTATTCTAAATTAGATAGAATCAACCTTTCTCGTAATTATTAACAAAGGGATGAAAGAAAGTCGGGGAAATTCGAATGAAATTACTCATATAGATGTTCAATAGCTTTTGGCAAGTAAATTTTTAATGATGGTTATTTAAATACCTTTGTTAAAACAGCTTTTTTTAAAATTTATTTTAATGAATAAAGTTAAAGTTGTGATTATAAATTGTTACTTTGACGATCTAATGATGCCTTCCTTTGATTATATTTTTTTACCTTCTAGAAGAATACTTGTAAAACATTATCAGACTCTTTATATTAATTTCTTCATAATCCTTGAACGAATAAAATATTATTGACGAATCTATTATAATCTGGAAACTGGAAACGTTGAAAACATTGTAACCTTAACAAAGGCAAATATGAAGTAACATTTTAGACGCTTCAATATCAAATTACTACTAGTAGGTATAGGTAATAAGCACAAAATATGCAAACATTACCTAGGTTATATTTTGTTATTTTTTAAAATAAATGAATTTTTTTGTTTGGTTTAACACAAATATTTGATGCATTATAAATATTAGTGTAAATATTTGCAAAACAACTACAAAACCGAAAAAAATTTAATTTCATAAAATTACAAAACAAAAAACCATTTGAAAATGTTTTATAGGTAGTTTTTTGTAAGCCTTTTATTTATTTGATTTATATGAGCACAATAAAGCTAAAGTTTACTGTGGAATAAACAACAAATAAATTTAAACATCCTCATAAATAAATTTAGTATTCTTTTACTAGACCCGAGTGGAAGAAAAAGCTGCAAATAAATTAGTTTCCTTTGATACGTCTCTTGGCTTGACTTATTAGAAAATATCTTGTGCTCGAGTGGAAAAAGAACGTTTTTTTTGTTATACCTACTTAATTCAAAAATATATCTATCTAAGTAACTGATGAATTTTAGAAAAAATAGCTTTGGAAGTTTAGAGATAATTTAAAGTTTACATTATATTTAAGTTTATTACAGTATACATATAAATACATTATTATTATAATATAGGTACAGGCTATAAAATCTACATAATAGCATCATTTTGTAATTTATAATATTTTACGACCCACATCCATTATAAAGAGCGATTAAATGTATCCAACCCCTGTACTTAATTTGTAACCTTCGAATTTTAAAACCAGGTTGTACAAACAACACTTAAGTTTTAGTTGAGCTGAACCCAAAACTGAACTTAAAACTCAAAACTTAGTCATCATATATTGCAAAATTACAAATATTAAAGTACTTATCTTAACGAAAATGTAAAAGTTGGCAGCTATTTTGTTCTAGGGCATAGTTGTTCTGTGTTTTCTGTCAGGTTATTATTGTAAATTAGTTCTTTTTACCAAAATTTGACTTCTTTCCTTTTTAATTCTATATGAGCTATTTTATTCCTCAAAGCTTATGAAAAAGATAATAAGCAAAGGTTGATTATTTTTAGAAAAAACAAGTTCTTTTTCTGGAATATCCAATATTTCTAATGAAGAGCTTCCTGTTCGTCAACTTCAATTTTTTTACAGCAGAGAAAATACCATGAATTGTAAAAATTCAATGGTAGCTTATTGAGGAATATTTTTGGTAACACTATAACACCTATTACAAAAAGGGATTTGTTTTTTTGGTAATAACCAAAAAAAACATATTTTCACAGGGGCTTATCAAAATATTTTGGATACGCTACCGAAATACATAGAACCAGGTTTGAATACAATGAAAATATAAGTTTCCAGGAGTTATTGGTGGTGCCGATTGTACTGATCCAAAAATACAACACGTGTGTAACCTGACATTTTTAGGTTCTGTTTATTATGAAACATGCTATGAAGAAAGCAAAAGGAACTAAATAAGGAAGCCAATTACACAATAACAAAATCTTGTAATCATACATGATTTTCTTATTTGTGATATATCCTTTGTTCAAAGGGTTAGTTTTAATTAAAACCGATTTAACAGAATAGATTTATTGATTAATAACAGAGAATCGGATCATACCACAAAGAATAAAAATTCATCGTAGAACAAATACAATTCTACACTATGTTAAAAACACCAAAAAATACGTCTCTCGAAACAAAAAAAATCAAAGAAATAATAGTTTATCTTTGCCAAAGAAAAGACGGATGTCTTAGTGACAATGAGGGCCGTTTAAAAACTATTTGGCACCCTGGGCTAAAAAAATATAACGCCCCTCAGTAAAAGTATATTTTCTTGGCGGTTAGGCAGAGATAATTTCTGACGTCCATGTAAATTTTGGTCAAAATTGTCTTTATAGAAAATTTCTGAAAATCAAAAATGTAATTATCGAATCAAACATTTTTTACATTATATTTCCTTTAAAAAAATGTTGTTTAGGGATTTTTTACATAAGCAAATAATTACAAATCGAGGGTTTCATGGAAGATTTTTTGGAAAATCGTTTTTTAAAGTTTCTCATAGAAAATTTGAACTAGTACATACGTAGTTTATGGATTCAATATAAATGTGAGAAAATCTTTTTATACAGGGTGTCCCTGAAAGGTCTGTACAAAACAATACCTCATACTCCTGAGACCAAAATATGATGATTTAACCAAACCTATCTCTATCCAAAAGTTTTCGTTAAGGTGCTACAGACCATTAAAGTTCTTAAAACTATTTTGTATTTTTTAAATTACTAAAAATTGGCTCATACGATCATAACATAATTTGGTATGTGGCTATGTAATGGAAAAAATATTTTTAGATAATTTGTTTTTACTTTTTCACGTTATGTAAGTGGTCAAAAATAGGTCATCGACATGCAAAATTTCTTATAACTTTTTAATGGCTGAATAAAAATTTATAAAACTTTACTTGTAGCTAAACAGTGTAATTATAAACTTTTTTTGTCTTTTACAAAATTTTTCTGCCTGCTTTATTTTAGGCAGAAAAAAATTATTCCCATGTGGTATATAACCTAACTTTGTAAAAAAATAAAATTTTTCGCTAAAAGGTCTGTACAAATTAACACATAATATTCCTGAGACCAAAAGTGCTTCCTATAGCCTCTATCGACCATGAAAGTTATTTAAGAAGATAAGATTTTTCAAGGTCACTAGACATTTAACGAAGCACTTTTCGATTAAAATAAGTTTGGTTAAATCATTTTATTTTGGTCTCAAAAATATGTGGTGTTTCTTTTTACAGACCTTTCGGCGAAAAATTTAAATATTTTTCTAAAGTTAGGTTATGCACCACATGGAAATATTTTTTTCTGCCTAAAATAAAAGAGTTAGAAAAATTTTGTAGGACACAAAAAAAGTTTATAATTACACTGTTTAGCTACAAGTAAAGTTTTATGAATTTTTATTCGGCCATTAAAAAGTTACAAGAAAATCTGCATGTCGATGACCTATTTTTGACTACTTACATAACGTGAAAAAGTAAAAACAAATTGTCTACAAATACCTTTTTTCATTACATAGCCACATACTAAATTTTGTTAGGATCGTATGAAGCAATTCTTAGTAATTAAAAAAAAACAAAATAGTTTTAAGAACTTTATTGGTCTGTAGCGCCTTAACGAAAAACTTTTGGATAGAGATAAGTTTGGTTAAATCGTCATATTGTGGTCTCAGGAGTATGAGGTATTGTTTTGTACAGACCTTTCAGGGACACCCTGTAATTATTCCCATTTCAAAATGTAAAATTCCTATAAAATTTTGAAATTAGCTCATACACCCCTCTTCCATGAAACTCTCAAAATTATGAACATTATTGGAAGAAACTGGAGAAATTCATAGTTTCGAGTGTTTTTTGCCGAATTTTGTTGCCAAAAATTATTTAAAGATTTTGATTTTGAATTTGATTGAAGTTGATGGATTGTGAAGGCCACTTTAATAAATTAATTTTTTCCTGCAACCAACCACTGCTTTATTAACTTCAACATGTCCTTCGGATAATTCTCTAAAATAAATTGTTTGTTATACTATTTATTCTATGCATAGGTCCCTTGCTACAAACAGAAAACCAATCCCACCATCATCAAGGAACCGTCGCCGTGCTTTACTCTAGGTCGAACATACATATTTTATTCTTTGATTTTATTTCATTTTTATGGTTCAAACATTTCCAAATGATGATTTTTTATCAAGCTATTAACATGGGCTTCCTTTGATAGCATTTTTATCTATCATTTTAAATATCCTATAATTAACTTCTTCAGGATTTATATCTCTGTAAATAAATGTAGGCATTTTGTCCGATAAAATAAATAATTTTTATTCATTATCAACATAAAGGTCATAAGTATCTTGAACAAGTCCTAAATTTTCTGGATTTAAGTATTTCTTTGGGTTCAAACAAGTGATTCCATCACGATTTAATTGTATTAGGAAGGATTCACATTAATCTGCTTCTAATTTAAAAACGAAATAATTAAGAGGATCAGTGGCAGCAGTTTTAATTTGAAAAATGGCATTTGAAACGGAAAACTCCTTGGTACTAGCAAAGGTATGGAAATACATAGATTTAAAACCATCGTCTTTGATGATGCTTTGTCCAACAAGATTGAAAACTCCATCAGTGCATTTGAAATCAACATGACCTACGGTAAAATCACCTTAAAGAGGATCGACGTGGAAATAGTTGTGTTTTATCTTCTAAGAGTCGATGTCTGGTTTTCCAGCAAACGGTCAAAGTGGAAACAAAACAGAAACTAATGTCGAAAAAAGTGAAGTACGATTTCTTCAAACTTTTTGAAGATTTGTGAGTTTCTGAAAAACAGTTTCCTGCTCGGACGCTTTTTTGGTGGATTCAAAAGTCCATAACATTTGTTATAAATTTGTTGGGTAAAGCAAAAAATTTTAAGGAAGGAACAAAAATAGTGCTTCGTAAAAATTGCGCGTTTTTTTTAAATTTGAAAAAAAACAGAAAGTGACAACATTTTTTTATACTATTTTGAAGAAAATGCTTAAAATAAGAACTTGGCAGGGCTTTTTTTGTTTTATGTACTTTTGTTGTATTCTTTTGTTGTATATATTTTTCTAAACCCTATAAAAAATAAGAAAATCAACAAAGACTACACCTTTTCCAATTGTATTTCAAAAAAGTCAATTCGATTTCAGAATAGTCAATTGTATTTATGAAAGCATCAATTGTATTTCAGAAAGCATCAATTGTATTTCAGAATAATCAATTCAATTTCAGAAAGAATCAATTGTATTTCAGAATAGTCAATTGTTTTTCAGAAAGGACCAATTATAAAAAAAAATGAGGAAGTCAAGGGTTTTTGGCGGTGATTGTGCACGTGAACCACAACATCACATATATCAAAAATGTGCTTTCTAAATTTAACATTACACTAGTAGTATCAGGCTTAGGTCCTTATTCACCAATGTTAAACCCAATTGAAATAATCTGCCAAAAACTCTTGGTTTCCTCTATATTTTAAAAAAAGGCAATTTCTAAAATTAAATTAATTTTTCTGAAATGTAATTGATGCTTTCTGAAATACATTGATCTTTTCTGAATTACAATTGAGGATTTCTCCAATTGAATTGACTATTCTGAAATACAATTGATACTTTGTGAAATAAAATTGACTATTCTGAAATTCAATTGATGCTTTCTGAAATACAATTAGACTATTATGAATTACAATTGACTATTCTGAAATTCAATTGATGCTTTCTGAAATACAATTGACTATTCTGAATTACAATTGAATATTTCTAAAAGTGAATTGATATTTTCTGAAATACAAAGTTGTAGACCTTTCCCAATTGTATTTCAGAAAAGGTCAATTCGATTTCAGAATAGTCAATAGTATTTCAGAAAAGGTCAATTCGATTTCAGAATAGTCAATAGTATTTCAAAAAAGATCAATTCGATTTCAGAATAGTCAATTGTATTTCAGAAAACATCAATTGTATTTCAGAAAGCATCAAATGTATTTTAGAAAATCAATTTAATTTCAGAAAGAATCAATTATAAAAAAAAATGACGAAGTCGAGAGTTTTTGGCGGTGATTGGTGATTGTGATCGTGAACCACAACAGCACAAACATTTCATCAAAAATGTGCTTTCGAAATTTAACATTACATCAGTAACCAGTAACGTAACTTAGGTCCCTATTCACTAATGTTAAACCCAATTGAAAAAAATTGCCAAAAACTCTTGGTTATCCTGTCTGCGCAGCAGAAATAGATTTTTGGATTTGTTTAAATTTTGTTTCCATTTTTCGTGTTTTTAAATTTAAAGACAAAACACAAGCACGACTCTCTACCGTTTGGAAGGAATAAACGACCAACACATAATTTCCTAAATCTTGCATGTAATCGTCAACCTTATTATAATTACAAGTTTTTGGAGTTACATCAACCACAATATTCTCAAAATAACATCTAAATTCGTAACGTCTGATAAGTTTACAGAGAAGATTCGTTCTTTAATTTTCTTTCTATTTCTGACAAAATGGTTCCAAACAATATGAGGAAAACAAAACAAAAATAATCACCAAAACATAACTCTTCAAAGAAAATTCTAAACAGTTGCAGTGGTATTTTCTTCGACATGAGTTTCTGTATATTCTTTCTACTTATCTGCTATGTATTGATTCATTGAATCCCATCACTGCTGAACATTATAAAATTTGATTTGATCACGAGCGCGTCTATTTTTGGAAAGAACTATTTTTCACAGGTGTTCTAACAAATAGTTTTTTTTTATTACCCTACTTCATACTACTTTGATAATAATTAGTATTATCAAATTGACTCGAATACCAAAATGGATTGCTTTTTTCTAACTTTAACAAGGCTCACGTGGTATCGTTTTTCGTGAGCGTTTTGTAATCTACTGTACCAGTTTCTCTTCATTATTTTAGACACAATACTAAAAAGTGCATACACACTTCCTTGAAACTTCATATAGTGATATATTATTTATAAAATTGTTTTACTACTAAACTAAACATATGTATATTTTCTTAGAAACTTCAATTTTCCTTAGTGTGTGAAAACAAACTAAATATTTAAATAAAATTTTGTATCAAATTTTTCATCCTTCTATAAAATAGATTCCATTATTGCATATATTGCTGTACTTTTCATTAATATAGTATAATTTCCTTTGCATGTGCATTTTTAACAGAAAATTATAATTTCAAATTTGTGATAAGAAAACACTTTTAAACCCATTTAAAAGCAAACTTTAATTTAGGTAAATTCCTCTTCAAGGTTTAGGTGCTTTCGATTTAAAAACAATTGATAAGAATATTAGGAAAGAAAAACATAAAAGTCGATTATCTTGCATAGGCATTATTATTACCAGTAGTCAAAAAATTGCATAATATGGTTCCTTTTTTCAAAATTATTATGAACGTCATTTGGGGATATATCATAATTTTACCAAAAAATAGGTTTATGAATTAAATGATAAAATTGAATAAATATTAAAACTAAGTGCTACTCCAGATCTCTTCGTTTCTGAACACAAAAAAACTTATTCATGATCCACAATATATGTATTATTAGTGAAATGGGTAAAAATAAATTATATTACTGAAGTACCTAATGTAAGTTTTTGTATACCTAACTGAAATGTTATTAGAGTATATATTTATACAAAATTCACGTCAGAAGATACACGTCCATCAAAGCTTACGTAGACGTGTTTGCAAATTCTACATATTTTAATTAAAATATTTGCGGGTAATTAAACATGTAATCATAGTTTAGACATGAAAAGCTAATGAGCTCACCTCCAACCCACGATCCGTTGAACCTAAGCGGTTGAAAATCATGACCTAGTATATCCTGCAGCTTGAATCTGCTGCCCTTAATCCTGGGTCCTTCGTCAGGAGGGGTCAGTAGGACGACAGAGGTTACAATCAATGCCAGGACGATGACAATCACCATTAGCGCGATGAAAATTCCTCGCCAATTCCGCTGATTAGCATTACTCGACACCAACTCCTGAAAAAAAAATTAAATTCAAGATGCCATAAAAACTTGATCCATAATAAGGCAAGAGATTATTGAATTTGGCATAAAGTGCCTCCTTATATTATCGACCAGAATAGGACATGGAAAGGACGGAAGTTTGGAGGGTTTTAGCTTCAACTTTCAAATTTAAAGAGTTTAAATTTAGCTATAAACTTTTTAAATCAATTTGTGCAAAATTTGTAAAGCTTTTTATCAATTTGATTAGGGTTGATCTAAAGTGTCGCTTTGCAAATCATCGCTTCCGTTTGTTTTAGGCTACGAACTTGTAAACTTGCTAAAGCACGCAAGCTCAGGACGTGAAAATGATGAAAGCACGCGACGATTGATTTAGTAGTTTTAGTTTATACAAGCTTTTATACCTTATATAGACCATAGATTCATTTTTACGACTTAATTTTGATCATATTCTTTTGAAATATGCTATACTTACTACTTAATCGTATAAAATTGAGATACTGGATTCCTTTCTTATTGTTATTATTATGGTTTCATTCTACAAGTTAGTTCTAAGTAGGTTAGAAGTCACGATGTTAGGGTTTTTCCTTTTTGGAGAAGGGGTTTAACGTGAGCTACATTGAGGTTCCAGTTAACGCAGGATTAAAGCTCTCTAGGATTTATGGCGACATTTTACAACACACAATGCACACAGAAGGCGGTTTTCCTGCAGTAATCATTTAAATTCATAATACGCAGCTGCTAGGATTTGCACAAACATATCAGCTTTAACAAATGAAAATAGCAAACGCCGTTTTATGCTAATCCATAGAGGCATTCCAAAGTGGTTTAAATTTAATAGTGTGTGCAACTTCACAAAAATTAATTCAATTCGCCGTAAAATTTTGCAAAGAATTGTTTTTTTATTGTCTCAATTGAATCAGTTACATAAAAGATGGGCCCTTTTGTTTTGATTTTGTTTTCTTTGATGCCTTTTTAAAACTCAATCTTTATTTACTACCAATAAAATAAAAGGGAAATAACAAAAGGGTAAAAATTCCGGGGAAACTAAATTAAATGGGACTATTATTTAACGCACCCTTTCAGCATTATTTTTTCTGATGTCAAATGAGAATCTGCTGATTGAGTTACAATAATAAAGACAATTAATTGTAACAATGATGTAAAATTAGAAGAAGGACAAATTGTATTACAGTATAACTCAACATTTTTTAAATACATTTGAATAGTTTTTTGTTCAAAACGATTATGTTTTATAGGATGAACTTTTTGAAACATTTTATAAACCTTTCTTTTCTTGATAGTTTAGTAATATAAAAATCTGTTAACTTGTATTTATATACAGGGTGTTCCAGCACTGAGATGAAGTAACACTACTCTAAAATAAAAATCAAAGTTACGTTTTTTTATGTGGAACACCCAGCACATTTTTGTAATATAAAAGGTAAAAAAAAATCCAATTCAACATAGGGGACCAAAGTTTTTTTTAAATGGAACATCTGGTATACTGTGACATTTATAGATTATTTTCAAAAAATAATCATAACTTTGTATAACCTGTTATGAGTCTATCGTCTATCTTCATTCGTCTTGCTGATATTTGCCAATTTTGAAAAATCACTGCTCTTAAGTGCTTAAAAATCGACAATTTTGGATTGCAATTTTGACAAAAAATAGTCGTTATCGTCTAGTTTACAGCTATCATGTCAAATTAGAATTTTTTTATAAGTTCATATCAGGGTGCCTCTTGAATCGCAAATTGACCAATTTAACGAAATTTCCAAATGGATTACACAGTATATTCTTCCATTAATCAATGGCATTTTTTACAAGTTATGTGCAAATAAACGTGTGACATTATTGAGAATGTCCGTTGTAATGGATTGAAATAATACTCGTCTTTTTATGGTCTTTCATTTCATCAAATGTTGTGGGTTGAGTCTGATACACTAAACATTTTACATGGCCCCCCAAAAAAAATCTATCGGGGTTAGGTCGAAAGAAGAACTGGGCGGCCAATTTACAGACATATTTGGTAGGTATATGTATTTCGAAAAAAAATTTATAACACGGTTAAATCTTTTTTTTTCCAGCACTCCTGTGAAAAAAGTTTTTCGCCCCGTAAGGGGGAAACCGATGTCCCCGAATAACTTTTTTTGGTATATCGTGTAGAATCGAAAACTAAAAATTTTGAGCACTATTTGTCCACATCGATCTTTTAAAATGGCCGAGGTATCGCGAAAATACGTTTTTATACGTCAAATCGGCCCGGATTCGATTTTTTTCACGATAACGGGTACATTATATAAACAAATTTCAAAAACCCAGTCCCAAATTATAGGGGAATGTTTGTTTTATAATCCTGTCGAAATGGATTTTTTTAAGTGACGGGAAAGCTTTCAAAAGCCTTCTAGAAAAAGTCGATTTTTTGGGCGGTTTTTTTCGAGCGTTCGCCGCGTCTACTTTGAAAAATCGTAGCTCTGTCGGATTCGGAATCGAAATGATCAAATCGGGCCCATTTTTTTCCCACATCCTCATTTACGAGATCAAAAAGTTCCGACCCACCTAGGTCAACCCGGTGGCGAGCGTGAATTTTTCTTTGAAATAATCAAAATGTCGCGTTTTTTAGCAAAAAAATCAAAAAAAGTTATAAAGCTTAATGTGAGACTCGGGCTGGAGGAAAAAAATGCTAATGGCATTTAAGTAAAGAAGAAATACGCGAATTGGGGTTAGGCGGATTAGTTTTTCAAAAATTTTGTTTGGATCCTACAATTTTGGACATTTTTTAACGATATTCAAAAAATCGTACCTACCAAATGAAGCGTACGATTTTAACAAGACAAGGCTAATATTGTGGCTAAAAGTACCTTTAACACTAAAAAAATCGCTTTAATCCCGCCCGTCCAGCGGCGCCGGCGTCGCCATTTTATTTTCCAAAAGCGTAGAAAAATATCGGCAAAAAACGGCGCTTAGAACAAATTGGTCGAGCTGATGAGGCCCAAACGAATGCAAAAATTAAGAACCGCTACACGTGACCTCTAAAAGGGTTCTTTAAACGAGGTTGGTTTGAAGTTTCAAAATCTCCTTCTTTTGATTTGGCTTTACATCGACCCAGCAAATTCGAAATTATGATTTTTCAACCCCTCGAGACCAAAATTATTGCTGTAAGGTAAGAAAACATCGCATCGTCGAACTAAAATTTGCGTCGAAAAGGGCTTTTCAGCACTATGACTATACGTTGCGATTTTTTTCAATTTGTCAAAAAAATCAAAAGTTTTAACTGCGCAAAAAACTCTCAAAAAAATCGTAATTTTGACTATTTTTTTCCCAGCTTTTCCTTAATCGATTTTAACAAACTATGGCTCATTTTAAAGGTCTTCGCGTAAGCTTTTAAATAAAAAAAGAATCGTTTTGAATAACTGTGGTAAATTTGAAAATCTCACTTTTGGACGAGAAAATCGCTATGAAATTTTTTCATAATCGGAAAATAATTAATTTTGACCGAACCACTTGCCCGATTAAGATGATTGATGGCTTAAAATTTTCAGAATACTCTCCTTCATCGAAGAACGCCAAATTGTTTCATGTGGTATTAAAAAGGCGCCCTCCAGGGCCGTATATGTACTCGAAGTTTACAACAACAAAAATTTTTTTTCCAAAAAACTATTTGGACTATTTTCATCAAACTGGACCTAAAATACTTCTATTATGGGTGTTTAAGTTGGGGAAAATTTTTAGTTTGGTTTTGTGAATACTTTTTGAGAAAATTAAGAAAAACAAAAATCTTGAAAAAAAAATCAAGCATTAGAGGCCTTCAAAAAATATGAAAAATTTTTTTTTCTAATTTTTATAATATCGATCCCCCAAATGAAAGATAATTAAAAACTGATTAAAATTGATTACTCAATTCACTTTTCATTTCTCTGCTACCAGCTCTAAAAACATTGGAATTTTGAGAATCGCACGAATTTTCAATTTTTTTAATTTCTTTACCTTGCAAATATTTTAAATCTTTTTAGCTTATTTTAAAGTCCCTTAAGTCTTTTTAGATAAGAAAAAAGATTCGTATCGAAATTTTCATTCGTTCCAAAGATATGCACCAAAAAAGTTTAATAATTTAGAAAAATTTAATTTTGTTATTTTTAATATTCCACGAAGCCTAATTACATAAATAACTTAAGAATTCTTTTAATTTAAAAATAATCTTGGCATTATTTTAATTTGCCTTGAAGTAATGATAAAAAAAATAAAGAAATAGTAAAAGTTTTTGACCATAGTTTCTAATTTACCTGAACTTAAAGATGCCTTTTTGATTGATTATGAAAAGTACGTTCAAGTTGTTTTATACTGACGACACTTAAACCTATGAATATTTAAGTGATATTTTAACATGTTTACGATAAATGATGCCAGGCAAGTGCCGTAATAATCAGTTTGATACGGAAAAAAGTTTTTTTCGCCAACTATTTGTTTTTTAAGGTATCTTTTTTATTTAGTGAGAATAATTTTCAACTTTAATTTGAAAAAACGCCAACATTTTCCAACAATAACAATAATATACTGAATAAAGTACTGAAAAAAGCGTAATGAAGAAATTCAACAAAATAAGGGGTTTCTTGGCAGTTTTTCAAAGCTTAGAAACTTAGATTTAGAAGACCAAAATTGATAATTTTGAGTTTGGATTATATTTGTGTTGCAAAACAACGAAACCTACTATTGTGATAAAACAGCGTTATTAAAAGCAAAATAGAGAACCACACAAACAAATGTTGGGCAAATTTAAAAAAAAAATCCGCAACAAGTCATCAAAAGCGATACTTTGTCTATTTTCCACTTTTTATTTGTTTGTGTACTAATAGCTCCTAAACATTTTATCAATAGAAAGCTTCTAAAAACTGTCATAAATTAGTCTTGAAATGATGATAATGAAAATTTAATAGCTCCTAAACATTTTATCAATAGAAAGCTTCTAAAAACTGTCATAAATTAGTCTTGAAATGATGATAATGAAAATTTTTTATCAAAATTTCAACCAAAAATTTTCATTTGTTTTAGAGCTGTGATTTTTCAAAACTTAAGAGATTTAAGAGCATCTTCCTAGACTCCCGCGATAGATTTTCCGTTGGAGATAATAACAAGGAATAGAAAATCCATCCCACTTTTCTGGATCTTCTTTAAATATCAGCAAAAAACTGATAATTAATGCGAATCCCTAGAGGGCGCGCGAGTTTGGGAGGAAAAATTCTGAAAATTCATGAAATCGAGCATTAGTTCTAAAGTCAAAACTCAAGTTTCCCTCGTTAGATTTTCAATTTTTTTTTGCTGTCTATAATTTAAGTTGATTAGGTTACATCCTAGCGTATAGTCACCTTCTGAAACCTAGCTCAAAATTAATTAGAGGGGTACAAAGTTAAGGTACTTTTAGGTCATTATATTTTTTTTGTACATTCTCCAATTATTTTTATTTATTATAAAAATGACTTCTATATAATTTACACAAAAAATTATACAAAAAACTTGTTCATACTAGCGTTTTTGACTTCAGAACTAAACCACTATATTTTCTGTTTGGGAAATTGCTCTTAATGGCAAATATCAGCAAATCGAGTGAAAATAGACCCAAAAAAAGTTAAAAAAAAGAATGATTACTTTTTGATAAGGCATCCAAAAATATCATAATAAACTGGGTATTATATTTAAAAAGCGTAACTTTAGTCCTTCATCTTGTAATGGACATCTGGTATATTATTTAAAATATTTTTAGAGTTTGCACCTAAAAGTATTGTATGAATATTCTATCGAAAACCGCATATCGATATCTTTTTTATTTTAAAATAATGTTACTTCCTCGCATCACTGGGACACCCTGTATATGTATTAGAAATTGGAATAATCTCCAGAAATGATGATAATTGAGAAAGTGAAAGAAAATAAAAATCAACAGAAATATTTCTGAGTCAATAAATTTTTCCACTTATGTATGAATGTTTTCCTTGCATTTAATTTTTCTTTTGCCCAACTTTACTAAAGTGATACTTATGAGGTGACCATTTGTCCCGGATTTTCCGGGAAAGTAGCAGATGTTCCGGGTCAGTCCGTAACCTAAAAAATCTTGCCTAAACGAAGATTATAAAATTAAAATAATAGATAAAAAGGAAAATAAAACTAATTAATTACGTCAATTATTATATTTTAGTTTATTTTTTTAATAGCTGAAAGCTTAGACGTGGGTTTAATGGTTGAGATGAGTTGAAAGACTAAACATATAAATAGCAAATGGTTTATACGTAAATCAATTGAAAGCTGTACACAATCACAAGCAACCGGAATAATGGTTGTTATGGAGTAACATTAAAGCACCATGATTGACACGTATTGGGGTGCGAACTGTCACAAATGACATCTATTTCCGACCATTTACTTCTGGTTGAGGAATGATACCGATTCCTGCTCTAAATCTCGTTTCTTTTTAAATCCCTACAAAAAATGAAGAAGTTCGTAAAATATAATATTTTCCCCAAATATTCTTAAATTCAAAATGATAAGAGGAATTGATTTAAAACCCTTTCCAAACATCCATTTTTCTTTTTAATCCAAGTTTATGCGTTTGTTTTCTTCTTTTTATCACTATGCAATTAATTAGCGTTTCCAAGGGGAAAAGTTTGAAAGTCAGAACCATGCTAAGGAAAAGCGCACGATTCGAAGACACTGATTGATTTACTCGATTGCGGCATTGATACGCTTTTCAAGCTTTTCCTACCTGTTAGAACGCGCCGAATTGGCAAAACCTATTACAATAAGATTCCTATTTAATTTGCTTTACCTAAAACTTAGAGACTTTGATTAAGTTCCCAGTTAGGTTTAAGGCAAATCAAATAAAATACTTTGTTTTTACCTTTATTTGCTTTTACACTACATTAAACTTATTCTAAATAAATTAAGCCACTAAAGATTTATTTCATCAATAAATTCGAAGCAATGAAATCAGCTATGAGCAAATAAAATATTTTTGCCAAAAAAACGCAAATCGATCGGCTAAAATAAGGTGAACTGCTAATGCCTCGTTAATATTTCAATCTTATCACCAAAAACTCAAAACGCGTTTAAAATTCATAAGTTTTTTTAATTAACGACGTAGACTATATCGTGTTAAGTTAGTATTTAAAGCATTTACAATGTTTACAAATCACGTGATTTTATTATTTATATCGTTTAGTTTTTACGAAAAAATTAAGCCATGTGAAATTGATGAATTTAAATCCATCTGGAATGAAAATTATAATAAATTAAAAAATGATAAACCACCAACACGAACTGAAGAATTTTCAAATTACAACCAAACAGATTGCGAGGGTAATTTAATAAATTTAATCAGCGCAGATAAATCATATTTCATATTTTAGATGTAGGAATATTCGATTTTATAATAGTTGGAGCAGGAACTGCAGGCACAATAGTAGCTAATAGATTATCGGAAAACCCAAACTGGAAAATACTCCTTTTGGAGGCAGGAGGTGAAGAAAGCAAACTCGCATCAATTCCAGGTGCTTATGATAAAATCTCCTCCGATTATTTATGGCCTTACAAAACAATAAAACAAAAACGAGCTTGTTTTGATAGGAAAACTCGACGATGTTGGTATAAAAAGGGAAAATCTTTAGGAGGCACTTCATCAATGAATACAGTTTATGCACGTGGAAGTCCCAGCGATTATGATAAATGGGATAGAACAAATAATATTGATTGGAGTTACAATAGTAGCTTAACTTATTTTAAAAAATTGGAAAAAGCTTCTGGTTTTTTACTTGATACGGATTATCATGGTTATAAAGGCGAAGTTGTTATTTCAAAAAGTGATTACCACCATCCTTTATTTGAAATTTTAACAAAAGTTAATCATGAACTAGGTTCAAATCCTGTGGATTACAATGGAAAATCACAAATGGGTTTTTCAAAACTACAACTACTAGTTGATTACGGAAAAAAGAAAAGTAATAACCAAATATTTTTAGAACCCATGAGTGATAAACGCAGTAATTTATTTATAATGAAAAGAGCTTTAGCTACAAAGCTGGAATTTCAAAAAGAGGCTGCTTATAGGATTAAATTTTTGCATAATAATATTTGTAAATATGCTACTGTTAAAAATGAATTTATTTTATCAGCTGGTGTAATAAACACACCACAAATATTACAATTATCGGGGATTGGTCCAAAAAATTTATTAGAAAGTTTCAAGATTAATATGGTAGCAGATTTGGGTGTGGGGCAAAATTTTCAGGATTCTGTTTGTTTCGGTACTGGAGTCCCAATACACACCAACTTTACATTTGACATAAAATCAACAGATCAAATTATAAGCAGTTATTTAGGTGGAACAGGTCCTTTGAGCACTCCTTCAGATGTGGGCATTAGTTATCATAATGTCAACGCTAACACTACAAATGTAAACAAACCTGATTTTGCATTAATGTACGGTTTTGATGAGCTCAATATATTACGAAATTTTCATAACTCGAGCCATCTTGAAACTCAAAGTGTCATCACAATTAAACCCGAATTACTCTATCCAAAATCTAAAGGAACAGTGTACATTAAATCCACTGATCCACTAGAATTTCCTGATATCAACCCAAAACTTCTCGAAGAACAAGCTGATTTTCAAACAATGCTCTATGCAACAAAACTACTCCTGAAATATTCCGAGAGTGAAACATTTAAAACCATTGATGGTTTTATTAAAACAGATATTTTCTCAAAGTGCATGACGAAAGGTCTAAAAGGTAAGAAGTTATGGGTTTGTGTTATTAAAGAAAACGCGATACCATGCATGTCAGGATTTGGAAGTTGTCGTTTTGGTTCATCACCAAGCAATTCAGTTGTTGATCCCGAACTTAAAGTTCATGGAATTGGAAAGTTACGGATTGTGGATGCAAGTGTTATTCCGAAATCAGTGGGAAGTAAAATTAGTGCTGCGGTTATGATGATTGCCGAAAGAATTTCTGAACACATTAAAAAAGTATACTCTTAAAATATTACAATTAAGTACAATGAACTTTTAGTGATTAATGAATATAAGTGTTTAAATAAGTATGTTTGATGTTGATAATAAATAATAAACTTTTTAAGTACCTGATTTATTATTTTACTGCCATTTTTTTATTTTAAACAAAATTTTAATTAAGTCGCGAAATTATAGTCAATTTTAAGATTGTTATAAAAATATTAAAGTATTTTTTAGTAATAATATTGGCATTAGTGTACCACCAACACGAACTGAAGAATTTTTCAATTACAACCAAACAGATTGCGAGAGTAATTCAATAAATTTAATCACTGCAGATAAATCATGTTTTAGATGTAGGTTCATTCAATTTTATAATAGTTGGAGCAAGAACTGCATACACAATAGTAGCTAATAGATTATTAGAAAACTTAAATTGGAAAATACTCCTTTTAGAGGCAGGAGGTGAAGAAAGCATACTTGGATCAATTCCAGATTCTAGGTGCTTATGATAAAATCTCCTCCGATTATTTATGGCTATACAAAACAATAAAGTAAAAACGAGCTTGTTTTGATATGAAAACTCGACGATGTTGGTATAAAAAGGGAAATATTTAGGAGGCACTTCATCAACGAATACAATTTATGCACGTAGTAGTCCCAGCGATTATGATAAATGGGACGGAACAAATAATATTGATTGGAATTACAATAGTAATATAATAATAATAAAACGTATTTACTCATTCAATTACATATTTTGAAACAGTAGAAGGTATAAATTTGCAATGAAATCACTAGGCGAAGTTCAGATGAAAATCTGTTCAACCACTTAACCTAGGCGATAACTTTTAAGTATACCGTGAAGTATCGGACATGGGACACAGAAACACAAGTAACAAGAGAGCCATGTAGATGTGAATGACAATAGTATATTGTTTTATTTGGAGTAAAAGAAGTAACTTTTGTGGCGAGCATGTAGGTTTGCGGGACGAGCTTTGCGATATTAGTGTATATTGGGTTACCTAAAATTCATTTCTACTCCGCCCTTTTATTCCTTGTCAGTGAAAAGTAGAAATTTCTACTCCCAGGCAGTACAAAGTAACCATAGAATCAACGAACATAAAAAGTGACCTTTAAAACCTGTCAAACTTCATAGAAAACTGTACTTTAATGACGTTTGAAGGAAAAATCTATTATTGCACTTATTAATATTTTAATAAGTTTTGTTTTTGCAAATTTTAACTTCTTTATTAAAGGATTTAAGGGATAGGTTTTTGAAATTATAGGATATAGAGATATACATATTTGTTATACTGTAGGAGAAGCATTTATGAAATAGACTAGATTTATGTCTTGGTGCCGTTAATAGTCCCTTAAATCCTATATTCAAATTGCGGATATCTGTCCGAAAATTTGTTTTTTGAAATAGATATGGTGGTTTCTCAGAGTTTATTACTTTATGATATAGAGTTACGCAGTGTAGGATTCCTCGGTTATCTCTACCTCTACAAGCTTATGAGAAAAGTGATCAAATTTTTTAATACCAAATATCAACCTTAGACATGAATTTTGAATTTTTTGTGTACTATCTGTATTATACTGATCTAAATTGTTATATACAGAGTCATACTAGTTTACGATTGAGAGGACTAACGATTCACGTAAGTTGGATCTTGCGCTTTTCATCAAAAATTTCCTACTAGAATAAATGGATTTTAGAGCAATGTATGATTTATGTAAGAATTTTGAGATGTGCGTAGTAAACTTTAGTCTAGAATCAATTGGTAAGCCTAAATTGTTGACTCCAATAGAATGCTATCTAGGATAATATTAAAATTACCACAATGACTAACCCGTGCAACTTCGATTTTGGGCCCAAAAAGTATAAGTTTCGTTTTTTTTTTGGATTAATTATAAGTTGGTGTGTTAGAGCAAACTTATTTAAGCTGGGAGATCTCAGTTAATTTCTCATACGGCATTAGAAGTGATACTCCTCGAATCCTAGATATATCTGTGTATCATCAGCATATGAGTGTGATACGTACAGAATTGTAAACGGCTCTTTAGGTGGTTTGTACAGATCGCAAATAATAACGGTCCAAGCAATGACCCTTGAGGGACACCGCGTTTTAGATTCGATATGTCAGAAATAGAGTCACCTATATTTCCTCGTTGGCACCTATTTGTGAGATAGGAGTGGAAAACGTCAAGACCTTTGGGACCAACACCATTAGCCTGTAATATACCTAAAAGTAGAATTAGATCCAGAGTGCCAAAGTGTTTGAGTCCAGAAAGTCACGAAATTGAGATTTTTACGACAATTTTTGATAAATTTGCGAGAACACTAATTGGTCTAAGATCTTTACATGAGGAAAGATTATAGACTTTTGTGTGACTACAGTTTCTTTCCATATTTCCTTAAATATTCCATCAGTTAGACAAGAATTGACAATATGTAATAAATGTCTTAGAATCAGGAATCAAGGACGGATGGGCAACTGATCAGCGGAACGGGATTTACATCTAATTTATAGTCAACAATTTTAGTTTTTTGCCTCTTAATATAGTCAACTTCGGAACATGCCAGAGAAAATTTAGAGGAGAGTAACAATCTAAAAATGACCACTAATCTTCAGTTTTTAATTTTTATTTAGGAAGCCAATCAGAATCAAGCTAAACGTATTCAATACGTTTTCAAAACTGCATAGAAACGTGATATATGTATTAGTTAGGAACGACTTTAGCTAGATTGGTTTTGGAATAAAAACGAAAATCGCAATTTTTGTTTTTTCTGCGCTATTTTGAGAACATAAATGGCAAATGAAATTCCTTTTTATACCCATGTTGGGCGTCGAAAAACGTGCACCCAGTATAATTTTTTTATTTGTCTAAATAATAATTTGAAATTTGATTAAATTTTATTGTTCAAGAGAACGTTTTATAAACATTAATTTAAGCAATTTTATCAATAGCATATCCGGTTTAACCGGAAATAACATCAACATAATTTTTTTTTTAATGTAACACCATTGCTTAGTTCAGATTGAGGCAATTTCAAAAAGTTTTAAGAATAATGTGGTAGTAGATTTGGGTGTAGAACAAAATTATCAGGATACTGATACTGTTTGTTTGGTACTGGACTCCCAAAACACACCAACTTCACATTTTAGATGGGTTTGATGAACGAAATACGAAATTTTCATAACTTAAACCATCTTAAAACTCAAAGTGTCATCACAATTAAACCCAAATTACTTTACCCAAAATCTAAAGCTGCGTTTCCACCAAAGCAACATTGAGGAACTTTTTGTTTCGTTTTTTTTTCTTCTTGTTGCTTCAAAAAGAAACTTTAAGAAACATTAATAAACTTATTGTTTCCACTAACGCAACTAAATCGTCAGTAATCGCACGTTGTTTCAGGCAAATAAGAAACGCGCAACACAGTGTTTCCACTGGTGGTCGATGTCGGATGTCGCCGAGTTAACCGAGCTAAATTAGGTGCATTGTGATGTGGTGAAACATGGACCAAGATGAAGAAATTGCGCTGGCGGCGGCAGCCTACATTGTGTTCTCTAGAAAAAAACAAAATAAAAGACGTCACAAATTTTGGGTAGAACTGAGCCTTCAAGAAAGGCAAAATCATGGTGGCATACGCCTGCTTAGCACCCTCAAAGTAGACGATATTACCTCTGGAAAAATAAAAAAATGGAAGTGTTCAAAATTTTTTAAGATTGTCCAATTCTGACATAGAATGGCTATTGTGTCAGATTGCTCCACGTATTCAAAAAGAAGATACAAATTTTAGGCCAGCTATTTCCCCAATGGAACGATTGCTTGTCACTTTGCGATTCCTTGCATGGCGATTATTACCACCGCGCAGAGACTAAACAAAACAAGTAAAGCAAAAAGCAACAAATTTATGTTCCTAGTTAGTTTCCACTGAGACGGCGACAAGAAGAAACTTATTTTAGTTTCCTTTTGTTGCCGATTTTCTTTTGAAGTTTACCGCTCGAAATGGAAACCGTCGACAAGAAGAAACAGTCGGCATTTGTTTCGGAAACAACGAGAAACATTTAGGAATTTTATGGAACTTTGTGGAACATTTTTGGAAACAAGCAACAGAAACACAAAAGTTCCTCAATGTTGCTTTGGTGGAAACGCAGCTTAAAGCAACAGAGTACAGCAACTGATCCACTAGAATTTCCAGATATCAACCCAAACCTTTTCGAAGAACAACCTGATTTTCAAACAATGCTCTATACAACGAAACTACTTATGTAATATTCTGAGAGTGAAACATTTAATACCATTGATGGTTTTATTAAAACATATATTTTCTCAAAGTGCATGACGAAATGTCTTAAAGGAAATAAGTTATGTATTTGTGATATTAAAGAAAATACGATTCCATGCAAGTCAGGATTTGGAACTTGCCGGTTTGGTTCATCCCCGAGCAATTCAGTTGATGATCCCGAACTTAACGTTCATGGATTTGGGAAGTTACGCATTGTGGATACAAGTGTTATTCCGGAATCAATGGGAAGTAAAAAATTAGTGCTGCAGTTATGATGATTGCTGAAAGATTTTTAAACACATTAAACTATTAAAAAATTACAATTGAGTCCAATAAAATTTCTGTGATTTTAGATTAATTGATTTAATTTTTACATCTATTTATTTTGTTTTAAATATTGAAATTACTTTTAAAATTACTATAAGAAATGATTTAATGTATGTTTTAGTAATAATATGGGGATTAGTATACTTTCATTTATTATTTCACTTAGCTTAGTGGGAATAGGGATGTCAGTTTATTAAAGTTTGATAACATTTTCCTCGCATGGCAGCGACAATAAGCATTAGGGGAATAGTTTTGGTCGATCTCATAAGGCGAATGAAGAAGGAAGAGGAGATAATACGGTAGCATTAATAATATCTTTTGATATCATTTAATATAGACATCAAGAACTTTTAATTTGAGGTGATTTATATCAAGTATTTCTTTAATATATACTTCTGCGCACATATTATGTATACCGTTATGATCTAATCTTTATTACTGTATTATTCGTAAAGGAAAAATAAATATTCTTTCAAACGATTAAATAAACATGTGTTTTAAATTATTCCTACATAAATATTTATTCAAGCGTAGTAGATTAAAGTTAATGAACAATTACGACTTCACCTTAATTTTGGCTTCGATCCAAAGTATACAATAAATTCTAGTTACTTCTCGCCCCTTTGATCTAGTCCAGGTTTCAATCGGTAGCTTTTTCATTTTCCAATCTTCAAGATCCATCTGACTGTTAAAAATACTTAACCTTTTTTCTTAAGAATAAACATCAATCGTATTACTTCGGACGAAAGCATCTTTAAGAAGGCCGAAAGATACTTTAAAATTATTCTCTGAAGGTTTAATAACAATAAAACGAGAGTACCGTTAACGTATCGATCTCGAAACGTCATTACAAGTAAATCACAGTTCTGGCGTGATGTGATTAATGCTCGGTTTTATCAGCAAGGATTAAAGGGGATGCTGTTTATCATCGCCATGTAGAAATATTAGGGTTGTAATAAATTATTTAAAACAATAACTATGTTGAAAGCAATTGCATTAATTCTAGTTCTATTACAAAACTACAAAGCGTTTTACAATCTTGCTTATTGCAAAGAAGTGGCAAGCACGTAATCCTAATGCAATTGCTCTGGATTATTTTTATCTATAAAAGGAAGCCTTTCAGAGACGATTGGGTGCAAAAATTAAAGTACACCAAGCTTGACGTATCACATTGTTAAATATCTTTTATTTTCTTCAAGAGCTTTCCTTATTTTAACAATGTAATATATTAAATTCTCGAAAGAGCGCACTATAACTACTGTCTCTTATTATGATACATTTGTTCATCAAATGTCGATCTACGTTACGAAGACGAACGATGTACTCATAGAATCTTCTTCCCCCCACGTATCGTCTTAACGTAGATAGCTACTTAACGACAGTGTTTGTAATTAGCGCCCAGAACATGGGTTTATTATGTGATTTATTCCTTTGATATGTATAACACTCATGAGATTCAATAAGACTGAAACAGATGCACATCAACAATAAAATATTAAAAACCACTGATTAATTATTATTTTAATTGCGGTAATGGTGAAAGTAATTAATGAAAATTTAAATATAGTTTTCCCTGGTGGTTATAACATGAAATTAAAGATGATAAGATAAAGTTGATTTGGTTTTGAACCGATAATAAGTTTGCGTACTTTAGCTTTGCGAACAAGCACCCATTAACATGCACGCGCTCTTAATTTAGGAGTTGGGTGTTGATTAATTCATCATTCGTCCCGGTGCACAATCAGTACTTAATTTCATTTGCACAGATTGCCTATTTGCTTCGAAAATACACGTTGCGCCATTACGACTCATCAAATGTAGCTATTAATCAGGTTATCACCCAAATCTACCCTAACATACATATTAAACTTACAATGGAATTAACTTTTTTCATAAAACCTCCACTGCAAGCTTGGTTAATTAGAAAATTTGCAATGAATGTCGCAATAACGTGTTTCCCAAATTAAAATTGTGCTATAATTAATTTTTAAATTACTGATAAGGTAAATTAAATTAGTTTTCGTTAGATAAAATTTAATAATCTTGCAGAGGTTCCTTTAAAATTTCCCTTGTATCAAGCGGACCGTTTAATGAAATTAGCATTCTCATTCTGACGCGTCGTTTAAAACCTTGTAGGACATAATTAGGACGTTTTAAATCCTGTCTATCTCTTCTTTGAGCACAAAATTGGGTCTACTTTATTTTGTTTTACTTTCAATTATTTTGTCCTCATTTACACACACAATTTAAATTCTTCCCCGAATTCGTAACATACTGGACTTTTTTAATTTGTTTTGCAGTGCTGACAAATTTAATTAAAATTAGGAATGTTTTGAATTTTTTAACGTTTTACATTTTAACTAAAATTAGTTACAGTAGAACAATCTTCCTGATCTTTTTCCTAAATAAATACTCTAATACAATAACAAAAAATCTAATTCTTCTTTTATTCAAACTGTTTTTGCGAAAATTTACCGGGCTGAAGTTTCATTCGAATACCTATGATTTCGTTTTTAACTTGGTTTTTGATATATTTAAAATTTGTAAATACCCACTTGGAGCCTGATTACTGAGAATCAATTGATGATGTTGGATATTGTAATTTTTCTACCTGTTATGTAATCGCGTTGGAAATTCACGTATCAAGTTTTTTTTAAATTTATTTAAGTCATTATGAAATCGATTCTCTTTGAACTAATTGCAAATTGTATTCTTTTTTTTTTGGCTATGTTGAATTCTCTGATTATGTAACTTTGGTTGCGATATGCTTAAGAGTACAAGATTTAGGAAGTTTAATGAAGTTTGTAACTACTTCAATATAGTTTTTAATTAAGACTTTACTGTCATTCCTTTGTGAATATTATCAAACAAGTTTCTGAAGGTTTTATTGCTTCGATAAAAAATTTAGATCTAAGTAGTGCCTAATGTACAGGGTGATTCAGACCACCCGTCCCACATGGATTCTTTAGATTCACTTTGATAATACAAATTTATATTTCAGTAATGTACGATAACGCGTTCACGAGATAAAAAGTTGGGACCCGCTATTTAATTGTATTTTGTTTAAATGAGGGTAAGTATTAATGACTATACGCGGCGAGCGAATAATTGCGATCAGCGCCTCTATCGGTCGGCTCTATGCATTTTTGGAGGTAAAACTTCTATGGTTGGAACTGTCAAGTTAAAAACTTAGGTTATGTGATTTGATTTCAGCGTTATTTCAATGAAAATAAAATATAAATAAATTAATAAATATATATTTTAGCTTTCTTAAGATTTTATTCTAGTAATATAGCATTATTATACAAAAAACTTAGTGTATAAACAGTAAATGGATACAACAACATACTTTTGATTTTTTCCAATAGAATTCTATTCAAATTTTCATCCTGTTCATTGAATTAAACTCATGAAAACCGCCACATTCAATATTATCAGTATTGCTAACACACTTATCACTAGTTCGTTTAAGCAGATGACTATTTGGGATATATGCAGTAGTTTCAATATTATTTGAAGCTATTTAGAAATGACATTCAAACGAAAAGCAAATTTCTTCTTCTTTAAAGTCTTCGTCAAAATTAGCTTAACAACTAAAATCTTCCGTAGTTAAGTATGAAGAGATTTCTGGTGAAAATTCTTGAACTTGGACGGTTTATGAAGTACTTGCAGAAATTGATTCTAGATTTTTTAACCTCTCAAATCAGTTGAGTTTAGACTATTCGTTTCTGTAGGAATTTTATATTCCTAATACCATAAAATAAGTATTATAAATTAAACGTATTGTTAACAAATTATAAATAATTCCTTAGGAAGTTTTATTTTTCATTTCCAATGAATTGAGCACTACAAATCCCATCATTTTTTGTTGGTTTCCAAGCTTCACCAGTGGATCTAAAATAAACATTTTAGAAATAAAGGTATTATCGTAAAATATAACATTAATATGCAACACTAATTTTTATACTTACGATCTTCTCTTAATCCTATTTATCCAAATTTTTGGTCTTTTTACCGCATACAACTTTACAGGAAATCTACAAAATTTTCTATTTTCCTGTGTGTTGGAGTAACTATTATGGCATCCAACAATACAACAAGATATGTTTGACCTTCTATTCATATTAATTGTAGTACGAACTATTTACAATTTACTTTTAATCAAGTAATTGTAAATAAGAACTACCTAACCAACAATTTATTTTCCCACCAAAAATGCAAATTACTGCCACACGGGGCGCTGCAGTAAAATTCGCTCGTCGCCTATTAGGAATTTTAGATAGAGTATATATTTTGTTAATATCAGGGTAAGTAATAAAAACTAGATTTAAGTAGGGTCTAACATTGAATTAAAAATTGAAAAAAACAATTAATTAAGAAGTTGCTATTGCTAATTTTATATTTTTTAAGATACTTAAATTTTACAGGTTAGTTTTAAAAAATATTGGATATTTTAAAAATTATAAGGAACAACTAATTAATATTTACAACAAAGTTGCAATCGATGATGTAGATCTTGGTTTGATAAAAATCAAAAAAAGGATAATTCTTTAGATCTACCTTTATAGTGGCCAGGTGTAGCAAGCAGCAATTACACAAGTTTGCAGAGTGATGGACGCTGCGTTTCGTGCTTATTAGCACTCATCAGCATCATATACTGGAATGGTGTCGCTGGTGCTTTATAAGTTACGCGGCATCCAGGGTGTAGCAAGCAGCAATGCAGTCCTCTTCATTGCACCTTACCAAGATGACTCAAGTGAGCAGTATGTGATGCTGATGAGTGCTAATAAGCACGAAACGCAGCGTCCATCACTCTGCAAACTTGTGTAATTGCTGCTTGCTACACCTGGCCACTATAAAGGTAGATCTAAGGAATTATCCTTTTTTTGATTTTTATCAATTTATTAATATTTATTAATAGGCAAGTATACATTTTCAGGATTTCAAGAAAGTAAAAATAAACGTACGCAAAAACAAATGTAAAAATATAGCTAATAACGATGCGAATTTATTCCAATATCACTATCAAACAGTTTGCACAAATATGTTTGCCCAACATCTTGCGCAAATTATTTCAAACATGTATGAATTTTCCCCACAGTTTGTGCAACAACTCAAACATCGCCATACACTGTCAATATGTAATATGTTTGATATTGTATAGGACCTTTAACTTTAACTTCACCCTGGGTCGCAATAAATATTGTAAGAAAAGTCTGATAGAACCCGATTATTAAACATCAAGTTATACTAAAGGCTGTATAAAAGGTCCTATAGACTATCAAACAGATTGCGCAACTTCTGCTTGGACAAACTTTTACCGAGACCATACTCTGTTGCGCAAACATCGGTGAAGTCGAGTGTTGCGACATATTTTTAGAAGAGAGCAACAACGGAACCAAGTAGGATACAAATATTGTATTTACAATTTATAACAATCAAGCATCAGCGTTGCGCAAGTAATTTCAAACATGTTTGAATTTACACCACAGTTTGTGCAACAAATCAAACATCGCCATACATTGACAGCCTCTGTTGCGCAAATTGTTTGATAGAGCACATAATTCTTGTACAGATAGAGGAAGTGGTGCAAAAATAGAAGCGTGGTGGTAATGTGGAAACGTTGCCTGTAGAGCTTGACAGGTGTTACAATTTGGTGGCAATCGCTTAATCCTATTGCGTAGTTCTATTATTTAGTTCCTAGAATTGCCGGCATTGGGTCCGCATGATGATGTTAGTGAAGTGTTCTCTCAATGTTTTTCTCAACTTTTCAATATTTTAGTGAAATTTTTCAAATTCGTTTTTATCAGATATCCTGTTATGTTATTGGATAATGGGCTAGCAAAAATTGTTAAGGAAGAAAAACACTACATTCTTGAGTAATTAAGTATATTAAAAGCTTTAAAATCTTAGCGTAATTTTAATGTGAAAATCTACAATCACGATGTTGGTAATGTGGAAACATAAAACTGGGGGTAATGTATATACAGGGTGTCTCAGACCACCCGTCCACCCCTTTTATTTTGAGAACGCCTTGTCGTACAAGGCTAAAATAAAAAAAAATATTACCAAAGCAAAGCCGAAGAATCCATTGGTGCACTTATTTTTTTCCGGAACAATCCGGAAGTACCCGGAACTGGAAGTAGCTTTCGATTTTTAAATGGCAACATAGGTCGAGTATGGTATCGTTTGAAAGGTCTTTTAAAATGAAACTACTTTTATTAAAATATTTTTCTAATATCTTGCATAATTAACAAATTAAACAAAAAAAAAATATGCAAACAAGTGACCATTGGTCTCTTAAATTATGGAAAAATTAAATCGTTACCACCATCCGCAAATGGGCAAGAGAGTGATTTTCTTAAATTGAAACTCTTTTTTGCGTTTATCGCTTTAATCGTTAAAAATAATCAACTTTTTTTTATTTTTTGAATTAAGGTAAATACATAACCTAAAAAAGATGATTATTTTTAACAAGCGGGGCAAAAAATACATGTTTCCATTTAAAAAATCATAATTGCCTCTACCCTTACCCATTGAGGATGATGTGTTTTAATTTTTCCATAATTTAAGAAACCATTTGTCACTTGTTTGCTTTTGTTTTTCGTTTAATTTGTTAATTATGAAAGATATTAAAAAAATATTTTAATAAAAGTTGTTTCTTTTTAAAAGACCTTTCAAACGATACCATACTCGACTTATGTTGCCATTTAAAAATCGAAAGTTACTTCCGGTTCCTGGTAGTTCCGGATTTTTCCGGAAAAAAATAAGTGCACCAATACATTCTTCGGATTTGCTTTGGTAATATTTTTTTTATTTCAGCCATGTACTACAAGGCGTTCTCAAAATAAAAGGGGTGGATGTGTGGTCTGAGACACCCTGTATATTAGAGAATGTGAAATTTTTTATAGTCTTATTTAAGGTAACCATGTCTGATTTTAAAAAATAGATTATTTTAATTAATTTATAATTTTATGGTAAAACTAAAAACAGTTATTGTTAATAATTACTTTTTGGAGGTTTATACAGATATTTGAAAGATTTCATGGTTAAATACTACCTTTACTCAAATGCTAAAAATTCTTTGGAATTTTCCTTCTTTTACTCGGGCCTAATTTGTAGCACAAATTATTCTGCGGGCATGCACCTATTTTCAAATTTATTAGTTGCTTAATAACATTACAAGATATTTCCACTTTATTTATCTAAAATTAACATTGACAAGAACCACACTATTGCCCCACTTTTTTCCAGCAATAATTTTTTTTTCGCTGGAAATGTCAAGCTAAACAAAATTTTTTCTATGAACTATTTTTTTCGAGACCTTACAAAATTATAGCAGTTTTAAAGTTGAACAATTTTAATCATTTTCTGGGGCACCCTCTAAAATTTCTTTTCTTATTACTTATACATATTTTATTATTTACATCAATTGTGCTTTAAAATTTGTCCTTGTCCAAAGTTGAAGACAAAATCGAAGGTCTACTTGATTTAAATAAAAAAAAATGATAATAGTTGTCCACAAAAATAATTGAATATTTGAAATTTCAAAATTGCTGGTGCTTTTTAGGGAGTCGAAAAAATATATGTTTATAAGACATTCGTTCTTCAGAATAACATTAACTATCTAAAAAAAATTTGCTAGAAAAAAAAACACACTGTATTTTGTATTTACCTTCTAAAAGCTAAAATTTTGAGGTTTCATAGGCATATTCTGGTCAAAATTAAATGCCTTTAATTAGAAACATTAAAGGTAACCATAAAAATTGTCTACCCAACAAATTTAAATTTAAAGGCCTTTAAACTTAAATGATTAGACCAGAATCTGGGTATTAATGTGCAAATGCAAATTTTTTTTTTACTAACAAAACCCGCAAACGCGCATGATCACAACACATTTGTAGTCGATTTTCATCACAATCATTTGCTTTTGTGTTAAAATTTCCTATTTTACACGGCAATAATTTTCCAACATCAAATCATATTACCTAAGAAATATGACCATTTATTACAGTTTTTAGGAGCCTAACTGACTAAAATAATTCTGTAGACGTTCTAAATAATTTTTAAACGTATTTTTACAACAGATTTTTATAAAATGACGGTTATCTGGAAGAAAAATTAACAAAACGATAATTTTTTTTAAGTTTCGTTTGTGACTGAATAGCAGAAGTTTCTAATTTTGCGTAAAAATTAAAACAAAACATAGATTTTTTTTGGTAAAAGATAAGAAGTAAGAAAAAAATTATGACAACCCTAAATAGGTTTATTATCATCTCAAGTGTATCGTGTTTTAGAACGTAGAAAGCAAATAAATTGAAAATGAAATTAGAATATGATTTTTATTTGTGATTAATTTTATCAGCAATATAACTTCAGTGCACTTAAAAATATTGCAACAACACTATGCATACAATTGCAATCTTAAAAAAAATCTGCAAGTTCAATGACCAACTAAAGTAAATATTATTATTAATTTATTATTTTTTAATAATAAATTTATAATATTTTATACTAATAATGAAATTTAAGTAACAGTATTTAATTATGTAATTGCTCTTACCAAATCATTTAACTTCAGACAAGTTAAATGAGCATTTTAAGAAAGAAATTTTAAGAAAGAAGTTATAAATTAAACTTATTTGAATTAAAAGGGGAAAAACAGTCGTCATTATTATTTTTTAATTACACCATTTCAACTCAAATGATAACTTTATTTTGAAAAAAAAACTATTATACTCGATAAGGGATCTAATTAATAAAACAAAAAATTAATAATACTAAAAAGTAGCCAAAAATACAAATACGTGTAATTTTTTTTCGGCAATTCGGAATACTAGATATTTCTGATTTTCGTGAGTACTTAACTTCCGGTAGGCCCCTCGTAAGTCCACAAGAATTATTAGCCAAGATGCTAGGATGCCATTTTCCCTAATATCGTTTTTCATTTGGCAAATATGGTGGTGCAACCTTTATTTCCTCGTGTTCGTCACTGACTGCAACCAGGTTTTCGGGAAAAAATCCAGATGTGAGTCCAGGAAACGTATCTTCAATTACATGTTGCACCCCAATATGTTCATTTAATAAATCTTTATGTCCTGTGGTTACTCAAAAAATTGTTATACCGATTGTAAATCTTAAGAAGATACTCGGCGATATGTTTGAAAAGCGTACTTTTCGCTAGTAAACATTGTTTTTTGGGCATTTGTAATCAAAAATATAACATAAACGATGCCTAGTTCCAATCAAATTGAATTTAGTTTTCATATAGAATTTTTGTTTTTCATGTAGAGTCTATGATAGGGGCGTACTTTATGAACAATTATAAAAAAATGCGTTTTTATTTGTGGAAGATTAAGGCGGTTGTTGTTTAATGGGATTTTCTTTCTTAAAGTTTGTGGTTAACATTTTTTTTATTTTTTCTTGATTTGGTTGATTCGTTGGACTATTTTTGACTCTCATCATATTTTTTGTAAGTTCGATGTTATGGTATCATTTACGAAGTAATTTTACACATAAAGGTAATCGCTTATCCATTTTTATTTTTAAAGCTATTATATTAATAACTAACAACAAATAAAATTGACAATTCAAATAGTAATTCATCATTACTATTATTCTTACGAACGTTAAAACTACTTTCAACTAGTTAATTTTAATGATAATCTAGTTTCTTTTAGATGACCAATGGTTTTAAAATCTACTACACAAAACAAATAACTTTTGCCTGCAAATTTTTTTTTGTTTTAAATATTTTTAATTTCAGAAATTTTTTTGTAGACATTTAACGAAAAACCGCTCTTTGTTAGATATTTATTTGTGTTAAGTTAAATGAATCACCCTGTTTAAAAAAATACAAGTTTCAATAAATTATTTTTTTTATAGCTCCAAAAGTTAAATGATAAAAGACTAACCCAGAATACTGGTCATACTCATAGATATAATAGATATAATAATAAAGCCATTACAGTTAAATGGAATTAATGAAATTATTTCTTCATTAAATTGATTTCAAATGTAAGTCTTCAATTAATTTTATTTCCTTTTATATCACAGTACATGTAAGAGCAGATGTAATGTAAATAAAAGGTTACAGGCATAACAATATTTTTTTTCTATTTTGGTTCGTTACTATGGCTAGTAAAACACTAAAAGCGGTGCTTTACTGAGTACTAAAATATATATTTTTGAAGTTGGTAGTATTCAAATGTCAATCAAAAAGACTAGTAAAATGCATAATAAATCTTTAATAACTGTTACTGAACCTCAATAAATAAGTTAAATTGAATTTTTCTCTTAAATTGTAAATGTTTAATGTTTAAAGTTACTTTAGATGGATTTTGAGCACTTTATTTAAAAATGCAATAGAGTAATAACATTAATAAATACGTCAGTGATGACACACGTGCTACAACTTCAAAATGTTACAACATTTTACATGTTGATTTTAATTGATATAAAAATAGAAAAATAGTATAAAGAACGAGTTTCATTAGGTGGATTCTTTCTAACGAGTCGAAGCTTAAAAAGCGAGCCGCGTAGCGGGGAAAGGTTTTATTCGAATCGTTAGAAAAAATCCGCCTTAAGAAACTCGTTTTTAATACACTATTTCGTTTTTCTGAATACAAAACATGTAACTTCATTATTTTTTAAATTTTTTGGAAATTGAAGGTTTTATGAAAATTTTGGTTTATATTGATTTTAAACAGATTGTGAAACCTTATACAGTGCGGTCATAAAGTAAATCCCCCCTGCCAACTTTTGAACGGTTCTGCTTTTGATTCTGAAAATTTGTTTACTGAGGAATCTAATTGCGAACTTTCTAATAAAGGTATTTTTGATTTTGTGGAACTTCCGGTTATACCAGAAGTGGATGGAAACTTTCTTATTTTAAATGGAACACCCAGTATATTTTTGCATTTTCGTGTTCTCCATAAAAATACCATTAAATTAACCTAGCTTCGATTAATACTTTCGGAATTACGCCCATTTGAAAATCGCATTTTTATGCAACTTCATTTACACCAGAAGTTGGACCCAAGTGCCCATACTTCCTTATTTTAAATGATTTTTTTGCGATTAATAACATTAAATTTAAACAAAATTTTTATCCAAGAGATTTCCTCTAGATTTTATTACTGTCAAAACGTGGAAGGTGGTTATGGTAATCAACAAAATTAACGAACTTACTATTAAACATAATTTTGTTTAAATTTAATATTATTAACTTAATTGCAAAATATTTCATTGAAAATAACGAAATGCGATTTTTGAAACCACTTGGAAAGATTACTAATTGAGCAATATAAAAATTTGTAATTGCATTAGAAAGATTAGATTTTTGTTAGCACGATAGATGCCATTTTTTTCATTTTTTTTTACTGAAAATTGTAAAAAAAAAATCATCATTTCAGCGATACAGTTTGAAATTAATTAATGTTTATGAAGATGTGACCAAATTTAGAAGTAAGCTATTTTTCAATACTTTCGCGGGCGAAATGCAGAGTTACACATTTTGTATTCGGTAGTCTTGTGTTTTTGAACAAAAAAATTTTTTTTCGAAATATTTTTTTAATTTTCTTTTTGAGTTTTAATGTAAAATCTTCAGGCTATAATTTTTTTGCAATTTTTGTGTTTGCGAAGTAATAATTTCGAGTATTTTACTATATTCTTTAAAAACAAACTCCAGAAAAACTACAAATTATTTTTGAATTTTTCAAAGTCAATTTAGAAAAGGATACCCCAAGGTATATTTTGTATTAAATTTAAAACACAAATAAAGCATTATAACATCTTTAGAGGAGTTGGAAATTTATTGCTCTTTTAAAAATCACCCTAGATAAATATAAAATACACATATACGAAAAAATGGGAATCTCAACATTTTCTTAAATATCTATAAAAGATATGTTAAAACCGATTTTAGTTTTTTTGACAAAAAATTACATATAAATCGCCTATACCGACTATCCTCTTAATCTAAACTAACCTAACTTAACTTCCCCATGCAAATTTTTGTTGAACTTGAACATCGACAAGCTCAAATACGAAAAATATGAAAAATATAAATATACAGGGTGTCCCATGTTATTTTTCTGCAATTTTTTGTAGATGTTACAGCGTTAAAACGATTACTACAGGGTGAGCTAAAATGATTGTGGTCAATTCAAATTTCCCGCCTAAAAATCTGGGGAATTTGTTTACTTCAAGTTCATAGTTACACAAAATTATGTCAAAATCAAAACAAAGTACCTAGACTTCACAAAAGCAGAGGCGTTGAGGCGTATGTGTAATTTTTACCGTTGTGTCAAAACTTCTGATTTTTGAATTTCGTTATTGTGCCTTCTATTTCATAGACGTCAGTTTTTCAAAATTAATTTGCACAAATATGTGTTTTGTGTTAGCAACTGCCTCGAAAATGAAGAAAAATATTTTCAATGTTTGACATTTGCTGTTAAATTAGAGATTTTGGAAAAAAAATTTGCTACGCCATTGGAATACTAGGAGATTTCAGTTGTACCAACTTGTGTATTTGATTGCCTACATATCAAACCACAATCATTTTAGCTCACCCTGCATCTTTAAAAAAAATCTACAAAAAATGTGGAACAGCCAAGTATACAGGGTGTAACTTAAATGCACGGCAAAAATTTAAGGGGTGCTTCCTTGGGTCATTTTAAGGACATTTATACCTTAGGTGATTTTTCGAAAAACGCTTCATTTCAAAAATACACGAAGATAAAGATTTCTTAAAATTCATGCTTTTTATTAAATAAATAATAGGTGTAAAAATTAAAGTTTAGTTGTTACCATGGCTACAAACTTTGTTGCTGTCACCTGAGATAGTTTATTTTGCTAATTATGAATTATTACACAAATTCCGAGATGACAGACATGCATTTTACCTATGGACTTGCTAATGGAAATGCACTACGAGCAAGACGTTTTTATCGTGAGAGATTTCCCAACCGTCGTCTTCCTGATAGAAAAACTTTTGAAAACATGCATAACTGTCTTCGAGAAAGTGGTTCATTTAAGATCAGAGAGAGACCAGGAAGGCCAATGAGAGTTAGAACGCTAGAATTGGAAGAAAATGTGCTCAACTTGGTGGAAGAAGATCCAAGTACTTCTACACGAAAAATTGGTAGAAATTTGAATGTAAGTAATATGACTGTTTGGAGAATTTTAAGGCAGCAGTTGTTACACCCATACCACATTCAACGCGTTCAGGCACTTTTACCTCGCGATTTTCCACCACGAATACAATTTTGCCAATAGTTTCTTCAAAAATTGATCCAAATCCCTCAATTAATAACCATAATTTTATTTACTGACGAAGCAAATTTTTCAAGAAACGCAGTAATGAATTTTCACAATAGACATTCGTGGGCCGAAGAAAACCCACATGAGATTTGTGAAGATCGTTTCCAACAACAATTTTCATTAAACGTTTGGGTCGGAATTGTGGGTGATTTTCCTATTGGACCAGCATTTCTACCTCCAAGGCTTACCGGTGAAGCATATCGGATTTTTTTGGAACAATCGCTACCATGTTTGTTAGAAGATGTACCATTGGCGACGAGGAATGTAATGTGGCTAATGCATGATGGAGCTCCAGCGCATTTTAGTTTAGTTGCTCGTGAGTTCCTGAATGCAAACTATCCTAATAGGTGGATTGGACGCAGTGGTCAACAACCATGGCCTCCTCGATCCCCTGATTTAAATCCTTTAGCTTTTTTCTATGGGGCCATCTGAAATCATTAATTTTTCAGACTCCGGTAGAAAATTTAGAAGATCTAAGAACTCGAATAATTAACGAATGTAATTCGATAAGAAACAATCCTGGTATCTTTGAAAGAGTTCGCCAATCGATGAGAAGAAGATTGGATTCTTGTTTGCTAGCTAATGGTTCTCATTTTGAACACTTATTGTAAATTGTATTTAGATTAATAAATAATTAAAATTATTACGTAAAATCTACCTGTATATTCGAAAAAAAGTCTAGTTGCCATAGTAACAACTTTATGTGATAAAAACCATGCATTTTAAGAAATCTTTATCATCGTGTATTTTTGAAATGAAGCGTTTTTCGAAAAATCACCTAAGGTATAAATGTTCTTAAAATGACTCAAGGAAGCACCCCTTAAATTTTTGCCGTGCATTTAAGTTACACCCTGTATACAGGGTGTTTCTAAATATATGCGAAGAAATTCTACATGCGATTCCTTGACCAATTCTAAGACAAAAGTAAAGAATAAAAATTTTCTCAAAACTGGTCTATTTTTTAGTTATGGGGTGTCAAACTTTCTATATTTTTTTCATTTTTTTCATTTTTTGAGTATAAAAATATCAAATATCGAAACAAAATACAGGGGGATGTATTTTGGGGGTGTAGATCCCATTTTTTATGCCATAACTTTTTTGTGCTACCCCACTTAACATTTTAAATGAAATATTCTAATTCCTTGGTTTCTTGTGAAAATTATTGATCTCCTTAATTTTTTCACAGCTGGTACGGTTTAGAAGTTATTTAAAAACATGTACGAAGTCGTATGCCAATTTGGCATTAAACAGGGGTGGCTTTTTTTTTCTAAATAAATACCAGAGACTTCCTAGAAGACTATTTGACCAATTTTAAGACGAAGCATTTTAGAAAAAATATTTATTCTCTGTTTTCGTCTTAAAATTGGTCAAATATTCTTCTAGGTATTTATTTTTTTTAAAAAGCCACCCCTGTTTATTGCAAAATTGGCATACAACTTCGTACATGTTTTTAAATAACTTCTAAACCGTACCAGCTGTGAAAAAATTAAAGAGATCAAAAATTTTCAGAAAAAAGCAAGGAATTAGAATATCTCATTTAAAATGTTAAATGGGGTAGCACAAAAAAGTTATGGCATAAAAAATGGGGTCTACACCCCCAAAATACATCCCCCTGTATTTTATTTCGATATTTGATATTTTTATCTTGTTACGACTATAATAACTAGAGCGTATTTCAAATCTGATCAAATTACCTTAAAAAATAAAGAAGTTATACTCAAAAAATGAAAAATATATAGAAAGTTTGACACCCCATAACTAAAAAATAGAGCACTTTTGAGAAAATTTTTATTCTTTACTTGTGTCTTAGAATTGGTCAAGAAATCGCCTATAGAATTTCTTCGCATATATTTAGAAACACCCTGTATATTTACAAATGAGTATAACAAATATTAAAAGAAAAACAAATAATACGTTTATAAAATTAAGCTCAGCGTACTCATAAATTCGAAGGTTTGTTTTAATTAAATTCTTGCATAATATTTTTTGGTTAAGACTTTGGTTTTAAATATTTATGCCTAATTTATTTTAAAATTAATGTTCTTTTTAAAAGATAGGTTTAAATATGTTTGAATAAGTACATAAAATATTATCAGTTTTTATGTAAGTATAAAATTCAACATTATTTTGATTTTGTCCAAAAAAATTATTTTGAATCACTTCAAGGTTTTAATAAAATCATCTATAAAGCCAGGTTCACTTGATCCTTTAAAAAACTACACTTGGACTCTGCGGACGTTTAATTTGGTCACTATGGGCGCGTTCCAGTAACGAACACTAAAGCCCACGACCACGATCGCAAAATTTTCCCGTTCCACTAGCTTAAAAGGTCACCATTCAACAAACAACCACGGAGACCCACGAATAAATACGGTCGTTGTGAGCTTCTTGCGGTCGCCATCGATGCACGAAAGAAAAAATCGCGGTCTTATGTAGAACGATTTTGCGGTCGTCGTGGGCCTTAGTGTTCATTACTGGAACGCGCCCTATGTTGATCGTATTGAAAGTATTTACACTATTAAAGTTGCATTCAAATAATTCACGCGCAACATGCGAGATAAAATTGTTCAAGTATACTTGTGTAAACGCACCTTTATTAGTGGTCACCAAGGATTGAAAAAATATTCAATCAAAGTAGTTAAATTTTATTATTTTTTTAATTTAATAATAATAAAACACAATGCTTTACCACCCTTTCAAAAAAAATCCATAAATTTTCTACGAACTAGTTAAAATTAAAAACTAAAATAATTTTAAGAGGAAAAGTTTGAAATCATGAATTTATGGTATTATTTGAAGCGCTGCCATAAAAATTTTTATTGAAAAGAAACTGTCGATGAGTGTTATTAAATCGAACAGAAGTCTGGATTTAATGGTCGCGAAACTTGTAGCGTAGAAAATAGAAATAAAACAATTCTGTTATTAATGTTGATCTCAAGGTGCATGGGGTAAAAAGTTACGGGTGGTCGATGCTAACATTTTTCCTACTCTTAATTCAGGTCATTCACTTACTCCTGTTGTCATGGTTGCTAAAAAAACCTCTAATAAAATAAACGAATCACATAAGTATACTAATGTATAATCTACTTTAACTTGTTTTTTCGTAAATATTGAGATAAAAATAATTATATAAATCACAAAATTTGTTGATACATAATAATTGTTTCTAAGAAAGGATAAGAAAAGACAATATTATTTCATGTATTTTAATCGAAAACAAAAACTACTAAAAATCGAATGAGACGCCTCCTCCATATACTGTCTCCGTTTTAACTTCTTCATCTTTTTTCTCTACTACATTTTCTTCTTTAGCTTTCACTCCGCTTTCATGTTTGGTTTCCACCACCTTTTCCACCATTTCCTCTTTTGGTTTCTCTTCTTCAACCTTTTTTACTTCCTCTTCTTTGTACATCTTACAAATTTTCTCAGCAATTTTTGCAACCCAGGTATTTGACAAACAGAATTAACTACAGAGTTGCTTTTATCAGTCCCTATCCTGCAAACACTCCTAACTTGCATGCAAGGTGCACCTTTTTGTTTGGTACACATTCCCATTTCTCATCTTCATCATTTATATTAGAGCACTAACTTCCGAAAAATTTGGGATTGTAGCTTCAACGTGTTTGAAAGATTTCGTTGAATTTCTCCACGAATTTTAATGCCTTTATAAAATTCTTTAAGTATTCTTGTTCGTATAAAATATTAGGGTTTATATTTGGAAAATCTGAAGGATTCGTTGAGATATTTCAATGGTACCTTTCGATAATAGATACAGTAACACCAAATTAATATTTAAATAACTTGATATGGTAATTTTGTCATCCTCGTCCTAATCACGATAACCGTTGATTTCCGTAAAGCCATATTTTAACTCGAAGTCAGATTTTTTATTTTCTTTATTTATGAAAACTCAACGTGTATTCAGGTGCCACAGTTAAATGACCATTACATTCCAAATATTGTAAATATTTGACCTTTTCAGTAGAATTATTATTAAATTCTACACCAATTGCAAGGTGTTAAAGTGGATTTCATCTCAAGTGAACCTTTACTGCGCCGCGAGCGCTTTTAACCGAGCGATTATTACTAAAACTAAATAATGTCGATTCATAGATTACAGGAATTCAGATTAATTAAGAAACCTTAATTCTAGGTGACCAGTACATCATCACGTACATCAATCATAAACTAAGTTAATCTAAATATTCTTAAACATTGATTTCTCCCCAGATGAAAACCACTCTAGTATTGGTGTCAAAAATACTTCAGCTGTATTTTCCCTCGCACCTTCTTTAATCGTTACTTGCTTAAAACCAAATAGTAATTGGTTTTCACCATTATGATCAATCATATTACTGCCTAATTCAAGATTAGCTCTCACTAAAATATCTTCTAATGGGTGAAAAAAAATGGGGTAAGTTAACGTTTGTAAACCATTTGTCCCATGGTATTCCCAATCTCCAAAATAGTAAAATTGTCTTTCCAATTTTTTAAAATATGACAAAATTTTATCATTAGACCAACCTTCATTACCCATATCAGACCAGTTATTATAATTCAGTTTATTATCTCTTGCGTACAGCCATATTATTTATAGCAGAAGACCTTTTCCTCGAGGATAATTACATTGCCAATTCGCCTGTTCCAAACAACTATTATTTTGTGGAGTAGTCCTAAATCCTCAATTCAAATTACTTCTCAGATTTAATTTATAAGCATCTGGAATAAGACTAACAACATCTACATCTCCTTCAGCTTCCAAAAGTAACATTTTCGATTTATTATCTGACGATAGCCTATTAGCTAGTATTGATCCTGCAGTTCCATCTCCAACAATAATAAAATCGTAAAATATAGGATTGTCTGTCCAAACAAAATAAACTTATAATCTTATTTATTTTTTAGAAATATTCAAAGCAACCTTCATATAATGATTGATTGTAATCAGAAAATTCTTCATATTGTTTGTTTTATCTCGAATCTCGAATTGACTTTCGTTATTCTTCTTAAGCGAGAGTTTTATGTAGAATTCTACATCTGCATTAATTGCTGATGTTTGAGTAATAAATATTGCAAGGGTTGCAAGTAATGGACAAAGCGCAAACATTGCGTTGGAAATAGCACTTATGAAATGGCACCAAGTTGCAATTTAAAAAAATTTATATTACTTGGCCTTTATAATATATTATTTTTATTGCGTATTTCAGAGAGATGCATTTTTAAACATTTTATTATGGTGATAATTATGCATTATAAAATTCTAAACTTTATTAACTAATGCCATAAAATAAGCAATTTTTTTTTTTGGATTTTTATTTAGTACGCAAACATAGTTATTTTTATTAATTGCGTGATTTAACGGGATATTAACTTAGTGGGGATTTATTTGTAATAAAAATCTTAGCAGAAGGTCTAATGGGTGTTTAAATTTGAATGATTAAACTTTATTTCAAAGTTACAAACTCTGTGGTTTAAATTTCCAAAGTTATGTGAATTAGTTATTTATTAATATTGATTTTATTAATTTACAAAATTATTCATGAAGTGTTTTCCTAGTTGAACCTACATAAAGTGTATTAGTATACTTTCGGCATTAATTAACTGAAAATTTCAGTTTTCATATAAATTTTTTAATACAACCTGAACATTACTATAAAGTCTCGTTTTAAGGAGAAATTTTTCAAAAGGAATTTTATAACTGAAAATGAAAGGTTACATTTTCTTTCAATGATTAATAGCTTAAGACTAAGAGTTCTTAAATTTATAAATTTATAAATATTAATCATTGTACTAAAGTAAATCGAAAAAATATCATCAAAATTTTATTATACAGAGTGGTGCACAAAAAACGGCAAACGATGTAGCTTCGTTATTTCTTATCCGATTTTAATAAGTGATATGTCAAATTAAATGGTTTAAAAAATACTACTATCAGATAATAAAATATTAATTTTATTTTTGAAAACATCAGAGGAGGACGAGGCAACTTTTCTTTTTCAAATGGCAACATATTTTTTCCGATTAAAAAAATCATTAACAAAAATAGACTAAACCAATTATACCAATAATTTTTTTTATTTTTTTTTCTTATTTTTTTCTAAATTTTTTTTTGTTAATTCTTTTAATTTTGAGATTTCAGGTTTTTATTTTTTAAGTTTCGTTTTTTAATTTAATATTAATAAATTAAAAATTATTAATAATAAATTAAAAAACAAAACTTAAAAAAAATAAAAAACAGAAAACTCAAAAACAAAACAATTGAATTAAATTAAAAAAAAATTAACCATAATATAAAAAAATAAAAAGAAATAAGAAAAAAAATTTAAAAAAATTGATTTAAAAAAAAATATTGGTATAATTGGTTTAGATTATTTCTGTTAAAGATTTTATTCAATCGGAAAAAGTATGTTGCCATTTGAAAAAGAAAAGTTGCCTCCTCCTCTTTTGATGTTTTCAAAAATAAAATCATCATTTACCGTTTTTTGTGCACCCCTTTTTTGGTCTTTGAAATTTTCAGTATTTCAATAAAATTCTTTATTAAAATTAAAACAGTAAAATAATAGGTTCAAGCCAATTTTTTTATTCTAAATGATGTTTACTATCTATAAAAAACTGTTGCTAGAAAAAAGAGTGTAATTATAAATGAGTAAAATATGGAAGAGTGAATAAAAAGTAAACAAATAATACAACAAATTAAAAAAATAATATACCATGTTTATAAAATTGGGCTCAAAGTTATCATAATTTCGATAGTTGATTTTAAATAAAGTCTTGCATAATATATTGTTGGGTTTTTATTATTTATGCCTAATTAATTTTAAAGTCAACGTTCTTTTAAAATATTTGTAAATAATAAAAATATCGGTCAAATTTTAATAATACCTTTTACACCAATTTAAAAGTGAACTAAATACATAAAATACAATTAGTTTTTAGGTATAAAATTCATAATTATTTTGATTTTGTTACTACTTTACTTTGACCAAAAAAGGATTTAATAAAATAAACTATAAAACTAAATTCATTTTATCTGAGTATACTTGGACAAACTAGACTTGAATGCTGCGCACGCATTACTTGGTCACTATTTTGACTCAATTTTCTACAAGTATACTTGACTTGCATAAACGCGATTTTAGTGATTACCAAGATTTGAAAATATAGATGTAGATATTCAATTAAAGTAGTAAAATTGTCTGAATCATTTTCATAATTCTTCTTTTTAAACTAATGAATTATTAATCTGGTTTTACCACTTTTTCAAAAAGAAAGCCCATATATTATCTATTATCTACAAACTTCTTAAAATTAAAAACTAATATTATTTTATGCAGAAAAGTTTGAAGTATTACCAAAAAAATTTTTATTAAAAAAGAAACTTTTGATGAGTGGTTTTAATGCAATAGAAGTCTGGATTTAATGGTCGCAAAACTGGTGGCGTAGAAAATTAAAATAAAAACAATTGTGTTATTAATGTTGATTACAAGGTGAATGGGGTAAAAAGTTACGGGTGGTCGATGCTAAAATTTTTCCTACTCTTACTTCGGGTCATTCACTTGCTCATGATGTCATGGTTGTTTAAAAACCCCACTCATAAAATAATCGAATCACATAAGTATTCTAATGTACAATCTCCATCAAATTGATTTTTCTCAAAAATTGTGATAAAGATAATTATTATTCTTTACAAAATTTGTTCATTAATAATAATGGTTTCTAAGAAACGATAAGAAAAAGAACCACAACTACTACTATTATTTCATACATTTTAATCCAATAAAAATAACAAATTCACTAACTAAACACCTCTTCAATTATCTGCCTTCGTTTTAACATCCCCTTTATCATTTATCTCTACCACATTTTCATCTTTAACTTTTCCTTCGCTTTCCTCTTTGGTTTCCACTACCTTTTCTTCCTTTTCCTGTTTTGGTTTCTCTTCTTCAACCTATTTTGGCTCCTCTTCTTTATACATCTTACAAATTTTCTCTGCAATTTTTTCAGCTATCATCGACACTGTAGCTTTTTTATGTCCAGAAATTGGGGCTGGAATAACGCTCGAATTAACCACCCTAATATTTTGCAACCCATGTATCTGATATTCAGAATTAACTATTTTACTTTTATCAGTCCCCATCCTGCAAGTACTCGTGCCTTGCATGCAAGGTGCACTTTTTGTTTTGCTACACATTTCCATTTCTCATCTTCATCATTAATATTAGAGCATTTACTTCCGAAAAATTTGGTATGTATTGTAGCTTCAACGTGCTTAAAATTCCCTAAGTCTTCTTCTTCATCAAAAATATTCGGGTTTATATTTGGAAAATCTAAAGGCTAAAGGATTCGTTGAGTTAATTTCAATAGTACCTTTCGATAATGGAAAAAGTAAAACAGGGTTAATATTTAAATAACTGGATACGATGGTTTTATTATAACAATACCAATACCGACAACCATTAATTTCCGTAAAGCCATATTTCAGGTTTTTTTATTTTCTTCATTAAATTTATGAAAACTCAACATGTATTCAGGTGCAACTGTTAAGCGACCGTTGCCTTCCAAATAATCAGTCAAATCATCTTCGACTGATTTAATTGTACATTCTTGATTTGTTTTAAATGTGACAGGTGTATCTAAACATCAGACTTTTTCGAAGAAGTTTTCACCAGCTGGTAAATCTTGTACAATAGTGATGATAAATTTAGAAAGCAAGTCACTTGGACCAACTCCTGATAATTGTAAAATTTGTGGTGAATTAACCACTCCAGCTGATAAAATAATTTCTTTTTTAGCTTTAGCAGTTTTGCAAACACCATTATGCAAATATTTCACTTTTTCTACAGAATTATTATTAAATTCTACACCAATTACAAGGGCGTTTTTGATCAATTCGAAGTTATCTCTCATTAGTGGAGGTGTAACAAACGTTTCAGCTGTAGTTTCCCTCGCACCTCCTTTAATCGTTACTTGGTTATAACCAAATCCTAATTGGTGTTCACCATTATGATCAATCATATTACTGCCCAATTCATGATTAGCGCTCCTTAAAATATCGTCTAATGTGTGAAAATAAATGGGGTAAGTTACCGTTTGTAAGCCATTTGTCCCATGGTATTCCCAATCTCCAAAAAAGTAAAATTGTCTTTCCAAATTTTTAAAATAAGGCAATTTTTCATCATAAGACCAACCTTCATTACCCATATCATCCCAATTATCATAATCTAATTTATTACCTCGGGCGTACACCATGTCATCTATAGCAGAAGTACCACCAATACCATTTCCTCGAGGATAATTACATTTCCGATTCGCATGTTCCAAACAACTATTATTTTGTGGAGTAGTCTTAAATCCCCAATTCAAATTACTCCTCAAATTTAATTTATACGTATTTGGAATAAGATTAATAACATCTACATCACCACCAGCTTCTAAAAGTATCACTTTCCTTTTATTATCTGCTGATAACCTATTAGCTAGTATTGATCCTGCAGTTCCAGCTCCCACAATAATAAAATCGTAGGATGTAGGATTTTCTGTGCAAACGAAATAAATTTATAATCCTATTTATTATATTTAATATTCAAAGCTAGCTTCAGATAATAATTGATTGTAATCAGAAAATTCTTCATATTGTTTGTTCTGTCTCCAATCTGGACTTTCTTGATTCTTCTTAACTCAGAGTTTTATGTAGAATTCTACATCTGCATAAATTGCTGAAGTTTAAGTAACAAATATTGCAAGGGTTGCAAGTAATGCAAAAAGCGCAAACATTAAGTTGGATATAGCACTTACGAAATAGCACCGAGTTGTATTTTAAAGGAATTTTGTTTTGCTTGGGTATTATAAGCTCTATAATAATTAGTTTTATTGTACATGTCAGACAGAAGCTTTGATAATAATTTTACTGGGGTGATAATTGTGCATTATAAAAATTCTGAATTTATTTACTAATGTTATAAAATAAGTAATTTTATTTTTTTGAATTTTTAATAAGTATGCAAAGATTATTTTACTTGTGTGATTTAACCGAACATAAATTTATTCGTAATAAAAATCTTAGCGAAGGGTCTAATGGGTGTTTAAATTTGAATGATTTAACTTTATTTTAATGTTACAAACTCTGTGGTTAAAATTTCCAAAGTTATGTGAATAAGTTATTTATTAATTTCAGAATATTGATTTAAATAATTCACAAAATTATACATGAAGTGTTATCCTCATTCTAAACAAGCCTACATAAAGTGTATTAGTCTACCTTCGGCATTAATTAACTAAAAAATGCGGTTTTCGTATAAATTTTTTAATACAACCTGATCATTATTATAAGCCTCGCTTTTACGAGAAAATTTTCAAAAAGAATTTTAAAAATTGAAGATTAAAGGTGACATTTGCTTACAGCGATTAATGGCGAATTCTAGCAATTGTCTCGCTTTCTGGTGGCGAACAAGTGAACCTAACTATGAGGTACTTGACGCCATTATTTCGCTTTTTTACATTCGTGCCAATTGCATTTACTCAATTTTAATCCAAATTAATTCAATAGTTTTTGTAAAAACTTATTATTAGATTGTAAAGTGATTATAATTGGCAAGATTTGAAACATAGACACACTTGTTTTTGGATGACACTACTTCACTTCCGCCATGTTTGCTTACATGTAGAGCGCTCTCTATTGGTAGCTAGAATTCCCAATAGCCTGAGCCCAAGAGTTATTTAATTTATTAAAAAAATGAGAGGCCTTTAATTTTATAATGCATTCAAAAAACATGATTATACTAAAATAAAATGAAAGAAAACATGATCAAATTTCCATTATATTTATTTGGGTCCATTAAATTATCAGTATTTTAAAAGTTTTCTTCTAAAACCTAACAGTAAAATATTAGTTGAAGTTTCTACGATGTTTCGTTCAAAAGTTATGACTTTTTATATAAAATATGGCATTCTGATAAATGAGTAAAAGTGTATTTTGAAAAATTAATATTTCGCTTAATAACTAAAATTCAGAAATAAAAATTTGTACAGATAAATTTCTAAAAATTACTGATATTAATATATTATTTTTTTTATTTTGATTTTTTTGAGTTTTTGGGAAAGTAAAATTGTTGGGGGGGGGGGGGTGTAAAGGTCAGGTAAATTCTACATTTCATCCATTTTTTATTATTTTTCATTTGCAGGGTCGTTATTGAAAAAATCCGAAAAAAAAAATTTTGAGATATTTTTAAGGTTTGAAATTTTTAATGGAAATCGGTTTTTATTTAGTTTCTCCAAAATAATAAAGGTTACCGGTTTTAAATTTTTACCAAAAGTAAACATCGTGGATAGACGCGTTTTAAAAAATATTTGGTTAAAATCGGTTAAATACTTTTTTTGAAAAAAATTCACAAAGTTTTGGCAAAATGTTGGTACAAATACAATTCTGGACGGCGCAATATTAAACCGAAAATTAAAACTTTTACGGAATTTGGCGGATGAGATGACTGTGCAAATTTTAAGCTATTAAACATCTCGGTGTTGCTAATAGATTCGAAGATATTAATTATTTTGTGAAAAGTGAAAAATTTCATACCGAAATTTTAGTTTCGAATGGAGATTATTTTAGCTACATTTTCGGTGATAACTCGAAAACAGAAAGAGATAGCGAAGTGATTCTTTTTTTGACGTAAAGTGGACCTAAAGAGCTTTCAGGGAAGGTGCATTAAGCAGGGTTAAAATGTTATTTGAAGGGTGAATTTGACCCATAAATACTACTTTTAAAAATGCGATATAACGATTTTTTGTTTTCGTTATTTTTTCGAAATTTAAAAAAACCTATGCGTGGGAGCTTTCGGTTCAAAGAGTAGATTCCAAAGTATTTTTAAAATTGAAAATCCGTTAAAAACTGACCCGGCGGGAGCCACTCCCCCCACAATCAAAATTTCGAGTTTATTTGTAGGTAATTTTCCAACCCTACTAAATATAAAAAATCTAAGTAGCCTATACAGTGTAAAAATATTCCTTTTTAAAGTTGCGAAAGAAAATTGCAAAAGTGCAGGAGCCAGATAGGCCCAGGTTGGACCGCGTTTTTTCCGGTTTTTTTTCCGAGGTCTGGGGTAAAAATTTCAAGGTGCCGATTTTTTCTCTCATAAGTAAATACCAAATGAGTAAAATAAAAAATATTTAAGTATTACAGGTTGTTCCGATGAAAAGTTACGAATTTTTTAAAGTCCGCGTCAAAATAGCGGGAAAAATAAAGCGTCAATTTGGGGGCACCAAAACGACATATAGAGTAAACGCATAAAAAAAATTCCCGTTTTAAAGTAAAACGTGGAATTTAGATGAGGAATAAAGCAACCGCAATTTTTTTCCTCCTGTCGAACTTCTAATCGAAGCCAAAAAGATTTGGTACTTTTGCCTACCTAAAAAACGGTAGAATTGTAAAGTTTGCGTCTCGGGGCCGTGACGTCACACCTTTTCACCGGGAGGCTTAAAAATCAATCATGGTAATCCACAGGATGTTAGAATAAAAGTGGCCAATTTTCTTCGCTTCCATTTAGAATCCGACAGAGTTGCGATTTTTAAATCTAACGCCGCCGAAAACCCGAAAGAAGCAAAAAAAAAATCGACCATTTTCAGGAATTTATTTCAAAGTGTCGGGGAGGTCCAAAAAATTTAAAATTCGAACCACACTTGGAATCAACATCTCTCTTTACACCGGAACCGGAATTCTTAAAATCGGACGAAAAGACCACCCTTTCGGCCGCTCCTCGCAATAAACGTCCTAATTCGGGGTAAAAATACAAAATTTGTATCTCCGCCCCCTTAATAGATACATCCAGACGGGTCAAAACCACTGTCTTCAGAATCCGGTCCCTCATAATATACTAAAATTTGGTGCGATTCGGGGTGAATTTCGGACACTTAGGGGATGAACTAGATTTTTCATTCGGGGTGGAATAACTTTTTTCGGAGTGGTCCGATCGAAAAGTGACTTTTAAACTTTTTTCTTAAAATTTTCTCCTCCTTCCACCTACAAAATTTCAACTCTCCACAAAAAAAAACACCTTCCCCGTTTTTTACGGTTTTAGTATTAAAGAAAGATAAAACCAACTATAAAGCTAGATTCAATTGATACTCTTGGATGCTGCGCACGCATTATTTGGTCACTATTTTGATCGTTTAAAACTAAAAGTGTTTACACGATCAAAATTACGTCAAGTAATGCGCGCGCAGCGTTCAAGTCAAGTATACTGGAATTGTGTAAACGCGGTTTTGGTGATCACCATTGAAAATATAGATGCAGATATTCAATCAAAGTAATAAAATTGTGTGAATCTCTGGCTTAATCGAACAGAAGTCTGGATTTAATAGTCGCGAAACTTGTGGCGTAGAAAATAAACATAAAAACAATTCTGTTATTAATGTTGATCTCAAGGTGCATGGGTAAAAAGTTACGGATGGTCGATGCTATCATTTTTCCTACTCTTACTTTGGGTCATTCACTTGCTCCTGATATCATGGTTTCTAAAAAAAGGACTACTAAAATAATCGAATCACATAAGTATAACAATGTATAATCTACTTTAAGATAATTATTTTATATATTTTATCAATGATAATTGTCTTCACGAAAGGATAAGAAAAAGAATGAAAACTACTGGAAAATTTTATTGCAATATTATTTTATGCACATTAAACGCATAAAAATAACTAATAAAAAGCGGTAACTAAACACCTTCTTAATTTGCTGCCTCTGTTTTAACTTTCCCTTCACCTTTCTTCTCTACTACATTTTCTTCTTTAACTTTTCCTCCGCTTTCATCTTTGGTTTCCACCACCGTTTCTTCCTTTTCCTCTTTTGGCTTCTCTGTTTCAACCTTTTTTAGCTCCTCTTCTTTAATGGTTTCCACCACCTTTTCTTCCTTTTCCTCTTTTGGTTTCTCTTCTTCAACCTTTTTTAGCTCCTCTTCTGTATACATCTTCCAAATTTTCTCAGCAATTTTTTCAGCTATCATCGACACTGTAGCTTTTTTATGCCCAGAAATTGGCGCTGGAAAAACGCTCGAATCAACCACCCTAATATTTTGCAACCCATGTATTTGACAGTCGGAATTAACTACAGAGTTGCTTTTATCAGTGCCCATCCTGCAAGTACTCGTGCCTTGCATGCAAGGTGCACCTTTTTGTTTTGCTACACATTCCCATTTCTCATCTTGATCATTAATACTCGAGCACTTACTTCCGAAAAATTTGGGATGTATTGTAGCTTCAACGTGTTTAAAAGCTTTCGTTGAATTAAGATTCTCCACGAATTTTAATGCATTTATAAAATTCTTTAAGTCTTCTTCTTCATCAAAAATATTAGGGTTTATATTTGGAAAATCTAAAGGATTCGTTGAGTTAATTTCAATAGTACCTTTCGATAATGGATACAGTAAGACCGGATTAATATTTAAATAACTTGATACGATGATTTTGTCATCCTCGTTCCAATCACGATAACCGTTGATTTCCGTAAAGCCATATTTTAACTCGAAATCAGGTTTCTTATTTTCTTCATTAAATTTATGAAAACTCAACATGTAATCAGGTGGAGCAGTTAAACGACCATTACCTTCCAAATAATCGATGAAATCATCTTTAACTGATTTAATTGTATATTCTTGATTTGTTGTAAATGTAATCGGTGTACCTAAACAGACTTTTTCGAAGAAGTTTTCACCAACAGGCAAATCTTGTACAATAGTGATGTCTAATTTAGAAAGCAAGTCACTTGGACCAACTCCTGATAATTGTAAAATTTGTGGTGAATTAACCACTCCAGCTGATAAAATAATTTCTTTTGTAGCTTTAGCAGTTTTGCAAACACCATCATGCAAATATTTCACGTTTTCTGCAGAATTATTATTAAATGCTACACCAATTACAAGGGCGTTTTTGATCAATTCGAAGTTATCTCTCATTAGTATAGGTGTAACAAACGCTTCAGCTGTACTTTCCCTCGCACCTCCTTTAATCGTTACTTGGTTATAACAAAATCCTAATTGGTGTTCACCATTATGATCAATCCTATTACTGCCCAATTCATGATTAGCGCTCGTTAAAATATCGTCTAAAGTGTGAAAATAAATAGGGTAAGTTACCGTTTGTAAGCCATTTGTCCCATGGTATTCCCAATCTCCAAAAAAGTAAAATTGTCTTTCCAAATTTTTAAAATAAGGCAAAACTTCATCATAAGACCAACCTTCATTACCCATTTCAACCCAATTATCATAATCTAATTTATTACCTCGTGCGTACACCATATCATCTATAGCAGAAGTACCACCAATACCTTTTCCTCGAGGATAATTACATTGCCGATTCGCAAGTTCCATACAACTATTGTTTTGTGGAGTGGTCTTAAATCCCCAATTCAACTTACTCCTCAGATTAAATTTATAAGCATTTGGAATAAGACTAACAACATCTACATCTCCTCCAGCTTCTAAAAGTAGCACTTTCCATTTGTTATCTGCCGATAACCTATTAGCTAGTATTGATCCAGCGGTTCCAGCTCCAACAATAATAAAATCGTAGGAAGTAGGATTTTCTGTGCAAACAAAATAAACTTATAATCTTATTAATATTTTAAAAATATTCAAAGCTACCTTCACATAATGATTGATTGTAATCAGAAAATTCTTCATATTGCTTGGTTTGTCCCCAATATTGACTTTCAAGATTCTTCTTACGCCAAAGTTTCATGTAAAATTCTACATCTGCATCAATTGCGGATGTTTGAGTAACAAATATTGCAAGGACAGCAACTAATGCATAAAGCGCAAACATTGCGTTGGATAATAGCACTTATGAAGTGGCCCCAAGTTGAATTTTAAGGAAATTTTATATTACTTGGATTTTATAAGCTCTGTAGTAATTATTTTTATTGTGTATTTCAGACAGAAGCTTTTATATTAATTTTAATGGGGTGATAATTATGCATTATAAAAATTATAAATTTTATTTACTAATGCCGTAAAATTTTATTTTTTTGAATTTTTATTTGGTATGCAAAGATAGTTATTTTTTATTACTTGAGTGATTTAATGGGATATAAAGTTGGTGGGGATTTATTTGTAATAAAAATCTTAGCGAAGGGTCAAATGGGTGTTTAAATTTGAATGATTAACCTCTATTTTCAAGTTGCAAACTTTGTTGCTTAAATTTTGAAAATTATGCGAGTAACTTATTTATTAATTTCAGAATATTGATTTTATTTATTCACATAATTATTCATGAAGTGTTTTCCTCATTTTATATAAGCCTACAAAAGTATATTAGTCTACCTTCGGCATTAATTAACTGAAAATTGCGGGTTTCGTATAATTTTTTTAATACAACCTAAACATTATTATAAAGCCTCGGTTTAAGAAGGAATTTTCCCAAAGGGAATTTTAAAAACTATAAATGAAAGCCGATATTTTCTATCAATGATATTAATGGGGAATTTTTAGATTCATCTCGCCCTCTGGTGGCCAAAATATGAACTTCTATATTCGGTACTTCCTCTTTTGATTGAACGCATTGGTACATGTATTTTGAGCATTACTGAAGCTTTAAATGATAAATTTAGTTGAGTTTTGTTGAATATATTGTTATAAGGTACAAGCATGCATTTTAAACACAATTTTTGACAATGACAACTAGCAAATATCCTTCATTTATAGCGCCCTCTATATAAAATTCCCAATAGTCTTACCCCCAGTATTATCAACAGACATTTAATTTTAAATGCGGTTTAATTTGACATATATAGTATATTTTGCAGCTAAATGTCTTTTAAACTATATTCAAAGTTCATAAAAATACTATACCGGGTGGAAATGAAAACCGGGTCACCTCTATAACTTTTTTATTTATGAATAGAAAAATTTGAAATTTTTTTTACAAAAAAAATAAAAACTAATATCTCCAAAATACTTCTTTTTTAAAAGTATTTTAAGCTATGAATAAAAATATGGGTTGTTACATTTAAAAAAACAAAGTTCATGGTGTTTCTGGTGAAACCGGAAGTGATTTCGAAAATAAAAAATGCACATAAAATTTGTTTTTGTGAACCATAGAACATAGCCAAATTTCAATTTTTTTTATTCATAAATAAAAAAGTTATCGAGGTGACCCGGTTTTCATTTCCACCCGGTATATGTCAAATTAAACCTCATTTAAAATTAAATGACTGTTGATAATACTGGGGGTTAGAGTTCTTAAATTTTATATAATTAATTCAAAAATCATCATTATACTTAAATAATGCGAAAAAAATTTTATTATATTTTTTGGGTCTTTGAAATTATCAGTAATATTTAAAAAAGTTTCTTTATTAAATCTAACGGTAAATTTATTTGTGTCGTAAAAATATTTATTTCTATAAATTAGAATTGTAAAAAAATTCCAGTAAGTATAATATATTAAGCAATTACAAATGGACAATAGCTTCAATAGTCATTACAAGAAGGCCTGTCAACCAAAGAGACCTTTTCAAACATTAAGGGTCTAATTAACTAAATTAATTTAATGAAATTAGTTCCGAACTGTAAATCCAATTAATAGCATAACAAAATTGTATAATATTAATATGTATATTAAGGGAAATTATTACATCAATTTTCGTTTATTAAAATTTCGTTGTCTTGCATTTATATTTTATTTTATAGATTTTCCTGCTACATTACAAATTACTGATAAAAAATTGATTCTTCTTTAAGGAAACTGGACGTGTCATTTATTTTCGCAATATTTGAAAATAATTTCTTTCAATCGAGTTGTATTTATTTCCTTTATATTCATATCTTATTATTCAAAATTTATTATGAAAAGATCTTGAATAAAATTTAATGTAAAACTCACATATGCTTGATATAATTTTAGTTTCAAGTTCCAAGTTGCCATTTGCAGTTCAATTTTATTAGCAACGTGGTAATTTGTGTCTTGTGTCTTATGCCTGTATAAAGGTAAAACAGATAATATTTTTATAATTTTATTTCAAATTGGTTACGAAAGCCGTAAGTTTTCTGAAAAATGTTTAAACGTAAGTAACTTTTTTTATTATGTTTCTAGCAATTTACTTTAAGATTATAAAAATTTCAATAGTGCAAAATAAAAAGTTCATAGAGAATTTAGAATAATAATTGAATTTTATTTATACTCCAAAATATTTTTTAATCAATAATTTAACATATTTGGAAATGAATATTTTTAATTAATTTTTATACCAAATGAAACTAGGCACTTCATTTTATTTAATTTGATTTGCTTGTGTTTTGTAAAGGTCTATTAATTATAAGAAATTTGAAACCTATTATTTAAAATTTAAGATCTAATATTTAAGACATAAAGTATATGGTTTAAATAGAACCATTTATCAACCAGATTTAAGAGTTATGATTTATGATTTAAAAGTTAGTTATATTTATTTTTTAGTTCATAAATCTTAAATCTTGCCCAAACTGCTCATGCGCGTGATAAATAAATTTTGTTTTGTTGGAGTCCATTTTTCAGCCTTTTCGTTAAAAAAATTATTGCAAATTTCCTGTTGGGCCCTACTTCTCCACGTTGGGGACACTAAAACGATGTTTTCTTTTTTTGAACTTAATGTATGCACTTGTGCTATAAGCAAAAGCATGTTGATGTCTAGATTGTCTTCATCCATTTAAAATAAAACTACTATAACAGTATATACACTCTCAACTCACAATCAACACAAATGTAAAATCTCAAATCTTCACAAAATACTATATAAATACAGTATACTGCGTTAAAACATAATTTTCATAAATCTTAAATTTTATCCTAAATCTCTGAGCACAAGTAGATGATCTTTAGATGTGTAAAATATTTATTAAATTATTTTCCTTGAATGAAAAGCTGAAGATTTCGAAGTATATTTTTTTTTTGTTTTTTCATGTTATTCTCAATATTCTCAATATTCTCAATATTTTCAATTTTTTTTTCCAGTAGTACAATACGTTTCCTAGCTTTCGTAGTGTTCGTTGACAAAAAATATTTATTTATTTTTGTCTCGGCTAAAATATTTATTTATTATTGTCTCGGCTAAAAATTATTAAAGTCAATTTTTGCTTTGAGAATCAAGCAATTTGGAATTCGTACCTTTTCGTATGTAAGATTTGTTGCAAGAAATATGACCGTCTAAGATAGTTACTTTTAGCAAAACAATAATTAATTACATCTGAGCTTGTAAGCTTAGTAACACAAAAGGTGTTTTTTTAAGTATTTCTTTAGTCGCTAATAAGGCAAAAATTAAATGAGATATAACTAATTTTTGTAAAAGTCATTTTACATAATACAGATATATATAAATATTAGAAATTCTTACAACTGAAAATTGTTACTTTAGTTTCGATATTTATACAGGTTTATTTAAATAACACCAACCATAGATAACATTACTTTGAAAAGATGTATAAAAAATTCGCAGAAAAAGTCAATAAAATAGTGAAAATATTAAAGAAAAGATGTATAGATTTTGATTTTTCTTAAATATATTATTTTCTAATTGAATTACCAAATTAACTCACTGTCGTATTGTTGAGTAAAAAATTATTTACATGATGAAACTTTTAGTTCTCAAACTATTTAATTTAAATGTCAAAACTTTTATTGTTTCAGAATTTTGTGCTTTAAATAAATAATTTAAAAAATTAAGCTAAAAAAAGAATAATTGCATATTTTTACATGAAAAATAAAGGATAGAAAATAATAAATAAATCTTTAGCGTATCTAACAACATTATTTTATTTCTTTTGATAAATACAAGTCAGTAGTAGGTCGAGATTTTTCTTTAAAAAAGTTGCAAAGGAGCTAAATTAGTAGTATATTTCTTTGATCAGGACTATCTGGAGACTCAAGACTATTACCGATTTTTCTAGCCCGTAGTTTAAGAGATTATTTTTCCAGGTTAAATTAACTAGTGAGGGTTTGCGTGTTAGGCCCTGTTTATAGTGAAGAGTTTATCAGCGCGTATCAGATAAACCTAGTTTTTACTTAGTTGAGTACTCTACTGAATTTGGTAGAGTACCGTTCAGTCTGATCATACGCATTTTCAAATATGGCCGTTTCATTAAAAGTACTTCATTTTTAAACTTGGAGGTTAACTAGGAAAGTCACTTTAGAGTATAAAAGTTTCCAGAAAAGTTACCAAAGAGGTTTTAGGAGTAATTTTAGATTATTTTGGCTTTTTAATGAAAAAATATGTATAAAAATATAATTAACTTCTCCATTTTCTACAGGGTGTTTCACTTAAAGTGTTTTCATCACGAAAATTAAGCCTTTTATGCCCGTTTTCATCAACGATTCCTAAAACTTAGGCATTGCTTAAAGCGCTAGTTGCTAGGTATTTTTTATTAAATGATTAAAAATACCTAGCAACAAGCTCTATAAACAATGCCTAAATTTTAGGAATCGTTGGTGAAAAAGGGCATTAGAGTCTATTTTGTTAATAAAAGTATTTTAAGTATGTTTTGAAGGTCATTTCAAGGTCTACTTTTATTTAATAATTAATATTATTCTACGCTGAAAAAGAAACACATTTTGTTGAAAAGGTTTTTTTATTTTCCTTCAAGATTTAAAGAAATTTAATAAAAAAATAGTAAATTATTTTATGATTCTTATCAAGTGTGCTATGAATTAATAAATTATTCGAGAGTCGAGACAATATTTAGTCTATAGTATATTGTTTTATTAGGAGCAAAAGGAGTACTTTTTGTGGCGAGGATAAATGCGAGCCAAAAAAAGTTCTTTTACTCCGATTAAATCATGCTATTTTTTTTTCAAACGTCGAAATTTTTAAAATAGTATTATAATAAATAATTTTAAAATTTGACATTTAATTTACATACAACACACAATACAATGTTAGTGTATATTGGGTTGCCCAAAATTCATTTCTACTCCTTGTCAGTGCAAAGTTGTAATTTCTACTCCTAGGCAGTACAAATTGACTATAGAATCAACAACCATAAAAGGTGACATTTTAAAGTTTGTCAAACGTCACAGAAGACTGTACTTTAATGACGTTTGAAGAAAAAATAATTAAATACTATTTCCTAATTTTTAAATTTTTAAATTACTCATTTCGTTTAAATTAAAAACTATCTACAGAAAAAAAGAAATGTTTCAGCCAGATAATTTACTCCTACTAATTAATTAGGTGCTCAAAGTGATGACCTTTTTTTCCCAAACATTTTAGAATTGTTTTGTAAAAGGCCTGTCGCACAACAGTTCTCATCCAGTGCGGGTTTGTATCAGACCAATAATGCATGTTAAATCTGTTCACTTCTCCAGTGTTTAAAAAACTAGCTTCATCAGAAAACATCAAATACGAAGTAAATAATGGATTCAAAGTTATTTTCGACGAATCCAATTATAAAAATTTACACGATTAAGAAAGTCGTTACCATATAAATTTTGAAGAGACATTTTGCGAGGATGGTGGATGGTTTTTTCGAAGAATTTTTGAAATTCCTACTTACATTACTTTCTCTGGAAATTTCTCGAAAGCAACTATGCCTATACTGTATAGCCAATTCGTTATGACTGTTACAGAAACTAGCCAACCAAATATACTATGTAGTAATTTTTATGGATTTTAGTGTTACTGGATTTGTATACCGGTTGAAATCCAACCAAATTTTTTTCTTATCTTTTATTTTAACCAAAGGTCTTCTCAGCAACTTTATTTTTGGGTATTATTTAAATAATAAAAAAGAAAAACTGATATGAGAATTAACCTCAACTTGTTTGTATTAAAACGTCACTAAAGTACCTATTTTTTATTTCATATGGCCAATTTTGCCAAATTTAGGTTTCCTACTTTGAAAATCGCTAGTAACGTTATTTTTTGATGATTCAAATTTAATGGTAATATTTTGAGGTTTTATGTCAAGTATTATCTAGTGTAAATCTTGTTGACTGTTAACCAATCACATACGTTAATTTTTTGTATTTTAGCTCGTCGCTCCTTCTAGTGAAGCTTTCTTAACCATGAAAATGAAATTGGTTGATGGTAGTGCTAAATTTCACTAGAATTTGATAGAGTAGAGTAGTAAATTTGATAAGAATTTGTTAGAGTAGAGTTGGATGGTGATGGAGTAACTCTACCACTTACCTTCTTCCATTACCGATGTTTACACCACTGTACTCAACTTAACCGTAACAATTCCAATGAAAACTGTTTGGATATAGTCGTGTGTTTAAAATGAGCATTTTAATTTTGTATTGAACGACTATACTCTACCACTTATCACATAATTTGCGTGTGATGGTACTCTACCAAATTTTATACAGACAAGTAACTTGGCTGGAAAGTGAGCAAGTATTATCCACCATTCTAACTCTACAAAGTGAGAACTGTGCTTAATTGGTGGCCCACGTTTTGGCCAAGCTACTCTACTCTACCGAACTTGGTAGAGTACTGTTCAAACGCATTTTAAAATATGTGGTAGAGTAGAGTGGTTTAGTGCAAAATCAAAACACAATTATGACATAGTCGACTGTTTTCATTGCTATATTTGTGGTTGAATAGAGTAGAGTAAAAATTGGTAGTGGGAGAAGGCAAGTGATGGAGTTACTACACGAACGTGCATCTACCAAAATCTAGTACTCTACCAATTGTGTTTTCCTTGGTAAAGATACTAGGATACTAAGTACTCGTCCAATCTACTCTACTGGTATATGTAGTAAAGTCATCAAGTGCAAAATTAAAATGTATATTTTCGGTTGACAAAAGTACTGTTATACTATCCTTGTTACTCTACCAACGAAAAAGCATTTGGTAGAGTCGAGTAGGATTGCATGGTGGAAGAGTAACTCCACTACATATGGCTTCTCCCACTACCAGGGATTCTAACCGAACCGTTTTATTACCCGTAATTCGATTAACACCGTTTTATTTGAACTAACCTAAACTGTTTTTAGAAAATTTAAAAAACCGTAACAAAAACCGAAACCTGTTTTTAACTGATTCTTAAGCGCTTTCTAACCATTAATTATCTGGTTTTTAACCGATTAGTAAGATTTTTAACCGTTTTACTAACCGGTTTTTAAACGTTTAACTATCGGTTTTACAATAAAAATTAAAAAAGAAATTTGTAAAACACTTTTTTAAACCGTAACCGAAAACGTTCTTTTTCGGTTAACCGAAACCTTTTTTTTCGATTTTTTTTTTAATTTTTAAAAACCGTAACCAAACTGAAACCGTTTTTTGAAACTTTTAAAAACCGTAACCGAATCCGTTTTTAGAAAGAATTATTAACAGAAACCGAAACCGTTTTAAAATTTTAAACGGTTAGAATCCCTGCCAATTGCCGATGTAGCTAAAATCGGTGACCTAAAATACGAAACTCCAGAAAACGCAAATATTATTTCTTAATTTATTTTTAATAATTGGATTTCTTAATGAAATTGGAGAATAAATAAGAAACTTAAACAAGGTTTTGAGCAGATTGAATGAATTATCTAAATTATACATTGATCCCAAAGCTATCTAAAATTAAATTTCATTTATAAGTATTCATAAGTTTCATGAAAAATTAGCATAGTAAATATATCATTTAACTGATTGGGTATAACATTTTAACTGGATTAATGAGCTTTAAACTTGAAAGCATTTATAAAAACTTTTAACACTCTAATCTTCACTTGGAGTCAAATCCAATATTTAAATAATTTCGAATACGGCTATTTTAGATGTTTAGATTTACTCGCTTTACGTAAAACTTAAAACTAGTTACAAAAACGAGTTTACTTTCTAAATAAATTTTTAGTTTTGTGGATCTAAAATCTTGAAAAAATGCAAATCAACAGGATAAAGCGTTGAAACGAGTTTCCCGGATTTGTGGAAAATGGAATTTTATAAACCTTCTTATTGAATATCCTTTATTCGTATATTTTTTATTCAAAACTTTTCCCATGAGATAGAAAAAAATATATGTAATTTATAGAAAAAAAACAGCAAAATTGAAATATTAAAAAAAATATTAAAAATAGTTTCTTGATGTTGATCGCCTTGATAGGTATTTATTTTTTGAATTAAAATTTTATCAAAAAAACTAAAATTAAAAAGTAATTCCCGACATCCAAGCCATTAAATAAGTTATTTTTTTATTTTGCCATAATTTAAGCTTTTTTTACAAAAAAATCAAATAAATAATCTAGTTAATTTTTAAGGATATTACTGATTATAAATTCCTTTATTTTTTAAAAAATCAGAATACTCATAAATATCTTCATAAATAACCCATTCATAAAATAATCATATAGAAATTCATGGCTTACCTTTCTTTATAAAGAAGGTTTTATTATTGTTGAAGTTGATTGAAATGGCAACATACGAGAATCTAAGCAGGAATTTACACCTTTTCAAACAGCTTACATTCAAACTACCAGTTCAGGCGGAAAATTAAAAGTCGCCTTAGGACCAGGTAGTTTTATTACATCATCAAAAAATGATTAAAAAGTAATTAAATAGTATTTTATACTAAAAGTTGCGAAATTTATTTATAAAACGTAGTTTCCTTTACTATTTTTGCAATTAACTAGTAAAATAAACAAAAAAATAATTATTAAAAAATAAATCACCAAAGTGTTAATATTAAAACAAATTTGTTTATTGAAGTTTAATATTCAAGGTGTCATTTATTTCGCTGAATATCTTGAAGCGTTTCTGTAAGGAAATCCAATGGCAAAAGATCAGGAGAACCTGCTGGCCATTATATCGGATCTCTTCATACGATCCATCTTCCTGCAAATCGGGTATTTAATGACTCTCTTACCGATAATATTCATCTTACTGATTTTCTAAATTTTCTGTTATAATTGGATCAAGTAAATTCTCAATTATGTTTAAATATCGTTCTCCATTTAAATTTTCCTCCGTAAATATTGATTCTATTATAGAAGCTCCTAAAATTCCAGCACACACATTTATTTTTGAGGAAATTGCGTTTGAATTGAAACAAGTATTATGTCTGTTGCAAAACAGTTGAAATAAAATGTCATTCATCAGCAAACCAAATATTGCGTACAAACATCGGATTTTCCGGAATTATTTCTATTCATTCGTTCACAAAATTTAATCCTTCTATCGAAATCATCTTCATTGAGTTTATGAACTAGATAAATCTTATAGGGATGAAATTTGTTTATTGTTTGTACTTTTTGAACTGAGCTAAGTATATGAAATATTTACTGTCTTTGATACTTTTCGAATAGAGTTATTAGGATCGGTTCCTATTTGCGTCGCATCATTTAGTAATTTTTCACCCTGTCTCTTTTCATTTAAAACACTTACAGTACTTACGTGCTTGTCTGGATGTAACCATTTATTAACTTATTCAAAAACATTAGATCATTAATATTCCTTCTCACGATAGTTAGAGTCAATTGTTACCGGTGAAGAATGAAGCAAATAAAAATACTTGGCAGATAGTTCAGTTGCAATAGGACTACAAAACTGGAGATAAATCCTACTGGTTTGGAGGTTAGGTTACGTTAGGTTAGGTTAGGTTAATTGTAATGTTAAAAATATACGTTTTGGACGACTTATCTGCAGAGAAACTTTAATTTCATTTACATTCTCACTCTTGATTGAATTAAATATACATATCTCACTTTTTTCCAGCAAATTTTTTTTAGATAGTAAATGTCATTGTGAACAAAAAAATTCCTATGAACTATATGTTTTTGCAACTCCTTAAAAAGTTATAGCAGTTTTAAACTTGATAAATTTTCATGATTTTTGAGAAACAGTCTGTATAATATTCTTTCCTATTATATTTTTTTTATTTAAACCAATTTTTATTTGGATATTTTCTTTGCCAAATTGAATTTTTTGAACATTATTGACTGTGTTAAAATAAGAGAACGACGAGGTTAAATTTCCCTCGCGAAAATTTAGTATCTTATTGGCTTAAAAATGTACAAAATCCAAACCATACTTGATTTAAATAAAAAATTTTAAAACAAAATGGAATTTATACAGGGTGTCCCACAAAAATCATTAATCATTAAAATTGTTGTAACTCTTTTAGGAGTCGAAAAAACATAATAGTTCATAGGAAAATTTTTGTTCAGAATGACATTTACTATCTAAAAAAATAGCTGGAAAAAAGTGAGACACCCTGTATAACTTATCATTCCAACGTTATTTTTGCTTTTTGAAAAGGATATATTGTACCTAACATTTATCACGAAGTTCTTCATATCACACAAATCATGTGTGTTAAGATCACTCTAAAAATCTGAGGTATCATGAATTGAAGATATTACTTTAAATATTTTGAGATCATCTGCATATGCCAAAAGAATAGTTAACTTGAAAATATGTTTATTGAAGTAGATTTGGACGCTAATTTATGCATTTCTGAGAGATCAATCCATTCTTACTTAAGATGAGGACAGAAATGGACGCTAATTAAGAGTAGGTAGCAGGTAGAAAACCTATCAATCATTATATTCTGTTAGTGTCCAAATATGTCTAACCTTTTTTGTGGTGGAAAACGTCAGCGCCCAAATCTACCATATAATAAAACATATTTTATTTTGCGTCCAAATCTGCTTCAACTATTATTAAAGCCAAGTCCGGATAATTTTTTAATTAGAATTTTATGGCTTGCTATATCGAATGCCTTAGAAAAGCCTGTATAAACAATTGGATCTACCTGTTTACCATTCTCTAAGGCCTTTAAAATAAATGGTTCATATATTTACAAATTAGTAGTAGTGGAGCATCGCTCCATAAAGCCATGTTGATCACTGATTATTAGATTTATACATATCCATTGCAACCATTTAGCAATTAAACATTCAAATATTTTTGAAATGACTAATTGGAGACAAATGCCACTATAATTTTTTTAAATTTTACGATTCTCATATTTATATAAACAGGGTGTATAGTAAGTGGACTATCAAACAAAGTGACCTGATAAAGGAGGCCAGTCCAAAATAATACATTCATATCTTTTCTTATAAAATTGTTAATGGTTCAAGAGTTATTTCAGTTTTTGTGTTTTTATTTAGAAATCGCTTACTGCGCGCAAAAAAATTGATTAAGAACATTCCATGAGTTGTTTGACTATGTTTTTTTTATTTTGCGATCCTCGAAGAGTTCACCTTTTCAACAAAACCACTTTCATAAACTCTGTTAGCTTCAATCAAATAAAAAGAAACGAATTTGTAAAAACTTTTTGTTTAGAAAAATCTGTAATATAAAGTTTAACAACTATTAGAAAAAGTTATCCATTTCATGCAAAATCTGAGGTAGTATAATACATATAGGTAAACTCAACAGGTTTGTTGAAAATTCGTTTTCTTTACTTAAGGTGCCCACGTAATAATCTAGCATTAAAGCAGAGCCTTAGAGCAACGCATAAAAGTAGAGCAGTCATGAAAAAGCAAACCAATGCATTTCAATGCGGTAACACATGCCAGAGTAAAGTTATGAACGAGCGCGATACATAAAGCAAGCCTGCTTGCTTTTTGGATCGATGCTCTACTGTGGGCCCATTTCGGGCGACAGCACGTGCTGGTAATAATGCGGAAAAGAATTTTTTGCATAGAGAGCTGTAATTTTGTAGGTGGATGGATGATTAAATTCCAACTACTTTCTGATCGGACCACACCGAAAAAAGTTTTCGCCCCCAAAGCTTATTTTGGTTTCACCCTCTAAATATCCAAATTTACTCCGCATCGCATCAAATTTTAGTATGTCTGGACCTATTTGTTAAGGGGGCAGAGATACAATCCCTTTTGAATTTTTACTTGGAATTCGGACTTTTTTTGCGCGGAGACACGAAACGGGTGGTTTTTTCGTCCCATTATAAAAATTGGAGGCTTATCGTAAAGGGAAATGTTATTGTAAAAGCTATATGAATTGTAACACTTTGAAAAAAGATGCCAAAAATTGTCGATTTTTTCCGACGGTGGGCGCCGTAACTTTGAAAAGCGACGAAATTTGGCCCTAGTATTCTTCACGAGAAAGGTCGATTTTAAAAATTCCAGTTCCGTCATAAAGGGGGATGATCAATTTAAGAGGTGTATGAGTTTCAAATTTTTCAAAGCATGCTAACGCTCTGAAAAATCATTCTTAAAAACGGCCAATTTTATTCGTTGGCACTTGAAATAAGCAGTTCATCATTGCTCTTGCTTTACTTCATGCAAGCTCGGCATGTGTACCTTGCCTCACTATTATGCTTTTACATGAGTGCTCTACTTTAATGCTTTGATTTAAGGCTCTGCTCTATGCATGTTGGGTATGTGGGCACCCTTACATATGTAACTTCATGTAATCGCTATCACCTCATAAAATTCGTTTTAATTGATCAGAATTCTAGTTGACTATTTTTAATATTAATGGTGGCTAGTCGAAGAGTTGCCTCTTTTTTCTAATCCAAGGATTTCGGTATTTCACCAATAAAAAATAAAAAAAAATAGTTTCAAACAAATTCAAATGTAAACAAATAACATACGCAATTTCGTTAGCGATTGAAACAATGAATTTACAATCAAACAGCCTACTCTATTTTTTTTCATTTTTGAATATGCACAATTCCATTTTTTGATACACTAAAACCGATAGATTGTGGTGCAATGTTTCATTTTTGCTTTGCGATATTCAAATTTAACATTTTGGGAAGTCTGTTATTGTTTATTGTATTTGAACGCAGAAAAATGTCGTACTCTTCTTGGGAATATGCAGAAATGCAGTATGTGTATGGGTTTTGTGATGGGAATGCTCAAGCTGCTGAAATTGAGTATCGAGCACGATACCCTGATCATCAGCTATATCCCGACTACAGGGTGTTTCAAAACGTACATAGATGGTACACAGAAGGTAAAATCCCTGGCAATCCTCGGAGAGAATGTAGGCGCATTAGGCAAAACATTGACGAAGATAAAAGTAGCTAAATTTGTGTCCAGAATCCAACTACAAGCGTTCGTCGTGTATAATAATTAAATGAAATACATTTTATTAAATTTTAAAATTGCTGTAACTTTTTAAGGAATCAAAAACATAATAGTTCATAGGAAAATTTTTGTTTGAATGACATTTACTATCTAAAAAAAATTTTTGCTGGAAAAAAAGTGAGACACCCTGTATATTAGTCAAAATTATCAGAAATATTACTAGAAACTCCAAATTTATTTTAAAAAAATATTAACTCTTTAGGAAAGTGTTATATTAGTATTTTTCAATATTAAAATCAAAGATAAGGTTAAAGTATACCATGAGACCCAAACATAGTTACGATGCCATAGCATTATCAAATGAGTACTTCGAAATGTTGCAACTTTTGTCTGAAATGTGTTTAAAGAAATCGCTTAGGTTTCAATATACTCAGCTGAATGAATTAAAATGGGACACCCTGTATTTAGTAATTTAAAGTGTTTTTTTAAATTATTATTTCAATTCGACTTTGAATTTTTAATTACTAGGGCTGTATGATAAGTATTTGGCCTAGGCCAAAGATATGCTGCTGATATTTATAAAGTGATATATTTTGTAAATATTACCTTTCATAAAAATACTGGCAAACAAATGATTGAAAAAATCGACGATATTGTTAGAAATGATCGGAGATTGAAAGTGCGTCAGATTGCTGACGAAATATGTATTCATCACAACACAACAGAAACCAAAGTACGGTTCAAACAATGGATTTTAATTAGGTTATTGCTGAAACTAACACTTATTTTGAAGGGTAGGACCAATCGTATTTTTAGAGGGGATAAAAAAATAAAAAAAAATAGAAACACGTTGGACTAAGTTCATCGAACTGAAAGGTGATTACATCGAAAAATAAAATACGTTTTACACATAAGTCTTGTCAAGGCCAGGTACTTATAAAACAACCCTCGTATTAAAGGTTTTTAGAATTTTTTTGTCAAATTTTGTTTTAGTTGCTAATATTTTTTAATTCATATCCAGGGTGCCACGAAACTGGAGCCACCCCTGTAATTTCTTTATTTATGAAAATTTTGAAATTTAAATATGTTATATTGCATAAGAAAATGCATTTATTGAACTAAAAAATTTCCAATTTCACTTCCCGTTTCACCGGAAATTACACGAATTTTCTTAGTTTAAATGTAACACCCTATTTTTTATACTTATTATTAAACAATGGTAAGTTCCAAGTACGTTTGTGACGAAAAATTGTTTTTCTGAACTTTCAAAAAAAATTTGGATTTATTTTGAAAATTTATTTTTATACTTTCCAAAATGTATTTTTTTTTTAAATATCTTTATTTTTTCAATTGCATGATAGTGGGGCCACAAACTTAAGGATTCTACCTACATCTTGGGTATCACTGTAATCCTCTTTCTAAATAGGGGTGGCCCCAATATCATGCCATTTGGAAATAAAAAGATATTTGCAAAAAACGCATTTTAAAAATTATAAATATTAATTTCTCATAAACAGCCGAATGAATTTCAAAATTTACAACTTTTTACCTATTTAAATCATTTAAGAGTAGTTTTAATAGATTTTATTAAAAAAATGTACCAAAACAAATCCAATTTTTTTAAGTATTTTTTATCAGATAGACCGTAAAACAATAATACTCTAAAATAGTAACTGAAACCGGAAAAAATATTAATTTCGATTGGAATATAAGTAATGAATTACGATTAATTAATTTAAAATATATTTTTCGTAATAATTTAAAAACTTTTTTTTACAAGTTTTTTTAATTTAAAAACCGGTTTTCGAATGTGACAAATTTATTCAAAAAACCGGTTTTTTTAAAACCGTCAAACCCTATCTGATGTAATTTCCGGTGAAACCGGAAGTGAAAATTAATTTTTCTTTTTAGCTCAACAGATGCGCCCGGACAGGTCAATTTTTGTTTTTAAAATGCCATCTCTTGGTATAAAAATTTATTAATGACGTCACTGGTGATTTAGCAGTGACGTCATCATCGATTTTTTAAATGAAATCGCTCACTTTTTTTACTCGTTTTTTATAGACATTCATGTTACTTAAGCGATGGTACAAAAAATTATTATATTTGTACAAAAAAATTTTGAATAAAAATTTTTGATGTCAACTTAAAATTAATTTGTACTATTAAATCTGAAAAAATTTAATGTTTTATAAGATTTATTTTGACTGATTTCAATAAATGGTATATAGTAAATAGTTTAAAATTTTATTCATTGTAATTGAAGTAAAAAAATTTTTATTCAAAAATTTTTTTACAAGTGTAATCATTTTTTTGTATCTTCGTTTAAGTGACATGAATGTCTATCAAAAGCGAATAAAAAAAGTGGGGGTTTTCCTTTAAAAAATCGATGATGACGTCATTGCTAAATCACCAGTGACGTCATTCATAATTTTTTTATAGCAAGATAATGGCAATTTAAAAACAAAAATTGACCTGTCCGAGCGATTTTCTCAAATAAATTAAATACGGCAGTTATGAATTTTGTTCCAAACTTTATCACCACCCTGTATACATATAGTAAAATTTCAAATTTTTATTTTCATAAATAAAAAAAATACAGAGGTGGGCCTAGTTTCGTGGACACCCGGTATAATTTTTACATGCAATATTGCTTTATCTTTACAGGAATTTGCACATCTATTTTTTGCTAGAAATTTCAATTTTAAATAAGTCAAGTATATTTTAAATTTGACGTTTTATTACAATAAAATTCTAAAAATAGTGAACATATTTAAATCTTTATCAGTCATATTTAAAATACCTATAATACTTTAACACCTGTAATCAATAACTATTGGTTACTTTAAAAATTGAGATTTGTTAAAAAAAATTACTTGCGACAAATTTTCAATTTATTTACAAAAGTGCAATCATAATTTAATTATATAATTTTTGTAAGTAATAATAATCATTAGATAAAAGGCTATCTGTAAGTTTAATGCACCTTTCCAATTATGACTCTCTATTTACATTTATAAATAATTGTGCTCCATGAAAATCGATTTAAAGACCAAATCAACAGTCGTTAACCATTGCTTAATTTTAGGTCATAACTACCTGAGTTATCGCAAAACTTTTAAATATTTAAAGCACGTTAACGCTCTCAAATAACCAGTCAACTTAAAACCACAAACAATGAAAATGTTAATAAAATTTTTATTTATAAATTTTGTATTGGTGGCAGCAAAGAATCTTGAGATTGAGTACTACCGAAAAATATGGAAAGAGTATAGTGAAAAATCTCAAGATTGGGTCAACCCGACTTACAGCAAGGAATTTGAGAATTACACTCAAGTGGATTGTCAAGGTAAATTTTAGATATTATTTACATAGCATAAAATAATTGTTTGAATTATTTTTTGTCCTTAAAACCAAAAAATCCCAGTTATTTACATATTATTATTTATAACAAATTTTAGATTTCGGTACTTTTGATTTCATTATTGTTGGAGCTGGAACAGCTGGATCAGTTTTAGCTACTCGATTATCAGCAAATAATACGTATTCGGTACTAGTTCTTGAAGCAGGTGGTGATGAAAATGACTTTTCGATAATTCCAGGCGCGACCATGAAGGTTATGAGATCTGATATGAACTGGGGGTACAAAACCACCCCACAAACAGCAGCCTGTGGTGATGAGGAAAACAGAGTATGTGATTATTTTCGCGGAAAAGGCTTGGGTGGTACAAGTGCTATAAATAACATGATATATTCTAGAGGAAGTAGAGAGGATTTTGATAATTGGGATAAACTCGGAAATAAAGGATGGTCCTACGCACAGGTACTTCCTTACTTTAAAAAATCAGAAAGTGTCATGAATTTTATAGGCGATCCGGGATATAGGGGAACTACTGGAAAAACAGGGGTGAGCTATTCCGATTTTTATCATCCTCTTGATGAGATTTTACTGAAAAGTGTTGTTGAACGGGGTATTAATATAATTGATTACAATGGGGAAAAACAGAATGGTTTTGGTCGGGTACAATTAAATACAAGGGATGGTAAACGCGAGAGCACTAACCAGGCATATTTGCAGAAGGTCATTAATAGAATAAATTTGAATGTAACCATAGAGGCTTTGGTTACAAAAATTGGGTTTAATGACAAAGTTGCTAGAGATGTAACATTTTTACATGATGGAACTTGTAAGGTTGCTAAAGTTGGTAAAGAATTAATTTTATCAGCTGGAGTTATCAATACTCCCCAACTCTTACAGTTGTCATTAATTGCACCCAAAGAATTATTCCCTAGTCTTGATTTAATAGCAGATTTACCTGTTGGAAAAAACTTTCTTGATCATGTTTGTTTAAAAAATGGAGTACAGGTGAAAACCAATCACTCATTTGTTGTAAAAACATTTGATGAAAATATTGATGATTATTTACATGCGCGTGGTTTATTAACGTCTTCTGTATCTGCAGGATTGAGCTTTCACAATAACACATTTGAAGTAGCTTACTCTTATTCAGATCAATATCAACTTATTGAAGTAACCGATACGGTTCCAAGAATTGTAGAGAGTAATATCAATTTAATTCCAATACTTTACCACCCCCATTCTACAGGAGACGTAGTAATTAAATCTCCCGATCCGTTGGATTACCCATTAATTAACCCAAACGTTCTAACTTCACATACAGATTTCGAACACATGTATAATAGCTTGAAATTTATAGAAGGATACCTAGATACTGAAGCGTTTAAAAAAGTTAACGCTACTTTAGTTAAAATTCCAGAATGTGAACGATTTCATGGGAAAAAATATTGGTACTGTTTTATAAGGAGCAAAGGTTTCGCCTGCTTACATAGTTCCGGCACGTGTAGGATGGGAAAATCTGGTGAAAATTCCGTTGTGGACGAGGAACTCAAAGTACATGGGTTTAAAAATTTAAGAGTCGTGGATGCTAGTGTTTTTCCAACAGCAGTTGCCGGGCACTATTTTGCTACTGTTATAATGCTTGCCGAAAAAGCTGCTGATATGATTATTACTGAACATTATTGCGAAAATTAATTTTTTTTTATGATTTTAAGACATATTATAATTGAGTTATTTTTAATTTATAATTTTAACAGAGTCGATTGCAAATTGCAACAACTCACGAGCAGACAAGACACGGACACATGTTTCGTCCTCATTCGGACTCATCAGCATGTTTTTTATAACGTTGTTATTTAATTTTATTTTTACTTTTGTTATTTTGTTATTTTGTTATACTTGGATTTTTCATTAAAATTGGTTTTTATTATTTTAAGATTTTTATTCATACCCAAACTAATACATTAAGTTTGCAACAATAAAAAATTAGCAATAAAAGCTTCTTCACAATTATTTAAATAAATTTAAATATTCTGGTTACAAAAAATGTTTTTAACTATTCAACTCACAAGCAATTACGGAAAAGAAGACATTGATCTACGAGGAGTCGAATGGGTACATTTACCAAGTTAAAAATTTCCTATATATTTTGAAGCAACCAAAGAAGAAGTGCTTGTTTGATGCTCCATTGCATGAACGTGCTTGAGAAGGTAAAGATAATTCTAATAATATAGATGTAGAAACTGTATTACTTAGCGATTACCTTTAAAATTTCAGGAGAACGTACTCATTTAGCATTATACATATTATGAGTTTTTCTTTGGTAATTTTTGTTGTAGTTGTTTGTTTTTATATTATTATAAAGGATGAGATTTTTTTTTTGGGAATTTAGTTTTTGATATTGTAGCACATGACAGATTTTTTGCGATTTTAGTGTGTCACTTATTTTAGTCAGCTGTTGGGCTACACATTATTAATTTACTATTTGTATGGCTGGGAATATATCATTAATTTTTCTTTAATGTAGTGTGAAGAATGATGATTCTAATCCCAACTGTTACCATATGTTGATTAAAATAAAAAACCAATTGTGCTACTAGTTTCGCCTTTATTAGGGCATCATCAGGCACTTAGTTAAGTAGTTTTTTGACATAAAATGAATTGTCGTTACAACGTCATTACAACAGCGAAAGTCATTACAACTTGGAAAACGTCATTTCAACATGGAATAGTCATTTACAATTTAGAAACGTCTTTATAACATGGAAAAGTCAATCAACTTATTTGGCGAAAGTTTAAAATCATTAAAAACCATTAAAAATATGTAAAATATGTAAAACCATAAATATTACGGGAATAACTATGAGTTGGTTAAAATTAAAACATTGATGGACTTGTTTATCACAATTTATCACAGATTGGTATAATTATCACAGATTGATTTTAAATATTTGCGTTACACCATTTTGTTGATGTCTTTGTAAACTAATAATTTGTTTAACAAAAAATTTAAATTTTTCTTTTCTTTATTTTTTATGCATGGTACCTAATGTTGACGGAAACTTCGATGAGAGGGGATGGCGGACAGAAAGATCTGAAAGGAGTTCATCAAGTTCAAACAGATCCGGATGTTCCAGTCGCCCCACCACAACCCAAATGTTGAAAAATTGTTGTATCAGTGTTCCAAAAAATACAGAACTGGAAATCTCCAATCGTTATTTGGGGGAATATCTTACAGCTGTAGCTTTACAGCCTTTTTGTGGAGGTACTACAAACTTACTAAATGGCCCTGCCTGAGGAGTGAACGGAACCGAAAGTATCCGGAGTAGGATCAACGGTTTCACGCTTTTTATCAGTACATTAAATTACCCACAGAATATTTTTTAATTTTTTAGTTTTAATGAAATACGCCTTGCTCACACTAATGTAGGACTTTTGTTTTTAATTGTACTTTACCTAGTTATATTAAAGTATTCTATATTCATTATGTAAAGGCTTTATAATTTAGGATATTTTTTTCTACCATATTTTTAACGAGAATATTACTAGAAATTTACAAAAGACAGGCATTAGGTGAATAACTGTGAAAATGTGAACAAGTTTATATTTTATATACTATGCTGTAAACTACAAGTTTGTTTAATTTATATAACCATAAAACCTAGGCGTGACAATGTTTTGTGATATTTCGGGACTTTTTTCAGTTAAGGGATGTCCTAGTAGGGAGAGCTCCCCAAGATTTCTTTATTCACTTTTTTATCGAACCTTTATTGATTCTTTAATAGTAACGTGTTTCATGTTTGTTGTTGTTATTTATTAAACCAGAGTTGCCAAGTAAAGCCAATTGTTATGTTTTCATAGGAACGCTTCAAATCGTTCTTTTATTTAAATTTTAGTGTTTGTTTCATGAGATCATTACGAATTATGGTGCAATTCTGTGCAAATCTATAAGTTCTTACAGGAAATATATGTAAGGTAACCATGGAAATCGTCCATTACAACCCATATAACATACCTTACAGATTTATCCTGCAAGGACTTTGAGATTTGCACTCTTCTGTAAAAAATTGAAAGCGAAAGAATCACTCCTTTGATGATTCGTAGCTTTGAAGATAGAGAAAGGTCCTATGATCAAGTACAACACGTTTTTAATGGTTATTTTCATTAGCTAATTTCAAAATCAACTATCAAAAGAATTATTCGTAGATTCCTAGAAAAGAGGTCAGTGAAATATCGGACAAGAATTGGTAGACCAAAATCTTAAACGTTTCCAGGAAAAACTTCTGCCTATTGAAGATCCTGAAAGTTTCTTATCAAATGTTCAGTGCACCTGAAATGTGATGCTGACATAAATTTTCTTTCGAATCTTGTTTTCTCTGATGTAGCAACATTCTACCTAAATGGTAGATATAAATACAAATTTATTTTGAAAAGACTATACTCAAAGACCCCAGAAAACAAATGTATGGGCCGGAAATAGATACCTGGAACTTCTAGAGATCCAAATTTTTCCAACCATCTGTGTAGTGTGTCCTGGCGTTATTGATAATAATAAATGGTTACAATAAGATGCTCCCCCACACTTTAGTTTTGAAGTCGGAGACTTTTTAAGTGAGATCACCTGACTAAACACCTCTTGATTTTTTCTTTTGGCAATTTTTTAAAAATTTGCTGTATGCAACAAATCCAGAAACAATAAATCCATTGGAAAATCGCATACGCGAGGATTTTTCTACCATTACTACAACACGTATGCCTCTAAATATCCAAAATGCCATGTATGAACATTTGGGTTTTACTGAAGAAGAACGACAATTTGAATACCTCTTATGATAAAAAAACAATAACATAAAACTGTTGATCCGATTTTCTACTAAATCCTTTATACCTTTGGAAATAATTAAGATATTTACTTCTGGTTTTCAGAAATGTGTTTCCCTTTTTTATTTTAGTTAAAATGATTATTCGACAGGGGTTGCAGTTTAAAAAAGTAGGGGATTACCAATATCAAACGCTTTTTAATATCTAAAAAAATGGAGTAGATGAAATTGACTGATCTAAATTTGCGAAAATAGCTTTTGTTAAATATTCCGAAGCTTCATTTGGATTAGATTTATCGATAAATGCAAATTATTTACTTGATAGTCATTTATATTTATTAAGAAATGATTAATTTGTTTTTAAAAGAGTTTTATAAAATGTGAGTACAAGATAAATTGGTGGATAAATTTGTAATATATTATCATTTTTAAATATTACTTTTTTTAAAGAATTTGGAAAATATCCTAAATCAATACATTTATTGAAGATTTGTGTTAATGGTTTAGATATGTAAATATAAGTTTCTTTTAAATTTTTTTCCGTAATTTTATCAAATCCAGGAGATTTATAATTTTTAAGATCAAAAATTAAATCTTTAATTTCACTTTATGCAATGTGTTCTAAAAGCATACTTACTCAATTATTTGGAATATTTGCTAAAGGATTGATTTTTGATTTGGATATACGTTATTACCTATACAGGGTGTACAAAAAGTTCGGCAACGCCCGTTTATTTTTGTAATGAAGCATTTTTAGAAAAAAGTTTCATTTTAGTAAAGTAAATAGTTTAGAAATTGCATGAGTTTAAAGTTTTACTATGTAAGTTCGGCAACACCGCGCCGATTTTTTAAATAACCACAAACCGTACAACTTTTATTTGAAACATTTTTCTCAAGAATGCTTACTTTCAAAGTAATGCGGCACGGCTCGGCGTTGGCGAACTTACTTATTAAAATTTTAAACTCTTGTAAGTCCTAAACCATTTACTTAAGTAAAATAAAAAAAATTCTCCATAAATTACTTGCTATTTAAAAAAGTTAAGTGAGTATCGCCTGACCTTCAACTTGCTGTTCAAGGTCATGGCATTATTTCTTAAAAGTGCGTCACTAAGAATCGTACTTTTATTTGAAAGATTTTTCTCCAAAATAATTAATTTCAAAAATAAAACAGCGTTGCCGAACTTTATGTATTGAAAATTTAAACCCGTGTAACTTTCACAATATTTACTTTAGAAAAATAAAAAAATATGTTTTGTAAACGTCTGAAAGCAAGCTATAACAATATGCAATAAAAGTGGGTTGCCCCTATTTAAAACAAGATTAGTAATTATCGCTTGACCTTCATCTTGCTGTTCAAGGTCATGGGCAATATTTTCGGATAGTGTGTCACTAAGAATCTTAAAACTTTTAGTTAAAACATTTTTTTTAAATGCTTCATTTCAAAAATAAACCCATGTATTTACAAAATCCTTATTAAATTCATTTGTTATAGGTTACTTATTTACAATTAATTTGAAAATTAATTTTATTTATTTTATTAATTTTATTTTCATTTCTCGTTATATTATTCATTACTTGCCAAACTTATTATGAATCATGAAGGTACATTGTTATTTATTATTTTCATAATACCTTTTATTTTCTTTTTAAATTAAAAATCTTATTTTATTTCTAATTTTTTAAATTAATTTTCAATGGAAGCATTAAATTTATGTTCTCTTCTCCCTCGTCTTTGTTTTTTAATTGTAATTACTTCTTTAAGATTTTACAATTTTCATTTTTTAGTTTTCTTTTTCAATTCCTCAAAATTGAATAGGCTGTATAGAATTTGTTTTCTTCTGTTTTTTTTTAATTTGGCAAACCCATTCAATTGTCCAGCAGTTTTGTTAGTTTTATTATATTATGTTTCATTATTTTAATTTTATTTTAATTCATCTGATTTTTATTGTTATTGAATAGTGATCACTAATAGAACTGTGTGCTATAATTGGTGTCATGATTCTATTATTTATTAAACTTTTCAAAAATATGTGATCTATAGCAGATTTACTTAATTTGGCTTCCAATTAATAATAGGGTCTAGGTCCTGACAATCAAAATCCCAACATATCAAAATCCCGACCATTCAAAATACCGACATAAAAAAATATTTTAAATAAGTTGGAGTTTTTCACATGGACAGTCTCTCCTGAAAATCAGAAAAGGTTGAGTGACTACAGTCTAGATTAATGAACAATATCATCTTCGAAAATTTGTCGAACATAGACACGCATCTGTGTCTACTTCTACTGATGCTAGTGATAGTACAATTGTTCAACAATTAAAACCACACGTCCATGAAACTTGTGATCTGCCATGGCAAGTTATTCAAAAACACACAGTTAGTCATAATCAAAATATATATTTGCCATCAAAAAATGCTCTTCGCCAAAGAATCATGAGAATTAGACATGTGACAAAAACCATCAGAGCCGCAGTGATTATCAGAAATTAATACTCCACAGTATTTACAAGAAATTTTAAACAAAGATGATTTCCTAGTCGAATTTTGAAGATGAACAAATTCTTCTATTTAATACTAAAGGAAATCTTCATCGATAATCACATGCACAGCACTTAAAACTACTCCTGCATTTTTATAAGTTGTACACTATACACACCCCAGTTGGAAACTCAGCAGAATTTTACCATTGGTATAAGTGTTAAGGACCAAGTGGTAAATACGGGTATTGTTCACAATTTATAGTTTCAATGGTCTATGTAGGAAATATATTAATATTGTGCTATATTTCCTATGTTGACCGGGCAATGTTAACAATGCCCGCAATCAATTGAGCAGAGACTTGTTTTCACTACCTTTGCGTATTTTTAACCTAAAATTAGTGTATTCATGTTGTTGTGTAGGAATTGAGATAAATTTATGTGAAAATTTAGAAAGCGGATTCGTTTAGTGAAGTATCTAGCCATTTTTTTTTAATCCAACCGTCTCTGACTTCTGAAATTTACTTCTTTTTCCGGACTAAATTTAATTTGCAATTTTGGATTGACCATATCTTCGGAACGGATAGTGATAAGTCAATGAAATTTTGCATGGGTATATCCAGGTTAAGATTTCAATTTGTTTACTTAAAATTGGGGGTTTCCGTTAATAATATAAATATAAAAATCACATAGATTTTAAGTAGCTCAAAATGTCCGCAATTAAAAACATCAATTTGACCTGTTCAGCCATTTTTCTGAAAATCGTACTGTTCTTGAATCACCCTGTATACACTTATAAAGCCTTATAATGTACTTACAGTAGGTGATGTTATTAAACTTATGTTTCCTCGTAATGAAGATATTGTAATAATTTAATGTTCTGTATATACAGATGTGATTTATAATAGAATAAATGATGCTCATAATATAAGAATTGGACACGGAGGTCGAAATCGATTAGAAAAAGAGTTACAAGTAAGTTTAAAAATATTACAAGATAAAGGATATTGTTTTAACTGAATCTGTGTGAAGGATGTCAAAGGAAAAGTAGTTCCGCTAAAAAACGTTTAGTTGCAAAGCCTATGATTTTCAAAAAAATTAATGCTAAGTGCCATGTTGATTTAATCAAGCACAACAAAATGGTGACAAAGTCATTCTTGTATATCAAATATATACAGGGTGATTTATAATGTGTTGAAAAAAAAATCGTACACATATTCTAAATAATATTTGGAACAATAAAGTGTTAAGATTTTTTTTCTGTATATCTTCCTAACAAAGTTATTTAAGTTCAAGTATAAGAAAAATGGAACAGCTTTCATATTTAAAAGAGAATTTATTATGGTATTTCCATGGAAACAAACATCATCCAATGGTCAAAATCGGGGTTTTTAAAGTCGCTTACCGAGAAATATTTATACAATGGGAGATTTTATGCAAGGAAGTTTAAAACGATTTTGACCATTGTATGAGAATCGGCCTTAAAAGTAGTAGTTTTCCATCAGAGGTGGTGTCAAAAATAAATACGGAAGAAGATTTAGAAAAAGTTGGGGAAATCATTAATCAAGAAGACAAAAATTTAGAATATCCACTTGTAGATTATATTCAAGTTATTCATAAAGAAAGCGAATTTACTTCTGAAGAAAGTGAATCTATTTCTGGAGAAACCGAACTCAATCTCGAAGAAAGCGAATTGAGGGATAATCCGGTAAGCTTAATTCTTTGTAGTTAACGTTTTTAACTAACTAATCGTTCATTAAATCTTTACATTTTTAACAGAGATAATAATGAAGAACAAAGCATATCTTCATTAATGGCTACATCCAGATATGACCAATAATTTCAAAACGATCTTGATGATTCTGTTAGTAAAACTGATAATAAAGAAAATGTATTGGAGAGGCTAAAATTAATATTGGAAAAACGAAACGATGCTTCTAAAAATATTACAAATCAGGTAAAACGAATGAAGTCTGCTTTATTAATGAGACATCCAGTTGGAAAAGTTGGTGAATGTGTTAAAATTGCTATCCCGGACGTGGATAGAGCAAGAAGCGATTTACGTAATATCTTGGGAGTCATTTTATCTGGTATGTTTTTATACTGATATTATTTTATTCAAAATATTATTTTTCCAGTGTATGATAATAATTTTTATGAAATTGGAACAAAATATGGAAAACTAAGAACTATATTCCAGAAATCAATTTACAGTCTGTAAAGGACCATTCGATAAAATTGATAAAGTTTCAGAATATGTAGTAATTTCTAATTTCATTGGTTCATTGGGGCCAGGGATATGAAATGTTTTTGCACCCAAAAATGTAAAACCAAAGAATGCAAGTGGCGCAACAGAGGAAAATTATCTAATGCCACCATAGCTCCCTTTGCTTTAACAAATAAAATATTTTATTCATGAAGAAACTTTAGTAATACGTATTGAATGATTATTTATTTTTGATTAAATACTATTAAACATTAAATGTCCGGGTAATCTTGTTAATTAGATGAAATTACTAACAGTGCTTGCTCTTACTGGGCAGTATTCACATTGCCTGGACAATGCTCACAATGACTTATATGTATATAATTTATAATCTATAATTTTTTTATTTGTGAAAATAAAAATCTGAACAAATTCTATGTTTCAAGATTTTAGGCACCAACATCACTTCCGATTTTACCGGAAATAACATCAACTTTGTTTTTATTTGACCCTACATATGGGGAATAATATGTGAAGAAAATATATTTGACATTGTACTTGAACTTCTGTCATAGCAAATTTCATAAATCCATTTTAACATTTTTATAAGGCTTTTAATAAATCTTATAAAACCATCCAGCACAATTAGAATTACATCCAATAGATTTTTCCCAATTTTTTTCATTACACCTTAGCAGTTAATTATTGCAATAGTTAATTTATTATTAATGTTCAGTTAAATATTTTTTTTTGATATGCTAAATTCATGGGAATTATTAAATAAAAATCGTACCTCATCATCGAAATTTTCGGTGTCGGTCATTTTTGTATTTTCTGTTTTACGTTGATCGAAGATAAGTCACACAGGTGTGATTATGGCAATCCTGTTTATTCATTATTTCTGAGCGCCAGCATTCTTCCAAAAAGTGTCCCTGATGATTCTACCGCACGCTCTAACCATCCAATTAATTCAACCCTGTAACAATATTTTTGTGTAATACATTATTAATAAAGTAGATTTAAGCAAAGTGGAGTTGTTTCGGAAAATAATTTGATTATGCGCGCCATTGCTTCCATTTATAAAAAGGGAAGCGATGAATCGATGAAAACTTATTCACAGTGATGTTGTTTTTGTAAAAAGTAAAGTAAAATATTTTAATTTTGCTAGAAAACATTTCAAGTCACGTATTTTTGGCTAATTTATTCCATATCTCGAAAATTGTACAATCACTTTCCAATTAAGCATTAAGTGGCTGAAATTTGCAAATGGACAATTTTAAATTCAAATAAGTCTCGGAAAATGGGTTAATAAGCTACTTTAAAACTCAATTTCCATTTTTTCATTTATTTTGTGATAATATATGTTTTTTTTGTTCACTTTACCATTTAGTGTTTATACAAACATACATATTCTACTATAATTTGCAAAAATTAAAAAAAAAAAATTATGATTTATCCTATACTCTAAAAATTATTTAGAGCGTGCAAAAAACGTAAAGTTAACCCAATTTGGAAAAAAAACGTAGCCTTTTCTTTCGCTTTTAAAGCACCTTCTACTCCTCCACACTTCTTACTTTTCCGACATTATTTCACTAGTTTTCCATTTTCTACATCATTTATTGTTGGAGGTTATATTTATTAACCCCATCAAGTTTTACGCACGTTATCCTCATATTATCATTTTTTATTACATTTGTTTTTATATTTGCTATTTGTTAGAGCAATAAATTTAAATCGAGCGATTAATTTAATCATTCCAATAATTAATTTTAATGGCATATTTTTCGTGTTCTAAAAACACATTAATAAAAAATGGTTTTAAAAATGTGTCAGGCACAGGCCTCAGAAAATCGTACGTCAGTCAAGAAATCAATTTTGTTCAGGGGCGGTCTAATATCAGCTGACAGAATACATAAAGTTTGGATAGAAATTGCAAACTCCATTAATAACAACAATAATTATATATAACGATATCACTAAGCCTTGCCAAAATATTCGACACTACATGCTATAACAGGCTAATGGCTAATGGATAGGAGTTATATTAGAATGAATCGAAGGCAATTTGTTAAATTTGCTATCCAATAAGGAAAATTTAATCTATGGGAACGAGTAAAATTTATGTATTTTCACGACTTATCAATGATTAATGTTGACTCAGGAGGTGTTCTATTAAGATTAAGATGACAGTTTATTAATTAATTAAATGGAAGACTGGGCCATATTTACAGTTGAATTAATTGTAATAAAAATCCTCGTAATTTTCAAAAACCAGCCAAGATTTAATTAAACTACACATTAAAAACAGCAAAATTTGGAAGTTGCAAGTTTCAAACTATCTCTAAATAGAAAGATTTATATTAAAAAGATTTTTCTCAATTGTATTTTTTGCACTTACTAATATTTATTTTATACATTTTTTAAATTTCGATAAAAATGACCTCGAAATTATTGCTAAATTTTCAAAATCTCAAATTCAAAATTAAAAAAATAAACAATATATTTTTGATATTTTTACTCTGTTAGCTTTATTTTTTAAGTGAATTACACAAAATAATGTTTAATGTAAAACTTCAAAAATTGAAAAATTGAAAAATCTTTTTTGAGGAACATGATTAAATAATAATAATCCTGGATTAGTGGAACATTAAAGACTACAACAATCCAAGATTATTATTTTTGTTTAATGATTAAGCGAATTTGAATCCAGAAAAGTAAGTTTTAAGGTTTAACATAAATTTAAAAAAAAAGTGACAGTTACTCGTAAACGCAAGTAATATTTATTAGAGTTTTCTGAAAAAAAATTATTTTAATTAAAAACTCAAAAACTGTTAAAGGTTTTGAAATTTTCAAGTACTTTTTAGTTTCTATTTTCGACAAATGTCTTGTCTTTAGGAAAATTGTATAAAACAGACATCAATCAGAAACTCCTTTTGAAGTTTAAACTTTTTTTAAATTTTATTAAAGTAGTACTGTTTTGTTCAAGAATTAACGCAAAAATGGTAAAAAAACCTACATAAAATTCCATGATCTTAAATTTTACCACGAATATTTGCAAATTTATTCTTTTAAACACCTTGGTCATGGATTTTGAGTATTTTTCATATAATTCACTTCCACATAAAATCGTTTTTATAAGAAATGTCTATTAAGTTTGTAAGATGTAACGGACTTTTTCTTTTTTTCTACAGATATTTCCTTTAAGGCCATACATGTTTGGACAGAATCGATTGATTTTTGCTTAGGGCACTTTTAAAATGTAAGACATTTGCAGCATAAAAATGAGGCTTTATGAGATAAAGGATACTTATATTTTACATAACCCAGTAATATAACTCAAAATTGAATATCGAATTTTCTTGAAAAATTGTGTATGCAGCTAGAATAATACTCCCACTTGAAAATAAATAAATTGTATTAAAATTTTCTAGTTCTGTATTTTAAAACCATCATCATAATTGATGATTTGCTTTAACTTAACGAAAAATGATCATGTCCACATCAGACGGTTTCTTCCTTAAAATTTTCCATTGTTTTTTTGCATTTTTTTGGATCTGATAAATTTTGATTTAAAGGTAAAGGTAGACTTTACTTCGAGTAACTTCTTTTCGATCGATCATCATTATACTTAAAAATTCAAAAGAAATCTAAATAACTTGAATTTCAAAAACTTTTGAATTTTTCCAAAATAATCTAACCAAATGACAATGTACGCATTACCGATTTTTCAATTTGTTTGCATTTTTTTTTGTAATCCATCCAATTAATTTTGATAGTCCTCTGACAATCTTTATGGCTGTTTTTTTAATATTGTGAAAATGAAGTTAACTTGTTTACTTATGATATGAAATGTTCATTTTATAAAAATGATATAAAATATTTATTTTAAAAACTTCTTGCACTCTGACATGTTTATGAATGATTATAGTTTAGGAGGACTACTTTTTTTACGGGATATAAATATTTTAAAATTTTTTTATAAAAAATATGACCTGCCAGCCTAATTTTAAGCCCAAAATTTCAAAATGGTTTAGAATGTTTCCAGGAGAATCTAAAAAAATGACCGGTTTGCTTTTCCATTTTTTGAAAAATACAACTAATTGACCTTTCCCCGATTTTTAAATTTTTATTTCATTAAATAGTCGAAGTTTAATTAAATCTTAATATGTAATTACTTTTTTAAATCGTTTATATAAACGCTGAGAAATTAAAATTTCGTGACGTCATAGTTGTGAATAAGCGACCTGGCAACGTTGGTGCATTCCCCTGTCGTCTCACCTACCGTGAAGACCGATCAACTCATTTGGCAGCTAACAGTGATGATAATATTTATGTCATACTATTTACAAATAAAGGTTAAAATAATTACAAAAAGCAAATACTTCTATGTTTTCTGTTGTTATAACAATAGAAAACTTTGGCAAGAACTGATTCAATCCTAGAGACTAGACACCAAATACTTGAAATAAATAAAGTGGCATCCTAAATTTTAAAAGAACGTTTATATTCAACGTTGCCATGCAAAATCACAGGTATGACGTCACGAATAAAAAATTAAAATAAAAAAAATTCCCCTGCACTAATAAGTGATTGGGTACATTAAAATCATCTCTCTTAGATCTATGTATAAAACAAAAATCATTACAATATATTCTTCTTAGGAAAGGTCAATTGATTTCGAAGTCCTAAGACAATTTTTTAGGGTTTAGTTTTTTAAATACCAAGAAAATGAAGATAAACGTGTATACTTATGATATGAAATGTTTAATAACTTTTGTATGCAATATTGTATTGTTTTCAATATTATTCAATTTTCACGAAAAATATTTGTTTAATAAATTTCTTCGACTATGAATTGTATATGAATAGGTTTAAAGATTAGGAGGATATTGCTTTTTACCGGAAAAATATTTATATTATGCCTAAGCAAATACTTTAGAAATCTTGCATGAAAATCTAACCGGGGGCTTTTTATAAAAAATATATACAGGGTGTCCCACTTTGTTTCTGAACATTCTGATCCAAAATTTTCCTATGAACTATTGTGTTTTTTCGACTACCTAAAACGTTACAGTAATTTTAAAATTGATAAATTTTCATGATTTTTGTGGAACTCTCTGTATAATATACTATCTTATATTTTTTTTATTTAAATCAATTTTCTTAACCAAATTGGATTATTTGAAAGTTATAAGCATACTTGATTTAAATAAAAAAAATAAAATTAAATGAAATTTATTCAGTGTTCCACAAAAATCATAAAATTTTTGAAATTTTAAAATTGCTTTAACTTTTTAGAGTCGAAAAAACATAATAGTGCTTAGGAGATTTTTTGATCAGAATGGCTTTTACTATCTAAAAAAAAATTGCTGGAAAAAAAGTGGGACACCCGGTATACTTATATCTCATGTCACTGTTTGAAATAAAAATTTTGGTTCAAAATCATCTGTACTTTATACAATAAATATTCAAATATCGAAAAATTTATTTTAATTTCTTAAGTTTAAATAAAATATTTAGTATCAGTACGAAACGTGACAAAACTTTGAAACCAATATTTTTTGTTGGAAAGAAATCATGGAATTTTACTTATTTCATTAAAAAGTTAATATTACAAAACTTCTTGGTCTGTGCGCTAAGTTTTAACGGATGTTTCTTTAACCGAAAAATAGCCCAAAATATTTATTAAAATTTATTATTATTATAATTTATTATAATAGAAAAATCGCGCTTTCCCTCTCCAGCTTTATTCGAGGTGATGGATTCTCGAGGCTCAACATTGGTACCTTTGTTATTTTAAGAGATAAGATGTCGGTAAATTTCATGTTAAGAGGCGTTTAAATTAATAATAATTTTAAAAGAAACTTGACTTTTCATTTTAAGTTTTTAGGATCTCGTAAAATAAACTCAAATTTAATTGCCATTTTCGTTTTTATTCGAAAACAGTTAGCCCGACAAATAGCTCCGACAAAATTGCTCGTGACAAAATAACCTAACCCAACCTAATAAACTGGAAAATTCATCCACTTATAATTTGTCGAAATGACAAATCACCAATTCTATTTATAAGAAATTGTAGCCTAACCTAACCTAACATAAACAACTGGAAAATTCATCGAATTGCAATTATAAGATTAAAAATAAGAATTCATTTAATCGCAGAAAAGCTCCATTTTCAAAGTACAGGGTGTTAGGGTTGACTATTATTTCTTTTCAATTTTTTAACATATAACATCTACATTTTTTATTGTAATTTGCTTAAATTATCACAAAAGCTTACTTTTATCAATCGCCATTAGATAAAATTCTCAATATTCAAGATTAATTGCAATATGTAGTTTTTTCGGGTGTATTCACCCTATTTACCCTCCTGTTTTTTTGTAGGACCCAGTATCATTAATAAATTCATATGTTTACTTCTTTCAACATTTCTAAAAAAAGTTTTGGTATATTCTAGCGTTTAGAAGATGCATCACAAAATACCCACCGTAGTTATTCAAATATGCACAAAGAAGACTTAAAGCATATATGATTTATTTATTTAAAAAAATTATATTTCTTTTAGTTTGTTAAGCCGTATTTTTTTTGTTATTTTAAAAAATAAAGAAAAAGGATCATTATAAATCTCCTATGGTAAAATTTAAAATTTTCTACAGATATATGCATATACCATAATTTTGAAATAATTTTTGATTTATAGAATTTATTTTTAATATACAGATACAAATTTTAATCTATACAAGTAATTGAAGGGCTCGGTGCAAAAACCAGGTTACTCCATAATTTTAAATCAATAAGAACTTCATAATAATGTTAATTGCTTGACTTATGATTCAAAATATTTTTTTTGATCAAAAATAGGTATCAAACAATAGAGTAATACAGAAAATTTAACTAAAATAATTTTGAATTTCGTATTAAAAAAGAAATAAAAAACTTGGAGATAGCTGTTTTTTGCAACAAATTTTAAAAAATATGCAATTAATACGATATTTTGAGAAATATCTATATGAATCATAAAAGGAAGAAAAACAACTTTATTTTAAATACACAGGGTGGCCCAACTAAGAGTTCGCACCCAGGTTATTTTGAAAACAACTAATTTAAAAAAAAAACCCTGAAACCGGTCAATTTTTATTTGGTGGGGGACCAATTTTTATGATAACGCAAGGGACAACCCCTCACCCAGTTATGCAGGGAAACTACCCCTTCAGAAATCTTGAATGGCAATAGTGGTCGAGTGATCATTATTGCAAAGGTCCAACTATTCTCTATACAGCTGTCATATTTTTTTTTCATTTGATGAAATATTTGAAAAGTTATAGCATTAGACATGTAAAACACGTTTTAAACAGGTAACATGGGTTAAAAAGGCTATTAAGACGATAGTCGGCGAAATTTTGTGAGCGTAAAATGTGACTCTACGGAATACCATTTTTTAGACAAACCAGTAAATGAAATTCTGTTTTTTGTAGTAGTAGTTCATTAATACTTGGCATAACATGTCTATTATTTTGTTTTTGTATTTTTTATTGAATTTTTAGATTTATAGACAATCAAATCTGACCTAAAAATGAGCAAGTTTTGCTTGCTGTTTTAAACCTTATACTCGATATAATCGGAAAAACAGAATAACACTTTTGTGAAGTTGTGTATTTAGATAAGAGAAAATTTTACAAATCTCAATTTGAAGGTCCCTTGTTAAAGAAAAATGGTATTTTCTAGGACCAGGTTTTTTTAAAAGTGCCAATTTTACTGCTGCCGTATGAGTATTTGGTGTGACTTACATAAACAAAACTAGATGAAATTGGTAGCCACAAGACTCTTCTGTGTACCAAAAAAAGAAATTTTAAAAAAGCTTCAATAGAAAAAAAATTATGAGCAAAACCCCAAACATCAAGCGAATTTCAAAATCAAGCGCTCGCATTTGCCGACTATCGCCTTAACGCTTGATATCACATATTCCACCAAATTAAAAAAAATATATGACAGCTGTATAGAGAATAGTAGGAGCTTTACAATGATGTATCAGTCGGCCCTATTGCCATTTATGATTTCTGAAGGGGTAGTTTCCGTGCATAAAAAATAAATTGACCTGTTTCGGGGTTTTTTTCAAAAATTATTTGTTTTCAAAATAACCTGGGTGGGAACTCTTAGTTGGGACACCCTGTATGTAGGGGTATGTATATTCCAAAAAAGATTAATCACACCATGGTAACAAAATGATGATAATGTCAATGTATAAACTAATGAAAATACTTTTAGATTTAACGTATTATTTTTAGTATTATTTGAGACTCTTACCCTTAGTATATGTACACGTGGTACATACTTTTCTATCAAAAGTTGTAACATTTCTAACTTTTTTGGATTTATGCTAAGTGGAAAAGTGCTGTAGAGTTTTGCATTGGGTAAACATTATGTAGCCTCCAGTTTTGTAATACTAAATAGTGTATATGCTGAATACTAAAAAATCTGATGTTTTTCTGCATTTTATGATTCGTATTTAAATAGACGACACTGATTGGTTTTGTGGTATTAGATTCTTAAGGTGCATTTCCTTTGAAGCGGCGGACGCTAGCGGCTGTCACCTTCTCTAAATAAGTCAGTATGCAGTTGCTTGCGGTTGGTTCCATAGATACATATTAGAAGTGCTGATGTACAAAAGAAAACTCGAGTTGACTATATTAATTAATTTGTTAAGACGAAAAGAAATTTCGAGATTTTGCCAAATCAAATAAATAATCACGAAAATTTCGATATATTATCCTCCAATTTTTCGTTTTTTGTCACTGAAAATAATACAATTGTGTTGTTTATTTGCGACTTAGCGACGTTCAACTTCTTCAGCGGCAGCAGCAGCGGCTACACTGCTCATGAAGCAGTAGAGCCACAGCGACCGCAACGGCTACTCTAGACGCCTGGCGGCTGCCGCGCCAAAGGAAATGACTCCATTGAATTTCATCGTATGTTGTGTTTTGGAGCGGCAGCCGCTAGCGTCCGCCGCTTCAAAGGAAAAGCGTCTTTATTTGGAAATATGGCATTCAACGTGGTATTCCATATTTTGAAATATGTATAACAAAATTTCGAAAAAATCTGTTGACATATTTGTTGGAAGCAAGACTACGTCATTTCCTGGAGTTAACTGATTTTTGTAAGCAAATATTTGTTCAGTAAACTTTTCAGACTGTTTTAACACCGTTAATATTTGTTCAATTTGATTTATGTTTGTACCGAAATATGAGCATTACTGTATTATACATAACAGAACAAATTTTCTTAAAAAATAAATAGAGTTGACCGGTTTTTGCACCGAGCCCTTCAATTTGTGATCTATAGATATTATAAATAATCTACAAAAATAATATTTTTAATCTGTAAAAATATTTTTCGGTCTACAATAGTATATTGTTTTATTAGGAGTAAAAGAAGTACTTTTTGTGGCAAGCATGTAGGTTTGCGGGACGAGCTTGGCGAGTCCGGCGGATACATGCGAGCCACAAAAAGTTCTTTTACTTCGAATAAAACATACTATTTTTTCTTCAAACGTCGAAATTTTTAAAATAGTAATATAATCAATAATTTTAAAATTTGATATTTAATTTACATACAACACACAATTCAATGTTAGTGTATATTGGGTTGCCTAAAATTCATTTCTACTTTTTAAAATTATTATTGAATATAATTAACACTCATTGGTACGTTCCATATTAATAATATATGGATAGTGATATTATTGAATGACATTGACTATTTTTGCCTGAGGATGGCCCAATAAAGTGGTTCGAAACATGTTGCAAAAGTAAACCTCTTTTATTTTTTATATGGAGTATCTGATATTTCCTAACAAATAATTAAAACTGTTTAATTTCAACACGACATGTATATTGGGTTGCGGAATAAGCGTAGTAGAAATTTAATTTCTACTCCTAGGCAGTACAAAGTGACCATAGAGTCAACGAACATAAAAAGTGACATTTTAAAGCCTGTCAAACGTCACAGAAGACTGTACTTTAATGACGTTTGAAGAAAAACATAATTTTTGATTTATAGTAATATTTTTTTTATCTTATATGGGAATAATTTTTGATCTATTAAATTGAATATTGATCTACAGAAATAAATTTAAATTTCATGCAGAAAAAGATAAGAAGGTAAAAGTGTAAACCTATTCCCACGTCAAAATTACAAATTCATCAAAAAAATGACGAATTGGTGAAAAACCTGAAAAAATGCACTTTTGAATCGATATTTTCTGTAGATCGTTTTATTTAAATCAAAAACTGATCTTTTATAGATCAAATATTAATTTTCTACAGAGCATAATATGTTAATTATTTTATAGATCATTTTATACAGGTTGTCTGGGCTACATGGATATCTTTGTTATTATTAAAATGTTAATAATAGAAAAAAAAACAAAAGAAAATCGATTTTCAAAATATGGCTATAACTTCTTTGTTTTTAGTGGTACCAAAAAAGTGTTTTGACTTTACAGATACACTATTTTGTGTAGAATGCGGTAAGCTAAATGAATATTTTTTCGCCAATGGATTGACTGAAAATTAATTTTCTTATTATGGCGGCTATATTGGATTTACACATATTTGGAATCATTATATTTTTCTGAGTAATTTGGTGTATCATATCGTCGTCTTCCTACAAAAAGTAACTAACCGACATTTTGCAACTATTGAAATTATTAAACCCGAAGATAGGTTTGCAACTTTTTGTGGACGACATGTAATATTTTCAGTAAAATAAAAATTATTTTATGTTAAAAACAAAAAATGACCTTGATTGGACAAAATATAATAATTGTTATTTTTATAAATATGACATATGGTATACCAAATTACTTAGAAAATAACGCTTATTCCTGCAGATTCTGAACATGTATAAATCCAAAATTGCAACCATAAGAAAAATAGTTTGGTTCATTTTGCGGTCAATCCATTGGCGATAAATAAATTAGTTTACCTTACTAAATAGCACCCTACAAGGTGCCTGAATAATGACAAAAACTTTTTTGATCCGACCCAAAAATAAAAAAAAGTTATAACCATATTTTGAAAATCACATTTTATTTTTTTTTCAAGATTGCGTAGAAACGATACGAAGTCATAAACTGATTTTTTATAGATCGTATAAATACGATCCTAAAAAAGAGTAATTCTTAACACCCTGTATATGGAAAATGGAGCATTTTTGAAAAAAAAATGTAGTTAGTCCGAAATTTTATTCCCAAAGGTGTATTATTATCATTACAACTAGTCAAGTACATATCTTTAGTAAAAAATTTGGTTCAAACATAGTTATAGGTTCAAAAAAAAACAAGATTCGATTATTTTAGAAAAGTCCCCGAAAAGTGTTAGTTTTTGATTTTTTTTTTAATAAAATCGACTAGGCAAATCAAATATTTTGTCTGCTTTACCCAATTTTTGCTTAGGTTTTAATTTTTTAGAAGTTTTTACTCAAAATTTCTTAGCTATTTTCAAACTAAAATACCAAAGTTTTAATGTATGTAAGTACTTGGGTAAGAATTTTAAAAATAATCATAATATTAAAAATTATTTTAAGAATTTTGATTAAATACAAATTATACAAATAAATATACATAAAATTATCACATGGTGCAAGATAGTGATTTTGTAGGAATCACCACAAAAATGCAATTATGTCGTATTAAGCGATAAATTTAATAACCTCAATTAGATTTTGAATTACTTAAGAGCAATTTCCTAAACGGAAAATATAGTGGTTTAGTTCTGCAGTCATAAAAGCTAGTACGAACAATATTTTTGTATAATTTTTTTTGTAGATGATTTAGATGTCATTTCTTTAATTCTTGCCAGAAGGAAAAAAAATTGGAGAATGTACAAACAAAAATATAATGATCTAAAATTACCTTTACTTTGGACCCCTCTAATTAATTTTGTGCTAGGTTGCAGAAGGTAACTCACTGGCAGAATCTAGCCTAATCAATTTAGATTATAAATCTGAAAAAAATTGAAAATCTAACGAGGGAAACTTGAGTTATGACTGCAGAACTAATGCTCGATTTCATGAATTTTTCACAATTTTTCCTCCCAAACTCGCGCGCCCTCTAGGGATTCGCATTAATTATCAGTTATTTGGTCATAATTTGCAAAGAAGCTCCAGAAAAGTGGGATGGATTGTCTATTCCTTGTTATTATCTCCAACGGAAAATTTATCGCGGGTGTCTAGGAAGATGCTCTTAAATGGGAAAACATAATATTAAGGATTGATAACTAATTGTGTTTTTAATATATAATATTTTGCAATGTTAGGATATTTAAAAAAAATATTCTAACTGACTACACAATTTTTATTACAAAATATTCCCTTCTGCGCGCCTAAATTTAATATTTGCCCCTGTAGGCTTTTTTATATTGCGATATTCCGGATATTATATTACCAGGTCTATATTACATAAATGTTAGATAGATATTTGTTATATTTGATATAGTCTTCACTTTGTTATTTTCATGAAGCTGAATACTAAATATTTTCCATCATATATTACACAATTCGCTTTAAATGAAAAGCGTGTTATTTATCATTTATACGATAATTATTATGAAACATAAAATTCAAAGCATTATTTTTACAAAAATAATTTTCTTTTATAAAATGTAATTATCTCTATGTTTGTAATGTAGAGAAGTAGCATTATTTATAAATGAAATAATAAAATCAATTATTTAGATTATTTTTGTTGATATGGAGGTTTAATTGTGCGACTAAAATAAGATTAAAAAGGTAAATTATAATAAAAAAGTAATAATAATAATTTACCTTTAATAATAAAACATTTAATTAAATAAATATTTTGATATTGCAACAGAATATTTCAAGTTTTCGACACAAAATTTCTTTATTCACGTGTTTTCTTAATTATGAAAGTCTTTCGAGTGATAATTGGGTACGTTATGGTGAGCTTGGTAGGTACGATAATAGTGTGTTATAGAATATAGAACGACGACGCCGGCGTCGAGACGCGTCCTTTCTTATCGACGGCACTGCCAGGACTGCTTGCAGCCCCAGGACTTCAAACGCAGGCGCCCTATATACCGCAATGTATGTTTATTATTTTATACCTCCCTTCTGCATTTAAAATGGGTGCATTTTATATTACAGTCCAATTTAAAAGTAGTAAATATAGTCTACCTAGCTGGAAAATAGGTAAACAAACAAAAACAACGCAATAAAGTGGAAGCTTCTAATACATTTTAGAAGCACGAAACTCTTTTTTTATTAAACAATTTAACCCCTAGAAACTATTGCTTGTTTAATTAAAACGAGTAAAACACATTTCATTATTGTTCCTGTAATGTTTTTGTGATAAAGCGATTTAATCGCATTAAAAACAAAACGAAAAGCTTTTCAGTTGTCTTACTTTCTTGTTTTATACTTTTAATTTCACCAGATTATCTTTTTCGAGTATCATTTAGCTGCAATAAAAATTCTTTCACTCGTTCATTAGATAAATCTAAAGCAGATAAAGGGTTTTGTTTTTCTTTTGGTGCTTTTCCACTAGTTTTAATCCAATAACATTATTTTTAATGTAATGAGAAGTTGTAACTAGTTAAATAATTTATTGAACAAATAAAGATAGCATTGTTGGGAGGGAAATTAGAAAATTTATTCATAATAAAGTCCTTTGTTTTCTGGTTAACCTCACAGCACTTTCCAACGACATCTACAACTGCACAATAGAGAGACGTAACCTTTATCAAAGGTCTACATATATTTTAAACGAGGTTGCAAATTATGACCTAACTAGTAACTAGTTCAACCCAAAGAATTACTTTCGTATTAAACTTGGGTTAAAAGGTGTTTAGGGTGTCCCAAACGAATAAAGAAAATTTTCTAAAATCGGAATATTTTTACTTCTGCTCCAACAATTTAACATATTTCGCACTAAATTTTCATTAATAAAAAATTAACTAGTTACTTCAAAATTGAAGGTTCCAGTAGTTTGGTGATTCATGTTATCCAATAAAGGGCCTTAATTACCAAATGAATACCACAATTGTATAACAAACATTGTAAAAACAAAGAAGTTATAGCAAAATTTTGAAAATTGATTTGTTTTGTTTTTTCTCAAAATAGCGCAGACTTTCTATCTCCAATAATATCAAAGATACCCATGGATGAGTCCCATCAGACACCCTGTATAAAATGGTCTATGAAAAAATTTACTTTATGGAAAATTAATATTTGATTTATAAAAAATCAGTTTTTGTTCTAAATAAAACGATCTACAGAAAATTAAAAATATCGAGCGGGTTCCAAAAGTGCACTTTTTTTAGATTTTCACCAATTAATGATTTTTTTGGTGATTGTAATTTAGACTTGGGCATAGGACAAAAGTGTAATTATCATGTTATCTTTTTCTACAGCAAATTAAAATTTATTTCTCTAGATCAACAATTAATTCAATAGATCAAAACTTGTCCCCATAGATCAAAAATTAATTCTATAAGATAAAAAATTATATTCCTATAAATCAAAAATTATTTCTGTAGACCGAAAATAATTTTTCTATACCAGGTGGAAATGAAAACCGGGTCACCTCTATAACTTTTTTATTTATGAATAAAAAAATTTGAAATTTGGTTATGTTCTATGGTTCAAAAAAACAAATTTTATGTGCATTTTTTATTTTCGAAATCACTTCCGGTTTCACCGGAAACACCATGAACTTTGATTTTTTAAATGTAACATCCCATATTTTTATTCATGGCTTAAAATTCTTTTAGATTTTGCCAAAAAAAAATTTAAAAAAAAAAACAATGGTTTTCGAAGTCGGTGAAAATTACCAAAACTAATTCTAAATAATTCAAATACATAAAATAAATAATCGTTATAAAATCCTCTTTTTAAAAAGTCGAATGACCCGGCATCATTGCATTTAAAAAAAGTGAGATATTTGATAAAATCTTCATTAACTAAGTTTAAAAATTAATAGTTCAAAAACCACTTAATTTTTTTTGAAATTACAATTTTATTTAGGTATTTGAATTATTTAGAATTAGTTTTGGTACTTTTCACCGACTTCGAAAACCTTTTTTTTTTTTGAAAAAAATATTTTTTACAAAAAAAATAAAAACTAATATCTTAAAAATACTTCTTTTTTAAAAGTATTTTAAGCCATGAATAAAAATATGGGATGTTACATTTAAAAAAACAAAGTTCATGGTGTTTCCTGTGAAACCGGAAGTGATTTCAAAAATAAAAAGTGCACATAAAATTTGTTTTTTTGAACCATAGAACATAGCCAAATTTTAAATTTTTTTATTTATAATTAAAAAAGTTATTGAGGTGACCCGGTTTTCATTTCCACCCGGTATCTATAGAACATTTTTTTTTCCAATAGGAGATTATAATGATCCTTTTTTCATTATTTAGCATAACAGAAGATAAAAATGCACTTATTACTCGATAACTCGGCTTAACAAACTAAACAAAAAATAATATGATTTATAAAATAAATAAATCGTATACTTCAAGTCTTCTTTGTGCATATTTAAATAATTTCACGACGGTGTGCGAGGTACATTTTGCGATGTAAAATGTAACTTCTAAACGCTAAAAGATACCACAGAAATAGAGAAGCATTTTTTAAATTTTTCAATGAAGTAAACATATGAACTTATTGAGCACAGTGACGTTGTACAAATTGAATTTTATCTTGAATATGATAATTTAAGCAAATTACCATTTAAAATGTAAATGTTATGTTGAAAAAATAAAAATAAAATAAGTCAACTGTATTTTGAAAATGTAGCTTCTTAGCGAATAAATGAACTCTTATTTTTAACCTTAAAATTGGTTAAAAAATAAAGTTTGAAATCCAAAACGTCCCGAAGTAATAAACTCCACTTTTTCAACCTGCCAAACGGTTTCGGAATATGTTTATTTTCTTCTTCAGAGCTAATTTAAATTGTACAATTATTTGTAAACTTACACAGTCGTGGTTGCAGTTTCAACCGTATACATCACCTTACACTAAGATTATTAAAATAAATAAAAAATATTCCGGAGTCATGTAAAGTTTCTTTAAGTTTTAAGTGTTTTCTAACATCAATTTTAATTCCGAAACCTTTTAGCAAGTTGAAAATGTAGAGTTTTATTTGAAAAGTCCTTATACCGTACTTTAATCATCTAAAAAATCAATTTTTGTAACAAGAAATGAAAATAAATTATACACCGGGTGAAGGATTTTCTAGGTTCTGCTCCAACAATTTAACATATTTCGCTCTAAATTTTCATTAATAAAAAACTGACTAGTTACTTCAAAATTGAAGGTTCCAGTAGTTTGGTGATTCATGATATCCAATAGTTCGACTAAAGGGCCATAATTACCAAACGAATACCACAATTGTAAGATATAACAAGCATTGTAAAAACAATGAAGTTATACCCATGTTTTGAAAATCTATTTTTTTTGTGTTTTATCAAAATAGCGTAGACTTTCTATCTCCAATAATAACAAAGATACCCATGGAGATTATTTAATACAAAAATACTTCTTCCTGAATAATATCTTTTATCTTCCATCATCTTACGTGCTTCAATACAATAACGAAAATTTACAGGAAAATATGTCGGAGCAGAAGTAAAATTTTTCCAATTTTAAAAGTTGTCCATATTCGTTAAAGAGTAATTTTGGGACACAACACTGGCGTAGCAGGGGACTTAGATGGTAATTTTTACCCCCTGACGAATAAATCTAGTTTAAGGGTCCTTTTTTGGCATAAAAGATTTTTTAAATTAGAAGCTGGAGAAAAAGTGAGACACTTTTTCTAGCAGAATTTGAAAGTAAATGTGGTTCATCTGAACAAATATATCATTTGAGCTAATATTTTTCAAATTTTACCTGGACACCCTGTATAAATCCATTTCATTATGATTTTTTTTATTTAATTAAAGGTTTTGGTGTTCAAACAAGCAAATGGGCATAGACAAAATCTAAAGTTTCTTCTCTGAAGTTTGTTAAAAAAGGCTTAGGTCAAAATCACCGATTTTTATTGAAATTATAATAAGTTCTAAATTGTGCCATAAATCTTGTAAATAAATATGTATTTTTGTCTTTTGTTATTGAAATGGTATAATTAAAAAAAAAACAAAAATAAATAAAATTTTCAAAGGTTTTATAAATATCATGAATTTTTATAATTGGTGTAACTTTTTAAAGAGTCCAAAAAATACTAGTTCATAGGAAATTTTTTGATCAGAATGACATTTATTACCTAAAAAAGTTGCTGGAAAAAGTTTAACACCTTGGATCCTAACCACATAGAGTCGAATGCAAAAAAGGTGGACAAGGAAATTTTAGCTGTATAAAACGTACTTTGTGAACGTAAATTATCACAAATGTAACTATCAGTAATTGTGGTTATTATGAAATGAAGAAAATACAAAAACTATTTTTACTGGTTTATGAAAGAACAAACTTTTGTTGGAAAAAATAATTTTAAAATCAAATAAACAATTTGATACCGTCAATTTTGATAGTTCAAATTCTTGAATTGAAAGCTTGTCAATAACGTTCCACTTACACAATAATTTTTTGTGAACACATAATTACAGAAAACTGTTGTTGTCCACTTTTTATGCAATCGACTGTATTTTTAGGTCTACTATCTCCGGTTAACAAGTCGGTCGAATTTTGCGACACCCTGTATACATTGTTGCTTTTTCCTTTTTTTTGTAATTGAGGATTTTTAAATTCTAGACGCATTCTGTTGAAATTTTATCAACTACGCGAAAGGAGTAAATATAAAAAAAATACGTTAAAATTATGTACTTGCGCTGATAAAAAACGAATATTAATTTCTGGGCTAAATAATGAGCTATTGTTTAAAATATAAATAAATTTGGATATTTTACTCCTTTCGACCAGCTATTTCTGTCAAAATAGCGCCCACTACAGGTAGGTGAAATTCCCAAAAGAAAAAAAAAATTATGAAAATGTCATTGTTTTTAAAACTCACCTTTTAATATTTAATATTCTAAAAAATGTTGGCATTGAAAAAAAATACATCTGTAATAAATTTGGATATGTTATTTCATCAGTATGGCTAATTTTGAATCTCAAAAAAATTCTTAACGTTCAAATATCGATGAAGGGAGCACACCTGCCCTTTACCCCCGCTTAGGTGCCTTTTTAGAGCCTCTACCCTGCTGAACGAAATTGTTGGCTACGCCACTGGGACACTCTAAACACATTACATTTATTTTCTACACCTATAGGTAACTGTACAACTTTTACTTCTGCTCCAACAGTTTAATATATGTACATGGTCCGCTAAAAAAACGGAAACACCTAAATATTTTTTGAACCGTATTGAATTAAAAAAAAATCAAAGAAAACTTTATTCAATTTAAACAAGCTGCTATTTTAAATATTTTAAATAATAATACCTTAAAAAATAATATAGTAGTGAACACATTAATTAATTTAGAAGATGATTTTAACATAATTTTATTCTCGAAAGTGTTTATGTCATATAGGCCGGATGGACTTCAATCTTATTTTTTTAAATAGAGCTTTTTTAGAATGTCTGTGCCAATATTTATGCTATTTAAGATGTCTTTGCGAGAACAGATCTTTCCCCAGATTTAAAAGAGGAGTTTTATTTTTTTAAACTCCAATTTTTAAGTCCGGGTAACGTTCTGATATTTCAAATTATCGACGAATCAGTCTGCAATTAGCTATTGCAAAACCGTTTAACCAACTGATTCTTCTCAACTTATTTGGTTAACAAACCCACCTATCTTTGTTTAGCAGCATATTTTCACAAGTGGGTGCTCAATAATATCTAATTTGCTTTTATATAAAAACTTTTTTTCAGGTACCTTGGAGAGTTATTGTGAGGTAGATTTAATCTACACTGATTTTTCCAAGGTATTTGATTGAACAGATCACACAATATTAATCTCGAATTTCTGGTTTTCAGAAAATATTGTCAAATGGATAGCTAGCTTTTTATCAGAAAGAACACAATGTGTTAATGTTAACATCTCTGGGATTATATAGAATATAAATATAAATAAATGTATCATCTGGTGTCCCTCAAGGTTTCCATTCTGGACCGATATCGTTTAATCTGTTCATCAATGATATTCATCATTGCACATTAACTTTTAAGTCTTATATGTTATAATCTGTAAACTCTGCATTCAAATTACTTTCATAATATGAGTACAACATCCATTCGTAAAGTTCTAAGAATAGAAAAAGCACCTAATAAGGTCTAATTAATTCATGAACTGGTAGAAGATGATCCTGATAAGAGAATGAAGTTTTGTAAAATTCTTCAAAACCAAATTACCAATATCCCTACGTGATAAGAAACATTTTATTTTCTGACAAGTCTACATTTTATTTAAATGGATCAGTAAACAGACACAATTTGAGAAATTGGTCAAGGAAAAATCCACATTGGTGTGAAGACCTTCATACTCAGTATCCTCAAAAAGTCAACAAAAGTCTAGGTATTATTGGCAATAGAAAAGTAGGACCATTTTTATGCATGGAATATTACTATAGTAGTGTAACTTCAAAATGAAATAATACCTCACTTCCTTAATATCTTCAAAGAGGTGGAATGTTCCATTCTACCTCTTTGAACAGTTTTTGATTCCAACAGGATGGAGCCCCGCCATATTATGGCGTCGAAGTTCGAAAGTACGTAGAAAGAACTTTCCGGCAAACCTGGATTGGTAGAAGAGAACTTATTGAATGGCCACCTAGATCACCAGATATACAAATATTGGTTATCTCAATTTGGGGACATCTCAAATCGAAAGTTTATGTTAACAGGGAAAGAAATCTTGACGATTTAAGAGGGAAAATACGTAAAGAAATTCAAAATATTACTAAAGAACATTTAGAAAACCGTTTGGGACAACTTATGGATAGATAGGTTGGGACATTGTCAAGCTGCGCAGGATTTGATATTTGAGCATTTGATATAATTTTTTAGAAATAGTAAAAATACTTTCTTGAACATTCACATAATTATTATTTTCATTAAATGAATTGTTATTTTTTGTTATTTCTTTTGTATCTATGTTATAGAATATTACATCATTTAATTATTGTTTATAAAACTTGCTGAAAATAATGGTTTCAAGTATGTTGGAAATAGTTTGTTCTACAAAAGTTTACTTAAATTAATCGTAGAATCCAAAAATATAAAATAATACGGGGTGTTGCATTAAAAAACGAAAGTTAAGTGCTGTATCAATAGTAAAATGAACACTGTATTTGATTAAATTGTTGTTTGAAGTTTTTTAAATTCAACATGGTTCAAAAAATATTTAGTTTTTTCCGTTTTTTTGGGGACCCTGCATATTGCTCTAAATTTTTATTGTTAAAAATTTGTCCTCTATAGTTTGATCCAAAAGTTTTTCCTCGTTAAATTCTTTTTGAATATTATCTTCCATCATCTTTTAGAGCAAAATATGTTAAATTGTTGGAGCAGAATAAAAATAGTTCCAATTTTAAAAGTTGTTCATATTCGTTTTAACCCAAAGTAACATACAAAAACATGTAAAACGCAATTTATTTTCATTTTCTACAAAAGAGAGACTTTAAAAAACAAATTTAAATTTATTCGAGGAATTGTTTAAAATTTTGTAACATCTGGAACAAAACAATGCAAAACATAAAACGATTTATAACCACATTGAGATTCTTTTTATCAGTTGTATTTTGTATTAGTGGTGATTTTCATCATGTTAAAACTGTTTATGACTAATTATTAGAAATCAACATTTAAAATTTTGTGAACTTCAGTAAAAGCTTCTGCTAGCAATGTTTTATACAATTCCAGAAAGGGTTGAATTAATCACTTTTTATTTTAAAAACGATGAGAATGCTCATCTTGCAGCTAATTTATTTAATGAACAACATCCAAACAAAGATTGTAACCGAAAATACGTTCTGGAGTTGGTTGCAAAATTTAAAAATACTGGTTCTGTTGGTAATAAGAAACGCGATCCTGGTAATGTTCGTTCAATAAGAAATGAGGTCGTTGAAATAGGTGTTTTGGGACAAGTTGCTGCAGATCCAACTTTAAGCACAAGAAAACTAGAGACTGTGACTAACATCAGCAGAACAACCATTCGCCGAATATTGAAAGGTCACAAATATCATCCCTATTAAATTCATTTAATTCATGAGTTAAATGAAGATGATTTTGATAGGCGACTGCAATTTTGTGAGGTGATGACGGAACGGATAATTGCTGATGAAAATTATCTTTATAATATCTGTTTTTCTGATGAGTGCACTTTTTTCTTAAACTCAACCGTTAAACGTCATAATTGTCGATATTGGTCAGATGAGAATCCTAGGGTATTTCATGAAGTTCACAATCAAACTCCTCAAAAATTGAATGTGTGGGTTGGAATTTTTGGAGACCGTCTTATTGGTCCTTATTTTCTAGATGGCAATCTAACAGGGGATATGTACTTGGATCTACTTCAAAACTTTGTTCATCCATTTCTTGACGATATTATCGAAAATGACGATCGTTATTTAGAAGACCATCTGATTTTCCAACAAGACGGAGCCCCTCCTCATTACACACGGCCTGTTAGGGAATTCTTGGATACGACGTTTCCTGGGCAATGGATTGGGCGTAGAGGACCTTTGGAGTGGCCGCCGCGATCTCCCGATCTTACTCCTCTTGATTTTTTCCTTTGGGGGCATTTAAAAAGTAAGATTTAGGCAGCGGAACCAGGATCTCTAGCAGAGTTACGACAGAGAATTATTAATGAATGCCGAGAAATTACTGCAGAAATAATACAAAATGGAAGAATTCACTTTGAGCAAAATGTGTACGTTTGCATGGAGGTTGGTGGAACTCAATTCGAACATTTAATAAAATAATAAAAACATCCTTGAAAGTGTCGGGATCGATGGGATTCTTTAAAGTGTTAAGTTTTCTTCAAAAAGATTAGTTAAGTTTAGTTTGGTTAAATAAAAAATAATGTGCAACACTGTTTTATTTTGAATTCTTTAAAACAAACCAATCGATTTCACTTTTGTTTTTTTGTATGTTACTTGTGGTAAAAAGAACTTTCCAATGAGGTATTACTTACCCTATCAAAAGACTTAAAATTGAAGGCGTGGTGTTCATAGCACAATTTTAAAAGGTATTAAAACTCTACTTGCTAAATTTTGAATAAACGAATCGATCGATTTAACTTTTTTTTTGTATGTTACTCTGGGTAAAAAGATCTTTTCAACGAGGTATTACTTACCCTACCATCCCTATTAAAATTTTAGGGGTTGTGTCCAAAGGGCTAGGGATGAATGGATTTTTGAATGAACTCTATTGCAAAGTATGTCCCTCTCGAAACGGTATTACTTACCTTATCAAAACACTTAAATTGAAGGTGTGGTGTTCATGGCACAATTTTAAAAGGCATGAAATCTCTACTTGCTAAATTTTGAATATCTTTAAAACGAATCGATCGATTTAACTTTGGATAAAAATATCTTTCCAACGAGGTATTACTTACCCCACCATCCTTATTAAAATTTAAGGGGTTGTGTCCACAGGGCGCAGGGATGAATGGATTTTTGAATCAGCTCTATTGCAAAATATGTCCCCCTCGAAACTAAAGTTGACCTGTCCGAGCATTTTTTCAAATTTTTTTATTACCTATTTCAAAACTCGTCTGTTTCGTTTTCGTTGGCCCACCCTGTATAATATTCACCATTCAAAAATAAAGTCGGCATAATATTTTCTCCATACAGTCTTACAAAATGCTATGAAAATCATATTCTTATAATTTAAGAACTATAGAAGATATCTACATAAATAGAAAATAGTGATTCTTCTTCAATATATTTTGAAGAGAAAATAAAACTTTTACCATTTCGTACGTCAGCCGTCAGGAGCTTTAAATATGAAACTTTGAGGATATTCAATAAACTACAGCAGCACTTTTAGTTTTATTTATGGAGCATGGAGCTGTTGTAGACTTTGGGCAATATTTTGATTACTCACTGAGCTCTCTTGTGGGATTATCCAACACTTCCTTTGATTGTTGTCTTCAAAATTGGGTTAACAAATAATGAAAATTATACGAAACAATCACACTTATGTAACATATTTAAACTTGTATACTTTAAGTTCTGCAGCAATCTTTGATATCAGGAATTTTAATACAGTAATTTCTTATATACGTCACATTTCTTCCGAAAAATTTTGTAGGTCACGTAAAATATTTTTATTAAAACGAGGAAAGAAAACACAAAGTATAAAGTAGTGAATTCTTATCTCCCTTCATATTCCCAAAGCCCTGATAAAATTAGAATGCATAAGGTGAAATTGGAGATATGAAAAAGTGCACTAAAAATACCATTTCTTAGTTTTATGCAAGGATTTTACTTTAAAAATTGTTGTCATAAAGTTTATAAATCACCCTTTAAAAACTTCGGGAATAAAGGATGTTAAAAACATTAATGGGGATGTTCTTGATCCATATTTATTTGCTTTCGTTATTATTTTCACTTTTGAAACTAACAATCTTCTCGAGTTGTAGTAAATCATCCAGAAATCGTTAAGTTTGCTTTTGTAGCAAGGGTCGATTCATCCTGTTGGTGGAAAGCATGGGCTCGGAAATAATAATAATAATAATGCGAAAGTAAGTAGAACACGACGCCAGACGGTAAATTTTATCTTTTTATATTCACCATGGCTATGCAGCACGTCCACTTGCAAATGGGATATAAATTTGTGCAACATGTTTCACGATTATTCAACCCACGCTCAAAGCTCAAACAACACAAGTGGATAGGTGACCTGAATTTCATTCATGATGTTTTACTTTTTGTATACTTCATTGCTTGAATACAGTTTAATGAACTGCAGCATTAATTTCGATATTAAGTTTTTTATCATTTTGGGTGATTATAGTTAGAGGGATTAATTTGAATACATTAATAGTTGAAGAAAGGATGTTTAATGAAATCGTGGCTTGAATTTATAAAGACAACTGCAAATTTGGTGCTAATGCCTTAACTTGGCTAGATGATCTGGATTCCTGTGTTTGCACATGAATTAAGAGCTATTGTGTAGCAGACAATGCGTGGTATGCCATGACCTACAAGGTATAAGTTTTCTTGTATGCAATAAAGCCGGATTCACACTTTACAAGAAGTCACATAATTTTATGGCATCTAGTTTTCAGTGAGAATAAGATATCATAACTCAGATTCCCTGTCTTTATTCATTTACCATTAGACTTACAAGTTGAGATTTCAAATGATTTGAGTTATAAAAATTGGTCCATTCGTGAAGTTTTGCTTACATGTCTTTTTGACAACGATTTGGTTTATAATGATAAACCAGAAAGTGAAGAATCCCGAAAAATTGGGGGTGTGAAGTAAGTTTTTTAGGAAGGAAGGGGGTACGAAGTATGAAAATTAGGATTTGTGAAAACTAGACAAGTAGGTATTGTTTTTTCTGTTTTTTTTTTTAAATTTAATAAAACTAATATCAAATTTTTAGATCCATTATTATTCAAATAAAAGTAAATTATTACGTAAACCTCAGTAAATAATGCTATTGAAAAATATGTTCAGTGGATAACAGGCATATTGATGATCTAATCTTGATAACAGGTATCCTTCTCTTCACTCTCCAGACACAGCATATGAGCTATATTTTCGTTGGACATGCATTCAGTAGATGTTCTTCTGTGAGTCCCATATAAAACAAAGAAAAAAAAACAGATCCTAAAGTAACTTGAAACGGAAACAGTTTTGAGAGAGTGTATCTCAACTTTCAATAAATCTGATGCCCAACATAATAAAGTTATAGCAGAAGGAGAATCTCTTGCAAGTGCAGCACAGCACTCATATCGAACCTACTACCAGATTTAACTTGGTTTCAATTGGACCCCCAACATTGAGTTTAGAACCTGCTCCCGATGCAATTTAGCGAAAGTTCCTGCTCCTCATGTGCCCGTGTTCTTGTGTCAAAACTGGTGTAAAATGTTTAACAGTCCTTTGCAAATTTTGTAAAGGAACAACTTCCACAAACTCAGAAAGTGAAGATAAAAAAATGTCCTAATTCTACTAAATCCCTATGTTGTGTGTCTAGTGAAGTTAGTTTGCAAGTGCATTATTTTGACTTTAAAACATGACAAGAAAGATTACTGATAACTGTTAAATTGTACACATCTTATTTAATTTTTGACGGGTTAAAAACTATATGCATAAACTTTTAGGGGAGTGAGGCTTGCTGGATGAAATTTTGTATCGTCGAAACATTGGCAGGCCAAAAAGCTACTCGATTGAAAAGTCACTGGATCGAAAATTGCTGCTTACAAAATCTTTGGACCAAAATATTACTGGATCAAATTGCGTTACATCAAAATGGTCCGTTCGAAAAGTTGCTGGTCCAAAATATTGCTGCATCGAAACATTGCTTCACCGAAATATTGTTACCGAGCACGGTTCATTTTTCAGTTAACCTACCTTAAACCAAACTTCGTATGACGTCATTAATTTATTCGAGTATGATTGATCTAAATATGATGGGCCAATCAATGAACCAAATACGAACCACGGCCATTCGAAATCGCTTAAAGCATTTGAAATCGCTTTTTGACAACTGCCAACGGTTTTATCAAATTACAGGTGAACAATTCGAATGGGTCGAGGGTCTAGGTATATGTCTATAAGAACCGAAAATGTTACGTCACAGTCTATGATACGAATCAAATTCTTGGTTGACCATTAATCAAAAATTAAAGCTATTAGAGCTTCCTTTGAGGGCATTAAGTGATTTCGAAAAGTCTTGATACGTGTTTGGTTCATAGATTGGTCCATCATATTTGGACCAACCATGAGAAATTAATGTCATAAAGAGTTTGGTAAGAACCAAAATAGCTGATACATAAACCATGGTTGGGACCATGGTTCGTTCTTTGGTTATTACTTCCATCCCATTCTATTCTATATCAGCTGTAGTGTTTTCTTCTTTGGCAGCTACCAACATTTTAAGTCAAATTGCACGGAACATTTCAAATGGATTGATAGGGGTGACAGTTGAATACTTGGACAGACCCGAGTTCTCACCCAAAATCTTAATTTTTACCTCAGCCGAAAAAGGTCACCACCGAATTCTCACCCATGAGCTCCTCTGATGGGAGATATTTCTATTTATTAGCAAAAAAATAACTAAATTTTTCTAACAGTATAACCTTACTAAATTACAATGTATATTTTAAAACCTTTTCCGCATCAAAACGTATAAAACTCTACCCAAACCTAACCTAACCCGACCAGACCAGAGTGTATTTTAATTTTCGTAATCCTTTTGGTACCTGTGTAGTATTTTATAATAAGTGCGCTGGGCATAAATGGTAACCTTATAATCCAATGGGTGAGAATTCGGCCATTGGCCGGTGAGAATTCTGTGCTGAAAAAATATATCTGCCGGTCTTGGGTGAGAACTCGTCTCCTCGGGAATACTTGGTTAAGAACAAACCACTAACAAACCAACCATAAAAGCTATTTTAAATGGGTCTACCCCAAAAGGACGAATCCATAAAGACCGAAAGGGACAAAAGGCCGAATAGGAGAAAAGGCCGACATGAACAAAAGGCGGAATAGGACAAAAGGCAGCATGAGAATAGGCCGAACGATAGAAGACCGATTTGGATAGAAGGCCGACTTGAATAGATGGCCGACTAGGACAAAAGGCCGAATGATAAAAAGCCAACATGGATAAAAGGCCGACGTCGACAAAATGCCGAAGGAGAAATAACAGAACGAAAAATGGCCGAATTAATCAAATGGCCAACGCAGACAAAAAGCTGAAAGGAAGAAAGGCCAAAAGAAGAATGTCTGACGAAAAGAAAAGGCTGAAAGATGTTTATGCGCAGATTTTATTTCATCCGGGTCTTTTGTTGCGGATAGCTATTTGTTAATTTTATAAATATAAAATTATTAATAAACACACGAAATTAATTAAGAAATTATTTGTCTTATTCGCCGTATACGTTTCTTGTTTAAACACTTATATGCAAAATATGTTTCCAAATGACATTGAGTTTTAGATCCCGTCGAAAAAATTTATCAACTTAAAAATCACCCCATAGGTGAGGGTGAGTCACACAACCTGAAAGATGAAAATATTTCCGAAACTAAGGGTCTTATGAAAAAATGTTCCAAATAAACATTTGTTTTCAAAGGAGAAACAGAATGAACATTTTTTTAATTTTGTGCACATTAACTTTTATTATCGGGCTTTTGTCCGCGTTGGCCTTTTACCGTTCGGCCTTTAGTCCGCGTCGGGCTTTTATCCAAGTCGGGCTTTTATATCGTTCGGTTTTTTCTTCTTCGGCCTTTTGTACTAGTCGGCCTTTTATACTAGTCGGCCTTTTGTCTAAGTCGGCCTTTTGTCTACGGTGCCCTTTGATTGTTCAAAAAAAGAAAAATATTTAAAAGTGAGCTAATAATGTAAATTTGGGAACAAATCAATTAGTAGGCATTGCTGCACTTGAAGAATGGAGATAAAAGCAAATGGTGGGGCATATCGGAGAATATTATACAAATATTGAAATATTAAAGCAATCAGAAGTACATTTTCAAAGAAGTTATCGTCTGACGAAAGATGTTTGAAGAAATCTAATAAATCAGATTCTATCATATACAGGTTGATTCATACTATGTGGAACAAAATTTTGCATTCTAAAGAGGACACCAAAATAATGAAAAAAGTTCGTATAAACATATGTTCGATTTCGATTCCAAACGAAGCTGCAGCTCTTTAATGGGGTGATTCTGAACAAAAATGTTAGCCGTAACAGCGCTGTTAAATTTGACAGCCACCCTGATGTCAAAAAACGCTATTGTGTAAGCTTTACTGACACTTAACGGTCATTTAAAATAAGATTTTCGGCGTTAAAACAACATCGATCCAAATAAAAATAATACATTAATGTAGAATTGATCAAAATAATATATTCTGTAGATGTACAATGCATTTTAACACCGAAAATGATATTTTACAATCCCGTTAAGTTACAGTTAAGTTTACAAAATAGCGTTTTTTTGACATCAGGGTGACTGTCAAATTTAACATCGACGTTACGGCTAACATTTTTTGTTCAGAATTACCCCATAAAAGTGCTGAAAAATTATATTAGTCATTTATTTCAGAACGGTTTCTAGTTCAAATTTTATGACACACTTCGTCTTTTACTTCCATGTTATTTTATGAATTTTTGTTTGTTGATTGTAAGTGGTATTTTAAGAGAATGTTGGTGTTAAAAACTATTAAGAATTTTTAAGCACTACACTATTTTCATTATTTTAATGTTTTACTCTACTACTACTACTTGCAAATTTTGTCCCATATATTATGAAACACTATGTAACTATACAGTTAGGTGCAACACCTAAAAGAATATCAGTCTTAAGGATTTCTCACAAAGTAAGATTACTTTCCAAATTAATTTAATAACTAAAGAAACCTTTAATTTTTAGGTATTAACTGACCTCCTGTTTTATGGTGGTAGCGGAAGCTGTCAGTTTGATATTGGTTAAAACATAAATATAATGTCTCACAAGCTTCTGCTAGTAGATGCATTGCAGAAGTAACTAAAACCGACCTGAGAATTTGAAAGAAATATTAAGTTCCTGAAACTTTTCAAGAATTGAGAAGTTTGCCAAATGAATAAGCCAAACAGCGATTTTTTTGTAAATTGAGATTAAAGATGCTTTAGATTTTACTAAAAAATACAAGTTACTAATGGAGTTGATAGATTTCGAATTTCGAATAACAAATCCAAGCATTTCATAGCAAAATCACTTAATAGATGTGTTACATGTAAGATAAAATTTAGGTGTACATCAAATCGGATTCCTAAGTTCCCTTACTTTTTGAACCAAAAAGTCAAAACTTAACGTACAATTAATTTCAAAGTTAGATCAATATTCCAGAAGCCAGTCATGGTTTATGCCCTCAAACGCTTTGCTTGTATCCATGTATATCACGTCTACTTGACATTGGGTGTCTAAGACTTCAGAAACATGCTGGGGAAAGTTGTATAAAATCTAGACCAGCTGTTGCTTTTTACCACTGTGTCTTCGTCTACAATGAAATTACTCATAAAGCTGTGACCAGAAACTGATGAAGTTACGATTCTTTTATGGCGAACTTGCATGTTGCTGAGCATACTTAATTTAGCTTATTAGGTATAGTGTATTTAAAATTTAAGTTATAAGAAAAATGTAAGTTTAAATTGATTTTTAGTTGATTCCGGATAGCTTTGCGTAGTTGAATGTAAACTCTAGTTGAAAATCCAAGACCATATTTATATGAGTTCAATTATAATATATCGTTCATACGAACCCGAACATGAAACAAAACCAGAAGAAGATTTTGATTATGGTATTTATGAAAATCCCATAAATGATAACGGTTCCAAATGAAAAATTAATTTCTAAAAGAAATATAAGAAATTCTAACAAAATAAACAAAAAAATTTAACAACCTGGCTGATGTATGATCATGCAATGTGAAGTTAAATTTATTGCTTAATTTTTCCAAAGAGACTTTAGACAGTTCAAGATACTTAAATAAAACTTCATTTTTAATTTTTGGTATGCTTTATTTTATTTTCATTATTTTAAAATTAATAGGAGTAATCAATGAAACTATATAAATATCGAAAAAACTTTGTTATTCCATCCCAAACAGATTGCAAAATGCCTTTTTCCGTAATATTAGGTTCAGGTGTGGTTGTTATGATGTTAACACGTGTAATATTAGGAACTTTATCCATAAAAGTAGTTTTTTCAGAAGCAGGTGTATTAAAATCTCCTCCAGTTTGATCAAAATTTTTAAAATTCATAATTTTGTTAAATATAAATCCGTCATCATCCTCTTTTGAAAACAACCCAATAAGTTTATTATTACAAATTAAAGGCGAAGCTTTAATTAATTTGTTTAAATTCTTTCCATCACTTTTTGAAATTAGAAAAATATTTTCTTGAATTACTGGTGAACAATTTTGCTTCTTAAGCCCTTTAATTATGACGTAACAATTTTTATAATCTTGCATGGTAAAATCTTCTACTAAATTAATGGTTGAGTTAACATCAATTATTTTATCAGTGAATAAAATTGTAGCATTATTTAACAAACGAGGATTTAACTCAGTTTCCTTTATCTCATATTTTACCCCATCAGCGGTTCTTGCATAAATTTTACAATAAGGATCAACCCAAGAAGCGTTTAAGTAATCAGAAGAGGTAACTATATTATTTTCACCTACTACAGTCCCTAACGAAATATCATTTTCCAACAGCTTAATAAACTTTACAAGAATTCGTAATTTCAAAAAATCATCATTGTAATTTTTTAAAAATTCAATAGCACCAAAAAAATTATTTTTTGTGACTCCTATATTCAAAATAAATTTTCCAAAATCATTTTCGATATTCTTATCGAAATTTTTAATAAAATCTTTACCAATATCCAAAAAATTTATAGCATCAATAAAATTCGTGACTTGTATTGCCTCCATTAAAAAAGCAACATTTTCTTTACTAAAATTTCCACTCGCAACCGTGTTAAAAAATTTCTTGTTGTTTCCATAAGCAAAATACATCATAAAATTATTTTTATTGATTTCTAATTTCTCTAGTATATTCCATAATTTTTGTGTTTTGAGAAACTTAGTGTAAATAGGTTTTATACGAAAACCTAGTTTAGTAAACAAATCATAGTTAAAATCAAGTAAAACGAAATAATTTTCAAAATCTTCATACGTAACTCCTAGTTTTTCTACTGCCATATTTGCCTCTTCAGGGGTTGGTTTAAAATTTGTCAGCACTTCATTAATACCCATTTTAAAGTCCAAAAAATCATCACTTTTTGAATAAATCGCAGCGGTTATAAAATATGATATTTTTGTCTCGTCCAGTTCTTTGTATAAAATAGTAAACGGTAAATTCGCTTCTGTACTTCCACATTTTGATTTTGTAATTAAGGCAACTGTTCCTAAAAGGATAAAAAATTTTACTTCCGCAAGCATTACTGGCTTTTAATTTAATTAAACTATTCCGTTCCTTATAATTCGAAAATCTTCATTCTGATAAGGTTTTAGTTTGTTTTTCGTATTACGTTTTATTTAGTGTATCTGTCATAATTTAATTATTAGTCAACATTATTTTATAGTTTCTATTTTAGTATTTAATTAAACTTAATTTATTTACAGCTTGTAAATAACATTTATGTTTTTTTAGTTTTAGAATTTATATAGTCATATCTTAATATAAATATGTATTCGTTGTTTTCGTAAATATAAAGTTCATGGGGTATGAAAGATTCCGGATACAACAATTTAATCGTGTAAAAAATGGCACTTTTGACACTCATTAAAAACGTAGTTTTTTGATTAGTGCAGAAAGTACGTTACAAAACCATGGTTAATATGTAAACAAATTTTCATAAATTTCATTAATATTATTCGTTTGTAGAAAGAATATTGTATGATGTGCGTTTTAAAAAAGGAATGTGGCAGGTGTATGAATTGTTGAACTCGCTCCGCTTCGCTTCGCTCGTTCTACAAACTTTCATACGCGTGCCATAAACATGCATTTTTAACACTTACATCATAAATAACTATTTTCTATATCTTTGAATTTGGTTCTTCAGCATTCAACATTTTAGCATAAAACCAGGTTATAAATTATTACAACAACTATAACATTTTTTCAATTAAATAAAGCATTTATTAATTTTAACAAAATATACAGGTAAATAATTATAGTTCTATTTCATTGGGTATATCTCAAAACTATATCTAAATAACACTTTAAATTCTGTATCTCACATGACGATAAATAGATTTTTGGGAATCACATTGCTGAGAAGCTGCTAACCTTGAAGGTGTAACGGTTTGATTTAATACTTTTGTATTTAAGGTACCATCTAAGAACATCTCGTTGCTGTTTATTAGGTAGCATTTATAAAATTGATATCATTTCCAAGGGTACATTGTAAATACGCAGTGTAAATTCGTATAATATATTTCATCAGGGTCCACACCACTCAATTCTTGACAATGTTTAACAACTAAGAGCTTCAGAGATGGTTTACGGCTTAAACATAAATTAACAAAATATTAATAATACAAAACTTAGAAAGAAATTTATTTAAGAAAGTATATCCGAAAATGTTTGTAATTTTTAATGTAAGTATTTACCCATGACTCATAGCCCAGTCAATTAAGCAAAAAATGGGGTTTACCTCGGAATGAGAGATAATAAGCTGGAAACCCATATACACCTTCATTTTGGCGTTCTACAAGTTGTATCAAAAGTCTCATAAAATCTCGTGTCTACGTCGTCAGTTATTCAAGGTCAATGGTCACAAAAATCGGTTTTTCGCGATTATCTAAGTTTCTGTAGCTTCAATGATATTAACATCTATTATAGAAATTGTAGAGCATAAAATTTGTGACAAATTTTGTTCCAAACATTTTTTCATGTGTTTAACCGTTTTTTTAGATAGAGGGCAGAAAGAGCCCAGCGCTCAGCCCAATACGTACTGTAAAGGGCTTGGGACAAGCTAAAGTTTTTTGCCAGAGCTGCCAGAGGCGTCTAAACCCATATAAACCCATGACAAAGTTTCTGCCAGAGTGAGGAAAAGCACTATGCCAGATGCTTTTTCTCACTCTGTCAGTCACTTTGTCATGGGTTTACACGCCTCTGATAATATCTGCTCTGGCAAAAAATACCTAGAGTGTCCCATACACTTAATGCAAGGTAAACTGTGAAGGCGGGTGCACAATTGATGGAACGCATACGTTACGGTTATAAAAAAGAGAGATAAAACATCCGAGTTCCTTGTGAGTGAGAAAGTGAGCATGCACAATTTGCTCTCTATTGCTTTCCGCCCTCTATCTCAAAAACGGTTGAGCGCATGAAAAAAATGTTTTTTACAAAGTCTGTCACAAATTTTATGCTCTACAATTTTTATCATAGATGTTAACATAATTGGAGCTATAGAAACCTAGATAATCGCGAAAAACCGATTTTTGTGACCTTTGACCTTGAATAACTAACGACGCAGACACGAGATCTTATGAGACTTTTGAGACAGCTTTTAAAACACCAAAATGAAGGTGTATACGAGTTTCCAGCTTATTATCTCTCATTCCGAGGTGAAACGCTAATTTGACTGGGCTATCATGACTTACCATTTTCGAATATTATTTTTACTTCAATAATCGATTTCTTTGGTTGGTTAGTAATTAACCAAAATTTTGACAGCATTTAGTTTCTTTCTTCACCATTCGAACCGATAGAAAGAGCAGGGGCGAATAACAAAAGATCGAACCGTGCTCCCGACCACGGTTCAAAATTCGGTTAAGGGCCATTTCCTAAACGGCAAATATAGTGGTTTAGTTCTGCAGTTATAAAAGCTAGTACGAACAAAATTTTTGTATAATTTTTTTTGTAGATGATTTAGAAGTCATTATTTAATTCTTGCCAGAAGGAAAAAAAATTGGAAAATGTACAAAAAAAATATAATGATCTAAATGTACCTTAAGTTTGAACCCCTCTAATTAATTGTGTGCTAGTTTTCAGAAAGTAACTCTCTGGCAGGATGTAGCCTTATGAATTTAGATTACAAATCAGAAAAAAAATTGAAAATCTAATAAGGGAAACTTGAGTTATGACTGCAGAACGAATGCTCGATTTCATGATTTTTCACAATTTTTCTTCCCAAACTCGCGCGCCCTCTAGGGATTCGCATAAATTATCAGTTATTTGGTCATAACTTGCAAAGAAGCTCCAGAAAAGTAGGATGGATTTTCTATTCCTTGTTATTATCTCCAATGGAAAATTTATCGCGGGTGCTAAGGAAGATGCTCTTAACCAAGCTTAAATTGGCTAGAACCAAACGATCTAAGATCTCATTCGAATGCGGTTGGTCCAAATATGACATCTAAGAAACAAAGACGGACCAAAGCCATTTGAAATCGCTTACTATGAAGTTCCAGTAGCATAGAAACCAAATATGCTGCCCCCTTTGTAAAAATGTATTTGATACGCCCATGTTATATATTTTGTAATTTTGATAAAGTTTTTTGTTATTTCCAATAAAAGCATAATTTATCATGTTTAAAATATTTAAAAGGATTTTTAAATTTCTACCTATGCCTCTTACATTTTATTTTTTTCTCAAAGGGATGTTTCCTACCCTATTTTCGTTTTTGTACATGGTTTGATATATTTTGATTTTTTTTGTTCTATTGGTATTTCATCTATCTGAAAATGCTTAAACTATTTGATTTCACATAAAATGCTTTATCTATAACTTATAAATATTTCAGCACGAATTTAGGACAAGTGTGGCCAGGCAAATTTCGTAACTAGTTGTTGGGGCCGAAAAAAAAGAGTAGTGAAGCAGAACATTTTTTTAATATGGTAGTTTCTTTAGAGCTTTTAAAATAAAGTATGTTAATTGAGTACAATTTAACCTTTAATATTTGTAAATTATAGAAACTAGAAAAAATACAAATAAACGATAATTTAGCCTTTTCAATATTAATCCACATTTAACAAGAAAGATTCTTTTTAACCAAGAAATTCTAAATTATAAACATATTTGGCTGTAAACAAAATAAGTTTTAATTTCTTCTGTTGTTCAATACTTTATGCATAAAGATTTAACTTTTAAAATTACTGTAATAACGGGAAACAATTATTGTTGTAGTGTATAATTTATATACAGGGTGTCTCGCTGTGAATACTTCAAATACATCTTACATCTGGTTCATCAAAACTTAAGGAAGAACAATGAACATCAGAAGAAATCCACTAATAATTGTGAAAGGAAGATTATTATAGGAAAGATATTAAAAATTAGTAAGCTAGATTAGATTGTATAGACACTTAACTTAAAATTGTATATGACCTTTTATCTCTAAAATCTAATAGTTTTGAATTTGATAAATTCTTAATCATCATGTTTTCTGCTTATACAGGGTCCAACGAAAACTTCATAAGCCCATTTTTTCGGTATTTAACTTCATTTCAGTTTCGGAAAAAAAGCTCGGAAATTTTCAACCACTGACGGTTGGTCGATATTAACTTAATAACAACGGTAAACAATACGTTAAACTGGTATTACAAAAGTTCTTTTATTTTAAAAACCAGGGTAAAAATTGATGAAAAAATAAATTTTAATAAGTTGAATTTTTAAATAATTCACTTTGCTATCAGCGAATTAATTGATATGACGACATTCGTTGATGCGTCGGCGTCTCAAATTTTCGAAAGAATATGGTTCAGTAGAGGTAGTACTGGGACATCGTGTATGTTTCAACTCAAAAAAGAAACTATGTTTTTTAAAAACGAGATTTAGAATGTTTATAATTTTTTTTGTATTTATCGAATGTATTAGGTATTAAACCTGATAAAAAATATTTCCCATGATAAAAAAATTATGATAAACTTCAAATGAATCTACTTTAAATGTGTTTTTTATATAAATTGATTCCTTTTACACCATAAATGCAAAAATTTCCTATAACTTGGTTATAATTAAATAAATTGATTATATGATTTATTTTGCACATACAGGGTGTACAAAAAGTTCGACAACGCCCGTTTAGTTTTGAAATGAAGCATTTTTTGAAAAAATATTTCAAATAAAAGTTGTACGATGAACGAGTTGTGACGCAGTATCTGGAAATATTGTCCATGACGTTGAACAGGAAGGTGATGGTCAGTCGATAATCACTTAACTTTTTTTAGATAGGGGCAACCCATGTTCCTTCATATTATTATAGCTGGCTTTCAGAGGTTTACGGAACATCTTTCTATTTTTTCATAGTAAATAGTTTCAAAGTTACAAGAGTTTAAATTTTCAATACATAAAGTTCGGCAACGCTGCTTTGTTTTGGAAATTAATTATTTTACACAAACAAGTTTCAAATAAAAGTTGTACGATTCGTATTGGGACACTTTTTAGAAATAATGCCATGACTTTGAACACCAAGTTGAAGATCAGGCGATAATCAATAAACTTTTTTTAAATAGCAACCACCCATTTTTATTATGTATTATTAAAGATTGCTTTCAGAGGTTTATTATGGTTAACGTATAATTTAGATATGATTCATTTAAAGATTAAATATTTAACACACTTGCTTTGAAGAGATTAACTACTTCCATGAATCACATTAACTTTATTTTAACACTCGAGGTCTGGAATATGTAAATATAAAAAAAAATATATTGTACAATTTAATTTACTAACGATAGTTCATATTAAAGCATCTTAAGCAATTCAATGAGTATTTTGTGTCCTATTATTTTCTAGAATTTTTTTAGGTAGTTGATGTCATTATGAACCAAAAAATTATTCAAAGTTTTCGAATATGTAATGTTGAACTGTTTGGAGAATGTTTTTCAAAATTGGCTCAGCAGCAACTAACCTAACCTAGCCTTCTATGAACAAAGTTGAATTTTTCTGACTTGAGTCGAGCTTTAGTACCACGTTCAATTCTATTAATTAATAGAAGAATTATATTGCTTAGGAATTCGGGCTAAAGGGGAATATATTTTGTATCAAATACGTTAAATACTGCAAACAAGGTAACGTTAAAGTTGTTTAAACAGCCATTTGTACTTTCTCTTTCAATGTGGTTCCTCAAGGGTCAATTTTAGTCCCAGTTTTATAAGATTTAAACATCAACGATAATTCTTTATTCTGATGATACGTATGCTATAACATCGGGAAATACAATTGATAAAAAAAGCATTGTGGAAATTCAATCGATTATACAGATTGATATTAACAGTAAGTATACGAATGGAGAAAAAAATCCTTGAATCTGCCTTTAATATTGGTGAAGGTGTACAAAAGCCTTCATAGGGCATGATAGATAGCCTACCAATTTCTTCTAATTGGAATGTTCGCGTTGTGCTTTATAAGCCAGAGTAGAAGATGTATCAATCAACAATTCAAGCAAGCAGTATGTGGTGCTAATAAGCACGAAACGCAGCGTCCATCACTCTGTAGCTTGTTATTTGTTGCTTGCTGCACCTTCACCAATATTAAAGGCACATTAAAGGAATTTTTCCCCATTCGTATATTTACTCACACTAAGATAAAGTTGAACTATCATGCAATAAATTAACAAATTAGAAGAATGATTTTCTACAAATAAATTATTTCTAAATACTCAAAAAACCACATCTAATGTCGTTTCATAACAAGCAAAGAATTCTAAAATTATGTTCATGCGGGAAATGTTTCCAAAAAATGCCTTTATAGTTGTAGAAATTGAAGATACTCTTGATTGGTCTAGACCCTGTACCAAAGTAATTTCAAAAATAAATACTTCTTGCATTTATTCACGATTCATTGTAACCTGGCAAGTGAAAAATATTTAATTTGGTGGAGGATATAACCGACCCTGTAATAATTATTGATGTTCTAGAAAATGATGATGCGCTACAGGATAATTAGTTAATATTTCAGCAGGATGGAGCTTCTTCACATTGGAATTTACCAGTACGTTCATTTTTAAATAATACTTTTCCCAGATGGATCCATCATGGGTGTACATGGAATAGCCAGCGCGATCACCTGACCGGAGCCTACATGATTTATTTTTCGAGGATTATACATGTTTCCTGAACTACAGAAATACTACAAATTGTTCATCAAAAATTTGAAAATCGTCCCTACTTCTGTATTGAAAACGATGGGAAAATTCAGGGGTTGCAGAAGATTTTCTTTAATTTAAAATTAAAACGGTGAAATATACCATATGCATAAAGAAAACAACCTTTTTAAAATGATATTTTTTTAAATGGACGAAGGTTAATCTTAAATTAGAAGGTCATTGACGACACAATAGTTTTAATATTATTACTTTTATAAATTTGTTGAAATAAATAAATAAATAACACATAATGTGTTTTTAGATGTATCCTTCATTCTTTTTAATTACATACAATTAACTTAAGTAGTCTTAACTTGGGTTACTGAAATAATTACAGTTTCACAGCATCATTTTATGAATTTATAATTATTAAACATTTTCAAAAATAAAGTAAAAATGTTTGCGAAGATTTGGATACGAAATATAAATGTTTTAAAATAAAATATTCTTTTTATCCAACTTATTTATTAACAATTTTCACATTAACAATCCGACATACAGGGTGGTGATAAAGTTTGGAACCAAGGTCATAACTTCCGTAAAAAATTTTTTTGTAAAAATCGCTCGGACAGATCAATTTTTGTTTTAAAAATGCCATCTTTTGGAATGAAAAAAATATTCATGACGTCACTGATAACTTCACTATGACGTCATCATCAACTTTTTTAAATGGAAACCCCTACTTTTTTTACACATTTTTCATAGACCTTTGTATCATATTAATGATCACATAAAAATATTTAAAAAAATTTCAACCATTTTTGAAAAAAAAAATAAATTTACTCAAAAAAAAATTATTAATTCTCAATGAAAATATTACAAAAAAAAGTAAAGTTTTAATTTACAAGTAACAAATTTTAACGAAAATGTTCAAATTGTTCCCCATTGACCATTTGGCATTGTTCCATTCGAGTGTAGACACTCTGAATACTATTGTTAATAGCTTCTTCGTCAATTTGTTGCAATTCCGTCCTAATTCTAAGCTCCAATTCTTGTAAATTATTAGGTCTATTGAAATTGATCCCCTCCGACCTATCCATTTGTTGGGAAACCAAATGTTTTGGTTAGGAATGTTGCGATTTTCATAATTGGGGAAAATACGAAGTAAAACTGCTAGCAAATCAGTCCGCAAAAAATTCAAGTATCTTTCGGCAGTAAGGTTTTCATTAAAAAAGTAAGGTCCTATAAAACGTCTGCCAATCATTACCACCCACCACCCATACATTTAACTTTCCCTGTCTTTGACTAAGGGATTCTACGGCCCAATGAGGATTTTCCTGTGACCAATACCTACAATTATGTCGATTCATTGATCCATTCAATTGAAAGGTAGCTTCATCGGAGAAAATTATACTACTTAAAAAATTTGGATTTTGATCACATCGCGCCATCATTTCTTCACAAAATTGCAGTCGGCGATCGGGATCATCTTCATTTAACTCTTGTATGAGTTTTATTTTGTATGGGTGATACTTTTCCTTTTTTAATAATTTTGCGACATAGGAATGATCCACATTATTATTTCTTGAAATATCTCTTGTTGAAATATTGCGATTTTCTTCAATCGCAAGTAATAAATTTAATTTGGTTTCTTCATTCACTTGAGGCCGTCCTTGTCGAGGCAAATCTACAGATCCTGTTTCTGCAAATTTGCTAACTAACTTACTTACTGTAGATCTTGAGATTTGCGGTCTATTTGGATATTGCTCATTAAACAAAGCACAAGCTTCCCCATGGGTTCTTTTTCTATCGCCGTATCCTACCATAATTAAAATTTCGATTCTTTCGCGTTCGCTTAAACGAGGCATTTTTAATTTCGCAAAACTTAATAATTGTTGATTATTATTAAACAAACGAAGTAAGCTATTCAAGCATTGGTAAATGGATTTAAAATTTTACTTGCCATACAAAATAACGTCAACTAAAGCACTTTTATAAAGGCAATTTTTATTTCAATAAATTTTGAATATCAAAAGCTTTTTCAAATTTATAATAAATTACAATTTTATTTAAAGTTTATTATTACTCAAACATTTTATTTTAATTACCTTTTTCATTAAAAGTTATTTAAAATTAGTTTTAAGAAAATTCCAATTGTGTAAAGAAGAACAATTCGAATATTTTCATTAATAATTTGTTATTTTTAAACTAAAAATTAGTTTAATTTATTTTTCTTGCCATATTTTCATTGAGAATTAATAATTTTTTTTTTGAGTAAATTTATTTTTATTTTCAAAAATAGTTGAAATTTTTTTAAATATTTTTATGTAATCATTAATACGATAAAAAGGTCTATTAAAAATGTGTAAAAAAATTAGGGGTTTCCATTTAAAAAAAATGATGATGACGTCATAGTGAAGTTATCAGTGACGTCATGAATATTTTTTTCATTCCGAAAGATGGCATTTTTAAAACAAAAATTGACCTGTCCGAGCGATTTTTACAAAAAAAATTTTTACGGAAGTTATGACCTTGGTTCCAAACTTTATCACCACCCTGTATATCGCCAAATCATTGGCTTCATCAAGCAAAACTACAAATTCTAAATTATTTTAAATATACATATAAATATTTTTTTATTTGAAATAATCAAACGAAAGGACAAAAATCTTTTTAATTATAAAACTTAATCTGATGTTATAGTTGCATAAATATTTATAATGTCAGCTTATTCAAAATATGAAGTGAACTTTCTAATTAAATTTCTCAACTAAAACACTATTAGAACTGTTATTTTCAAGTTTTCTAAGTAATTTAATAAAGTATCATCAGGAACTTTATATAAAATTTTAATATTATCTTTTGTAAAAGAATGTTTAAAATTAATAGTGTGATCTGCAAAATAGGATTTATCAAAATTTTTAAATCTGTTCAAAGAACCAATCAAAGATTCTAATAGTAATAGAAAACGATCTTCTAGTTTGACCAATATAAAAAAAATTAAATATTTCAGCTTATATTTTTTTTTCAAAAACGAATCATCGTACGATTAATTTTTAATTTCTACCTTTGGATTGCATTTTTCAGTAACCTAAACTTAAAATATTTTAAACGGTATTCAATTTCAAAATTAAAAAGATGGGATGGCTGAAGTAAAAAATATTTTGACTTTATAGTATTTAAACTACCCCCATTATTGTATAATAATCTCAAAAATATCGCCAGATTTCAGTGAGGCTGTATACTTTGATATAGCCAGAAAATCATTTACTCTCAAAAACTAGAAGCATAACGAATTTATAACAAATCCAAATCATTTAAAAACTTTGCAGTTTATTAAATTTCGAGTTACGTGAAGATTTCATATCCAACATTAAAAATGTTTACAGGAGATGATCTAATTTATTTATGCATTTAACTACTTATAATCTTATCTTTTGTTTGATATACTATAAAATTTACTTACGTGCTCAGCATTTATAAAAATAACCTGCATAATTAAATAGAGCAATAATTACTTCATAATGTTTTTGATGACGAAAAACAAGATCTCGATACCTTCATTTCGAGTATAATACTCGTTCATTCTCAAGGCTAAAATAGTTTTTTTTATTAAGAAAACACAAATTAAAAAAAATACACAAAAATAAACATAAAACACATAAATGGAACATTATTTTATTAATTTCAAGTATGCAATAACGAATAAACGAATTAATTAATTTGTTAAAAAAATAAAACTTAAACTCCTTTTACAGGGTGATTCTTTAGCTCGGTGATAAACCATAATGAAAGCTGATGCTGTTTTAAGAAAAATATTCTATAAATATCAATTTTAGTTTTAGAGTGTAAAGTTTTAACAGAATTTTTTTAAGATCAAGTTAGTAGTGGAAATCAGAACTAAATAAAATTGTTTTTAGCAATGCAAAAAATTGTAATTGTTTGTCACACTCAGAAATTAATAAAAATATTGAATAAAAATGTATCAATTTAAGACTATAAGGAGAGTGTGGGTTTTGTAATAGAAATGCAATTTCTATTTTTTTCAATACCAAAGTCAACTTTATTTAGGACTGATGGCAAACTTGACTTTTTTAAGTAATTAAAGTGTATATAATTTACACCCTCATAAATGCAAAACTAAATCCAATCTAATATATGTTCATAGGACATTGTATTCTAAAAATTGCATCAGCTTTCATATGGAAAAGTTTGTCACCGAGCTAAATAATCACCCTGTATTGTCAGGTATAGAAATTAAAAAACAATATGGTAAAAATCGCAAAATTTATGATTTTGAATCAAGTAATTAGATTTTTGTATACAGGGTGTTTCAAATGTCGTTTATTTCATAACCAAAATTTTTTTCAAAAAATTAACCGAACACGCCGATTTTTGTTTTGTGGGGGACCTTTATAAGACCTATTTAAGCACTCTCACGTCACTCCCTTAAGCGGGGGGCGTTAACCCCCAAATTTCTTAAATAGCAACAGGGGTTAAGTAATATATCATTTGAAAGCTGCTTTTAATTAGAATTCAACGGTATAAATTAAATTAAAATTGATCGATTCGTTTTAAAGAAAAAAAAATAAATCCTATTGTAATACTTAAATTTAAAGTTTGCAATAAATTTTTTTTTAGTTATAATATAATTTTATTTTTAAATAGACAATTAAAGTAAATGTTCGAAATTTTTTCCAGAATTTTCCAAGCAGAACTGGTCTTCAAACTCTGCGCGAACATTTTGTAGCATTACTGGTGTAAAGTTTCCACATTCGTTTATGATCCTTTGACGAAGGTCTGCTAAAGTATCAGGTTGGTTCTGGACGACCTTATTTTTTAAATAGCCCCAAACGAAAAAATCCAGCGGTGTGAGGTCAAGTGAGCCTGCTGGCCATTCTATAGTACCTCTACGGCCAATCCAACTAGGAAAGGTTCTGTTAAAATATTGATGAACTGGTAACGTATAATGTGGCGGAGCACCATCCTGTTGAAAAATTATCAAATTTTCGTCCAGCATATCATCATTTTCTAAGACATGTGTTATTGTAGATTCGATAATATTTTGCAGCATATCTAAATATTTTTCGCCTGTTAAGTTGAAATCAATAAATACCTATATTATGGTCCCCATAAATGCCAAGCCAAACATTTAATTTTTCTGGATACTGACAGTGCTCTTATCGCATCCAATGTGGATTTTCTGTACTCTAATAACGACAGTTTGTTTATTAACTTCACCCCTCAAATTAAATGTTGCTTCATTACTAAAGCAGATGTTTTGTAATTGGCTTGGAGTATTTGATAGTCTATTAGACATAACTTCACAAAACTCTGTTCGGCGATCAAAATCATCTTCACTTAATTCTTGATGACAAGAAAATTTATACGGGCGATATTTTAAATTTTTTAAAATTCTCCAAACCTTGGCACTTTGAAGCCCTGTTAATGTAGATAAGTTTCTTATAGAAGTTTGCGGATTTAGAGATGTTTCGCCTACTACAGTCTTGTTACAGTAACTGTGGTGCAATAATTGTACCATTTAATTATGTACTTTGTACTTACTTCTTATCAAGATATTATGAAGTTATCATTAAATATTATGCATAATAGTAATTATGCAGGAATTTTCTTAGTACTTTATAAAAATTACATAAAAATTGGTAGGTATGATTTGTAATTACATTCAAATCTTGCCAAATTTTTTCCAGAATGACTTGTTCTAAAAAATGGTTTCGGGAACTGCATTGCAGATTATTCACCATGAATAAAAACTTGATTAATAATTAATTGTACATACTTACTGAATATTTTTTACTTTGGTGGTTGAATTAATAAAATGCACTTATCCTTATATTAACCAATTTTTATTTTTCTCACTTTACCGGTTTCGGCTCTGGGCCATCATCATTAATATTTGACTAAATAGATTTAACTTTTTAACATAAAACTTTTTGAAACTAGACTATATTGAATGTTCTGTCTCTATTTTTATGTAATTTTTGTAGTACACTGAGGATAGCGTAAAGCCGAAACCGGTAAAGTGAGAAAAATAAAAATTGGTTAATATAAGGATAAGTACATTTTATGTATTCAACCTGTAAAAGTAATCATCTCCTTATAATGGATCATACCAATCTATTAGAAAATGAATATGTTTTACTTGCAATGCATTTTTAATATAACAAAAAAGGTAAAAAAAGAATTCTATAATTTAGAAAAAAATAAACCGTTTTAATATATCCTTAATATTTATTTAATCATAATTTCAATAATTATTACATCATTTAAAAAATAAATATTAATGGGATTTTAAACATAGTAGTAATAAAAAAGCATTAAATTTACTATCAAAATTATCTGTGATTGGAATAAAGTAACTGCAGCACTCTTAAAAAACGTTACAAAATCAATATAGCTCCCATTGTAACTTCTTGCAAGACCATAAATTGACTTATTACAAATCAAAGGAGCACCAATTTTGACCATTTTACTCTCCTTTACATGAATTGATGTCTTGTTATTAAAAAAAGTATCAACGTTAACGCTCACAGTTTCGTTTAGAATACTACAATTACCAAAACTGGTGGTATAATCATCGGCGGCTTTCAAAAACTTTTTTCCATGTTGAACAGTTAGATTGAAAACCATTTCTTGTGACCCATAAGTAGTATTAGTGATCGCAAAATTTGTTTCATTGGTATTTACTATTATGGTCAGGTATTCCTCAGTAATCCATTGTGGATATTTTGAAACAGCAGCAAGATTATTGAATCCAGTTGCTACACCCAAACTCATCTCGCTTTCCAAAGAATCATTAAAGCTTTTTAAAATATCAATTAGTGGTGGTTCCATTATAACCGTCATATTCATCTTAAGAACCCCACACGCTTTTTCTAAAACTTTAGTTGTTTTACCTCCTGGTCTAACCACTCTCATAAAATCATTCATTGAAATAATCTTGGTCAAAATTAAAGGTTTGATAAACTTGAATATATCTTCACTCGTTTTATTAACACCTTTTAAAGATTCATTTACATTCTTCTCGTTATAAACTCCTTTTTTTAAAATACCTTCAAAAATATTTTCATCGCCCCCTAGATTAAACACCAAATAATCATTAAGGGCTGTCTCGTTGATTTTAAGAGCATCTAATGCTTTCTTCACTCTGACTTCAGGATTTTCAATCGTCGCTGTAAACTCACGGTACGTTTCAACTACAGATATATTAAGAGTTTTTAGAATATCAAATAAATCCCATTGCCACAAATGCAAGTTGCTCTTTTGGAGTATTTCATCAATCTGATTTAATTCACACTTTTCCAAATCAAAAGCTTTTAATATAGAATCCGCTGATAAATTTGGATCAATACTTGCGTAATAGTCGATTTCCAGTAAATACGCTAATATTTCTGCAGATTTATCACTTCTTGCTGAATAGGATACATTGAAGATTGTTGGAAATTCTTCCACCTTCAAACATCCTACAAAATTAATTAAAATCGCGGATAAAATTACGTAGTTTATAGAATGCATAGCTTTAGAATGATAACTGATCACTGCAGAGAATCGCGTATAATAAAGCAAGTGGCGAGACTTGAGTAAATAGGTTGAATAATTAAAAATTATACATCTCTTGTTTATTTTAAAGATAAGTGGATTAAGTTGCTTTGTAAATACTTGTCTTATGATCTGTATTATTTGATTAAATATTCATATTCGCTTTGTAAAATGATAATTAATTTACCCTTTTGATGACTTACTTTTTTCTAGATCAGTTGTATTTAAAAAATTTTCCCACGAAAAAGCGCTTTTGTATTAAATGTTTTATACGCCTGAAAGCCTAAAAAGTTATTGTTTTTGCTGAAATAATGCTCCGTGGAGAATGGGGATAATTATATTTTACTTTCAGTCCTGAAACTTCAAGTAATTAAATATTTTTCTATAAAAAAGTAATTATTTTTACTCAATAGAATTAATTTTTCTTTGTACTTTCGTTGATTATTAATAAAATAATTTAATAAGCTTAAGATATTTCGAATTCGATTTGTTAAATAAAGAAAAGGAGTAAGTGTACTTGTAAAATCGTTGTAAAACAATAGGAAAAGAAGATGTCCAAGATTTAGAGTATTTTTCGGGATGTAAATCATAATTAAATTGAGTTTGTGCCAAGTATTTCCTCTTAGAAATAAGACTTTAAAACATTAGTAATCGTATGATTAATTCCAAGCATAGTAAGTTTTGTGATCAATAGTAAACGTTTTATGCGATCAAATGCTTTATAGTTATCCAAGGCTTGAGAGATGCACTAAGTGCTTTTGTATAAATTTGAAATTGTTTACTCTATAAAAGTAAATATGTTTTGGAAAATGTTTAATTATTATGCCAAGGATGATAATCCTTGTAACTCCAAAAGATAAATTGTATAATTTAAATTTTCAAATTTTTTGATTGAAAATGGATTAATATTATTTTGAAAATTTTAGAAAAAATTGATCAGAGATTGCAATGGATATAGGGTGTTTATTTTTGGTCCTCTTAGTCAAAAGTCATTACTCATCTATAATAAGTTTAATAATAAATCATTTATTCGTTTAACGAAAGCATATATAAAATACAATTATTAATGTATCCAAAGGGAACGTGATTAGCAGAATTACCAAAGACCAAAGTAATTCTATTCATCCTCAAGTCCCAAATTGACCCACCCAAATAAATTAAGTTACTTCAAATTAAATTATCTGATAAAATATACCTACATAATATTTTTAATAATTAAAGATAAATAAAAATGGCTATAACTTTTTTATTTATGGTTTTATTAAAAAAAGTTTTATTTAAAAGTTGTGTTGTGAGTGGGTCTTTACACCGTAGTATAGGTCAAAAACACTCTTTAAAAAATTACTGATGGATTATAAAGTAAAGATTATTTGTAAAAGAAAATAATTGTTATTTTCTAAAATAAGTGTATTTTGTACAAACTTTTGAGTTATTATGGCATTTATATATCTTTTTTTTTAAGATAACTAGATTATTATAACAAACAACAAAACTTATCGCAAATTACCAACAAACAATAAAATAACCATTTTCGGCGGAAACATATTACTCCCGGCCTTGAAAATGAAAGTTTTCAAAAAATTATTCACAGTTCTGAGATGTAGGCAACGGACAAATCTTGGTGACCGCACGTTTTATAACACCAGTGTTGATTTTGATGGAAACTACTCTAACAACTTCATCTTTTCCTTTAAAAACCTCGATGATTCGTCCCAATTTCCAAAATAGAGGAGGGAGATTATCATCCTTTATTAAAACCAAATCCCCGATTTTGATGATCTTGCTGGACCTGTTCCACTTCTTTCTTTGTTGAAGTTCACATAAATATTCCTTTGACCATCTTATCCAAAAATCTTGACGAAGTTTTTGCAAATGCTGGTATGTACTTAACCGATTCTCAGGAATTGAAGATAAATTCATTTCCGGTAATGCAATTTGATGACGCCCAAGAAGAAAATGCGAAGGAGTTAAAGGATTCAAATCTAAAGGATCCATAGAAAGTGGACCAATCGGTCTAGAATTTAATATTGCCTCTATTTGCACCAGAACAGAATTTAAATCTTCATAAGTAAGTAAACAATTACCTATTACGCGTTTCATATGAAATTTCATTGAACGTACTCCGGCTTCCCAAAGACCTCCAAAATGAGGTGCTTGAGGAGGTATGTAATGCCATTTAATGTCTAACTTTGATATCTCGTTTTTAAAATTTAACTGGTTAGTTTTTAAAAATGTTATTAATTCGCGCATTTCGTTATTTGCCCCTACAAATGTGGTACCATTATCAGAAAATATTTCAGCAAGGAGACCCCTTCTTGAGATAAATCTTTTTAATGCAGATATGAAACAATCTGTGGTTAAATTTGAAACAAGTTCAATATGAATTGCACGAGTATTAAAACAGACAATTAAACAAGCATATGCCTTGCTAAGTTTACACCCACGTCCCTTTCTATCTTTGACTTGAAATGGGCCTGCATAATCTATTCCGCAAATAGTAAAAGGTAAATTTGGAATTAACCTCTTTTTTGGTAAATTACCCATAAATTGATCAATTGAAATTGGCTTGGCCTTAAAACATTTAATACATTCATGACATGTTCTTCTAGCAAGATCTCTTCCGCCTATTGGCCAAAATAATTCACGAATATTTGAAAGAAGCAACTGAGGACCAGCGTGCATATATTTCTTATGATAATAATTAAAAAGTATTTTGATTAACCCTTGTTTAGCATCAATTACTATTGGATGCTTTTTATTAAAAGGCAAATCGGCATTTTCTAACCTACCACCTACGCGAATTAAACCAAGATCGTCAATAAAAGGATTTAATTTGGCAATTTTACTCGAATGATGTACTATTTTCCTTCTTTTGAGAAATTTGTATTCCGCATTAAAAGAAATTTTTTGATGCATTTTAAATAATTGATTAGTCTCTAAGTTCAACTACCGATATTGGCCCTAAAATGCGATTCTGCTTTGGGATTTTACAATTATGTAAGAATCTCTTCATAAAAGAGAATACCCTTTGCAATTTAATAAAAGAGGAATATTTATTGAGAAGACTGATTTCGAAAGTATAACTGATGGATGCGATCAATACTGTATTTGTTTTCATCTCAGGTAAATCATTTGGAATCTGAGATCTGAGAAAAGTTGGCCATTTTGATGTATCTGACATTAACCACGATGGACCATTCCACCATAAGAGGCTATCAACTAACACCTTAGCAGTCACACCCCTTGAAATTAAATCCGCAGGATTATCGTTGGACCTGACGTGTCCCCATTTGCAATTGGTTGTCAAGTTTTGAATTTCCGCTATTCTATTACCCACAAATTGTTTTAAACTAGAAGGATTTGACCTTAACCAATATAAAACGATTGATGAATCTGTCCATAAATAACAATTATTAATTAAATTATTCAAACTTAAAGATTTAATTACTTTATTTACCAATCTTGAAAGGACTAAAAATGCACACAATTCAAGGCGAGGAATACTTGTGGATTTTATTGGTGCCACCCTAGATTTTGCACATAAAAGCTTTATGTTTGATTTACCCTGATCATTAATGCTCTGTATATAAATACAGGCTCCATAAGCTGTAGTGGAGGCATCAGAAAAACCGTGAATATTTATTGCAACAGTATTTTTTAACAAGACATGCCTAGGAATCTGGAAAGAATTTAATGACATGAGATTGGAAATAAAATCTACCCAATTTTTCCTTATATTACAAGAAACAGGTTCATCCCAAGACAATTTCTCCAACCAAAGTTGTTGCAATAAAACCTTACTCACAATTATAACAGGACCAAGTAACCCTAATGGATCAAATATTTGTGAAATTGTAGATAATATAGTTCTTTTGCGAATTTCTGTTGGTAAATTTATTTCAGGTATTTTGTATTGTATAACGTCTTCACCGGGATTCCAATATACCCCAAGATTTTTGCGCATTCACCAAAATTTATGGGCATTATTTTTATACTATCATTGCTATTTGAAAATATTTTAATTACTTCGGGATCATTAGAAATCCATTTGCGTAAATCAAAACAACCTTGACTTAAAACATCAGAAATTTGTTGAATTAAAAAAATAACATGAGATGATGATTCCGATCCAGAAAGTAAATCATCCACATAAAAATCTCTTTTTATTATTTCCGAAACTTCAGGAAATTTATCTTGATTCTCGTTAGCCAATTGATGAAGACATCTAATTGCTAGAAATGAAGCTGAAGCCGTACCATAAGTAACTGTATTTAATTCGTACGTTTCGAGAGGATGTGATTGATCTGCACGCCAAAGAATGCACTGCATATGACGTTGCTCTGGATTAATTAATACCTGTCTATACATTTTTCCAATGTCAGCTGAAAACGCTATTAAATGACGTCTAAATCGTAACAAAATTGAAAAAACATCTTCTTCAATGATAGGACCAACTGATTGAATATCATTCAAAGAAACTCCAGTTAAAGTGGTCATGATGCAGTAGTGATACTACATTCTTTTAAGACACCATGATGAGGCAAATAATAAATATCTTTTATGAATTCTGGATTTTTTAATTTAGTCATATGATTTAGATTTTTATATTCCTCCATAAATTCAATATACATATGCTTTAATCTTGAATTTGAATGGAATCTTCTTTCCATGGAATAAAATCTATTAATTGCTTGAGTTTTGGAATGACCTAACTTAGATACATCGTCCTTTAATGGAATTGAAACGATGAATCTACCTGAAATGTCCCTTCTTGTGCTAGCAATAAAATGTTGCTCACAATCATCAAAAAGAATTGTCTGAGGTGACACTTCCTCTATTTCCCAAAATTTCATTAATTGATCTTGAACAGTATCAGTAGAAAAATTACAAATAGTCATATGGATTCGAGTAGAAGGTACTGAACCAGATATCACCCAACCAAGCTTAGTTTTTTGTAAAATTGGTAAACTGCAACCCAATTCGATTTTACCAGAGATTATAAGATGCCAAAATATTTCAACACCTATTAACATGTCAATTTGTGAAGGTTTGTAAAATTCAGGATCTGCTAAAGCAACATGATTTGGAATATTTAATCTTGTAGAATTAAATATGACATTTGGAAGATCATCAGATATTTTAGGAATAACTATACAAGACATATTAAACGAAAAATCATCTTGAAGCGACGTAACTTCGACTTCACATTTTGTTTTGAAATTAGTTCTAATTTGATTAATTCCAACAACATTGATGTTAACGGGATCTTGTTTTAAACCTAATTTAGTAGCAAATTCCGCAGTAATAAAATTGGATTGTGATCCAGAATCCAAGAGAACCCTACACGATTCAAGATATCCATTTTTATTCGCCACAAGAACTATTGCAGTTGATAATAGCATTTGATTTTGAATATTAGAAGTCGAATTTGATAAAACCCTTTGTATGCCTTCTTTATCATTTGTAGATACCTCATTAATTGAAGTTTCAGAAATACGGTTCGGCTTGGGTTTATCAAAATGTAACAATGTATGATGCCTTTGGTTACAAAATTTACATAATTTTGATTTACAATCGCGATTAGAATGATTTTGATAAAGACAATTCGTACAGAGCTTAAGTACCTTTACTCTATTGTACCTTTGTTTTGAATTTAATTTAAGAAACTCAGGACAAATATAAATTTTATGTGCACCATTGCAATGCAAACAATTTTCAGATGTCGATATGAATGTATTAGATGTTTGGAATTTCTTATTTTTAAATGATTGGTGCTTTTCAGAAGTAGAGGAACCATCAGATAAATTATTTTTTGGTAAGGATTGCATTTTAAGAAGCATATTAGCCTTATCCTTTAAAAAATTAATAAATTCATCTAAGGTCGGATATTCCCCTGTTTTTTTAAAGCTCTCCCATTCACGAAGAGTTATTGCATCTAACTAGGACTTAGTAAGATGTATGATCATAAAATCCCAACTCTCTATAGGCAATTTTAATATTTTTAATGATTTTAAATTATTTTGAATAATTCGTACCAATGCACGAATTTCAAAAGACGATTCTTGTGTAATTGTTTTTACATTAAGTATTTTATCAAAATGATTTTGTGCTAAAATTTCCTTATTTTCAAAATTTTCGCACAATGTATTCCATGCTTCCTCATAATTATCTGAACTTGTTTCAATATTATCCAGCAATTCTAAAGCGATTCCCGTTAAAGAAGTTTTTAGATAATGTAATTTTTGAAGATTTGTCATACGCTCGTTGTTATGAACTAAACTCGAAAAAAGATCACGAAATGATAAAAAATTATCAAAATCCCCATTAAGTTGAGGTAAACGTATCTCAGGAAATTTGACTGATTGGGAAGCATTAATGTCAAACTCCTTCGAAATGGTATCACCTTTGTTAGCAACTTCCAAAATACTAGAATTTAAAATTGTAGTTTTGGAAGCATTTTTTATTAATACATCTGCTTGAGCAATAGCTTCATAATATTGATTTTCAAATAATTCCCTTTCGGAATTTTCAATATCATAATTTTCATTTGAATCTATTAGAAGATCAATTTCTTCTTGAATACTGTTAAATTGTTCAAAAACGACATTTAAATTTAAAAGTCGCGTTTTTAATTGTGATAAATCATTTTCTGACAATTCGATTGTGTCAATTTCAGAAGCATTAAATTTTATTAAAAAATTTATGAATCGCGTTAATTCACCTTTTTTAACTCCACGTTTTCCCTTTAATACCTTTAATTTTTCGGCATTACTCATATTTAATTTAATTTAATGTAAGTGGTACAAATAATAAGCAATATCAAATTAAAAACTATTTTGGTGCTCACATGGAAAATATTCGATGAACTGACGACTGTTGAATCTTGAAGAATTGTTTTCTGGACTAGCAGTAACAAATCCTCTTCTGGACATGCAGATTGGCTTGTTTATTGATGATGAACCATATAATCTTTATCCAAATCCGGTTCGAAGGACCAAGTTGTAAGGTTTAAAAACAAGCCTTGACTTTGTGTTACCATATCAGATGGATGAACTTTGACATCTCAAATGGAATATGCCAACTTATTTTACTTATCTACATAATTTTCTGAATTCAACGGTACCTCGGTAAAGAATTTAGTTTATAAATCACAAACAAATTTTAAAATCTGTCAGAGGAAACTAGAAATACCCTGCTGAATCTAATGTTCGATTTCATGATTTTTCACAATTTTTCCTCACAAACTCACGCCCCCTCTAGCGATTCGCATTAATTATTGGTGAATCGCTTATAATTTGCATAATTGAGCAGTTCGACACGTTTACGTTTCGACATTTTTGCGTTCGACGATTTTGCGTTTCGACATTTTTACGTTTCGACAATTTTACGTTCTGCGAGTTTACCGATCGCCGATTCGACATTTTTGCATTTCGACACTTTTGCGTTTCGACACTTTTACTTTCGATGATGTTACGGCGTACTGAAATAAAATCTAGGATTTGGAAAAAGAGTAGAATGCTAAAATGATTAGGTAATCGCTTGTATTTCGTAAATGCTTTTTTCTGGTCATAAATTCGTTACTATTGAAATTTTTAAATAATCATGCCCATAAGCCCATATATGTATATAATATGAATAAAAAGTTTAAAGGCCTTTATATTTAAATTTGTTAAATGCGTTATAATAGACAATTTCCAAGCGGTACCTATTTTTTTCTAATTAAAGGCCTTTAATTTTAACCATAATCTACCAATTAATGATCTTTATACAGTAGATGTAGATTATTGTTTATTTGTTTGTTAACGCATAAAAAGAAAAGTATTTTTGTGATTTTAAATTACAATAAACTCTGTATTAAAAGGTAGACTTCCCACGTAGCTGCAACTTTGGTCATCATTGGTAAATTACATGTTTAAAATTTTAAAGAATTAAAATGTACTAATAATAAACAAATAATATTAAATATCTTATCGCTTTAAATGTTTTAACCTTTCAATAATATTTTATGAGAAGATAGATTTAGCAGCTAAGAAACTTGAGTATATACAGGGGGTCCCAACTAAAACGTGACATCTCTAAAATATCGGTCTATATGAAAATATCGAGTAAATGATAAAACAAGTCACTTTTCATTTTAATGGGGACGAAATTTTATGATATTTTCCAATTTCTACTTTCAACCCCCCACCTTCCTACACCCTCACCCCAAAATCTTAAATAGAAAAGTGATAACTTAAAATAATGGTCCTTAAAACGCAGTATCACTCATACCCTTTTTTCTAAGAATAAAATAAAATTCTTATAAAGAAATTAAATTTTTATCTCCTTTGAAATACAAAAAGACAGATATTTTAGAATAAATATAAGTTGAAACTTCCTTTAAATCTTATTTACTTTATACAGGGTGTTTCTGAACAAGTGTCGAATAATCTAGGAATGGGTTTTTGGACCAATTTAAAGACAAAAAGTAAGAATAATTTTTTCGCTAAAGTGCTCCATTTTGGAAATGCAGGGCATTGAAGTTTACTCATTTTTTTAAAAATTTTTAACATACAATCTACATTTTTAATAATAATTGGCTCAAATTTTGAACATACCCTACTAATGGCAGCAGCCTTGAGATGATTAGCAAATTTTCAAAAAAAAAGTTAGGGTGAAGTTTTTTAGGAGAATTAACCCTTTGAATCCTCTTTTTTGTACAACATCATAGTACTGAAAAAAATTTAGTATTCACTTTTTTACACGTATTTTTTTAACTTTTTCCTCTCTTGAACCTTTTTGATAACTTGTTGCTTTTAGAAGTTATGGGATAAAATAAACCACTTCAAATTTCCAAATGTCTACAAAATTAAATAAAATAATTTTATTTCTGAGAAAAATTAGATAAAATTAGGAACCTCGTAAAATAAATAACATTCATTTATAATAATTGCTAAAATGTCCACCTCCATCCAAAATACATGATTCAATCCGTCTTCTTGTCGATTGTCGAACCCGCTCAAAAATACCTGGAGTATTTCGAATTATTTCACAAGCTGCAATTATGCGTTCCCTCAATTCGTCAATATTTTCTATTTCGCTGTTGTATACTAAAGATTTAAGGTGACCCCTGTCCTCCTCGACGTATCCTACGATTCGGATATACTTGAGTTAGGTTTACGAGGAATGAAACTAAAATACGCTGGAGCGCCATCATGCATAAACGTCATTTGGAATCTTAATTGGTAATTAACTTCTTCCAATAATCTTGGCAGTTCATTTTCCAAAAAATTGCGATAAACTTTTGCAGTTAACCTCGCCGGTAAAAAGTATGGACCGATCAAATGATCTCCAATAATTCCAGCCCACACATTAAGGGAGAATTGTTGTTGATGATGGGGTTCCGAAATTTCGTGAAGGTTTTCTTCACCCCAAGTGTGGTTATTATCAAAATTCATAATGACGTCCCTGGAGAAATTAGCCTCTTCAGTAAAAAAGATTGTAGTTACAAATTGAGGATTTTGTACAATTCTTTCTTGAAGACATCTACAAAAGGTAAGTCTTTGGTGAAAATCACATGGCAGAAGAGCCTGCACTCTTTGAATGTAGTATGGATATAATTGATGAGTTTTTAATATCCTTCCTACAGTAGTACTACTTATGTCAAATAATGAACCAATTTTTCTTGTGCTCGCATTAGGATATTCGTCAATTTCATTAAGCACTGCTTCTTCTATTTCTTGTGTTCTAACTTCACGTGTGCGACCGTTATGTACAGTATTTTTTTGGAAACTTCCATTTTCTCGAAGACGTTGTTGAAGACGACTAAACATCTTATCAGATGGTAATATCCGATTGGGATATCTTTGTCCATACAGAGTCTTGCTTCCAAAGAAACACTATTAGCAAGGCCATAACAAAAATGCATATCGTACATCTTTGCATTTGTGTAAACCATTTTAAAACTTTGAAATACGTACTTAATAATTAATGTTATTTATGAAAAAATGAGATATAGCAAAAGTTAATTTAATTAAACACTTCTCAATAACTGGGCTCGATAAACGTAACAACAAAATTCATATGTATTTCATTTCTTTTTTAAATATTCACATTTGAGCTTTTATTGTGCATATTTTATTTGTGCACATATTGAACAATGATTATGTACTACACAATGGCGTACACATTGTCACATAATTTCAAAACGCAAAAAAATCTTTCTTAAAAGGTTTAAAACACTTGCAAGTAAGTAATTTCAACACCCGGTATTTCTGAAATGGAGGATTTTTGATTTTTACATACATAATTTTATTTTCAGACTCTTAATTAAACTTTGTTTTCTTCTTAACATTCTTAATTTTATCTAACTTTGCACAGAAATAAAATAATTTAGTTTAATTTTGTAGACATTTAGAAATTTTAACTGGTTTATTTTATCCCATACCTTCTAAACGCAACAAGTTATCAAAAAGGTTAAAGAGAGCAAAAAGTAAAAAAAAACGCGTAAAAAAGTGAATACTTATTTTTTTTTCATTACTATGATGTTCAGAGGGTTCAAAGGGTTAATTCACCCTAACTTTTTTTGAAAATCTGCTAATTCATCTCAAGGCGGCTGCCAATAGTAAGGTGTGTGCAAGAATTGATACATTTATTATTAAAAAATGTTTATGTTAAAAAATTGAAAAAAAAATAAGTAAACTTCAATGCCCCGCATTTCCGAAATGGGGCATTTTAGCGAATAAAAATATTCTCACTTTTTGTCTTAAAATTGGTCCAAAAACCCATTCCTAGATTGTTCGACACTTGTTCAGAAACACCCTGTATTGAAAACTATTTATTTATGTTTTTTTCGATTTTACTTGGGCCTTGATTTTGAATTGGCGCCATTATAGGGATATTTTTTTAAACGACCTGCCAAGATATCTTCTTTATTTCTTATTATTTTTAAATGCAATAAAATGGAATCAACTCTAAAAAAATATTATCTAAATAATTGCTGGAACAAATATTTAATTTCAGTTGTATTTTGTTACTTTTCAGCCAAATATTTCCTTAATAATAAATTAAAATATAAAATAAAAATAATTTTCCTTTTAATATTATTTTTTTTAAACAAAATTTTAAGGATAATATACATAGTCTAATAATCCTTTGCAATCACATCCAAAAATATTAATATAAGCAAAAATAAATATGTACCTAAATTCTAATCTAATTTATAATATGTACATAAATTTTGGCATTATATCATCATTGTTTTGTTTCTCTGAAATTTAAAATTACATTTTAAAAATTATGTATGACGCACGAGTTTCAGTTTTCTGCAAAATGAGCATTTAAAAGTTCCTGAATATCATGCAGATTCAGTATGTATTAGCATAATATGCAAATTCAACATCAAACTTCTTCATAGATACATCACGCATAACGCATACTTTTAGTTTTAAGCAAAATTGAGATTTTATCCCAAGGTAAATATTCACCACTTAAAAATTTATAAAACATTTTTGCAGATAATGAAAAATCTATTTTTAGATTTATAGGATCAATATGATTTAATATGTTCTGAAACTTTATCTTTATTTTTTATTTTATTGCCTGAGGACTGAAAGCATACTAGCATTTACTTTTTTTTAATAATAAATAAATGGAGGTTCAAACCTGATATTCACCATGGAACCCATTTAATTTGTACAGTTGGTCCCAGCTGGAAGTAGGACAAAAGTAATCACGATCGCGTATTCTTTGTCCTACTTCGAGCTGGGAGCAACTTTACTAATAAAATACAATATTTTCATTAAATTTAATATTGTAAAACGGTTAATGAGTTATGAGAAATTAAAGGGGCTATAGAAAATAAATATTTAACATCGTTAATCACTTTATTTAACATTCATGCCTAAGGTACAATATAGAACAAGTTTTTAGGTAGAGAAATTTTGTTTTTGGCAACGATAAACACTGTTCACACTGACTTATTATAACATTGACGGAGCAAACAATTTTAGTCACATTTCTAACAATTATTAGTATAAATAGGTCTTATGAGCTGGGTAACAATTCGAAAATATTTACATTACAAGAAGGATATGCAAAATGGACGTTTGTCGACGACAGCGGACAAGAACTTGTTAATTAAACCCTAATTAGGCCATACATAATGTTAATGAATAAATAAATATTAAGAAGGGTGCACCAAAAGGCACGCATTCGTGAAAATATTAATTACGCTAAAATCTATAACAAATCATTATATATTCGTTAAATAAATCTAAGTAATAAAAAAATAAATTATTTATATCATAACATTATTTTTAAACATTTAGATGTTGTAAACGGTATTACTTTATTGTAATTGTGATTAACATTGACATAAATGCTTCTAAAATTTAAGTTTTAACAAGATATGATTGTGCGGGTTAAAGGTAAGTGATTAGGGTGTTTTATTGTAGTTTGAGTTAGCACGTCGAGTTTTAGATGACATAAAGCCCATTATAAGTAAAGATTGACAATTTTAATTATTAGCATTAAATTTTGAAATTTAATTTTATTTAATACTGGAGTTTTTTAAATTTATTTATTTGATATGCTAGTTTTAAATTAAAGTTAGTCTTTTGGATTAATTGTCTTGGTGTTGGATAATGTTCTATAAATTATTTTGGTGTATATTTGGGCGCAATTTCATGAAATGTATTTTTCTCCATTTTATAAATATTAAATTGGCAACTGTTGATTGAGAGGGATTAACTGCGAGTAAAATTCTAAGCTGATGTGTCTTCTTCCTGGTTGTGCTTTGCTATTGCTAACAGGATCATGGTTAACTCCTTCCTATTAATTTTTCCATCCTGGTTGTAGTCAACTCCTCGCAGGATAGTTTCTTCAAAGTCCAACAAATCTTGTGCATCATAATCCTTAGAAAATAAAAAAATAAACTATTGTAATACTATTAAATTCATTAAAACTAAAAAAAAACTAAAACAGAAGTTTGGACAAAATAAGAAATAAAAATTAGATTTACTTGGATTCTTTACGACTACTGGTAATAAAAGTTTTTCTAAGTAGAACTACAATAATAAATCGTGTAAAAGACGTACTTTTTTAACTAGCTCCAATAAATCTTTTAGAAATCCTCTCAATTCTTCATTTTCGATAGTTCCATTATTATCCTATAAATTATTTTATTCGAGAAAATGAAATTACACTGGATGTATGCATCAATTAAAATTTACCCTATCATAAAGTTGGAAAACTCGTTCTATGTCATCCTTAGTTAACTTTGTAGCTCCCTAAAATAAAAAAAATGATAAAACTAATATAATCAACAAAAACATATATTTTTTTGAATTTTCGACTGGGGTATTACAGAAAATAAATGGAAGTAGATTTTAAATATTTTGAATTCCTACAAAAACGTTGTAAATCATCAAAATTTGTAAAAAATTTCTTCCTTTTATTTCATAATATCTAGTCTTAAACTTACTGATTTTTTTTACATATAACATTAAACAACAACGAAATTTAATTACAATAATGAATCCAATTTACTTCAAGATACAGATGTTCTTCTAATGATTTTTACTTTAATCCTTTAATGAGTGTTTACTGTTGCTGGTGTAAGACATTAGGAAGAAAATTTTATGATCATGCATAGAAACAATATCATTGTGCAATTTACATGCAATTCGTTTTTAAAATCAAATAATAAATAAAATAAGATTTTTATTGAAATATTTCCACTCAAAGCAAATTTCTTCGCATTGATAATACCCATATTTTTGTTTTTAAGGTAAAATTCATGATAATATATTTTTCTTTTAGAGTCTATTTATTGATCAGTTTCATTTTTAAACTTTTATTTACAGTGAGGATTTGGTTTTTTTTGTCTTTTCTTGAGCTTTATTTTTAAGTGTTAAAAATGCATGTTTATGGCACGCGTATGAAAGTTTGTAGAACGATCGAAGCGATGCGGAGCGAGTTCTACAATTCATACAAGTGCCATATTGCATTTTTAACACACACATCATACAATATTTTTTTCTACAAACGAATGATATTAATAAAATTTATGAAAATATCAGTAGTTGTTTACATAGTAACCATGGTTTTGTTACCTACTTTCTGCACTAGTGTAGAAAGTAAATTACTTTCTACACTGGTTCTAAAATTGTAAAAAAATGACGTTTTTAACGTTTGTTATGAGTTTCAAAAGTGCCATTTTTACAAGTTGGTAGAGAAAGTAGTTTTAAGGTTTAAGGCTACCAATATTTTATAATTTTTAGTTTCGTATAGTACAACTTTCCTAAAATTTCGAAACATTTGAGCAATTTTTTTAAGAGCTCTATAAAAAAATTAAAGCAAATAACATATTCATTTATACATACCGGGTGGAAATGAAACTAGGGCCACCCCTGGCATTTCTTTATTTATGAAAATAAAAAATTAGAATTTTAGTATGTTATATGATCTAAGAAAACAAATTTTATGGATCGAATACATCTTTCATTTTACTTCCGGTTTATCAGGAAATGGCACCCACTTTCTTATTTTAAATGTAACCCCCTGATTTTTCTAACGTAAAATCAAACATTGGTTAGTTTTAAGTATGTTTATGACAAAAAATTTTTTTTTCAAAACTTTAAGAAAAAATGTTGAATTTTTTTTTGGTAAAAAAATTGAGTAAAACCTACAAAAACTATTTTTAAATAATACAAATACGTAAAATAAATTGTAATTTATAAAATTTATTTCACCGTTCTTGAGATATTATTTTTTTTAATTTTCAAGAAGCGTTTTTTGGAAATATCTTTACTTTTTTAAATGGGATGATATAAAGGTCACCCCCTAATTAAATAAAGGGTTTTTTTCCGGTTACTGTGATATCCCATATGTATGTATTAATTTCAAATTAATACCTGTAATTAATTTTTTATCGAATTTATTTGAAAAAAATTATTTTTTTGTCATAAACATACTTAAAATTAACCAATGTTTGATTTTACGTAGAAAAAATCAGGGGGTTGTATTGTATTGTAAATAAGAAAGTGGATGCCATTTCCTGATAAACCGGAAGTAAAATTAAAAATTTATTAGATGCATAAGATTTGTTTTCTTAGATCATATAATATACTAAAATTTTAATTTTTAATTTCCATAAATAAAGAAATGCCAGGGGTGGCCCTAGTTTCATTTCCACCCGGTATATTAAATTATTATTAGATTTTTTTAAATTAGACATATATCTTAAATCACAAAAAAGGTAATATCAAAGAATAATTGCGATTTCAAAATAAAAATAATAGTAAAGATATAAAATAAACAGTACTCATTAAAAAATACCTTTTTAACAAAATTTTATTTTAATAAAAGCACTTATCTAATTAAAACAAAATAATTTTTTTTTTAATTTTTATGAAAAGATATTCTGTTTTCTTATCGTTTAAACTTTTAAATCAACGTGTTAATTGGTGATTAGTATGATAATAATAATCTTTTTCAATTAGAAAATACTAATAACTTAAAACTGAATATTAATAAACTACTTACATAATTACTCATGAAACATAAAGGTAATTCTAGAAACCATAAAAAACTTATATCGTTGAAAATAAAATCCTTGAATTTTAATTAATTTGACCACAAATTTTTATTAGCTCAGTTAAAAATATATGAATACATAATTTCAAAAAAATTTAATAACTGCTCCGAGTTGATAAAGATGAATTACTTAAGAACTAAAAATCCTTTTCAGTAAATGCTTTATCATAAAATTTGAAATTACCACATTAATAGAATGAAAGGAAGCTTTAAAAATATGAAAATAGATATTCCAAATTTATTCACCATAACTTTAATTCACTTCATATTAAATGTGCATTTTAAGGATAAATTTAAATCTGATCAGCAGTTAAATGTGAAAAAAAATATTTGATTTAATCATTTTAAAGGAATTTATTAAAATGTAACAAATGAAAAAAAAATACTGAAATTTTCAAGACAAAAAATGTATTTACACCAATAAGTTAATAAGTAAAAATACAGGGTGTCCCCAATTTGGTGTCAAAACTATCCGCTACCTTGTAGGCGTCTAAATCTATTTAGAAATCAAAAAAGAAATAGAAATCTGGTAACACATAATTGCACCTGAATGAACCTGCACTAGGTACTAAGTAATAAAAGGCTAAAAAATTATTCTTGGTTTTATTATTCATAAGAAGAATAAATTGGAACTTTTTACTATTTTTTCAGTACTTTACGAAGGATCTCCAACAACGAAGCGGAGAGCTTGGGCGCCAATTAGGAGACACCCTGCATAATAATAAGTTAATCCATGAATATTGAGAAAAAATGAGAAAATAGATCAATATTATCCTTACAAACTATAAGAAAAAAAATCAAAATTGCGAAAAAGAAAGGAAGAAATAATATAGATTAATAAAAAATAAGATTTTGTTAAACTGATTAAATTAATTAAAAGTTTGAGTATAGTTTTTTTTAATATTATAAAGATAATAAGCTAGATTAAAAATTCAATATTAAAGATATTTAAAGTAATTAAATATAAGAAAATTCGATATTTTTTACAAATTAGTTTTCTTGTTGACAAATAAATAAAACTCCATTTATTGCTTGCAATGCAAAGTGTTTTCAATGGCATCGTTGACAATTATTTTAATTAAATTTCCTATTGGACCGTATAATTTGAAAGCAATTGAGAATAGCTTCTTTATTTTCGTTAACGAGAATTTTCTTTAAGCAAAAACACACTCTTTTATAAGAAAATGTCTTAGATATTCAGGTATTATTAATTTTTCGAACACAAAAAAGTATTTTAGTAAGATGTTTATAAACGCCTTTAGAAACCAAACTACATCAATGTTACAAATATTTTATTTCATCTTATGCATTTCGAGGTGATTCTCAGCTTCAGAGATGCATATAAATATAATACCAAAATATACCGGGTGGAAACGAAACACGGGTCACCTCTATTGGCGATTCGAGCTAAGCGATCTCCCTCTTGCGTCATAGCGCGAAACTATGAAATGACGTCACGTCGGTGATAGTTGTGTAGACGAATTTAGCGATTAACGTTTGTTAACGTCAGTTATAGTCAAGCAAATAATGTCAACGTACCTAATTTACTTTGTATTATTAAATGCGTTTGATTATTTTATTTATTTATTTTGTCACTGATGTGACGTTATTAGAGTATGTAACCAAACATACATTTGCGCGAGAAATATTAATTTGAATCGCCAATATCTTCTTTATGAAAATAAAAATTTGAAATTTGACTTTGTTGTATGGTTGAATAAAACACATTTTAAGCATTTTTTCAATATGACATCAACTGTTTTTTTTAAATATAATACCTTATTTTTTTGTTCATCATTTAAGACTATTTTAGAAAAGAAGTATATGTTTGTGGTACGTTTTTTTTTTTGAAATTTTTAAAAATCCCGAGTACCAAAAATATGAAAAACTAGCACAAGTAAATTGATTACACCCTACACATGGGATACCAAAATAATCGTATTAAAATCTTCTTTTTGAAAAACCAAGTGACCCAGCATCTTTTAACGTTACTCAAAAAAGTTCATAAATTAATAAACTGCTTAAATAATTTTACAAGATACAATTTTCCTTAGGTATTTGTATTATTTGGAATGAGTTTTGGTAGTTTTTATCAACTTTGGATGAAGAAAAATAACTTTTTTTTCAAAATTTCCAAAAAAAAATAATAAAAAAATTAATGAAAACATACCTACTCTTTTTATTAAATAATTTCATATTTTGAACAAAAGAAATGGGTGTTATATTAAAAAAAAATATAGTTGATGTCACTATCGGTAAGACCACAAGTCGTATTGAAAAAACCTTTAGTACCTAAAATGTGTTTTCTTAAATCATACAACATAGTCAAATTTCAAATTTTTATTTTCATAAATAAAGAAGTTATAAAGGTGACCCGTGTTTCGTTTCCACCCGGTATCCATTTATTTATTTTAGTATTTTATAAGATAAAACAAAATATTTGTAACATTATGAATGAACAACGTTAGGAAATGTTCGTTTTGAAAAAAAAAAGTATTTTATTCTAGGTTTGGAAATATTGCTATTTATAGTTTAAATCAGCTACAAAATTTGTGATTAAGTTTTTAGTGAGTTTCTTCAAAAAATCCAAATATTAACCTAAATTTTAAATTTAGTCATTTTACAAAGATATGTATTTGGATATGGTGTTTTTTTGAAACTGAAAATGACTTTAATACTTACAATATTTACAATATTTACAAGTTATTGTTTCTTTGTTAATAATAAAACTAGAGTATGTAATGGTTAAAAAATTAATGGAAATTGCAAAAAAATTAATATCCACTAATCAAGAGAATGGATTAAATCCCTCATACGCTTTTCTTGTTCATTTTCAGAATTAAAATATTTACAGTTCTCTTTTCGAACATAAATAACCATTTGGACATTAATTCTTAATAATATGTGGAAAGAAAAATATTCTGAAAAAATGATTGATACATATTTGCTAATAGTAACTTCGTTTCCTGAAAGGGTGGGATGGTACCTTGCGTCAGATCCGATTATTGCTGAGTTACATATTTACGATTTTGGTTCATGAATAATCCTAGTTTTTGACCTTAAGCTCCAAACGCAACCTTCGATAATAACCTTTCTATACCTTTTCAAAGACTAAATTTGCTTTAATTTGGGACTAGGACGGTCTATGGGGACCCAGGACCCAATAGTTTCCGAAATTAAGCTTTTTAAAATGTTGTTCTCCGACTCTGTGGGTCTATTTTCTTCATAAAATGCCCCTCTCCCATATTCCAGCACCCTCTATTTCTAACATCGGATTTCAATAACGAGAAGCAACAGTTATAAGCATAATAGCCCTACAGATTGGAAGGGAGTCGATGCTAACAGCAGTTTTTAAGAATTTTCCGCAAGTGAAATTTAAACGTAATAACATAATGATGTACCTTTCTTCAGCTGTACGAACCATCGTACGAAGCAACTATTGCTGCTGCTATATCTCATCAGGTGAAGAGGTGGTGTCCAGAAAAATGGTCCGAGTTTTTTTGGAACATGGCCCACATTTTCATCTTCCCTTGGACAAAGAATCAGGAACGCATTGATGAAAAGTAAAAGTTCCGGTTTTGATATGTACTTTGAGGAGGTCATTATGGAAGATTATTTCCGAAGATGAGAGTGACTTGGCTCTGCGACGACGCTTAGAGCTTCTAGGTCATACAACTATGTGAAGTAGACCTACCTCCACCACTACAAATTTCGTTCTGTCTTGCTTGTCGTCTAAGTTCTAAGTCTTCAAGTTCGAACTCTGAATATTATGAGGATTTTATGCAATCTTTGGTGAATAGTGATATAGGGATTGGTGACGTAGGATGACCATCCGTCGGGATTTCCGAGGACATGTCTTCTTTTTTAGGGTGTCCTCCTACGTCCTCGCTGGTTTTTTGTATTGTCCTAGTTTTGTAGGTATATTTAACGATGAAAAATGAAAAATGCGATTTTGACATGCGTACTGCGTACCTACATTTTTCTTCTACAGGGTGTCCCATTTTAATTAATCCAGCTGAATATCTTGGAAACTAAGCGATTTCATTAAAAATGTTTCAGACAAAAATTGTAGCGGCTCGAGGGGGACATATAATTGAGTCATGGGTTTTTAATTTTTATGGGATTTTATGGGGAAATTTTTGTTTTCAAATGGGAACCTATAAATTTTATTATTGATTCACAATCCATGAAAAACTTTTGGTTGAAAATATTTTTTTAAAAATTTCAATTTTTCTGTTTCTGTTAATTTTGGCGAATATCATTCTAGAAAACTAATTTTTTTAAGAAAAATTCCCAAAGGCAAAAAGTGTTTAAATTAATGTAAAGATTTAGAAAAACCAGTAAAAAGTTTTTAAAATTTATTTCATTTTTTTTTTCTATTTATTTAAAAAAAAATATTTTTTTACGAAAATGTAAAATTATTTTTTTAATATTAAAATTAAAGATAAGGTCAAAGATCATCATAAAGATCACTTTATGCCTCTTGCGATTTTTCTTTAAAACTTTAGTTTTTTAGTAAAACTGAAGCGAAAATCTCAAAATTGATGATTATTTTGGTGAATATAACGAAAAATTGAAATTTTCTAAAAAAATTGTTCAATCAAAAGTTGCTTATTATTGTTTAAAGATTACGAATCTACAATAACAATTATGGGTTCCCATTAAAAAAAAATGTTTTTCCATAAAAACTCCATAAAATCCCATAAAAATTAAATACCCATGCTACTGTTAAATGTCCCCCTCGAAACGCTATAATTTTTGACTAAAACATTTTTAAGGAAATCGCTTAGTTTCCAAGATATTCAGTTGGATTAATTAAAATGGGACACCCTGTATAAACGAACATGAAACGAAAGTGAAATAGACAAGCCGAAATAAAATGATGGCTTCAGTGCATTGGTACTCAATTTTATTTATGTATTTTAAAGGATAAAAGATTTTATTTATTTTATTTTTTAATGTTTTTTGTAGCGAGCTGTGAACATTACTTTAATTTTTTTGTATATTTTTTGTAAAAAATAAATGAATTTAAAAATCCTCGTTTTACAAAATGGAAATTGTCCTAGTTTTCTCGTCTTTTGTCATAATTGTATGGTGCCGAAATGCAAAGAAATTTCGCAATTCTTCATCCGACTATTTTAGGACATATAACCTGTGAAACAATGTTAAGGGATTGACACAGTGACCTTTCTACCATCAACAGTAATAGTTCGTACAGCTCTTCAGGGGCTATGTGGCTTCTTTCAACGTGTCCACTGCTGATGGCCAAATGAAATCCGTTTTGGGAAATGATGTGTGCTGAAACAAGGGAGAGAGGCATTTGCTGAAGAAAATGGCCGACAGGGTTAAAGTTTCTACAAAATAACAAAATATTGCTTAAAAATTTCCAGTTCGAAGAAATAGATAAATTTATAAAAGCTGTATTTCGGAAAATATAGAGTCTATAGAGACGATTGAAATCTAAAACTGAAGCAAATTTAGTCTACTTTGAAAACATATCAAAAAGTTTTTATCCAAGAACTAGTCTTTCAGGGTTAAAATCGCCAAAAACTGAAGAAAGGTCCAAAATTTCGCGGGTTTTGGTATTTTTGACAAGGTTGCGTTCGGAGCTCGAGATCGAAAACGTAGATTATTTCCGGGGCCAAATTCATAAACAACTCAGAAAAAAATCAGAACTACCGGATCTGACGCAGAGTCTGATGTATATGATTATTGGACTATAATAAGCTTTGTGGAAGTAGTTTTATACAAATAATAATTAAGTATTATTGTTTTTAAGGGAGGATTTAAAAAAATCCAATTATTTGGAACTGATATTGATGGTAACTTCCATTTTTATTATTATTTTATAAACAGAGTGTTTCACTGAAAAAAGAGAACTACCGAGCCCTGAGCCTAGAGATAAAGTAGGAATTTTAGCATTTATATGGAAAAAACTTAGATACGGTGAAGCAAACAAAATAATGGTTATTATTAGAGTACCAATAATCTATAATTGTCAAATACCAGAAATATTAAATATTTGGGCCGGTATTTATGGCAACCACATTATAGGCCCAATATTTGTTGATGGTGACATGACACCTGAAAATATTTAACTTTGCTGAAGGTTATGACCGACCTAATAATTACTGATGACTTAGAAAATGATGATTCGCTATAGGAAAATTTCCTAATGTTTTAGAAGGATGGACCTCCTACACATTATATTTTACTAGTAGGGAAATTTTTAAATATAACTATTGCCAGATGGATTTGTCGTAGGATTCCAATGGAATGGCTAGTAAGATCACCTGACTTGACCCATCTAGATGTGTTTTTTAGGCTATTTAAAATCCAAATTTTAAGAATCCCAATATGAGTCTTTAGACGACATTCGCCATAAGATTATAAATGTTTCCAAAACAATAATTCACGCAGAGCATTTTTCTTACCACCACTGCTCCTAAAGTAAAGGAGATAGAATACTGAATCTTATGTTAATTTAAAGAAGTTTACTGTAAAGTATTACGAACGCAAATAAGGGTACCGAATTTCAAATATATGAGGGAAAATATAAAAAAGTGAATTCTCATTTATTTTTTCCATCAATATAATTGGTCGATGATTTTATAATTTTAAGCCAAAGTTGGTGGTTTATGAGCTATATAACACAATTTTGAATTAACGACATTTTTTGTGGGAACAAAATTCAAAGGCCTCGCAAAATATTCGTGTTGTTCCGACCCTGAATATGGGGTTTTTGTTGATGAAATCTCGTCTACATTCTACGATTTTTTGTGATCACTTTTCTGCGTGACCCTGTATAAACGCGTTTTAATAGTTATAGAAAAACACCAACAATTATAAATTCCTTAATGGAACAATAAAATCCCTTTTTTCTAAACCTCAGTTTGTTTCCAACAATGAAGGGTGAAGGGCTAACCCAGATTTATAATTTGATGATATACAATTTGATATTCTTCAGAATTTAGGCAAAAAATAGAAACAAGGCCAATGAGGTAGTTTTTGAGAGACTCTTTTAAGCTCGTAAATAAATAAATATAATCTAGGATTAGGTTGTAAAGAGGCCCCAAAAGTGGAACTAAAGTGTCAAGTGGCGAGAATTAACAATTGTGCAGAAATACTAACTCTCCTAGTAGCCTATTTTTATGGTTAGAATTATGTTTTATGACCTATTTTAAAACCACTTGCATTCAATTGTTTAATAAGTAATTTACTCTTCTAAGAAATTTTTAGTTTATAATGAAATGGAAATCTTGTGATGTCTTTATTGTAATACAATTAAATTTATATAATTTTTTCACAGTTTATATAAAAAATATATAACACAAAATATTTTTCCTAATTTACGTTGCCATTAATTCGAATAAAACATTTTGGTAGTATTTTTTAAATTATCGAGTAGGTGCAAAATAACGAAAATTCTCTCACGAAATAATCCAATAACTCTGGGAAAAAATATAATTTCGTTGTTTACGAACACTCAATTCTGGTAACCACCATTCCTAAATTCCAGTAAAATTTAATTTCCGTTTTAAAAATGTGTTGTGGAAATATTTCGAAGCAATAAGAACTTTACAAACACATAAACACATACATGTATGTAGAAATAAGAATTTTACTTACTTCCATTCCTTCCTATTGAAAGATTATTGACAAAGACAGACATTTAAAGCCGTGCAAACATTAATTTATTAAAATATTATTGTTTATAATTAATTTAAAGTTTTAAAATATTTTATGGGTAATTTTATTTAAAAATTTAGTTGTTAATAATTATAGGGTGCGCTTTAGAAATTTAGTGCACTAATAAAAGAGAGATTTGAGAATAGAAGTGAGTTAAAAATAAGATAATTGATTTAAAGAGTGCATACTAAATTGGGTGTTGTTTGTTTGTACTTTATATTTGAATTGTTACGACTTTAGCGCATCGTTATATCTGACAATAACATCAACATCGTTAAATTTTTTAAAGTAATCCATCGTATGGTTTCCTGGGAATTATAAGGAATACTTGAAAAGCTTACCTTAAAAGCTTGTCGGCAAAGGAAATTCTCCTTGACAGGAAGCAATCTGTGAATAAATTCGATTTAAAATTGCGCATCTGGAAATAAACGACCATTTTTTCGAAACTTACTTCGCCATTTCTGAAAGCTGCAACCTACCATCTTTATTTGAATCAAATACTTGCAACTAAAACGAAAGAGATGTTTAGTAATCAAAGCAAAACCAATCGAAGCTTACCATTGTGTCCGTGTATTCAATAAGTTTATCCTCGGAAACGTCATTAATTTTCTTCGCTTCTTTTAGTAAATCCCTGAGGAAATTCTGTAGACGTTTTAATTTAATTTTATTTAACTTCGACCTCAATACAAAAGTAATTACTTTACCTTTAACTCATCCGCTTCGATATAACCACTCCCGTCCGTATCGTACTCCCTCCAAATCTTAAAAGAGGCCATAAATTAACTTATAAATTTTTATTTTATAATCAAACCTTCATAAATTCAACGCTCGACTCGAGAGGGTTATCAAAACGAAAGAGAAGTAGAAAATTTTCCTCCATCGGAAGAAGTTGTGCGAGCTATAATAAAAAAAAGTCGGGATGAGAATCATTAATTTTATCTTTCTCTAGGTGGTACTTCTCTGATGTCGATTTTTCCATCCTGATTATCGTCGTATGCCTCCATAAAACAAGCCTTTAACTCAACAAGCATTTCATCGGAAACAGCCTGGAACAATAACGCATTTTGCAAAAGCGGATTTAATGCGGCAAGTACGGTCTTTGAAATCCTGCACAGGAGTCTCTATAAGAGCTTCTCAGATTTATCGCAGCGTTTACCGAAAAAGAAGCGGGTGCAAAAGATAACTTACGTCAGGAGAAATGTCGGTCACGTTGGCACTCGACACGAACTCTCGAAGAAATCCATCCAATTCCGTTCCCTCTATATATCCATTACCTGAAATTAGGAATTATCAGGTGTTTATTTTCTTTCAAATTACTACCTTCTGATGGTTCATGACTTTTTTATTCCAGTCAAAATAATAGGATAACAAAACCCAGTTATTTATAGGCGCAGTTATTGATTGATCGAAAAATGTTAACTCCTAGTTTAAATTAGGAATTTAAGTGTAAATTGGATAAACTGCAATTTGAGCAATATAAAGCTGACTTCAAAGTTGGTAAAGAAAATTACTTAATTTCAGTAGATCCAATTCCAGGAATGTTATATAAAGAAAAACTTTTCTTGCATCCTAGGTAAAAAGTCAATACCCGAATAATAAGCGTTTTTTCTACACCCAAAAATTTTATTTAATTCTAAAAAATCCTTACTGCGGATATAAACAACCGAACATTTTCGCCTAGATATTAAAATGTATACACGGTCTATATAACTCAATTGACAGAAAAATTAATAGTTACAGGATGCGTAGCGTCACAGAAGGCTGTACTTTATTGATCTTTGAAAAGCATGTGGTTTCTTTGAAATCCAATTAAATTAGAAGTTTGCAGAATCTTTCAACCACAAAAGTTGAAATCTTTTATAAAATCTTATTCTTAATACTAGGTATTTAAATAAATCCAAATAAAACACACCCAGCCGAAATATTTGTGCTTGAAACGAAAATAAGTTAAAATAAGATTTGAGACAAATCTGCTAATTAAAGCCAAATTTAATTAAGATTATTTAAAAACGATCCATCCTAAATAACTTAATTTTTATAAGATATACAGGGTGTTCCACTTAAAGTGTTACGAAGTTATATCTCAAAAACTACGCGTCTTAGAGTTTTTTTGTAAATAAAAGTAGTTCGGTTTGAAGGGGGTAACATAATACAAATTTTATTTCTTATTGTATGTACGTTTTGAAGGTCAGTTCAAGGTCTACTTTGTTTTTTTTTAAACACCTATATATTTTAATAAATAATCTCATTCTACGCTGAAAATGAAACACATTTTGATGGAAATGTTTCTTTATTGTCCTGTAAGATTTAAAGAAATTTATAAAAAAATAAAATAAATTTGTTTCTATTTTTATCATTCATTTTGAGATTTTAATTGAGTGTGTCATGAAATAACAATTTCCTTTTCAACATACTTTTTGTAAACTAAGTCCATATACTAAATCCACGGATAAGTACAAATTCGTAATTAAATTGAAAAGAAAAAGTTTTATAAGATGAACATTGTTTGAAGAAGCGTTTAACATGTTTATGATTTTGGGTGAATGTAGACAAAATTGCAGGATGATCGTTATCCTAACCATCCTACGAAATCTCACATGGCATTTCTACGTTTAAAGAAAAGATATTTGCGAAATGGATGCGTTCAAATAAAGAAAACGAGAACGGCAGGAATAATTAATGAAGAAAACACAACAAATGTTTTAGCGTTTGTTAGAGTTAATCCACATAGTAGCATATACGACAAATTTCAAGAGAAAGTAATGTAAGTACGACGACATCTATTTCAAAAATTCTTCAAAAAATCAAATACCATATCCAGTATCTTCATCAAAATTTATATGGTTCGTCGACAAATTACCTTAAATCCATTATTTACTTCGTATTTGATTTGATCTTAATTTTCTTACGTTCGTTAGTTAGGATCCAAATCAAAATACAGCTTTTACGAACAATTTTTTATTGGTGAACTTTTATTCCCAAAAATAAGTCGACGTTTCGGTTATCGTTGTAACCTTATTCATGACTAAAAATATTTTACAAATTATTTTACAATTTTGTAGGTGTAGTAACAATTGTACGTTGACAATCAAACATCATTAATATTAACAAAACAAGATAATACATCAATCACAATATAATAATTATGAAAATTCAAAAATGTGAAAAATGAACAATATAAATATATAAACAAATTAATAACACCTAGTAATACAAACCAGAATTTTGATAGCATTAAGGAATTTGTGGTTAACACAACTGATACAACTATACCAGAATCTGTAATTTCACAATTATCACTAGGACCTAAATTTGCATTAGAACATAACAACGATAAATTTCCAATTATTCCATTCATTAAAGATATTGAATTATGTATCTCAAGTAAAACACCAACAGATACTAATGTAAAGGATAGATTACGTGCACAATGTACAAACATTCTAACAAACCACATTTGTAAGATTAACAACCAATGTAGAGCACATACGATAGAACAAAAAAATTATTCATCAACAAAAAGTTTTTTGAAAAATCATAAAGATATCATAGTTTCAAGAGCAGACAAGGGTAAGAAGACAGTATTGTTGGATACCTCTGAATATATTGATAAATTAAACGAAATTGTTATGACACCAATTATTATCAGCTCTTAATGAAGGATCCAACTAATGTGTATTGTAAACAGTTAAAATGTTTAATTAATGAATTGTTAGATAATAATTACATTACGGAATTTGAAAAGAAATCTTTAATCAATAATCAGCCTCTTCCACCTCGCATTTATGGTCTTCCAAAGATCCATAAAGACAATAGACCCCTCAGACCTATAGTCTCTTGCATTGATAGTTTTAATTACAATATTCAAAAGTACCTAGCAGACATATTAAAGAAAGTAGTTCCAACGTTTGAATTTAATATAATCAATAGTTATCAGTTTAAGCAAAATGTAGAAAATATTAAATTACATGATACGGAGGTTATGTTATCATTTGATGTAAAATCTTTGTTCACAAACGTAAGTAAGGAACATTCGTTGGAGGCCATAATTGCGAGATGGGACGAGATAAAACAATTTACAGAAATAAATAAAGATTTGTTTCTTAGGTTAATCAGTAGTATATTTGATACAAGTTACTTCTTATATGAAAATAGATTTTACAAACAAACATTTGGTTGCCCAATGGGGGCTCCCCTTAGTCCAATATTGGCAAATTTTGTGATGGATGGATTGATTGGGAATGCACTTAAATGTCTAAATATAACCGTTTCGGTGTTCAAAATTTACGTAGACGATTGTTTTGCTATACTATCTAAACAAAAGGTCAATGAAGTGTTAGAAGTATTCAACTCAATGAATCAACACTTAAAATTCACAATTGAGGTAGAATCTAATGATCAATTACCATTCTTAGATTTACTCCTTATTAGAGATCGTGAAAATAATAAAATTAAATTTGATTTATATAGTAAACCTACGGATACGGACAGGATGTTGCATTTCCAATCAAATCATCCACTTTATCAAAAGATCAACATTGTCACGCAGAACCTAAAGAAAATTTACACTCTATCGGACAAAGAATTTCACAGCAAAAATAAATTAATTTTATCGAGAAGGTTGAGATTAAATGGTTATCCTTGTAGTTTAATTAACTCAATATTCAATTCATTCAAATTAGTTAATAATAACAATTCAACTGTCACAAATAAAAATAAAATATTTTACAAGTTACCGTATGTACCTCGGCTTTCTGATAGAATTAAAAAAGTTTTGGTGGATGACAACACAGACATTGCATTTTACAATTCAAAGACTAATAGACCTCTGTATTCAAAATTAAAATCAAATTTACCATGTAATTTAGATAAGAATGTAGTTTATCAAATTCCCTGTGCAGATTGCAGTAAGTCTTATATTGGACAAACGAAACAATTCATTAAGGACAGATTGTACAACCACACGTATGATTGCAGACCTGTGAATTCTGAAAAACTCAACAAAACTGCCTTAAGCACACATCACTTCGATGAAGGTCATAATTTCAATTTTAATAAATATAAAATCTTAGATCATGAACCAAATTATCGTAAAAGATTAATCAGCGAAATGATACACATTAAAAAATTTCAAAATGAATCCGTGAATTTAAAAACAGATACTGATAGTTTAAGCAAGGTATACTCTTTTCTTATCTCGAAATTATAATGTTTACAAATTAAATCAATTTCTGTAACACCTTGTAAATGAATACAATTTGATAATTTGTTGAGTTTTTCAGAGTTCGTAACGTTGGCAATAGTATTGATCAACAGTGTTGGTACACTTTGGTTTTTGACATTTTGGTCATCTCCATCTTGTTTTGGCTGTCAAATAGACGTGTAAAGTTAATTTCTGGAAAATCTTCAAAATTAAAACAAAGTTAATGCCATCAATAGTGAATTTATGGTCCCTTTGTAAATCACAACCGTCAGTTTATCATTTAACGAATATTTTTGTCGTTTTGGGAAAAAAAAGCGCCAATTGTAACAATAAGGGTTATGCTACCTGGTACCGTACAACGAGGTGTTCTTTGAAATAAATACAGGTATGGATATAATGTAATTTTGTTAGTATTCATTGATTAATATTGTTCATTTTTCACATTTTTGAATTTTCATAATTATTATATTGTGATTGATGTATTATCTTGTTTTGTTAATATTAATGATGTTTGATTGTCAACGTACAATTGTTACTACACCTACAAAATTGTAAAATAATTTGTAAAATATTTTTAGTCATGAATAAGGTTACAACGATAACCGAAACGTCGACTTATTTTTGGGAATAAAAGTTCACCAATAAAAAATTGTTCGTAAAAGCTGTATTTTGATTTGGTTCGTATTTGATGTTTTCTGATGAAGCTAGTTTCTCAAATACTCGAGAAGTCAAGAGATATAACGTGCATTAGTGGTCTGATACAAACCCGCACTGGATGAGAACTGTTTCGTATCAACATCCATGGACAATAAATGTTTGGTGCGGAATTATTTATAATTGCATTATTGGTCTCTATTTTCTTGAAGGTCATTTAACTGGTCACATATAGGGTGTCCCACGATTTAGTTTACAGGCCATATCTCCGTTATTTGAAAAGATACAAAATCCAACCAACATAATCTTTTAATGGCATCAAATTGGCCTTCCATTTTTATTCTGCTTGTGTACAATGTGCAGGAGCCAATTTTGAACATTTATTATAATTAATTTTAGTTCTTCTCTTACTATAAAATAAAAAATAAAATTAATTTTATACAATTTTTTTAAGTGAGTAACATACTGTCGTATTCAGTATAAAGTTGAGATTCAATTTTTGTTAAAAAAAGTAGGAGCTGCCATTTGAAAAGAAAAAGTTGATGATGGCTTCTTAAGGGTGGTCAAAGCCAATAAAATTTTAAGAATAAAAATGGAAGGCCAATTTGATGCCATTAAAAGATTATGTTGGTTGGATTTTGTAGCTTTTCAAATAACGGAGATATGGTTTGTAAACTAAATCGTGGGACACCCTGTATACGCACACTTTTTGAGAAATTAATTTAGAGAATTATAGAAGAAGTTCCATTGAATGTTTGAATCAATATGTGGATACAGCAAGATGGTGCACCTCCGCACTTTGCAATAGAAGCACGGCAAGCAATGAACGAAATGTTTCGTGAAAGGTGGATAGGTCGAGGAGGACCAGTTAATTGGCCAGCTTGTTCGCCAGACCTTGCACCTTTGGATTTATTCCTCTGGGAATTTATTAAAGAACGTGTAATGAATGTTTTAAAAGTTTCGACGTTTGAAGAAAGAATAGCATGTTTTATTCGGAGTACAAGAACTTTTTGTGGCGAGCTCTGCGAGTCCCGCAGATACATGCGGGTACTTCTTTTACTCCTAATAAAACAATATACTATTAATTATTTAGACATAATATTTGTCTCGAGCCTCGAATAATTTATTAATTCATGGCACACTTGATAAAAATCATAAAATATTTTTTTATTTTTTTATTAAACTTCCTTAAAACTTGATGGACAATAAAAAAAAACGTTTGCACAAAAATGTGTTTCTTTTTTAGCGTAGAATAACAATAATTATTAAAAAACATAGGTATGTATTTAAAAAAACAAATTAGACCTTAAAATGACCTTCAAAACCTACTTAAAATAGAAAATATGTATTATATTACTCCTTCAAACCAAACAACTTTTTTAACGAAAAAAACTCTAAAGAGGCTTAGTTTTTGACATAAAAATTAAAAACACTATAAGTGCGATACCCTGTATGAAAATTCGGTAAAACTGGTTAGTTTTCTTTAGTAGCGAGCGTACAAAAGTTTGCCATACATTTCATCCTTTTTGCAGCACCCACCCTGACTATAAAATTTTAAATTGCACCCCCACACTTCAGACATTCATTTTTTGCAAAATTACAAATTAGTAAAAAATAAAAGGTACATTAATTCTAAGAAATAATACTTTAGAAAAGTCTAACTTAATACTGAGTAAACAAATTAAATATTCAAAATGTGCACCATTTCTTTACATACAATAATACACACTATTTTCAAATTCATTAAGGTGCGAAAGATCGGGAGACCTTACTGTCATTCTAACGGACTTCCTCATCCGATCCATCTTCCTGCAAATCGGTCATTGAATCACTCTCTTACTACTCCAGTCAAATGGTGGTTTTCCCATAAAAAATTGCGAAATTTTCTCTAAACTGTCTTGCATGTTTTTTGGGATGCTGAATCCCAATTTCAAGTTTGCTGCCTTGTAGGCATCACAACAAAAATGCAAAAACCTCAAAATTTACGCACTTTTTTCAGTTTTTAGCTTATATCTCAACTTTGATTTTATGACGAGCGGTATCGACGTTAAACCGCGTTAAAGAATAGCGATTTTTTGGCACTTTTGCGATAACCTTAAAAACGCCCACTGTCACCCTCTAAAACTTGAAAAATATACATATTAGCAATAAAAATCATGATACCAGATGAAAGTACATTAAATTTTTTCAGGAAATGGGAAGAGGATGCAAAGCGAAAATTACGAAAAATACCTACTCCGCCCTACACCCAAAACGACCCCTCCCAATTATCCTTAAAATAGGTTGTTTTGAATGGATTGATAGTAAAGGCCAAAGGCATGTTTGATGAACAGCTTAGCAAATTATATTCACAACATATGTATTAGGTAAATTACACTGAATATAAAGCTGAATAGGAAAAACCTGCATGCAGTTTTGTATGTACATGTGTCATGAAATGAATGAAAGTCGAGCCTAGGATTGGGTCATCACATCGAGTAGCTTCTCCATTTGGAAAAGAAAGAAGTAATTTAGTGATAGAACAGGTAAGCGGTATTGTGAAGTATCTTTGTATGAAGAAACACCTAACGATATGTGCGCATTTATTTTGATCGTCTCAGTTTGTTTATTGGTGGCCCAGGCAATGTTTCTTGGGCACTTGAAGTTCCGGGCAAAGGGTCCGGGGCTGGGGAAGATCCAGGCTGAACAGTGAATTGTTACACTTCTTCAACTGATAAAATTTTAATGTAATTGTAACAGAATGCTGGCACACCCACCCCCAACCCATTTTTGTAAACTTCCGACCCCACTGCTCTGGATCCAATTAGTTTCCGATTCACTGCTGCATCTAATAGAAAACTCTAAAGGTGTTTTGTTGAGCTACAGCTTCAGTAGAAAGTACGGAAGCCGTGTTTGAGGATGCCTTGTAGGCTGATGTCATGTATTCCTTAAACCTCAGCTTGTTAAGTGTTGCAGTTGTATGGTTACCACCAAAAAGGGCAATCAGACATTTCTCACCAGCAAAAAATGCAAGACATTACAAAACTCGGTATGGGCGTAGGCTAGCAGGGCTATTCTGCACGAAACTGTACCAGCATTGTGAAGGGTAGTGCTCCAACATCGATGAAAATTTTGTTACAGAAGAGGAAGACGATCTGGACGAACCCGTTGCAGTATAGAGACGAAATTCATATAATATTTTGCAGCATTACGCATTTACATTTATCAGTTTTTATTTATCTAGCATAACATTAATAATTCTATTACAACTTTATCAGTTGAAGAACAGTAAAAACTCGCTGTTTAGCCTGGACCTTCCATTGTCCAAGAGCCTTCACTTGGACCTTCGAGTGTCCAAGAAACATTGCCTAGGTCACCAAAAATCAAAATAAAACTAGCAAAATAACTGGGCACATGATATCACGTATTTCTTCTTGCATCCATACTTCACTTTTACCTGCCTTTTGTAATAACCATGTTCTAAAACTAAATTACTTCTTCCTTTTTCAGATGGAGAACCTACTCGAAGTGATGACCCAATCCTGTGCTCCACTTTCATTCATTTCATAACACCTTTGTATTACTACATACAGATTTCATATTCAGCTTTATATTCACGGCGTTTTCGCAGAAGGGCAAAAAATTTGGTGTAATTCAGCGCGTTCTAACTCCAATACCGCTCGTCATAAAATCAAAGCTGACTACTGCATTTTGTAGAAAATTTTCTCAACTTAAATTTTGTATGGAACGGTCACCTTCAAAAACACTTCGAGATATAAACGAAAACCTGAAAAAAGTGCGAAAATGTTGAGGTTTTATGCGTTTTTCGTTGTGAAGCCGACCTCCAAGGCAGCGAACTTCAAATTCGGATCATGCACCCTAAAAATCATATAGCATCGTTTAGAAAAAATCTTCCGCAATTTTGTTACGAAAGCCACAGTTCTGAAAACCAATTGACTGGACTATATCGGTAAAACATAATCTGATGGTGATCCTTCATGAAACTATAAATTTTCTACGTCAATAACCAAGTTTTTCTCCTCATCCTGCTGATTTTATAAATTTTCAGTTATGAGAGGATCAATTATATCATCAAAGATGTCTAAATATCGTTCTCCACTTAAATTTTCTTCTACAAATATTGATCTTATATACCATCTCTTCAAATTCCAGCCCAAACATTGATATTATTGAGGAATCTGCGTTTGAATTTCAGTAGTTAGATGATGATTTTTATTTATACCAATAACGAGAGTGTTATGTCTGTTGAGAAAACCTTATAAATAAAATGTACATTAGTCACTAAAGCAAATATTGCGAACAAATATCGGGTTTTCCGAAATTATTTCTATCATTCGTTTACAAAATCTTTCTACCGAAATCAGCTTCATTAACTTAACGAAATGATGCAACTTACTGCGACGAAATTTGTTTATTTTTAGTACGTTTTGAACTGAGCCATATGAAATATTTTCTGTCTTTGATGCTTTTCGAATAGTTACTAGAAAAGAAAAATCAAATATTCATTTAAAAATATTTATATTATTTACCATTTTTGATTAAAGTTGATATTAATAAATTTGGACCTCTAATAACAAACTTTTTGTTATAAGCTGTGATCAAGTAATCAGATTTTAAACTTAAACATCACACTATATTATGTTATTAAATTCCTTTGAATAAGGTAATACAAGTATGGGGGTGCAATTAAAATTTTAATGAAAGGGTGGCTAGGGCAAATGGGATTATATGTGTGGTAAACTTTTATACGCCATTAAGTTTCCCTCTCCTAAAGAAAATTAACCTGTTTTCCGATTTTTATACATCTTATTAAACTGAAGTTACTTAGGGTGGATCATTTTCAACTCTTTGATTATTTTTTATTAGACCCCAAGTTTTATCGAAGCAAAATTTTTTCATTTTCCAATTTCTCGAAAGATTAAAATTATTACTTTTCTTAAAAATAATCTTATAACAAACTTTTTTCCAATTACAACGATTTAAAGAAAGTCCAAATCATTTTCATAATTACCTTACTTTATACTTAAAATATGGGTTATTATTCGACACGATTAATATCTATAAACATTAAGTTTTTAAATCAGATAATTTCCCTAAATTGGAAATTAAAATGTGGTGATTAGTGTATATTTAACATAAATTTAATGATAAGGACTAAAATGCTACCTATATAACCCAAACTCGATTTACTTAGATGAAAATCAACAATCATGAAAATCGCAATTTGTTTGATCGTCGCAGCTATTGCCACAGCCTCCCAGGTAAGATTTGAATACCAAAAGTACCAATTCAAATAAAATCTTATTGATCTTGCTGATTAATTTATGTATTCTAATATTACAATATTTAAATATTGTTTATTTATCAAACAGGGCGGTGTTTAAAGGTTTTCTAAATTAAAGCTACTTGTGTTATACATGAGTTTTCCCAACTTTTTTTTCTTAGATGTTAAATGTCATTCTGAAAAAAAAATTCTTATGAACTAATATGTTTTATTGGACAATTTAAAATTCTTCTCAATAAAATTAGTCTATCTGATTGGTTGAAAAGTAAATGTATAATCCAACGCATACTGGATTTAAAAAAATTAAATTTATACAGGGTGTTCCAAAAAAATCATTAAAGTTTTCAAATTTTATATTTGCTGTAACTTCTTGACGAGTCGAAAAATATTAATATATTTTTCGGCTCATGGGAATATTTTATTCAGAATAAAATTTACTGTCTCAAAATTTTTTCCTTGGAAAAAGTGAGACACCCTGTATATTCTTATTCACACCTAACATATTTTGTATTTTTCTCGTTTTTTTCTACATTATTTGTATCTATTTTTGACTAAAGTTTTTATAATATTAGGCTAATAGCATTGAAAAAATCTTGCACTACAAAGATAGCATCGATGGAGCCAAAGCCACAGTTAAAAACCAAAGTCTATTAACAGAAGATGTTTGCAAATTCACCCCAGAAAATTGGGAAGAACTTGGTAAATTTTTCAAAAAGTATGCTGATGGCAGCGACTACATTGGTCACGATGGTAAACTAGATTTAGTGAAATTGGAAAAAGATCTCACCAAAACTGAATATGCAAATGTTGTGAAAGCTGATGTTCAAGAATCTATGAGGTGCAAGAAAATTCCAATTTTCTACAAAAACTATTTAACTATTTCTTCAGGTTGTTAATTTTTTTAGTATAATATAAATAAAGAATCCATAAAAAATTGTTTATCTGATAAAACCTAAATATATTTTCAGTTCGAAGGCAAAATTCTGAATAAATTGATAAATATTCATAAGTGAAGTTGCAGCATAGATGTATTGAGTTGATGTTACATATTGATGTATCTTTACTCAACTTTAATCATGAAACATTAAAACTGGATTCATCAATTCCAACTTGAATGTTCACCTTTAAACAAAATTACAAATTGCGATCGATTTCGGGACCTCGTCCCATCATCAGGCAAAGATTCTATAAGCAAACATTAATCTAAACAAATTGAGTTTTAAAAAAATATAGTGACTCACAAGTACGAAGCTGGTCAAATTTCATTTGACTAGAAGGTGCAGATCTAAAACCAATGGCAAACATTTGATAAATATTCGTTGTACAAATTTGAATATTTAAATAAAGTAAAAGTTAGGACGCTTAATAAATGAATAAAAGTATATCAAAACACCTATTTTCAATAATTTTAAGTCCAATTTGTTGAAGAAATATATTCTTATTATAAGTTCAGAAAAAATACTTTCAATTCACTAAACTTACAAAACGAATCAAAAAAATGGAGAAAAGATCTTAGGGAGATTTTTTTATCTAGGAGCATATTTTAGCTTATTTGAAAAAACATTGGAGTTAAAAATGCTTACTGTTATATTGTCCATCATAAATATTTTTCATATTTCAAAAAAAAAGTTTAAAACTATTATTACTTATATTTAAAATATTTTTCTCAAACCCTTGTTGAAATCAGTATTAACACTACTAGTTGGATATTTGGAGATATTATTGCACAACTTCTTTCTAGGAGGAATATTTCCAAATGAACTGAAAAGTGCAAAAATCATTCCAATCCATAAAAAAGGGAGGTTAAACATAGCAAACAATTATCGACCGATCGCAATTTCGCCCGCCATATCAAAGTTGATGGAAAAACTACTTCACACCAGATTCACTGACTAACAAAACATAATCATGGAAAATCAATATGAATTCTGACAGAAAAAATCCACTATAACTGAAATGAGCGAGGTGGTAGAATAAGCACTAGAGGCGATTGATGAAAGCAAAACAACTTTATTTGATCTGTATAAAACATAAAGTCCAACTGGAAAAGTCAGAATACTATGGAATAAGAGGTCCAACATAAGATATACTAAAACCGTACTTAGAAAAGAAGTAGTTTCGTGGAATGGAAAAACTAAAGTACCAGTAGAGATGAATATTATTGTACCACAAATATCCATTCTAGGCTCACTTTTATTCGCCATCTTTATAAATGACCTACCGCTTGCTGCAGCATATGATAAGGAAAGCATCGATGAAGCAAACATGTGGTTCGAGGCAAACAGCCTCAAGCTAATCTTGGAAAAGAAACAAGAACTATAATTCAATACCAAAAGCGACGCAGCAGCTATAATACTAGGGCAAACTAATGAACTAAAAGCTATTACATTTGTAATACAGCCATCTACTCCATAGCTAAAATAGCTGCCAATATATTAGAAACAGCAACGAAAATGACCTACTACTCAAATTTCATCAGTATCCTAACATATGGAATAATGAATTGTGATGTTCTTCAGAAAAGGTATAGGAAGTGTATTCATACTACAGAAAATAAGCTTAAGAACCATTTTTAATATTACGCAGAAAGTAAAGCATACATACAGTGCGCAGTTGGTTAAAAATAAAGATCGACCAGTACGAAACCAGGTATAAAGGAAAATTGGAAATACCTTACAACAGACTAACAAGAAGCCAGCAGAGTCTAACATACTGGTAAATCAAACTTTATATAACATACTGCTTGAAGAAACTGTAAAACCTCAGGAGCTTAATTTTAATGCGAAGGTAGAGAAGCTACTGCTGGACATAGCTCCATATTCGTTGGAAGAATTCCTGAATTTTGGTTAAATTAAATTTATAAAGGCTGTATATATCATGTAAGCAACATAACATTTTATTGTATTTTATTTGTTATCTTTCAACTCAATTTTAAATACTATAAATATGTCAAAATGTTATAAATGTACCTATTATTTACTAATTTGGTTAAAACTATGAAAATCATAGAATTTTTTAGTGCTATCATTCTAATGAACAAATCATAGAAGCTTATGATGCAATTCCGTGAAAATCTGCAAACCCTTACAGGAAATATCTGTAACCATGGAAACCGTCCATTACAACCCATATAACAAACGTTACAGATTTTTCCCTGTGAGAACTAAGAAATTTGCACGGAATTGTACCTTTATTTTTTTGTTTAACAATAGCTCCAAAAGATAATGTAGATATACTCCTGGCAATGTTCAACTGAGCAAATCCTCACATTCAATTTTCCATGGAACTAGAAAAACATGGATTTTTACCAGTCGTTGATATGCTTCTAATAAAAAGTAAAGTAATTTCAGGCATTTACAAAAAACCAATCTATACCAGTAGAATGCTCAATTACCCCTCAAATCACCTTCTAAAAACCAAAAATTAAATATAGTGAAACAAGAATACAGTGAGATTGTAACGTTAAGTCACAAACAGATTCACGCACAAAATATTAGAAATTTTAACAAAAAAAAAATTTTAACAAAAAAATTATTAATAGTTTACTACATAGTTCTAATTTAGTAAATATTACAACATGAAACAAAAGATAAAAATTAAAATTATACCTATTCCAACATACCCTACTTAGAAGGATTTTCAGATAATATTAAAAAACTTTGATAAATCATTATGAGCATCTCCCTAAACACCCGCGATAAATTTTTCGTTGGAGATATAACAAGGAATAGAAAATCCATCCCACTTTTCTGAAGCTTCTTTGCAAAATAAGGCCAAATAACTGATAATTAATCCGAACCCCTAGAGGGCGCGCGAGTTTGGGTGGAAAAATTGTGAAAAATCATGAAATCGAGCATTAGTTCTGCAGTCATAACTCAATTTTTTTTTAGATTTATAATCTAAATTGATTAGGCTACATCCTGCCAGAGAGTTACTTTCTGCAACCTAGCACAAGATTAATTAGAGGGGTCCAAAGTTACATTTAGATCATTATATTTTTTGTGCATTCTCCAATTTTTTTCCTTCTGGCAGAAATTAAAGAAATGACTTCTAAATCATCAACAAAAAAAATTTGTACAAAAATGTTGTTCGTACAAGCTTTTATGACTGCAGAACTAAACCACTAGTGTACAAATTTTATTTCACAAAAAACTTCTCTTTTGCTAACGTTTCGCCAATACGATCGTTGGCTTCATCAGAGCTAAACACGAATAAATAAATAAATATACGACGTTACAGACGATTACAAGATACATAGCAACAAAATTAATTAACTAAAATGAGGTTATAATTACCTTAGAAAACATAAATTTGTGAAGAGGTCAAAAATACTTTACAAATTCCTTTCTTATTAAACTTAGGCGGATAAATAGTGTGGCGAAGTATAAGTATAAATAAGGATTCATACAAAAATAGCAGATCACTAAAAATTACAATACGTTTGGTCGCTGTCGCCATAACAAATTTAATGACAGATCAAGGTTCTGACCCGCATCATTGAATTAAGTTTAGTAGAGTTAATACCTATAGTGACAGTCAAAAGTTGTTATATATAACAAACAGGGTGTATAGTAGGTGCATTATGAAATAAAATATTGATAAAAAACATTGATTAAAACTATAAAATTCGTTATATTAGTTATGCATTATTTAATTACAATTTCGGATAGAATGTTAGCATATATAGAACTTAACATTTCAGTGTCAGTCCTAAAATTTACACAATTGTTAACTTTAATATTAACCATTTCACTAATCGTGCGCTTATGATAGTTAGGTTCGATGTATAATATTTTAACTTTAGCGTAGTCAAATACATGGCCAATGGAGGCTACGTGGTTAGTAGGGGCTGTTATACCGTTTGAAAGCGAAAATTGCCTTCTTTATTGGCTATTGGCTATATTTGTGTTGTTGTAGTCTGTTTTTTAAACATTGTTTTGTCTGGTCTATGTAACACAGGTTACAATTTGCGGAAGGAATTTTATAGATCCCATTAGATCTTAACAACATGTCAGTTTTATCCTTGATAGCAGTGTGAAGATGACTAACTTTAAGAACATTATATGGAGCTAATGAGATATTAGTATCTTTGAGAATGTTTGATTTTATTAGTAACATTAGCGAAACGGCTATAGATTAAGTTTGCATTAGTACTAGTAGCAATTTTATCTAATTTATTCGAGTTACTAAAACACACCTTATTAACTAAGTTAACAGCATAATTTTTTTGTAATAAAATAGTTCTAGCTGTCTGAAAGTTACATAACTGAAATATCTGATCACTGAATGTGAGGATTTTCTTTTTGAACATTTTTATGATTGCTATTTTATGTCTAAGAGGATGAAAAGAGAAAAAAATTAGGCATCTATTAGAATTTATTTCTTTACGATACCAATTAACATCTATTTTGTTGCCGTTCCTCGTTAATTCGAGATCTAAAAATGGTAGCTTGCAAATGGTTTCCCTCTCCATGGTAAACTGTATCTAGTCATGGACAGTGTTGAAAATATTCACTGTGTAATCAACTTTATGTTCAGGTAGAACAATAAATGTGTCATCGACATAAAGTTTTATGAGTGGTATTTCAAAATCAACTAATTTAGTGGCTTTGTTTAAGATGAAGTCCATAACAAGGTCAGCTAAAACCGGAGAACAGGGATTACCCATAGCTGTCCCGTCTAACTGAGCATAAAATTTACTATCATATTTAAAGTAACTGGAACCAAAAATAAAATTGATGATACATAAGAAATTATTTTTGCTAATGTCTGTATATGCTGAGATAATTGGCCATTCCGCTTTAGTAATGTTAATCACTAAATATTTAGGTATTTTAGTGAACAACGACTTGACGTCGAAAGATACTAGTACATGATCATCAGGGATGGTTGTGTTTCTCAATATTTTAGCCAGTTTTAAAGAATTTTTAATTTTAAATTTAGACGAAGAGGCAAACTGATACAATGCGTTATGAATAAGTTGTGCTAAATTTGTAGATGGCGTTTGGATACAAGCAACAACTGGGCGAAGTGGTGTGTTATTCTTGTGGATTTTGGGCAATTGAAATTATGTACAATCATTTTCTTACCCAAAAATTCCTTGTATTACTCCACTAAGGCTAAAAGCGGATCTTATTGACTATTTACTGGACAGAGGGTAATACGAGCCTATTTTGCAGTAATCTATCAATTTCCAAATAATTATGTCTAAAATTATTTGATAATATAGAATTGTCTTCTAAACATTATGCACAAATTTTGAAAGGCTGAACTGTAGGGTGTACTACCTGAGAACTAAATATTTAATATTTACTTGCTTTAATATAACATCAAAAATAAAGATTTTTGTAAACTGTTTTTATTTGTATGTAAAAATTGTATTATAATAATTAATAATAAAAATTAGTACAAAGTAAAAGATGTTTTTATTATTAAATTTCAAAAAGTACATAAAACAATTTCTTTTTGTTAAATATTGTATTGAGATAGTAGTTAACAAAAAGTTAAAATTTAAAATTCAAATAATTTTCATTAATAAAAAAATTAAATTTCTCGGAATTTTAAATCTCTCGCCATTTTTGTGGCTTTTAGTTCCTGGGATTTATGCTACGAGCGCTGGTGTCGCCGGCAGAATATTTTGTATTTGAGATAGCTATCTATAATCGACCCAATTACATATCCAAAACGTAATTATAACAACTCGCTGTTATGTTATCGTACCATATTAAAAGTGGTTAAACCACAGTATAGGCAACTACCAGTAGCGACACTTCATAAAAAAAACGGGATACGTTTTTGGTGACCTTGAAAACGTCAGCGAATCTGGTACCATTGAGTTTAGAACGGCAAATGGATTTTTTAATTCTGTAGTTGACAAATAATAAATTATTCACTTTAATTTTTTGGAGATACGGTAATTTATTTATGTCTAAGTTCATAGATAATGTTTGCAGTTTTAAATAAAAACAATTAATAGTTGAAACAAAGGTATTTAAACAGTATTTAAATTAAAATATGGCATTTATTTTACCATAGAGTCTCCATTGTAGTTCTAAACTCAATGGTACCAGATACTCTCAGATATTCAAGGTCACCAAAAACGCATCCCGTTTTTTATATGAAGTGTCGCTACTGGTAGTTGCCTATACTGTGGTTAAACATTGTTATACAGGGTGATGAAATGATTGTGGTCAATTCAAATTTCCCGCCTAAAAATCTGGGGAATTTGTATGCTTCAAGTTCATAGAAACATAAAATCATGTCAAAATCAAAACAAAGTAACTAGACTTCACAAAAGCAGAGGCGTAGGCGTAATTTATACCGTTGTGTCAAAACTTCAAATTTTTGAATTTCGCTATTGTGCCTTCTATTCATAAATGTCAGTTTTTATCAAAATTAATTTTGTGTTAGCATCTGCACGAAAATGAAGAAAAACATTTTCAATCTTTGACATTTGCTGTGAGATTAGAGACTTTGGAAAAAAATTTTGCTAAGCCATTGGATTACTACGAGATTTTCTTTTTAAGATTTCAGTTATACCAACCTGCGTATTTGGTTGCCTACATATTAAACCACAATCATTTTAGCTCACCCTGTAAATAACATTTTAATTATGGGATAGGGTGGGTATTGTTATAAATAAAATAACCCACCCTATCCTGTAGTTAAAATGTTATTCATAACAATGTTTAACTACTTTTAATATGTTACGATAACATAACATCGAGCTGTTATAATAACGTTTTGGATACGGAATAGGGTTATCTATGATTTTAACCAACAAATTTTAACATGAGAGATGCTGAAATTCAGGTTAACACTGAGTCATTTAACCAATTTTCAGAAACTATTTCTAGTTATAAAGAATTAAATATTTTCGTTTCTACTGGAGATGATTCTGAAATACAATTTATACTTTCAGAAATTTAATTGGTTTTTATTGAAATACAATTGATGATTTCTTAAATTGAATTGATCTATTCTGAAATTACAATGGAGAAGATGTAGCATTTCTAAATTAATTACCACACTCTGTATTATCTTATACAAGTTGTAAATAGTTCCTTGAATATCAAGCCATAATACTTTAATTTTAACACAAAAACACACACCGACAACTCCCAAAAAATAGGAGCTAAATCACAAACATTTTATCTATGCACAAACAGAAGTATGACGGTGACATTTGCTTCCATAGATTTCTATAAATATTTTTAAACTAATGAAAAGTAAAGTATTATTTCAAAATAAATGGGATATTTCCTCTTTACTTTTTAGTTGGTACTTGAATAATTTATCCAAATCATCGTAAGATTTTATTTTAACTTCTACAGCCCTAATAAATTATTATTTTAAAATAATTCATTCAGAATTTAAAAATGCGATAATTAATCTACAAAACGGCGCAAAGCTTTTTTAAAAAAAAATTACACATTTTTTATAGTTCTTGTTTAAAAATTGCGTTTTTATGCAAATTTTATTTGAATATTGTAGCGGTACTTTTTGAGATATTGAAAATCGGGTTGCGCCGTTTTGTGGAACATTTATCTACATTTAAGTATTTTTTTATGATAATTGATTAAATAATAAAAGTGCTGCATGTAGTCCAGTATTTTTCGTCTTTCACATAAAATTTTGTTTATTGCATTTTATTCAATTTGTGGGCGGCGAAAAGGGGCGGCAAGATATGCATTGTTTTTAAAATTGTTTGTATTATTATAGGGTACTAGTTCTAAAAGGATATAACTTATTTTGAGGAAGCCGATTTTGAACACGCGGTTTAGGAAAGAATGCTCTTAAGGGGAAACATAGGGGCAAAACTTTTTATATGCGAGATATCCACCCCTGGCGGCGACACTTGACACTTAGTGTCGCCGCCGCTTAGAAGTCATTAAAATAAATAAATACCTACTTAAATTTATAAAATTTAAAATTAAAATTTAGTCAATTAGTGATTTTTCGGTTGTAATTAGATGATAAAGAATAAAATGCTACCTATAAAAGCAAAACGTTTCGAACTGAATTTATTCAAGTTGTAAATCAGCAACAATGAAAATCGCAATTTGTTTGATCGTCGCAGTTATTGCTACAGCCGCTCAGGTAATATAAAAGTTTCTAGATATAACTAATAATAGTAATTGAAAATTAAAAAGTTTTTTTATAAAATTTATAGTATTAGTCCCGATTATTTTATAACATGTTTGATTTCATACATTTTAGTCCCAGTCATTTGTTTTAAATCAATTATCTAAGAATTTGGTTATTTTAGGCTAAGAACATTCAAGAAATTTTGCACTACAAACAGAGTATAACTGGAGCCAAATCAACAGTTAACGATGAAGCTTTGTTGACTCAAAATGTATGCGATTTTACAACAAAAAATTGGGATGAACTTTCCGGATTTTTCAAAAAATATGCTGATGCCAGCAACTACATTGGTAACGATGGTAAACTCGATTACGTCAAATTGAAAAAAGATATTACCGAAACTCAATATAATAATGTTGTGAAAGCTGATGTTGAAGAATCTAATAGGGACAAGAAAATTCCAATTTTCTACAAAAATTATCTTCAAATTACTGGATGTTGTAAGGTAAATGCTTTATCGATATTTTAAGCATATTGTAGCGTCGTATAAAAATAGATATTGACGATTAGACCGGGAGCTCGCGACCTTTTTGGTCTCCGATTTCATACAGCATGCCTTTTGGGGGAGAGAATATATACCGTATAAGAACAAAGAAAAGCGGGTACTAAACTAAAATTGCATTTCCATTTTCACAAAAAATTGGTGTTTTTCACTGATTCAATATTGCATGCCCTTTTAGCAAAAGATAGTTAAAATTTCCTTATGGGCCTCAAACCGATAAGAACGTGATTATGTCAATAAAATTGACAAACGTAAAAGTGACATTATAGTCTGCAAGCAAATAAAATAAATAAATGATCAGAAATAAATAATCATTTTAAATAGGGGTGAATAGGGGATGGGAGTCGGTGAAACTAATAGAAACCTATTTACAAATTTAGGGTACAAACGAAGAGTTTGACACTTCATTTTTTGTTTTAAATACGTTTTTAAACTTTTTACAATGATCCATAAATTACTAAACATTAAACTTAATTTTATTATTTCAAATAAAATCTTTTAATAATTTTAGTCCAAGACCATTGAAGAAATCTTGCACTACAAAAGTAGCATCAATGGAGCTAAAACCACAGTTAAGAACCCAGCTCTCTTAACTCAAGATGTTTGCAAATTTACACCAGAAAATTGGAATGAACTTGGTGCATTCTTCAAACAGTACGCTGATGCTAGCAACTACATTGGTCAAGATGGCAAACTCGATTATGTAAAGTTGAGGAAAGACCTCACCCAAACTCAATATGACAATGTTGTGAAGGCTGATGTTGAAGAATCCGATAGGTCCAAAAAAATTCCAACTTTCTACAAAAATTATCTTCAAATTACTGGAGGTTGTAAGGTAAAAACTTAATTTATATTTTAAGCATATTGTGGCGTCGTATAAAAAAGGATATTGGAGATGAAAAAAATCCTAGAATTTTTGTTAATAAGAATTATACCCAGATCTGAAATAAATAATCTTTTTAAATAGGGGCAACAGTCGGTAAAACTTATAGAAAACTATTTAGCAATTTAAGGTATAAACGAAGAGTTTGACACTTCTTTGTTTCTTTTAAGTACATTTTTAAACTTTTTACAATACTCCAAAAATTTCTTAACTATTCACTTAATTTTATTATTTAAATAAAATCTCTTAATAATTCTAGCCTTAAACCATTGAAGAAATCGCGCACTAATTTTACCCAGATTCTGGTCAAATCATTTGTATAAAGGCATTTAAATTTAAATTTGTTATATGCTTTGTAGTGGACAATTTCCATGGTTACATTATTTTTTTCTATTTAAAGACCTTTAATTTTGACCAGAATCTACCTATAAATCCACTTTTATATTGAGATTTTTTTAAACTTAAAGGTCCTTAATGTCTTTAATTTCTTCTTTGGCAGATAATTAGATCCTATTATGTAAATAATTAAAGATAAACTGTGAGTAACATATGGGTTATATCTTGTATTGAAAATTACGAGTGTAATTATATTTTATATAAGTTATCGAATTTCATACAAGTTTTATAATTTTCTATTTTTTTCTTGATTTACCAATTAAATGGGACCAAAAAGTACCTACTTTTGCAGTTTCTAAAAACATAATTAATGTTCATCGTTTAGATATTGTTTAGCACCAACTCTATTTGTTATTTGTTATTTCGATTAATACAAAGTGTGCAACAAAAACTTAAACAATTTTCGTTACTTCTATCTTTTTTCTGATTCCGAAAAGAACAACGGTTGAATTTACATTTTCTTAAAAATTTACTACAAATAAGTTGCAGAAAAAGAAGTTTAGGAATATTTTTGTTTAGGGAGATATTCTAAATTTAAAAATCTAATAATTTACCTTAGTTATTTAAAAAAAAATAATTGCCACAGCCCCCCATGTAATCTTTTTTAGCACTTTTTTTTTAATTTCACATATATCCTCCACAAAATTTACATTAAATTAAAATCTCTTAATAATTTTAGGCTAAGAGCATCGAAGAAATCTTGCACTACAAAAGTAGCATCAATGGAGCTAAAACCATAGTTAAAAACCAAGCAATCTTAACTCAAGATGTTTGCAAATTTACACCAGAAAATTGGAATGAACTTGGTGAATTCTTCAAACAGTACGCTGATGCTAGCAACTACATTGGTCAAGATGGCAAACTCGATTATGTAAAGTTGAGGAAAGACCTCACCCAAACTCAATATGACAATGTTGTGAAGGCTGATGTTGAAGAATCCGATAGGTCCAAGAAAATTCCAATTTTCTACAAAAATTATCTTCAAATTACTGGAGGTTGTAAGGTAAAAACTTAATTTATATTTTAAGCACATTGTGACGTCGTATAAAAAAGGATATTGGCGATGAAAAAAATCCTAGAATTTTTGTTAATAAGAAATATACCCAGATCTGAAATAAATAATCTTTTTAAATAGGGTCAACAGTCGGTAAAACTTATAGAAAACTATTTAGCAATTTAAGGTATAAACGAAAAGTTTGACACTTCTTTGTTTCTTTTAAGTACATTTTTAAACTTTTTACAATACTCCAAAAATTTCTTAACATTTCACTTAATTTTAATATTTAAATAAAATCTCTTAATAATTCTAGCCTAAGACCATTGAAGAAATCGCGCAGTAATTTTACCTAGATTCTGGTCAAATCATTTGTATAAAGGCATTTAACTTTAAATTTGTTATATGCTTTGTAGTGGACACTTTCCATGGTTACATTATTTGTTTCTATTTAAAGACCTATAATTTTGACCAGAATCTACCTATAAATCCACTTTCATATTGAGATTTTTTTAAACTTAAAGGTCCTTAATGTCTTTAATTTCTTCTTTGGCAGATAATTTGATCCTATTATGTAAATAATTAAAGATAAACTGTGAGTAACATATGGGTTATATCTTGTATTGAAAATTACGAGTGTAATTATATTTTATATAAGTAAAAGTTATTGAATTTCATACAAGTTTTATAATTTTCTATTTTTTTCTTGATTTACAAATTAAATGGGACCAAAAAAGTACCTACTTTTGCAATTTCTAAAAACTTAATTAATATTCATCGTTTAGATATTGTTTAGCACCTACTCTATTTGTTATTTGTTATTTCGATTAATACAAAGTGTGTAACAAAAACTTAAACAATTTTCGTTACTTCTATCTTTTTTCTGATTCCGAAAAGGACAACGGTTGAATTTACATTTTCTTAAAAATTTACTACAAATATGTTGCAGAAAAAGAAGTTTCGGAATATTTTTGTTTAGGGAGATATTCTAAATTTAAAAATCTAATAATTTACCTTAGTTATTTAAAAAAAAATAATTGCCACAGCCGCCCAAGTAATCTTTTTTAGCACTTTTTTTTAATTTCACATATATCCTCCACAAAATTTACATTAAAATAAAATCTCTTAATAATTTTAGGCTAAGAGCATCGAAGAAATCTTGCACTACAAAAGTAGCATCAATGGAGCGAAAACCATAGTTAAAAACCAAGCTATCTTAACTCAAGATGTTTGCAAATTTACACCAGAAAATTGGAATGAACTTGGTGAATTCTTCAAACAGTACGCTGATGCTAGCAACTACATTGGTCAAGATGGCAAACTCGATTATGTAAAGTTGAGGAAAGACCTCACCCAAACTCAATATGACAATGTTGTGAAGGCTGATGTTGAAGAATCCGATAGGTCCAAGAAAATTCCAATTTTCTACAAAAATTATCTTCAAATTACTGGAGGTTGCAAGGTAAAAACTTAATTTATGTTTTAAGCATATTGTGGCGTCGTATAAAAAAAGATATTGGCGATGAAAAAAATCCTATAACTTTTGTTAATAGGAATTATACCCAGATCTGAAATAAATAATCTTTTTAAATAGGGGTAACAGTCAGTAAAACTTATAGAAAACTATTTAACAATTTAAGGTATAAACGAAGAGTTTGACACTTCTTTGTTTCTTTTAAGTACATTTTTAAATTTTTTACAATGCTCCAATAATTTCTTAACATTTCACTTAATTTTATTATTTAAATAAAATCTCTTAATATTTCTAGCCTAAGACCATTGAAGAAATCGCGCACTAATTTTACCCAGATTCTGGTCAAATCATTTGTATAAAGGCCATTAACTTTAAATTTGTTATATGCGTTGTGGTGGACAATTTCCATGGTTACATTATTTGTTTCTATTTAAAGACCTTTAATTTTGACCAGAATCTACCTACAAATCCACTTTTATATTGAGATTTTTTTTAAACTTAAAGGTCCTTAATGTCTTTTATTTCTTCTTTGGCAGATAATTTGATCCTATTATGTAAATAATTAAAGATAAACTGTGAGTAACATATGGGTTATATCTTGTATTGAAAATTACGAGGGTAATTATATTTTATATAAGTAAAAGTTATCGAATTTCATACAAGTTTTATAATTTTCTATTTTTTTCTTGATTTACAAATTAAATGGGACCAAAAAAGTACCTACTTTTGCAATTTCTAAATACTTAATTAAAATTCATCGTTTAGATATTGTTTAGCACCAACTCTATTTGTTACTTGTTATTTCGATTAATACAAAGTGTGTAACAAAAACTTAAACAATTTTCGTTACTTCTATCTTTTTTCTGATTCCGAAAAGAACAACGCTTGAATTTACATTTTCTTAAAAATTTACTACAAATAAGTTGCAGAAAAAGAAGTTTAGGAATATTTTTGTTTAGGGAGATATTCTAAATTTAAAAATCTAATAATTTACCTTAGTTATTTAAAAAAAATAATTGCCACAGCCCCCCATGTAATCTTTTTTAGCACTTTTTTTTTAATTTCACATATATCCTCCACAAAATTTACATTAAATTAAAATCTCTTAATAATTTTAGGCTAAGAGCATCGAAGAAATCTTGCACTACAAAAGTAGCATCAATGGAGCTAAACCCACAGTTAGGAACCAAGCTCTCTTAACTCAAGATGTTTGCAAATTTACACCAGAAAATTGGAATGAACTTGGTGAATTCTTCAAACAGTACGCTGATGCTAGCAACTACATTGGTCAAGATGGCAAACTCGATTATGTGAAATTGAAGAAAGACCTCACCCAAACTCAATATGACAATGTTGTGAAGGCTGATGTTGAAGAATCCGATAGGGCCAAGAAAATTCCAATTTTCTACAAAAACTATCTGACGATTACTTCAGGTTGTTAAGTTTAAGTTACACAATTTAATGTCTTATAAATAAAGATATAATTCTTGAAAAAATATTTAATTGCTATAAAACCTTTAAAGTGAGTGTCGACACTATCTTTCAATGGGCAAATATTTTCAGCGATAAGGACAGTTCATCTACAACCGTTTCATCGATACTTACTTTCATCTATGAACGTTTTCTTCAACAAGAACGTTTCATCAACATTACCTTTTCAACATTCAATTGAGCCATTTCTTCGTCAATGTCGTTTCGTCAACAATCTATTAACAACAGTTTCATATCTAATATTAATAAAAAAAATGTCTCGGCTATGTTGAAGAGACGTTAGAATTGACGAAAAGATAGTGTCGATAAAAAGAATATAGATAAAACGATATGGTCGCACAAATAGCATTGACAATAAAATGGCTTGTCGATAAAACTTCTTCATTGAAGAAATATGTGTCGATGAATAGTTTTAGAATCGAAAGAAACTTTATAGTCGACGAAATAATCATGACGATAAAATGGTTTATTAATATATACGTGGTTCCGATTAAACGTATTTGTTGATGAAAATGTAGTATTAATATCTATGAAACAAAATTGTCAATTCAAGGCTCCTTCAAGGAAAAGGTTTGTCGACAAAAAAGTAGAGTTGATGAAAAGTTGAATGTCGATAAAGATTTCAATGCCTATAAAATAGTCATGTAAATCACAGTCCTCCTTTTTTCGAAAGAAATTAGTGGAACTAGCTGGTATAAGTATGTATGTTGGTGTAAAGACTAGATAATATAAATTTTTAATAATTTTGGTGAAATTTAAAAGAAAATGGAAAGTTTAAGATTTGTTTGATCCTAAACCAAGGAGGACTGATATGATAATTTGTGAGCCACTTTATCGACAGTCTATTTCATCGGTACTACCTTTGTATCGACAACAGTTTCATTTACCTTTACCCTTTTATAGGCAGACTTTTTCTTCGAGTGATGTAAAAAAGGTAAAAAAGAGATAAAAAATAATAACCCCAAAATAATTTCAAATTAAATAAATTTTAATAATTGAAATAAAGCAAATATGTATATGGTAGTTATAATTTTAGCCAAGTAAAAGCTGATTAAAGTTCTCAACGTTGGTAATATAAATCTCTAGTAACAGTCACTTCAGTTGAATGTTGAATCACCGTTTATTCCTTAAAATTAACACGCTTTAACCGGATAAAGCATTCCAATCCTATAATTTTAGAGGATTGGACCATGGCTTAATCCGATTGTAAAATCCGATCCAAACGTGTTTATTCCGGATCAATTACAGGCTGGAGGAGTACGTAGTCATCGATACCACGTTTTTATTGATAATCCATTTTATCATCAAGATTATTTCGTCGACAGTAACGTTCTCTTGTGGTTCCAATTTTTCATCGACAAAACTTTTCTTCATCGAAGAAGTTTCAACAGTATTGCCTTTTTATCTACATGCCATTTCATCGTCCCTGCTCACTGCTATTTTTCCGACCATATCGTTTTATCGATAGTCTTTTCATCGACACAATTTTTTCATCGATACTAACGTCCCTTCAACAAAGTCGTATTTCATCGACACAAAATTTTTATTAATATTATTTATGAAACTGTTGTTAATTAATACATTGTTGACAAAACGATATTAACGAAGAAATAGCGTTACTGATGAAACAGCTACTCGATGAAAAGGTAATGTAGATGAAACTTCCTTGTTGAAGATAAGATTTGTCAAGTGCCGATAAAACGGTTTTATATGAAAAAGGTAATGTTGATGAATAAATGTCCTCGTTGGTTTAAATGTAAATGTTGATGAAACAGTATACAACTCGCTCTAAAGGTTTTATAGTAATTAAATATTTTCTCATCATTAATATCTTTATTTATAAGATATTAAATTGTGCAACAATTCAACTTAACAATTTGCGGAAATAGTCAGATAGTTTTTGTAGAAAATTGGAATTTTCTTGGACCTATCGGATTCTACAACATCAGCCTTCACAACATTATCATATTGAGTTTTAGTGAGGTCTTTCTCCAACTTTACATAATCGAGTTTGCCATTTTGACCAATGTAGTTACTAGCATCAGCGTACTGTTTGAAGAATTCACCAAGTTCATCCCAATTTTCTGGGTTGAATTTGCAAACATCTTGAGTTAAGAGAGCTTGGTTCTGAACTGTGGTTTTAGCTCCATTGATGCTACTTTTGTAGTGCAAGATTTCTTCAATGGTCTTAGCCTAAAATTATTAAGAGATTTTATTTTAATTACTAAAATTAAGTAACTTGTTAAGAAATTTTTGGAGCATTGTAAAAAGTTTAAAAATGTAGGTACTTATAACAAAAAATGAAGTGTCAAACTCTACTTAATACCTAAACTTATGGCTTGCATTGGAAAAAAATATTACTTCAATTAGTTTTTTGTATTTTTGGCAAGCGAACGTTTTTTGTCAAACGTCCGTTTTACTGCTGCCGTATGAGTACTTAGTTTGACTTACACAAACAAAAAAAGAAGAAATTTGTAGCGACAAAACTCATCTATCTACCAAAATAGGAAATTTTAAAATAGATCCATTGGAAAAAAGTTCGGACCAAAACCGCAAATATCAAGAGAATTTCAAAATTTGCCGACTAAACATAATGATTGACGTTACGATCCTTGTGACATAAACTATTATGGACTTCAAATTCATGACACTAAGCTATGAATAAATTTTAAATCATTTCATTTTTTTCGTGATTTGTGGAAGCAGATAAAGTTTTATGTAGTTCGGATCGTAACCAATCATTGTGGTTCACGTCGTACCATAATGATTGACGTTATGATCCTTATTACATAAATAACTATTATGTTTGTACACAATGTGTATTGAGTATAAATAACAAATATTTTGAGCGTTACTACCCAGATTCTGCTGGAATCATTTAGGTTTAAAGGCGTTTAAATGTAAATTCCTTATGTAGATTTTAATGAAGAATCTCCATAGTTACCTTAAATATTTTCCATTAAAGACCCTTAAGTTCAACATGAACCTCACTATAAAAGTGGATTTAATTTGATAAACAATAATTTATCAGTAGAAACTTTTTGATTAATTCCTTTTAACAAAAATAATGGGATATTCTTCGCCAAATTTGTATACGACAATACAATATGCTTAAAATATCGATTAAGCATTTACCTTACAACTTCCAGAAATTTGAAGATAGTTTTTGTAGAAAATTGGAATTTTCTTGTCCCTATGGCATTCTTTAACATCGGCCTTCACAACATTATTATATTGAGTTTCAGTAAGATCTTTTTTCAATTTGACGTAATCGAGTTTACCATCCTTACCAATGTAGTTACTGGCATCAGCATATTTTTTGAAAAATTCGGAAAGCTCATCCCAATCCTTTGCTGTAAAATCGCATACATTTTGAGTCAACAAAACTTCATCGGTAACTGTTGATTTGGCTCCAGTTATACTCTCTTGGTAGTGCAAAATTTCCTGAATGTTTTTAGCCTAAAATTACCAAATTCTTAGATATGTGCTAAATTGATTTAAAACAAATGCCTGGGACTAATAAGTAAGAAACCAAACATTTTATAAAATAACATGGACTAATACTATAAATTTTATGATGAAAACTTCTCAATTTTCAATTATTATTATTAGTTTTATCTAGAAACTTTTATATTACCTGAGCGGCTGTAGCAATAACTGCGACGATCAAACAAATTGCGATTTTCATGTTTGCCGATTTACGACTTGAATAAATTCAGTTTGAAACGTTTTGCTTTTATATGTAGCATATCACTCTTTATCATCTAATTAGAACCGAATAATCACTAATTGACAAAATTTTAATTTTAAATTTAACAAACTTTGGTAAGTTAAAGTAGGCAGTTATTTATTTTAATGATAAAAAATTATTATTTATCATAATACATAATACTAATATGTAATTTTTGATAATGTAGAGTGTGGTAATTTATTTAGAAATGTCTAAACTTTCTCCAGTGTTATTTCAGAAAAGATAAATTCAATTTTAGAAATCATCAATTGTAATTCAGAATCATAGATTCTATTTCAGATAGCAACAATTGTATGTTACTCAAAAATAATTTCTGAAAGTATAAATTATATTCCAGAATCATACTCTGTATTTCAGAAAGAATCATTTAAAAATCAGAATTCCTCAATTTAATTTCCGAAAGTATTATTTGTGTTTCAGAACTAATCAAATGTATTTTAGAAAGAAACACTGTGTTTTGCTTAAAGAAAGTCTTGCCGCCGGAATTTTGGATTACCTAAATATAATATTTTAACCACCAACAGTCATGTCTTCCATTGCTAAAGCAGCCGAATGATCTATTGAAGTGTGTTGGGCTGTACGAGCACAATCACCATTAACAATTGTATTTTTGGTTGGGTTTACCATTAGTGAATATTGTTACTGGTGTATTCGTAAATTGACTAAGGAATTGTGTGTATTTGCCGTGGTATTGGTCCTTTCTGAAATTGTATAGTATTTTCATTTTTCTGAAATACAATTGATGTTTCCTGAAATTTCATTTTTCGAAAAGACACAAAATTCCTTATTTTTTGCATATTTGGTTTAAAAAAATTAGACGTTAAAGAAATAAATTGTGGTTCTTATTTTTTGTAGCATTTTATAGTTTTTCTATTTGATTTAGGTACTATAATATACGATTTCATAAAATGTATTAATTTAAATGTTTTTAGCATAAAATTATAATAATTATTAGATTTATTCATAACCAAAATGTTAAAAGTGAAATTTATGTAATCATAAAAAGCTATTAGCCATAATAGGATAAGATAATAATTGGTATATAAACCGAAAATTTGATATTGATCCTTTCCAACCATCAATGAAAATTGTTATCTGTATGATTGTAACTATTCTCACGGCCGCTCAGGTTTAATTTTCGTTATATCTTAGTCGTATCAAAACCTATATACATCTTGAAAAAAATACTACAAACAATTGTTTTCCAAATTATTATTCAAATATCTAATTTTCAACATTTACCTCATTATTTATAAATGTTTTAAAATTTTAAAATATTTTAGCAACAAAATTATTTAAAAACAACTTAAGAAGATAGTCGGTAAAATTAGGTACAGGAATTTCCAATGTAAATTTTGATTTCATATTTCTCAAATAAAAGACAAACGGTTAATTGAAATCGAATAATTGTTTTTTGTATTATTTAAGAATTCCATATCGCATCTTTTGTATATTGTTTTTTTTTGTAATTTATATTTTTTGTTATACTTAATACTTGTTGAAAACGTCCAAAAATAGGCAACTTTTAGGTTTAAATTATAGCTTTATAAAAAGAGTATTTTTTAAATTAAAATACATAGAAGATAGCTTGTTTAATGTACTTTTAAGATAATCTAAAAAAACATAATTTTATTAATTAGTTTTTATATTATATTGGAAATAAAATGTCAATATAAACACAGGGATCAATTATTGGCATGTATTTCGCACAGTTATATGTTTCATAAGCACATCGCATTTTCAAGGAACAGAGAAATTGGAGTAACACATTTTGCCGACTATCCTTTAAACCTTAAACAACTGCTTTTATAAGAGGCCTAGTATTTTAGGATAATTTTGGAATAAAATAAAAGTAAAATGATTAAAGGTACTTTTGAAATACCCTTTAGTTTGAGCTTTACTATCTTATGATTTATTACAGCAATTATTTTTTAGGCCAAGAGCATTGTAGACCTGCTGCACTACAAAAAGGGTATAGATGTAGCCAAATCAAAAGTTGTTGATCAAACTTTGTTAACACAAGATGTTTGCAATTTAACACCTGGAAACTGGCTGGATCTGAGCGAATTTTTCCAAACATTCGCAAAATTCAGCGCATGGTACCCAAATGGTAAACTAGATTATGTCAAGTTGAAAAAAGATCTTACCCCAGTTGAATATGAAAATGTATTAAAATGCGATTTTGATGAATACAATTTGTCTGTAAAGATCCCTAAGTACTATCAAAATTATATTCTTCTTGCTGGAGAGTGTGACTATGTTGAAAAAATCTGTATAGCCTAACCCAAAATTTATCTTAATTAAATATAGATTCATATTCATGTGATTTTTTTAAAAGGTGACCCGAAAATCGTTAAAGGACCATGTTGAGTTCTTATGAGGTTCTGGTTGACTTTATATGTATAGGATTTTCTTTTGACCGGATGTAAAATAAATCGTTTGGTAAAATATTTTGTATAGAAAAGTCTTCTTATGAAAATTTGCACGTATGAACTAAAATGTTCAAAACTGGCAAAATTCGCTTTTTTTATTTTCATTTATTTTTGTTATACAGGGTGAATCGAAATTAAACCGCCAAAATTTTTAGGCAGATTCTACGACTAATTTTAAGATAAACACTTCGTATAAACATATGTCCGATATAGCTTCCTAAGGGAGCTACAGCCCTTCGAAGGTGGTGTCAAAAAGAAGGTTATTGTACGTTTATTTGAAAACGCTTTGTACTAGAAACTTCAAATTTTGTGTGAACTATACACTTCAGATATGTTTTCATAAATTTTTTGAATGTTATTGCAGGTTTTTAAAGGGTAGTTTTTGACTATAACTTTAAAAATAATTCTAATTTTGGTAAATCCTTTTAGGAAGATATTCTTGAATATTGATTTTTCATTTTTCTGAAATTTCATTTTTCGAAAAGACAAAATTCTTCATTTTTGTATATTTGGTTTAAAATAATTAGACGTTATAGAAATAAATTGTTTTTCTTATTTTTATACTCCTAATTTTTTATAGTTTTTCTTATTGATTTAGGTACTATAATATGCGATTAAAAAATATTATTCAAATATCTAATTTTCAAAATTTACCTCATTATTTATAAATGTTTTAAGATTTTAAAATATTTTAGTAACAAAATTATTTAAAAAAAACAACTTAAGAAGATAGTGGGTAAAATTAGGTATAGGACTTTCCAATGTAAATTTCGATTTCGTATTTCTCAAATAAAAGACAAACAGTTAATTGAAATCGAAGAATTCTTTTTTGTATTGTTTAAGATTTCCATATTGCATCTTTTGTATATTGTTTCTATTTGTGGTTTTTATTTTTTATTATACTTAATATTTGTTGAAATTGTCCAAAAAAAATTAATAATTATTGGTTTTAGTAACTGCGCCTGTGTTTAGATCAAGTTTTTTGTGTTTATAAATTGTGTTTATCTTTTATTGACCAGTGTGTTTTATTTCTTACTTGCATAATTGTATAAATTCATTGTTTAGGGGTAAGTAATAAATTACAGCCTGTAAAAAATATAATTATTTTAATATAGTAATAATAAACACAAGGAAACTGATTTATAACTGCACGGAAATAAATTTTACCAAAACAGGTTATGTCAAGGTCGACCTTTTCTAGCTTCAGAGAATAACTCCCAGAGGGCGTATCCCAAGTCGAAATTCCCAATAATGAACTCATTTCTAGATAAGCATTGACAGCTATTACTCACATCCGTGAGTTTTGGTTACCGGTAACCAAAACTTACTAGTGATTCTCTATTACCAAATTCAAATAACTTATAAAAATAAAATCGTCAGTGATTGGGATTCGAACCCGTGACCTTTGGATCCACAGTCGTGTCAATCAAATGAGCTACCGATGACTCAAAATTTATACAAGCTTTTTTATTATTTAATCAATGCTGATATTGTTACGTCAAATAACCTTATTTTTTAGAAATATATTTTTGCGTTTAGCAAATAGTCATAGAAAAAGTACCTATAGTATTCTACTCGCGAGAAAATATAGCCATTACTCACTCAGGCCTGTTACGACACAATTTCGGCCTTCGTGAGTAATGGCTATCATTACTCGCTCGTTGAATAATATACTATTGTAGATAAAAGTCTTCTTATGAAAATGTGCACGTCTGAACTAAAATGTTCAAAATTGGCGAAATTCGCTTTCTTTTATTTTTATTTATATTTATTATATAGGATAGGCTACGAGATTTTGAGAAATTCATTGGTTTATAGTCAACTACGATCTACGAGGGCAGAAAATCAGAACAATTGTCAGGACAAAGGCATGAAAAATAATCATAAAAATACTGTAACGTTAATTTTATAAATAGAAATCTTTTCTTGAGACGTGGACACCGTCTTTAACTTAAATATAAATATTTTTTTAATTTCTTCTCTAAACTAAAGTGGACTAATTTCGAAAAATATTAAATATTGCAATATAAATTAGAACTTATTGAATATGCATAGCCGTTCAAGTATATACAACTTATCTTTAAATATATTAAGTATATAGTTGCAACTGTTGCTATAGCCGCTTATAAATTTGCAATTTAAACTAATTCAATAAAAAATAATCAAATGCAACAATTTAAAAGTTTAATATGTCTAATAATATCATTTAAAAGATTTTGCTCATAATGATGATTGGTATATAAGTGGAAAATTTGGTGTTGATCCTTTAAATACTTTTAAACCAATAATAAGCAACAATGAAAATCGCTATATGTTTGTTTATTGCAGGGATTGTCACGGCCGCTCAGGTATTATTCCCATTATATCTTAGTACTATCAATATCCAATTTTCAAAATTTTCGGTGATAAAATAACATCGATTAATATAATAATATTAAATTAATGTATAATCGATCAAAATAATAAAAATACAATATATTTTAACACCGAGAATTTTATTTTACAGTAAACTTTACAGAATAGTGTTATTTTTATATCCGCGTGAGTGTCAAATTTAACTCAAACTCAACTAACAACTATAACCACTAACAATTAACCGCTAACAATTAAGAAGATTAATAAGTTGCATTTGACCGTTTATACTGCCATTAACAACTAACCACCACAAGCGTTAACAGTTAACCACTATTGGGTCAAGTTGGAAATTTTCAACTAGGAGTTGCTAGTGGCTAGTGAAATTTTGTCTCTAGTGAATATCATAACACATTATAGGTATAGATAACTACCAGTAGCGACACGATCCCGTGTCTATCCCATAGAAATAAAAAAGGATGAAAGGACCAATCTTGAAACCAAGGTTCCATAAGATTTGCCCACCCCTGGCCTACTAATCCTAAAAAAAATAATTACCGACTTTGTTTCACATTTTATTTAGTTTTCTCGTCATATTAGAGTTCATTATTTTCGAACCATCATAAATAATGCATTTTGTGTAAAAACAAACTTGTAAATTGACGAAAATTTAAATAAAAGCGTTTTGAAAATAATTCTGCCCACCCTGTTATGTTGGATTATAAACATTCTCATTTTATGTTAATGGTTGACTGTTATAGTGGCTAGTGGTTAATGGTTAGGGGTAATTATTGCTAGTGGCTAGTTGTTAGTTGAGCATACACTCAGCTTAATTCTTAGGTTTGGTAACCATTTTATGATTCCCTTTGTTGATATAAGTAATTTTTTTTTATTATTTTTTAGGGCAAGAGCGTTGTAGACATCCTACACTACAAAGAAGGTGTAGAAATAGCCAAATCGAAATTTGCAGACCAAACTTTGTTAACGCAAGATGTTTGCAAGTTAACACCTGGAAACTGGCTGGACCTTGAAGGATTTTTCAAAGAATACGCTAAATACAGCGTTTGGAACCCAAATGGTACACTCGATTATGCCAGGTTGATGCAAGACCTTACCAAACTTGAATATGAAAATGTATTAAAATCAGATTTTGAAGAAAACAATTTGTGCGTGAAGATCCCTAAATTTTATAAAAATTATGTTCTTCTTACTGGAGAGTGCAGCTATGTTGAAAAAATATGTACAGCCTAAACTTATACTTATCAAAATTTAATAAAGATTCAAATCACTTAACATTATGATTTTTTTTACAATTTTTTGCTAACTTTCTTCTTAACTCAAAAATTATTATACAGGGTGATCCATACATAGCAGAAAAGCTCTTCACTACTCCGTTGGGGATACTTCTGGATTTTTTATAAAAACTACATGATGAGTTAAATTTGAAAAATTACCTTCTTTATTATTATGAACTTTAGAAAATTGTAATATTTTCCATAAAGAGTGCCTTTTCTTTCATCGTTTTTTATTAGTTGATCATGTCCTGCATTAGAATGTAATTTATTGTTAATATACAATAAAATAAATTGAAATCATTTTATACAACCTTTATACAGGGTGTCCCGAAAAGGGCGCTCTCCATTACGTTATTAGGAACCCTTCATGAATACTTGGAAAAATAGTTAAAACATCCGAGATATGAAGGATAAAAGTTAAGAATTCAACTTCTTTATTAGTTAGTTGTTCTATAAGTTTTTGACTTTTCTTTTGTCGTTTAGTAATAAGTTAAATATAAATCGTAATGTATTAACTTCACAATTTCTTTTTTTAAATTAAAAATTATGACAGGTAATTTTCAATTTAAAAAAATAAATTATGAAGTCATTAAAATACGATTTAAATTTAATTTAAATCTAAACAACGAAGTAGGTAGTCTACTTTGGTTTTCACTCGAATAAATTCGAGGCGCTATAAATGGAGGATATTCGGTACTTGTCAGTGTCAAAAATTGTGTTTAAATTGCAATATATTCTTTATATATTTTATTCGAAAATTTGTCGAAAGTTCTAAGTTCGTATGCAAAAATAATTCGATCGGCACGAAAGTAGCCCCCCAGAACCCAATTTTACATGACAATTAGTGGTGTTTCAAAATTCTTGATAATAAAGAACTAGAATTGCCAACTTTGTCTCTCCATATCTTGATCAATTAGTCAAGAAAATATTTTTAATTATTTTTATGAGGATCCTTGATAGGTACTGGAGAGCTCTTGTACCATTTTCGGGACACCCTGTATTTATAATAGTTTAACAAAAATAATTCAAATTAAATTTAACTGACAGCTGTCAATGTAAAAAACTGTTTGCGCGGTACTATTAGGGTGCAGTTAGGGCACAGTATAGGCAACTACCAGTAGCGACACTTCATACAAAAAACGGGATACATTTTTGGTGACCTTGAAAACGTCAGCGTATCTGGTACCATTGAGTTTAGAACGGCAAATGGATTTTTAATTCTGTAGTTGACAAATAATAAATTGTTCACTTTAATTTTTTGGAGATACGGTTATTTATTTATGTCTAAGTCATAGATAATGTTTGCAGTTTTAAATAAAAACAATTAATAGTTGAAACAAAGGTATTTAAACAGTATTAAAATTAAAATATGGCATTTATTTTACCATAGAGTCTCCATTGTAGTTCTAAACTCAATGGTACCAGATACTCTCAGATATTCAAGGTCACCAAAAACGCATCCCGTTTTTTATATGAAGTGTCGCTACTGGTAGTTGCCTATACCGTGGTTAGGGCCTAAAAGTCAACATGGTCCTTTTATATTCATAACATTAAAAAACGAAAATAGTTGGCAAGTTTGTTTTATATGTAGTAGCTAATAGTAGTGTTTTCAGTTGAACTGTTACTTCCTTCAAGGCAAATTTTAAAAAATATACAATATAAATGGCGATACTCTTATGATTTTAAATAGTTTTGTGATTAACGAAATTGTGGTTAGATTATGTTAAAAACACTTTATGCTTATAATATAATTTTTACAAAACATTTTATGCTTTATAAAATTTAAGGAAATGTAATAATTTAATATCTGATTTTTTAAATTATATAGCTAACAGAAATTATTTTGATTAAAAAAATTATAATAGCAATGAACGTAATTACTAGGTACCTTTTTGAATATAGCTGTTAATTGGTATAAAATTTAAAATTTAAATTTGTCCATGATTATATAACCGAAAGTAATATTATATTTTTAAATATACTAAGGAAACATTAAAAATGAAATTCGCTATTTGTTTGGTTATTATAGCTGTTGCTACAGCAGCTCAGGTAACTTTTCTACAATAATAATTACCATAATGTTATATTTTGTTTTACTATTTACTTGTAAAATATCGCACCTTTTGCCTGTAGAATTAAAAAAGTTAGTACCTAATAAATTTAGCATTACTTAAATCATTTTTTTAGGCTAGCAGTGTTGCTGACATCTTGCACTACAAAGATTTTATAAATCAGATTAAACCCATTGTTAGAGACGAAACTTTGTTAACTAAAAATGTATGCGAACTATCACCAGGAAATTGGTTAGATCTCAATGATTTTTTCATAGCATACGCAAGAAAAAATATAAGCTTTTTTCCAAATGGTAAATTAGACTCAGATACTTTACAAAAAGATCTTGGACCTGCTAAATGGGAAATTGCAATGAAAGCAGATATCGATGAAGATGATCTTTGTGTCAAAATCCCAAAATTTTACCAAAATTATTTGCTCATTTCTGCAGATTGTAAAATTTAGACATAAATTCAATGGTTTAAATGTTATTATTATTATTATTATTATGGAACTCTACAAATTAATAATCATTATTTTTTTTTTAATTTCAGGATTGTAAATTTTTTAATTTCTAATAATAATAATAATACATACAGTCGATTGCAAAAAAAAGTAGACAAAAACAGTTTCCTGTAATTATTTTTTCCCAAAAAATTATCATGCATTTATCATGTAAATAGAAATTTATTGACAACCATTTAAATTCAAGAATTTGAAAGCTATCAAATTTGAGAATATCAAATTTTGTATGATATTATTTTTAAAATACTGTTAATAAATGAAGGAATCAAAGTGAATGTTATAGAAGATTCAAATAATGTTTTATAATAAGGAAAATTTTTGCATTTCCTTCATTTGAAAATAACCATAATTAGTGACAGTTACCTTTCCCATAATTTAATCAAGACGTCCTGAAAGAACGTTATACACAGCTCAATTTTCCTTGTCCACTTTTTCTGCTACAGTGAATTCAAAAAAAACTGAAACCACCAACTATGCAACCAAACATACTTTGTAGTGATTTTAGACTTGCTAAGTTGGTGAACCTGTTAATGTTTATTCAAATTTAAATTTGATCTATCACTTTAACCAAAGCGTTTTTCTTCGAGTATTTTTTCAAGTTATTTCTCAGTGTGTTGCAAATTTTATAAAAAACAGTTTTTTTCAAAACTAAAAATAGTGCAGTTAAAATATTCGCGATGGCTTTCTCAACGGAGCAGAACGCATTCATTTTGATGGCACATTTTCGAAGTGGAACATTGATCGATGTAACATGGTCTTACGACTTACAATATTGAATAGAACAATTTAGAGAAGCTTTTCCAGAATATCCGTTCGAGTATGACAATTTTAAATTGCATAAGTTTAGAATTGTCCATAAATTTGAGAATAAACATTGCATTTGTAAAGGAAAAAGTAGTGGGCTCCTAAAAAGTTAACCGATAACGTTTTGAGGGACAATAGCAATCGCATGGAACAAAGTCCTACAAAATCAATCGTAAAACTTTCAGCTCAAACAGGTAACTACCTATACAATAAGTTATTCAAAACAATATTTAAGAATAATTTTTAGGATTGTCCGCGGGAACTTGCCACACGGCCCTAAAAAAAACTTCACATGCATGCATATAAAGTGAGTGCAGTGCAAGAATTATTACCACCTGATTATCCAAAAAGATTAGACTATTGTCAATGGTTTAATAACAATTTAAACAATGATATTTTGGATGTTACGTTCTTTTCTGATGAAGCGTGGTTTCACTTATCGGGTTATGTGAATTCCCAAAATTCTAGAACATGGTCTACACAAAATCCACATATATTTGTTGAAACCAGCTTGCATCCCCAAAAAATTGGTGTGTGGGTGGCCATGTGACGAAGAAGAATAATTGGACCAATATACTTTCAAGAGACGTTAAATGCTACGAGATACCGAACTTTGCTTTTGGAACCGTTTATTAACGAACTTCATAATGATGAACTTCAAACAGGATATTTCCAGCAAGATGGTGCGACAGCACATACTGCAAGGACCACAAATGAATTTCTTCAGGAGTTATATGATGAAAGATTAATAAGCCAAAATCTGTGGCCTGTCCGATCTCCAGATCTTACACCCCATGATCTTTATTTATTTGGGCGTATTAAAAACAAGATCTATAAAAATCGAATACACGATCTGGAAGAATTAAAACTGGCCATTACTCAGGAAATCAATGTCATCACCCAAGATGAACTTCAGCGGGTATTTGAAAATATGAAACGACGAGTAAATCTTTGTTTAGAAAATCGGGGAAACCACTTCCAACATTTATTGTAAGTTCGGGTTTCTCACAAACACCCTCGTTGGTACGGGCTTCACATAAATATTTATAACAAATACCCTCGTTGGTTAGGGTTTCTCACAATAGTTAACAAACACCCTCGTTGGTAAGGGCTGCATATAAAGATTTATAACAAATAGCCTCGTTGGTTATAGGGTTTCTCACAATAGTTAACAAACACCCTCGTTGGTAAGGGCTTCACGTAAAGATTTATAATAAATACCCTCGTTGGTTAGGGTTTCTCACAATTCTAAACAAACACAATTTTGTAATTCTAAACTTTTAACTACTTTTTTAGGTTATAATGTGATTTACAAAATATACGAATAAATATTATCTCAAGTTTTTTGTGCATTCTTTTTGAATAATATTTTTCATAAAATTAAATTAAATAAAAATATTAAAATTAACCCTAGTTTTTTATTAAAAATTTAGAAACGCCACTGAAGTATTGATTTTTAGTTTCAGTGTAGCCAACTTTGGGAAATTTAGATTTCCTACCTTGAAATGTCATTGGTTTCACCCTTATTTGAATTCACTGTATAATAAATAATCAACTGAAGGATAATCTCTTTAATCTACCTTTTTAGTTTAAAGGAGTAGCAAGCAGCGTTTCGTAGTTATTAGCACTCATCAGCATTACATACTACTCACTTGAGTACTGTCTTCTGTCTTGAGGTGCAATGACTGCATTGCTGCATGCTACACCATGGATGATGGATGTCGTGTAGCTTATAAAGTACCAGCGACGCCATTCCACTTAGTAATTTAAAGGTTATTCAGAAATTTAAATTTACAACTCAAACTAATGAATGCAAATTTTCATTCATGAGCAAAAAAGTTTAATATAATAAAATTTAAAAAGTTTTATTCATAATATGCTAATCATTGAAAGCGAAAACCTAGATATTGATCCTATTCATACAACTACAAGCAACAATTAAAATCGCTATCTGTATGTTTACTACAGCTATTATCATGGCAGCTCTGGTATCATTCTCGTTAAATTTTAGTGCCATTAAAACCCATATCTTGAATAGTAAGCAAATCTTATTAAAATTATTCAAATGTGGAATATTTCAAAACCAAAATTTTAGTAATGCACCACGTTTCAATACCATAATCAAAATAAAAACAAGATAAATTTCTTAGCTTACCAAAGTATGACTGCTCATTGCAATTTTAATGGTTTCCCGTTTAAAATTAAACCTTTAAATTTAATCCATTTAGAATTATTTTTTAATACTTTCAATTTATAACTCACTGTCACAATATATTTATATATATTAAGTAAGTAAGTAAAAATTAAATTTGCTCTGTGTTTGGTTATTGTAGTTTTTGCTACTTCTGTTCAGGAAATTTTTGTATTTTAAATAAAATTAGCGTAGTGTTATATTTGGTTTTACTGTTAGCTTGTAAAAGCATTATAACGCACTTGTAGTTTTTGCTTTAAAAACGAAATAAATGTTCTATCATAATTGTACGAATAAACCTTGAATAAGATCAAATTTTTCTGTTATTTTTAGCCTAGCAGTATTATTGATATCTTGAACTATAAAGCTTTGGTAAACCAATTTTTAAGGATAAATCTTTGTTAACTAAAAATGTATGCGAATATCACCACGTAATTGGTTAAACCTCAAAGAATTTTTCATAGCAGACCCAAGTAAAAATGAAACCTTTTTTCCAAATGGCAAACTTGACTCAGTTACTATATAAAAAGATCTTGGCCCTGGAAAATGGGAAAACGTCTTGAAAGCAGACTTCTATGAAGATAACATTTGTGTCAAGTCAAAAACCCAAAATTTTACCAAAATTATTTAGTCATTTCTGTAGATTGTAAAATTAATAATATACTTAATCGATTTTATAAACACAATAATTATTCTCACACTTTAAAAATTAAAAAGAACGAGTAACAATTATTTTTTTTTTAATTTCAAGATTATAAATCATTTTTGATTATTTCAGTTTTTCTTTTAACATTGTAAAAATGGTCTAATTGTAAGCTTCGAACCTAACAAAACGTATAGGTAGAATATTAGCGGAAGAAATTTAAATAGTAATATATTTTTTCAATTTCAGGAATTTTAGTTAAAGTATTTTTGAGATTCAACAGTATTAGTTACCGGTGACCCTATCGCCAATAAAAGTCGAATAGTTAACAACTGACATTCACCATTAGATTGCATGAGCCCACCGGTTACCATTTTTTCTATCGCATATTTTATTTTTCACAAAGGTATAAATATCTCCATTACACTTCCTTCATTCGGGAAGTAGGTAATTTAAAAGTACAGCTTCCAACAGCAAACGAACTTTAGTTTTTGATAACTAAAGTTCGTTAGCTGTTGTAACCTGTATTTTTATAAAGGTATCAATAAAAATTTTAAAATGAAATTCAATAAAAGTTTTAGTTTTAACTATTTCTATCAAAGCTTTGATTATGCCTTTACAGATACGTCCAAAAAACAGGAGTCAATTGAAAAAATGAATTGACATTTTTAAAAATTCCCAAATATAACTATAAAACATCAAATTATATAACTACAAAACTATTTTCTTGCTATTCGTAATATTTCCTTCATATCATCTTCTGTCCTCCACAAATATATTACTGAATATAGCAATCTCTTTATCTTTAAACTATTCCTCCACCTCCAACCAGAATTTGTTTCCTATTTCCTCACTTCCACACATAAATCTTGCAATTATTTTGATTCTTTTCTCTTCACACCCTTTCTTCAAATATACAGCGTAAATGTTGTTCAACATAATATGTCTGTACTTATTGTTGTATTTGTTGTTGCATATTCTATAAATCTATCTTTATTAACCTAGATATAACTTAATTTTCAATGTTATAGCCTTGTCTACTGATGCATCTTTGACTGACCTGCTTCTACTAAAGTTTGTTGCCTTTTAAGGTTCATCTATTTGAGCTTTTTCTCTTTACTTTCATATCCACTCTTGTGCTTCAGATTCCTACTATTTAGCCATATTGTACATTTAAATAATTAATCTACAAACAACTTTCCAAGATCTTCCTTTTCGGTCTAATCTTTACGTAAATTCAAAAAGCAAAAGTTTTTGAAATATACATATAGGGATCTTACAACTTAACGAACAAACAATGTGAACTAACAGAGGAACTCTTTTCTAATAAATAAAACCATTTTTTCTTCTAATAAAATTGTTCAAGAGTTATTTCAGTATTCGCATTATTTCAAAAATACTGTACCGACTGCGCTTACTAAAAAATATTTCGGAAAATTCTATGAATTGTTCGGTTATCATCTATCAAATAAAAAAAAGATTTTGTGAAAACTTTTTGTTCAAAATAATGGTAGTTGATTTATAAATTATAAATTTTTTTTTGCAATTAAGTTAATAACATTAAATTTAAACAAAATTTTCATCCAGGAGATTTCCTGTAGATTTTATTATTGTCAAGACGTGGAAGGTGGTTATGTTAATCAGCAAAATTAACGAACTTACTATTGAACATAATTTTGTTTAAATTTAATATTATTAACTTAATTGCAAAATATTTCATTTAAAATAACGAAGTTGGGGCAGTTGGGTCCAACTTCCGGTGTAAATGAAGTTGCATAAAAATACGATTTTGAAATGGGCGTAATTCCGAAAGTATTAATCGTAGACACTATGCTAGGTCAATTTAATGGTATTTTTATGGAGAACACGAAAATGCAAAAATAGACTGGGTGTTCCATTTAAAATAAGAAAGTTGCCATCCACTTCCGGTATAACCGGAAGTTCCACAAAATCAAAAATACCTTTATTAGAAAGTTCGCAATTAGATTCCTAGGTAGACAAATTTTCAAAAACATAACCGTTGAAAAGTTAGCAGGGGGGTTTTACTTTATGTCCGCACGGTATAATAAATAATCTAGAGCCTAGAGCCCAGAATGCTTTCTTGAGGAACTATTTGTTCAACAATCAGCGACATAGAGCAGACGTTGTTCGATTCAAAACTTTGTTGACGGTATTTTAAGTAACTTTTTATCCAAGCTAATGGTGGACCTCGGATACCATACCTTTACAGTCTTTCCAAGAGGATTAAGTGTTTTATGATGTCAAAGGCCTTTGAGAAGTCGACCTCTACAAATATAAATTGGGCTTTATTAATGATGTTATGCTGGTCAAGAAACTAACACAATCTTCGAAGAATTGTCTTTTCAAATATCTTGGAGAAAATTGATTGTACAGAGATTGGCTTATAGTTAGACATCTGGGTACAGTTGCCTTTTTTAAATTATGGTATGACCTGATGGAAAACTTTCTTCGGAAAAGCTTAAATCAGATCGGATATATTAAAATCCAATGTTTTTTGGATGTTGCAAGAAAGTCCGTATACACCATTAATATAATTTCGTAGACTAGTTTTGGTTAATAGGGTAACAGTAACACTTATTATACTGATTTTGGGTGTTTAAATGAAGACGCAATTTAATAAACAAAATTTAGCAATATATAGCTTTTTGGTTATTAACTAATATTAACAAAAATAGTAGGAATGATTTTTATAGGCAATATCTTTATTTTTACAAGATTATTATTAAAATTATTATTATTATGCTTAAAATAGACTGCTTATACTTAATTAACAATCTGCAGAAATTTTAAGGTAGTTTTTGTACAAAATTGGAATTTTCTTGTCCGGATTAGATTCTTCAAAATCGGTTTTGACAGTGTTGTCAAATTCAGTTTCGGTAAGATCATTTTTCAATTTCACGTAATCGAGTATACCATCCTCATCCATGAAGTCACTGTGATCAGAGTATTTTTTGAAAAATGGCAAAAGTTGAGCCCAATTTTTTTCTGTAAGTGTGCATATATCTCGAGTCAACAAAGCTTTGTTGCTAACTTTTGGTTTGGCCACATTTAAACTTTTTTTATAGTGCAAGATATCTTGAATGCTCCTACCCTAAAATTACGAAATTTTTAGATTTGTGGGGTTAATATGATTTTAAATACACCGCGAAGCTAAAGGTTTTTTAGATTTTTATGACCCTCTGTTAATCCACCTTTTAAATTATGTATCATACATTGGAAATTTTACCTTCAAATAATTCTTCAAGCTTTTTTCTGGCTTCAATATTTTTTCTTTATTTTGTAAAATGTTATCAAGTCGTTTGATGTATGAAATTATGTGTTTAGTGTTTAAGTTACAGAAAATATTTTTTTCTAAAAGATATCAACTACTAATTAGCCATTAATTAAATGTAAATGGGGTGGATATGAAAAGAATACAAAAACAATTAAGGTGTGTTTTGCTAGCGACGGAAATGTTTCGTCGCGGACTACGAAACCGACGAGCCAAATACTTTGCTTAAGCACCCTCCACACGACATGGCAAACGTAGAGCAACGTTGGCGCTGGTCCATTTGCCACATCGTGTGGTTGCTCAACGCATGACAAATGTGGACAAATGTTGGCGGTAGGTGGTAAATGTTCCACACATCAAAGGAAAAGAACAATGTTAGCCTATACAGTCGGTGCTCCCTACACACGATTTGTGAACATTTGCCAAGCAGTTTGTTATCTCTTGTGGTTGTGTGAATTAAAAGTTGAAGATAATTCATTTAAAAATGTCAATAAGTATCTATGTATAATGAATTGTAATTAAAAAACTAATTTACATGTAGGTACATACACATAATAAACATGATTATGTTATATGGTCCAAAAACACATTTAATTTAGATGTAAACTGTAACACCCTGTTTTTATAAATTATTATACGTTCGAAAGTTTAGAGTATGTGACAAATATTTTTTTTTGAAACTTGAATTTTTTTTGGATTTTTTACTTTTTTCCAGCAATTTTTTATTAGATAGTAAATCATTCTGAACAAACACATTTTCTATGAATTAATATTCTTTTTCGACTTCTTAGAAAGTTAAAGCTATTTTAAAATTTCAAAATATACCCTGTATAAATTTCATTTTATTCTGAATTTTTTATTTAAATCAAGTATTCTTCGGATTTTGGTTTTATTCTTATCAGATAGATTTAATTTCATGAAGAAAAATTGAAAATGGTCGTCCGCGACGTAAAATATCCGCTCTAGCAAAACACACCTTTATATTTCGAAAACTATATGGCATTTTGGAACATAAAATTTTGTTAAAAAAAGCTACCATATTTGATCGTTAAATTTCTTTTAACTTTATAAGTTTAATGTATATTAGAAACTTTTATATTACCTGCTGAGCGGCTGTAGTAATAACGAGATTAGTTATTATGACAACTACAACTATCAAACAAATTGCGATTTTCATTGTTGCTGATTTTCGACTTAATAACTTCATTTCAAAGGTTTTGTATTTATAGGTAGCATTCATGACATTAACATTAATTGCCGCCGAATAATCACAAATCACGGAAATTTTAATTTTAAATTTAGGCAAATTTTTGTTATTTATAGTTTCCAGTTTTATATTTTGAAGATAACTTATAATTATTGAATTATATTATAATGTCTGATTTAATATCCTCACTATTTATTCTCAGATAGGACTAAATTAAAACAATGTTTCAATTAAAATATCATTAAAAACATAATAAAACAAACAATTACCAATGTAACTCATAGGCAAATTCTAGAACACAATGCAGCACATTTTGGGATCATATTACACAACCTTGAGTATCTCCAACAACGATGGGGTTTATTTCCCTCCCTTTCCTCCCTCAGGCGTGAACATACAATTCTGGAATAATTGATGTACCTTTCCAGCTAATTCTTTTCTTTTTTTTCTCCTTTATTATAATAATTTCTATATATAAACTGAAACCTACAATTGGTTTTACAATAGATTTTATTAACAGTTGTTATTAATAATACCTTCTAATTATATGTTGTTGTTTTTTTCCACACTTTTTCTTATATATTTATAACTGATTCTCAAACCCTGTTTTTGGTCAACATAGACACTCTTAAATTGTAATATTTTTACAGAAAATTCTTTGAAATCACAGATCAATCTAATAGTCTTCGGTCACATTAGAATTTTTTTAATATCACGCGGTGTTACCACAGTATAGGCAACTACCAGTAGCGACACTTCATATAAAAAACGGGATGCGTTTTTGGTGACCTTGAATATCTGAGAGTATCTGTTACCATTGAGTTTAGAACTACAATGGAGACTCTATGGTAAAATAAATGCCATATTTTAATTTAAATACTGTTTAAATACCTTTGTTTCAACTATTAATTGTTTTTATTTAAAACTGCAAACATTATCTATGAACTTAGACATAAATAAATTACCGTATCTCCAAAAAATTAAAGTGAACAATTTATTATTTGTCAACTACAGAATTAAAAAATCCATTTGCCGTTGTAAACTCAATGGTACCAGATACGCTGACGTTTTCAAGGTCACCAAAAACGTATCCCGTTTTTTGTATGAAGTGTCTCTAATGGTAGTTGCCTATACTGTGGTGTTACAATTGTCAGCCATCTTAGGATAAAACTTACAAATTTGACATATTACTATCAACAAATTGAGTATGCAACCGAAATGCTATCAAATTGAGTATACAACCACACTTATAACTATAACATTTTGGTAATCTACTTTAAATATAAAGTCAAACCCTGGGCAAAACTTGAGTTTTATTCCCTTCACTCCAGCACATCAATAGATTTTTTGAAGCACGAAAGGATATATCTTGCTTAGATTCTCTGTATCAGATCTTAAATTGACCGTATTCTCTGCCTTATTTATGTGTATCATTTCCAAATACCTTCTCTTGTCTAAGTTAAATTCATTTTCTAAAACCTTAACATTTTTGAAATCGAAATTGTGGTTTTCTTTTATGGCACGTTGAGGTAGTGTGGAGTTGTCCATTTTTCCTACATTTGTACAATCTTTTGAGTGCTTTTCCATCCTTATATAAACCACATTACTTCTTTGGTGCAGTTCAATTTTGTCCTTCGTTTTAGTAAAAATATTTCCAATATTATTATCATTGTAGTTAATAGTCTGGACTTTATCCGTCTTCAAAACTTTTTTTACCTTCTATGTTAGACCAGTACGGGTAATTTGTAATATCTGGTCTCATTTGCCGACATTTTATTAATAATATCTTCTTGTCCAGTGTTTCTGTTATTGAAGATAACTTTATTTAATAAACCTTTTGGATAACCACAATCCAACAAGTATGTAGTAATCAATTCATAGTTTTTATTCCAAAATTCGGGATGACTTGGGTTTTGAATTCAAAATTTTAAACCTTTGATCATTGCAATTTTTTGTGCGAGTGGATCTTTAGATCTGTAATGTAAGAATCTGTTGGAATTGATGGTCTTCCTAAACCAATCTGTTATCAAACTATTATCCTTTCTTACCAATAGTAAGTCCAAAAATGAAATTCCACCATTATCCTCCATTTCCCATGTAAATTAAATTCTGCTGTGGAAATCATTTAATATTTTCAAGGTGTTATGTATACTCTGTTCAGGTAGTGGTGTGATGATGTCATCCACATATATGTATAGACAGGGGATATTAAAGTCAATCTTACTCATCACGAAATCCAATAATTTATGCACAACCAAACTTGCGAAGATGGGTGATGATGGGTTACCCATTGCCGTCCCAAATTTTTGTTTGTACGTAACCTCCCCGAATTGAAAGTAGCTGTTGTTAAAACGAAATTGAATCAGATCTTTGAAGTCTTCTCTTTCTAATATAGTGCGTCCATTGATTAATTCCCAGTTTTCGTCCACACACTCCAACACCACATCTGCTGGTATATTTGTGAACAAGGACACCACATCAAAAAACACAAGTTTGTAATTGTCTGATATTACAACATTTTTTAGACTTTTAACCACCTCGAAGGAATTTTTTACATTATATTTACATCATTCGTTGTTGATAACTGGTCATGAACGGTGACACTTGTGAACAAAAAGAATTCCTACGCTGTCAGCCATTTTGTCCCATGAGGTTTTTAATGTTTCTAGTTGACGATGCACTTAGTAGCACAATTTCAATTTACGATGGTGATCTAATACAATAAGCCCTGAAGAAGACAGCAAATCACTGTCGAAACGTTGGAAAGTTGTAGATTGGCATCACTTAATAAAGGTGTTCGTAATATCTGTTGTTTTTTTCCTACCTATTATGTTTACATGTATAAAGTATGTTGTTGAGAGTCTTGTCTTGTGTTGAGAGTCTTATCTTGTGGTGGACTATGTGGACGAAAACTGGGAATTAATCAAAGGACACACTTTATTAGAAAGAGAAGACTTCAAAGATCTGCTTCAATTTTGTTTTAATAAAAGCTACTATCAATTCGGGGAGGTTATATACTTACAAACAAAAATTTGGGACGGCAATGGGTTCATGTCTCCGACCGAGTAACTATGAAAATCCCAAACGAAGGTTGATTGCTATGGCAACCAAAAAATACAGTTTCGTTCTGATTTATAACAGAACAGTGTGTCGTTATGAAATAGTTTGCCTTAAATATAAGAGGTGGCTCCTCAACTGCTTTGACAATTTGCACTTCTAAATATAATTATTCTGTGATCTTAACCTTAAAAATTAAAACTCATCATATTGGCATTGTCCCCATGTAAATGGAGTAAACATAGGCGGATGTTCAGAATAAACTGTTTTTTTTTAATTTTTTCATTATAGGCAACCAAATCAACCGTGCTTAAGAATACAATGTGGTTACTTTTTTAAACAAACCTCCGAAACGACACAAAATCTTTGCAAACATATAATCTTATGAAATATCTTGAAGTTTCCTTTAGTCAATAAGACAAATTTGATTTTACCTACTTAATTGTCTGAATCATGAGATTTGTTCAATTAAAGTAAATGAAAATCTAGGTAAACTAATAGTTTAGTATTTATTATACTGATTTTGGGTGTGTAAATCACGACCTAAATTAATAAAAAAAATTTATCAGTAAATAGCTTTTTGGTTATTAAATAATATTAAACAAAAATAGTAAGAATGGTTTTTATAGGTAATATCTTTATTTATATAACTTTACATTATGGGGCTATTTGTGTTATTTTGTAATTGGGCAAAAGTCTGCTGGGAAAATTATTATTATTATGCTTAAAATAGACTGCTTATACTTAATTAACAATCTGCAGAAATTTTAAGGTAGTTTTTGTACAAAATTGGAATTTTCTTGTCTCTATTAGATTCTTCAAAATCGGCTTTCACAATGTTGTCAAATTCAGTTTCGGTAAGTTCATTTTTCAATTTCACGTAATCGAGTTCACCATTGTCATCAAGGTAGTCACACTCATCAGCGTATCTTTTGAAAAATGGCAAAAGTTGAGCCCAATTTTTTTTAGTAAGTGTGCATACATCTCGAGTCAACAAACCTTTATTGCGAACTTTTGGTATGGCCACATTTATACTCTTTTTATAGTGCAAGATATCTTGAATACCCCTACCCTAAAATTAAATTTTAAAGAATTCTTCAAGATTTTCACTGGCTTCAATATTTTTTCTTTATTTTGTAAAATGTTATCAAGTTGTTTGAAGTATGAAATTAATGTAATATGTGTCTTGTGTTTAAGTTACTGAAAATATTTTTTCTAAAAGATATCAACTATCTACTAATTAAATGTAAACGGGATGGTTGTCAAAAAAATACGAAAACAATTATATTTCGAAAACCATATGGCATTTTGTATAACATTAAATTTTGTTAAAAAAGCACCAATCATTTCCTTAAATTAACGCATTGAGCTACCATATTTGATCGTTAATTTTCTTTTAAAATTATTACTTTAATCTATATTAGAAACTTTTATTTTACCTGTTGAGCGGTTGTAGAAATAACGAGATTAGTTATTATGACAGCAACGACGATCAAACAAATTGCGATTTTCATTGTTGCTGATTTTCGACTTAATAAAAATTCATTTCAAAGGTCTTGTTTTTATAGGTAGCTTTTATGCCGATAACTTGAATTGTCGTCAAATAATCACAAATCCCAAAAATTTTAATTTTAAATTTAGGCAAAATTTTTGTAATTTATAGTTTCCAGTTTTATATTTTGAAGATAAATTTTAATACTTGAGTTATATTATAATTTCAAATTGAATAGAGCCGATACAAACATATTAAAAAATATCAAAAAGGAGCAATAAAAAATCCATCTCTCATCCGTTATAAACTATCAGCCAATCAGTGACAATTAATGCGGACCGCTGGAGCACGCGTAAGTTTTTTTCTGATTTATAAACAAGATAAATTAAAATATAACTAGTACATCATTGTTCTTGTGCTTTGGGTTCATATTATTTAGCATATTGTAGATACACTTAAATAATTAGTCTACAACTTTCTTAGCTCTTTACGTCAATTCAAAAAACGATAGTTTTTCAAATGTACAGGGTGTTCTGAAATTAAGCGGCCAACGTTTAGGAGGTGATTCTACAACTAATTTTAAGAAAAGAAGTTTTTATAGACCTATATCTGATTTCGCCTCCTAAAGGAGCTAGATCCCTTAATATGTGTTATCAAATATTGGGGTTTTGCCCGATTAATTGAAAACGAATTACTATAGAGATTTGAAATTTTGTGTGAGTGAAGAGGTTTCTTGGATAAGCTTACCTGATTTTTTTTTCTCAGAAGCTTTGAAAGGGGAAATTTGGTGAGGGATGTCATAAAAAATACCCCTAACTTTTTTATGGCTAGTAAAAAATAAAAATAAAGTTTATAATAATGTTTCCCAATTAATTTTGGACAAAAAAGTACGAAGGCGGTAGAACGCACCGTTTTGGAGTAAAATGCACTGATCTGAAACGATTACAGTTTTACAATACCAATCTCATGGAGTACTTGAATGTTCTTGACTGGAAGAATAAACTTAAATAATTTAAAATTAATGTAGGCTTGGATGTTTGTTCGTATTTTAAAAATTTAAATAAAAACAAATTTTGAGTCTTCTTTTTATTCCTAAAAAAGTCACAAGTCAAGGGCTGTAGCTCCCTTAGGGTACGAAATCGGATATAGGTTTAAATAAAGTTTTTTTCTTAAAATTAGTTAAGGCTGTTTTAGACGGGCACATTTCTTACAACAAATCTTACGTAAGATTTGTTCTAAGAAATTTATGTTACAAATAAAATAGAGCAGGTTCTATTTTGGCCACAATTTTGACACAAATTGAGAGTTTATGTTAAAATTTCCTGTTTTACACGACCACAAATTTCTTATAACAAATCTTACATAAGATTTGTTGTAAGAAATGTGCCCGTCTAAAACAGCCTTTATAGAATCACCTCCTAAACGTTGACCGCTTAATTTCGGAACACTCTGTATATTTCAAAAACTATCGCTTTTCGGATTTACGCAAAGATCGAATGGCATTAGACCGACAAGGAAGAGCTAAGAAAGTTTTAGACTAATTATTTAAATGTATCTACAATATGGCTAAATAATTGGAATCCAAAGTACAAGGGCAATGATGTACTAGTTATATTTTAATTAATCTTGTTTATAAATGAGAAAAAGCTTACTTGTGCTCCAGAGGTCCGCATTAATTGTCACTGATTGGCTAATAGTTTATAACAAAAGAGAGATGGATTTTTTATTTCTTCTTTTCGATATTTTTTAATGTGAACTAACAGAGAAAGTCATTTCTAATGAATATAACCATTTTTTCTTGTAATAAAATTGTCGATGGTTCAAGAGTTATTGTACTATTTTTTTCAAAAATCCTGTACCTACTGCTTTTACTAAAAAATAATTCTATGAATTGTTAGGTTATCATCTATCAAATAAAAAATAAAGATTTTGTGAAAACTTGTACAAAATAATGATAATTTATAATTTATAATGAATATGGGTAGACATAATCGATTTTGTTTAAAATTTGCATTCTCTGACAAGTTATGGTCAGAGAAGTAAAACAAAACAAGTCAGTATTATACGCAAAAATATTAAAAACAGAAAAAATCATTGCACAAGAAATACAGGTATTGGGTTTTACCTTTGAGTATAAAGGTTATAGAGAAACAACCGTATTGGTAAGGTAACTTAATTATTGAAATATCACACAGATGACGCGAGCAGGTCAATCAGTACCTGATAAGTGTCCACGAAACTTGGGCGCCCCGTAATTTCTTTATTTATAAAAATAAAAAATAAAAATTTAAAATTTTAGTATTTTATATGGCACAAGAAAACGCATTTATCGAACTAAAAAAATATAATTTCACTTCCGGTTTCACTGGAAATGACATCAACTTGCTTATTTTAAATGCATCACCCTATTTTTTTGAAATTATTATTAAACTTTGGTAACTGCTAAGTATGTTTGTGATAAAAAAAAACGGAAAAAACTTTTGGTAATTTTTTTTTTAATAAAATCTATTAAAATTACTCTTAAATAATTTAAATATGTAATAGTATATTACGCAACGAGCATCATAAGTCAAGTATTATTGCACGCATCCAAGTTTAAAAAAACAAGCCGCGTAGCGGGGTGTTTTTTAATGGACGAGTGCAATAATTCAGTTATGAACGAGTTGCTTATACTTTTTTTTATAATTTGCGCAAAAATTAAATAAACTTGGAAATTATTCGACGTACAAGTATTTCTTTGTTTTTTTAGCAGTTGGTGACAAGGATTTCTTATTCATTCTTATTGAATGGTTGTTATAACAACAGAAAACATAAGAAGTCTTGACAGTGACAGTTTAATTGAAGGTTTCAGTTTTTAGATTTTAAGTTACAGATTTTTAGTGTAAGACTAGTGATAAGTTATCGGATATCCTACCAGATATTTCGAAAATTGCAAAAAAGGGCTTACTATCCCTTAATTTTTGATAAATCTTGACATATCTTCACAAAAATTAATACCACATATTTGACTGTTAAATTTAAAGTTATTTAATTTAATTTTTTGATGGAAATTAAAAATTTAAAAGGAGCGAAGAATTATTCTGTATCATACCAAAAATTTAGGAGACATAGCAAGTACTTTAAATCTTGAAATTTATTTACAATAATCAATACCAAAAATTTGACAGATCAATGCTACCAACTTCGTAATCGGGTTCTGTAATGAGCGCGCTATGGCCCATTACGAAACCGCTAGCATTATTAATAGCAATATTATAGACGCAAATTATAAAAAATAAATTATGATATTCTTTCGGCCGTTTTTGAGAAATTAATTTTTATAATTATTAAAATGCGTTTTTTGCAATTATCTTCATTTTTTCAAATGGCATGATAGTGGGGTCACCCCTATTTAGAAAAAAAAAGAAGATTTCCCCAAAAAATATACAAAAATGTTGTTCGTACTAGCTTGTATGACTGCAGAACTAAACCACTAAGATTTTCTGTCCCTTACGAATTTTTCGTAAGCCGAGTAATTTTTGAATAAAATTTAAAAAAACGATAGGTAAGTTAGGCCACTCAATATTAAAGGCTTATTAGCATATTCCCAACGTGAATTTAATTATTAAAATGAAGACAAAGTTATAGTAGGAGATCCGACCGCAGTAAAAGTGGTTGCTTATTTTTGAAAATCGTTCCCTCTTTTAGATGTGCCTCGCTCCCCATCAGGTTTGGGGATGGCAGCACATTTTTTTATTAATTTGCTTTACACTCTTCATCGACTGGCATAATTGTTGAGCTATATGTTATGAGGGACAAACAGTTCAAAAAGAGGTACCGGAAGTGGTCATTTTTAATACTTCGGTCAAGTTTTTAAATGCCTAAAAAGTTTTTGACTGTTTTATGGTTTCTTCTTCCATCCAACACTATTTACAAAATTCGGGGATTAGCCAAATTTTTACCACTTGAACATCCAGTATTCAAATGGCCGTATACAAAATTTCATCAAAAAATCTACAGGGTGTTTCTAAAATGGTGGTCATGGCCTCGTGTGCTTATACTAGAAATAAAAATAAGACAAAAAGTCCATATAAACATTTGTCCAAAACTCAACCGTTACCTAGATACAGGGTGTTGAAATTTCTTTATAGTTTTAGTTGTTTTTATTTTCTCTGGATCGGCTGAATGAAAATTATTAAAATTTTAGGGGTGATTACTTCTCCCGAAAAGCCACCTTTGGCCATTACTTTTGTCTTAATTTAACAATCCAGTGGCGTAGAAACAAGTCAAGGTGCCCCATTTTTTTAAATTTATTTGGTACGCCACTGCAAAATCTTGCGATTTTTATTGGATTTTTAAAATCTTCATTAAATTTACATTGAAAAGGTACTCCTGTTAAATTTTGATAAGATTAGTGGTATTTCTGAAATTTCCAATATTATGGTCCAGTGAATTTGCTAAAATCAAACTAATTTTCAAAATTTTAATCAAATTTAAATTAAACAAAGAAAATTTAAATTGATAACTCTTAGTTAGTGTTTTAAATAAATAAATAAATAAGCTAGAGACTCTATTTTAAATTTTATAAAAAAAATGAATAAGGGGGGCCATTTTGAGCATTTTTCTAAACTTTAAAATTGGGTGTTTCTGACATTTTTTTATTTAAAACACCGACAAAATGTTATTCTAGGAGTTTTTAATTTTCTCTATTTGAAGTTAAATTGTCTCAAATTTTGAAAATTAGTTTGATGTTAACAAAGATACTGGATTATAAAATGCAAGATTACTGAAATACTACTAATTCTATCAAAATTTAATAAATGTACTTTTTTGTGGTAAATTTAATGAAGATTTTAAAAATTCAAACAAAACTTTAAAGTTTTGCAGTAGCCTACCAAATAGATTCAAAAAAGAGGGCACCTTGACCTGTTTCTATGCCACTGGATTGTTAAATTTAGACTAAAATAATTGCCAAATGTGGCTACCCATGAGAGCTACTCACCCCTATAATTTTATTATTTTTCATTTAGCCGATCCAGAGAAAATAAATAAATGGTAAAAATATAAAGAAATTTCAACACCCTGTATCTCGGTAATAGTTGAGTTTTCAAAAAATGTTGATATGGACTTTTTGCTTATTTTTAATTCTAGTATTAGCACAAGAAGCCGTGACCACGATTTTAGAAACACCCTGTATACTGCTTTGGCTGCAATAAAAAAATTTGGATTTAAAAAATTCAATTTTGGAGACTTATGACTGCTCAGGGGTGCATTTTTGGATATAGATAAATAGAGTCATATCAAATTAAATAAGTATTAAAATAATAAAAACAAATATTATTTTATATTAACCATAAAAATAGTTTATGAAGTGTTTTGATTGAAAAATGTTGATTTACAAATATTTTATTATTTGCTTAAAAAATTAAAAAATTAAAAACAATGTGTTTTTTGAAAATATACGTAAATTAACCTCCGAGTATAGAATAATATTACACGGATTTCACTTTTATTTTGTGATCATTATGTAAGCAAAAACATAAAAAATTCGGTTTTTTTAATTTTTTTAATTTTTTTGAAAATTATCTGATTCGATACCCACGTAATATCATTGTCTTTACTATAATATATACAATGGTAATATCTACAATTAGGGTCAGTAATAAAATTATCCTATATCAAAAATTTTCTATCAAATCACCTCATAAACACCACCTTTTAATTTCGGCAGATATAAGCAATATAGGAAAACCTTGACCGTAACATAATCTTGCAGTTGTTTGAACACATCGAATTATTTATTTATTGTATAAATAATAATAATTATATTAAATTTTAATATAACATTATATAAAATAATTTTATAATTTTAAATAATTTAAAACTTAAATTTAAATAGTTTCTTGTATTAAATTAACAAAAAATTTTAATTTTATTTTTATTTAGCGACATCTCTGCGTGGATATTATAACGCGCTCGCAATTTTTATGTTCCGCATCCAAATCGCTCGCAATAATGCATCCATTTCGCTTACGTGAATTTAACATTGCGTTGTCTGTCTGTAAACTTTATAGTCAATGGTTTTACAAGACTTTGTGTGCAAGTTTGAAAAGCACAATTTTATAATCAAATTGGTCGATGTCCAGTTAACATAGGTAATAAACCGTTTATTGCTTTTTGCGCTACCAACCTATATTAGTACACCTACCGTTCATGTCTCCGAACGAGTTACTATGAAATTCCCAAACGAAGGTTGATTGCTATGGCAATCAAAAAATACAGTTTCGTTCTGAATTATAACAGAACAGTGTGTCGTTATAAAATAGTTTGCCTTAAATATAAGAGGTGGCACCTCAGCTGCTTTGGCAATTTGCACTTTAAAATGTTATTATTCTGTAATCTTAACCTTAAAAATTAAGCCTCATCATCTTGGCATTGTCCCAATGTAAATGAAGTAAACATAGGCGGATGTTAAGACTAAACTGTAAATTGTATTTTTTTCATTATAGGCAAATCTTTGCAAACATATAATCTTATGAAATAACTTGAAGTTTCCTTTAGCCAATATGACGAATTAGATTTTACCTACTAAATTGTCTGAATCATGAGATTTGTTCAATTACAGTAAATGAAAATCTAGGTAAACTAGGTTTAGTATTCATTATACTGATTTTGGGTGTGTAAATAACTTTTTGGTTATTAAATAATATTAAACAAAAATAGTAATAATGGTTTTTATAGGCAATATCTTTATTTATATAACTTTACATTATGGACTTGTTTGTATTATTTTCTAATTGGGCACAAGCCTGCTGGGAAATTTTTTTACTATAATGCTTAAAATAGACTTCTTATACTTAATTAACAATCTGCAGAAATTTTAAGGTAGTTTTTGTACAAAATTGGAATTTTCCTGGCCCTATTAGATTCTTCAAAATCGGCTTTCAGAGTGTTATCAAATTCAGTTTCGGTAAGATCATTTTTCAATTTCACGTAATCGAGTTCACCATTGTCATCAAGGTATTCACATTCATCAGCGTATTTTTTGAAAAATGGCAAAAGTTGAGCCCAATTTTTTTCTGTAAGTGTGCATACATCTCGAGTCAACAAACCTCTGTTGCAAACTTTTGGTTTGGCCACTTTTATGCTCTTTTTATAGTGCAAGATATCTTGAATGCCCCTACCCTAAAATTACAAAATTCTTAGATTTGTGGGGTTAAGAGGATAGTCGGCAAAATGTGTAACTCCGTTTTCTCTGTCCCTTGGAGATGCGATGGGAGAATGAAACATATAACTGTGCGAAAGAAATGCCACTAGAATTTTAGGCGATTATACGGAGGTTTTTTAAATAAACATTACTCTCATTAAAAGTTAATCGATTTGAAATTTGTAAATTAATCCTGAAAGTATATTAAACGGACTAGCCGATGATGTTTTTAATTTTTTAAAATAGTTTCATGGTAAGGTTGTAAATTTAGCCTAAAATTTGCATATTTTTGGGCCCAACCAAAAGGTGAAAAATAAAAAAAAATGAAAACTAAAAACATCATCGGCTGAACTATGGAATCATTAAGAAGCATAAAAAAATTATTCGATTTCAATTAACCGTTCGTCTTTCCTGTTTCTTTAAAATAATCGAAATTTACATTGCCAAGTCCTGTACCTAATTTTACCGACTATCTTCGTTTTTTTAGAGTTTTAAGACCCTCTGGTCATTAACCTTTTAAATTATGTATCATTGGAAATTTTAACTTCAAATAATTCTTCAAGCTTTTCTCTGGCTTCAATATTTTTTCGTTATTTTGTAAAATGTTATCAACTCGAAATTAATGTAATATGTGTTTAGTGATTAAGTTACAGAAAATATTTGTTTCTAGAAGGAATCAACTAATAATTAAGCATTAATTAAATGTAATGGGATAGTTACAATATACAAAAACAAGTATATCTCGAAAACTATATGGCATTTTGTATAACATTAAATTTTGTTAAAGAAGCTTCCCTACAGATCACCAATCATTTCTTTAAATTAAAGCATCGAGCTACCATATTTGATCGTTAAATTTCTTTTAAAATTATTAGTTTAATCTATATTAGAAACTTTTATTTTACCTGCTGAGCGGTTGTAGAAATAACGAAAATAGTTATTATGACGATCAAACAAATTGCGATTTTCATTGTTGCTAATTTTCGACTTAATAAATTAATTTCAAAGGTCTTGTTTTTATAGTAGCTTTTATGCCGTTAACTTGAATTAACGTCAAGTAATCACAAATCGCAAAAAATTTTAATTTTAAATTTAGGCAAATTTTTTGTAATTTATAGTTTCCAGTTTTATATTTGAAGATAACTTTTAATTCATGAATTATATTATAATGTCTAATTTCATGTTGAATAGAGCCGATACAAGCATATTAAAAAATATCAAAAAGGAGCAATAAAAAATCCATCTCTCTTTTGTTATAAACTATTAGCCCATCAGTGACAATTAATGTGGACCTCTGGAGCACGAGTAAGTTTTTTTCTGATTTATAAACAAGATTAATAAAAATATAACTAGTACATCATTGCCCTTGTACTTTGGATTCCTATTATTTAGCCATATTGTAGATACATTTATATAAGGGTGTGATTTATCAGCCCATTAAAAAAGACCAATCTAACGACTAAAAAGGTGGCTTAAACAATGTTTAAATATAATAAACAGGCATTAAATATTATACGCGTCAAATAAATTCATTTCCATCCAAAAAAGGATATTGCACGGTAAAAATGTATATTTAACAGCAGAAAAAAAATTTAGGTTAAACAAAAGTACATTAAACAAGAGTCATATTTATTGCGCGGTAAAAATATATGAACCACGGTAAGATATGATCTTCAGAAAAGATCAAATAAACTACAGAAAAGGTTTTGAATACCATTAATTTAACCAAACAAATTAAAATAAATGGACGACAAAAACAGTTATTTCACCACAGAAAAATGCATTTCAAGGAAATAAAATTATATTTCAAAATTAAAAACATATTCAATGCAAAATAAATAAAAAAATATTCAATTAGAAAATAAATAAAAAAATATTCAATAACAAAATAAATTAAAAAATGTTCAATAAGAAAATAAATTAAAAAATATTCAATAACAAAATAAATTAAAAAATGTTCAATAACAAAATAAATTAAAAAATATTCAATAACAAAATAAAAAAGCAGATTTCTAATAAACATACAAAGAAAATTTATTGAATAATTAACGCCTTCTTTGCCCTGGCTGGTCGTCCCCTCTTACGCTTTTGCCCTAATGGTACTAATTTCGCCTCAATAGGTACATCACAAAGTTTTAAACGAATCTTCATCCCCAAAACATGCTTACAATTCAAATGTTTTAAAAAATAAGGGCATGTGCATCTCGATTTACTTAGATCTTTATAATCAACAGTTATGATCCAAATACTATAATTTAACTTTTTAAAATCTTCAAAATTTTCCCATTTTTCATCATTTTTTTTGTATGTCGAAAGCATTTCCGTAGTAATTGATTGATTACTCGATTGTGAGCATGTATAAAACAATTTACAATTTTCGTCATTATTCTCTTGAAGAACTTTTTTGTTTGACATTGCCCATTGCCAAGCTTGAGTCCATTGTTGCAAAGGTATTGAAGGAACCTCATGAAAATTTTTAAAATTTGGCGACTTAGGGTCTCTATCTTTTGACCATTTAATCAACAGGTCCAAAACATTTACTAAAAACTGGCCAACAGGAAGCCTTTCCCTTAGTGTATGTTCTTTTTTAATAATGGCATTTGTTGCTTCGAGTCCGTTATTAGTACTTGGGTAACCAACAGCAATTCCTTCGTACCAATTCGAATTTTTTAGCAACCATTGTGATTTAAAGTAATCAATAAATTCTTTGATTTGATTGTCCTCTGTTGTACTCCATTTTTCTAAAAACAACTTTGATGCTGTCAGAAACGTGGCCTCATTTTTACATGTCTGCAAGTAATTAATGTCTTGTTTTAAATCATCTGATCTAGCCAGTCTTTTGAAAAACTTTTCCATATTTTTTAGAACATGAAAAAAACACATTATACGCACCTTAGGCACACCAAAAATATTAGTAAAACCTCGAGTGATGGATTCACTCGCATCAGCAAGCAATAATATAGGTTTCCACTCCGAGTCAAAGTTTTTCAAAGCTTTAAAAATAAAACTGAAATCGTCTGCACTTTCCCCTTTGCATATGGCAATTGCAAATGGATGAAAAATTTGATCCTTATCACTCGTTCCTACAATCATTACAGGATATCCTTGCCAGATAATTTTATATGTAGCATCAATTTGGACCATTTTAGATTTTTTTAAGTTTTCTAACAATCTAACTGTTGATAATACGATTTTTATATCTTGTTCGTCTGGGTCCAATGATTCACAAATAATGATATGCTGAAGAACAAAAGGTTCATCTTTTGAAGCAGGAATGTTTGTCCTTTCTTCACACCATTTGGTTATTTCTGTCCCAGATATCGATGGTGTTCCATATTTTTTACATCTTAGCTGCTTCAAATAAGTGACTAACTTCGATTTTGGAGGTTCGTGCATATTATTTTTTCTAAGAATAGAAATAATAGCATTTGGCTTTGTAACACCTTCTTCATATTTTTGTTTAATAAACATCTTAGTTTCATTATTTAATCCTCTACCAACTTCTGTATTGTGATTGTCATGTTGACAGTCTGTTGTAAATAAGGACACTTTTAAATTTTCAGAATGATACAACAAATAACATCGAGCTGGACATTCTTCAGTTCTGTATTTTCCTAAAGAGCAACGGTATTCTACTTTGTATCCATCTAAAGTTTTTTTTGAAGACGCCCTTTTCCATATTTTTTCCAATGCAATGGAATTCTCTGCATCTTGTGCACAGTGAAATTCTTCCTTTTTTATCCAAACACGGTTGAGCTGTCGTTTTTTCCTAATCTTTGAGACACAGAGATTTTCATTCTCTGAATCGCTGGACACAAAATCTTCAACGTACGTTACTTCTAATGCCATTATTTAGTGAATCTAAAAGAAATAATTATTATTTTAGCGAAATTATTGTGTATGCAAATTTTTTAAGAAAAATGAAAAAAATACCCCTCCCCCCGCAAGTTCATATTTGTGAATTGTGAGAATATTTCTGAATTTGATTGCACATCATAAAAAGGGGAATGCCATTTAAAACGACAAAGTGTACAATATATAATACAATAAAAGTGAATTCATTTCATGTTTTAATTTATCACATCCTATATTTATATTATGATATGATTATGAATTATGCTGAATGATAAATATGAAAGAACTGAATTAAAATAATGAAATAGTAAAATACTTGCATTTATAGTTACTTACCTAGCTTAGTTAATTTGGCCGGTACTCACTATTTATTACTGGTAAAAGTTTGAGGTTAGTTTAAAAACGTGCAACTTCAACCGCAGTAGGGCGCAGACGTGTAATTTGATGTGGAATGTCCACATCCACCGTGCAACATACTATTTTAAATGTGTGATCTATTTATTTAAGATGCCATGAACTTTTTTTGAGGTTTAACATGTTATTTTGCAGTGGAGTATTTTTTGTTAATGCGGATTGCATTATTTTTCCGTTACAAATATTTTATTGATGTGATGAAACTCCTATTTTATCGTTGTCAAATCATTTATTGCTGCTAAGAGGTTGCTGTGATTTTGAAAAAAAATATCGCTCCTTTACACTATTTTTATGTTGATAACCTGTTGTGAAAATAACTTATTCTGATGTGCCAATATATATTCCCCATTTTCCTAATATATTTCTATAATCTTTAACTTCGAGAAAAATCCTTAACCTTACCCCAGGTATTTTTGATATATCATGAAAAATAATGTAAATTCTATGGAATAAATGGAGTAATAGTATATTATTCAACGAGCGTGTAAAGTTGCTATTACACACGAGGATTAAGGTTTGGGTCATGAGCCGTCAGGCGAGTGTCGTAATTAATCAGAGTTTAATACTATACTTCATCTACGACTAAATGTTTTGGCCACTTTATTTATTTGGATTTAGCGGTTAACATTTGAACATAATCTAACTTATTTGATTTTTTATTAGGTAATTTCCAAGTTAATTTGAACTACTTTGGAGTAAGTTGCTTTATAGTACTCAAAATAAAAACGCACTTGGAACACGAAACGATTCTGCTCTTTTAACATAACCACAAAATCCGAATTACAACCATTAAAGAGCGCGAATCAGGACCCTCACCCACTGGAGTAGTTCACGCTAAAAATTAGGTAGGTACTTCAGGGGTCGTGGACGAGGTAAAATGGAGTAGTTCACTCCGATCATCCTGAAACTCTCTCGAGTAGTTCGGAGCTACACTGGACCGCTGTGGACTACTAAAAGTGGTTACCTGAAAAGCACCTAATATCTCGCTTTGATGGATCCTTGTCACATCCAAAATGTGAGACACTTATACCAATGTATTCAGGATTAAATATTGAAGATTAAATAATTAAATTAAATTAAAAAATACCTTGATGTTCGTCAGTCAATCTTTTCTCGCATATTACTATTAAAACTTAAAAAATAACCTACTGTGCAATATTTGAAACCCATCTCTCATATGGACTTCCAGTGACGAGAAATTCGTCTGATGAACGACATGACATCATACATGAACTACTGAGAATATTGTAGAACTAAATTTATAGAAATGCAAATTCTTACTAGTACTTATACATCTTACAATGTCTAATATATCTTATTCAAAATATTGATCAATTCCAACAACACTCGGATATTCATACATACCATACCAGGATTAAAGAAAATTTGATTTCAAACCTCTTAAGACTAGGTAAGAGTCAGGATGGTGTAAAATACCAAGTAATATTTTTTTAATGCGCTACCAGCAAATATCAAAATTTTGAAATTCCCAATTTTTAAACGCAAAATTAAATCTATATTATTATCTAAGGCTTACAATTCTTTAGATGAATATTTAATGTGTATCGAAAACGATGTCAAAGGTTAAATAACACTGGTATACAAAAAATTTTTTTTTCTGCGGCATTAACTTTTTTAGTAAATTAAGATACTCTAATATAATTGATTATTTGGGGTGTAGTTAGTCTGGTTGAATTCACTCTAGTTCTCACGATTACTTTTTAGTAGTTTATTCTTCTTTGAGTAATTTATTGTGAGTTTATCATAAAAAATATTTCTATTGTTGTCGGATAATTGACGTATAGCATCTTGTTTATCAATTTTGATTGCTAAAGCATCCGTTCGTTTAATTATTTGCTTCATTTGGGTATTTTATATCATAAAAGTATGAGTTCTTCTCGCAAGTCTTGTGCTAACGATCGTAACAGTTTTTGCTAAATATGTGGTAAATTTTGTCTACAAAAACAAAGATGTTCAGTGAATTCAAATAAGGGTGAAACCAATGACATTTCAAGGTAGGAAACCTAAATTTCCCAAAGTTGGCTACACTGAAACTAAAAATCAATACTTCAGTGGCGTTTCTAAATTTTTAATAAAAAACTAGGGTTAATTTTAATATTTTTATTAAATTTAATTTTATAAAAAAAATTATTCAAAAAGAATGCACAAAAAACTTGAGATAAAATTTATTCGTATATTTTGTAAATCACATTATAACCTAAAAAAGTATTTAAAAGTTTAGAATTACAAAATTGTGTTTGTTTACTATTGTGAGAAACCCTAACCAACGATGGTATTTATTATAAATCTTTACGTAAAGCCCTTACCAACGAGCGTGTTTGTTAACTATTGTGAGAAACCCTAACCAACGAGGGAATTTGTTATAAATCTTTATGTGAAGCCCATACCAACGAGGGTCTTTGTTAACTATTGTGAGAAACCCGAACTTACAATAAATGTTGGAAGTGGTTTCCCCGATTTTCTAAACAAACATTTACTCGTCGTTTCATATTTTCAAATACCCGCTGAAGTTCATTTTGGGTGATGAGATTGATTTCTTGAGTAATGGCCAGTTTTAATTCTTCCAGATCGTGTATTCGATTTTTTCGATCTTGTTTTTAATACGCCCAAATAAATAAAAATCATGGGGTGTTAGATCTGGAGATCGGACAGACCACAGATTTTGGCTTATTAATCTATCATCATAAAACTCCTGAAGAAATTGAATTGTGGTCCTTGCAGTACGTGCTGTTGCACCATCTTGCTGGAAATATCCTTTTTGAAGTTCGTCATTATGAAGTTCGTTAATAAACGGTTCCAAAAGCAAAGTTCGGTATCTCGCAGCATTTAACGTCTCTTGAAAGAATATTGGTCCAATTATTCTTCTTCGTGACATGGCCACCCACACACCAATTTTTTGGGGATGCAAGCTGGTTTCAACAAATATATGAGGATTTGGTGTAGACCATGTTCTATAATTTTGGGAATTCACATAGGTGAAACCACGCTTCATCAGAAAAGAAAGTAACATCCAAAATATCATTGTTTAAATTGTTATTAAACCATTCACAATAGTCTAATCTTTTTGGATAATCAGGTGGTAATAATTCTTGCACTATACTCACTTTATATGCATGCATGTGATGTTTTTTTAGGGCCGTGTGGCAAGTTCTCACGGACAATCCTAAAATTTATTCTTAAATATTGTTTTGCATAACTTATTGTATAGGTAGTTACCTGTTTGAGCTGAAAGATTCACGATTGATTTTGTAGGACTTTGTTCCATGCGATTGCTAATGTCTCTCAAAACGTTATCGGTTAACTTTTTAGGAGCCCCACTACTTTTTCCTTGACAAATGCAATGTTTATTCTCAAATTTATGGACAATTCGAAACTTATGCAATTTAAAATTGTCATACTCGAACGGATATTCTCGAAAAGCTTCTCTAAATTGTTCTATTCAATATTGTAAGTCGTAAGACCATGTTCCATCGATCAATGTTCCACTTCGAAAATGTGCCATCAAAATGAATGCGTTGTGCTCCGTTGAGAAAGCCATCGCAAATATTTTAACTGCACTATTTTTAGTTTTGAAAAAAACGGTTTTTTATAAAATTTGCAACACACTGAGAAATAACTTGAAAAAATACCCAAAGAAAAACTGCTGAGAGACGCTTTGGTTAAAGTGAATTATCAAATTTAAATTTGAATGAACATTAACAGGTAAACCAACTTAGCAAGTCTAAAATCACTACAAGTTATGTTTGGTTGCATAGTTGGTGGTTTCAGTCTTTTTTGAATTCACTGTATAACTGGTTTTGTAAAATAAGCTGACGAAGCATATTTTGGAAAACAACTTGGATAACAAGATAAAAATTGGGTGCCACATATAGTTTGTAAAACTTGTGTAGAGTCACTACGACACTGGAGCCAAGGAGGACGAAAAGGCCTCCCATTTGGAAAACCGATGACTTCGTGTGAACCAACAAATCATATTTTATTTCATTTTATTTTAATTATATAAGGATTGCGTTTATGTCAAAAACTAGAGTCAATTTGGGCCTTCCGATATATTTTTCGTATTCAGGAGACTGGAATTATCCAAAATCGACTCATAAAACCCATGCCGCAAAATCACTGTTGACCAGTGTAATAATAGATCAATATAGTATCAATAGTATAGTATCCCTATCAACATTATTTAATTAATAAATTTGGACAAAGTACGGAACAAATTTCTTCGAACTATGGCTTTCAAATTAAATATTAACAGAGGATTCAGTGAACTATGGAGACCTTATGAAACAATTAAATATACATACATATATTAATCGTAGAAGAGTCCTGATTTACTAGAAAAGTTAATGTTTTGGTTTCCTCCCAAAGGTATGTTAAAAACAAGAACTTCTTCATTTTTTAGATTACCTTTCCACAGAATGAACTACGGCTATAATAGCCCCATATCTAGAATAATGAGATTGGCTAATAACACGAATAAACGCTTTAGTATTGACATATATTGTAGAAACACCTAGTCCTATAAAAAATACTAAAAAGTAAACTTTAGTCGATCTGTTGGTGAAGCCTAATGCCTATAGTAGTCTCCATTTCAGTGATTTTGTTTACTATCATTTCTATATACTTTACTTCATTCTTGATTATTTACTTATTGTTGTATGTACAGTGCGGACATAAAGTAAATCCCCCCCTGCTAACTTTTGAACGGTTATGTTTTTGATTCTGAAAATTTGTCTACTGAGGAATCTAATTCCGAACTTTCTAATAAAGGTATTTTTGATTTTGTGGAAGGAAGTTGGAGCAGTTGAGTCCAACTTCCGGTGTAAATGAGGTTGCATAAAAATACGATTTTCAAATGGGCGTAATTCCGAAAATATTAATCGTAGACCACACTATGCTAGGTCAATTTAATGGTATTTTTATGGAGAACACGAAAATGCAAAAATATACTGGGTGTTCCATTTAAAATAAGAAAGTTGCCATCCATTTCGGTATAACCGGAAGTTCCACAAAATCAAAAATACCTTTATTAGAAAGTTCGCAATTAGATTCCTCAGTAGACAAATTTTCAGAATCAAAAACAACGCTTGAAAAGTTAGCAGGGGGGATTTACTTTATGTCCGCACGGTATTTGTTTATAATATTGGGAATTTTAACTACGTATAGATGGCGCTATAAATGGAAGATATTCGGTACTTGTCAGTGTCAAAAATTGTGTTTAAAATGCGTCAATGTTCCATATAACTACAATTTAACAAAACACAAATAGATTTATTATATAAAGCTTCAGTAAAGCTCAAAAAACATGTACCAATGCATTAAATCGAAAAACTTAGTACCCAATTATCGAAGTTCATATTTTTGCCACCAGAGAGCGAGTGGGTTCTTAAAATTCCCATTTATTTGTATTATTCTGTTTTTGTAATTGGGACACTCCTGTTGAACTATTAAATAAATAAAGAAAGGAACTGTATCGTAGCCATACTGCGCAACTCGTGGAATACTCCAACCCCAGGGTAGGATATCTTGCATGTAAAAAACGTCGACCACAAGTTTACAGGATTTTTAATATGTGTCGTTGTCGGGTATTAGTTTTTTAGGCAACTTTTTCACAAAATACTTCCCCTCTATGCTCCACCTTAATAAAAAAAAACAGTAAAACCAGTGCTTCTCGAAACAAGCGAATTGGTAACAATGTCGATTCGTGTTAAAAGGAAAGTAAATTAGGTCATATTTTTCAAACAGCAAAAATGCCGAAAAGACACTAATAATAATTCCTAATCCACCTTTTTACAGAGTCGATTGCAACAACTCACGAGCAGCAGAGACATGCATACGTGTTTCGTTCTCATTTAGGACTCATCAGCATAAACTCACCTTTAAACTGACAGCTTATCAACTGGAATTCCTAAATGTATGTTGAGTGGCCTAATTTCAAAGACTTTTAGCTGTTATAACTTCGAAGGGGTGCATTTTTTGATATAGATAAATAGAGCCAAATCGACATATTTTCAGGTATTACTATTACCAGCTAAGCGTTGTCGGCTTGACCCAAACGACATTTTTTTCTTACAAGTTCGACGTCCTCCAACAATCGAGCCAGCTGACACTCGATTTTCAAAATAGGAATAGGATACCTTTTCTGTAACTTTTTTGAACGAGAGAATTGTGTTATATGTTTATCTTATACTTTATTATTCACATTTCCCCACTCTTTTTACGCTTGCGAATTTCGATTCGTTTGGTTACAGAATAGGTATCTAGGAGAACAATCTATGATATAAAAATCAGCTTACTCAAAATCATCCACTGAAATTTGACACTACCTCTCGGACTTCATGAAAATACTATACAGGGTGTTTCTGAACAAGTGTCGAATAATCTAGGAATGGGTTTTTGGGCCAATTTTAAGGCAAAAAGTAAGACCAATTTTTACGCTAAAATGCTCCATTTCGGAAATGCAGGGCATTGAAGTTTACTCATTTTTTACAAATATTTAACATAAAATCTACATTTCTAATTATAATGGGCTCAAATTTTGCACATACCTTACTATTGGTAACCGCCTTGAGATGACATAGCAAATTTTCAAAAAAAAAGTTGGGGTGAAGTTTTTCGGATGAATTAGCTCTTAGGAACAAATCCATTAGGTCGATTTTCGTTAACACAAAATTTGCTCAAATAACGTATACCCTTTATAGAAAATTTAATTTATATGCTCAAATAACGTACGGGTTTAAAAATATTTTATGATTCTTGCTCAGTTGAAGACTTTCCCTGTAATAGTCTACCTATACTAAATATTTATTCGTTACCTTTACCATACTGTTTTTCTACAATTTAATATTGGATGCATATTAATTATTATTGTGTATTTCACTGATGTAAAACTTCTTGTTGGCAACAACAACAAAATTATTTATTTCTTTTAATTTTTGTTAATTGATAAACTTGGTAGCTATAATTTTATTACCGTTTCATACAAGGAACCATTATAATCCACAATATTTTAAGTTAAAAAAATAACCATATACTGGACAATAATTAGTTAAAATTTAACTTTATTTATAAATATGTATTTATTTTTCAATTCTTCTTGTAGTTATATCATTAACTTATTTTTATGTTTATACACTTGTGTATCAAAATAAGAGCTCATCTAAAACTTTAGTATTTAATATACCTACCGATGGACTTGTGGACCCAATTTACTGAAGAATCATTAAACAAAAATGGGAGGAATAATTTTTCTTTGCAATATCTTTATTAATATGACATTGAATTATATATAAAATATTTTTTATTGAGTTTCTTCATAACAACCATCAGCAATTTGAAGATATTTTTTGTATATAGTATGAATTTTCTGATCTCTATCAAATTCATCATAATCAGTTTTCAAAGCATTCTCAAATTCAGTTTCGCTAAGATCTCTTTTCAATTGGTCATAATCGAGTTTACCATCCGTACCAAAGTATTTGCAGTGATCAGCGTAACATTTAAAAAATTCATCAAGTTGAGACCAATTTTTATCTGTAAATGCGCATACATCTCGAGTCAACAAAGCTTTATTGCAAACTTTTGGTAAGGCTATTTTTATACTCTCTTTGTAGTGCAAGATTTCTTGAAAGGTCCTAGCCTAAAATTATGAAATTCTTAGTTTAGTGTGGTTTTTCAATATTTAAAACATTTTAGAGCTAGTGGAATATTGTTTTATTAGGAATAAAAGAAGTTTTTAGGCTTGCGGGACGAGCTTTGCGAGTCTCAAGGATACATGCGAGCCACAAAAAGTTCTTTTACTCCGAATAATAGGTGCTAATTTTCCTTCAAACGTCAAAATGTATAAAATAACAATATAAAAAATAATTTAATTTACATATATCGTATGTCATGTTTTTAATGTATATTGGGTTTCCAAATAGGCGAAGTAGAAATTAGAAATTGCATTTCTGCTCCTTGGAAGTACAAAGTAAACCCGATTCTATGCACAATTTACGTCGGAAATATGCAAACATGACCATAGAATCCACGAGAAGAAAAGTGATAGCCAGTCAAGTGTCACAGAAGGCTGTATTTTAAAGACGTTTAAAGAAATAAGTTTTTTATGTAAAACTGTAACGTATATTCACATTTACTGTATTCTCAAAACCATCGACAGTTATATTAAAAATGTGATTTATAATTTACCTTAATAATTATTAGCTTCACCTACAATAGAAACTTTTATATTACCTGAGCGGCTGTAGCAATAGCGGTGACGATCAAACAAATTGCGATTTTCATTATTGCTGTTTTTCAAATTAAATAAACGCATTTTAGAGGTTTCGTTTTTATTGGTGCCTTTAAGTCGTTATAATTTAATTAAAACCGAACAATCACCAATCTACGAAATTTTAATTGTAAATTTAAGCAAATTTTTATAATTTATAGTTTGCAGTTTTATATTTTATTGGTAACTAATAATTAATTCGCTTAATATTGGATATCTAATTGTTGATAGAGCCGATGCTAAAGCAAGATTAAAATATAGCAAGCGATTCTTATTATATTTTTTTATATTTAGGCCAAGTGATTCTACAAGTTAAAGAAGTTATTTGTTTTTAGTATAATTTTAATAATCTTTTACAGTTTTATTTTTTTATAACTTTTAACGCGAAATTATGGTAATAATTAGATTATTGATTCAGAAATTTGAATTTACGACTTTGAAATTTGCTAATGAAACGGAAATTTTTAATCATAAGCAAAAATATATATGTTTAAAATAATAATAAATTAAAAAAGTGTTAATCTTCTTATGATAGTGATTGGTATAAAAACGAAAATTTAGATATTGATTCTGTTCAACCAATAACAAGCAACAATGAAGATTGGTATCTGTGTGCTTATTGCCGCTATTGTCACGGGCGCTCAGGTATAGTATTCTAATTAGGTATATCTTATAGTCCTATCATATTTTTATGAAAATTGCAGCTTTTGCTAACTATTATATTTTGTTTGGTTTGAACAATAATACTTGGACTTGGCAAAAATTGCAATAATTTATAATGCCGTTATACCTTTTGCTTCTAAAATTAAGTAAATGTTAGGTTGAATAAGTTAATACCTTTCTGTTCTTTTAGGCTAACTGTATTGTTGATCTCTTGCACTATAAAGATACGGTAAAACAACTTAAGTCCAGTGTTGAAGATCAATCTTTGTTAACTAAAAATGTATGCCAATTAACACCAGGAAATTGGTTGGACCTTAATGATTTTTTCATAGCATACTCAAGTAAACTTAAAGGTTTTCTTCCAAATGGTAAACTAGACTCAGTTAAATTGCAAAAAGATCTTGGACCTGCAAAATGGAAAAATGCTTTGATAGCAGACTTCGATGAAGACGATCTTTGTGTGAAAATTCCAAAATATTTCCGAAATTATTTGCTCATTGCTGCAGATTGTAAACTTGATAATATACTTAATCGATGTTGTAAACATTGTCACGTTTTAAAAATTAATGTAAATATATAAATATCAAGCATAACGCTTATTATCTAATAAAACGTATTTTTCATAATTTTTTTTTAAATTATTGTTGAATCAATAATACTTACCATCTTTATCGTAATGACTCCATACTTCCATGAATTGGTTGGCTGACAACTTCTTCAACTCCCTTGAATGTGGGTCTCTATATTGCCTCATAAAGTTTGTAGCTTTTTCCAGATTAAGCTTCTTAGCGTGCTGCTCTGCAGAAGAACCCATCTGCAAAAAATCAAACACCACTTAGAAAATTTAATATTTATACCAGAACAAAACTATTGATTTATATAAAATGGTATATGTATATTAATTCAAAAAAAAAATCCGCAAACGTGTTTAAAGTACAGCCCTATGTGACACTTGACAGGCCTTAACAAGTCAATTTTATGTTCCTTGCCTCTATGGTAAATTCGTGCATTTCCGAAGTAAATCGGTTACAATCGGGTATACTTTGCATTGAAAAGGATTAGAAAGGCGGAGTAAAAATGCATTTTAGGCAACCCGATATAAACTGACATTGTATTGTGTATTGCATGTAAATTAAATGCTAAATTTTAAAACTAGTTTTTACATTTCTATATTATAAGTTTCGACGTTTTAAGAAAAAATAGCATGTTTTATTCGGAGTAAAAGAACTTTTTGTGGCTCGTACTACAAAGCTACATGCTCGCCACAAAAAGTACTTCTTTTAAGACTATCATCAGGCTCGAAAATATTTTTAAATAATGTAAAAAATGGCTTTTGTAAAATTGATTGTAAATTATAAATTAAATACGTATTGGTAGAAATGCATGTATGGTTGTCAAGTTTCGTAAACAAATAAGACGAGTGGAACCACAGAGTGGAACCATCTACATTTTTTTGGTATCGTTCTACACTAGTAGATGGCTCCACTCGTTTTGAATATTGACAGTTATTCTATGTGTTGGTATCAGTCTACACAAGCCTTCATTGGGTATGTTAGATAGCTCTGGTCTTTTCTACTCACTGGAATGTTCCTAGAAGTACTTTAAAGGCCGGAGCTTCAAGGTGTAACAATAAACAATTCGTCTGATCCTTTTGGAAAGGACACAAGCAAGCAGTATGTGATCCTGACGAGTGCTAATAAGCAGGAAACGCAGCGTCCATCACTCTGCAGCTTGGAATTGTTGCTTAGGGAACGTTGACCACTTTGAATGAAAGCAGATCTAAGGAATCTGTTTTATTTCCAGATAAATTTTATCATTATTTTCATAATCAACATCGATGTCTTCTGTAGTTACAGATGTCATAAAGCGTCTTAATGCTTCTGATTTACTTGACAACGATTCCCACTTGTCAAAAATTTTCCTCTGTTATTTCTCGAGTTCGATTAAAGTTTCTCACAATTTGAAGAGAAGTGCCCATTTTCAATACAATTTCCACAAATTTCTTTGGAACAATTTCGCTTTAAATAATTACCTTTACAAAAATCTTTCTTTCATAAATTTGTAATTTGATATCAATAAATTTCACTTTTCTTTTAACTTATTTGTGCCAAAAAATTCTTTCGTTAATCTTGATTTTATAATGTTGTTAAACCGAAATTTTGAATTTGCACAATCGTGGTTTCGCCTTAGGACCGACGATTTCAATTTTTCTTTCAAAAAGTTATTCTAATAATCTATTGATACATCACTTTTTAAGAAAAAATTCCACATTATTATATATTTATTTGATATTTATTTATGTATTGTATATCGGATCCACTAAAAGAAGGAAGCCAAATATTTTATTTTTTTAAATATAATGATGCATTTTTCTGTTGAATAACAACTATACTTATTTCTAGCGCTATTTTGACATAGATTTTAAAACAAAATGGAGGAAGGCGAGAAAAGGCTATTGTGTTTTGAATGACCAAAAAATGGAGTTATAAGTACTCACAAATAAAATTTACATAAACAGGTTATTATTTATTACTCAACTACTAGCTTTATCTAAACTCCAAAATCACAAATATTACTGGTGGGTACGTCAATTAAAAAATAACTAAAAACCTGTAGATTTTCTTCATCTTGAGGTGGTTTTCTATAATTAAAATTATTTCTCAAATTTTAATGGTTTTAGGTTTAACCAAAGCCCTTGTTCAAAATCCCAGTAAGTCATGGTTGCACAGTTCAAGCTTAAGCTTCAAGTGACAATAACAATATGATACAATAGGAAATCTGTCTATTTTTTTAGTTTAAGTGTCGCTTCAAGCTTAAGCTTCAACTGTGCAACCGACCCTACGTTAAATCTGTTCTTCGATATTTTGAAGAGCTTTTCGATAATTATTTCTTATGTTGTACCATGCGATTCATTACAACTTTAGTAGGACTCGAGTTAGGTGCTTATAGTCAAAGTAGTTAAAAATGTGATTTGATTCAGTAGTTTTTAGTATATCTTTTGATCTAGAATTTGGTTCATTCGAAGAGGTTAATTACAGTTTACTATTTTCTGATATTATTGTCAAATATCGATATTCCAAACCTAACTAAAGTAGCTGCAATCTATCAAAATTGTAATCATAGATCATGAATTTTATTATTTATGACAAAAATTAATATTTCCTATGTTTCTAAGACATCCACAATATTTCTTCTGTTTAGTACCACAAATGTTTAAATTTCAAAGTGGATTTAGCCAAAGGATCTCTTTGGATTAAATCAAAGTGGTCCTTGGGTAGCCAAGTGTTCCTTAAAATATAATACAAAGGAGGTGTAAAATTTTATAATTTAAGAATAATATCAGTTAAAATAAAAAAAAATAATCTCAAAAATATTTTAGATAAAAGCATAGGTATATTTTTTTAGTTTTTTAGATAATTTTTAATTTATTAGGTGTGTTTTTTTTTATTTTAAGTGTTAAGTTTACCAACTTTGTTATTAAAAATTACAATCAATTATTTTTATAACAAAAACTATTATTAGTAACAATCATAGCGTAGACAAATTAAAATTATTGTTCGAATTATTTATCACATCATGTTGTTTATTTAAATACAAGTTATTAAAACTTAAACCATTATTATGTCAATGTCTAATAAAACTTGAATTTCTTCTAAATTCATTATTTCTAGAATCTTATTATGTAAGTTTTAAATGAGCTTGTAATTCCTTATTAATATTTGATCAATATATTCTATTACAGAATGATCTATTTCATGGATAGATTGATCTTCCTCTACATCATTATTTAAAAATGACCTAGATAAATTATCAGCAACAAATAAAAATTTACCTGGCATATGAGACCTATCTAACTTTAATCAATTTTAATGTAATTCTTTATAACCTAATCAAAATAATTTATGTGTTCATTATTGACAGTAGAAACTTCTACCTTCTACCTTTCGTCCATAAATAAAATTGAATAAAAGATTTTAAGTACAAATGATTGATTGCCAAAAATACTTTTTCAATTTGTGAATAATATATCATTCTTTAAAAAATGTGTCAAAAAATTATTTAAAGAAGTTACTTCAAGAGGATTTGATTATCGGTATAATAAACATAAATTTAAGTTAAATAGAGGTGCTAAGGTTAACATTTTTTACGAATTAATATTTTAAAATCTATTACCCCAAAATTTCAAATTTATCCTACTAATGTCTAGTTTTAATCATATGGTGGGTTTACAGTTAATCCATTGCGTATTATTAGTTTATTTTCCAGTTTTAATAAAACTAATCTCAAATCAAAATTTATTATTGTTGATGTAAATTCAAAACCATTATTAGGATTACAAGATTGCACCAAACTCGGTTTAATAACCAGAAAAAGTAGTTTAATGGTAGTATACAGGGTGTCCCACTTTATTTCCAGCAAAAATTATTTTAGATAGTAAATGTCATTCTGAACAAAAAATTTCTTATGAAAATTATGATTTTTCGACTCCGTAAAAAGATAAATTTTTGCTGGAAAAACACCCTGTATATTTTCATTGAAATTAAACTACTGGACAATTGAAATAGACTTCCTAAATATTTTAGTTTAATTATAAAATTAAGTGATAAATATTTTTTTTTGTATTTTAAATATTTGAAAATGAATTATAAAATACCATTAACCAAAATGAATGTTAAGAATGTAGGGATATTATTATTGAATACACAACCTTAAAAATAGTAGATTATTATTATTTATTCAATAATAATAATAAATACAAGAAATAATAAATAATAAACAATAAACAATAATAATAAATAAACTAAACTATAAGTTCCTAATATCACTCATAGATGTGACAATTTCCTTTCCAGTTCATAAAAAATATCAATATAAAATACCAATATCGTGTACGAAAACGAAGAACAGCGAAACATCTTCTTCGCATAGGTACTGTATACTAAATCGCTTATGAACTAGCTAGTTCATGTAACGTTTGAGTTTGATTAATTCTATATGAAAGTTCACGTTGTAACCTATCCTAAATATGTTATATAAGGTTAGAATCAGGAGACCGAGCAGGCCAAATCATCTTTTCAATTTGGTTATGTTGAAGAGTATCAGTTACTATTTAAGAGCTACGTGGTCGGGCATTATCATTCATATATTAGGAAAAATTTCGAATAGATTAAAAATTACTTAAAATATAAAGCAGTTCATCCTGCTAGTACTCCTACGAGAATTCCTTTATCATTTAGGAAGGAAAGAAAATATAAGTGAAACAGCTAATAAACCATCTAAATGATTAAATAACTTAGTTATAGTGGAAAACCCTGATAATAGTATTGGAATTAGCACTGACAAACAAGATTAAAAAAATATATTAATGAGATTATTTAATACCATTTATAGAGATTTAAGTTTTTATGTTTAAAAGATAGTTTTTATCAAATATAACTTGATTATGAATCTAGTAAACTTAGTTCTTTCGGAAAAATCTTTGGGTGTTCAGGTTTTTACGGCTTTCCTTTGGTCTTAATTATGCTCCGGAATATTTTCAAAAAGTTAACGAAAGAAATTTTGGTAATATTGATGGGGTGATTATTAACAGCTGCAGAAATATCAGAAGAACATGATTTTATTTTAAATGAAGTACCTGAAAGAGTTCTTTAATTAAATATTAATAACAAAATTAAATATAAAATATCAAAAGTTATATTAAGGTCATATTTTTAGCAAAGAATCCTGATTTAAAATTAGAAATTGTGTCAAAAAAAAGTTACAGAGAATATACAGGCTGTATCCGAAATTGATGATATTTTTGCTTTAAATTAATTTCAGTTATATTTTATTGAAGGTAATTATTCGACTTCCAAATTAACTAGGAATCTTCGTCTAATTTTTTTGTTAATTTTGGTAAAATAATAGACTCTATAAGAAATATTAGTACTTATAGTAACCATGACAACTATCATTTTCCTCTTAAACTGCGAATTCTACCGGATTTCTATAGGAGAAACTTTTTTGTGTATATTTGATTCAAGAATACCATTTCTTAAAATCTTATAAAAACATATTACTTACTTAAACATTTCTCATTGTTTTTAACACCAAAGATTTTTGAGTTTGATGGAATATTTGAGAAATAAATAGAACTTTTACTTTAGATCTGCAAAAAACGTTTCTAACAAATGTTGTCGGTTAGAAACAGATTTTTAAACTTTTTAAGTGAAATAAAAAATTGACACAGATAGGAGGCAACTCCGTTTTCGTTCATTTTTGCGTTAATACTTTTAGTTGAGTTAAAAAACAATCTGATTTAATTGAGAGAAGAAATAAGTAGATCCGATAATAAATAAGGAATATAGGAAAATTGAAGTATATTCCCTTTTTGCAGCAAGATCTTCAACTATTCTTTAGCTTAAATTTTCCAGTGATTCTGCCTGTGTTGCCTAAATTTTGCTTTTTAAGAAGTGACCCCACAAAAAATAGTCTAATGGTAAAAAACTAGGTGACCTAGTAGGCCATTCAATTGGTCCATCTGCCTATCCAATAGTTTGGAAAGCTTTGATCTAGAAACCGTCTTACCACTCTAGTCAATAATCTTACTCAAAATCAAAATCTTTCTTCAAATGATCTTCACTATTTTCAATAATATCAGTTAGCATAGATACAACATTATTCTCTAGCATATTTAAGTATGATTCACCATTCCAATTATTTTCTAAAAAAAATTGATCCTATTATTCGATTGCCAAAACTTCAACATCGAATGTTTAATGAGTTCTGAGGCATTGAGTTTGAGTTTCCTAAATAAAGTTGGGTTTTCATCACTCCAATAACCACAATTATGACGATTAACCGCCACGTGTCAAAAATGTGCATTGCTCTGAGAAACAAATGTTAAATAATAGATTGATTGTTCATCAAATAATCACTCATTTGCTCGCAGAACTGTAGTCTTCGATTGTAATCATATTCTTTTAGTTCCTACATAAGTCAGGTTTTATTGGGATGAAATTTATATTTTTTTAGAACTTTTTGTTAGAACATCCCGAACTAGTTCGGGATATTTCTGAAGATTGAAGTAATTGTCTTGTTTGTACTCTATGTAGGATCTACCTCTACATCATCATCATGCGAGTAGAAATTTTTGTGACAGGATTTATTATTGGAGGTGGTCATTTTGAACATTTAATAAAACAATAATTAAAATCCTCTTTTCCTAAAGAGTTGGGTTAATTTTTATTATCACTTTAAAAAAATTGGTTTGAAAGATCGTTTTTAACCCACATAATTTTGTAGATCTAACGTAAAATATTCCATCAAATTCAAAAATTTTATGATACCAGTATAGGGAATTGTAAGAACTTTTTTGTATGCTTTTATGCATCACCCCCATTGCTATTTAAGATTTTTGAATAATTGGTCCCCCCTCCAAATAAGTGGATTTTAATAAAATACTTGTTTTCGAAATAACCTGGGTGGAAACTTTTAGTTGCGACAACCTGTATGTTTATATGGACGTTTTCCATTATTTTAATGTTCTCTACTCATACTAGTAAAGTTTGTCCCACATATTATAATACACCCTGTATATTGGGATTCATTAATTATTTTCGTAGTTTTATTCCTAACTTTTCAGAAATTACATCAAATTTAAGAAATTTATTAAAAATAGCGTTCATTTTGAAAAAATAATAACTCAACACCAATATTAGTAGTATTTAATGAAAATAAAGAAATTATAATTCATGCCGATTACCAAAACGACGTATTTAAAAGTGGTTGATAACGTCAAGATAATAAACTAATTTATTTTGTTTCACGTAGTTTGACACAATCTGAACAAAATTATAAAATAATAATAAATTCATAACAGTGAAAAACTGCAAAGCACAAATACACATTTTTGGTGATTTAATTTTAATATGAAATATTTAGTAAAAAAGCTTTTTATAATTTAATATAATAATAGTTTTTGTGATATAACTAACAATAATAATTATTTAAACACTGTATCCAATTATGTTTGTGTTAAAAAATTACTCTAATTTTATATACCATACAATTTTTACATTAGTATTTTAGGAAGTTTTTGACAACCATTAATAATAAACTTCTCGCTACATCAATCAACTTTATAATTATTACATAAAGCAGACAAAAAAAGCGTTAAATTTCATGTTGTTGTTCGGGTTAAACAAGCAAAGGCGTGATAATAACACGATTAATAAATGAATTTGACCTCAAAGATTCGGTATTTTTCCATATATAAATAGATGAAGCTTGAAAATCGCTGGATTTTGTTTAGAAAGATAAAACCGGTTAAAATGGCGAGATTAGTTGCTTTGTTAATCCTAACTGTTTGTCTAGTTCAACAGGTATGATATTTGATTTACTTCTTATTATATAAAATTCAAACACAAATAATACTTTTATTAGCATTACAGTAGTAATAATTTATGCAATCATTTTTAAAATAATTATTTTGTTTATGCATAATATAATTTACATTAAACGTAATGAGTAATTTATATTTTTAGGTTTTTAGTATAGATAAAAAAGTTAATCGGGAAGCTTGCATTAGGGATTCGTCTGTAAATCCTTCTTTGGTGGAAAAAGCTAATAATGGTGACATCTCCGATAATCGTTCCCTGAAATGCTACTACAAATGTTACTACGAAAACGCGGGTTATATGGACTCCACTGGTAATATTAAAGTTGACAAGTTGAAGTCTGGAATTCCTGCAGGTGCGGATAGCACCAGAGCGAAGGCTGCTATCGATCTTTGCAAGGACAAAAAGGGAAAGGACGCCTGCGAAACCGCCTACTTGACTCAGAAGTGTCTTTTGACTAACAATGTTAAATTATAAATGACCAAGAAAAAATTCTCACATTGATCGAGGAAAAGACAAATGAACAACTCTAAAAATACTAATAACTCTACAAATTTATCTAAAAATAAAAAACATTTTTACTTGCATTGCATTTTTTTTATTTATAAAACCCATCAATTCTGTTTAATTTTTTAGGAAGTAAATAAAATGGAGTAAAAGACAAATGAACAACTCTAAAAATACTAGTCACAAATTAATCCAAACAATAAAAATTGCACCTTTTAAAATTAATTGTGGGTGTTAATAAAGAAAATTTATAGAATTTATCAAATAATTTTAAGAAATTCTTTATTGAAATTAATTAGCGGTAAAAAAGGTTTTTAATGAATATTTTTATAATTAAATAGGTGCTAGTACTACAACATGAAAATAAATCTTCGTGACCTATCCAATTTAGCCAGTTAAATAAATTGCCGAGCCATTAATAAAATTTCTGGTTAACTTGTCGAGTGGCTGTTTAATTTCGAAGTTAATTAGGTAAAAAATGGAAGCCATTATCTACACTTAAAGGAACTCAATTAATAGCAACTCATCGTAATTGATTAATTATTAAAGCTAATAACATGTTATAAAAACATCATATTATTTTTCTCTTAGTTATCGCGATTTTTTTATGTATTTGTTCATTACGTAATTATACAACAACTATGTCCTTTCTATGACTATTAAAGCGATTACATCCTGGGTATAATTATATCCTGAGATAAAACAATAACTCTGATCACAATCGCATGATTATTTAGTGGCGAGAAAAGTAGATTTGCAACAAATGGAATTATTTAATAAATTTGCTACGGAATAGATGTATAATTATAGAAAATTGCATAAATTTTATGATATTAGCGTGTTTTGGAAATGTTTTGTTCTAATTGATTTTAAAATACTGTAAACAATTAGTACTCGGTTTTTATGTTTTTCTAATTTAAATATTTGTTTTGTACAAAGGTTTCATTTAATGTTATAATTAATTACTTTTCTCGGTTTTGTTTATGTCAATATTTTGTATTTATATAAACCTTAGATACAAGACTATTTATTGATTTTCGTACTAAAGCAACATATTTTTTGTAATATAATATCAAAAATGTCTACTTATTGGAGGATTAGTAAAATAATTCTTGTTGTAAATAGTAAATAGCTTAAAAAAGAGAATAGGGGTTTAAGATAAAGTAATAGTTTAAAATTACGTTTTTTTGGATTATGTAGATTTTTTATGATTTTTTTTCATAACTTAGTTTTATTTGAATTTTACAAATAATCTGGGCGTACATGAGAACATGATGAAACAGCAACTATTTTGTAAAATTGTATTTAAAAATACTATTTAAAAATCTTATACAGGGTGAGTCTGTAACAATGAATAAATTCAATAAGTCAAGAACGGTACCATTTTCAGAAAAAAACGGCTGAACCGGTCGAATTGATGTTTTTAATTGCGAACATTTTGAGCTACTTAAAATCTATATGACGTCATCGCACAACGAGCCAGTGACGTCATCATATTTTTTTTAAATATAAACCCCCAATTTTAAGAAAAGGTTATCTTACCTTGGATACCCATGCAAAATTTCATTCACTTATCACCATCCGATCCGAAGATGTGATCAATCAAAAATTGCAAATTAAATTAAGTCGATAAAATGGAATAAATTCCAGAAGTCAGAGGTCAGAGACTGTTGGATTAAAAAAAATGGACAACTACATAATAACCATTGATGATAAGATGCTTAAAAAACGTATGTCTAAAGAAGACAAAAAAACACAAGAAATTTTAGATGAAACAATGAAAATATGCGGTGACAGATTTGAATGTTGCGGAAATTTAAATATGTTATCTTGCCAGAAAGTAAAATAGCTGCATTTGTAAGATTATTATCCACAGAAAAAAAGATGGATAAAAATAAAAAATATTCTTTGGCATATTGTGAAAAGATTAATGATTTTATAAAAAAGGGATAGTTAAATAAATTATCAAAGAAAGACAATGCAGAAGATAAAAACCAAACTTGGTATTTGTCACATTTTGGATATATTAATCCCAATATTCCAAACAAACTAAGAATTGTATTTGATGCTTCAGCAAAATCAATCTTTATCTTTTAACTGGACCAGATTTATACAGAGTGTACAAAAAGTTCGGCAACGCCCGTTTAATTTTGAAATGAAGCAGTTTTGAGAAAAGTGTTTCAAATAAAAGTTGTAGGATTTTTAGTATCTGGAAATATTGCCCATGACCTTGAAAAGCGAGATTAAGGTCAGGCGATAATCACTTAACTTATTTTAAACATAGGCAACCCATTTTTATTGCACATCATTATAGCTTGCTTTTGGATGTTTACGGAACATATTTAAAGGGATTAAATGTTCAATACATAAATTTCGGCCTTATTTTGGAAATTAAGCATTTTACAGAAATATGTTTCAAATAAAAGTTGTACGACCCACTTTTTAAAAATACTGCCATGATCTTGAGCAGCAAGTTGAAGGTCAGGCGATAATCACTTAACTTTTTAAATAGAAACCACCTATTTTTATTGCGGATTATTAAAACTTGCTTTCAGAGGTTTATGGAGCATATTTTTTTATTTTACTAAGTAAATAGTTACAGGAGTTTAAAATTTTAATAGGTAAGTTCGACATCTAGGACAGGTTAATTTAGAGTAAACTTCCATTTTATTTGTTAATAACTTTACATCTACCGTAAGTAGATTTTTTTTAAATTTTCCAATACTTAATTAAAGGCTCCAACAATACCGGGTGAGTCTGTAATATGAAATAAAATCAAGAAGTCAGAAACTGTTCGATTTTCAGAAAAACGGCTGGACACGTCAAATTTTGTTTGTAATCGTATAATACCTACTTAAAGTCATCATTATTTTTTTAAACGGAAACCCACAATTTTAAGTAACCAACTTGAAAGGACGGCCAAACTTATGTACCTAGCCAAAATTTCAATTACTTTTCTCCTTTCGTTCCAAGGATACGATCAATCAAAAATTGTAAATTAAATTGAGTCTGTAACATGGCATAAATTCAAGAAAGCCAGAACGGTTGTATTAAAAAAATGACGAGAAATAATGTTAGTAATTTCGGTAATTTTAGGTCATTTTTATCGAATTTTTTTAATGGAAACCCATAACTTTCTAGTCCAATAATTGAAAGGACGTCCTGTTAATCCATACAAAATTTTGTTCTCTTATCTTGACTCCTTTCAAAGATATAGTTAAACGACAATTGGGAATTTGCTACTTTTGATTGATCATATCTTCTGAACGAAAATATAAAATTTTCATGGGTACACAAGTTTAGTGTCCTTTCAAATTGTTTAGTTAAAATTGTGGGTTTCCATTTAAAAAAATTGTGATGACGTTACATAAATTTTAATTGACGCAAAATTGCAAACATAACGTTATGTTGATGAGTCAAGTCGTTTTTTTTTTGAAAATCGAACCGTCACTGACTTTTGTATTTATTCTATGATACAGACTCACCCTGTATAGACCTGTTGTGCGCCAATCTATGGATGCCCTGTATATTAAATGGTTTTCTATCTATAATTTTTTGGGATTTTTGTTTTTGTTTGATAAATTCAACAAAGTTAAGAAACCAGCAAAAAAATACTTTCTAAAAATTTCACACTTTTGAGTGTTTTATTTAAGTATAAAGAAAAAATATAATGGAATAACATGTTTTTTGTAGTTTGCTGTAAGTAATTTTATTAAAGGATTTTGAAAAAATTTTCTATTTTTTAAGTTGTTATAAAAATTCAACAAAAATTTTTATAAAATGGAAGTTATGTGTTTTTATTTTAACTTTTTTCTACTAAGTAGCACTAGAAAATTTCTTGTTCTTCAAACGTCCGTAAACCGTAACGTGATGACACAAAGAGAGATTTCAATGTCTATGCTGTCAAACTTCTTTTGTCGCCGCCCACAGAGGCAGAAACAGACTTTTGCTCGTACGCAATTGCAAACACAGCGTAATCGTCAGAAAAAGTGTCACTATTGCCCCTAATAAAACAATATACTATTATTTTAAACAAGCAAAAGCACACAATTTTACAGAGTACTTTTTTGTAAATTACGAATTACACCAATAGATTCTTTAGGTTCACTTTGGTAATAATTATTTTTTCTCATCAATGTACGAGACAGAGGTGGTACGGGACACCCTGTATTCTATTTTTTTTATATATACAGGGTGATGATAAAGTTTGGAACCTTATTAATAACTGCCGTATTTAATTGTTTGGAGAAAATCGCTCGGACAGGTCAATTTAAATTTTTAAAATGCCATCTCTTGATATAAAAAAATATTAATGACGTCACTGGTGCATTAACAATGACGTCATCAGCGAATTTTTTAAATGGAAACCCCCACTTTTTTTATTCATTATCGATAGAAATTCATGTCACTTAAACAATGATATAAAAAACAATTAAATTTTTAAACAAATTTTTGAATAAAAAAATCTTTTTATTTCAAAAAAGGATATTTTTATTTTAACAAAAAAGGTTTTATAAAAATAAATTAAAATGAATTTGAAGTTACCAATAATAACAAAAGAAAGTAAATGTTTAAATAATGCGCATTCTAATGCAAATGTAAAATGTTAAATGTATTTAACAAAATTTAATAAATAGTCTTCAAAAACTAATTTTTTGATTCCATTTAAATGTAAGGAAATTGATAAAAAATAAAATTTTAAATTTACCATTTATTGAAATCGGCCATTATATTAAAAAAAATTTTGAACGAAAATTTGTTTACAAATGCAACAATTTTTTTATATCATAGTTTAGGTGACATAAATGTCTATCAAAAACCAGTGAAAAAAGTGGGGGTTTCCTTTTAAAAAAATCGCTGATGACGTCATTTCTAAATCACCAGTGACGTCATTAATATTTTTATTATACCAAGAGATGGGATTTTAAAAAGTAAAATTGACCAATCCGAGCGATTTTCTCAAAAAAATTAAATACAGCAGTTATGAATTACGTTCCAAACTTTATCATCACCCTGTGTAATAAAAGTTGTAAAATAAACAAAGTAAATAAAACTTCAAGCGATACTTAAACTTAAAAAAATGACTGATTTCCCATTGTATTTCTGTCACTTTGCAAATCTGAATCTTAGGCATCAACTGTGCAATTATAAAAATGCAAAATTGAACAAAATGACCTTATTACTTTCAAATGCATTACTTTTTCAATAAGTTTAATTTTATTTCCTAAAATAGATTACAGGCAATTATTTTATTTACTTTGTTTATTTAAAAAAATTAGTATACATTATTGGAACAAATTTTTGTTTACCACCTATCACAAGGTTATTTTAGATTCACAATTGTACTAGAAGATACATGTTATTTTTATTTTTACTTCTTACATTTTATATCGTATATTATAGCCTGAAGATGGCATTGGGCCGAAGGCATGCTAGTTTTTAAATAAAACTTGTATTATTTAAAAACAGCAAGTTTTTAACTTAATTTTATTGTTCTTAAGAACGCAGAACCTTATGATTCTAAGCAGGCGATATGTTTATAAAAACTTTTTTCTTATCCCGATCCAATAAACCACTAACAGAAATATTGTATCAGAAATACAGAGGGGTGCACAAAAAACGGCCAACGATGTGGCTTCGTTATTTCTTATCCGATTTTAATAAGTGATAAGTCAAATTAAATGGTTTGAAGAATACTACTATCAGATAATAAAAGATTAATTTTATTTAAAAAAAAACATAGGGGAAGGGGGGCAACTTTTATTATTCAAATGGCAAAAAATTTTTGGATTGAAAAAAATCATTATCAAAAATAATCTAAACCAAGTATACCAATATTTTTTTAAATTTAATTACTTAAAACTTTTTTTTTTAATTTTTTTTATTATTATTATTTTTTTTTTATTTAATTCAATTGTTTTTTTTGCTTCTGAGTTTTCAGTTTTTTATTTTTAATTTGAAACATTTATTTTTAATAAATTAAAAAATTATTAATAAATTAAAAAGTATTAAGAATAAATTAAAAAACAAAACTTAAAAAAATAAAAAACTGAAACCTCAAAAACAAAAAAAACAATTAAATTAAAAGAAAATTAATAATAATAAAAAAAAATAAGAAAAAAAAAGTAAAAAAAATAATTTAAAAAAATTATTGGTATAGTTGGATTAGATTATTTTTGTTATTGATTTTTTTCAATCGAAAAAAATATGTTGCCACTTGAAAAAAAAAGTAGCCTCCTCCTCCTCTGATGTTTTCCAAAATAAAATTAATCTTTTATTATCTGATAGTAGTATTCTTCAAACAATTTAATTTGACATACATATATCTTACTAAAATAGGGTAAGAAATACCGAAGCTACATCGTTGGCCCTTTTTGTGAACCTCTCTGTATAAAATACCGTGTATAGCAATTTTTTTTTTTTTTATTATTACCTATCGATTTTTTGAAAAAGTTTTAAAAACGACAAAATTAATTAAAAGAAAAATGAATAGCGTAACGTTTTTTTATACATCATCATTTAAAAATGATAATTAAGATAATTAAGATAATCTTGTGAATCATTAAGAGTGATTTATTTAAGTCACACCGCGCGCCGAAGAAAAAATAGTAAAAATGGCGAAATTTTTACTAAGTGTGTATTCTTTTTGTTACTCGAATATAAGATGATTTAATTCTCTAAAGTTAAAAGATCAGAAAATGCAAAGATTAAAAAAATTTGAAACTCAAGTTTTGACTAAAAAAAAAAACAAAAAAGGATGGCTACAATTTTTTTTTATTATATTGATTGATTAGATAGACATAGGTGATTTCCTTGAATGTGTATATGGGAAATCAACGCTGTTGATTTTAAAATTTGAATTTAAATTTTTTATCTGAAACTTTTTATATTTATAGTTACAGTTATTCCTTTTTATTTTTGTCACGTCGCATATAATTAATATTATTAAATTTATTCTACAAAGACAAAAATTGAGTGTTTTAATATCAACCGTTATACTAAAAAATATTACAACCAAAAATGCAATCACTCAGATATCAATGAAAATGATGAAAATTTGGTTATAAGGAAAATTGCCTATCAGAAATATTAATTTTGATATAAAAATGTTAGTACCATCGATAAAAAAGACAACCGATTTTTGAAAAACCTTTTGATTTTCCGTTCAGGTCTAATTTAAAATGTTAATTAAATATTTCAGAAAAATACCCCAAAAATACTAATCAAAATATATATTTTCTTGAAATTTAAAGAAGATTGTGCAAATGACACTTCATGTTGGAAAGGTCGTGCTTGTAACCAATAATTTACCTTAGTTTGTCGCTAGTTTGCTCATATCATTAAAGTATAAGAACATTCATTAGTGAATTACAAATTATATAAAAAAAAACAATGCGATGCATCTATAATAAATCTTTGTTAACCCTGAATTTAATAAAAATACAGTGGTTTTTCCAATACTAATAACTCTGTTTTTTAAAAACCTATTTTAATGTAATAAAATTGTTTCAATAACAAACTTATATAATTTCATAATACTTTTTTAAATAGACAATTAGTTAATTTAATAAGTATAATTACGAATTAAAATTTATCACATCTAAGCTGAATTAAAGATTATTGTACTGTCTGATATAAAAATCAAAATACTAAGAAATTTTATTTAAAAATTAACTAAATTTAGAGATTATAGTGTATAATACAAGATTATTGTCTTTATTAAATTATTATTACTATTAAAATTTATTTTTTTATATTTTGGTCTAATATTAAAAGAAATTTAATATAGGTACTTTTTTAATGAAAGAAGTGTTTAATTTCAAACTTATTTTTTGACGAAAAAGCCCCAAAAAATAATGATGAATTACGATACAAAAAACTTCTTACAATTTTTAATTTAATCTATGATGATAGAACTACTCAGGTTTAACAAGTATTGTAAAAAATATGTAAGAGGGGTATCATATTTTGAGGGTTTTGTCCTGAAACGATCTAATGGTGATTTACATTTGGTTTAACCTCGAGTGATGAGTATATAAATGGTCCGGACCATCCACAATACAGTAGTAGTTGTGGTACGAATCCAAATAATTAATACAGTATGAAGTTTTTAATTATCTTTGCTTTAATCTGCATTGCAGTAGCCCGGGTTGAGTCAGTAAGTTAATTATAAGTTTAAAGTATTGTTTAAATTTTATTTTATTTATTATCCATGATTTATTATTTTACAGTTTACTAATTTAATTAATTAAAAATTATTTCTAATTTATGTGCAGATTGGCTTTAATACTAAAAATTATCTTAAAAACAATAATATTTATTATTTTTATTAAAGCCCGCGAATTATACCGATTTCCAAATATTTTAGATTACCTACCTAAATATTTTTTTTTCACTTTTTTTGTGCCAGTATTTCCATACAAAAATATATGTATTTTTGGTCCAATTGAATTATTTTTATTCATAATAATCACTTTAAACAAAAACAAATATACAATTTTAAGCATGTTCATTAAAAAAGGCCTATTTTTTAATTAATAAGTCGGTTCTTGCAAATTTGTTGTTTTAACCATTTTTTATAACACTATTCAAAATAATTTAGCAAAAGGTTTCAATAACAATAATACGTTTATATTTTTCCCATTTTAATTAATCTATTTGAAGTTGGAAACTTTCTGATAGAAATATGACTACAGTGGACAATTAATAAAATTGAATAAAAAAAATCAGCAATAAACACAATATTTTTGAGAATATATGAACTCAAAATTTTTTTTAAGTAAACCCAATAACTGAAATTTTTCAGGATTTAACTTCTGAACAAAAAGGAAAACTCCGTGAGCTATACAGAAGATGCGTTTCTGAATCCAGAGTTGATGAAAATTTGATTGTTCAAGCCCGCAGAAAGAATTTTGCTGAAAACAATGCTCTTAAAGCATACTACCACTGCATGTTTAGGAACTTGAAATTCCAAAATGATGATGGTAGCTTTAACACTGATGCTATTTTTAATAAACTTCCAATAGAAGAGAGGCATGGGCTTGAAGGAACAATCACAACTTGCGCAGAACAAGCTAGATTTGAAAGAACACCTCAAGATAAATCCTTCAGTGCAATGAAATGCTTCATTGAAAATACCAAGGAGGAAATTTCTTTCAACTAATTATGATAATGTTTTTCGATTGATGAAATAATTTTGATATGGATTTGAATTTTGATGTACACTTTTCTGAAATAATTAATAAAACCTTTTAAAAAAATTAATTTACTTTAATTATAACTCCCATATTTTTTTATTTATTAGGAAAAACTACTAAGAGATAAGTACTATAAAATATTGCAATATATCCAAATTTATCATTCCAAATTAATTTAATATTAAGCATAGAAAACAATTGAAATATTATGATTTTAATATTTTTAAAGTTATGTTAATAATGAAGAGAAATAATGATAATAATTATTATTTCATCCTTTCAGTTCACCTGCTACAAAAAGACATTCGTGATATTATCATTACATTAAATTAAAGTTTAAAATACAAAAAATACTGAAATATATACAGGGTGGGCCAACGAAAACGAAACAGACGAGTTTTGAAATAGTTAATAAAAAAATTTGAAAAAACCCTCGGACAGGTCAACTTTAGTTTGGAGGGGGACATATTTTGCAATAGAGCTGATTCAAAAATCCATTCATCCCTGCGCCCTATGGACACAACCCCTTAAATTTTAATAAGGATGGTGGGGTAAGTAATACCTCGTTGGAAAGATCTTTTTATCCAGAGTAACATACAAAAAAAAGTTAAATCGATCGATTCGTTTATTCAAAATTTAGCAAGTAGAGTTTTCATACCTTTTAAAATTGTGCTATGAACACCACGCCTTCAATTTTAAGTCTTTTGATAGGGTAAGTAATACCTCCTTGGAAAGTTCTTTTTACCACAAGTAACATACAAAAAAATAAAAGTGAAATCGATTGGTTTGTTTTAAAGAATTCAAAATAAAACAGTATTGCACATTATTTTTTATTTAACCAAACTAAACTTAACTAATCCTTTTGAAGAAAACTTAACACTTTAAAGAATCCCATCGATCCCGACACTTTCAAGGATGATTTTATTATTTTATTAAATGTTCGAATTGAGTTCCACCAACCTCCATGCAAAAGTACAAATTTTGCTCAAAGCGAATTATTACATTTTGTAACATTTCAGCAGTAATTTCTCGGCATTCATTAATAATTCTCTGTCGTAACTCTGCTGGAGATCCTGGTTCCGTTGCGTAAATCTTACTTTTTAAATGCCCCCAAAGGAAAAAATCAAGGGGAGTAAGATCGGGAGATCGCGGCGGCAACTCCAAAGGTCCTCTACGCCCAATCCATTGCCCAGGAAACGTCGTATCCAACAATTCCCTAACAGGCCGTGTGTAATGAGGAGGGGCTCCGTCTTGTTGGAAAATCAGATGGTCTTCTAAATAACGATCGTCATTTTGGATGAACAAAGTTTTGAAGTAGATCCAAGTACATATCCCCTGTTAGATTGCCATCTAGAAAATAAGGACCAATAAGACGGTCTCCAAAAATTCCAACCCACACATTCAATTTTTGAGGAGTTTGAGTGTGAACTTCATGAAATACCCTATATCGACAACCCCTAAAAATTTAATAGGGATGGTGGGGTAAGTAATACCTCGTTAGAAAGATCTTTTTACCCAGAGTAACATGTCAAAAAAAAAGTTAAATCCTTCGATTCGTTTTGAAGATATTCAAAATTTAACATGTAGAGTTTTCATGCCTTTAAAATTGTGCTATGAACACCACGGCTTCAATTTTAAGTGTTTTGATAGGGTAAGTAATACCTCCTGGGAAAGATCTTTTAACCCAAAGTAACATACAAAAACATGTAAAACGCAATTTATTTTCATTTTCTACAAAAGAGAGATTTTAAAAAACAAATTTAAATTTATTCGAGGAATTGTTTAAAATTTTGTAACATCTGGAACAAAACAATGAAAAACATAAAACGATTTATAACCACATTGAGATTCTTTTTATCAGTTGTATTTTGTATTAGTGGTGATTTTCATCGTGTTAAAACTGTTTATGACTAATTATTAGAAATCAACATTTAAAATTTTGTGAACTTCTGTAAAAGCTTCTGCTAGCAATGGTTTATACAATTCCAGAAAGGGTTGAATTAATCACTTTTTATTTTAAAAACGATGAGAATGCTCATCGTGCAGCTAATTTATTTAATGACCTACATCCAAACAAACATTGTACCCGAAAATACGTTCTGGAGTTGGTTGCAAAATTTAAAAATACTGGTTCTGTTGGTAATAAGAAACGCGATCCTGGTAATGTTCGTCCAATAAGAAATGAGGTCGTTGAAACAGGTGTTTTGGGACAAGTTGCTGCAGATCCAACTTTAAGCACAAGAAAACTGGAGACTGACTAACATCAGCAGAACAACCATTCGCCGAATATTGAAAGGTCACAAATATCATCCCTATAAAATTCATTTAATTCATGAGTTAAATGAAGATGATTTTGATAGGTGACTGCAATTTTGTGAGGTGATGACGGAACGGATAATTGCTGATGAAAATTATCTTTATGATATCTGTTTTTCTGATGAGTGCACTTTTTTCTTAAACTCGACCGTTAATCGTTATAATTGTCGATATTGGTCAGATGAGAATCCTTGGGTATTACATGAAGTTCACACTCAAACTCCTCAAAAATTGAATGTGTGGGTTGGAATTTTTGGAGACCGTCTTATTGGTCCTTATTTTCTAGATGGCAATCTAACAGGGGATATGTACTTGGATCTACTTCAAAACTTTGTTCATCCATTTCTTGACGATATTATCGAAAATGACGATCGTTATTTAGAAGCCCATCTGATTTTCCAACAAGACGGAGCCCCTCCCCATTACACACGGCTTGTTAGGGAATTCTTGGATACGACGTTTCCTGGGCAATGGATTGGGCGTAGAGAACCTTTGGAGTGGCCGCCGCGATCTCCTGATCTTACTCCCCTTGAATTTTTCCTTTGGGGGCATTTAAAAAGTAAGAACCCAGATCCTTAGCAGAGTTACGACAGAGAATTATTAATGAATGCCGAGAAATTACTGCTGAAATGTTACAAAATGTAAGAATTCGCTTTGAGCAAAATTTGTACGTTTGCATGAAGGTTGGTGGAACTCAATTCGAACATTTAATAAAATAATAAAAACATCCTTGAAAGTGTCGGGATCGATGAGATTCTTTAAAGTGTTAAGTTTTCTTCAAACAGATTAGTTAAGTTTAGTTTGGTTAAATAAAAAATAATGTGCAATACTGTTTTATTTTGAATTCTTTAAAATAAACCAATCGATTTCACTTTTGTTTTTTTGTATGTTACTTGTGGTAAAAAGAACTTTTCAAGGAGGTATTACTTACCCTATCAAAAGACTTAAAATTGAAGGCGTGGTGTTCATAGCACAATTTTAAAAGGTATGAAAACTCTACTTGCTAAATTTTGAATATCTTTAAAACGAATCGATCGATTTAACTTTTTTTTTTGTATGTTACTCTGGGTAAAAAGATCTTTCCAATGAGGTATTACTTACCCCACTATCCCTATTAAAATTTTAGGGGTTGTGTCCAAAGGGCGAGGGATGAATGGATTTTTGAATCAACTCTATTGCAAAGTATGTCCCTCTCGAAACGGTATTACTTACCTTATCAAAACACTTAAAATTGAAGGTGTGGTGTTCATTGTACAATTTTAAAAGGCATGAAATCTCTACTTGCTAAATTTTGAATATCTTTAAAACGAATCGATCGATTTAACTTTTTTTTTGTAAGTTACTCTGGATAAAAAGATCTTTCCAACGAGGTATTACTTACCCCACCATCCCTGTTAAAATTTATGGGGTTGTGTCCATAGGGCGCAGGGATGAATGGATTTTTGAATCAGCTCTATTGCAAAATATGTCCCCCTCGAAACCAAAGTTGACCTGTCCGAGCATTTTTTCAAATTTTTTTATTAACTATTTCAAAACTCGTCTGTTTCGTTTTCGTTGGCCCACCCTGTATAAAAGAAGTAGGCCGAATTAACACTTTCAGTCCTGAATTTTTATTTTGTAGAAAAAATTTTGACTGCTGATCTATATTCTAAATTCTTTATTTTATAATAATTTTACATAAAAAAAATTGAATTTCCCATAAATGTAATGTAAATTTAATTTGTACAATTGTGACCGCTAGGAATGAAAAAAAAATCCTCAACAAAATTCATCAAGAGTTCTATTTTGTCTATTTTTCACTGTTTCTGACATGTAATCAATCAACCATTTATCGTATATAGTGGAAAACTTGTAAAAAAAGCCATCGAATAATTTTTTGAAATATACAGGGTGTTCCATTTAAAAAAATCATTTAATTGTTCAATTTGCGTTTCATAATGCAGCCTGATAAAAAATTATCACAAACTTAATTTTGACATGATAGTTGTAGACCAGAGAGACGATGTGGAAATTTTTTCGACAAAATTTCAACTCAAAAAAATCTGTTTTAGAGCAGTGATTTGCAAAAATGGATAATTTTTGGCTTAAATGGCAAATATCAGCAAAAAAGAGTAAAGATAGACCCAGAAAAGTTTATACAAAGTGTAATTATTTTATGACAAGGAATCGAAAAATGTCATAATATATTGGATGTTCCATTTAAAAAAAACATCTTGAAATGGCACAAGATGTAGATGTAGATTTAGTAGAATAATTGCCTCTTTATATCAAACAACTTTTATCCGATACATTTTTTCGAAAAGTAAATGGTTTCAGTTATATTTTAATTATTCCATACTTTTGCCTCTTACTATAAGCATGGCCGGGTTAAAATACTTAAGCTAATAAATATTGGTTTACATGATGTAATTGGAGTAGCCCCTTCCATGCATGTATATGTATATCTATAAATTTAAAGTTATCACATTCAATTAATGACTTTGATCCAACCCTAATTAGCAAAATTAATGATTTTTAAAGTAATTTGGATGAAATGACATAAAATAAGTTTTATCCACTTTTAAAATGAGAACACTAGATCTACAACTATTGTAAAAATCCTTTGATATGCTGTTTAAATGATGCTTTCAGTATTATTAGCGGATATTACTTGTTTCCTATTTTAAAGATAAGATGCCACCCAACTATTGGTTAGTTGCACCTCTGATACCTATACGGTTCGATTTTTCTAGGAACAGTTTATGGTTAAACATGTCAAAACTACGGCTTAGATCGAAGAAGCTTCACGTTCAAAGCTTCATACAGAAAATTACAAAGTTCTGCTATAGCAGTAATTGTCGATTTGTTTTGCCTAAACCCGTTTAGACATGATAATTTTCTAATTTTTTATCTTTCAATAGTTACTTGGCCATTTCTGGATCCCTTAAGTATATGTATAGGGTGAGGTAAAAGTCCAGCATAATGGCTATAACTTTTTTAATATTGGCATGATAAAATGTATAAAAAAATTTTGTAAAGTTTAAAAATTGACATTTATCTGTGACTTTGCTTTTGGTTTTCTACATCACGTGACTGAGATAAGACTGTCAAGTTTGAAATCTTAAATGGAATAGTCCACAACTTTTTTGTAATAATTGGAATCTGCTTAATTTTCTGAATCAAACAATGCTCCATAAGTCCATATTCTTCCTTCAACTTAAGGTTTATACCAACTTAAGGTTTATACATTTTTTAAAGAAAATAAATTTTAGATTATAAAGTAACTGGGCACACCTGGCTCTTAAGTTTATTTTATCTTTTACAATATTTTATTGCCTCATTTCATCAAGTCATCTAAATGCTGTAGGAATTATTTTATTTCAATCATAAAATTGATAAAAAAATTTTGAAAAAATAAAAAAAATACTTGAAAAAAATTTCAGTTTAAACGTCGTGCCCGTTGGATTCAGAAAATTATGTAGATTCAAATTATTAAAAAAACCTGGATTATTCCACTTATGATTTCAAACTTGAGAGTCTTATCTCAGTCACATGGTGTAGAAACACAAAACCAGATTTCTTTATGTCCGCACTGTATATGTTTAAAAATAGGTTAAAGTTGACCTAAGTCGTTTTTTTTTCAAAGTTTTTAATAAATATTCTTATGATTTTTATTTAGAATCAACATTTATTTAAAATGGGAAAAGTTAGTACTGACCTTTTATACAGGGTGAGCTAAAATGATTGTGGTCAATTCAAATTTCCCGCCTAAAAATCTGAGGAATTTGTTTGCTTCAAGTTCATAGTAACACAAAATCATGTCAAAATCAGAACAAAGTAACTAGACTTCACAAAAGCAGAGGCGTAGGTGTAATTTTTGCCGTTGTGTCAAAACTTCAGATTTTAGAATTTCGTTATTGTGCCTTTTATTTTACAAACGTCACTTTTTATCAAAATTAATTTGCGTAAGTCTTTGTTTTGTGTTAGCATCTGCTTCGAAAATGAAGAAAAACATTTTCAATATTTGACATTTGACAAATTAGAGATTTTGGAAAAATTTTTGCTACGCTATTGGATTACTAGGAGATTTTCTTTTTAAGATTTCAGTTGTACCAACCTGTGTATCCGGTTGTCTAAATATCAAACCACAATCATTTTAGCTCACCCTGTACTAGCTTTATAGTTTCACAAATTCGCAGACAGGGGGAGTGCTCTGAACGTTATTTTAGAAGGTGATTGGTAAATATAAAAGCTCGATTCTCTTTGTGTGGACAAAATTGTAAAAACATTTTGAATTTCTTTAAAATTTTAAATATTAATGTCGGCCTACTTGATTTAATAACAAAAATAGAATTTACTTTAAATTATGAAACTCTAATTGAGATTATTTTTAAAACAATTAGATTTATCGATTTTTTAACTAAATTATTTATTTTATGTGAAAGTTAAAATTGTAAAAAAAGTGACATCAAAAAAAGTTAAATTTATGTTAACTGGCAGTAAGTGAATGAAAACTTGTCATCTTAATTTGAGGTGATAAACATTTTCTATAATATCTGTCCAAGTTATTACGGGGCACCCTGTGTAGGTACTGATTTTGAATAAATTCAAATGATTTTGATTTAATTCAAATAATATTAAATATGGATTGTAATAGATCGTTGAAATCAGAAAAAAAAGCAACAGTGAAAAAATTTAAATAAGAAAGTTGCTGTGGATTTCTTGAATTATTCATATTTTTTTAAAATCATATGTAAATTCATCAACACGAAACATTTATCAGAATTTTTTTTCAAAATTTTCTAGTTAACGATATAATCGACTTTTTGAAAAATAAAATTTTTCGTATTTTTTTCGTTTATCTTCGGAATGACTCAAAATTTTTGATTATTTTAAATAGTATCTGAATAAGTATAAAAAAACAGCAAAACATTGCCCATATAACCGAATCTTCAACTTTATTAATAACAAAGATACCCATGTAATGCAACTCAAATTGGAACACCCTGTATACAAAAAATATAATATGAAGGTAGAAACTCTGTTTATAACTAGGTCTAGGACAATTTGTTTAAATAGTGGTTTTTCCGATAATAATTACTATATTTTTTAAAACCCTTTAATGTATTAAAAATTATTTCAATAACAAACTTATATAATTCCATAACATTTTTTTTAATTAAGCAATTAGTTATGCAGATATAAAAAATAGAGTTTTTTCTGTTATAAAAACCATATCTGAAGAATTTTATTTAAAAATTAATTAAATTAAATGGAGATTATTAGTGTACAAAAAAGAATTATTCTTGTGTTTGTCTTTATTAAATATTTCTTAATATTAATATATTTTGTTTAATAAATTTATTTATTAAAATTTTTGCCTCTATATAATCTTTTAATAAAAAATTATTAAATTTCAAATTTATTTTTGGCCAAAAAATTATGATGAATAATGATACAAAAAACTTGTTACACTTTTTAATTAAATCTAAGACGATAGAGCTCGTTAGGTTTAACGAGTATTATAAAAAATATGTAACAGGCGTATCATATTTTGAGGGATTTGGCCAGAGACGACCTAAAGGAGATTCACACGTGGTTTGACCTCGAGTGTTGAGTATATAAATGGTCTGGACCATCAACAATACAGTACTACTTGTGGTACGAATCGAAATAATTAACACAACATGAAGTTTTTAATTGTCGTTGCTTTAATCTGCATTGCAGTATCCCAGGTTGAATCGGTAAGTTAATTATAAGTTTTAATTATTAACTATTATTACTTTTATTATTATCTATGATTTAAAATCTTAAAAAGTAGTATTTTAATTATTTAAAAAAATTATTGGCAATTTTTATGTAGATTGGCCTTAAGAGGATAGTCGGCAAATTTGAGCGCTTGATTTTGAAATTCGCTTGATATTTGAGTTTTGGTCATATTTTTTTTCCATTGATTATTTTTTAAATTTATTATTTTGGTACACAGAATAGTCTTATGGCTACCAACTTATTCTTTTTTTGTTTTGGTAAGTCAAACCAAATAATCATACGGTAGCAGTAAAATGGGCTCTTTACAAAAAATGTTCGCTTAGCGGCTCTTTGAAACATTCTAAAAAACTAATTGAAATAATATTTTTTTTTCCAAAGGTAGAAATAAGTTAAGATATAAACGAAGACTTTGATGTTGCGTTTTTTTTATTTTAAATATATTTTTAATTTTTTTACAGCATCCCAAAACTTTCTTAAAATTTAACTTAATTTTTGGGATGCTGTAAATAGTCGCAAATATCAAGAGAATTTCAAAATCAAGCGCTCAAATTTGCCGACTATTGCCTTAATGCTAAATATAATCATAAAAATACCATTATTTTAAAAGACGTAAATTATGTCGATATTACAAATATTTTTTTTAATATGTTTTTTATTACGTATAAATAAAATAATGCAGAAATTTGTAAAAAAAATTATCCAAGCATTTTAAATTGATGCTAAAATTTATTAATCTAAATTTTTTAAGAATATTAAATTATTCGAGAGTTTTTCAAAAATAAAATATTTTTTTGTACAGGTGTTGTTTTTCATACAAAACTACACAACAGTATTTTTGGGGCAATTTGAATTATTTAAAACGAAAATTGCTTTATAAGTGCTGTCAAATATTAATTCATAATAATGCTTTAAATTTAAAATAATTTTTGTAACCACTCTTTGTTTAAATTTTAGTTTTTCATACAGTTATAAACCATTGTATGCATTTTTGGCTTTGCCACGTATCACTAATAAAAATAATTTACCAAAGTTACCATAAAATTATATATTTTTTTTATTTTATGCAATACAAGATGGGTATCACTGTGATCTGAAAAAAATAAATTCTCTATCTAAATAAGCATGGCCTAACAATCATGACATTTAAAAGAATAACTATATTTACAAAAACGCATCTGTAAACTTTTAAAAATTAATATCTCAAAAAGACCGAACAAATTTTATAAACTACGATTTATCTTATTTAAGAGTAGTTGATAGGTTTTATTAATTTTTTTTCCAAAAGAATTTAAAATATTTTTTGTCGCAAACATACATTAAACTTGCCAATTTTTAATAATATGTATAAAAAATAGGGCGGTACATTTAAAATTAGAAAGTTGATGTTAATTTTTTAATTCAATAAATATGTTATCTTACCCCATATAACATACTAAAATAAAAATTTTTATTTTAATAAATGATATGAGTGGCACTAGTTTCGTGTACACCCGATATAATAACAGTATAAAATTAAAAAAGTTTAAATTTAAAAAAAATTAGCATTATAAGCGATATTTTTGAAAATATTATGAACTTGGTTGTTATACAATTTTTTGAAATAGACTAATAATTGATTTTTTCAGGCTTTAACTCCTGAACAAAAAGGAAAACTCCGTGATTTGTACAGAAAATGCGTTTCTGAATCCAGAGTTGATGAAAATTTGATTCTCCAAGCCCGCAAGAAGAATTTTAATGAAAACGATGCTCTTAAATCTTACTACCACTGCATGTTTAAGAACTTGAAATTCCAAAATGATGATGGTACCCTTAACACCGCCGTTATACTTAATAAACTTCCAGTAGAAGACAGACATGGACTAGAAGGAACAATCACAACTTGCGCAGAAAAAGCTAAAAGTGAAAGAACACCTCAAGATATATCTTTCAGTGCAATTAAATGCTTCATTGAAAACACCAAGGAGGAAATTTCTTTCAATTAATTGTGATAATGTTTTTTGATTGATGAAATTATTTTGATATGGATTTGAATTTTGATGTACGCTTGTGTGAAATAATTAATAAAACCTATAAAAAATTTATTCTACTTTTATTAAAAATCCCTTATTTTTTTAAGAATTATCTACTATTTTCCCCTTTTCCATTAGATTTTAGAAAATTGTAGAAATAAATTATTATCTCAGATCATATTTTAGGAAAATTTGGTGCAATAAGGAATAAGTAATCTATATAAACTTTATCCATATTTTGGAAACAGGTATTCGCCTTCCAAATATTGCAATAAAAAGGTTGTCCAAATTTGTTTTTTCGAATTAATTTTATGAAATTAAACATATAAAACAATTTAAATATTACGATTTTATATTATTTTAATTTGAAGTGCAAGGGTAAATAATAATGAAAAATTATTTCGACAAGTGATAAGATTTTCGCAGATTTTTTTAAGAGAGTATGGTGTCTACAAAATTATAGGGGTTTTTACCTGTTTTTATTAATTAAAGTACGGAAATATAGATGGAGCTATAAACAAAATAAATACATCATATGAAAGTAGGAACTATGTTTAAGCATGCATATGATATTAGTATTTAAAATTTTTTAAACAGTGGTTTTTTCGATACAAATTACTAATTACTCTGTTTTCTAAAGGCTATTTTAATGTAGTAATAATTATTTCAATAACAAACTTAAATAATTTCATAATACTTTTTTAAATATGCGTTTATTATTACAATGCATAAATACAAAATTTCATTAAAATATCTTTGCAAGTTCAGCTGCAATTAAAAAACTATTTTTGTAATATATCAACTTAGAGGTTTATAATTCCTCAGAGGTGCATTTTTGGATATAGATAAATATGATTACATAGATTTCTTTTAGGTCTACTATCTTCAGTTTAGAGTTGTCGTTCGAATTTCACAACAATCTGCAATTTGGCCTAATATCAGAAAAAAATCAAATCTACTTTTTTTCAATAATTTAATTTCAATCGCATTTTTGACGACACAAAAAACTTTTTTAATTTAGATGTTTAATAAATAAAGTAATGCAACATGTTTCGCCAAATCATTGGCTTCATCAGGCAAAGATTGTAAAAAGTTGATAAAAATAGAGAAATATTAATAAAAATCAATCCAAATGTAAAAATATAAAAACATTCAATAAAAATTATATAAAGTTGTTGTAAAAAAATTAATAAATAGGCATTCGTAATTACATAATTGTAATTACAATTGCCTATTTACACATTTTTTTACAAGAACTTCATATAATTTTTATTGGTTGTTTTCATATGTTTATATTTGGATTAACTTTTATTAATATTTCTGTATTTTTATCAACTTTTAACAATCTTTGTCCGAGGAACCCAAACATTTGGCAAAACATGTTAAATTAATTGTTTCTTAATAAAAAGTTGGATAAAAAGAATACTTTATTTTATGAACATCTATATTGAAATATCAAAATCTTTGTAAGAATTTTATTTTATTTTTTTAATTTAATGTAAGACGATAGAGCTTCTTAGAATTAACGACTATTGTAAAAAGTATGTTACAGTCGTATCATATTTTGAGGGTTTTTGGCCAGAGATGATCTAAAGGAGATTTACACGTGGTTTAACCTCGAGTGTTGACTATATAAATGGTCTGGACCATTAACAATACAGTACTACTTGTGGTATGAATCGAAATAATTAACATTAACATGAAGTTTTTAATTGTTGTTGGTTTAATCTGCATTGCAGTAATCCAGGTTGAGTCGGTAAGTTATAATTTTTAATTAATGATTATTAAGTTTTTTAATTATTGTGTATTTTTTGATATTTTGTAAAAATTAAATTGGTAAAGCACAAATTTTCAAAAAAATATGCATGCTAAAATTTATTAATTTCAGTATTTCTTTTCAAGTAATTTAAACTATTTTTGTACAGGTTTTCTCAGACAAAATTACTGTATTTATAAATTTTGATTCAAAATAATCACTTTAAACAATAACTCATATTTGGTATTTTTAAAATATTTTAAATTAATAAAAGCAATAAATACAATATTTTCGAAAATATTATGAACTCAAAAGATTAAATAATTTTTTGAGCAAATCCAATTATTGAATTTTTTTCAGGTTTTGTCTCTTGAAGAAAAAGAAACACTTCGTGAGTTGTACAAAAAATGCGTTTCTGAATCCAGAGTTGAAGATAATTTGATTATTCAAGCCCGCAGGAAGAATTTTACTGAAAATGATGCTCTAAAAGCTTACTACCACTGCATGTTTAAGAACTTAAAATTCCAAAAGGATGATGGTACCTTTGACACCGAAGCTATTTTTAATAAACTTCCAGTAGAAGAGAGGCATGGGCTTAAGGGAACAATTACAAAGTGCGCAGAACTAGCTAAAATTGAATGTACACCTCGAGATATATCCTTCAGTGCAATGAAGTGTTTCATTGAAAACATACAGGAGGAAATTTCTTTCAATTAATTGCGATAATGTTTTTCGATTGTTGAAATAATTTTGATGTGGATTTGCTTGCATGAAATAATTAATAAAATCTTTTAAAAAATTATTTCACTTTTATTGAAATTCCTTTATTTTCTCTTAAATTAATCATGAAGGAAAACAAAAAAAAAAGGATAAATAATGGAGAACTATTTACTATTTATTTTTCCTTTAAATTTTTCAAAATTTTATAAATACTATACATATGTGATCATATCTTCATTTTAGTGTACTAGTGAAACTGTATACATTTTTCATATTTTGACAACAACGATTAACCTCCCAAAATATTACAAAATCTAGATCTAGAGTGTCCAAATTTGTAAAAGGAACAAATGTTAGTAATGAAAAATTTTATACGGCAAGTCATTCCCTTTGCTTGTTTGGCATGATAACATTATATTCCCAAGTTTTTCGATAAAATTTTCGCAGATTTTTCGAATTGCATTTCTTTAAAGGCTTTTTTTCTCATAAACTGTATATTCTATTGAATTTGCAACTTTTTTGAAGAAACTGGATTTAAAAATACTATTTAAGAAGAATTTTTATAAAAATGTACTTAAAAAAGTTATTCAACCCCAACAAATTTTTCTGAAAAAAAAATCGAAGTAATTACCCAATTTTAACCAAATATTTTTTTAAAACGCGTATATCCACGATATTTACTTTCGGCATAGATGTGAAACAGGCAACCTTTATAGTTTTCGAAAAAAAAATTAAAACTGATTCCGGTAAAAAATTTCAAGCCTTAAAATAATTTCAAAATTATTTTTCAAGATCGACAAGGCAAATAAAGGATAATAAAAAACTATTGAAATGTCTCCCGCCCATAAAAAAATTATTTTCTTTTAAAGTGTAGCCAAGAAACCTTTTAGTATACGAAAAAAAAAGAACTTCTAAAAAAGCTTTGTAAGAACACAAATTGTGTCTTTAATCATATTGGAAGAACACAAATTGTGTCTTTAATCATAAAAAGTTTTCTTCGATTTTTTTTTTAAATTTTCTTTTTGTGGTGCAATATAGAATGTTTAGGCTATAATTTTTTGCAATTTTTTCTTTGTGAAGTAAAAGTCACGCGTATTTTAATAATTTCTTTAAAAAACAAACCCCACTCAAACTACAACTTATTTTCGATTTTTTCAAAGTTAATTTAGAAAAGGATACCCGAAGCATGTTTTGTATTAAATTTATATTATAACATCGATAAAGGCTTTTGAAATTTCGAATTTTTTTTGCACTTTTAAAAATCACCCTAATTAAATATAAAACAAAAATATACGAAAAAAAAGGGAATCTCGACATTGTCTAAAATGTCTAGAAAAGATATATGTGAAAACCGATTTTGCTTTTTTACTTTGTCTTTGAAATCGATAAAAAATTACATTGAAATCACCTATACCCAAAGCAGTGGCTGATATGGACACATGTTTATAAGAACTTTTTTTCTTATCTTGATCCCAGGAATCTCCATCGGAAATTAGGAAACATAAATATAAAACACCCTGTAGTCTCTTTATTAAAATATGTTTTTAATCCCAAACTCCAAACTTAGAATTTTAAAGAATATAAACAAAAAACACATTCTTATTTAGACTTTACAAGAAAAAATAGCAGATAATTATGTTTTTATATGCATAAATTTTACTGGAAAGAGAAGACTTTTATTAATTATTCATAAGAAATAAAAAATGTATTTAAAGTAAAATACACAAACTCATGCATATTAATTTCTAACAATCAAATGAGCTTCAAGTATTTTGTAAATAATTACGATGAAATTTCTCGTAATGAATTCTTTATACAATTATTTTTACGTAATAAAATTTTCCTTCAAATGTTTATAAACAATGATTTCCGCGCGTTGAATTTTCCTAACGATAAATTTTTTGCGCCATTTTTTTTTCACGAAAAATTGTCTCACGATTAATTCTTCTATAATAAATTTTCCACAATGAATTTTCCGGATTTTTATGAAATGATAATTTTAAATAGAAATCTTTCCGAATTAGAGTTTTATTTGACGACTCTTATACTGGGTGTATTATAATATATGTACAGGGTGGTGATAAAGTTTGGAACCAAAGTCATAACTTCCGTAAAAATTTTTTTTGTAAAAATCGCTCGGAGAGGTCAATTTTTGTTTTAAAAATGCCATCTTTTGAAATGAAAAAAATATTCATGACGTCACTGATAACTTCACTATGACGTCATCATCAATTTTTTTAAATGGAAACCCCTACTTTTTTTACACATTTTTCATAGACCTTTTTATCATATTTATGATTAAATAAAAATATTTAAAAAAATTTCAACCATTTTTGAAAAAAAAAATAAATTTACTAAACAAAAATTATTAATTCTCAATGAAAATATGGCAAGAAAAATAAATTAAACTAGTTTTTAGTTTAAAAATAACAAATTATTATTGAAAATATTCGAATTGTTCTTCTTTACACAATTGGAATTTTCTTAAAACTAATTTTAAATAACTTTTAATGAAAAAGGTAATTAAAATAAAACGTTTGAGTAATAATAAACTTTAAATAAAATTGTAATTTATTATAAATTTGAAAAAGCTTTTGATATTCAAAATTTATTGAAATAAAAATTGCCTTTATAAAAGTGCTTTAGTTGACGTTATTTTGTATGGCAAATAAAATTTTAAATCCATTTACCAATGCTTGAATAGCTTACTTCGTTTGTTTAATAATAATCAACAATTATTAAGTTTTGCGAAATTAAAAATGCCTCGTTTAAGCGAACGCGAAAGAATCGAAATTTTAATTATGGTAGGATACGGCGATAGAAAAAGAACCCATGAGGAAGACCGCAAATCTCAAGATCTACAGTAAGTAAGTTAGTTACCAAATTTGCAGAAACAGGATCTGTAGGAGATTTGCCTCGACAAGGACGGCCTCAAGTGAATGAAGAAACCAAATTAAATTTATTACTTGCGATTGAAGAAAATCCCAATATTTCAACAAGAGATATTTCAAGAAATAATAATGTGGATCATTCCTATGTCGCAAAATTATTAAAAAAGGAAAAGTATCACCCATACAAAATATAACGCATACAAGAGTTAAAAAAATGAAGATGATCCCGATCGCCGACTGCAATTTTGTGAAGAAATGATGGCGCGATGTGATCAAAATCCAAATTTTTTAAGTAGTATAATTTTCTCCGATGAAGCTACCTTTAAATTGAATGGATCAGTTAATCGACATAATTGTAGGTATTGGTCACAGGAAAATCCTCATTGGGCCGTAGAATCCCATAGTCAAAGACAGGGAAAGTTAAATGTATGGGTGGGAATGATTGGCAGACGTTTTATAGGACCTTACTTTTTTAATGAAAACCTTACTGCCGAAAGATACTTGAATTTTTTGCGGACTGATTTGCTACCAGTTTTACCTCGTATTTTCCCCAATTATGAAAATCGCAACATTCCTAACCAAAACATTTGGTTTCAACAAGATGGGGCTCCTCCACACTTTGGCAGGGCGGTGCGAGAATTCCTTAAGAGGATAGTCTGCGAAATGTTTGAAATGCGTACTCCTCGCTAGTAAAAATTGATTTTTTGGTATTTGTAATAAAAAATTTAACAAAAACGCTCTTGTTTTGCCTTGAAATTGAATTTATTTATCATATAGAATTTTTTTTTGATGTATATAGTCTGTTATAAGGGAGTAATTTTGAAAAAATGATAAAAAATGCGTTTTTTTTCATTCCAAAAGATGGCATTTTTAAAACAAAAATTGACCTGTCCGAGCGATTTTTACAAAAAATTTTTTTACGGAAGTTATGACCTTGGTTCCAAACTTTATCACCACCCTGTATATGGGATAAAATATAACACCAAAATAATGAAAGAAGTTGGTATAAAAGTTACCTAATTTACACTTGTTTTACTTTCATTATTTGTGAATGGTGTTAAAAAAATTGTAAATTTTTAAACATTAAAAATCAAATCAATAGATTTTTTTGCAAAAAAGTATTCTTGATCGTATTTATGTAAAAAAACTTACTTTTATACGAATTATTAAAGATATGCGTGGACAGTTGGCAAGGTTATGCTACTGAAATTTGTAAGGCCTATTTACCAAAATTATCCTAGAAGTTATGAAATATATTTATTACATAATTTAGAAGTAGCAGATTCAATTATATGTTATTAAACATCACTAAAATTAATTAGAAAAAAATATTTCACATCAATGCAGATTATTTGGTGCATTTCTATCTTAAACGGTGCATTCTGCTGGATTAGTATAAAAGAACTTTTTTGTGTAATATTTTTAACACCAAATATGTCAAAAATACCATTTACAAGGAAAAAAATCTTGGAAAGAAGTAGACAGCAACATTTAGGTACATATTTATCTAAAAATTTCAAAAATAGTGATTATTTTCTTTAATTTAAAATACATTTCTTTCAAACTTTAAGTATATTTTTACTATTCGCGCTTTATTATTGGAAAAAAGTAGAGAAACATGTGAAACATTTTATTATAGGTAATTGTTGTACATTCGAGTCCGTAAATTATTTAAATAAAAGAAAATTAGTAGCTTCTTTTATATTATAGGTAATATACAAAATAATGAGAAATTTCACATATTACTCAAATATTTAGTTTATTGTTATCCATCATGCAAAGAACAAAAATTTCAAAAGAAATTAAAATTTTGATAATTAGTGATTTTATTACAAAAAAGTGTCACAAGCTTACTCAAATATTTAGTTTATATTTGTCCATCATGCGAATAAAAAAAAATTTCAAAAGAAATAAAAATTTGATAATTAGTGATTTTAATACAAAAAAGTCTCACAAGCTGATTTTTCTAGAAAGTTTTGGCTGCATTCATTCAGAATTATAAAAAAAAAATGTAATGAAAGAAGTACAGTATATTTCATAAATAAGCTGGTCTGCCACCGAAAACAACATTACGTGAAGAGCTTATAAATATTTCAATACAAAACCCATTTTTGTCTTCAAACCAAATTAATTTATTAAAATGGTCATTACAATGTTCGAGTTTAAATCAAATTGAAACCATTTGGAGTATTTGGATAACATTATCCGCTATAAAACTCTTCTCAACACATCCCAAGAAGATGTGCTGATATACTTACGAACAAAGGGAATTGGACAAAATATTAGTTACTCTTAGCCATTTAAAGCATTCTTATTTTGCAACAGAATATTAAAACATTTAATTAAAAAATTTAAATGTTGCTCTACTTTCTACATGCTGGTAAATTTTGTCTCACACATTATGATGCACCCTGTATATTTGAAAAAATCGAAAATAATCACAGTATTTTTCATCGAATTATTTACCTCATCTTAAAAAAGTACAATGACAGTACAGTGCATAATTTGTGATTCCTTAAAAATTGTATTTAATATTCTGTTATTTATCTAAACAATAAGGTCAAGTTGGTTAACAGGGACATAATTTTGCATCACTTTTGGGAAAAAATGATAGTTTGCGATAATAAATCCATTATTGGAATCTAGTTACAGTTTTGGGGAGTATATTTGTGAGAAAAATATAAATATTCAGGGTGTCCCAGCACTGCGAGGAATTACTGCAAAATGAAAAAGAGATATCGACATGCTGTTTTCGATAGAATAAATGTTGCCAAAATGTTTCAATATCGTCTTCAGCTTTTAAAATTGTATTTCAGAAAAGTTTAATCCGATTTCAAAATACTCAGTTGAACTTCAGAAAAGATCAATTAGGCTTCATAATAGTCAACTGTATATCAGGAAGCATCAATTGTATTTCAGAATAATCAGTTCAATTTCAGAAAGTATCAATTGTTTTTCAGAATGCTCAATTGTATTTCAGAAAAGATCAATTGTATTTCAGAAAGCATAAATTGTATTTCAGAAAAATCAATTTTATTTCAGAAAGAACTAATTATAAAAAAATGACGAAGTCAAGAGTTTCTGGCTTTCATTGTGCACGTGAACCACAACAGCACAAACATTTCATCAAAAAATGTGCTTTAGAAATTTAACATTACACCAGTCCCACAGGTATATGTATTTCAGAAAAGATTAATTCGATTTCAAAATATTCAGTTGAATTTCAGAAAAGACCAATTCGGTTTCAGAATAGTCAACTGTATTTCAGGAAGAATCAATGTATTTCAGAATAATAATCAATTCAATTTTAAAAAGTATCAATTGTATTTCAGAATGGTCAATTGTATTTCAGAAAAGATCAATTGTATTTCAGAAAGCACAAATGGTATTTCAGAAAAATCAATTTAATTTTAGAAGGGACCAATTATAAAAAAATGAGGAAGTCAAGAGTTTTTGGCTATGATTGTAGACGTCAACCAGAACAGCACAAACATTTCATCAAAAAATGTGCTTTCGAAATTTAACATTACACCAGTAATACACCAGTAAAAGCAGGCTTAGGTCCTTATCCATCAATGTTAAACCCAATTGAAATAATCTGCCAAATATTCTTGGTTTCCTCATTATTTTACAAAAGGTTTTTTTTTAAATTAAATTAATTTTTCACAAATACAATTGATGCCTTCTAAAATAAAATTGATCTTTTCTGAATTACTATTGATGATTTCTGAAACTGAATTTTCTATTCTGAAATACATTTGATACAATCTGAAATTCAATTATTGATGCATTCTGAAATACAATTGGCTATACTGAATTACAGTTGATGATTTCTGAAATTGAATTGATCTTTTCTGAAATACAATTAGAAAAGGTGTAGTTTACAGCTATCATGAAATTTAAATTTGTGATTTGCTGTTTATTTTGATGAAAATTTTAAAATCAAAAATAATATAGAACAAGACATAGTGTCCAGTTACCTCACGGTTCCAGTTACCCAACTTTAATGGTTCAAAACTTCCAAAATGTAACAATGAAGTATTTGCGTTAAAATTATATTAGGACATTATTTTAATGAAGAAAAACAATAATTTTGCAATATCTGATATAACATGATATAATGCCCTAAAATTTCAAATTTTGTACTTCGTTATTGATCTTCCAGATATTTGCTTTCTTGAAGATAAAACAAAGCAACTCTCAAAATTTTAGGAAGCAAAGTCCACATATTATAAAAAAAATATCAGATGTACTGCACCTTTTCCAATTGCATTTCAGAAATGATCATTTAGATTACAGAATAGTAAATAGTATTTCAGAGAAGATCAATTCGATTTCAGAAGAGTCAATTGTACTTCAGAAAGCATCAATTTTATTTTAGAATAATCAATTCAGAAAGTATCAATTGTTTTCAGAACAGTCAATTGTATTTCAGAAAAGATCAACTGTATTTCAGAAAGCATCAGCTGTATTTCAGCAAAATATTTTTAATTTCAGAAAGGACCAATTAAAAAAAAAGAGGAAGTGAAGAGATTTTGGCAGTGATTGTGCACGTGAACCACAACAGCAGCCTTATTCTTGAAACAGTCGACACGATGTCGTCTACGACATTTATAATTTTGTCCTTTTCATTTACTTAAAAAAATCTGCCTTTGAAGTCTCATTGACAACACGATTTCGACTGCTCCGAGAATAAGTCCCCAGCACACATATTTCATCAAAAATCTGCTTTCCAAATTTAACATTACACCAGTTACACCAGTAGCACCAACCTTAGGTCCTTATGCACCAACTCTTGGTTTCCTCAATATTTTACAAAAGGCCTTTTCTAAAACTTAAATTTTTTTTCTGAAATACAATTGATGATTTCTGAAATTGAATTGACTATTCTAAAATACAATTGATACTATCTGAAAGTGATGCTTTCTGAAATATAATTGTCTGTTCAGAATTTCAATTGACGATTTCTGAAAGTGAATTGATCTAAAGATAAAAACATAAAAACCTAGGATTCCAAGATTAAATTTTTCTACAATTCTTGAAATTAATTTCTTCAAATAATATTAAAATAGCATTTGAAGAAAGAAGCGAATAGAAACTTCATAAAATTTACCATGAAAAAAATTTGTAACTAAAAAACTTGTCTTGTAAAAGTATTTGATAATTTTTAATTGTTCTTCAAAACGATATTTTAGAATATTGAGTGATTTTTATATGTAAATGGTGTATGACTACATCATAGCCTAAAAAATATTAAAAATACTCTTAAAGCAATGAAATTTAAATGCAATTTTTTCAAATAACTTATTAATACAAGTGTGAAAAAAATTATTTAAAGTTAAAAAGTTTTAAGAGTACCTGATAGTTTTAATTGCTGTAAAAACCACATTATAGAAGATGTGAGCTTTGGTTGATTTACACTATTTCATATGTAAGTGGTGCATGATCATATCATAGCTTAAAAAATACTAAGAATTTTCTTAATGCAATGAAATTTATTCGTAATATATTTGTCATTTGATAATTCAAAGTCACGAAACTAAAAGTTACTTTGAAATTAAACAATATAACTGATCTTATCCAACAACTACAGCGATTAAATACAATCATTATTAATCTCCTGACCTAGACAAAAACAAATCGTATTCGTTTAAAAGTATAATTATATTATATGTCGCACAAAGGCGACCCCTAACAAAAAAATTCCATCTCGAGTTAATGGCATTAATAGTGCAGCGAAGAAAGGTAAACAACAATTGACCCTTGCACCGAGCTTTACAAATTATAAAATTAAATTAAAATTAAATTAGTTAAACAGTTCGAGGGATACTATAAAACGAGTCTTTCTTCACAACATAATTCAGTATCTGCTTGTTGTGTCTTCTTTTCAAGTACATTATTACCAAATATTTAATATGAATAAGTTAATCATTGTTTTCCTTGCCATCGTTGCTGTATCAGTCCAGGTAAATATAAGTTTAAAATTATAAAATCAAAATTTCTTAAATAATCTTAATTATCGTTATAAGGTTAATGCTTAATGAAATTAGATCAACTATTTATACAGTTGTAAATTACTACTGCAAAACTTAAAATTTTTAATATTGTGGTTAACTAAAAATAAAGGTTTTACCTCGGGGTAATATCCATTTTAAATGACCAATTAGGTATATGATTTATAATAAATTATTGAAATTTTTAAAGGAATTAGGAAAAATAATGAAAATTTATGTATATGTCCTTTGGTTCTTACTGCATCGAATTTTTTAATTTTTTTAGTTGAGCACTCTAAACCAAGGTTTTAAGGTAATTTTGAAATAATAATAGTTTTTATTGTAATATTTTAACGTCAGCCTTAACAAAAACCTTTAGCAGTAAAATATTTACAATCATTCACAGTTTAAAGTAGGGTTCTATATTATTTTTAAAGATTTAATTTTCTAAAGTGAATATGGGAACATGCATTGCAACTTTACAAAAGCTAATAAATCCTTCAAGTGCACTTATCCCGTCGCTATAGCTTATATACAAACTTTGGTTTTAAAATTCTTTTTTTTTTATATTTTTGCTGTTGATTTTTATACTCAAGTTGCTAAATTTTCATGCCATGTTATAACCTTTATAAAATAATTATAAAGGATTGGTCTATTTCTTCAAAAGTAAGAGTCTTATAAGAAAATCTTTCCAATCAACTAGTCATTTATCACATGGAGAATTTCTTCACGAATATTCTATCCGAACTCTATTTTTTTAAATGGTAACCGATATTTTTTCAATAATCTAAATCTAAATATCTTATCACATAATAATGTATCAAAAAATAAGAAAATGAGTTTGGTTTGATTAAAATATCTTAAATTGTATAAAAAAATTAGTAGCTCTAATTAATTATACCATTAAATTCTCTTTGTAGGGTAATGCCATGGACGAAGAAAAGAAACGCCTCAAGCAATACTCAGAGGAGTGTATTGCTAAGACCAAGGTAGACAAGGATTTAATTTTGAGAGGACGTAAAGCAGATTTCGTTGAGGATAAACATTTAATGGAGTATTATTTCTGCACGATGAATAAGATGGACTTTATTAGCGACTCTGGAATTTTAAACACACAAAATATGATTGCCAAATTCCCAGATAACGTACCAAGAGCAGAAGCCACCAAGATTGTCGTCAAATGCGCTGAACACGATGTTGGAATTTCTAAAGAAAAAGTAGCATATATTTTCTATAAATGTTTGGTTGAAACTGCTGGAAATAAAGTTAAGCTCTTTTAAATCAACTCTATTATTATCAAAAAAAAATGTATGTAAATTGTAAAAGTCAGTTTTTAGTATAAATATATTATAATCTCTGTTTAACAAATATTTTTGTATCCCTACTTACTTACTTTTTTTAATATTGGGAATTTTAGAATTCAGCTCGCTCTCTGGTGACAAACGTATGAAATAGAAAGCAACAATTATTTCATATAATTTAATTTAATTTCAGATAGTATCAATTATTTTGCAGAATCAATTTTGTTTCAAAAACCATCAATTATATTTCAGATAAATCCATTTAATTTCAGAAAGCATCAATTGTATTTCAGAAAAATCAAAATAAAAATTGTGTTCGTAAACCACAACACACATATACAGGGTGGCATAAAAGTAATGTCATAATTTGAATTGACCGCCATTTTTGCAGATGTCACTATGTTTTGACATTTATGATGTAGATATATAGTGAATTGTCAACAAGCCATGGATACACACTTCAAGAACGCGAGAGTTGAGACACCAATTTCCAGGTCGAGTGATCTCCAGTTTTGGAGATTTGAATTGGCCGTCCAGATCGCCAGATCTAATAGCACCAGCCTTCTTCCTTTACGGCTTTTTAAAATCTCGCGTTTACCACAACAAACCACGAACCTTGCAAGACTTGAAAGCTAACATTGAAGAAGAAATCCCTATTTTGGAGCCAGGTGTTCAAAATGCCGTAAAACGAGCGCAATTATACTTCAACTCAGGAGATGACTATTTGAGCGATATAATTTTTTCCAAGTAATGTAACCAATTATACACTTTCAAATAAACTTTTGATGAAAACAGAGCATTTTTTCATTTATAACAAAATGGCAGCCAATTTAAATTATGAGATTACTTTTGCACCACCCTTTATAATTCATCAGAAATTTAGTTTGGAAATTTAACATTACACTAGTAACAATGGTACTCTTAGGTCCTTATTCACCATCAATGTTTAAATTATCTGTTCTAAGATTAAAGCAGTATTGTTAAAAGACAACTTCGGCCTTTTCCGGTTATGGTTCCTGGTATCATGGAGGAAATCTTAGTTTACTTTTAAAAAAGTTTTTGCTGTTATTTGACCCTCAGCATTTATGGATTTTCATGAAATTAAACCTAGAGTACTGGTACCAAAAATTTCTGTAATTATTTTAATTTTATTAATAGTTGTAAAAAATACTTAAGCTATTTTGAAACAACTTAGGTAGTTAACCATGACTTAAACCAATAAAATTTTTAATATTTAATTTAATTATCATGTAATATTTTTCGCCTGATTCGCTCAGTACATAGTATTCTCAAAATTTTCAGAAAAAATGCTAAGATTTACAAAAATTTCAAAATTACTATCAAGAAGTAATTATGGAAATTTAAATTACGTAAGCATAAGCAAAGCATAAATAGCTTCAATTCATATATCAGATGCAATCTGAACAAGCTTATTTCTTTAGAATTTTTGTTAACTGTTTCTTGGCATTCAACAAATTGTTCTTTTATAAACTTTCAAAACAAAACCTACTTGTAGTTTGCACTTTTGTAATTATAATCAAGATTTACTGAACTTTATGGAAAAATAAAAAAAAATGGAATAGAATAGTGGGATTTTGCTTAAATTAAACCTTAAGAGAATAAAACTAGCAAATAAAGACGAAACAAAAATTACCAATACAAGAATTTTCTTGTTTACTTTTACTTTACAAGAATGTTGGTACTTCTATTAAAAATAAAATTTGAATCTTGTCAATTTGACACGTTTTATTTATTATAGATAAGAATTGGCATACCATCAAACAATCCAAAAAAATCAAAATGCAAATTATAAATTGAAAGATTAAAAAATGTGATCTTGCTAATAATTTATTTAATTTTGAAAAAAAAAATCTTTTATTAATAGTTTCGTTCTTATTCCATTAAGACGTATTTTTTATGGTTTACCATAGTCACTCTGGTCATTTTTTATTATCAATTAATTAGCAAAATCCTTGTTTTAGATTTTCAAAAATGCAGCCAAAAAGAAAAACATTTTTCCCTGTAATTGGTCAGGGCAGGATTGTCAATATGGAATGCCAGGAATTGAAGGTAAAATTATATGAGAAATTTGAATAAATTTCATAAAAATTGTAGAAATAAACAGGTGGGCTCGATTTGGTTTTAAAATTCAGAAAAAATAAGTTCCCTTGGACAGTATTAATTTGTTCACCTCCAGGATTTATCATGAGGCCGTTGACAAAATATTCCCAGTCCAAGACTATTAATGAGACAAGAACTACATTTTTAAGCTGAATACATATATGTATAATTTTTCATTAAAAAAAAACAATAAAAATGGTTATAAATATTTTTGTCTTAAAAATTGTTTATTTATATTTTGTTAATAACGAAGTATTTAAGTAGGCAACTATATTTGCAGTTAACTTGTTAGTATAAACTACTCAGTATTATCTTGCAATGAAAATTTACTTGCGATAAAACAGTTCAAAATGCATCATTGACCTTTACACTTATATAATGATTTGACCAGAATCTGTGAATAAAACTAGTTAAGTTTCGTAAGCAAGTTTGCAGTCGGGAATATATGAAAAGGTGCTAGGAAAATTCAAAGTGCATCTCAAATTTTGAATAGCTCGTCCAATAAAAAAAAACATCTTCAGGGGTGTAAAAACTTTTTTCTTCAAACGTCATTAAAGTACATCCTTATGTGACGCTAACAGGCTTTAATAAGTCATTTTTATGTTCCTCGATTCATGTACATTTCCGTAAATCGGTTACAATCGGTTATACTTTGCATTGACAAGGATTAGAAAGGCGGAGTAGAAATGCATGTTAGGCAACCCAATATACATTGACATTCTATTGTGTATTGCATGTAAATTAAATGTCAAATTTTAAAATTATTTTTTATATTACTGTATTACTAATTTCGACGTTTGAAGAAAAAATAGCATATTTTATTCGGAGCAAAAGAACTTTTTGTGGCTCGCATGTATCCGCGGTACTCGCAAAGCTCGTCCTGCAAACCTACATGCTCGCCACAAAAAGTACTTCTTTTACTCCAAAACAATATACTATTATTATTAGGTATTATAATTAAAAATTTATTTATACTATTAAAAATAAAAAAGATATATATATATATATGTATATTTGGCTGCATAAGTCTTATATTAAGGAAAATTTGCTAAAAAATATTATTTTAAAAGAAATTAAATATTATAATTCATTTTTAAGTTCGTACAAAAAATAAGAAACACATTTGCTTTATTAGCATTAAAACGATTGTGTTCACTTTTTATCTTCTAATACTTAAAAAGTCAATTTTTATTAACTAACTAAAGGTTTTATTATTTAACCTTTCAACTTGGTTATCTGCAAGTACAGTAATGAAGATTGTCCATAATAATGCTAGTTTTAATGTTCTTTTATTTTAAAAACAAATTATTAAAATGAAAGTAATAGTTTTGTGTTGTATCTTTTTGTTTTCATTATCTGAGGTAAGAATTTTTGCTGATTTTTATAGTTTTTGTTTAAAAGTTAATTATATTTTCTTGTTTATTCAGAACTTAAATACAGATACATTATTATATTTCGTTTGTGTAAAATTTATTACAAAAAAATAGTAGCAAAAATGCCGATTTATATTCTTGCATAAAACCTAACACCAAATAACCTAAAAACTTTTTTAATGAACTTCTTGATTTGTTAAAATTAATTAAATGATACTGTGTAGAGATAAATAGATTGTGGATAATTAATATATTAAATAGATTATTTAAAAAATAAGCGACATAATTTTTTAGGCAAAACAGCTTATAAACTTACCCATAAGTCTTATGCAAGAATATAATATAACCATAAATGCACCCAAAAACCTTATTTACCTTTAAAAATTCTACAATATTACCTTTATATATACATAAGAATTAAAACAACCAAAAAGCTACCAATGTATCCTAAAAAAATAAATAGTTAGTAAATAATAAATAAACAATAATAAAGCATTACCCAATTTTAAGGTTTCCAAAATTAATGTAATGGAAAATATATGAACTTCTACAGATTTTGACTTGTCCTAATATTTTTGTAAAGTAATTTGATTTTGCAAAAAGATCCAGTGTCAAAATCGACCAAAGCATGAAATTTTTTTCGTATTTTTACTGGTATTGTCTAAAATAGTTACTTCTATGATTGTTTTAACACTTGTTGCAAATTTTTATTTTATACAAGGTTCCCCACTTTTTTTACAGCAAACAGTTTATATACAGGGTGTTTCTCAACAAATGTCAAATAATCTAGGAATGAGTTTTTGGACCAATTATAAGACAAAAAGTAAGAATAATTTTTTCCGCTAAAATGCTCCATTTCGGAAATGCAGGGCATTGAATTTTCCTTATTTTGTTCCGAATTTTTTTTTTATAATTTCATTGTTTTGCATAATTTTTTTTCAGATTCTTAATTAAACTTGTATTCTTCAAAACATTCCTTATTTAACGTAATTTTGCACAGAAATATTTTATTTAATTTTGTACACATTTAGAAATTTGAATCCCATATCCCATAACTTCTAAACGCAAAAAGTTATCAAAAAGGTTAAAAAGAGCAAAAAGTTAAAATAACGTGGAAAAAAGTGAATACTTATATTTTATGTTAAAAAATTGAAAAAATGAGTAAACTTCAATGCCCTGCATTTCCGAAATGGAGGATTTTAGCGAAAAAAAATATTCTTACTTTTTGTCTTAAAATTGGTCCAAAAATCCATTCCTAGATTATTCGACACTTGTTTAGAAACACCCTGTATAGCAAATGCTACTCTGAACAAAAATTTTCTTATTACTCATTTTTGACTCTTTGTAAAAAGTTATAGCAATTTTAAAATTTCAAAATATTCATGAATTTTTTGACACCCTGTATAAATTTTATTTTATTTTAATTTTTTTTATTTAAATCAAGTGAGCTTTGGATTTTGTATTTAACTAAAGATAAGCCAATCAGATACATTAATTTTATTGAGGGAAACAGGGGCAGACTTAGCACTAGGGGAACCGGGGAAAAATTGTACTATTATACCTGTTGAAGCTGCAAATAATTTAGAAAACTTTATAAAACAATAACCAAGTGATCTAGAATTAATTTTACGGTTGATAAACTAGAGAATTCTGCAAAAACTAAACCCGAGTTTGTTGAAAAATTTCTAAAAGAACAAAATTGGACTATTTAACTTGTTAAAGCTCCAAGATGATTTTTAAAAATTTATTAAAATATTACCACGTAAGCTAGAATTTATTTTCTAATTGATTTAAATAAATCAGAGAATTCTGCAAAAAAAAACCTGAGTTTGTTCAAAAAGTCAAAGGGAAACTTTAAATAAATTGAGATTTTATAGAATTTACACAATTTTTACTTGTAAAATAATTTTTAAAAATTTATAAAAAATCTAAAATTAATTTTGTGATTGATTGGAATAGATTAGAGAATTCGTTAATAACTATTGCATGTCTTTTAGAATAATTCCTAGGAGAACATTAAAAAAATTGAGTTTTTTAAATAATTGTACTATTATATACTTGTTGAAGCTGTAAGATGATTTTTAAAAATTTATGAAAAAATAACTAAGCAAGCTAAAATTATTTTTGTGGTTGATTTGAATAAACTAAAGAATTGCAAAAAATTAATTCCAGTTTGTTAAAAATATCCAAACATTAACAAAATGGGATTTTGTAAAAATTTTAATATTTAATTTGTTGGAACAGTAAAATGATTTTGAAAAATTCATAAAAAAATAACCAAGAGACCAAGAAATAATTTTGCGCTTGACTTGAATAAACAAAAGAATTCTGCAAAAAATAAATGTTTGTACAAAATTTCCAAGGAAACTTTAAAAACTTTGTAAATATTGCAATATTTTACTTGTTGAAGTAGTAAAATTATTTTCAAAAAAATTATAAAGAAATAACTAAGCAAGCTGGAACAAATTTTGCCATCGATTTGAATAAGTTAGAGAATTCTAAAAACTAACCCGAGTTTGTTTAATAAATTCAGAGGAAACATTAAAAAAAATGGGATTTTGTAAGAATTGCACTATTTTACTTGTTGAAGCCGTGAAATATTTAAAAAAAATTTATTAAAAAATAACCAAATCAGCTAATTTTGTGGTTGATTTGAGTAAATTAGAGAATACTGCAAAAGATAAACTCGAATTTGTTAAAAGAATCCAAAGGGAAAATTAAAGAAAAAATAGATTTTGTAAAAATTGTAATATTTTACTTGTTGAAACAGTAATAGTATATTAAAAAAAAACTAGTTTCATAAGTCGCATATTGTAGTACGCGTTAAATTCTAAAATATGAGCCGCATAGCGGCAAGTATTTTAATGAATAAGTCCTACTATCGACTTATGAAACGAGTTTTTTTATACTAGTTTTTCTATTTTGCGCCTTTTTATCTATTTAAAATAAATTATTATAGTTTTCAATTTTAGTAAATTTTCTGGTGGTTGGCAACTCTAATGTCAGGTTTGTCAAATCATAAAATAACCTGCAACTCGCTTGGCAACTGCCACTTTAAAATCAACAAATTTCAGAACTACCAACTTCAAAAAATAAATTTTACTACTCAGTAACGCACCGACAGCGAGTAACGCACTGCTGTCAGTGCGTTATTAGCGACTAGTAACGAACCAAAATAGAAAAAATGATTTTTAAAAATTCATAAAAAAATAACTAGATGAGCTAGAATAAATTAAGGAATTCTGCGAGAAATAACCCTGAGTTCGTTGAAAAAATCCAAGTAGAACAGAAAAAAATAGATTTTGTCTACAAAATTTCTAAATTTCACTATTTTTTTATTTGAAGCGGTAAAGTAATTTTCAGAAACGTGCTAGAATTAATTTTGCGGTCTATTTAAATATATTTGAGAATTCTGCTCGGGGATGAATTTAGCACTTGTGGGCAAAAATTACTATGGGAGCCCCGGGATACTACAAAACTGGTTTCATCCCGACAATTTAGCTTTTTTTTAATTTTCTTAGAAAATTTTAATTCGGCTTTTTGGGGACCCTGGGCTGCAGCCCCATTAGACCGTATATAAATCCGCCCCTGGAGGGAAACTTGAAATGGTCCACCTCGTGGAAAAAGTAGCCAATATTGTTAAAAAAACAAACTAGCAAAGACAAAATTTAAACCATAATTAATTTAAATACAAAAATAATAAAAAAGAATATTATGTATGTTAAGGGTGTTCCACAAATATCTCAAAAATTTAACAATTTTAAAATAAAAAAGATAGTTATGGTAATTTTGAGCATAAGACTTTTATATTTATACATATACAACTTTTATTTTTTTTTTAATTCTGAATTTCAATTGTTAAAAATAAATTTTATCATAAGTACCTACTTTTTAACAATAATTTTAAGTATATCTTAAAAATGTCAAAAATATAACTTCCCGTAACTGTTAATTCTGATAAAAAACATAAAACAGTTATTTTTTCTACTTCGACTAAATTCTTTAATTTTAAATGTTTCAGTGCAGTCATATAAATGTCCATAATAGATGTTTCAAGGAATCAAAAGTAGATATTGAACTTTTGGCCAGAGCACGTAGTGGCGAATTTACCCAAGACACTTGTTTAAATGCATTTTTATATTGCATGCTAACTCATGTGGGATTTTATGAAAATGGATACTTCAACAAAGACCTAATTATGCTATCTTTACGAAGGTTTAGTGTTGACAACCCTGCCGAGGCTTACAATAAATGTACCATACGTAATGGAGAAGTTCAAGAATCAAAATACATTCACAATTCTGTCAAATGTTTTTATTCAATTTTGAGTAAAAAAAAGTTAAAAAATTAACGATGTAAATTCAAAATAAATGGAGTACTAATAAAATATTTATGCTTATTTAAATAAAAATATATTGGCTTATGATTATATTTTATGATATTTATAACAATAATTTAAAATTCTTTAAGAGCATTCACTGGAGTTAATTTGGTTGCATAAAACTTAAAGAACAACATCTAATTTTTTAAATTTATTTTTAAATATATTATTTTTTTTCGCTCAAAAATTAATTTATATTAATTCATAGAAGTTTGAAGTTAGTTTTTGTTTTTATTTTAATTTTATATATTTTATTATAAGCAAAATAAAAATAAAAACCAACTTTAAACATCTAAGAATATCGCCTAATTTTCGATCGAAATAAATTAATATGTTTAAAAATAAATTTAAAAAATGAGAACTTCTTTAATTTTTAGGCAACTAAATATACTCCAGTGAGCTCTTAAAAAAATATAATGATCTAAAAGTACCTTAACTTTGGACCCCACTAATTAAGTCAGCGCAAGGTTACTGAAGGTAAATTAAATACGATAGATGGTACTCTAACAAATTTAGCTTATAAATCTGGAAAAAATTGAAATATCAACTGAGAAAATTTGAGATCTAGCTGCAACCCTATTGCTGACTTCATGATTTTTCACAATTTTTCCTCTCAAACTCCAGCGATTAGCATTAATTATCAGTGTCTAGCTGATAATTTGCAAGGAAGCTCCAGAAATGGAGACCTAAAGTAGTAAACAGATTGGAAAGTTTTGTTCCCTGTTCATTAGGTTCGAGGTTTCCAACATTCAGGATCTGGTAAAGTAGCATCAAAGAACATTTACTTACCTCAGTAAGATTGTTGCCCATTATACAGGGTATCTTACTTTTTTCCCAGCAATTTTTTTTAAATAATAAATGTAATTTTGATCAAAAAATTTCCTATGAATATTTTTTTTTCGACTCCTTAAGAAGTTACAGCAATAACAAATAAAGATTTTTTTGGGAAACCCTGTATAAATTTCATTTAATTTGATTTTTTTTAATTTACATCAAGCATACTTTGGATTTCAACATTGGTGTAAGCCAATCATGTAGGTTAATTTTATTCATAGAAATTTTAAAAGGGTCCACTTAGTTTCCAAAGTGCCAGTAATGTTCAAAAAGACAAGTTAGGAAAGACAAAATCGAAATATAATTAATTTAAATAAAAAAAATTATAAGAAAGAAAAATTATACAGGGTATCCCAAAAAAATCATTGAAATGTTGAAATTTTAAATTTGCTGTAACTTATGGAATCAAAAAAAAATATTAGTTCATAAGAAATGTTTTGTTCAGAATGCCATTTAATATACAGGGTGTGTTTAAAGTAACGTATAAAAATCATAACTACCTTATTTTTTAAATTTTTAAAAGCGGTGAAAGAAATGTCGCATTGTTTTTAAAAAACTTTATTTTGAACTCAACAATTTTTTTTTCGGTTGGCATGTCTTCACTATGTCATCTTTTTAATGAATTTTATGCGATACTTAAAAGTATCCTTTAAAGTGAAATTTAATATTTTTTAATGGCATCTAGAAAAAAATTTGATGACGTTATAGTGACGTCATGCCAACCGAATTTTTTTTTCTTGAGATCAAAATATAGTTATTTAAAAACAATGCGACACATCTTTTACCGATTTTGAAAATTCCAAAAAATAAGGTAGCTATGATTTTTATGCGTTACATTAAACTCGCCCTGTTTAAAAAAATTGCTGGAAAAAAGAGAAGTATCCTGTATAATATTGGGTAGGACAATTTTTTGCATTTCTTGGCTTTTAAACATAGAACGAGTTAGAAATAGATTTTTTTCTAATACAGTGTGTTCCAAAAAGAAGTTATCCTAAAAATATTGTCGAAAGTAGACGTGATTTCATAGCCAAGAAATCCCAATAGTCAACAACCAGATTTTTGGCAGATCTTTGATTTTTTTTTACAGAAAATGTCCAAAATTGTTCAAGAACATCATAATCATATAATTATTTTGATGAAATAAAATATTCCTTCAAAAATAAAGAATCCAATTTTGTTATTGATATTTTCACTTTTATATTATTTTCGGTCATAGTTATGATCCTGGGGGGGGGGGCTTTCGCCCCATCAGCCACCCCCCAAATGCGCACTTGAATGGTTCTATCCCTGGAAATCTTGGGTAATTTCCTCTTACTGATTTAGAGAATATAAGTCTGTTACGTATATCTATTTAAAATATTTCCTTCAAAAGTTAAAAATTATCGAAGACTTTTGTTGAAAATAGTGTACACCGTACACGTGAACTAAAAATAAGTATATTATATCTGGTTAGTTTATATTTTAAAATTTATATTAATTACCCCAGAGGTAAAAGTAATATACTTATTACTTTTATTTTAAATTTAAATAAAGATTGGTTACAAACACGATGTCAAATAAAATTTTGATAGATGAGTTTTTGTATGATATTATAATTTTGTAAATACATACTTTAATAAATTTCTATTTGATACAACTTGGGCCTCTTTAGCATACATAGTGGTTTTCCGGGTAGGATTTTCCGAATGTAAAATTTTCCTCTCGATGATAAGTGGCATTTTCCGGACACGTAGAGGAAGCAATTTACTAGGTCGGGAAATCAGCAAATCTTTCACAAGAGTACAAAATGCTCTCGTCGCATTGATGAGTTGAGCTTTAGCTCAAATAAAAAGTTGCATTGCTTACTAAGTCAACACCAATCGACCTTCCTAATCTACAACCTTTTCACTGAAAAATCCTTCAAATCTGCTGTATTATTACACGTCTGGAAAATTTAATTTGCAAAGTGGTTAAAATGCATAATAAGCATTTTTTAGTCAATAGAATAAAACTTTATTACAGGAATTTATAACTAATTGACCAACAAAAGTAAATATTAATTAATTTGTGATTAAACTAAGTAATGACATATTATAATACAATATTCCCAAAAAGGTTTTTGTTTATTTATTAGTCATGCAATCGAAGTTTATCTAATTACCGCACACTTCCAAGCGTGACCTAAGTCGAAAAATATAATTACCAATTTTATTTGTGGTATAAAAACATTCTTACTTTTTAAATAAGCGACATTTTTTTAAATACAAAACGCACAAAGCACTCCAACAAAATGAGAAGTTATATTATTCCATTTATTTTAAGTTGTGTCATCTTGTCTGTTACGGTAAGTATAATTGGCATAATTGCAATTTAGTTCTTAAGTCCACTTAATAATATATTCCCAGTAATTATAAGTTTTGTAATTAAAATAGTCCATTGAGAATATGCAAGTTATAAAGCCCTTACCAACGTATATCTGAGTACTTAAAACTTTAAGTAGAGGAATAATATTTAAAATACAGTTTCTATTAAAAACTATGGGTAATTTTAATCCTTTTTGGGTATTAAAAGTCTCATATTTTAATTAAGAAAAGTCTGCTTTAATATTTCAAGTTTAAAGTTAGTTACCACAATTCAATGAAGTACCTATTTAAAAATTTTAACATTACATGCACTAATTTTTGTTACTTTCTATAAATCAAATTTTGTCAAAAATTATGAAAAATTAAATAAAAAATCTAGTAATTACCTAATATGTTGTACTATTACATTAATATATTCTAATTTTTGTAGGCGATTTCAGAGGGGCTTTCAGAGGAAGAAATCAAAATGATTCTAGGATTAAAAGACGAGTGTGTTAAAAAAACTGGGGTTAGTGACGAAATCGTTATGAAAACTAAAGATGGAGTTTTCACAGACGACCCACTTTTGGATGAATTTTTCTTCTGCATGATGACTACATTTGATTTTCAAGCAGAAGATGGTACTATTCTTAAGGAAAATATAATTGGTTTGATGGGGACAAAATTGGGAGAAGATGTAGCTAGGAAAATTGCTGATGCATGTGCAGTTCCACAAAGCACTCCACAAAAAACTGCTGTCCATATGTCGAAATGTTTCTTTGAACATCATTCAGCAATGAATTAGAGAACAACGTGATTGATATTTTGTACGAATAATAAAGTTTTCAGGATTATTTTTAAATTTTGAATATTTTTTAATTCTAATTTGCAAAACAATCATCATCTAAGAGTAAGATACGATTTTATTTTAGCTTCAAATAAATACTGCAGCAAATAATTAAGTTTTAATAAGAATTTTCAATTAAAAAAAGGCTTAAAACCAAAGGATGTTTTTCTCATTAAATATAATTAAGTAGATTCTTCCTTGATAATTAAAGCTCATATCCGAAACGGAATCTTTAATCAAAACTAAGTAATAAATTTACTCGCTTTAAACTTAATTTGTATAGAATAATTAATATTTTATGACTTTAAATAATAGGAGTATATTTTTAGAAAGAAAAAAGTACGATACATGCAAATCTAAAAAAGTTTTTTTATTTCGAATGAATTGGTAATTTTTCTTCAAATGCCAAAATGTGTGAAACGTTCATTTCTTCAAAAGTTTTGCAGCTATCATTGTAAACTTTGTATTTGTGGAATAAACCAAACAATTATAAGGGAACTTTAAAAAGAGTACTTCGTAAAAATTTCGCGTTTTTTACTGTGCTAGAAAATTTTATAAAAAAACAGAAAACAAAAAAGGTCCTGTTAACTTGAAAGCCCAATGCCGCCACCCGGACAGATTTTTTCAACACTAATCTCTATTTGTGATTGCATGTATTTTACGTCATTTCAAATTTTTCATCTCATTTTTGTTAAATGATTACTTAAAATATAATTTAATCAAATCGAAAGGGTGTCTAAACCTGTTTACAGCTTGTTCGGAAGATATAGTCGATCAAAAATTTTCGAATCACTATATTTTCGAAAGAAGCAGTCAATAAAATTTTAAAATTTTGTATAGATATACAGGGTGTTCCGTCATGGTTCACCAAACCTCGGGATTTGAAACTAGGCCAAATCTAATCGACTTCATTTGTTTTAGATCACCGATTTTAGGTTACTGATTTTGAAAACACAAATCACAAAATTGCTAATTACATCTTAACCAATGTGTGTAAGGATCAAAGAAAATTATCATTAAAAAGCTAGAACCATCATCTTTCAATAGGTAATAACAGAAATACAAAAACAATTGATAAAATGTTGAAAAAAAAATCAAAAAAGAACAAATTTAATAAACCTAATTTTATTCAGTAATTTTAAATTTTCTCCTAGATAAAACCCATTACGGTTATGTTTTTTGTAATTTCCTGAAACTTTTTCAAATTCTCAACAAACCACGGAAAAATTTGACTTGATTTAGTAAAGCCTTTTGAAGTTACTTCTATCAGAAGTAGTCATGAGCATAGTTTGTCAAGAAGGATGTATGGTATATCATAAGGGGTGCATAGTTTGTTAATTAGGCTATGAGTCATAACTAAAATAGACAGACATTTATACTTTCTTTTCGAATAAATTTGGTCTAGTTTTTTTACCCTGACGTTTGGTGATCTACGAACGGAACACCCTGTATATAGTATTTTCAATTTCTTGTCTTAAAATGTCACAATAACTTTAATTACAAAATGACCGAAACTACTAGTACTAGTTTTAGACGTCCTTTCAAATTGTTTACTTAAATATTTAAAAAAATGTGATGATGTCTCACAAATTTTAAATCACGCAAAATGTCCAAAATTAGAAATACAATTTGACATGTCAAGGCGATTTTTGAAAATCCAACGTTCTTTGATTTTTTAAATTTATTACAGACTCACTCTGTATATTTAGTAAATTTATTTCAATCTTATGTAGTTCCTTTTTTTTTGGCTTTTTTTGGAAAGTGGTCTTGGAGATTTTTTACTAACCCTACTATTTATATTAGTCGAATATATCTCGATTTTTGAATTCGCTCTCCTACTCGCCCACCTACTCGCCCGTTTACTCGACCAATGTAAACCAGGCTTTATGATTTGTTTAAAAAATAAAACTGATAATATACAGGGTGTCTCCAAAAGAATGCTCACAAGAATACCCTAGAAAATAGACGAGATTTAATCAAAAAATACCAGGGTTGGAACAACTTTGTTCTTTTATAGGATCTATGAATATTTTCTTCACAAAAAAATTGTCGGGCTTGGTATTTTTCTTACCATCACTGCTCCTAGAATAACAGAGCTAAACACAAAATCTTTTTTAATTGATTGGGTTTAGAGTTTACAATGACGTTTTACGCACATGGAAAACTTTGGTTCTTTTTTCTCATCAAAATAACTTTTTAGTAATCAATTTATAATCTTAATTAGTCTTAATTAGTCTCGGTACACAACTTTTTTCAATTAAATTTACTAAATATTTTCGAACTATGACACAATTCTGAATGAAGTTACTATTGAGGTTAAGTTAGTTTATTAATCTTATATAGGGCGCGTTCCACTAAAGACTCGCAATGCCCACGACGACCGCAAACTCGTTCCACATACGACCGCGGTTGTTTCTTTCTTGCATAAAAACGTCATTGATGGCGACCGCAAGAAGCTCACAACGACCGTATTTATTCATGGGATTCTGTGGTCGATTGTTGAATTGTAACGTTTTGAGCTAGTGGAACGGGAAAATTTTGCGGTCGTGGTCGTGGGCTTTAGTGTTCATTAGTGGAACGCGCCCATATATGTATATTAATCTCGTCTGCTTTATACATTTTATTCTGAACACTTCCGTTTGTGTATATGAAGCAACTTTCAAAACATGCACTTAAACAGAAACAATATTTTGTCAAAAAGTACAGGAAGGTATACATAAAGCTTTTTAAAAACGAAGGATGGTATTAATTTGGGGGCGTTCGAAGTGTTAGAAGTTGAAATTTGGCTGAGCATGGTAGTGTTTTTCGTGAAAGTGTTAACCCCTTTGATATCCTTACAGAAAGAAAATTTATAAAAATATTAAATTTTTTTTCAGTATATCCAGGGAGAATGCACGATACGTTTATTTTTACCTATTCCAATTTCTAGAATGTTAGAAAACCTTCATAGAAATGGCCAAAAATCATTTTTTTCCATTAAGCGATTCTGGTTATCCTGTTCGGCCTTGACTTGACTGTAATTGAAAATATATTTTCAGATATTTGATGATAAAGTTGTACTGGATTATTAACTACATATATACAAGTATTTAGAGTTCATATAGTTGTTTGACCTTTGATGGATTGTTCCAAAGCTTGGTTTGATTTTGCAAAATTTATTATTTAGAAATCTATATGCATAAAAAAGGAAGGTTTTGGATTGGTTCCTTTTTGCATAACACCGTCAAATTAATCAGTCGTTGCCAAATTTACCCAAACAAATTTTTAGCAAAGATCAACGAAGAACCCGTACAATTATTGATTGCAACGGTATATTAAAGCTAAGATTCATGTCCTTCATTATAGTACAAAAAAAAACCTCAAAAGTAATTAATACATACATGGTGTCCCAGCGCTGCGAGCAAGAAACATTACTCTTAAATGAAAAAAGATATCGACATGCGGTTTTCAATAGAATATACAGGGTGCTCAGACCACCCGTCCACCCCTTTTATTTTGAGAACGCCTTGTCGTACAAGGCTGAAATAAAAAAAAATTATTACCAAAGCAAACCCGAAAAATCGATTGGTGCACATATTTTTTTCCGGAACAATCCGGAAGTATCCGAAACCGGAAGTAACTTTCGATTATTAAATGGCAACATAAGTCGAGTATGGTATCGTTTGAAAGGTCATTTAAAAAGAAACAACTTTTATTAAAATAGTTTTGTAATATCTTGCATAATTAACAAATTAAACGAAAAAAAAATATGCAAACAAGTGACCATTGGTCTCTTAAATTATGGAAAAATTAAATCGTTACAAGAGAGAGATTTTTTTAAATTGATACTCTTTTTTGCGTTTATCGCTTTATTCGTTAAAAATAATCAACTTTTTTTTATTTTTTGAATTAAGGTAAATACATAACCTAAAAAAGTTGATTATTTTTAACAAACGAAGCAAAAAATACATGTTTCCATTTAAAAAATCATAATTGCCTCTACCCTTACCCATTGAGGATGGTGGTAGTCACTTGTTTGCTTTTGTTTTTGTTTAATTTGTTAATTATGAAAGATATTAAAAAAATATTTTTATAAAAGTTGTTTATTTTTAAAAGACCTTTCAAACGATACCATACTCGACCTATGTTGCCATTTAAAAATCGAAAGTTACTTCCGGTTCCGGGCACTTCCGGATTATTCCGGAAAAAAATAAGTGCACCAATACGTTCTTCGGATTTGCTTTGGTAATAATTTTTATTATTTCAGCCATGTACGACAAGGCGTTCTCAAAATAAAAGGGGTGGACGGGTGGTCTGAGACACCCTGTACAATACCTTTAAGCGCACATTTAAAAAATATTTTAGTAACACCCAGTATATTATAACATTTTTGCATTCCTTATCAAAAAACAAATATACTTTGTATAACTTTTATGGGTCTATCATCACTCGTTTTGCTGATATTTGCCATTTAATCCAAGAAAAGATCAATTTTTGAAAAATCGCTGCTCTAAAACAGAACATTTTGGGTTGAAATTTTGTGAAAAATTTTCAATATCGTCCAGTCTACTACTATCATGTCAAATTTAAGTTTGTGGTAATTTTTTATCAGGGTGCCTTATGAAATGCAAATTGATCAATTAAACAAAATTTTCAAATGGAACACCCTATATATTTTAACATCAATCGATGGCATTTTTTACAAGCTTTCTATTGATATAATGTTTGTATAGTCGCTTATCAATGGATTAGGAGATATTAATAAGCAAACTGAGAAACTGTGAAAAATGGACAAAATAGCACTGTTGATGATTTTTTTTTTTAATTTCAAGTCAAGAACTTTTTAAGCAGTTATAAATTTTATTTAAAACTTATTTGCTATTATGGAGAAATTCCAGTGTAAGATTTTTTGCTCCTTATGAATTTTTGTTTTCTGTCTTCTTCTTCCATCCAACACCATTTACAAAAGTCGAGAAAAATTCAAATTTTTACCAATTAAGCGTCCATTATTCAAAAGCACGTATACAAAACTTCTTTAAAAAATCTTTACTGCTATGGCTGTAATAAAAAAAAATCTATTTTAAAAAATCAACTTTGGAGGCATATAACTGCTCAGGAATGAATTTTTGGGTAGATAAATAGGCTCATATCAACTAATTATACTCCTCTTGATGATGAATAAATGCTTGTTTCTTTTATATCAATAAAACATTTTTATTACAAAGTTTTTCATTTTTGGAAGAAAAAAAAATATAAAAAACAGTTATTTGGCATTACAAGATTTTTTCAAATATGTAGTAACATAAATAAAATTTTTAAAAAGCACGAAAATGATTTCTTCAAAATATGTCTATATGTGATAAAATTTGAAGAAAATGTCCGATCAAAACTATTGATTTTTGTACAAAAATTTTCAAAAAGAAATATTCTTGAGTTCTTTAACTTAGTGTTACTGTTAATTTCAAAAAATATACAGAGTGATAAACTAAAACAAGATGGAACGGTCTTCGCTACTGCGAAACACCCTGTATAGATAAAAAAATTAATTTCTGGTTATGCGCACCAAGGTATAAAATTGTTTAAGAATACTTCATTGGTTTAGCAATTTTCATAACGAAGGAATGCCGGTATAAAATCAAATTTAAATAGAATTTTAGTTTTTTTTAAATAAAAGAATTAATTTAACAGGAAATAGTAACGAATAATTTGCGAAATAGTTAATAAAAACTTGTCAAATAGATAAGTATATGTTTTGAACCTTGATGAATACAAATTTTAGAAATTAAAAATAATTAAGCCGAACCACATACTTTAAATTAACTTAAAAATATTTATAAATACGTAAACTTGCGTGTATTAGAATCTAATTGAATTTTTGATAATTGTAATTACCGGTCTCGTTTGCGCAGTAATAAAATAGCTAAAGATATCAAAGTGGGTAATACGGCAAGTAATCGAACTTAATGAGTTTATTTTAAATTATTAGGTAAAATTGGTTAGGGAGTAGCGGAAAATTACCCACGAATCGTTTTCCAACGACCTATTTATAAAGATCCCCGGATCGACCGGATTACAATTTAGTGTAGTAGCCCATAAGAAAATGAAAATGCGTGCGTTGGTTATCTTAATTGCGGTTTTTTGTTTCACTGCTACTCTGGTAAGATTAAAAGATTTAAGAAATGATATAATCATACAAAGAAACTTTTTCTCGCAGATATAAAACCCCAATCCATTTAATTAACAACCATTGAGTCAGCACAAAAAATGCGATTGAAACAAATAAAAATTAAATTATTACCAGATTGTCTTTTATAACTTAAATTTATAAAATAGGAAATCCTGCATGTTTTATCGGAAACCTGTAATTCCTTTTTATAAAGGAAATAATAGGGAAAAATGAATGATAAAAGTTTTTTAACGATTCATTAAAATTCATATTAAGGCCTTTGTAGATTGTAGACTCTCATTAAAGATGTTCCTTTAATTCATTTTATTTAATTCATCATTTCAAGCTTTTGCCTGAAACTTCGAAATTATAATATTTTATCAATAAAAATTTCATTATTTATTTTTAATTCAAACAAAATTTAAATATTTTAAATGTAATTCGTTTTTACCTAATTTAAAACGAGGTGTCTCAATGACCGCCGGCGGTAATATGATTCATACCAAAAAATTCGATGGACGGCGGAATTATTATTATTGCAATCAAAAAACCGCCGGTAAACCAAAAATAATGAGCATAGTCTTGTTTTGAGGCGTTGAAGGTTTCAAATTCATAGGGCCGATTTTTGCCATAATTTATTCGTAAAGTATCGCCGGATCTGCTCAAAATTCTTGATCTTTTTTGGCATATAATCATAATAATACCATCGTCCGGAGGATTTTTTTGCTTAAAAACATAATACCGCCGGCGATCATTTTAACCTCAGCCAATTTAAAATATGATTAAAAACTAAAAATGGTCTTAACTATACATGGTGAGTCGGGAAGAGTGGGTCAAACTTCAGAAGTTTATTCTACACGTCAATAGAAGGTAAAAAAACTAAAATGTTGTTTTGAAATTTTTATTAGTTTTCAATTTATGGCGTTTTAAAAATTTAAGTACACTTAGGTATAGCAGCACATTATTTTTAATTCATAGAATATTTTGAAAGATATCCCCACGTGTCTATAAACATTTTTATGCTCTTCTATGAACACTAGCCATTGCACTTTTGAATTATTACGTTAATTTTAGCAGAGGTGCAGTATTAAAAGTACATCGAATTAGTACATTCCCAACTCCAACCTTTTCTATAGAAACCCTATTTCTTCAAATAAAAATCTAATGATTGAAGATCTGAGGACATTGAGAGCAACCACCGCGACAAATCCACGGTCCAAGAAATGAGATATGCAAGTTTTGCCAAATTTATTTTTAAAAACGCTACAGCTCAAAAACTGATAAAAATTGAATAACAACATTTTCATTTTTTACCTTGTTTTAGTAAGTAGATTTCACTCCTCAAGTTTGACGCACCCCTGCGTACTCACCCTGTATATTACTTACTTTAAAATTAATTTTTAGCAATTAGTTTTAATTGATGAAATTAAGGAAGTAAAAGTTTCTAATTTTAGGGACATGAGTTGACTGAAGCACAAATTGAGTTTGTTTTACAACTGAAAGATGCTTGTGTGGCAAGTACAGGTGTTTCTCATGATATGGTAATAAACACGAAGAACGGAGATTGGCCGGAAGACCCTTTATTAAAGGAATTTATGTTCTGCATGATGAAATCCTTCACATTTATGAATGATGCAGGTGAAATTGTCGCAGATAATATGAAGGAAGTTATGGAGGCTGAACTGGGACCAGAAGTAACATCTCATTTAATGGAAGATTGTGCTATTTCAAAGGGAAATGGGCCGGATACTGCATTTTTTATGGCAAAATGTCTTCTAATGAAGTATCACAAGAATTTTTAGTAGCACGCATATATTTTCAATATTATATATGCTTCAATTTAGTACAAAATTGTAATACATAATGCACTCGCCCCTTAATTTTTTACAATAAATTAGGATCTTTTCTAAAATTTAATGATTGAATCATTAAAACTGTTCATATTAATTTTTTTTTAAATGTAGCCCGTTTATATTTTTTTAAGATTTCTTTGTACCTATATTTTGCAATAAAATGTTTAGTCACAAAAAATACACAAATATTTCAAAATATTTTTTTTAAATTATAAAATATTTCAGTCATTGATTTATGCAATATTATTTGTAGTTTATTTGGTTGCCTTTCAACTTTTAAAGTAAATTATAATTTAAAAGTAGGTACTTTAAAAGTCATATACGTTACTTGCACTTATTCGTAATAAAAAATATTGTTTCTTTCGAATAGAACAATATAAGACTATGTTATTGTTTCTACATACAGGGTGAGCTAAAATGCTTGGGTTTGTTTCGTAGGCAACCAAATACGCAGGTTAGTACAAATGAAAATTTAAAAATAAAATCCCCTAGCAATCCAATGGCGGAGCAAATATATTTTTCCAAGATGAATACAAAATTTAATCATTACCATACATGTGTATTTGACAATTTTTGGAAATCAAGAATTTAAAAAAAATATATACTGTCTTTGAAAATAATTGATACTGTTGATATACCATGGTAGCAAACCTATAAGTTTCCTACAGTTGGCTACACTGAAATGAATACGTTGTGCTCCGATGAAAAAACCATCGCGAATATTTTAACTCCACTAATTTTAGTTTTGAAAAACAACTCTTTTTATAGTTTGCAACACACTGAGAAATAACTTGAAAAAATACACGAAGAAAAACTGCTAAGAGACGCTTTGGTTAAAGTGACAGATCAAATTTTAATTTAAATAAAAATTAACAGAACAGGCATCATTAAAGGTTATGTTTTTTGCATAGTTGCGGTGTTAATCTTATTTGAATTCACTGTATAAATTAATTTAAATTTTATGTTTTTGAAAATAAAATACATAGATCCAAGTTTTACAAGAAATGTTTAAAATAATGACCTTAATTTTCGAGGCAGATGTTAACACAAAACAAAGATTTATGAAAAGTAGTATGATAAAAACGGATGTTATGAAACAGAAGGCATAATAAATACTAAATACATATACAAAAATTTGAAGAATTAAGGCAACGGTAAAAATTCGACCCATGCCTCTGATTTGGGGTTGTCTAGTTACTTTGTTATTTTGATATGATTTTATGTTACTATGAAACCAAAAAATTCCCTAGATTTTTAAGCGGGAAATTTGAATTGACCACAATCATTTTAATAATAGTAGGGAAAAACCTTTTCACGGTTATAACTATTAACGGTTAGATCGAGCAAAACCGTTATAACCGTATTCAACTGTAATTTCAAAATCCTTCTTAAAAATATCAATATTTTGGGGCCTCAAAATTTAAAATTACCTATTTTAAAAAACAGTTCTACCCACTACTGCTCGACTGCTTACCCTAGATAACAAATAATAATTTCAGCTCGGAGGAATATTGAATCACTTTGTATGTATATAACCTAAAATAGAACGTTGGGTAAACTGGTAATTTTGTAATTTGGTAGAGATGTAGAGAAAGAAGATCTGAAATAAAGTTGGAGTTACAACCTGTTTTTCATCCGTTTATAAAAATTTAAAGTTCATTATAAAGGAGGATGTTTATTCTAATACTCTTACGAATTTTAAATTATTTGTAGACCGGATTGAAATTGCCATAAACTTCAAAAATCTGTAACATACAAAATATAATTTCTTTTATAGTTGTTAAGAGATTTTGTAATGATAAGTTCAAAAAAGGAGTAAAATACTAAATACCTCAACATCAAATAGAGAAAAAAGGAGTTTTTTTTAGTAAATTCCCACATATTTTGGCTTACACTTCAAGTTATTTCTGTCTTTCAATAAGTGTTAGTAAATTTTTCAAGTCGAAATTCCTTATTTTTGCTTTACATATTGATCTACAGGAGATAGTAATTTTAAAATTTTTTAAGGATAAAAATAAAGTTTTTATTTTGTTTTTCTTGCAGAGCAACCATTCGATTTTAGCCTAAAAATAGAAAATTAATTGGTAACTTTATAGTCCGGGAGGTATAGTGCCAAACGGGTCATGGAGTATGAGTTGAGAATCAAAAAAGCCAAAAAAATATTTCCGATGCTGAGGTGGAAGTCTGTAACCCTAACGAGTTGATCTCGGTTGTCAAATTTTCACGTTAGCTGAGTCGTTAGTTACGAGTTTTTGGTAGTCTGTAATTCCTATCGACTTACGAAACGGGACGAAATTGCAACCGACTAGACTTACAACGTTGCAGTCATTATTTTATGAAATTTGTCTATGGTTTAGCAGTTTTTGAACGCATTTTGAATAAAACACACAAACTGATCACTGATTTTGGCATGTAATTAATTGACGTAAAAAATAATATAGTTTAAAGTGGTCTTTTTAAGAACAACAATAAACTATATATATATGTATAGTATATAGTCTTTGTAAATGCCTTGTTCGAGTTTTAAAAAAGAGGTGTTACACCTCTTCATTATGCCAGTTAATTTACAAGCTTACAGATTATCAGATGCACGATTAATACGTTTTGCCTTTATAATACCTATTTCATAGAATTATTCACATTCAATAAAGTTTTGTTGGAGGAAATTATCAATTTAATAGAACCGCTGCGGCGTTCTGTTATTTCAATTTGTAGCTTAAATTGACATTTTTCATAGTACCTATAATTCTTCAATGTGGTTAGAAAATTGAAATGCGCATCCAAAACCATGTATCTATATGCTTCAGTTATGCTGTAGCACAGAAAGGTTGGAAAGTAATTTCTCAATTTCAACGATTTTTCGGAGAAGGGACGATATGCGAAAGTGTTTTTTCGCTTCAAAGCTGATGATACCAACTTATACGACAAGCCAGGAAGAGGTCGATCTTCAGATTTTGCTATCTAGGTCCTTCTAGCGGTTATGGAAGAGGACAAACGTTGCACCTCTAGAACACGTGCTGAGAACTTAAATATCGATCATTTCTCATCTCTGTAAATTCGGCAAGGTGTGGAAATTAACTGGATTTTCCCGCACAAGCTTATTCATACAACGACATGGCCCAAAGAGTTCGAATTTTTACCGATTTGCTCCAGAAAAAACAGCGAATAATTATCATTCCTCAACCTAATAGATTTTTGATGTAGATTGTAAGATACTCAGCATTAATGCTTCCAATACCGCTGGATCACACGTCACACAATGCCTTCATTTGAAATTAGAGCTACGTAAAAAAGAATTAAGAAGAAGACATGAAAATAGATAGGTCTTCTTGGCTACATTGTAAAATTGTATTCTATCTACAATATGATTAAGCTGCAATCTTCATTTGTATGCCTAGATTAAATACTACATCGTAATTTCATCAGGATTTTTTTGTAACTAAATTTACTAATTTTTCCATGGCATTTATATGCCTTTCAACAAGTTTATAATTTTCTTTTAGTAATTTTTGTTATTATTTATTTTCATTTACGTTAACGACGCTTCAAACACGGTTCCCTCCCCCCAAACGACAGAAACTCGTTATCAAAAACACGTTACTAACGAGATTTTAGCTTACAGACTACCATTTTTGTCAATCTCGGTTAGGAACGAAACCAATGACGTCAAAAAAAAACAAATAATGACGTGCTAACATGTAAAGTCGAGACGTTAGCTGTTACAGACTTTCACCTCTGTTATCAGAGTAAAAAATGATCTTAAAATATTTACAATTTTTTTGTTATTCGCGTGTCAGTTTAAAATCACCCAAAATTACTAAATTTTTATAAGTTTTAAACGTTTTGTAGTACCTCAGTCTTTATTTTTTTGAAAAAAAACATTTACGTTCCTCTTGACTAACCTATACATTTATAAATTATTTTAATTTTTTAATTTAATTTTATTTATTTTTAGTATTTTTTCCTAAAATAATATTTTTTATCAAATAATATTCACTTTGTGTAAAAATTGAGACAAAACTTTAAATAAAAATCGCTATTTTTGTAAATAAATGTAAGGGATGATGTGTAATTATTTAATCGAGACTACCCCTAATGACAGTTGCTATTTATAAATATTTTCTTCTCCAATAATTTAAATAAATTTATGTATATTTTTACTTCAATATTTATTGTAGAATAATGGTTATATTGATTACTTATTAATTTTTGCGTCCCTTAGTATATTCGCTCTGAATACTGAAAAGACTTTTGTTATAAGTACTTTTGAACTTTTTAGTCTAATATCTACAAAAATACAAAAAAAAATATTGATGAGAAAAAAACATTCTAAAAAAATATTAGTTGTTTGGGCAACCTTTAAAAGATATTTTAAATTCAATTTTTTATGTTTCCTTTAAAATTATTCATAATTTTCATGAAAATCAGCCACAAATTCGAAAATGAAAAAAGAAAAAATACTTGGTGGAAATAAAATGTACAATTTTTTAAAATAAATGCTTTTATTATTTTTGCGACCTAGAAAATGCTATGGGGTTATGTCTGATGACTCAATATTTTTAAAGATAATTCTTCAGGATGTAAAAATAAAATGAGCTAACTTTTGTTGCTTCCCTTTGTAAGCCAGCAACTCGACGTTGCAATTTTATAAAATTGACATCTTCGATGACCCTAAAATATACAGTTCTTGCGATTTTTTTTTCAATAATTTCCTGCTCCCAAAACAACTCAAAAGGACCTTATCGGATTTGGGTAGACGAAACTTATGATTCAATTCTGTGCAAATCTACAGGGTGTTTGTAAAATGGTGGTCACAGTTTAATGTGCCTAAACAACAAGTAAAAATAAAACAAAAAGTCATTATAAAAAATTAGTCGAAAACTCAACTGGTACCAAGATACAGGTTGTTGAAATTTATTTTTTATTTTAATTTTACTTTTTATTTATTTTCTCTGGATCGGCTGAATGAAAACTAATAAAAAATTTACGGTGAGAACTTGTCATCGGTAGTCATCTTTGGCTATTACTTTTAATTTAATTTAAAAATCCAGTGGCGTAGAAACGGGTTTGGGTGCCCCCTTTTTTAAATTAATTTGATACGCCATTACAAAATTTTACAATTTTGTTTGGATTTTTAAAATCGTCATTAAATTCCCACACAAAAAAAACACTTATTAAATTTTGATAGGAGTAGTGGTATTTCAGTAATTTCAAATTTTATGGTCGACTGACCTTGTTAAGATCAAACTAATTTTCAAAATTTTAAACAAATTTAAATTTTAAAACAAATCGATCGATTTAACTTTATTTTTTTGTATGTTACTTGAGGTAAAGAGATCTTTTCAACAAGCCATTACTTACCCTACCATGCCGATTAAAATTTTAGGGGTTGTATACCGCACAGGGATGAATGGATTTTTGGATTCGCTCTATTGAAAATATATTCCCCTCGAAACTAAAGTTGATCTGTCCGAGCATTTAAAAAAAATATTATGAACTATTTTTAAACTCGTCCGTTTTTGTTGGTCCACCCTGTATAATTAATCAGTGTGTCCCTGAATAACTGTGACAAATTTTTTGTGGTGATAGAGGAAGTGAAACTAAGCATTTTTGACTAACAAAGTATTTTCCGGAAATGCTTCCTTAAAAAGTTATACCACTTCAAAAATTTTCAAAAAAAAAATAATTTTTGTGAATAAAATAAATATTATAAGAGATATTAAATTTAAATTTTGGACACAGTTTCATCATATACGGATACATATTTTCGGCCAATAAAAGTTTAAAAAATATTTTCAGGGGCGTTACATGTGTGGCGGTCATAAAATTTTTGATTACATCTATTGTTTCTTTACGTTTTTGATAATTTTAAAAGTACTTAAATAATCCTTAATCAATGTTCTACAGAAAAGGTACTCTTATTGTATGTCGCTCGGGTGCTCCATTTCAAAGTAAAAGTTGATTTTATAATTTTTAGCTAAAAATATGAATTTAAAATACAACATCAAATTAGGCTTTTTAATGAAAATTTTGTGATTTATCTGAAAACATATATAAGATCAAATATCAAAGTAGGCGTATTACCACAAAATTTTGGTAATTCTAAGGTCTAATGGGCCTTTATATTTACTAATTAGTGTTTGATAGTTAGTCGTATTATTGCAATAATAAAAATGCATAGATTTTCAAATGCAGGATTAGTAGACATGTATCTTGCATATGAAGTTGTTTTCTAAATTCATATTTTTAGCTAAAAATTATAAAATTTTAACTTTTATTGGCCGAAAATGTGTTTCCTTATGAGAAAAAACTGTGACCAAAATTTCAAATTAATATCTCTGATAATATTAATTTTATTTGGAAAAAAAAAATTTTCACAAAATTTTTGAAGTGGTATAGCATTTCCGGACAATACTTTATAGGACTAAAATGCATAGTTTCACTTCCTCTATCATCACAAAAAATTTGTCACAGTGATTCAGGGACACTCTGTATAAATATTAGGAGTATAAGTTCATTTTGATAAGATTAGTGTAACTTCACCCTCGTAAGAAATATGTCCAAACTTCTTGAATGTGGTTTCCTATGACATCCTGAAATTTGGTCGGGGGTGAAACTAATTTTCCCTTGAGGGTAAATAACTTTTTTCCAGGGGAAGGCGGATAAATCATTTTATCGACTTTTATTTAAGATTTTTTTTCTCTACATCCCTACCAAATTTCAACCTATTACGATCAAACTACTTCTTGTTTTACTCTCATCAGACCAGTTTTTACGAAAAAAAATCAGAAAACAACTTTTTTGCTTGGGTTTTGGGATTTTTATCAAACAAATAGTAGAAAATGAAGTTTTATTTAAATCCATATAAAGTAGGTACAGTTATAATAAAAAATACTATTTCTTTTATAATTTATTTAATTAGTAGGTTATAAATAACGATTTTATTATTAATAATATCAAACGCTAAGAAAATTGATTTCTACCCCTCTGGAGTATTATTTTGTTATAAATTATTAGTTAGGTTGGGTATTTACAAAGGGTTTAAAAGCATTTTTATAAAAAAAGAAAATCTAAACATGTTACTCCAAAAACTAAAGCAATTACAAAGGTTTAAAGTGAGGTAAAGTAAATAATTTACTAAGATACCTCATAAATGTTGGTAATTATTTTTTTAGCTTAACTTACCTACATCAAGATAAATAAATTAAGTTTTTTGATTTTTTTATTACTAATAAAAACCTAAAAATACATTAAATAATCAAAACAAGTTCTAATGAAATAGCAAATTATTAAAAACATGCAGAATTTCATATGAGGTGTAATTTGTTCTGCTCCCACGTAAAAAAATAATTATTACGCCCCCGCTTTAGTGTTTTATTTAAACTTTTTAGTGTTTTACAGGTTTTTAGTTTCATTACATTACATATTATTTAATAAGACGTGTTTTTAGATATTAGACGATTACCTAAATTCTTCATTATTTCAAATTATCAACCTATAAAAAAATTTAATATTATTTTATGACTAGATATTGCATAATTTAAAATTTAAATTTTGTAGGAAATTTTCTTAAAATTCGTTATTACATTTCTTCTCTTAAAGGAAAGGAAATTTAAAAATAAAAAACGAGCTAAAAGTTTGAATGGTAAAGTTTTTAAAGCACCCACGTCAAAAAAGAAGCTTAATATTTTATGGGTGCAAAATTATTGACTTCTAAGGACTTGAAAAATAAGTTGAAAATAAGTACGTACTTTAAAATAAAACTTTTATAAGCTCTAAAAAACGCTCAAGTTCACTTGGGTAAATATTATGACTAGAGAAGCCAACACTAGTACGTCTTATAATCAAATGATTAAGAGCCTAGTAATTTTATGCTTGAATTACCTTGATAAGTATTTCTAAGGAGCTGTATTTATAACTTTGAAAAAACTAAATTTGCGGTTTTTGATTTCTTCTGCGAAAACACCATTTATAGCAATTTTATTTACTATGTTACATAATTTATGAATGTAAGCCACACGTAATTGCATGCTGCTTATGTAACCTTCATTTAATTTCCGAATTTACATAAAATAATAACTAATTATAACTTAAATGGGATGTTATATTTACGGTTTTTCTTACCTTTGTTACCTTTTACTTGGAAATTGCCTTGGTACTTCCTGCAACAAAATGAAACAAAATAAATAAACACCAAAAAGTTTAATAATTTTGTATGTATGAGCATATTAAAATTTTAGCTAATAAATGGTACTTTTTCCTACTCATGTTAGTATTAATTAAAGGACACACGAGTCTTTTATTTAATGGAGGTGATGAATATTATATATGACCAAATTAGAATTTTGGAAATATCTTCTATTACAAGATCAAAACTATGATCTTTATTGCGTTTAAAAAGAATAATTTAGCATTATTGCACCTTTTACTTTCCTTATTAAATATAACGTATAAAAGGAGATTAATTTCATGTTTCTTTTTTTAAAGCAAATTATTTCATAAAATTGTGTTGATGGAAAAATGTTTATAACAAAAAAACGCATTTATCAACCGAAACAATCGTTCAAATTTACTGACAATCCCCTTATGTGACTTGATAAATTGGGTTTTACAAATATAAATGATAAAATCTTTCCTCGAAAATCGAGCATGGAAGCGAGTTGATAAAGGTATAACAAAATTAATTAAGGATTATTCCCGTTAGATCAAATGTATTAAAACCGTAATTAAAATCCCTGAATTATCCAAATCATTTAATATCCTGGATGGTTTGACTTGGTAAGTTAAAAAGTTTTTAAATTGCATTTTAGATATATTATTAAAAGTTTCCCAGTTGTCCCCAAAGTAAGTAAAGTGCATTAAACACCAAGAAATCAGCGTACATTCGTCATTCTGTGAAAGTTTGCAATCACTAATTAACCCAATTTTACAATAGTAATTAATATCATCGGCAGAAGATAAGTGATTTAATACAATTTACAACATCGTAATCAAAAATTAAAAACAAGATGGGGCCCAACTCAGATCCTTGAGGAACCCCTCTTGTAGTAATAAACTCTTTAAGTGTAGCACCCACAAGACTAACAATACAATAATTAATAATTACACAGGTTTACTAAATAAAAACTACTTGAAAACCATTGTCCATTGACTCATAAATATATTGTGTTACATTGATGAGGTTGGTGGAGGTTGACCTTTTAGACATAAAGCCATGTTGAAAAGTTGATAATTGGTGTTTTATGTTGTAATGAATTTGATCACCTAGAATAGATTCAAATTTGGAAAATTACACACTGAGGAGATAGGCCAAGAATTTTCTACATTGCTCTTATTGCCATTTAAAAAATTCGGACTGACGCGCACTTCTTCCACTAGATTGGAAATTCACTAGGTTTTACAATTAAATTGAATATGTAGGTGTATGCTAATGGTTCAGCAAATATTACTTAAATAGTCTTTTACTAAAATTGATGGAATTCAGTCTGTAGTGTGGTAAAAGAATCTTTTATGTTTTTGAGAGCTTAAGAACTGTTTCCACATCAGTTTAAAAATTGAAAAAACTTCAGCGTTAACATTGGTGTATGTGTATGTTGCGGAGGCATTTTCATGATCATTTGGTTGAAAAATGTCGCGTGAAGTAGTTTGTTAAAAAAGTATAAGTCCAGAAATGTGACATATGACCAGTTCTAAATTAATTAAGCATTATGAATGAATTTAGTTCGTGCTAATTCAATGTTCTGTTTTGTCAATTGTTGGCCTCTCGAATCACAGGACACGATGTCGTATACGACTTTTATCGGTCTGTCTTTGTCATTCAAATGCAAAAATAAGATTCGGTCCTTATTATGTCTTATACGATATTGTGTCATGTGATTCGAGAATAGCCTCACTGGTGGAATGCAATTTTGTCATGGTCATTCTTGAACTATAGATATTATCAGGATAATGTCAAGCAAATTGCCAAATAGGATAAAGATTCCGAGATCCGTTTTTGGTGCCTGCATACCAATGATGTTATAAATATTGGCATAAAGGATGTTACATGCCTTATTAATATTAGAGCAGTTATAGATCTCATGTTAACTAACTTCAGATAGATCTTTATATAAATAATTAAACTAACTCTCTTAAAATTATAAAAATCATTCAAATCAGTATGAAAATACGTAATAAACTCAATGGTCCCAGCAAATCTCCAAGTTCAATATTCTGTGGATCGTGTTTGTAATAGTGTTAATTTGTTTAAATCTGCACACCAGAAAATTAAGACAGGCATCACATTGTCCATTGCTGTGTTTATTAGTTATTAGAGAAATTAGGTAAATCAAAATCAAAATCACCAAATAACAAAACGTTTTCCTCGTGCCCAATTGAGTTTTCAAAGATATCAAGTATTTAATCATCATACCTAATGTACAAAATGATATCATGTAAGATTTACTGCGTTTGAAAGTGGAAGGTGACTGGAGCAATTAGTCCAATTGAAGGTCCTCTTCATCTAAAAGGTCTTCCAATTCGTCATCAATGTTAGGTAGAATATCTCGTTCAATTTTGGTTCGTCATCAATTTAATATGGTATATTGCTGCGGAACATTTATTTGCATGGATTATGGCAATTATTATTATTCGCTATTAAGCGAACATTTAATCTCTTACTTCTACTTTGCAAGCTTTATTATGAATCAGTTCCTGCTGGGCTTGTGCATTGAAGTGACGTTTTGTGAAAAGTGATCCACAATGTTTCATCCGTTGTAATAGTTTACAAGGACAGGTGACGACAGTAAAAAAGGGTATCATTACTTTGACTAACAATAGTAAAAAAGAAAGGTTAGGAAACACGTTTTGTTGACGTATAAAACTTCAGTAACTGTTCATGAAAATGCAAAAGAATCGACAACAAGCAGTGCTACATTGAGGCTGTACTAGTTGAGCAGTCTTATGGGCCTAGCACCTCAAGAAGATCGAATGAACCGTTTGTTCAATAATTCACAATTTTACCCAACAAGTTTTTGGATCATATTCTAGAGCACATAGCTGAATCACTTGAGTGGTTCCTAATATCAGCTATTGCCCCTAAGTAAAGCCGAGATGATGATAACGTTAAAACCAAAATTACATCTATCGCCCAAACAATTACTGGTGCTAGAATTGATGGATTTAAAGGTAGATGGGCAGAGTGAGATTTGTGATTTACAATCTTGAAACAATGGTATACCCTGTTTATCATAATATGTAATTTGGTGGTATTTTAATAATTCAAGCCTACAATCCCATTCTTTCTTCTTTTACTCAGTGAAAGTTAGGATACCTTTTTCTTCTACTGTCTTTTAAACTATCACCACGGAGGAAACACTTCAACACACGAACACACACTGAAATGCATTAATAACAAAAACTTGAAAATATATTGAACTTTTCAATATGCTTGAAAGGTTTCTAAGCATGGGGCCTCATTACCACCAACAACCGATTAAGCCCTTCAGTAACTGATTAATAGTAATAGATTCGAAGGGGTGCCTAAATTCTTGTAGTTGCAGGAAGCAAGAGATGAAAAATGACATGTTACAATTGTAGAGAAACATCCCCACAAATACTCCAAATGAACTGAAATAAAGATGTGCTAAATAACACGAATTACAAGATCTTCTGGAGGACCTTTAATCAATATTTTTATTATTTTTATTTTGTCAGTTGTTTTGTCAGTTACCTACAAATTAAACCTTACATCAAAGCTTTTTGTATTTTAAGTATTTGTTTATGTTTTAATTGCATATTTACATTTCAATGTACGTTTTTAATTTGAAGTCCCTTGATTCATCAAAATTGGTTATTGGTTCGTCAACAGGAGTTTTTGGGACACCCCTCATAGAGCACAAGCAGAAAATTCGTGCAAACTTCAATAAACTCTTTTTACATGCAAATGAAGAGGATTGAAATTGCTTTCCTACCCTGGCCTAAAAAACACAAATTAAAGTTAATTTTATCAGAGTTAAGATGGGGAAATTGTGAGAAAGAGAGAGAAGTATAGCAACTATTTATTTTTATTCATAGTAACCATTAACAAAACTAAATAAAATTTACATGGTCTTCTTCCTTATAAATAACTCTTTGGGTTTCAGCACATATATTTTTAAATATGTGGGAAAAGAGTAGCATATTTCTTCCATATTTCATTATATTTCCACTTCTACGCTCTCCCAGAATTTTATTTAGAAGAAAAATTAGGTAAAACTCAAAGAACTACTTATAATTATAAGGGTCAGATAGTTTTTATTTATTATTTTTTATAACTGCTATGTAAAAACAACAAACGATTGCTGTGTTTACCTTTCTTTTTCACAATTCCCCAGTCTTAAGGGATTTTTTGATTCTCGTCCACCTTTTTTGCCATTACGATATACAGAGAAGTTGTCTGAGTGTGAACAGATGAAGTTAACCAGTTTTTGGTTAAGAGAATAATATTATGATTGGAATATGATGCATTTTTAAAGAAATTAACAATTTTAGTATTTATTTATTTTTATTATGCTGCATTTTCAAGATTTTTATTAGTTTGAAGCATTCTTACGGCAAAACAAAAAATACTACAAATATATTTCTAATCTCATTTTATATACAATGTAGTCCATTTAACCTGAAGAGTGAAAATATCTCTAAAAGTAAAGGTTTTAGAAAAAAATATCAAGTAAAAATTGTTTAATTTGAAAAAAGCCTCTTATTTTTCACCTGGGGGGCTTCCTGGTAATTATAACCCAACTCCGTTTTTTTCAAATGGTAACCCATATTTTTTAATAGAATCTGAATCAAGCAAAAAAATCAATAATATATTGTCTGAAGCATTTTTCGTTTTAGTGAAAAATTAAATTTAAAATTAAAAAAAAAATATAAGACAAAAATGCTTCGAACAATATGTTATTGCCATTTTTTATAAATTCAGAATCTTTTAAGAAATTTAAGTTTTCATTTAAAAAACTGATTTAGGGTTATAATAACCATGAAGAAGTCCTCCGGGCAAAAACCTGTACCCATTCTCTGGACCCTTTTAAACTAAACAAATTTTACTGGAAACAGTTGTTTCAAACTCCTACTTTTGGCGATATTTCCTCTATTCAGGTTAATGGATCACCCTAAATTATTTTCATTCTTTATTATTTTTTTCGAAAACTTTTGCTAGATTTTCAACAATTTTGAGTTTTAAGAGTTGTAACCGGGGGAGGATTTATATTCAACCTAAGGATTACAGCCTAGGCACCCTGGTTTAGCCCACCCCCATAAAGTTAAATTAAAACTATTTAAAATAATTGCTCATATTTCGGAATAAGACTAGTTTTGTGGTACTACAGGGCTTTATAAAATTAAAATTTGCACCTATCTTGAATCTCTCGATACGATCTAGACTACGATTTTACACATCCACGAGGATAGAATGGTAATAATCGTGTACGACATCATGTCGAAGGGTTCAAGAATAAGGCCCCGAGTTTTACATGTTCCCTTATTAAATTTAGCATCGTGATTCAGAAAACGCTCAGTATAACAAATAAATGTCTAGCATCTGTGATTACATAAAACATCAAAATTTTTTTTTGGGTAATAATGTAGGTATTAGAATAATCATACTCTTTTAGTCAAATGTCCTGTCAATAGAAGTACCCCTTAATATATAATTAAATGTTCATGAAAGAGTTTAAACAATAATTAACTATTTTAAGGCTCACTCGACCGAAGTAAATAATATGTAATTGATATCAGTAGTATTATAAATAGGTAATAAATACTGCAAAACTCAAAGAAATTTTCATTCAATCCTAAAGATTCATTTATCGAGAAGGATAGTGCAAAAATGAAACAATACATTGTTGGAATTGTCTTCGGTTTAGTTGCTTTGAGTATGGTAAGTAATTATTTAAATTATTTTTAATGTAAATTGGGTGCGGTATAATAATTTGTATTGGGGGAATGATACATGAATAATAAAACGCCACTTGTACGACCCTTTTTATTTGGCACAGTATTTATCTCTACCTGGAGAGCAGTCCCCTAATAAATTTTAAATTAAGCATATTTTGTTGAAGGTGCAGAAGTTGCTTTAATATTTTAAATAAAACCCTACTTTAGGGAATAAATTAGGATAATTGCTGCAAGAAATTATCTATTTAAATTTTTGTTTAAAAAAATACAAGTCTAAAGAGATTTTTAAAATACAGTCAAACTTTGATGGCTGCTAGTTTTATGAAAAATAGGTTTTAATTATATAGAAAAATATTTCTTGGTATTTTTTCATCAAAAATTTTTGGTACATTTACCTAAAAATTATTCATACAACTTTTAAATTCGAAGAAAAAAAATTGCATCATTTTGTTCAAACCAAAAGACTTCATTCTTAATTATAGTTCTAATTTTGCTGATTCCATTCGAAATTTCGGAAATTTTAAAAAACTTTAAAAAATATTCCACATACGTTCTAATTTTAGGCAGTGCTAAATGATGAGCAACGAAAAATGATGGAAGATTTGCAAAACCAGTGCGTATCAGAAGTAGGAACAGCTGCCCCATATTTAGACAAAATGAGCAAAGGTGAATACCCTGATGATCCAGAAATCGAAAAATTCGTGTTGTGCATGTCAAAAAAGACTGGCTTTATGGATGATGCTGGGGAAATTCAAGATGAAGATATGAGGCTTGTGATTTCAATGATTATTGATGAGGATGAAACAAATAAACTTGTTGATAAGTGCGCTAAAAAACAAGATACGGCTGGAAAAACTGCACGACTAATGGCTGAGTGTTTTTATAATAGTGGTTTCCATTAAACCTTAATTAAATTGTACATTTTGAGTTGAATAAATTGCACTTAAAATTCCTTCTTTTGTAATATAATTACTCCCCAAAACTAGCGCAGACCCATCAATCAATCATAATTAAACAAACGAGCATGCAATTATTGTTCATGTTAAGCACTGGGTAGGTACTTATTTATTTCGCTAGAGTGATGAATGCTGAAATATCCAGCAACATGCAACTGACCAAAGTACTTTACTGTTTTTTTATTACAATATTCATAGTGAAATCGCAAGTAAGTTAAACTAAATTACAAATTATTTTAAATATCTTTATTTTTGTTACTTTCAGGAATTTAGTTTAAATGAGTTAAAAGCTATATCAGAATGTGTTGATGATACTGATGTGGTTGGAGGATTCCTATTCCAAATGTCTGATGGTGTTTTCCTGCAAGAACCTAAACTTTCAGAATTTTTATTTTGTTATTACAAGAAACTGGGGTATATGAATGATAAAGGGGAGTATCTTATAGAGGTGATGAGGAAAATATTGGAAGAAGCTTTTGGAGAAGATTTTGCTGATGACGTTATAGATGAGTGTTGTAAAAGACATGGAGATGGTCCTGAAGCTGCATATGCTCTTGCTAAATGTTATCACAATAAAGTATTGCAAGAAAATTCCTAATCAAGAAAATATTGAATTTACTTGTTAATTAAAGAAACTTTATCATAAAATAACTTGTTTTATATTATATCACTTTTCCTTCTTCATTTTTAAGTTATGATGTGTATGCACTGTCAATTCCTAAATTTAATTTCGATATCTACTTAAGCAATAAATTTGTCAAAAAATTGGATTTTCAAAGGAAATTCCCAGATAAAAACTTGAATTTTTTTCCTAGTTAATTTAAAACTGAAGTATTGAATTTTTAATATACTATAAGAATCAGTTTAATGGCATTGGTTGTATTAAAAATATAAAAGATTAATATATCATTATAAACATATAGCTTATCCTCCAAGAAAAGTTGCATTAGCATTATTGGATAAATTAAAAGAAAGTTTATAAGATTTAGAAAGAAAAGAAATAATTGAGAAAATACATAGACCAACAGATTTGATCCTCTAGTAATTGTTAGAAAACCTAAAGGAAGTTTGTGAATTTCTTTAGATCTTAAAGATTTAAATACTTCAAATAAAAGCCATATATTTCAATCATCAACAATTGAATCATCAACAATTGAATCTAAATATTTTGGCATTTTAGACCATACTAATGTTTTTCATCAAAATTAGTTAAATGAAGAAAGTTCAAAATTATTTGCATTTCCTACAACTAAATTTGAGTTTACAAGAATGCCTTTTGGTTTCAAGTTTGCCCCGAATCTATTTCAAGAAGTTTTTAAAAATATTTTTGATTTTTGACATGGATATAGTTCAGGTGTACATTGATGATTTAGTAGTTTTTGGAAAAACTGAGGAAGAACATGATGAAATATTACTTAAAGCAATAGCTTTAGCAAAAGAAAATAATATTAATTTTACTCGGGAAAGTGTAAATTTGGGTTAAAAAAGGTAAAATATATGTGACACATTTTTAATGTGAGAGGTGTATTTCCAAATGATGAAAAATTATAAGCCGTTTTAGATATTCCTACACTAAATAATACAAAAAGTCTTCAAAGATTTTTGGAAAGGTTTGGTAAAAATGTATCTATTGGTCTGCACTATTAAGATATTTAACAAAAAAATGTTGAATTTAATTTGAATGATAAAATTTTTATTTCATTAAAAAATAAATTGGTACAAAATCCAGTGCTAGAGTACTTTAATATAAACACAATTTTTATTACAAGAACAAAAAAAATCTTTAGCATTAACAAACGTAACAAGCTTATTGTCTTCATTTAAGCTGTCACGTGTAAAAACAATGCAATAGCTATTATCCTGTTCAACCCATTTGAAAATCCGAGGCCATAAAATAAATATTTGGGGTTAACCCTGTCAACTCGAACTGATAGAAACTCATTAGTTGCGCAATTCCTGTCTAAAATTTTAACGTGAATAAATTTTGGACAGGCACGCAAAATTTAAATCAGTCAAGGGATCATATATAAGCATGAAAAATTTTAGCCTAAAGCACATTTGAATTCATTCAGCCTAAAGATTTATACATACGGTTCTTAAAAACCTTTTTGTTTTAATAAAATGAAGGTCTTAACTATGGTTTTCGTTGTAATGGCAGCAGCGCTTGTTTTTGTAAGTAATTTACAACTTTTTTATTTGTTACATGTTTATTGCACCATAAAAATAATTTATTTATCTCATTATGTGTATAAATAAACTAACAAACTAAAATAAAATCAACTTTTAAATATTTAATGAATGATTTAATTTTACTATTTGAAATTGAAATTTTATAAAGTTACAAATAAAATCAATTATAAAATTTTGTTGGAATATTTGTTACATAAATATTTGATAAATTATTCTCTAAATCAATCGTAATTTAAAATTTACGTTTTAACGGACAGTATAAATTTAACCAAAAATAAATATTTAAAAAATACAATAATATTAAATTAAAAATTAGTAAAAAAGTATATAAAAATTAGTTTGCTTTATTGTAAAACGTTTGAAACTAATTTTTATGAAACTAAATCATAAATTTTAATTAAAAATAAATCATATTCATTTAAGTATTTTAAATAAATAAACCATTTAGTAAATTTTTAACTAATAATGTAAAATATTCACTTTTGATTTTTAATTAGTAAAATGTTGGTAAAATTAAATCAATTAATTAATTTCAATTAAAAATATTGTGTTTTCAGGGACACGAAGAAGAAGAAGATGAAAAATACAGAGAAGAGTGTGCGCAACAAAATGGAATTTCTGAAGATGAGTTAACAGTTTGGAAACAAGGTGAGCTCCCACCAAACCCACGCTTCAGAGACTTACTCTTCTGCTACATGAAGAAAGTTGGTTTTATGAACGAATCTGGACATTTGCAACATGAGGCAATTAAGGCTGCTTTCGTTGATGAAGTTGGAGAAGAGGAGACCGAAAAGTTGGTGAGATTGTGCCTTGAACATAATGAAGGAGGTCCTCAAGGAGCTTGGGATTTAGAAAGATGTTATTTACACAACAAACCCAGCAAAGATGATAAATAGAATAACTAATGTACTAATGGATAATTTTGATGATTTTGTTTCGGTAATTGTAACTTTATGTATTAGACAATGAATAATATACTAGTTCCTATTTTGATGCATTATAAATTACTTAGTTTTATTTTTACCCTCTATAAATAACAGTCTTTACTAACAAAAACAAAAAATACATAAATAAGTTAAAAGGTTATTTTCTTAAAAATAGATCTGTAAATGCGTACAACTACAATGTTCCTCTGTTTTTTCTTTTACCTAGTAAACAGTAAGTAAGTATCACAACAAAATACGATTTAAACAATTTTTTAACACAATTGAATGTTTACAATTATACCAAGACTAAGAATAAGAATCCCGACAATAGGCTGTCTTATCGTCATTATTACCTAAAGAAAGATTGCATCAATATTATATATGAGGATCGGTAGTACAATTTATCATATCTAGTCTTTCCAAAGGAAAATCAACTGTCAACTGACATAATAGATAAATTTTCATTAAAACGTTCTCAGTATGATCTTTTGAAATATTTTTTTGACATATTTTATGTCTTAAGTGGATTTTGTAAGTTTTCTCATTTTGATATACAGGGTGTTTTGTAGCTCAATTCATTAATTTAAAGAGGTGATTGGTAATCATAACGGGAAGTAATTTTTTCCAAATTTATTGTTATACAATGTCTCATCCCAATTACATTGACTTAATACCAAATGACTGGTTGACACCTTTTGTGATAAATTATTTTTTTAAACTTAAAAACGTATTACTTCATTATTTCATACATCAAACATTTTCATAAGCTTTTATAAAATGAAGAAAAAATAAATATTGTAACCAGAGAAAAGCTTAAAAAATATTTTAAGTATAAATTTTTCAATGTATGATACATAATTTAAAAAAATACCAGAAAGGTTTCAAAATATTTTAAACATTTCAACAAGTTAGTACTTAATAAGTTGAAACTCAAAATTGATATTATCATTTACTCAGACTTCATTATTTTTTCATCATTTTTTAAAAGTTTATCAGCTTGATCGATCTATGAAAATGAGTATGAGTAACTTATGCCTTTGAGAGTAACTTTGGCCCCAATCTTGGAAAAATATAGTTTGACATTAGTTACCAACTTTCATTTAACATATATTCTAAGTATTTTAAATGTGTCTTTCAGTTAATACCAGAATACTAAGTGGTAACTAACAGTAGATCAAAGTATCTTTTTCCAATATTTGGGCCAAAGTTACTCCAGCTGACCGTAATATATGTTTTTGTTGCAGAAAATTGATTTTCCCAAAAGATGTCAAATACCACTAATTAAGCAATAATTCAATGTAAATGGGATAAGAGTAATGATTAAATTCACTTAAGCTACCAAATACTCTGTACAGTAATTTCTCAAACTAAAACAAACCCTGAAATAAGCAACCATTCATATGTAGATATTTTTCGTTCATACTCCTTGAAATAAGCTACAAATGGATTTAAATTTAAATTTTTTTTATTTCTGATGAAGAAGTTCGAAACTTTACTTAAAAGGCCAACATATGAACATCTACCTTCCACGAAGGATATGTTAAATTTAATGAAAAAACAATTTTGTTACTATCTTCACCAAATAAGCAAGTCCATTTTCTGTTTTAGGTCAGTTGCTTAGTTTGAGAAATCATTACATTGGTATAGGTCCTATTTTTAAGGTATTTGAAAAGAATTCACAAAAATGATAACACATCTAAGTTTTAGGTTGATAAACAAATTATTCACAACTTTTGAATTTTTTGTCTATAAATATTTTTACTAAGATTTTTCAGAATCAAGTAAGTTTTTTTTAAATATTTTATTTTTTGTGTATATTCCTATATTCTTCGAGGCTTATGTCCTATGAAATAGGATTTGCATCATGGGTTTTCTTCCATTTTTTTATTTTCTTCTTCCATATACATATAATTACGCGACACGATAACAAGAACGTACAAACTCTGCACCTAGAGTAAAAACATTGGTAAAGCCAACAACCAGAGTGACAGCGAAATAATGAACAATTCCAGAGATGTTGGCGGCAATTCGAAAACAAGTTGATGGAAACTCATCAACATGTTGAAGATTTTTAGAAACACAGATACAAAAAAATGGAGAATGGACAATAGACAACATCGCTAAGTTTGATTAACAATTTGGGTTTTTAAATTATTGAAATACAGGTTAGTTTGTAATTTTTGGAGCCACTAAACAAAGAAGTTGTTCAAAATCGAATTTAGTGTCATTCTGATTACGAAATGATCATTTAAGAGTCATTAGCTTAACTCTGAAGTAGGTGTTATTCGCTAAAAAAATATTCCCACCATCTCCTTTTTTATTTTTTGGGAAGATATAATAATAAATACACCACTTATACCGAAAATATTTGGATGATCTGTCTCACACAGAATTTGGTTTGGGGGCGCAACACCGTTGACCACATCTTTCTAGACAAACTTTGCTGTATCCAACAAATATGTGGTCAATGGTCAACAGCTGTCAACATGTTGCCAACAAATGTAGTCCTAAGCTATGTCTAAACCAGCCAACAATCGTCTTGAAACATGTTGACAACAAAATTTTGCAGATTTTGGAAAACATGAATAAAAAGAGCAATGGTACTTTTCCCTGTTTTCCGATCAAATGTTCATTAAGAATTAGAGTTGATATTCAAACTGGTAAATTAAATCAACAAAATACATGATAGTAGTATTTTGGAAATGTTTGTAACCACAAGAAGTTTATTCAAAATCGAATTTAGTCCTTCTACCAAAATGTCGGAAAGAGCTTTATTCTTTAAAAGCAATTTTGACATTAGCTTATATTTATAGCAGATACTATTTTGCAAAAATCACCTTCTCGATTTCCTTTTTTCGATAAGAGAACCACACCAACACCGGCAATTGTTGGCCATATGTTTCCAGCATAAAGTTATTGCTTTCAACAAATTTAACAGTTATCAATGAATGTTGTTTGTTTAAAGCTTTGCATAAATTGGCCAAGAATGGCTAAAAACATGTTGGCAACTCTAAAACAATTTGGTGAGTATCCCCCAACTTGTTGGAAATTTTAGGAAACAAAAATAGAAAGAAAGATGTTGCTTGTTTTCCGTTCAAATGAACAACATCGCTCGGTTTCAACAACAATTGGCATTGATACTTTAACCTCAAGCAATGAAGTTTTAAAAATCGGAATAGTCATTCTTCTCAAATTTGGAAAGGAGCTATCATCGATTAAGGTGATAGGGAGTCATTTATTGAAAAACCAATGTTTTTGTCTTTCCCGAATTTTTTTAAAGTGTTTCGAATTGGAAACAAAAAAAAATATTTAAATACCGAACTTAAGTAAGACTTGTACTTTTATATACAATTTTTGTTTTTCATGTATCTAGATTTATATAAGCGTAGTTTTGCAAGAATAAAAATATAAATATAGAAGTTTTTCTTGCAAAATTACACAAATATAGTTGTAGATACATAAATAACAAAAATTGCAAATGAATGTAAAATTCTTACGTTAGTTTGGTATTTCTTTATTTTTTTGACTTTCCAATTCGAAACACTTTAAAAAATTCATGAAAGATAAGTACGTCGTTTTTTTTAACATTTGACTCCCTATCACCTTAAAAGTAATTCCGACATTAGCTTATATCCGCAGAAGGCGCCATTTTACAAAAATTGTAGGTAGATCTATATTGCACTAAATTTGTTCTGGACGAGCAACATGGCTTCATGCTACATGTTTCCAGATAGATCAAATTTGTAGTAAACAAATGTCAACATGTTGGGAGCAATCGCCAATAAATGTTATTAGGTTTATAGTTAGCTTAAGATACTTGGAATATCTCGAATTTTTGTTTTTAATGTAGTTGCATTTACTGTTAAATGGTTTGTGTTTTTAGTGATTAGAGTTTGTCTTATGTAAAATTTAAATTACTATACGTAAATAAACCTATTTACCAAATTGAGTAATCAGTTTTGAACTATTGATAAGGAGGACTCTATGAAATCGTTAAAAAAATTACCTACTTGATAATAAGTTTGTTATAGTAGATAAGAAAAATTGAATTTTTATAAAAAGAAGTACAATTAAAACTTTTAGTACTTTATAATAAAATGTCGACCTTGAATGTTTCGAATCTTCTTAAAATAATTACAACAAATTACTTAACATCCTAAGATAAACAAATAAACAATAATGTTCCGCTGTTCCTAACATATTTTTTGATAATTACGTATTAACACGCCGTGCCGTTTAAAATATTAAGCTTATTTTAATGGATTTTAAATTGACAATAGTTAAGGTCATGAGATAAAATTTGACAAATTTTGCAAAGGTCTATAAAAGCCAAAGCGTGGTTGATGAAGACACATAACTATATCGTTGCTTGTAAAACCAGGTGAAACCACACATTACTACTTTGTTTATCAAGAAACATGAAGGTCGCTATTGTTGCTTTTGTTTTAGCTACTTCTGCATTAGCTTTGGTAAGTAGGATTTTTACACAGAGAACACTTATATGGAGTTTTATTTTTTTCACATAACTTAAGCAGTTAATAGTTTAATAAATTAATTATAAATGTTATTTTAAAATCGCTTAAATTGTAATAAGAGTTTATACGGTGTACTTTGATTCAATTTTTTATTTCTCTGGTGGAAATTTTAAGTTTGGCTTTCATTTACTTACACGTTGTAGTTCACGAGGATTTATTTTAAAATATTTTTTAATAACGTGAATTCAAAAAACAAGGTATGTAATTAAAATATTGTATAAAGAATATTTAAAATTTAATTTTACGTTAAGTTTGACACAATACACCGTTTTATTAGATTAAATTTTAATGTTACAAACACTTACCTTTAGAAAAAATTTAGTGCTGAATTAATTTGGGTTTATAGTGGATCATATCAACAAAAAAGTGATAAAATTTCATTTACTAAATAACAATTTTTTTCACTAAATTTGGTATAGGCAAGTATCAAAGTGTTCATTTTTTGACAAATTTTCTAATTATTATAAATATTTGGTAAGTAACAATAACAGTAATAGAAACAAATTAAGAGGATACTCGGTGAAATGTGTTACTCCGCATTTCGCCCGCAAAAGTATTGAAAAATAGTGATTTTTCAAACTAATTGGTGAGATTACTAATTGAGCTAAATGAAAAATTTTAATTGCATTAGAAAGAAAGTTTATTGTGTTAGTACGATAGAAGATGCTTTTTTTTTATTTTATTACTCAAAATTGTAAAAAAAAATCTTGAAATGTGCAAAAATATGGTATTTTTTAGACCTTTTTAGCACAATTTTGAGTAAATAATAGAAAAAAGCGCCTTTTATCGTACTAAAACAATAAACGTTCTTTCTAATGCAATTAAAATTTTTCATTTTGCTCAATTATTTTACATATATTATATATATATATATAATTATATAACACATTTTACCGAGTATCCTCTTAAACAGTATGTTGTTTTTAAAAGATTATAACTATAAATAATTAAAAATGTATCGCTTTTCATTAAACCTATTTAATTATTTATTTAGTTTCTTTTAACTATGGTTGGAATTTGGATTCATAATTATACATACCACTTGTGATACATAAAATTTTTCTTGGTATAAAAACCAATAATAATTTTATAATTATAATAACTTTCAGGCAAACAATTTTGATAAATTTTTGAAAAATTGTAAAAAACGATGCATTTTTATTGCCTTTTAAAATTTCAATATTTCTTCCAGTTGAAGGTACTTCCGGTTGTTTTTGGAAAATAAAAATTAAAACTTTTGGGTTTACAACACGAAAATGAATTAAATTTTTTTTTTTAATTTATTTAAAAATTTTTCATCTTTAAGATGAAGTGATTCTTGAAAAATCATCTTCAATTTTTGATTTTTTAAAACCTTTTTGTATTGCTAAGAAAAATATTTCGTCAAAATAATAATTAAATCTTTAAGGCTGTGGATGAAGAGACCGATTTAAAATACAGAGAAGAATGTGCTAAAGAATTTTCGATCCCCAAACAAGATATTGATATGTGGATAGGAGGGAAATTGCCACAAAATAATCCTAAATTTAAAAATATGTTGTTTTGCTACATGAAGAAACTTAGACTAATGGATGAAGCTGGAGTTATTTTTATGGATGAAATGAAGAATGCTCTTATAGATGACTTGGGATCAGAGGAAGCTGCTGATAAAATGATGGAATTGTGTATGCAAAATAATGTAGGAGGCGCACAAGGCGCGTGGGATTTGGAAGAATGTTATTTGAAGAATGAAGAGGCTCTAATGTCTTAGTTTTGCCATGATTATTTAGATTTATAATAATAAACAATTATATCTTCATACATACATATCTTGTAACTAAAACTTGTTTAAGTATTTGTTGACATTTTCAATATTACAATTTTGAACTACTTCTAGAAAAATCTGAGTTATCATATTTGAGGTGTTTAGTGCTGCGCCTTGAACCTGAATAAAAATTTCGGATCTGGTTCAAACTTTAAATCTTCAAAGGTTGAACTGTTCGAACCAATCATTTTTAGTTCGACATAATAATGAAAGTTTGAATTTTCACAAGTTCGAATTTGTTGAAGTTCGGTCTCGATGAAATTCGAAACTACTAAACTTCGAACGTGATAAAGTTCTAACTTGAGAGAGTTCGAAAGTGACAAATATATCGAAATTCTAACTTTAGGATAGTCGAACTTTAGTAAGTACATGGCTACAGTGGCGGATTAAGCCATTTGGAGGCCTGAGGCGCAACCTGATTTTGAGGCCGCTATATTTTAGAAATAAAATAAGATGACCTTTTTTGGTTACATCAGTTTCAGACATTTCAGGGGTTAGTTTAAGGAAAACTTAGAAGTGCAAAATTTGAATATAGCGCCATAGGTGAAATTTTAAAAAATGGCAGGTCAAGCATTTCCAGATACTTTGGAAAAACATCTCGTTTTTCTCTTTTTCAAAAAAATTCATGGAATTAGATGAACTGTAAAATATAACCAAAAGTTAAAATTAAAGAAGAAACTAAATTATACAGGGTGTTCCAAAAAGAAGTATCCAGAAGAAAATCTTAATTGACAGAGTTTAATGTGAAGTTTTACGGATATAAAAAATGATACCTTTATGGGGCTTGTTTCAAAGATAGTGAAAATGTCAAGAAAAAGGTGAAATCTCGTTAATTTTTTGAAAAAAGAATTTTTTTTCGATCAAAACATTCTTCTGATGATATTTTTTAACTTCAAGCCAAAGTGGCATTAATTAGCTTGACTTTTCAACTTATTTCTTTTAAAATGATCAAATAGTTTATGAACTACAACAAAATTTCGAATTAACAACATTTTTTGTAGGAACAAAATTCAATGACCCATCAAAAAAGCTGGTCCTGCGTATTAGTTTTCTTGTTGATGAAACCTCGTCTATTGTCTAGTATTTTCTTCTGAGCACTTCTTTTTGGGACACCATCTATACTGGTTCGTTCGAACCGACAAAATTTTAGAAGGTGGATCTCAGAAATTTCAGAAAGAGAATCTTTTTTAAAGTCAACTTGTCTGGAACTGGAAAGAAAAACTCCTTTGTATAATTAGTTTGTTAGATTTATGGTTTATTTGAATAGAAGTTTTCACAAACGACCATGACTGGTAAAAAATGTGACTGCATAATTTTTTTCAATTTTTTTGAGGGCGGTTCAATTAGGAGGCCACAGGCGCGCGCCTCATGCGCCTGTGCGATAATCCGCCACTGCATGGCTATCTTTTCGAGTTTTAAAAGATGACGTTAATCTACTGTCTATTAGAAATATTCTTTTAAAAATTATTATTTTATATAATTTTCAGCTAAACATGCAATGAAAACTTCTCGGTTCGAACTTTCTTTAACCTGTTTTTGTATCTGATTTTTTGAACCTGAACTTCATTTGAAATCTAACTTCTTTAAAATTCAAACTCCTTTTGAACTCATAATTTATTCGAATTCGAACGTCTTTCGAACTCAAACTACTTTCGAATTCAAACTTTTACTTACTTTTCAAACAGTTAAAACTAATTTGAAGTTGGATCCTATAAATACTTGACGTTCGTAAGATAGGTACTAGAGGTATTTGAACCGCAATAGTTAAAATATTAATAAGTAGAAATATTTTATAATCTTAGTGTTTATAATTATAATGATATGAACACATTTAGTACTGGGATAAATAAGTAAACACTAATATTCCTAATTTATTTAATGATAATTGGGTATAAAACTTAACATATTATTTTTTTTTAATTTTAGCTTTATTCAGTTCAATGTATGTGTAATATAATCAACTTTTTGGTATAATTATCGGAACTTTATTGTTTTCCCTTTGTTGTGATTATATTGAAAAGGGTTTCGACCACGTCGTGGTCATCATCAGTTTCAATAATATGAAAAAAAAATTATGAACATCGCTAAAAAGGTCAAAAAATAGCATATTTTTGCACATTCCAAGATTTTTTTTTACAATTTTGAGTAAAAAAATAGAAAAAAGCGTCTTCTATCGTACTAACACAATAAACGTTCTTTCTAATGCAATTAAAATTTTTTATTTTGCTCAATTAGTAATCTCACCAAATGGTTTGAAAAATCACCATTTTTCAATACAAATGCGGGCGAAATGCGGAGTTACACATTTCACCGAGTACCCCGCAATTTTTGAGATATTAATTTGTGAACTTTTTTGCGTAACGTTTTTGCAAATACATAACTCTTTTTTTAATGGAAAGATGCCGGGCCACTTGGTTTTTCAAAAAGTAGATTTTAATACGATTATTTTGGTATCCTATATGTAGGGTGTAATCAATTTGCTTGTGCGAGTTTTTCATATTTTTTGAATTCGAGATTTTTCAAAATTTAAAAAAAAAATAAAAAATGTATCACAAACATACTGTTTTTCTAAAATAGTCTTAACTTCTGAACAAAAAATTCAACATTTAGAAAATAAAGTGGATGTCACTTCCGGTAAAACCAGAAGTCATATTGAAAAAAATTTTCGTGCCTAAAATGTGTCTTCTTGAATCATCCAACATAGTCAAATTTCAAATTTTTATTTTCATAAATATAGAAGTTATAATGGTGACTCGTGTTTCGTTTCCACCCGGTATGTATAAAAATTTTTTTGGGTATTTTGGTGACAAAATTGTTTCCTCCTTTTCGTGGTGTGCGTTTATCTATAAATATTAACCTCATAAAATTTATTTAAAAATCATATGTTGGATTTTTAGATTAGACTCTCACCAAATTTAAAAAAACATCAAAAACCACAATTCTAAATTAGTGGGTAATTTTTGGGTAATTACTATCACTCCATATATTTAATGAAATTATTCTTAAATTTACTAATTACCTATGTGAGTTCTGAACTATCTTAAGAAAAATTATTAACATCAAAGTAGTTCAGTTATGGACACTTATGCAATTGATCATAATTTGACGCCGTACCAACTACAATACAGTGTGATGTTATACATTAAACTTTCAATAGGAATATTACTATAACAATAATATTTAAAGGTGACAATATTTTATTAAGGTTTTGGGTATCTGTTTTAAAATTAAGAGCATTCGTAAATTTGGTTGCCGAAAAATTAAAGAACATCTTCTCATTTTTTTTACTTTATTTTTAAATATATTAATTTTTTTCGGTCAAAAATTAAGTTACAATAATTCTTAGTTGTTTAAAGTTGGTTTTTGTTTTTTTTATGTTTTTGAAATTAAAATATAAACAAAAACCAACTTTAAGCGTATAAGAATTAATATAACTTAATTTTCGACAGAAAAAAAATTAATATATGTATTTAAAAATAAATTTAAAAAATGAGAAGTTGTTTTTTAATTTTTAGGTTAGTGGTGAAATTAATGTGTTATTCTGTGTGATGTGAATCATCTCACTTGTGAGTCTTTTTTTGTAATTATGTCTACATCTAAAATCCTCACTTTATCAAAATTAAATTCGTGATAAGTATCAAATCTATATGTTGGCACAGTGCTGTTTTTTCCTTCTTTGTTGCATTATTAATTTTACAATCATTTCAAATATTAAGGTCATGTAAATATAAGACTAGATAATTTTTTGCTAAGGCCAATAAAAGCAAAGCTTGTTTGAATAAGACAGATAAGTGCTTGGAAAACCCGATGTAAGGACACATTACATATCATTACACGTTTGTTTATCAAGAAAGATGAAAGTCGCTAATGTTGTTTTGGTTTTAGCTATTTTTGCTATAGCTATGGTAAGTAATGGATTCTTATAGACAACATTTGTATTCCTTACTCACATTCATGAAATTTATATTTTTACCAAGTATATGCATGAAAAAACAAAATCCATAGAATTTTAAAGTAGTTTTGATGAGTCTTTTTGTAAATAGACTTCATGAAAAATCGCTAAAGTTAATTTAACAAAGGACCTATACATCATATGTTAATATTTATTTAATGTTGAAGAAGAAGTTAAAATACGTACGTCTCGTCCATCTCAAAGATCTCAAAGCTTTTATCTTTTCGCAAAGTTCCTTCACCTTTTTTGACAAATGACCTGTTGTCAATTGACAGCTTAAGCTTCCACGAAGAAAAACACAAGCTAAGCCATGTCGAGCATTCACGAGTGTCACGTGACCATAAAACTTGAGCACCGGAATTATACAGGGAGTTGTTACCGATGGGCGGACAACAATAAGTTTGACATTTGAAAGCTGTTAATACAGATAACAAAGCTTCATCGCGGAGAGATGTAGCGTCGGGGGAAATCGGGCGTTGCCGGACTAGAACCTTTGAAAAATGAAATCACGAATTCAAAATAAATTATTTGAAACTTTTCTGGTACACTAATGAAGAAATATACCAGTACATAAAGACTATAACATAAAATTAATATTTTTTTACTGTGGAAAGTCGCATTTTGTGGTACAAGTTTATACGTACTACTTTAATTTATTTGTATTTTTTGTAGCAATTTCAGGTCAATCTTTCTAAAATTTACTGGCGCACTTAGTTTTTAGTTATAAAAATCGAACTTAATTTATTTACTAGTTATCTCTTGGAAGTTTTTGCACTAAAGCCTTTATTACATTGTGCGATTTTACTCCAACCGATAGTAAAGTCAAATGTTTTGTACTTAAAACGCCGCGTGTAAACTAGTTTCTAGTCATTGGTAAACTATCAGGCCAGTAGAGCTCATAATAAGAAGTCATGAATAATTTACATACGGTTCTGAAAGTTATCATACAACAATTTGAGAATGTAAGATATTAATTTTTTACCAGTTTTTAAAAAAAACTTAGCAAATTGTATGTTAAGGTATTGGCTGTTTTCATAGATTTTATTTCGATTTATTACAATATTTTTCAAAATAAATTCTTTGAAAAAACATTCACCAAGATTTGATTATTCCAAAAACTATTCAAATATTGCTAATAAAATTTATAATGAATTGATTCGTAAAAGTTACTAATAATTAGATATTTCAGGCTTTGGATGAAGAGACAGATATGAAATACAGAGATGAGTGTATTAAGGAATTTTCGATACCCAAAGATGTTACGGATATGTATAATGAAGGAAAATTGCCCCATAATAATCCAAAATTTAATGATATGATGCTGTGCATTTTGAAAAAAATTAAGATTATGAATAACGCTGGATATATTGATATAAATGAAATAAAAAAGAGTGCTAATGAAAATTTAGAATCAGAAGAAACCGTAAATAAGATGATAGGATTGTGCGTTCAAAATAATGTGGGAGGTGCTCAAGGTGCATGGGATTTTTTAGACTGTATTATGAAAAACTTTTCTACTACATATATTTTTTAATTTTCTCTTTTTTGGTGTTTTGCAATTTTTGTCTTTGTGGGGTAAATCAAACAATTTTAAGGAAGAAGTAAAAATGGCGCGCTTTTTTAGAAATTAAGGAAAAACAAAAAGTATAATTGATTTAATTTTAATAAAGATTTTATGCACAAAATTTATGTTTTTTAACTAAATTTAACCAGACTTCTAAATACAATAAAATAGAGGACATTTTTTAGTTTACATAATTATTAGTTCACGAGGAGCCTTTTTTGATAAAGGATTTTATCCCTATATGAAAAACTTTTGAAGAATCTTAAAAAACCTAATGTCTCAGCTAACAACTAACTAAAATTCTTTAAAAAATGTATCTAGTATTAACTAAAGTTTTAAAGAAAAGATGTACTTGAATTATTTTCTAAAGCATATTCAGGAGGATAGGATATTCAACACATCATGGTTGATATTGAAAAGTGTTACTTCAGGGAAACATTCAATTGTAGCCCGATGTAAAGTACACTGTTATTTTAAGGAAAGAGAAATATTGGTTATGTGAATACTTTTTGTTCATAAAAATTGTTAGTTGCATTTTAAATGATCTGACAGAGAAACAATTTACTGTTCTTTAAAAAAAGTTGCAGAATTGGACATGCAACCATTTATGGATATTAGAACCGATTCATTTATACATTTTTTTACAATTCCCTGTATGCATTTATTCAAAATTTTGATTGAATATAGAAAACAAAATCAGTCAAATAGGAATAAATTTGCATGTATTTTATAAAGAAATTATTTAAGATGAATAATATATAATAATAAATGCAAATTTCATGTAAAAAGTTTCCAAAAAAACATATTTTATTAGTTTTTAATACCTTGTTCAAGTACAACTTGCATTTATTGTATAATAAAAATTATGGATACTAAAAAAATTATGGATACTTCATATCTGATTTAAATTATTTACAGTTAAGTTTTCATGCATTTTATTTAGTATAAATACCGAGAGAGTATCCAACACACCACAAAATTATCATTGGAAACACAGATTTAGAGTTAAATCATGAAATTTTTGTGTCTCGTTATTCTCTTCGTAGCTGCCCAGGTAATTTTACATATTAATACTAGTTAATACTTAATAATTTTACACTAGGTGGGGTGTAAATTATTAAAAATTGGCTTAAGAAGTAAAATTAATTTTCAAAGAGCATTGTTTGTAATTTTTAAGTTACATTAAAAAGTAAAAGACAAAAGTTTTTCAGTTTATTTTAGTGTATATTTTGACATTTTTAGTTTTTGTATATATTTTTTATTTTGTTGTTAGAGCAATCATTTACTCCTATTATTTTTTATAATGCATTAGTTTGTTTTTTTTTGCACTTTTTAAAGGGCGCATTTTTTTGTATTCTTCAATGCTATTTTATAATAAATAAAATAAAAATAATTTGGGAAAATTATCATTCTAAAAAAATTATTTCTTATGGACTGGTATTTTTTTTTCGACTCCTTAAAAAGTTGTAGCAATATTACGTAAAAATAAATAAAATTTTTAAATTATTATTATAAAATAACATTGCCAAATACTAAAATGTGAGCTCATTAAAAATTGGTTTTCTTTGTGGTATTTAAAAAACAATAGTTGAAAATTGAAAAAAGTAAGAATATCAACACACGGAATTACCTGAAAATTTTTCTATTTATATTAAAAAGTTACGACTACAATATTATGCCTTACTTTTGTTACATTCTGTATATTTAAAAAATATTTTTTTTGAATAAATTTTAATAATCGACAATAGAAAACATATTTGGTTATAGCCATTTGTTTAAAAATTCATATATTTTATGAATAAATTCAAATAACGATTTTTTACTAGCTAAGTATTATTTTCATGCATTTTAGAGGCTATCCTTTGATTAAGTTATGTTTTGTTTCTGACTGCAACATAAAAACCATATACAGGGTGTCTCAAAAATACCGCCCAAGCTCTCCTCTTGACCAATTCTCAACTCTTTTTAGTGCCAATTTTGAAAAAACGGTAAGTATCCTGTGTTGGGTTTGTTCGTTGTCCAGTAATAATTTAAATTAAATAAATAAATCGCATTTTAATAACTTCGCAATTAACTTTTTAAATATATTTTCCTAAATGACATCAAATACAACTAATTAGGATTTAATTTAGTGTAAATGGGATAACATTAATAATTAAAATTCAAGCTACTAAACACCCTGTATAGTAATTTATCCAACTAAAACTTCTATTTTTCATTCATATTTCTTGAAATATGCAACAGACGAATTTAAATTGAGAATTTTTCTATTTCTGATCAAGTTCGAAACTTTACAGTAAAGACCAACATATAAGCATCTACCTTCAGCGAAGGATATGTTAAATTTAATGAAAAAACAATTTTGTTATCTTTATATCTGAATATCTTCACCAAATAACCAAGTCCATTTTCTGTTTTAGGTCAATTGCTTAGTTTGAGAAATTACTGTATTTGTATAGGTTCTAGTTTAAGGAATTTGATGATAATTCCTAGAAATAAACATGGTGTGAATTTTACAGTTGATTAACAAAATTTTTCACAATTTTTGAATTTTTTGTCTATAAATATTTTTGCTAAGATTTTTCGGAATCAGGTAGGATTTGATTCATATGTAGATATTACGTTGACTTGGTGTAAATCCAATTTTCATAGTTTCGGAGACCATCAAAGAATTTAAGAATACTCTTAAGGGGTTGGGACATGCTAGAGTTTTTATGACAGAGCTCTGGCAACGGAGCTGCAAGAGCTCGTATCCTTTACACTTAGGACAAAATCTGGCACAATTTTCTCTCACAGCGGTTTTGCCAGAAAGCTCTGGTAAGTCTTTCTAAGGTGACTGTTTACACCTTACCTTCTTTTCTCTGCACATAAATATTTTGCAAAAAAGTAGTTATGGAATAAACATGGCCGCCCAAGCCAGAATGGCCGCTAGTGTTACGCTTTATTTACTATTGGAAGAAGAATACGAAGAAGTAAAAAGGAAAAGCAAGCAAACCGAGTTGCGTGGGTTAAAAATCTTTTTCAAAGAAGAGTAAATAGTGATATAATATCCAACTAACTTAGGAGCACATCTTGTGAATCTTTAGTAATGTCATCAGCAATTTTTTTAAATTTTTTTTTTATATATATTCCTATATTCTTCGAGGGTTATGTCCCATAAAATAAGGTTTGCATTTTGATTTTTCTTCCATTTCTTTATTTTCTTCTTCAATTGGTCATTTCCATTAGCATATAATTACACGGCACGATAACAACAACATACTCTGGTGCTAGAGTAAAAACTTTAGTAAAGCCAACAACCAGAGTGACAGAGAAATAATGAACAATTCCAGAGAAGATTGTTTGCATGCTAAGTAAATATTTTTGATATTCTCTTGCACCTATGCTACAAGAGCTCTGGCAAAAAAACTCTAGCGTGTCCCAAGGCCTTAAAACTATGTTACTATGTTTAAATCGGGCAAGAATAACCGCGAAAGATGTTTTCTATATATTGGCGGCAATTCGAAAATAAGTTGGTGGAACTCATCAACATGTTGAAGATTTCGCGAAACAAAGATACAAAAAAATAGATAATGGACAACATCGCTAAGTTTGATTCACAATTTGGGTTTTTAAATTAATGAAATAATGAGGTTAGTTTGTATTCTGTTTGGCAATTTTTGGAGCCACAAAACAAAGAAGTTGTTTAAAATCGTATTTAGTGTCATTCTGACGATATGATGAAATTACGAAATGATCATTTAAGAGTCATTAGCTTAACTCTGAAGTAGATGTTATTTTGTAAAAAAAATAATCCTACCATCACCATTTTGTAGGGAAGATATAATAGTACTTTTTTGGTAATGTTTGTAGACACAAGAAGTATTCAAAATTACAGAAAGAATTCTTTAAAAGTAATTTCGACATTAGCTTATCTTTGTAGTAGATACTATATTGCAAAAATAACCTTCCCCATTTTATTTTTGGGATAAGAGAACCACACTAATACTGGCAATTGTTAGCCATATGTTTTCAGCAAAAAGTTATTGCATCCAATAAATTTGTTGTTAACAGTTATCAATAAATGTTTTTTGTTTAAAGCTATGTATACATAGGCCAAGAATCGCTGAAAAACATGAAAGATGTTGCTTGTTTTCCGTTCAGATGAACAATAATTTGCATTGATACATATACACAAGGAATGAAGTTTTAAAAATCGGAATTAGTAATTCTTCTCAAATTTGGAAAGAAACTATCATCGATTAAAAGTAATTTCGACATTTGCTTGTATCCGCAGTTGGTGCCATTTTGCAAAAATCGTTCGTAGATCCATATTGCACTAAATTTGTTTTGGAGGAGCAACATTGTTGGCCACATGTTTCCAGACAGACCAAATTTGTAGTCAATAGATAACATGTTGGGAGCAGTCGCCAATAAATGTTGTTGGGTTTAAAATTAGCTATGGAATAGCTATTTATTGTTAAGTAGTTCGAGTTTTTAGAGATTAGCGTTTGATTTATCCATAATTTAAATTACTATACTTAAAAAAAACCTATTTATTAAATTGAGTAATCAGTTTTTGAACAATTGATAAGGAGGACTCTACAAAACCGTTACAAAAACTACGAAGTTGATCATTTAGTTTGGCTATAGTAGATAAGAAAAATTTAATATCTAGTAGGTATATAATTTATTTCAATATCTGACTAATTACTAAAATCAAATTTTTTAAAAGAAGTATTTTTGTTTCTAATGTAGTTGTATTTACTGTTAATTAGTTTGTGTTTTTAGTGATTAATAAGGTTGTTATAGTAGATAAGAAAAATTTTATTTTTATAAAAAGAAGTACAATTAAAACATTTTTGTATTTTATAATAAGATGTCATCCTTGAAATGTTTAAAATCTCTTTAAAAAATTACAACAAATTACTTAACATGCTAGGATAGATAAATGAACAATAATGTTCCGCTTATTATTCCTAACATATTTGATGATAATTAAGTACACCGTTTAAAATATTAAGCTTATTTTAGTGGCTTTGGAATTGACAATAGTTAAGGTCATGTGAAGATAAAATTGGACAAATTTTGCAAAGGCTTATAAAAGCCAAAGCGTGGTTGACAAATAAGTATATCGTGGCTTGTGAAACCAGGTGAAACCACACATTACTACTTTGTTTATCAAGAAACATGAAAGTCGCTATTATTGCTTTTGTTTTAGCTATTTCTGCGTTAGCTTTGGTGAGTAGGATTTTTACATAGAGAACATTTATAAGGAGTTTTATTTTTTTCGCATAAATTAACCAGTTAATGGTTTAATAAACTTTTTATTTTATTATAAAATCACTAAAAATGCTTAAATTGTAATAAGAGTTTATACCTTCTACTACTTTAATTCGACTTTTTGTTTCTCTGGTGGACATTTTAAGTACACCTTTTTACAATTTTCCAGTGCACTTCAATGGTTTTTAATTATAAAAAAACGAATTTCATTCATTTATTTGTTATCAAAGGAAGTCTTTGTAAAACACTTTTATGATGTAGTATAAAATTAAAAGTATAAAGTACACCGCTCCTTTAATCAACCAACCAATATTCTTTGAGCTAGTTGTAAGGTTTTTTTTATGAACGTTGTAGTTCACGAGGATTTATTTAAAATTTCCTTTAAAAACATGAATTCAAAAAATAAGGTATGTTATTAAAATAATGTATACAAAATATTTAAAATTTAATTTTACGCTAAGTTCAACACACTACACCGTTTTATTAGATTAAATTTTAATGTAACAAACAATTACCTTTAAAACATTTTTAGTGTTGAATTAATTTGAGTTTATAGTGGATAATATCAACAAAAGAGTGATAAAATTTCATTTACTAAATAACAATTTTTTTGCACTAAATTTTTATAAAAAGTATCCTATTTATTATGTTGCTTTTAGTCCCATTAAATTACATTACCAAACTATCACATAAATATGTAGATATAAATGTAAAAACAATATTATGATAAAGTTTATTATTATCTAAGTATTTGGTAAGTAACAATAATTACTAATAAGTATACACGTATGTTGTTTTTAAAAGATTACAACCATAAATAATTTAAAATGTATCGCTTTTCTTTAAACCTGTTTAATTATGTATTTAGTTTTTTTTAACTATGGTTGGAATCATAATAATATACCTAAGTGGTAACTTGTGATACATAAAATATTTATTTTATTCTTTGTGATGAAAAACAGTAATAATTTTATAATTTTAATTACTTTCAAGCAAACAAGATTGATGAAATATTTCAAAAATTTAAAAAAATGATGCTTTTTTATTGCCCTTAAAAATTTCAATATTTCTTCCAGTTGAAGGTACTTCTGGTTGATTTAGCAAAATATAAATTAAAACTTTTGGGTTTAGAACACGTAAAAGCAATTTTTACATCTTTTTGATGAAGTGATTCTTGAAAAATCATTTTCAATTTTTGAGTTTTCTAAAATCATTCTGTCTTGATAATAAAAATAATTCAACAAAATAATAATTAAATCTTTAAGGCTGTGGATGAAGAGACCGATTTAAAATACAGACAAGAATGTGCTGAAGAATTTTCGATCCCCCAAGAAGATATTGATATGTGGATAGGAGGGAAATTACCCAAAAAAAATCCTAAATTTAAAAATATGTTGCTTTGCTACATGAAGAAACTTAAAGTTATGGATGAACATGGTGTTATTGTTATGGATGAAATGAAGAATGCTATTATAGATGAATTAGGATCAGAGGAAGCTGCTGATAAAATGATGGTATTGTGTATGCAAAATAATGTAGGAGGTGCACAAGGCGCTTGGGATTTGGAAGAATGTTATTTGAAGAATAAAGAAGCTGTAATGAATTAGTTTTCCCATGATTATTTAGATTTATATTAATAAATAGTTATATCTACATACATAATATGTTTAATAAGTATTTTTTACATTTTCAATATTACACTTTTGAACTATTATTAGAAAAATCTGAGTTATCATATTTGAGTGGTGCTCTTCCTTGAACCTAAAGATAAACTTTGGATTTAGTTGAAACTTTAAGACGATAGTCAGCAAATTCAAGCTCTTGGTTTTGAAATTCGCTTAATTTTGAGCATAAATTTTTTCCACTAGAGCTTTCTTAAAATTTATTTTTGGTACACTGTAGAATCATCTTGTTACCTACTTCCTCATTTTTTGTTTTTGTAAGTCAAACCAATTTTTCCAACGCTAGTTAAGGTATAATAATTGAAGAGTTCACTTTTTCGTTTTTTGTTTTAAGTTTCTCTTTAAATTATGTAAAATTTTCAGAAATTTTTAGAACGCTGTAAAAACTTTAAAAATGTATGTTTATACCTTAACTTTTTGCTAGCGTTGGAGCAAGGATATTTATTTTAATTAGTTTTTTATCTTTGTTATAATCGCCCCTAAGTGAACGTTTTTTGTAAAGAGCCCGTTTTACTGCTAACGTATGACTATTTGGTTTGACTTACAAAAACAATAAATGTTTTTACATTAGTAGCGACAAGACTCTTCTGTGTACCAAAAAAAAAACTGCATTGAAAAAAAAGTTATGACCAAAACCGCAAATATCAATCGAATTTTGAAATCATGCACCTAAATTTGCCGACTATCCTCTTAAACTTTATATCATAAAAAGCTCGAACTGTTCGAACCCATTATTTATAGTTCGACATAATCTTGAAGTTCGATTTCGATGAAATTCGAATCTACCAAACTTCGAACGCGATAAAGTTCTAACTTGTGGAAGTTTGAATGTGAAAAATATACAGGAGTTCGAACTTTAGTAAGGTGAAACATTGGTAAGTAAATGAATATTTTAAGATTTGTTCTATTGTTGCTGGAACCTTCATAAATAAATAAATATAAATATAATAAATGAAAGTTTCTGGGTTCGAACTTTCTTTAACCTGTTTTTGAATCTGATTATTTTATCATGAACTTTCTTCGAAATCTAACTTCTTTCAAATTCAAACTCCTTTTATACTGGAACTTTTTTCGAATTAAAACGTCTTTCGAAAGCAAACTTCTTTCGAATTCAAAGTTTTTTCGAATTCGAACTTTTACTTACTTTTCAAACAGTTCGAACTGTTTTGAAGTTGTATATTGGATCTGACAAATACTTAAAGTTCGTAGAGTAAAAATTTGCGCAAGGTGTTGCGCAAACATGGTTGTGCAAACTGTTTGATAATGATATGGGGCATTTTACTCACATTCAAGAAATTTATCTTTTTTGAAAGATGACTCTGTTGTCAATTAACAGTTTAAGCTACCACGATGATAAATACAAGCTAAGCCATCTTGAGCATTCACGATTATCACGTGAGCATAAAAACTTGGGCGCCGGAATTGTACAGTTGTTTCAGATGGGCGGACAAGAATAAGTTTGACATTTTAAAGCTGTTAACATAGATAACAGAGCTTCATCGCGGAGAGACGTAGCGTCGGGGGAAATCAGTCGATGTCGGACTAGAACCTTTAAAAAATGACGTCATGAATTCAAAATAAATTTTTCTGGTGCACTAATGAATAAATATTATTCCAGAACAAGTAAGCTTTTTAAAACTGCAACATAAAATTTATTATTGTTTTTACTGTGGGAAGGTCCATTTTGTAGTAAAAGTTTATACCTACTACTTTAATTCATTTGTATTTTTTTGTGGAAATTTCAGGTCAATCTTTCTTGAATTACCGGCGTACTTAGTTTTTAATTATAAAAAAACGAATTTAATTTATTTACTAGATATCTCTGGCAAGTTTGTGCACTAAAGCCTTTATTACATTGTGCGATTTCACTCGCTACTAGCCAGCAATTTAAACCCACCAACACCCACCATTTCTGTAATAAATAGTTTTGAAAACTAGCCCTCCAACCGATAGTAAAGTTAAATGTTTGAACTTATTATCACGCCGCGATTTTGGCGTGTAAACTATTTTCTAGCCATTGGTAAATTATCAGGGTAGTAGAGCTTATATAATAAATAGTCACGAAAAGTTTTATTATTTTTACATACCCACGTTTCTTTATTATTTATTAAATTTTTAGAGAATTTAATAAACCTTACCGAATTGTACGTTAAACTATTGGGAGCTTTCGTGGATTTTAATTACGTTTATTTTAAATAGTATATTGTTTTATTAGGAGTAAAAGAAGTACGTCGAAAGCTTTAAAATAGTAATATAATAAATAATTTTAAAATTTGACATTTAATTTACATACAACACACAATACAATGTTAGAGTATATTGGGTTGCCTAAAATTCATTTCTACTCCGCCCTTTTATTCCTTGTCAGTGCAAAGTAGTTATTTCTACTCTTAAGGAGTACAAAGTGACCATAGAATCAACACACATGAAAAGTGACATTTTAAAGCCTGCAAAACTTCACAGAAGACTGTACGGACTGTACTTTAATGACGTTTGAAGAAAAAAGTATTTAATTATTACAATTTTTATTCCAAATAAATTCTTCGAAAAAACATTTATGAAGATTTAATTATTCCAAAACCTTTCTAATATTGCTATTAAAAAGTAGAATGAATTCAATCGTCAAAAAATTACTAATAGTTTGATATTTAAGGCCGTGGAGGAAGAGACAGATAGGAAAGTATTAAAGAATTTTTGGTATCCAAAGATGTTACGGATATGTAGAATGAGGGAAAATTGCCCTAGAATAATCCTAAATTTAACGATAAGATTCGGTGCTATATGAATGACGCTGAATATATTGATATAAATTAAATAAAAATGAAATAAGAAGATTTAGGATCAGAAGAAGCCGTAAATAAGATGAATAGAATTGTGTATTCAAAATAATGTAGGGGGTGCTCAAGGCGTATGGGATTTGTTGGACTGTTATATGAAAAATATATCAGCTTTACTGATAGATTGATTTTTTCAAACTTTACTACTATATAGGTATTTACTAACCCAATAATAAGCAGTTTAATGCTTTTCTACATATTTTTTTCTGTTATGGCTTTTTTAATTATCTTTTTTTTGGTATTTTGCAAGTTTTGTCTTTGTGGGGTAAATCAAAGAATTTTAAGGAAGCGCTTTTTTAGAAATTAAGGAAAAACAAAAAGTGATATTATTTTGTGCTGTTTTCAAGCAAAAATAAAAATAATAGCTTAACAGAACCTTTTTCGCTTTATGTATTCTTGTTCAATTTTAATAAAAAAATATTAACAGCTCTTAAAACAAGCAAGGCTCCGTTAAGCTTTTATTTTTAGTATTTTCAAGAAAATACAACAAAATAAGTTATTACTTTCGTTTTGTATTTTGTAAAACAGTCAGAATTTTTAGAAAGTACTATTTTTTTCCCACAAAAACAAAATTTACAACAAATGATAACGCCAAACTATCTAAATGATAAGAAAAGAAATTTAAAAAAAATTTGCATGGAAAATTTTTTTCCGGCGAAAAAAAATCAAGTATTGACTGTATTCAAAATCAATTTATTAGATTTGCCGATTATCCCCATAATAATTGGTTTAATTTTAATAAAGAGTATAGCAGAAAATTTTAGTTTTTTAACATAATTTTACCAGATTTCTAAATACAATAAAATATAAGAATTTTTTATTTAGTTTACATAATTATTTGTATTACTAGTTCACGAGGCGCTTTTTTTTGAAAAAAGAATTTTATCCCTATATGAGAAACTTTTGAGAAATCTTAGAAAAACAGTTGGTCTTTTATAATTTAAAAAAATATCAATAGCAAACCAAGTATTAAAATTTAAGGAAAAATTGAAAAATGTAGACCTAATGTCTCAGCTAAAAACTAACTAAAATTCTTAAAAAAATGTATCTAGTATTAATTAAAGTTTTAAACAAAAAGATTTTAAGGTGAACTTGTATATTTGAATTATTTTCGAAAGTATATTCAGGAGCATAGGATATTGATGAATACATGGTTTATATTGAAAAGTGTTACTTCAGGAAAAAAATTCAATTGTGACCCAGTATAAAGACGTTTTTGAGAAAGAAAGTTGATTTAAAATTTGATTAGTTAAATAAAATATTGTTTTGTCAATATTTTTAATTATTAATGATTTTTCAAAAAATTATGTTTAGTTACATTCGATTTTTTGGATTATTTCATGCCTTCGTCTACCTAAATTGTCAAGTCAAACGTTTTGACGTTTACATGACATGTGTTTAAATTTCAAATTTGACATTTGAAGTAAAGACTGACGTTTAAATTAACAATTTTTTTTTGTATTATGCAGAAATAAGGCTTGAAATAATCTATCCAAATACAATTCGTAGGTTGAAATCACTATAATAATTCTGTCGCTTTATTGCCAATTCAATTGTGTTGCTTTTTAGAAACACAAATTCATTACTATTGATAATTCGTGTTAGTAAGTATCTTATTCCAAATAATCCAAAAACCCATTTATCAGGACAAACATGTTTCAAGAACTTTATAATTTTTAGTTAAAGAGAAGAAATGGTTTTGTGAATACTTTTTGTTCACAAAAAACTATTAGTTGCATTTTAAATGACCTGACAGAGAAACCATTTACTGTTCCTTAGAAAAAGTTGCAGAATTGGACATGTTACCGTTTAGGCCTAATAAGAACCGATCTTTATTATTTTTTTTATCAATTAAATCTTAGTATATACTATCATCTTGACAATAAAGATTCTTAAATACCTGAAGATGGGATATAATAATCCCGACATCGATAGTAGTTAATTTATTTTATACAAAAAGTATAAATAATAAAGTTGGACTTAAAGAAAATACATCTCAAGTTTTTCTAATTTATTGAAGCAGTCCAATTATTTGTGTCATCCCTTAATTTATTTAAATCTTGTTTGTTAAAAATGCATTTTTTTCAAAATTTTTCTTCAAAATAGAAAACAAAATCAGTCAAATACGAATAAATTTGTATATATTTTATAAAGAAATTATTTAAAATGAATACAATTTTGCGTTAAAATCGTTTAGAATAAAAGGTTGAGCTATTAAAATAGAGTCAATGCAAATTTCATGTAAATAATTTCCAAAAAACTTTTTTTATTAGTTTTTGTCACCTTCTTTAGGGACAATTTGCATTTACTGTATAAAAGATAAAAAATGTTTTGGATACTTCGTATCTAATTTAAATTAATTAAAGTTAAATTTTCATACGTATTACATTTTATTTAGTATAAATACCGAGAGAAAATCCATTACACAACAAAATTATTTTTAAAAACACACATTTAAAGTTACAACATGAAATTTTTGTGTCTCGTTATTCTTTTCGTAGCTGCCCAGGTAATTTTGCATATTAATACTAGTAAATATTTAAATTTTACACTAAGTGGGGTGTAAATTATTAAAATTTATCTTAAGAAGTGAAATAAATCTTCAAAGACTATTAAATTTTAAATTTTAAGTTACATTAAAAAGTTTTTCAGTTAATTTTAGTGCATATAAATAAAAAAAATAAAAACATTAGCCAAATAGTGAAATGTGAGCTATTTTTAAAAGTGGTTTTATTTGTGGTAATGCTATTTAAAAAACAATAGTAGGAAAGATACGCAAAAACTAATCATATCGATGTAATATGCACGGAATTTAACTGAAATATTCTCTATGTAACTATTTATACTAAAAAGTTACGACTATTATGCCTTACTTTTGTTATTTTTATTTAAAAAATATTTTGTTTCAATAAATTTTAATAATAGATAATAGAAAACATATTAGCGTGTATTCAGCGCCCGTGATGAAAAATTAGAGACGTCTTTAAGGTTAAACACGTGATTAAAAAATATTTCTTAATGAGAAATATTTTCTTAAAGACGTGATTAACTTTAACGACGTCTCTAAAATTTTCATCACGGTTGCTGAATACATGCTATTATGTTTACTTTATAGCAATTTGTTTAAAAATTCATATCTTCTATGAATCAATTCAAATAAAGATTTTTTACTTCCTAAGTATTATTTTCATGCATTTTAGAGGTTATCCTTTAATTATTTTTAACATATATCGGCTTGAAATGAAGAAAATGTAATGTTTTGCTTCTGGCTGCAACATAAGCCATATACAAGGTGTTCCAAAAATGGCTACGTTGTTGGGCACCCTTGAGAAACATCCTCTTGACTATTTGACCGAGATATAAAAGGTCAAAGTTTGGAATTAAACTCTTTTTTAGCACGAATTTTGAAAAACCACTACGTGTCCTGTGTTGGGGTTCTTTTTCCTTGTTTATTATTAAATTAAATTAAATAACAAAAAAATTATTCTCGAATCGGACTAAGCGAACCCCCTCTTTCGACAGAGCGTGGAACAATAAAATTACGTCAAAAGCGTGATAGCTGTGCAGACCAGTTCAGCGTTTAACCTCCGTTAACGTCTGCGCTACTCAAGTAAATAACGTCAATTTACCTAATTTACTTAGTATTAATAAACTTATATTATTTCGTTGCAAGTTTAAATTTTCATTTATTTTTCACGTCTGTGACGTCATCAGAGTATGCAACCAAACATACATTTGGCGAGAAACATTAATTTGAAATGCCAATAATAAATTTATATTTGTATGCAGGTTGACTGGTAAGTGTATTCCTGTAAACTTTAACCATATTGGTATATTGTCCCTTTTAGAAATGTTTAAAAATTTAAAAAATAAAAAATAAAATTAGTATCAAATATGATTTGATTTTGAGTTAAATTAATTAGAAAAGGATAAAACTCCTCTTATCCTCTAAATTTTTATCGGTACTGGATTTTTTAAATACCTACTTTAATTAAAAAAATAGAAATTTTATCAAGTTCTTGAATTCGGTATAAAAACATTTATTAATATATATTGAAATTATGATCACCCTTTATAATAAGTATTATAATTTACAAAAGTTTTAATAAATTTTGAATTGATTGATATTATTTAGAAATTAGGATGTTTTATTATTTAGCCTATTATTTTATTAATTTTAATTGATGTGGATTATATAATTATTTTGGAAAATGTTGCATAAAAATTATTAAAAATTAACATTATAAATAAATTATACATGGTGTCTACAAATTGGCGCCCAAGATCTGCGCTACGTTTCTGGGGACCTCTAATAGAGTACTGGAAGATTAAAAGAAGTTTATCCATCGTAGATTTATAGTTATTAACCAACAAGAAATCGAAATTTGGCAACACTTATAAAAACACCTGCATTAACCAGCAATTGGTGCATAGTTATAAAAAACAAAAAAAAAACAGTATAAATTATATTCATCACTTATCATTAAAAAAAACAATTTAAAAAACTTACCCGTTTTAATAGAAAACGCACTTATGTAACTTACTAGATTTTTAAAATTAAAATTCAGCTAAAATAACATTGTTGCCTGATTCATTTTCAACATATTGCTCTCCAAAGAAAAAATCTTATTTATCTTAATAAATTGGAACTTTTTAGTATTTATTCTATTTAATAATAGATAATAGTATAAGTTGCAGATTTCTTTAATCATACTGGTGTAGTAGATTTATGATTTCAAAAATATTAACTTCGAATCTAAATTTCTCATATCAGGGTCCCCTGGGATATGTTTCATTACAAAAGTGCTTTATGGATTGCAACAAATAAAATTTTAATTTAATTAAAATAAAATTGTTGAACGCAATTTTAATTCTTATAAACTTTTCGTCTAAATTTGTACATTTGTAGACACATCACCCAAGATTGTGATATTAATTTTTATTGTAATATTTTTTTGTAAATTGTTATAATTATAATAATGTTTCACCAAATGAAATTCATAATTTGATTCTTTCAGGCAGAAAATGATAACCCAATTGAAAAATACATAGAGGACTGTACCAAAGAATTTTCAGTGCCCAAAGAATTTATTGACTTGTGGAGTGAGGGTATAGTACCCGAAAATAATCCCCAATTTAACAAGATGCTGCTGTGCTTTTATAAAAAAATGAATATTATGAATGACGCCGGATTTATTGATTTAAATGTAATGAAACAGATTACTTTAAAAGATTTAGAAACAGAAGACGCCGTCAATAAGATGATAGAATTATGTTATCAAAATAATGTAGGAGGTGATCAAGGCGCAATAGATTTGGAAAAGTGTTATTTAAAACATAGATCAGCTTTAAAGCTTCATTGATTTGTTCAAACTATGCCACTAAATATTTAAAAACCCAAGAATAAACAGTGTTATTTGTAGTTTTGTTTTTTTATACCATTTTGCTCAGTTCAGTTCAGATAATTTTCAATTTGAACACACGTCATATAATTCATTGGATGTGTTCTTTTTACCAACTTTCATGCAAATCATATGCTATCTCATTTTCTCCTGTAGACAATATTTGTCATGGTCTACACTTCTATGTTTTCTATTGTTATACATAGAAACATAGAACGGACGCCTGTCAATTGTCGGCAATTGGTGGAATTTGGCGGTAATTGGAATCCGTTTTTTGTGCCAAATTTGAAATACTGAATCAAATAACCTATAATACTCATAAATACCTATAAACTTCGACTTTCACTTGATCAGAGAAGACTAAAAACTAAGAAAACTAACACTCTGGGGGCGCTGGTGTATATTTTAAAATAGTTGGATATTATTGTATTGAAGGGCAATAGTTATAAGTATTAAAGTTAGCTCATTGGTAGGTAAAAATGGCAAATAAAAAACACATATTTTATAGGAATTTCTGGTCTATGTATAACTACAGAAAACAATTTTTGGTCTATACGTATTAATAGAGATAGTTGGGAAATTCGGGTGTGTAGATGGCGCTATTTTGACATAAATTTTGTAAAAAAACGGAGGAAGGCGAGTAAAGGTTTTGTTGTGCTTTGAGTTCTTATTGGTTTTAGTAACTGCACTAGTGTTTATAGCATTTTTGGTGAATAATAGGCAGATTCTGGTCAAACTTAAAGGTCTTTAATTAGAAATAAATAATGTAACGTTGGAAATTATCCATTACAGTCCATATAATAAATTTAAAGGCCTTTCAACTTAAATGACTTGACCAGAATCTGGGTATAAATAATTTATTTATAAGTACCCAATTATAAAGTATACCTAAGTAAGTTTTTATTTATTACTTCACTACTAGCTATTCAAATGACCACTAGAGGTAGTATCTCATCTCCGAAATAATGTTGTATTGAAATTGTAGAACCTCTTAAAATTAGAAAAAGAAAATTGAAATAAAAGCAGGGAACAATCGATATAGTCAGCTTTAATAAAAGCAACTTTCGATATAAGCAACCATTCACATAGTCAATAATTTTAGTTTTCTGTCTATCGTAATAGTCAAATTTGGAACATGCCATATAAAATTTCGAGGATAGTATTAATATTAAAATATTGGATATTGGATATTGACAAAGTAATCAACTCTTTCAATTTAGGTAATAAGTGGCCGGAAAGTGTTTTTAAAAAATAGGAAAACATAATAATGTTATTACAAAATATGATCTTTTTTTAATAAAAATTGATATTAGCATTCAAGGTTTCATTTCTTTATTTTTTTTTAATTTTGATACCCATCTTGATCAAAAACATTTTATGAAAGCAAATTTTTTAAAATTTTGTTTCCATCCTGGGTGGACTGTAAATCGTGTTTCGCTTATTAATCTTAAAACATTCAGCGTTAATTAACGCCTTTTCACAAAAATAAGGTTAGGTATGTAATGAATAAATATTATACATTAATTTTTTATAAATGTGTATAAAATAAAATCAGATTAAATCACATCAGGTAGTGTTTATTGCTTCTAAAACTAAGTGAAACGACAGATGACTGATATAAGAATCATGAACGTTCTTTTTTTCTTGTCCTTCTTTTCGCAATGTTAACGATGGCTGTGATAAGTATTGACTAAAAAAATGTATCAATGATTTGGTGAAAAATACAGGGTGAGTCGGAAGGAGTGCATCAAAACCGGGGAGTATAATCTATAGAACGAAAATATTATCAAATTTTTATTCCAGTTAGAGCGTTTTAAAAATTAGAGTTAGCAATACTTGCATAACTCTTTTCTTATACCATGGATTGGTAGCAGTGGTTTTATCTTGCATTCAAGGTCTTCAGACTCATTAGATTTTTGCTTGAAGAACTGGTTAAAAATTAAGGTTTATAAAGAAAAGTTTGGAGTTCGGTATGTAGCAAATCAACGTATTTTGGATACTACAGTACCAATAGAACAAACTATAAGAACATATAATATTATCTCTTTTTTTTATGACTAATATAATTGCTGCAACAATTTTTGGATTTGGATTTAGATTTTTGCGAAAAATATTTTGAAATACGCTCAATTTGGTTATGATATTTTAAGTTGACAGTTGCAAATTGGAATGTTTATATTGTAAAAGATCATACATGTGAAAAGTTGGTTGAATTTATAATTGAAGGTTGTGTTACAATAATATTTGTACTATGTTTCCCCCTTGAAACTAAATAGCTTTTATTCCGAACATTTTTTTCAAAAAATCTTCGTTTAAAAAAATCGTATCATTTTAAATGGCACACCCTGTATATGAAATTAATGCATACAAGTGCATTTCGTGCGAGAAATTTTATAAATAATTTGAAATTATAAACTTTATTGGATTTCTTTCTAATTGTTTTGATTTGCTGTTTATCTATACACTAAGGTATTTCCCAATATTAAACTTTTCTCAAATATACACTATATAAACTGCTTTGGCCGCAATAAAAAAAATTCTATTTTAAAAAATGAACTTTGGAAGTTTGTAACTGCTCAATGGTGGATTTTTGGATATAAATAAATAGGGTCATTTCAATTTATTTTTAGGTATACTATATCCAGTTGTGGTTGTCGGTCGCATTTTGGGACACCCTGTATTATCATTATTATAAAAAAAATATGCATTTTTTGACAAACACATACAATCTCCTCGTGTACGAAAATTATCAAATAATTGTGTAATCTAAAAGATTTTCTTTTATTTCACTGAATTTATAAAGTGGTAAAGTATATTATGAAAAATAAACCTTAGATATTGTGCATAATCTTTATTTTTAAACGAATTATTAAGGACACCAATTATAAAAGTTTTTATAATTGGGTTAGCAAATAGTAATAAACATTGAAAAAATTAAACAGTCATTAAACCTGCTCTATTTTTCAAATAACACTCTTCTAGATCCCATGCGCCTTGTGCACCTCCTACATTATTTTGAATACACAATTCTATAAACTTATTGGCGCCTTCTTCTGATCCCAAATGTTCTTTAATACCCTTCTTCAGTTCATCAATATCAACGACTCCAGCATCATTCATAAGCTTCAGTTTTTTAAAATAGCATAGCAACATATCTTTAAATTTAGGAATATTCTGGGGCAATTTTCCGTCATTCCACATATCAATAGCTTCTTTTGATATAGAATATTCTTTAGCACATTCCTCTCTGAATTTTTGATGTGTCTCGTCATCCACAGCCTGAAATAATTAAATTATTTTTTTTAACACATTAATGAAAAGTGACGATTGTCGGTTTCAATCGAATACGTAAAGTTGAGCGAGCGCCAAAGAGTTTGGTTTGGCAAATATTTGTACGAAAGTTTTTGAAATGTCAACGACATTTTTTTTAAACTTCAAATAATTAATTAATTTAAATTAATAAGGGCGCGTTCCAGTAATGAACACTAAAGCCCACGACGACCGAAAAATCGTTCTAAATAAGACCGCGATTTTTTCTTTCGTGCATCGATGGCGACCGCAAGAAGCTCACAATGACCGTATTTATTCGTTTCCGTGGTTGTTTGTTGAATGGTGACCTTTTGAGCTAGTGGAACGGGAAAATTTTGCGGTCGTGGTCGTGGGCTTTAATGTTCATTACTGGAACGCGCCCTAAATCGAAAATTTAATTTGAATCGCCAATTTTTATGTTTATAAAAAAATTTAGGTAATATTGAGGATTACAAGTTTTTATTTCTATTTTTTTTACTTTTTTTGATGAAAATACTATACTTGGAATATTCACTTCTAAATAACATAAAACAATGAATTTAAAAATTACTTACAACCCATGTATATTACACAGCACTTGTTATAATATGTCTCCAAAAGGGCCGACATAAATAAAAACACTACATTAACTTAAATATAAAGAAATAAATTACTTAACTTTTTTACAAATTATAATTTATTTTTGTACTTTATACTCAATACTTACCACACCAATCGCAAACATCGCGAAAAGAAACGCAACAAAAATATTAACTTTCATGATTCCTATAATAAAGACTGATCTGTAAGTCTACTCAGTTTTAAAAGCAACGAAACACTAACTAATGTGCTGTAATCTGATTTGATTTTATACACCTTTGCAAAAATTTTACTATAATTATTTTTTACATAACATTAAATATTGTCAATTGAAAAGGCGTTAAACTAAATTTAATATTTATTTTAAGTGTTACGCTTAATTATATTTAAATGGTATAGAATTAATAAGCGGAACACTATTTATTTTGAATATTTTTTATAAATTTAAGAGGTTCTGACATTTCAAGGGAACATTTTACCAATTAATCGCCCTTATTATCTCACTTGATGTAAAGACCATGATAAATTTTTTATTAGTTCTCACCCGCAATTATTAAACAAATTTTATTTTATGTTTAATAATATACAAATAAGGAAATAAGGTATGTTTCTACTCCCTATAATTTATGTTAACTTTATGCAATGACATTATCTTGAACTGTTGGATGGATACGGGTATCATATCATCACTAGGGTGGATATGAAAATCAGAGTAGCCAACTGGCATAAATTTCCCTAAATTCATAATTTAATTACAAATTAAAGCCGAAAATAACGTAATTTTTTTTTAAATTTGTATTTCTTTGGTCGCAGAAAAAGTATACTGTAAAACGCGTGTGGTTATGACTCTCCTACGGTTCGCTCTCCAAACTGCGCCTTCGGCCGATCTTCGGATCATATCCACACTTGTGTTACAATATACTATTATCATCCAGAATAGCGCCCTAATACATAAAACATATTTTTAAAATAAACTTTGCGGTCGGTTTCACCACCATGTCTTGAGACTAAGTAATTCTTAAGCGGGGTCTTAAGAAGCAAGACGCAAGTTCATGTTACTCGGTTGCACCACTCTGAAATCAATTATTTACACGTTTCCATCGGGGATTGAATCGGGTTTTAAAATGTCAGAAATTTAAATACTTATGTGTTTCCATCATAAGGACTTAAAAATATCTAAATTACTTTCAATACCGGCCCTAGGTGGCGTTTTGGCGAGACCACGTTTGTAGGGTTATGAACATATAAAATCGTAGATATAAAGCTTCATCTGATACGCGCATGATCCAGAGCTCAAATTTAAGCTTTCGAATCGTTTCCATTAGATATTTTTCAGGTCAAACTAAATACGATCCCAGAAAAAGCAGTATCGACCTTGAGGCCGAGTACGATATCGAAACGATAAATTGCGCGTATTCATCCAGTTTTCAAGTAGAATCAAGAATTCAAATCCGATTCAATCCCCGATGGAATCGTAGTAATTATTCACGTCAAGCAAAACTTATACATAAGTCATCGACTTTGGGCGCTTATAAACATCTAACCTAAACTCGTTACACCAACCCTATCTGTCCAGAAAACATGATTTTTTGTGGATGAGGTAGATTTACATTATGTGAATAATGTAGATTTAAATAATTATGTGGACAATATACCAAATATAAGAATTCCTCATCAATGACGGGCAGCAGTTTTTAGATTTAGATTAAATAAATTGCCTCTCTTCTTGGGAATAAGGTATTCTCTTTGACTTCGATTAACGCTACTTTCATAAAAATTACCATGGGGGTTATTTTTGAATCACTCGACACGATGTCGTATACGATATGACAAGAACAGACTCTTATTTTTGCATTTGAATGACAAGGATAGAATGATGAAAGTCGTATAGGGTATCATGTCGAATGGTTCAAAAATATGCCTCCATGTGTTTACTGTTAAGAAATATAGTATGGTTATGTTGGACCTAGCAACTAGTTGAGCGTTAAACAGCTGAACAGAAGGCTGGGAGCGTAGCGTCCGCTACGCGGCGGTGAGGTGTTGCCAAAACTATCCGGACCCTAGGTGGAAGTCTGTAACCCTAACGAGTTGATCTCGGTTGTCAAATTTTCACGTTAGCTGAGTCGTTAGTTACTAGTTTTTGGTAGTCTATAACACCTAACGACTTACGAAACGGGACGAAATTACAACCGACAAGGCTTACAACGTTGCCGACATTATTTTACGAAATTTGTCTATGGTTTAGCAGTTTTTGAACGCATTTTGCATAAAACACACAAACTGATTTTGGCATGTAATTGATTGACGTAAAAAAATTACAAAGATTAAAGTGGTGGAAGTCTGTAAGCTATACGATTGTTTTCGTACAACGAAAATATCGTATTGTTGAATATATTGCTATCGTGACGGATTTTATCTTTTTTCAATAAATACAAAACGTGCATAAGGAAGAGGTATAGAAAATCTGTTACCAAGCAACTTAGTCAACAAACGGTTTCTTCGTTGTACGAAAACTATCGTATAGCTTTACAGACTTCTACATCCGAAACGAAAACTTTTATTTATGGCTCGCACCAAAGTGATAGGCAGGTGAAGTGGCAACAAAGTGGCAAGTGATACCTTCAAAGGACTTTATAACAAATACAAGGCGAGGCAGCAGGATACCACTAGAAAAATGCTAGCTCATTTCTGACGTCATTCCATTAGTTCCGGATTCAACAGCAAGAGAGAAATGCCAATTTCCTGAACATAAAATACAAAGTAGTTATAAGCCTAAGTTTAAATGTGTCATTTTCATAATTATTATTCTGACGAAGCTGCATTTTCTGAATTTTAAGGTTCACCAAACGTCGGGTTTAGAAACTAGACCGAATTTAATCGACAAAAAACCAAAAAAGTGGGGGTTTAGCTTTTTAGTTATGTAGCTATAGCCTTTAGAAATTTAGGTCACCGATTTTTATCACAAATCAGAAAACCGTTAATTACATTTTAACCAATGTGTGTAGGGATCCAAGAAAATTATCATTAAAAAGCTAAAACCATCCTCTGTCAATGGGTAGTAACCGTAATACAAAACCAATTGTTAAAATGTTGAAAACAAAATCAAAAAGAAAAAAATTAAAAAAAAAATTTTAAGTTCGTTTTTAATTTTCTTCTAGACAAGACCCATTGCGGATGAGTTTTTGTTTTGTTCATTTTCTCAACAAACCAGGGCAATTTTCGAACCCGTAGCTCTTTTTCTTCACCTAGTAAAACCTTCTGAATTTACTTCTATCAGAAGCAGTCCTGAGCATAGTTTGTCAAATCGGCTGTACGGTACGTCATAAGGGGTGCATAGATTGTCAATTAGGCTATAAGGGATACCTGATGTAATGCTAAATATTTTATAACAGTTTCTCGCCAGCTATGGTTTTAATTTTTCTCCTAATTTGTTATAAATATGAAAAACTTTCAGAAATTCAGAAAAAATACAACCTTAGTGGGTATATTCTTGAAAAAAAATTTTAAAAACTGAAAAAAAAAATTTTCTTTGTGATTTTTTATTCAACATTATATCCAACATTTCTAAATTACTGTTGTTTCCAATTGAAAGGGGATGGTTTCAGCTTTCTGGTAGTAATTTTCTTTAAACTCTAAGTATATTGGTTAAAAAGTAATTAGCGATTTTGTGATTTTTGACAAAAATTGGTGACCCAAAATTCAAAATGTTGTAGCTCCATAATTAAGAAAGATGGATGCTTACTATTTTCGTTTTTGTCACTTAAATTTGCTCGATCAACCATGAACGGAACACCTTGTAGTTTTCAGCGAAAATTCAGATAATGCAGCTTTATCAGAAAATTTTGAAAATGACAGATTTAAAGTTAGTTATAACTACTTTGTATTTTATGATAACTAATAGAATGACGTCAAAAGTAGGTTAGTTGCCATTACGTTTTCATGGTTGCCAAATAACTTTCAGTTGTCCCCGATGTTGGCTTAGCTTAGCTTTGCACTAACCTATTTCTGATAAATGTTACTTAAGATGTTATGTACATAATATTAAATTATTTTTTTTTAAATAATCACAGGTAAGAAGTGATTGACAGTATTTGTCATGGTCCTTACCCATCAAGTGAGATAATAAGGGAGAATAATTGATAAAATGTTGCCTTGAAACTTCAGAACCTCTTCAATTTATAAAACATTTTTGAAATAAATAAATAGTGTTCCGCTTATTAATTTTAACCCATTCAAAGATAATTAAGCGTAACACCTAAAATAAATATTAAATTTAGTTTAACGCCTTTTCAATAGACAATATTTAAGATTATGTAAAAAATAATTATTGTAGAATTTTTTACAGAGCTGTATAAAATAAAATCAGATTAAAGCACCTAAGTTAGTGTTTCGATGCTTTTAAAACTAAGTAAAACCACTGAATCATGAAAGTTCTTATTTTTGCTGCCTTTTTTGTCTCTATACTAGCGATGACTGTGGTAAGTATTGAGAACAAAAATAAATTATAATTTGTAAAATAATGTTAATAGTTATAATTATTAATTGTATAAATAGTATATTATTTTTATGTATGTCAATGCGACTTACAGAACTTTTTTTTTTTTAAATTCCGATTCCTACAGAAATTTTTACTTAGCATAATTTTTACCAGAAATAAAACAAAATTTTGAAAATAATAAAAAAACTAGGAAATGATTAAAATCCTCTTGAAAGGCTATTTTACTTCTAAAAATTTGCTAAAAATATTATTGATATATGTAACTCAAAAATTATTCTTAAATACTGGATAATATCCTAATATATTATTTTTGTTGAATTTGTTGTGAATGTTGAGGTCTCCTTGAATAATAATTAAAAAGTTATGTAATTTACAAGGGTTGTAATTAATTTTCAAATTCATTGATTACATTATTCAGAAATGAGGATTCCAAATATTATTTTTATTTTGCTTAATATTTTATTAATTTGGATTTATCTGAATTGTATTATCATCAAAATAAGTAATAACAAGTAGCAAAAAAAACTTGTAATTCTTAGTTAAATTGTTTTATTAGCCATAAAAATTACCAAAAATTAGCATTAAATGATGATAAATAATATATATTTTTTATATAAATATTCAATGGATTGAAAATAGATTAAATTTTTAAAACACACCGTACGCAAGTTTAATGTAACACAATCATAAAAATGACATTTTTTCATACGCTATAACTTATCAAATAAAATAATTTAATTATTTCAGGCTAACGAGTCATATAAAAAATTTATAGAGGAATGTGTTAAAGAATATTCTATACCAAAAGAAGCAATTGATACTTGGAACGACGGAAAGTTGCCCCAGAATATTCCAAAATTTAAAGATATGTTGCTATGCTTTTTGAAAAAAGGGAAAGTTATGAATGACGCTGGAATCGTTGATATGAATGAAATGAAGAAAGCTACTCAAGAAGATTTGGGATCAGAAGAAGCCGCCAATAGGATGATAGAATTGTGTATGCAAAATAATGTAGGAGGTGCTCAAGGCGCATGGGATCTACAAGAGTGTTATTTGAAAAATAAAGCAGCTCTAAAGATTGTTTAATTTTTTTCAATGTTACCTACTGTTTGCTAACCCAATTATAAATAGTTTCATAATTGGTGTAAAAATAAAGATTATGCACAATATCTTAGGTTTTTTTTTCAAAATTAAATTTACCACCTTATAAATTCAGTGAAATAAAAGAAAATCTTCTGTATTACACAATTATTTGTAATTTTCTTACACGAGGAGTTTGTTTATGTGGGTCAAAAAATGCACATATTTTTTATGATTATAGCAATTAGAAAAACCAGTGCTAAACTCGGATTTAAAAAATGTATCCAAAATAATATAAAATTTCTAGTAGTCTCAAGAACAGTCAAACAAAACTTTGGCAAAACCTTTCATTACACCCAGTTAATATAACTAAAAGAGTTCAAAACGACATATTTTTTAGTTTAGACTTATACTATAATTTATTTTATTTTTAATAATTTATTTTACACAAAAATTAGGATGAAAAATTAATATTTGTGAAAAACACAACTTACCTAATTAGGAAAATTCGCTTAATTGAATGTTTAATTTTTTATGTACAAAAAGAGAATCGTAAAATCAAAAATGGATTTCAACCCATTTACCCTAAAAATAAAAATAATTAATTGACTAGGTTTATTATAAAACCTGTAGCAAAATTACTAAAATCTCTTTACACATATTCGTTGAGTTGGTGCAAGTATACCCTCAAATTTGAATAGTCCATTTTTGAAAATTTTCAGGAAATTAATATTTAAAATATTTGAGAATAGTTTTATTTTGGGAAATACCTTAGTGTATAGATAAGCAGTTAATTAAAACAAATAAAAAGAAATGCGAAAACGTTTCTAATTTTTACTTATTTATAAAATTTCTTGCACGAAATGCACTTTCATTCAATTTTGGGGAAGAGAATATATATGCATTAATTTCATATACAGGGTGTCCCATTTGAAATGTAATGATTGAAATAAAAGCTACATATTTGGTTTTTAAGGGAAAACATAATAAAAGTCTTATTCTAACACTATTTAGCTTCACTTTAAATTACAAATTAAAGATTATCAATAAGAATAACGAGTTCGAATAATTCGTTCGGTGGTCATGATTTTTCTACATTTGAGTCCCTACTTTCTAATTATCCTATTGCAAATGAACCAAAGATTATCATCTTTGACACAAATAATCCAGTTTTTCCTTTGCAAGTATCTTCAAAAGAAGTTTTATTTGCTACTACATCTTTCAATATATGTTCTACTGATGGTCCTGATGCCCTAAGACCGTCCCATGTCATGCTTATGCTTAGTTACTCCTCTGATTCTTCTGGGGATAATCTTTAAAATTCTCTTACCTCTCTTTGCAACCGTATGCTGTCTGGTAATGTAAACCCCAATGTTTGTCCAATTCTATATGCTTTAAAGAAGAAGGTTGGAGGAATTCGCCCTATTGCTATTGGAACATTTTTAGACGACTGGATGCGAAGATGCGTTGCTTCAAAATTAAATAGTCTCTTGGAGACTTTTCTCTTCCCATACAATTTTTATTTGTGAAACTGTCATTCATTCAGCTAGAAGATATCTTACTCAATATCTCAATCCATCTAAAAGGGTTTTCCTTAAACTTGATTTCAAGAATGCATTTATCAATTTAATAAGTTGAAATACCTTTCTTAATTTGGTTTTGGATTATGCTCCCGAAATCTTTCAGTTTGTCTGTCAATATTATAAAGATAACAGATAACACTTTCCTTACTTTTGGTGAACACAGAATTATGTCTGAATGTGTTGTTCAGCAGGGAGATCCTCTTGGGCCTGCTCTTTTTTGTTTAGCTATTGACAAACTTACTAAATCAAGTACAACTGAATTTAATACTTGCTAACTTGATGACGGCTTTACAAGTGATCAATCGGACATTGTTTTGGATAACCTTGGAAGAATTATTAAGAGTTCTAAAAAAATTGGCCTTGAACTGAATTTTAATAAATGTGAATATCATCACGTCTTTTAAAGCTTCCATCTCACATAACTTTCTTCCTTTTAAAAAATTGTTTGGCTATTCCAAAACTCATATATTTATTGAGATGTAGTTCTGGAATTTTAAATTTTGACAATATTTAAAAAATATCCATTGACAATATTACAAATGATTTTTTTCCTCCAGAAATTTGGTCGCATGCAACTTTACCCACACGTAAGGGTGGTCTTGGTATTCGTTTGGCGTTATCTTTATCTTTGCCCGGTTTCCTTTCTTCCCATTATGGTGTTTTTTATAAAATTGATGAGTTTTTACATTCTCATTTAAAAAAAAATTATGAACAACTTTTCAATTGAATGTGAATCTCTATGGACTAGTAAAATTCCGAATATTATCTTGGATCGTCGTAAAAAATCTATTCAAATAGCCTGGGATACACCTCCTTTTTACTTAAATAATATTTTGTCATCCACTAACAATTCTGCTTCCTTGTCTAAGGAATCTGGTGCATGGCTCAATACACTTTCTGTTGCTTCTTTAGGAACATTACTTGATAATGATTCCTTCAGAACAGCAATTGGTCTTCGCTTGGTCCTTCTCTGTGTATCCAACACACGTTTTTGTGGCGCTACTATTAATGAGGTTGGACTTCATGGATTAAGCTGTCGATTTAGTGCAGGAACATTTTCGCGACACCATGGAGTTAATGATATTATTAAATAATATTTCTTCCATTTTGGAGCCTTTAGGAACAAGTCGAGATGATGGAAAATGGCCTGATGGAATGAGTATGATTCCTTGGAGTTGCGGGAAACCTGTAGTTTGGGATTTTACTTGTGTCGATACCATGGCTCCTTCTCATTTATCAGGTACTTCAATTTAGTCTGGAGCTGCATCATTAACTAAAGAAAAGATTAAAATTTCTAAATACAGAAATCTTGAAAAAAAAAACTATTTTTTTCCCAGTTAGCATTGAAACTTTTGATGTTTGGGGTCCTCTTGGTTTACGATTTATTAGTGAAATATGAAAACGATTAGCAAGTGTTACCAAGGAACCAAGATCCACAACTCTTCTAATACAGCGTATTAGTATTGCTATACAGAAGGATAATGCTGCGTTCCAAAGGAAAATCCTTTAATGAACTTTTCTCAATTCCATATTCCGATGTTCAGAATAATTTGTCTTCCCATGGCTTGTCCTCTTCGAAGAAAGAAGATGTTTGTAATTTATTATTTGATGGCTCCTTGGTTCCTTCAATAGATTCAGATATGGGTTCATCGGAGATATCAAATAATCAACATCAAAAGAACATCCCAATTGGTGATACCGAAGTTGAAGACCAGGTTGAGGAATCACCTGAAGATGAAAGCGGCAAGGAAGAAGAGGAGCTAGAGCCTGTTAAGAAAGGACGTCGATGTAAACCAAAGACCGCTCCTGCAGAAAAAAAGGAACCAGCTAAAAGAGGAAGACCTTGTAAGAGGGCTGCAGAGAAAGCTTAGGAAGCAACCTCTTATGATAAGGAACAAAAAGAAGTAGAAGTTCCCGAGGGTTGTATGAAGAAAGCAACTAAAAAGACTGGACCAGATACTTAAGGTGACAAAGAAGAAGAGGAAGTCAAAGAAAAAAACAAGATGCTGAAGAATATCCTAGACGTGGCAATCTGGCACAAAAAATCAACTACAATGAAAATACTGGTAGCATTCGAAGATGATTTTTTAATTTATATTTTATATTAAGCTGTATTCAACCTTATTATTTATTATTATTATTAATTTCTTTACATTATATTTAATTAAATTGATGCTATTACAAATTCAACCAACTTTTCACATGAATGATCTTTTATAATTTAAACTTTCCAATTTTCACAAGTCAACTTTAAATATCATAACAAAATTGAATGTTTTTCAAGATATTTGTCGCAAAAATCCAAACTAAAATTAATTAAAGTTAATCCTTCAAAATTTTTGAATTTCATTGATGATAAAGGGAAGTTAAAGTTACCAAATGTTGTATACTTTGGCGAGAAGTATGCTGAAGGGGAGCAGAACATTGCTAACAAAGGTTAGCAACTATTGACTACTTCACTTCTATTTATAAGCAGACGGACATAAATATACACCGGAGTATGGTGAACAAAATTATAATATTTCTTGTGGTAAGATTTCTAATTCGGCGTCATATTTGACGCAATAATAATTTGCCAGAAAAATTACGGATGGAGTTCCCAATTATTTTCTAAAAAAATATGTTAGTAATAGACTTCTAGAATAGGGTCATAAATGTCAAATTGATAATAATAGAAGCGTATGTGTTTCGTCAACCATTCCCAAACTTTTTGACTAACTATTTGGTTTCTGTTCAGTTGAACTGGGCTTGGAAAAACATCATTATTGAGGAACTGCATGGTTTTTCTAAAAATAAATCCGTAATAACTAAAACTTTCTGATTTATCAAAACCGTCTGTCACTCGCCTTGGAGAGAAAGTATCAGGTTGACTCAATTTATACAAGGCGTTTGATGGAGTGTATCAAAAATTATTTATTATTGGCAAAAATAAAGGCCACAGGTTTTAGTCCGGGTCTATTAGGATGGCCCGGAAGTTTTCTTAGTGGCCGTAAACAAATGGTTAAGTTAATCGGCGGAATGTTTGAGTTGTCACTTAGGTTAGGTTAGGTTAGCTTTGCACTGACTTACTTCTGCCGTTATTTTTCGCGGGAAAAACTTATTTGAATACCGTTCGTTATCTTTATTTCCAACTGTAAGAAAAAATGTTATTTAATATGTTATTTACATAATATTAAAATAAAATTCGTTAAATAATTGCAGATAAGAAGTGATTGACAGCATTTGTCATGGTTTTTACCCATCAAGTGATATAATAAGGGAGAATTTTGCCTTGAAATTTCAGAACCTCTTAAATTTATAAAAAATATTTGAAATAAATAAATAGTGTTCCGCTTATTAATTCTAACCCATTCAAAGATAATTAAGCGTAACACTTTAAATAAATATTAAATTTAGTTTAACGCCTTTTCAATAGACAATGTTTAAGGTTATGTAAAAAATAATTATTGTACATTATTTATAAAGGTGTATAAAATAAAATCAGATTAAAGGATACAAGTTAGTGTTTCGTTGCTTTTAAAACTAAGTAAAACAACAGATCAGTCTTTATTAAGAATCATGAAAGTTTTTATTTTTGTTGCCCTTCTTGTCGTTATGCTAGCGATGACGTTGGTAAGTATTGAGTACAAAAATAAATTGTAAAATAATATTAATAATTAATATTATTATTAATTATACGTATAAATAGTATATTATTTTTATTTATGTCAATGCGACATCTAATTTAAAAAATAATAATAAAACTAGGAAAATATTAAAATCTTTGTCTCTAAATTTTGATTTTTTATTATAAGTACTTATTTTAAGTAATACCAATTTCAATTTAAAAATATATTTGACTTCTAAAAATTTGCCTAATATGTAATTTACAGGCGTTTTAATTAATTTTCAAATTCATTGAATTGCATTATTCAGAAATCAGGATTCCAAATTTTATTAATTCTGTGTTTATGTGAATTTTATTATCATCAAAAAAAGTAATAAAAAGTAGCAATAAAAACTTTTAATCCTCAGTAAAATTTTTTTATTAGCCATAAAAATTACCAAAAATTATCATTAAATATTTATAAATAATATATGGTTCATGTTTTTTTATACAAACATTTAATGGATTGAAAAAAGGTTAAATTTTTTAAGCACACCGTACTATGATTTTAATTTTTACTTTAAGCATTTGTAAATTTTTATAAACACAATGATAAAACTTATTTCAACATTTTTCATACACTAGATTAATAACTTATCAAATAAAATATTTTAATTATTTCAGGCTAACGAGTCATTTAAACAATTCCGAGAGGAATGTGCTAAAGAATATTCTATACCAAAAGAAGCTATTGATATTTGGCTTGGCGGAAAATTGCCCGAGAATATTCCAAACTTTAAAGATATGTTGCTATGCATTATGAAAAAAGGGAAAGTTATGAATGACGCTGGAATCGTTGATATAAATGAATCAAAAAAGGGTATTCAAAAAGATTTGGGATCAGAAGATGCCGCCAATAGGATGATAGAATTATGTATTCAAAATAATGTAGGAGGTGCTCAAGGCGCCTGGGATCTAGAAGAGTGTTATTTGAAAAATAGAGCAGCTTTGATGGTTTAATTTTTTTCAAAGTTAACTGCTATTTGCTAACCCAATATGTATATAAATAGTTTCATAATTGGTATGCTTAATAATTAGTTTAAAAATAAAGATTATGCACAATATCTAAGGTTTTTTTTTCCAAAATTAACTTTATTACTTTATAAATTCAGTGAAATAAAAGAAAATCTTTTGGATTACACAATTATTTGTAATTTTCGTACACGAGGAGTTTGTTTGTGTGTGTCAAAAGAATGCAGATATTTTTCTAACAATAGAGTAACCAGTGCCAAACTGGGATAAAAAAACAAATTTCAATTAGTCTGAAGAATAGCCAAATAAAACTTATTCCATGTAATTATAACTAAAAGAATTCAAAAACACTTATTTTTTGTTTTGAGTTAACTATAATTTTTTTATTGTTATAGTTTATTTTACACAAAAAGTAGGATAAAAAATTAATATTTGTGAAAAATACAACTTACCTAATTAGGAAAATTTCACTTAATTGAATATTTAATTTTTTATGTACAGAAAAAGATTCTTAAAATCAAAAGTGGTTTCAACACATTTACACTAAAAATAAAAAATGTAATTACCTAATTTTAAATAATAATAATAGGTTTATTATAAAAACTATACTCCATTCAATTTTCAGATAGAGTGACTCACAACAAATTTATGTCAACGTAACCTTCTACAGGACCGTATTTAGCTACCAAGTGTTATTCCCCTTAAATATACTCATATTAGGTTCAGAAATAGAAATAATAAACAGCGAAGATAATAATGTACAATTAAAAAAAATATTATTTATTCTAATCTATCGGGATCGTTTTCATGTAGGCCGATATTAATTATTAAAGGCTCAACATTTCTTTCAACAATGTGTCAATTTCCCACATTGTATTTTCCACTTTTTCTATAAGATGTGTTACACAAACAGTTTTTACGGCTTCATAAAACAATCATTTGCAATCTGCAAGTCTAAAATTAGAATTCTTTGAAGCCACGTTGTTTTTAATTTTGTCCAATTGAGCTCCATAGGATTCAGTTCACCGTAATAGGGTGGACGTCTTAAAACAATTCTACCATTCTCCTTGGCAATTTCATCTATACGTACTTATTATATTGGTTTTTATTTTTTATGTCGTTTAAAAATATACAACACCTGTGTTTTTAGCATATCATCCTCATAAAGTATATTTTTTAAAGGTGGCCAACTGTGGATGCATGCTTTTGTGCTAACTGACGTTTGATTTTTTATTAATTTTCTATATAGAATGATAGGGCATTTCTTCATGATATTCCGTTCAACTTTGGAGGCTTATAACTACTCGTGGGTGCATTTTTGGATATAGATAAATAAAGTCATATCAACTTATTTTTAGGTCAACTATTTCCAGTTAATCGTTGTCGGTCGAATTTTGGGACACCCTGTATGTACAGTGAGACATCTATTTAAATAATTTTATTTTTATTTAGTCTTGCCTGAGGGATTCTTTAATCCAGTTGATAGACCCGACATTAACGCTTCTCTTGAAAGTTTTATGGACTTACCCCAAGTATTATCAGCAGACATTTAATTTTAAATGAGGTTTAATTTGACATATATACCCCCAGTATTATCAACAGACATTTAATTTTAAATGAGGTTTAATTTGACATATATAGTCTATTTTGCGGCTAAATGTCATTTAAACTATATGCAAACTTCATAAAAATACTATATATGTCAAATTAAACCTCATTTAAAATTAAATGTCTGTTGATAATACTGGGGGATAGTCTATTTTTGAGCTAAATGTCATTTAAACTATATTCACACTTTATAAAAATACTATATGTATATGTCAAATTGAACCTCATTTAAAATTAAATATCTGTTGATAATACTGGGGGTTATCGACACAAATATTAGTTTTAGTGTGTCCCGTATTAATCCAAGTTTCATCAATAATTTTTTTATTTTCATTTCTATATGATTTATTTTTTTTGTCAAATATTCTCTTCTCCAAATTACTATTTCATCAATTTCCAAAAGCATACTGTGCCTTCCTCCGCGTTCAAATTTAAAATCTAAGTGTTTTAATACCTTATGAAATGATGTTCGTTGGAAATCTGGCAAATCATCATCTTCATTTACATCTTTTAAAATTATGTCCAGTGTTGGTATTTCAATTCGAAGGAAATATGCATGTACCTTTCTTTTAATTCCATTTTTGCAAAAATCGTTTACATAATCTTTTTAGATTATTCTTATAAGTTATAAGGTAACGGTTCTGATAATGAACCGAAGTCTTTGTATTCACGAATAATTTTGTATACTTCTGTTTTATATGCTACAGATTTTACAAAATTTACAATTAATTCCGTAGATTTTTCCACAATTAATATTTCTCCTATTCTGACAATCGCGGGCCAAAATTTCTGAATACGCTTCTGTAAAATACAACGACCAATCAAATTAATTTGTCACACTTTGTTGTCAGTCACTCTATGTCATAAGTTAATGGAGTATTGGGAATTTCGACTTGCGATACGCCCTCTGGGAGTTATTTGCTCAAGCTAGAAAAGGTCCACCTTGACATAACCTGTTTTTGTAAAATTTATTTCCGTGCAGTTTCCTTGAGTTTATTATTACTATATTAAAATAATAATATTTTTTACAGGCTGTAATTTATTACTTACCCCAAAACAAAGTATTTATGCAATTATGCAAGTAAGAAATAATACACGCTGGTCAATAAAAGATAAACACAATTTTTAAAAACAAAAAACTTGATCTAAACACAGGCGCAGTTACTAAAACCAATAAAAATTAAATCGGCGCAAAAATCTTTTACTACTTTTTCCTCCATGTTTTTTTTCAAATTTACGTCAAAATAGCGCCATCTATCCATAGTCGAAATTCCCAATATTGTTGAAATACTAAAATCTGTTTATACATATTCGGTGAGTTGGTGCAAGTACACCCTTAAATTTGAAAATTTGCAGCAAAATCATATTTTAATTATTTGAGAAAAGTTTTATTTTGAGAAATACGTTAGTGTATAGATTGGTAGTTAATTAAAATAATTAAAAAGAAATTCGAAAAACTTTCCATTTTTTAATTTATATAATTTATAAAATTACCTGTACGAAATGCACTTTCACCGAATTTGGGAGAAGAGAATATATGTGCATCAGTTTCATATACAGTGTGTCCCGTTTAAAATTAGACCAATTTTTTTACGAAGATTTTTTGAAAAAAACGTTCGAAATAAAAGATATTTAAGTAAACGATTTGACGTTGATTTGGGATAGCAATTAATATCACTAGGAAAAATAAATCAATCCCAACTCAGTTGGTATTGATTTATTTTTCTAATGATATTAAAAGATATTTAGTTTCAAGGGGAAAAATAAAAATCTTATTGTAACACAACTTAGGTTCACTTTCAATTACAAAATTTAAAGATACCAAATTGCATCTGTCAACTTAAATTATCATGAAAAAATTTAATAATATATTTTTCGCCAAAATCCAAATCCAAAAATTGTTACATAAATTATATTAGTAACCTAGAAACTGAATTTAAAGTAAATCTCTTAAAATTTAGGAATTTCGTTAATGCTAAAAGCAAATCAAATAAATTACTTATCAAATATTATGTATTTAGGCGAGAACTATGTTGAACTACTTCTCTTCTGTTTATAAGCATAGATATACCGAAGTACGATGAACAAAATTTTAATGTTTCTTGTGGTAAAATTTGTTATTCTGATATACAGAGTGTCCCATAACTACACCGACTACTCATAACTGTTGATAATAGTTTTCATGTCTAATATCACCAGTTAAGCGTTGTCAGTGTAGTTATGTTTATGTAAATATTACGCAATAAATAAATTGCCAGAGAAATTACATTAGGTCCGGATGGATTTCGCAATTCTTTGCTACAAAGATGTGTTAGTAATGGTCCACTTACCACTAAGTATTATAGTTATTTCATCGCTTTTTAAAGATGACTCCCCGTTTCATGGAAGAGAAGGTACAGTCGATAGCAAAAGTAAGTGGACAAGGAAATTTAAGCTGTGTAAAACGTACTTTCAGGACGACTTGATTAAATTATGAGAAATGTAACTGTCAGTAAATGTAGTTATTTTCAATTGAAGAAAATGCAAAAATTTTCCTTATAAAGCATTATTTGTATCTGCTATAGTATTTACTTTGGTTCCTTCTTTTGTTAGCAGCATTTTAAAAATAATTTCATACAAAATTTGATATTGTCAATTTTGATAGCTTTCAAATTCTTGAATTTGAATGGTTGTTAATAAAGTTCTATTTACATGATATTTTTTTTGAGAGAACATTGTTACAGGAAACTGTTTTTGTCTACTTTTTTTTGCAACCGACAGTATATTTTGCCAGTTTACAAATAGAGTCGTAAATGACAAATTGATAATTATAGAAGCGTATGGTTCAGTCAAGCATTACCAAACTTTTTGACTAAGTATTTGGCTTCTGTTAAGTTGAACTGGGCTGACAAAAATATTATTATTGAGGAGCAGCTTGGTTTTTAAGAATAGATCCGCAAAAACTAACGTTCTGATTTATCAAAATCATATTACTCGCCTTGGAGAGGAAGTATCAAGTTGACTTAATTTATACTGACTTCTTAAAAGAGTTTGGGAATTTTATTAATGGTTCTAAGCGTTAAAGTCAACGATCGGCGGAATTTTACGTTCCTCAAGGTTCCCACTGTGCACCTATTTTATTTTATTTGTTTGTCGATGATATAGGGCGATATGAACAGGAATTTAATTATTTTCTTTTTGTGTATGGTATTAAAATCTTCAAGAATATTACATTGTTAGACGATATTCATTCTTTATAAAACTGTTTTGATAACTTGGTTAACTGGACAAGAAAAATGGTCTATCACTAACTATTAATAAATGCAATTTTGTAAGTTTTTACAAGGGCAAAATAAAGTTTGTCTCAAAATATAATATAAATGGAGTAGATCTAAGTAGTTTATGTGAAGTTAAGGATTTAGGGCTTTTACTTGATAGTCATCTAAGTTTTGTTTAACACATTAACATAAAAAAATGTTGAGATTTGTATTTAGAAACTCTAAAGATTTTTCTGTATTTTCAATGAACTTATTATATTGCGCTTTAGTCATATCAATCTTGAAGTTCGGGTCGATAATTCAAAAATTTGAAGTTTTGACACATCGGTAGAAATTACACCTACGCCTCTGCTTTTGTGAAGTCTAGTTACTTTGCTATGAGTTTGACATGATTTTGTGTTACTATGAACTTGAAGCAAACAAATTCCCCACATTTTTAGGTAGGAAATTTGAATTGACCACAATCATTTTAGCTCACCCTGTACAATCTATCTGATTTTCAAATGATGCCTTCTGAAATACAACTGATGATTCTGAAATACAGATACTTTCTAAAATTAAATTAGTTTTTCTAAAATACAATTGATGCTTTCTAAAATATCACGTTTTTGAATGATGATTTCCGAAATTGAATTAATCTTGTCTGAAATTGTTGGTTAAAAAACAATTAACCGAACGAGGAAAAGTTACAACCTTTCTAAAATACCACATCTGGAAAAGGTGTACTACATTTACATTTTAATAAGTAAGACTTTAAGTGACAGAGTAGTTTAAAGATGTTGTATGATAAGAATGTTCTTTCCCCAAAAATGCACCCATCACAACTCACCTTCATAGTTTTTTAAAAATTAATTAATTTTAATATAAATAAAAATATCCAAAAAAAAAATAAAATTTAAAAGTACTTTAGTTCCATTCAAAAAATCACATATTATGTTCAAAATATTTCGTTATTTACGAAGGTATCGTTTAAAAAAAGTTATAATCATTGAGGTGACTTCAAAGTTTGTTTGGGATTAATCAAATTTAGATGTTGCGAAAAATATACAAAAATTGGCATTATGTTATATTAATAGATCGCGTGTTCTATTTTTGTAATTTACAGAAGCGTTAAATCGTTACACCAAAATATAACATTTTTGGACAAATTGCAGTAATTTGTACAATTTCCCATTTTGTTAACTTAAATTAAATTGATGTAAAAATAAAACATTTAAAATTTTCAGAATTTTTAAAGTAGCAATTTTTTTTAAATCATTGTCATTATCAAAAAATGTTTCAACTTAAAAAACACCCTGTAAAACATACTAGAATTTCAATTTTTTTATTTTTATAAATATGAACGTGACCCATTTAAATCCGGTATTTTCGATGCTAAATCTGTGAGAAAATATCACGTATGAAAAGATTCCACTTACCCAAGTTGGTGATAAATGGATTTATTTATTGATGAGTTTATAAATTATTTAAAACGAATTTGTGAGGAGAAAATTTTATGTTCAGAAAATACAGTCGACCCTGAAAAAAATAGTAGTTAATAAATAATCATTATTTTTGAGACATTAGTTTTACGTTAAAAATTGATAAATATCTTTACATTGCATTAACTTCGATTACTAACAGGAAATAATATTATCATTATACAATAAATATTTTTTGTTTATCTTAATTTTTTTGTTTATTTTTCTTTTAAAAATAAAAAAAATAATTAAGTTCCTATATGAAGATAAAAACCATTATAAGGAAAAATTTCTTACCGTTAATATTTTCTTACAATATATTCGTTGTTGAAAAAAAATAGGAAATAATATTTTACTTATGCCTGTAGATTTAAAAAAGCAATTAAATTAGTTTTTTTTTTAGAATTAATACATTCAAATTTATATTAATAATTTGCTCTATATTTTAGATGCTTCAGGTATAGTCTTATCACCAATTTGTGCCTATTATACATAAATGTATAAAGGATGTTTAGTGAATTTGTAACATTAGTTTCTTGTCACGGTAATAAATTTGACAACCAAGATTAATATAGCCTTACTACCAAAGTTAACTATTCAATTCATCTTACTTTACGGAAATAAATATAAACGTGCATGATTACTATTATTCTTTTGTTTAAAGAATTATTAGAACAGTTTGCAAAAATAATACACGAGTATATCTATTTTATACGATCATAAATAATGATAACGTATATTTCTTTATAATAAACGAGATTTTTCCCTCATAAAAGTTTTTCCTGCGTGAAATATAATTTAATAAGATACAATAAAAGAAAACTTTTACATTCTTCTAAAAGTTTTAATTCGATTTATAAATTAGGGTATTTTTTTAGGGCAAGGAAATGAGAGTTTGGGAAGTTTGGGTTTAAAAAACTTTCGGTTTCAAGACTTAAATTAAAAATATGTTGGGGTTATTTTTAAATACGTACATTCTTTTCAACGAGTAACAAGTTTCTACTTGTATACAAAGTTTAGTGATTTATATGCTTAATTACAGTCACTTGTTTTTTAAAAAAAGTTTGGTTTAAATTAAAATATTATTACTCAAATTTTTAATGTTTTATTAAACCAGAACAATTTTATCATGGTAGCCATTTATTATTGTAATTGCTTTTTTTAATTACAACGTTGTAAATAACACGAGGCATTTTTAATCTCTTTTCCATAATTAGTCAAACCTTATTAAAAGAACAATACATAATTTATACGATATTCAACACTTGTTTTTAATAAGTATAAAATTTGCAAGTCATTAATTTTCATAAGGATTTTTTACTTTCAGGAAAAATTTTTCTAAAACAGATTTAATAAATTAGTAGTTTGTTTTGTAAAATAATATTTTGGTGCAACTAATTGGTCCTCATGCTATGCAAAATTTAAATACAGGCCTTGCCTTTCAGTTTATTATTTCATTAAACAAACAATCCAATTAATGTCATTAGTGATGGAAACGAATTCAAAAAATTATCACGTAATAGGGATCATTACAAGAATAATCCATGCAACTATGAAATAATAGAGACTACCTAATTTACCAATTATAGGACAAAATACCAAAAATCTAAGCACAATACGTTATTGTCAAAAATGTGGTACAGTAAACGCGCCACGTGAGATAAAATTTCCCAAAATTACCCTAAGGAATTATTAAAATTAAGCTTATCCGGTACAAATCTAATTGGAGAACATTATAAACCTGAGTATAAAAAGTTGAGCTTGTGGGAAAAAATGCATTCGTATTTTGATTTCTAATCAAGTAACTTCATACAAATCAAGTGCTGTGATTTATTCAAAAAGTTAAAACATGAAGGTCTTTATTTTTGCTCTTGTTTGCTACGCCTGCATTGCTTCAGTATTTGTAAGTTTGGAAAACAATTATTTAATTTTTTAAATTAAATTTATTTTTCCAATTTACTTTAATTTAAAACATTTCTTAAAATTACAAATAATAATGAAAATAATTTAACTAGAATCACTTTTTATATTATATTTATTTTCATTATTATATTAAATTATCGAAAAATAATTTTCATCTAAAAATGTAGTAGGTATTTACAAATTGATTTTCATTTTGGGTATTTTTAATACATACAAGAATTTCTAAATCATTATTAAAGTGAATTTACTTTGTAAATCAATTTTATAGGGAATGTTGGAGAGATTTAATCTTGAAAATAAAATTGTTGATGAAAGATAAAAATCAAATGAACACATATTAAATTGTTTTCATGAAATTCCATAGGAATTTATTTTAACTTTAGTTAAATATCAATAAATTTGTAATATTTCTGATTTCTGATAAATTAAAATAAATCTTTTGGTTAAAATTTTTTGGGTTACATTATTTGTATATTTTAGATTAATGCAAATGAAGAAGAAGATGAAAAATTAAAAATGGAATGTGCGAAAGAATCAGGAGTTGCTGAGGATATGCTAGCAAAATGGAAACAAGGTCAGGTTCCTGATGATGCTAAATTGGATGAATTTTTCTTGTGTTTCATGAAGAAAATGGGAGTTATGAATGATGCTGGTGATTATCAAATAGACGAAATTAAAACGAAAGTTTCGGAGCACTTCGGTGATGAAGTTGGTGAGAAAATCGCTGAGGAATGCACCAAGGAAAAGGCAGGAACACCCCAGAAGGCTGCTCATAATCTAGCTAAATGTTATGTAGAGAATATTCCAAAAGAAGCAAAATAATTTTTAATTGAAATGTTTGTAATGTTAGTATAATGTGTATAAGTAAAGAAATTTTGAGCAATAATTTTTATTATTTAATTAATTTAAAACATCAAGCCTAAAATTAATTAACATGTATACAGAGGGTGTACACGACACTAACCACCACTGTCATTTCTTTATTTATGAAAATACAAAATTGAAATTTTAGTATGTTATATGGAAAACACATTTATTGAACTAAAACTTTTGTCAATTTTACTGCCGATTCACCGGATACAACTTTCTTATTTTAAATGAAACACCCTAATTTTTTAAAACTTTAAGAAAATTTTTTTGGAAACTTGAGGTTTATACCTTCATTAATGGTTATCACAGTAATCGAAAAAATCTGATTAGGGAGTGGCCCCACTATCATTCCATTTAAAAAATGAAAATATTTACAAAAAGCGCACTTTGTAAATTTTAAAAATTAATATTTCAAAAACGGTCAAATGAATTTCATAAATTATACTTTAATTTATTTATCTGTAATTTCTATTATTTAAAAACTGTTTGAGTAGGTTTTATTAAATATTGTAAAAAAAAATTATATGAAACTTATTTAAAAATTTTTCCATCGTTGACATGTAAATATATCGGTTTTCTTATGCCATATAACATAGTTAAATTTCAAATTTTTTTTTCATAAATAAAAAAATGAGAGTGTTGGCCTTAGTTTCGTATACACTCGGTATATTTCTAAATTATTTTATATTTTTTTAAAAAGTATGAAACCTTAATTCCTTATTTTCAACTGCTTATTTTTCTAAAAAAAATCCAAATTATTCGTGAAGGAGTAATTTTTCTGTAATGTAAACTTTCTACTAAATAAATAATTTATAATTAAATAAATTTGTATACTTGTTTTCCTTAAAAATGGTCATGAAAGTTAGTGTCGTGTTTCAGAAAGACCCTTTTATTGTAAGTATTCTCCTTAATTCTGGAGTACCTCATAAAAATAAAAACAGTAGAACTATAACAGAAACAGAGGACCGTTCGAAATAATACATGAACCTTAAGAGGATATGGAGTCTACAAATTTATATGCGTTTTTTCCCTGTTTTTATATTTCAAACTACGCGAATATTTATTGAGCCATATACAAAATAAGAATATCATATGAAAGTGGAACCTCTGCTTAAGACTTGTGTGCGGCAGTTTTTTAATATTTTTAATCCAAAATGGCCAAAAAAATCATTAAAAATACCTAAAATTTGGCCTATTTTAAACTTATTTTTTGGACTTAATAATTTAATTTTTCTAGCCATGAATGTTATTTAAACTATGCAATTATAAAACTTAATGTTATTTACAAAATATGGTTGTAGTTTGAAATAATTGCAAGGCATATTTCGTAAATTTTGAACGCGCATTTTAACTGTAAAAGCAGCAAATACCTTCGTAGTATAGGTTATACAAATTTTAAAATATAACAGAAATGAAGATTTTTATTGGTACTTTCATCCTAATTATGTGGGATGTACTTTGGGTCAAAATTTCTTCCCCAAATTCAAGAAGAAGCTCAAAATATACATTTACTATCGGAGCGCGGTTCTACTTAGACTTCCAATCCTCTTAAAGATTCTTGTTTTACAAAACACGTATTAAAATTTAAGTTTTTGCCTGTTTAATTTGCCATTTTTAACATTTTTCTAAATCATTGTTATTTAGTACAAAAATGTAATTTGTATTTATTAATAAAGATATATAAAAAATCGTAAATAATTGATTTTTGGTTTAAGAGTGTTCCCCACTAACCTAAAAATTAAATCCAACTTTTATTTTTTCAATGCTTATCTGTTTTACAGGAAGTTAAGGGCATTTACCTGTAAATTTAGTTGCCTAAAAATTATAGAACAACTTCTCATTTTTTAATTTATTTTTATATATAATAATTTTTTTTTCGGCCGAAAATTAAGTTATATTAATTATTCTTAGACGTTTAAAGATGGTTTTTGTTTTAAATTTAATTTTAAAAAACATAAAAAAAATTTAAAATAAAAATAAAAACAAACTTATAAAACTAAGAATAAATGTAACTTAATTTTCGACCGAAAAAAAATATTTATTTAAAAATTATTATATATAAAAATAAAGTAAAAAAATGAGAAGTTGTTCTTTAATTTTTAGGCAACCAAAATTACAGGTAAATCCTCTTAACTTCCTGTAAAACAGAAAAGCTATGAAAAAATAAAAATTGGATTTTAATAATTAAGGTATGAAAGTAATACCTTAGAACCACCTTAATTTTAAAGTAATTTCTTCTATAGAAAAAAAAAACTAAAAACGTGGAAAAAATATTGCAAAACTAAAAACTTTAGAGCTTATATACTTATAAGATGTATACAATAATAGCTTCAAGGAATAAGCGCCGAAACTGTCTAGTTGAATGGTTTGACTACAGTTTGTGAGTTTGTTTAACTAATTTTTACGACATTTTAAAACCTACGCAAGTGTTTGACAACTAATCTTAGATATCGTATACAGGGTGTCTCACTTTTTTTCCCGCAAAAATTTTTTCAGATAGTAAATGTCATTCTGAACAAAAAAATTCCTATGAACTAATATTTTTTTTCGACTCCTTAAGAAGTTACAGCAATTTTAAAATTTTAAAATATTAATGATTTTCTTGGACACCCTGTATAAATTTCATTTTATTTTAATTTTTTAAATTTAAACCAAGTATGCTTTGGATATTGACATTATCTGTAAGCCAATCAGATTGGTTAATTTTCTTGTCAGAGTCCACTTATTTTAAAAACAGCCAATAATGTTCAATAAGGGAAGTTGGGAAAGACAAAATCCAAACTATAAATCTTTTGAATAAAAACATGATGATAAGAAAAAAAAATCTACAGGGTGTCACAAAAAATCGTTAAAATGTTGAAATTTTTAATTGCTGTAACTTCTTAAGGAGTCGAAAAAAAATATTTGTTTATAGGACATTTTTTGTTCACAATGACATTTACTATCTAAAAAAAAATTTGCTGGAAAAAACGTGAGACACCCTGTATATGTTATAAGTTGGGATTTGAATCATCTTTCGCAAAATCGTCAAACTTAATCCAAATCATCGTAAAGTTTCACTTATTTCAATTAATCTTAGGTTACAAATTTATGTTAGCTTATTTTGTATATAGGGTGTTCCAAAATGTGTGGAACTCACTTGTACAGTGGATAGTAGATGTCAAAAGCGGAAATACAGCTCTTTCCAAGTGGTAAAAATTGTATGTTTTTGCTCATTTATTTCGAAGAAAAGTATTGTAGAAATTTTAAATTTGTCGTGCTCCATTATATAATTAAAAAAAAATTTCGTATTTTTTTTTAATCTTTACTAGCTTTGAAAGTATATATTTAAGAAGTGTTCATTTTCTTTCAAAAGTTCGAACTTGGAAATAGTTCAAACCGTTTAAACATTAAGAAAAAGTTTGAGTTTCCAAAAAGTTCGGGTTCAGAAAAAGTTCGGGTTCGGAAGAAATTCAAAAAAGTTCAGTTCGAAAAATATTCAGGTTCTAAAAAAGTTCGGGTTTGAAAAGAAATTGAGTGGAAACCAGTTAAAACTAGTAATGACGCAGTAGATTTATCTCCAGTCGTTCTGGTGGTCAACAAAAAAAACTATTTTAGAATGCTTGAGCAATTTTGTAGGTAAAAGAATTATTATAAATAGTAGTAATAAATATTTATAATTATCCGGCAACAATAAAATAACGTTCTTAGGTTCGACCTACCTCAAGTTAAAACTTCATCGATTAAAAACATTATTGGATTCAAACCTTATCGAGTCAGAACTTTATTAGGTTCGAATTAAATCAATTTCGTACTGTATTAGATTCGAATTACATCAAGTTCGAATTATAACTTAATCGAGTTTGAACTTTGTCGAGTTCGAACTTTTTCTAGTTCGAACATTATCGAGATTGAACTTACGAAAGTTTGAGTGTTGAAATATAAATAATGAGTTCCAAGAGTCCAGCTCCCGTAGGAAGCGAAATCGCCGAAAAATTATAGGAACTTTTATCATTTTTTTAACATCTACTATCCACTGTATAAGTGCGATCCACATATTATAAAACATCATGTCTAAAACTACAAATTATTCAAAATTTTAGTTGGAAGGTTTATATTTTATTTGTTTTAATTTCTCTAAATAATATTCTCCCTGTACTCTAGTTGTATGTAACTGTTCCAATAATACCAATCGACTCAGCTCATGATTTTTCAATACATTTGTTTCTTCAGTTTCGTATTGTTTTAACAAACATTTCTTAATCGCAAATGGTGTCCGTTTATTAATTTAGGTAAATGAATGGTCAGTTATATCGGACAATTCTTTATTCACAATTGGTTTATACAAAAGGCTGACGTTTCGCCCCCAACGAGGGCTTCTTCAGAGCTAACAAATAGTTTTTTGGACTTGGTAGGTGAACAGTTTCATTTGATATGGCAGATTCCTTCACGGACTCTACTACTATATCACAACTCTTACTATCTGTAAAAGTTAATAAAAAAGAATTATTCAAGATGGTAAACTAAAGATATTTGAAATCCATATAGGGTTTTTGTGAGAGTTTAAAATAAGGAGATTGTTTTTGTTTTGTAATAAAATAAAGTGTGTAGGTACATGTAAATATCAATGTCATTAATGTTAACAAAATTCTTACCGGCTACAGGCTATAATAGTTTGTACATCGAATTTGCTTGAGGTGGTCAGTAAAATTTTGAGTAAAATGTAGCACTGAGGATATGGAACAAACTTTACTCATGTATCGGGTTAAAAAGCATTTTCTTAAAACATAAATTAAATTTACGACTTTACTTGAACAAAATACTGCTATTCATAAAACTTACAAACCTGGACTTGAATTACTGTTGGATTCTCAACTTGCATTACTTCAAGCATAATATTTTCCCACTTCAACAAGTTAACAATTTTATTTCCTGTATTTTGAACATCTATTGTCTTCTCTAAACGTATTTTCATGTTGTTAATTTTATTCAATAATTCTATCGAATCGATTGTTTCTCCAAAAGTTTCTTCATATTTCCTAATAATTTTTTGAATCGAGGCTTTTTTCTTTTTTTTATTGCTTTGTTTTCGAATTTTAACAAACACTTCGGGGTAACACTTAACCTCATTAGCAATAAAAATAAGTTCTTTATTATTGGCATCGAATTCAAACTCATCATCGGCGGAAGACATTTTGTTTGAAAATGATGAATATTTTTTGTGCATAAGATAATAACATAAGTACTTCAAAATTTTACATTTTCTTCACGTTTATGACATAAGAGTTTGTCAACTATCAAAGATTATTGGGACTATTGTCAATTTGCATTCTACTTTCTAGTTAAAATTTACCATTGTCTTAAATTAAAAGAAATAAGACAATAATATAAAATTTTACTAAATATCTTACATAGTTTTTTAAATTAAAAAACTTTCAAAAATACAAAAAAGTATCTTAAAATATTAAATTTTTTTAGAGTTTTTAGAATATTTAAAAAAAATTTCAACATGTCGAAATTGAAAATATTATAAAAATAACAAAAGGTAATAACATTTTATGATATTTTTTTACTTCTATTAAATTGATTTGAGCTTGTTTTTGTGGTAAAAATAAGGAAGTGATAATAAAATGCTGATTTCAATAAATTCTATTCATTTTACAAAATATGTAAAATTATAAGTTATCCTCACAAATACCTTTATTTATATAACATTCAGTAAATTGCCCATAATCCTTTGGAGAATTAAATAACTTAATACATCCTCTGATGTAGTTTAATGCCAATTCATCAAGTGCACATAAAAGGTAAGGCCAATTAAATCTTCCACTATCATAGATTTCTTCAGTATGACTCCAATAACATTTCCAGAAATTGTTGAGATTTTTAGTTTTGGGAAGACAATTGCATTTCAAGTGTTCATCAAGATATCCCTCTTTCAACTTTGTTTTCTGCTCACAAAAAGCTGCTATTCCTTTATTGCGAATGAGATCACGAATACTTGCAGCCTAAAATTTACGAAAGGTAGATTTAAAGAAGTAAAATTTTGGACTTTTGCACAAAACTTACGTTAATATCTATCAATTGAATATCTTAGTACTAACGTTTTTATTTAAGGCTGTATTATTTTGTATTTTTGATGTTTTAGGAGATAATTTAAAATTTCTGTGATTTTCCATAACAAAGTATTGAAGATTGAAACCTTTAAGAAGATAGTCGTTGAAATTAGGTATAAAAGTTTACAATTTAAATTTAGATTTCTTTGAAGTAACAGAAAATACGAGAACGGTTAATTGAAATCATTTTTTTTTTGAACTGCTCAACGATTCCATAGTTCATGGTTTTTGATTTTTGGTTTTCCTTTTAATTTTCTTTTCTTTTCAGTTTTTGGTTATGTTGAAAACGTCCAAAAATATGAAACTTTTAGGTTCAATTTACGTTATTAAAAAACTATTTTTAAAAATTAAAATCCAATGTCCGTAGTCTCTTTAATTTACTTTTTAATTAAGTTATGTAAATTTAAAAACGCCCGTAATTAAAAAAATGATACTTAAAATGTGAATTTAATTTAAACAATACATAAAAGACACTCTGGAAAAAAATATTTATTCTGAACTATATTCAATAAAAACAAAAGTGTTTATGAACAATCTCTGCAGATAACCTTATTAAAATAACAATCACTGAATTTTCTAATATTTTCGGGGTCATTGCAATGTAATCTTTTAGAACATTCTTTAATGAAGCCGATGGTTTCTTTATCATTCAAGCATTTAAGGTGCGACCAATTAAAATCACCATTATCAAAAATTACTTCAGCATAAGTCATGTAGCAGTAGTAAAATTTGGTAAGCTTCTTATTCTTGGGTATAATATCGCATGTTTGATCTTTATCAAGGTATCCTTTTTCCAATTTTGCTTTCTTTTCACATAAAGCTGCTATTCCTTTGTATCGTAGATTTTTACGTATGCTCGAAGCCTAAAATTATTTAGGAAAGATAAATTTTAAGAAATATAATTTTAGATATTTGCCACATTTATACCAATAGAATAATTTGTGATGTTTTACCTGTTGAAAATTCTTTGCTTAAACCAGTAAAGGTTAATTATAGAAAAACAAAATAAACAAAAAGAGTATTATGATAGAAATGCTAGAAATTATGTAAGTAATTTTTCTGAAAGGAACAAAGTTTTAGTAAAGCACAATTTAAATGAAAAATTGAGATTTGGTAACGTCATTTCAAAAAATTCTGAAAGACCAAATTCGTAATAACACAATTTCCAGAAATAAATATTTTATTAATAAACCTACTACTTTTATTTATTACACTAACGTTTATATTTAGAGCTGTATCATTTTGTTTTTTACAAAATTCAATTTGATTAATTCCTAATTAAGTTTAGTAAATTTATAAACATTAGTGTAATTATAGATAATTCTAAGTTACATCTTTGGGATATCTCTTTCGCGCAGTTATATAACTACATTGAAAGTCTTATTCTTGATTTTTGTAAATTTTTTATTTTCGTATTTAAATTAAAAAAATTGATGTTTAAAAGTTTAATTTAAAAAAACATAAGACACTCTGGAAAAAATATTTTTTCTAAAGTTTTACCTTCGTGGAAAATTTAAACTGGAAAGTAGGAATGATATTGATATTTAATATTAGTCTTACTTTGATAATCGCCTATCTTCAAGATGATATTTTTTGAGACCTTGAGCAACTTTCTTGAATTTTAATAAAGTTCATTTTTATAAATTGACCTGTTAAAAATTCTTCGAAGATTTTTCAAAATAATATTCATGAAATAAAAGGTAAAAAATCATACGCATAGATTTGATTGCATATTTAATTATATTCAAGAAAAACAAGCGTGTTTTTTAACAATCTCTGCAGATAATCTTGTTAATATAACAATCACCGAATTTTCTAATATTTTCAGGGCCATTGCAATGTAATCCTTTAGAACATTCTTTAACGAAGCCGATGGTTTCTTTATCATTAAAGCATTTAAGGTGCGACCAATTAAAATCACCATTATCGAAGATTTGTTCAGAATAAGTCATGTAGCAGTGGTAAAATTTGGTAAGCTTCTTATTCTTGGGTATAACATCGCATGTTAGCTCTTTATCAAGGCATCCGTTTTCCAATTTTGCTTTTTTTTCACATAAAGCTACTATTCCTTTGTATCGTAGAATTTGACGTATGCTCAAAGCCTAAAATTATTTAGGAAAGATAATTTAGATAGTTACCACATTTTTACCAATAGAATGATTTGTGATCAGGAAAATAAATATTGTAAATAACAAGGCTTAAATAATTGTAAAATAAAATTAATATTATTCTATAAAGCTTGTGGGAAATTTTTATTTACATCATCGCATAAGAGTTATATTTAGCGCCGCATAAATATTTATTGATAGAATCATGAACCTTCAAAAAATAGTAAAGAGCTTCAAACATTTTATTGAAAAAATAAATGTGTTTTGCAGTGAATGGTTTTAACCTTTTAATGTAAGTTATAAAAAAATAATCGCAATTGATGGATACAAAGTAATTCCAGGAATAAATTACAAAATGTCAGAAATAGTATACTCTATATTAAACCTGAAAGAAAAAGAGCAGATATTTTTATCCGCGATGAATTAAAATGTTGCCTTTAACTTGACATGCGTAAACAATAACTTACATAAAAAAAATTAGTTTTTAACTTTATTTATGAGCAATTTTCATAAACAACAAAATGGTGTCTAAATGTCCTGGTTTCAATTTAAAATAATATAAAATTAAATTTCTTTAATACATTATGCCTTTTTGGAGCTTTTTTAAACAGCACTAAAAAAGGAAGTTGGTTGAGTTCGTGCAATTGCTGTAGAAAATACATTCAGCAGAATATTTGGTAAAATTGTCAGCCGTCGTGTTTCAAAATTTACTAAGACCTGTCCAATTAGGTTACGCGACTCAAGAAGTTCATGCAATGAGAGCTTATTTTGAGAAAGGTGACAAAATTGGATCTGCTTTTAATTCTATTAATTTTGGAAGTAACTTATACAGATTTACAAGAATATTATAAGTATATATTCTTCAAATATTCTTTTGGGGAAATTTTCCTTAAAATTTTGTCTTTTAACTAAAGACATTTATTTTTCATTAAAGTTTCTTTTGTGTACTTGGTATTCTGATGGTACTTTAGCTGCACCAAAAAAATATAATTATAGAAAATTTAAAAAAGCAGTAATTAGTACCTATGGGAAATGTAATTGGATTAACACTAAATTTATCAAAATATAAAGAATTTGTATTAGGTGATAGTGATGCTTTAACTAAAGAGAATACTATTAAAGTAATTTTTGAGATTCCACCAGAAATTAAATTGGCAGATTCAATACATCAATCAGCCAAAGAATGCAAAAACGAGATCTACTACCCTGTGTGCCAGGGTGAAGGGCACAGAGCTGGTACTGGAAGCTGCCCACAGTTCAAACAAGCGCTTAAAAATGCTAAAAAAAATCGAAATACAAATAACCCCCTCCCCCTGGAAAACGACATGTGAGATAAAGGCTATTAAATTATGACTAACAAGCTCAAGAGGAGACCTCAAATAACACTCACTGATGAAACGATCCAAAATCAAGTCTATAAACTCTTCCCAAAACATCCCCCAGTGCAGTGTCGGGCCGGCATATCGGGGGTCTGAGCCCCCCAAAATTTTGGAAACCTCGCCCTATCTAGACCTATCATTCGTTATATACAGGGTGTTCCATTTTAATTAATCTTAGTGATTTCCTTGAAAATGGGATCGTTTTTATGGGGTTTTATTGGGATTTTCTGGGAAAAGCTGATGTAATTTATGTTTTCGCTCTTTTAAAAATGTAATTCTAAGTTTTAAATGTCAAAAATATGCTGCAGGCGATTTCTTTTTGAAATTATACTAGATCATTCATTTTTCGAAAATCTGGAAAAATATTTCTTCGGTCTAATGCAGAATCTGGATAGAAAACATAACATTAATAAATCACTAAATTTTTACATATTAAAGTTTTTGCAAAATAATTTAGAATAAAATTGATTTTTTATGAATGAAAGAACGTCATAGTACGTCACTGAGGAACTACAAAAAATTGAAAAATGTAATTTTAATTACCTATTGAATTGTGGTTCATGGTAAATCTTTATTTTTGAATTTTTGAAAAATCTTGCATCGTTCTAAAGTAATTTAAATTTTTCTAAAATAATTTAATCTTAAATTATATTAGAAAAATTTCAATAGGTAATTTAAATTGCATTTTTCAATTTCTTTAGTTACTCAGTGTCGTACCACGTCATTTTTTACACCGAAATTTATAAAAAATCAATTTAAATCTTAAAATTGATTTTGTATGAATGGTGCAAAAAACGACATGGTACGCCACTGAATAACTACAAGAATTGAAAAATTTAATTTTAATTATTTATTGAATTGAAGTTCATGGTGTATAAAGATTTTTTTAAAAATCTTGCTCCATTCTAAAGTTATTAAAGTTTTTCGAAAATAATTTAAGATTAAAGATTTTTTATGAGTTTCGATGCCAAAAAAACAACATAGTACGCCTGTGAGCAACTACAAAATTGAAAAATACGACTTTAATTACATTACATTAAAAAGTTTACTTTTCCAGAAATTTGATCGGTAATCGCACCATAATGCATAAATTTTTTATTTTTAATGGAAATACTTTTGATGAAATCGTTCTATTTTTTAGAAGTACATGCCAGCATTTGTAGAGTTATATATTTAATTTAAAATATTAAGAAAACATTGGAAAATAAAATAATTTTTTTTAGTTTTTTGGCCGATCTCACTTACACGACTTAGGCCCCTAAGTAGTACTTAAATTTTGTAAATTTTGAATTGACAGATTTTGTATTGTGTTTCTGTCAATAAAGACATTAAAGTAGTTCTTAAATTTTAAGTCCTGTAGGTGAAATCGGTCACTAAATTCTTTCAAACATTTCTGTTATACATTGGAAAATTTTAGATGTAAAATCTTTATTCGAGTAAAGGAATTATTCAATTCAAGAATTATAGATTTTTTTTTGGAGTCACTGACAGGCAAGTATTAGGGGCCACTACAAACAATGGGAAAGGGCCACCGGGCAAACAAAACATCAAGTCAAGAGATATTAATAAGTTCACGAGTGATGAAGTTAATCGGGCAACAAAAACCATATAGAACAAGAAAACCCCTGGGCCGAACATTAAACTGCCAGACCCAATAAAAACAATAATTGCGAACAACCTAACCTAACTGAAATAACAAAAATAATGAACACGTGTTTGATAAATCGAGACTTCCCTAGCATTTATAGAACAGCAAGACTAGTACTAATCAAGAAACCAAAAAAGATACACCTGAAATATGAACCAATCTGTCTGCTAAACATAACAGGACATATCCTAGAGAACTTAATCAAACGCCCAGGGAGATCCACAATCAGCGCACTAGAAAAAGTACCGAAAACCGCGAAAAAAAATGCACCTTGGAAAAAAATATTAGAAATAGGAAATTTCAGCACGTACCTCAAAAACATGATCAAATCATACCAGACAGATCCGTATATACTTACCTCAAATGGCCAAAAAATTAAAATCTCGTCCACAAGGTTCTGTGCTCGGACCTGTACTATGGAACATCTTCTACAATGAAATCCTCGAAATAGATACTGGAGCCGAAACATCGCTTCACGGATGACTTCGAGATAATAATAGAAGTCAACACGAGTACGATTTTAGAAGCGAGAGCATAGTTCGCAACTTCAAAAGTGGCATATGCTATTCTTGAAGAAATTGAGATGAAGTTGGTTTTCAAAAAACGGAATGACAACGCATATAAAACACACATATGACAGAGCCAATAACGTGTTCATGTCGTTTGCCAAAATAATGCCTAACATAGGAGGGCCACCGTAAAATCCTAGTCACAACGGAAATTAAAAAAAAGACTTGCACTACGCATAACATGTGCATATAGATTAACACGGACTTCTGTGTTATACAAGGACTCACAGGACACGGTGTATTTGGGACATACCTTTTAAGAATAAAGAATAAAAACTGAAGCAAAATGCTGGTTCTGTGATGAAACTGACACTTCAGAACATACCAAATACCTATATCAAAAATAGGACATAAAGAAACGTATGTGAACTTATAAGAAAAACTTGTAAAAACAAAAAACAGGCAAATAATGACAAAGCAACAAAGAAAATAAGTATTAGAAAGTGAGAAGTGAGAAGATAACGAACGGTACCATTTACAGAAGCATAAGGGGAATGTGGTGTGACCAGTGGGACATGTGTAATACCATGAGGTGTGATAGGGATAGAAAGGGGAGAGGTTTTAGTGAGTACCCCCGCACTATACAGGGTGTCCCGTTCGTGGTTCACCAAACGTCAAGGTTAGAAAGTAGAGCTAGTTTTATCAAGAAAAAACCAAGAAAGTAGGGGTCTATCTTTTATGGTTTGAAAATTACAGGGGTTTGAATTTGGCATGTCAGAAATCAGTATATGATCAATAGCTGCTTAAAAACTTAGTAAAATGATTTAAAAAATATAATTTTAAGGCTGAAAGTATCCTCTTTCCATTGGTAACAATGATAAAACACAATGCGTTTATCAAGTATTAAAAAAATCGAAAAGAAAAAAAATCCATAAAAAAATATTTGTTAGCAATTTTTGAAGATTTTCTCCAAGATATGACCAATTAAGGGCGTGTTTTTTTTAATTTTCCAAAAATTTGTTAAATTCTCTAAAAACTCTGAAAAATTTTGAAACCCTTACTCTTTTTATCCACTCACTAGAGCCTTCTAAACTTACTCCTATGAGAATTGATTCTAAGTATAGTTAGTTACAATTGAGGTGCGCTTTCATTTTTGTTATTATTTAATAATACAACTGTTTCAAAAGCCATCAAAATTTAACTTTTGCTTATGAAAATTGATTATTAAGCAACTATTGATCATTTACTGATTTCTGGCAAAAACGGGCGATGTCAAAGTCAAACCCCTGTAACTTTCAAACCATAAAAGATAGACCCCTACTTTTTTGGTTTTTTCTTGATAAAATTTGCTCAACTTTCTAACCTCGGCGTTTAGTGAACCACGAACGGGACAGTCTGTATAGGTAACAAGTAAAGCTAAACTAATAGATCTAAATGAGAAAGTGTCTGGTTTATGGCTGAAAGGCAATCCCTATAGCTTCTATAGAAAATGTTTTAGATGACAATAATTTGCGTATTACTGTTGCATTAGATTTAGGATAGCAGTTTACAATCCATACCAATGTAGATGTGGTTTTGAAGTTGACGTGTTTGGTCATCATCCATTAAATTGTAATAAAAATTCAGGTAGATTTAGTCGTCATTGTTTTTTGTATGAAATTAACTCCATCGAGGAAGAATAGATGGCTGTAGTATGGCTGTGTTAATACATTGGCTAATTCATCCATTGAAATTAGGTATAGTTCTGCTGCGAATGAAGCTGAGAAAAGCAAAATAGATAAATACAAATTCTTAGAAAGTAATTTTCATTTTAACCCTCTAGGGTTCGTAACGCTTGGAACTTAGGGTAATTCTTTTAAATTATTTATTTTATTGGTAGACGAATAATAGAATAAACAAGAGAAAATTAGCAACTGAATATTTAAGGCAAAGAATTAGCATAATAATTGAAAGCGGCCATGCTGCTTCAATTCTAAATACATTTCCCAAGGATAGAGGCTTCAATGAGATATTTTACATTTTAAATGGTAATGGATCCAAAGAAACTTTTAAAATTCAAATAAATCCAAAATTATGGATTTATTGGTAAACGTCGTTTTGCTCCGGTTCGATTTACGCCGATTGGTGCCGGCGTGGGATTTTCCGAGTTAGTTTTCATTTTGTTTTTAAGAAAAATAAAAAGGTATGATTATAGTTTTTATTTTATTATAAAATTAAAGGAATATTCAATTTTTATTTTCATTATGGACGACAATAGTGGTTCAGAACCCAAACATTGTGTGAAAAAAGGACGAAAAATTAGTGTTCATTTTACGCCGATTTTTTTTACGCGGGTGTCTCTCGGAACGGAACCCCCCGGCGTAAAACGACCTTTACCTGTATTTAAAAACAAAAATGTTTTGAAACGTTTCTATAGGATTCAACGTAAATAATAAATGTAATTATTCAGTGCATTCATCTACATATATCAAATTTACAAGTTAATGGAGCACTATACCAGTTAACGCTTCCATTCTAGCAGTTAACACAACAATGATTCTAGTTAACATATCAATAATCCCCATAAAAAACACTGTCCTACCTTTAAATCCTCATCCACAAACCGAAATCACATTCCCTACCTAGTTTTCTACAGAAGATGTGATACAGTGTGAAGCAATAATACAAAATTTATTTTTGTTAAATATTATTCAACAAACGTCTTTAGTTACTTCTAGTTTTGACTAGTTAAAACTAGTTTTTACTGATTTCGGGTTTTAACGGTAACATATACACTAGTTTTGAATATAAAAGAAAGTCTGGAAATAAACAGATTCTTGAAGTTTTTAACTGTATAGAAAGCATAAAACCGTCTGGAAAGTAGATATGATTTTCAGAAATAATGTTTGTCACTTTTAACAAACAAATAATTTGATAATAGCAGAATTTTAAGATGTTGTTTTTTGGATTTTTAACTGCTAAGGTAAATTGATCCTCGAGTAACTTGTCTGTTAAAAAAATTCTTCGAAGACTTTTCAAAATAATATTCACAACACAGAATAAGGTAAAAAATCATAATCATATATTAACAGCATATTAAATTATATTCAAAAGAAAACAAAAATATTTATGAGCAATCCCTACAGTTAATCTTATTCAAATAACAATCAGAGAATTTTCTTATATTTTGGGGGCTATTGCAACGTAATCCTTTAGAACATTCTTTTAGGAAGCCCATGGTTTTCTCATCATTAAAACATTCAAGGTGTGACCAATTAAAATCACCATTATCAAAGATTTCTTCAGAATAAGTCATGTAGCTGTGGTAATATTTGCTAAGCTTCTTATTTTTTGATATAATATCGCATGTTAGCTTATTATCAAGGTATCATTTTTCCAAATTTGCTTTTTCTTCACAAAATGCTGCTATTCCTTTATAACGAGCAATTTCACGTAAACTCAAAGCCTGAAATAATTTTTAAGAATTATAATTTTGATATTTACGACATTTTTACCAGCAGAATGAAATTATGATTTTTAATCAATTTAATCATCCCAAAAATTAATTCACGAAAAAATCAATAAAAATGTTATAAGGCCATACTATAACTTGTAGGAAATTAAATTTTTATTTACATTATAGCAAAGAAATTAAATTTACCGCTGCATAAATATTTACTGATAGATTTATAAACCTTCATAAACGTTTAAAAGAGTTTAAACATTTTATTGAAAAAATAAATACATTTTTCAGTGAGCTTTTATTGCAAGTTATAAAAAACTAATCGCAATTGATGGATACACAAATTAATTCCAGGAATAAATTGGAAAATATTAGAAATAGAAATTTCAATTAGCAGATATTTTTACCCATTGAAATGTTGTCTTTAACTTTACATGCGTAAACAATAATATAAAACTAATATGTATATCTTGGATTTTATAGGAAATGTGTAATGTAAAAAACGAAAAAAAATATCTAATAATTTAATCAACCTAGAACAAATTTTATGTCGATATTTTCGTTTAATTAACAAATGACTTTTTATGAGGAATCTTTACATATATAATTTTATTTGCATAACAATCAGGAAATTTTCTTACAGCTACTGGACAGCGACAATGGTATAATAATTTAGAACACTCTTTCATATAGTTAAAAGTGTTCTGGCCTTTGTGTAAGCATGCAAGATAAGGCCAATTTAATTTGCCATTATCCAAACATGCTTCTGAATAACTAAATAGCATTGGGAGAATTTAGTTAAATTTTTGATTTTGTGATAGGCGTTGCATTCTAATTCTTGATCAAGGCATCCTTTTTGTAGCTTTACTTTGTTTTCACATATAGTTGATACTCCTTTATGTGGGAGAATTTCACAAATGCTCTAAGCCTAAAATATCAAAATGTCAAAAATTTTTACAAAAAAAAAATTACCTCAAAATTAAACCAAAAAGCCAAAAAAATTAAGAATATATATAGATAGTTTGATCAAAAGTCATTAAAATTACCGAAGCCAATTCTTACACTTCTAAAGAAATTTAAAAATTACATAGATAATACAGGAATTTTTAGAAAACCTAATTTATTAAAGACGATAAGAAGAAACAAAATAAAATGTCACCAGATAATTTTAGTGTTGAGTGATGAAAATAGAATTAATTTAACGCATTTGCTTTTTCATTTAATGTGTAGTTTTCACTGAAAATAGTATATTATTCAACGAGGGAGAAATGACATAATAATTTACGAAGACAGAAATTGCGACATGAGCCGCAGGCTAGTGTCGTAAGAGTTCTGAGTGAATAATGGCTATTTTCCCGCGAGTAGAATACTATACTATTTCCACGACTTTTACTTTACGGTGCTTTATGAAAATTTGATAAAGTTCTTTTTCGTATTTCTGACATTTCTTTACACGTAGCACCACCTCTATATTTCAAGGTTAACTAAAATACAGTGTCGGAATTGAAATGCAGCTTTCTGATTGGTCCAAAATGCGTGTGGGAAAGCAAAACCGTGGCGGAAAGATAGGGTATCTTGATAATGTAAATCATTACTTTTCAGAAAACAACACATAATATATGTATTATTCAATGGTCGTGGAAAAAATATTTAAAGCAATTAATTAAAAATTAATAATTGCTTATTTATTTAAAAATTACGAGCGTATTACTATCAGAATTGTTTACAATTTCTAATATGATTGTTGTATGTAATTATATTTATTAAAGTATTATAATAAAAAATATATTTACCTCTAAATCTGCTACAAAAACTGCAGCCAGTAGGAATAAACAAAAAATCTTCATAATTCTAATACGTACTTTCAATTTACTTTTACAAAGTAATGGATACGGTTTTCGGTTGGTCTAATATTTATAATATAGAATACGTGCCTATCTCAAAATTTGGAAAATAATTTTACACCTCATTTGGTTATCTATTTTCCAGGTATTTAGTATTTCATATGGTTTTGATAAACCTTTTAAGATAAGTTAGTGAAAACAGTAATTAAACACGTACTTTTTCCCATATAAATACAATAATTTTCTTAACGTGCTGAAAATACAAAAAGCAAAATGAAATTCGTCTTCGTATTTGTTGCTCTTACCATTCTCTACGTTCAGGTATTTTCTATAATAATTATTTTTTTATTACATATTATTTCATTTAGATTATAAATATTGTAGATTTTATAAATATAAGAATATTATTTGTAACATTATTTTTTGTACTAAGAATTTGGTTTAAAATTGTTAGTAGTAATTTTTTTTTCTATAAATAGTTTAAAAAAATTTACAAATCTTACCAAAATTCTTTAAAAGCCAACAACAAAACTTAAACAAAAACGAAAGATAAAACTTTTATTATACAGTGTGTGTCACTTTTTTTCCAGCAAACATTTTTTTTGTAGTAAATGTCATTCTGAATCCTATGAAATTGTAAAATCGTCAAATTTTAATGATTTTTGTGGGACACCCTATATATTTTTTTTCTTATTACCACTTGTTCTGGTTAAATCAATAATGACTTGAATTTTCTGTTTTGCCAAATTGTTTTTGAACGTTATTGGCTGCTTTTAAACTAAGTGTACCACGAGGTGGACTATTTTAAATTTCCCTCGATAAAATTAATCAATATGACTGCCTTAAAAATAAAGACAAAATACAAAGCACACTTGATGTAAGTAAATAAAAAATTCAAAATAAAATGGAATTTATAGAGGGTGTTTCATAAAAATTTGCTGGAAAAAAATGAGACACCCTGTATAGAATTTAAAATCTTTAGAAAATTAATTCTTCCATTTTCTTTATAATACGTTTTATTTTTTAGGGTCATGAAGTTACCCTACGTGACAGGTTATTTTTCAAGAAAATAGCCCAACACTGCCAGGCACTTCATAAAACTCCCCAAAAATTGTTGGATAACGACGTGGCCTGCGACAATATCCCAACCCATAAAAATTTGGTGAAATTCTTCCAATGCTACTTCCAAAATACCTCTCTTATGGACTCCAAAGGTGATTTCAATTTTGATTTATTGGAATGTGTTACTGAAGACGAAGATTTCCACGCAATTAAGAAATGCAATGGAGAACAATACGATTGCAATTCCTTCGAGGGAATGAAGGACTTCCTCAAATGTTACTTCAAAGAAATTTGTTGTGGCCAATAGAAGTTTTTGGTTCTATTAATGTTACTTAAAAAATAATTAATAGAATTACTTATTACAATGGCATTAATTTATTTTATTTAAAATCCTTCACCCAGATACAGTGTCGCAAAACCCTAGGTAAAGTACTGACAAAATATTTAAAAAATATATTCACAATATTTTTGGAGGATATTATTCAAAGAAGAAATAGGCAATTTGGCAACATCTGATAATTGGGAATTTTAACTACGTATAGATGCGCTACAAATGGAGGATATTCGGTACTTGTCAATGTCAGTAATTGGGTTTAAAATGCATTCTTGTTACCTTATAACTACATATTCAAGAAAACACAAATAGATTTATTATTTAATGCTTCTGTTAAGCTGAAAAAACATGAAGCGATGCGTTAAATCAAAAAAGGAAGTACCGAATATAGATGTTAATATTTTCGCCAGCAGAGGGCAAGCGGAATCTAAAAATTCCCAATACCTGGTGCATAGTGTATTAATTTGTCATTTTTACTATGAAACCATAGTTAACCTCAAAGACGTAGGAAATATAGACTCGCATTTGTTTGACAAGGAGTTTCTCAATCCTGCTCATTCCTTCTCACTTGCTCTCATTTATATATTATCCTCATTGTCACACACTTGGAGTTCCTGTCAAACGCATTGGGCCTAGTTTTGAGGCCGTTTTTAAAAGCATTGGTCCTTATGGGCGCTGTGTGTCTAGATAATTATAGGTTTAAACGTCATTGGTTATCCTAGTGCATTTTGAGTGAGATTGTCAAAATTACTTTTCAAATCTCAACAGTTTTAATAAAATAATGTCACTTTTGTCAGAATTTCCACTACTTAAAATATCAACGGTGCCATATTCATTATCTTGACATGTCATTCCAAAAAATTAATTTATATGTACATAGGTACTTATGTCCTTATAAATTTGAACATTTTATTGACTATTTCATTATTTGAAAATGTTTCAATTTGTAATTCTTTATGCAAAAAGTGCAATTATTTGTGTTGGTTCTCGAAAATTTGTAGATTAAAATCTTAACTTCGAGTCCAATTTTCCCATAGAAAACACACGGAAAAAATATTTTTCCGTTAGTCTACCAAGGATCTTTGACATTGTAGCGTGAGCTAATGCGCAAGCTTTGGGAAACAATGTATATAAAAAATTGTTAAAAAATGCGTTTGAAAAAAATTATCAAACAATTATTGGATTGGAAAATACAGATTTGATATTTTTATTACCTTGTAAAAAATTTAATTTCAAAATGAAAAAATTCGAAGAAATTTTTCAAAATATACTATTTCTAAATGGACAGAAAATCAAAAAAAATAACTTTTGTCTAATTGAAATCAATGGGTTATTGTGCAAATATTCCTAATCTTAGTGCATATTTTTGCTACTCCTAAAAACTGCAAATCAATCTCTTAAAAATGGATTTTGCAGTGGCTGATATATGAAATTGATTTTTAAGGAAAAACATTTTTTTCGAAGTAATACAATAAAATCTAAAAGAAACTTTTAATAAAAATGTTGTTTTCTAAAATAAACTATCATTTATAATGTCGATTTATTACTAAAACCATCTAAGTTCTTGAATGAAAAAAAGACTCATCTTAGAATACTTTAATAGCAATGCTTTTAGTGTCTCTTGTAAATTTTCAAGAAATCGATAGTCCATTTCGAGATTTACAATTCCTTTATATTTAAAAAATTTAATTACTTTGTAGATATAAAATAAATTAAAATTTATATTTTCTTTTGTGGCCTTTGATATGAGATTATGCAAAATACCAACTAATTTTCCGCAAATATTGATTAAACCCACATCACGTCTTGTAATTATGTGATGACATCTCAAACCACACAAATAAATTATTTTGGTAAAGCGTAATTTAAGTAAAAATGATTAAGTTTATCTACTTTATTTTTTAATAACTGAACTACTGAACTTTAATGATGTATAAATTCTTAAAAAAACACTTTTTTACTGTAGAATGTGACCTCTACTAGGAACATTCCATTGTTCATAAGGGACAAACAAAGTAATTGGGAAGTATGTACGAAAATATAATAAATATTGTGGATATCAGGAATACACGCTGTTTTTTATTTTGACAGAATGAGGAGACTTTAAAATGGCCAATGCGTAAAAGGATTTTTTTGAAATCTTTTGAAATTTACAAACAATTTACAAATCTAATGAAACCGGATAATGTAACTGATAGAGCCGAGCCTATGACGTGTATAAATGCTTTTTGGAAAATTTTTGACGAACCATCTAGATGGGTGATGTGCCTCATAGCAATTTAGAAAACAATTTTAACGTTTAAGCAAAATAGTATATCGTTTTATTAGGAGTAAAAGAAGTACTTTTTGTGGCGAGCGTGTAGGTTTGCTGGACGAGCTTTGCGAGTCCCGCGGATAAATGCGAGCAACAAAAAGTTCTTTTGCTCTCCGAATAAAACATGCTATTTTTTCTTTAAACGTCGAAATTTTTAAAATAGCAATATAATAAATAATTTTAAAATTTGACATTTAATTTACATACAACACACAATGCAATGTTGGTGTATATTAGGTTACCTAAAATTCGTTTCTACTCCGGCTTTTTATTCCTTGTCAGTGCAAAGCAGTAATTTCTACTCCTAGGCAGTACAAAGTGACAATAGAATCAACGAACATAAAAAAGAGACATTTTAAAGCCTATCAAACGTCACAGAAGACTGTACTTTAATGACGTTTGAAGAAAAAAAAATTGTTATTTTATCTTTAAGCGTCGAAATTTATAAAATTATAATGTAAAAATAATTTTAACGTGTGACATTTTATGTATTTGGTTGCTAAATAGGCGGAGTTGAAATTGCATTTCTTCTCCTTGGAAGTATACCCGATTTTACCAGATTTACATCGGAAACATGATCAGTCAAACAAAAAAATTACTTGGAAAAAGGAAGATCAAAAAACACAAGATCTCGATGTATCTTGACTCAACTTTTATTAATGACAATAACCATCAAGGAGGGTTGTCAGGTCCAACTTGAGTGTTATTTAACATTTAAAATTTGCAATCGATTTCGGGACAATGTCCCATCATCAGGCAAGAATAATGTACTAACTGGTCAAACGTTTACATATTACTAAAATCTTCAAATCCAAGACTTATGGCAAACTCCTTCAATTTTAGGTATGGTGTGACGTCCAATTTTGTGTTGCGGCTGTTATTTGGTTATTGACTCGATTTTTTTTTGACTAGATCTTTGAATTTGCTGACTAGATGATGTGTAGTTAAAATCGATAAAATTGTAAAACTGTTAAAACTTATTTTGTAAAACTTAATTGTTAAAATGTACTTTTGTGAGCCAATCTTTAAGTTGATTGGGCATCATTTGTCATTTGTTAAAACTTAAGTGATGAAATGTTACGTTGGATAAAATTATATTTGTCGATTAAAATATTTGTTAAAATTATATAAAATTGTCGATAAATAAATAAATAGTTAAAACTTTTAAAATTGGTGTTTATGACATTTTATCACAGGTTATCACAGATCTGTGATAAATATTTTAATCAACAAATATAATTTTATCCAACGTAACATTTCATCACTAAAGTTTTAACAAATGACAAATGATGCCCAATCAACTTAAAGATTGGCTCACAAAAGTACATTTTAACAATTAAGTTTTACAAAATAAGTTTTAACAGTTTTAAAATTTTATCGATTTTAACTACACATCATCTAGTCAGCAAATTCAAAGATCTAGTCAAAAAAAATCGAGTCAAAAACCAAAAAAAAAAAACCAAATAACAAAATAAACGCCGCAACACAAAATTGGACGTCACACCATTCCTAAAATTGAAGGAGTTTGCCATAAGTCTTGGATTTGAAGATTTTAGTAATATGTAAACGTTTGACCAGTTAGTACATTATTCTTGCCTGATGATGGGACATTGTCCCGAATCGATTGCAAATTTTAAATGTTAAATAACACTCAAGTTGGACCTGACAACCCTCCTTGATGGTTATTGTCATTAATAAAAGTTGAGTCAAGATACATCGAGATCTTGTGTTTTTTGATCTTCCTTTTTCCATTTAACACTAACTCAACACATCTGTGATTCCGTTTTAACTCAAAAAAATTACTATTTAAAGCCTGTCAACCATCACAGAAGATTGTACCTTAATGAAGTTTGAAGAAAAATTTTGAAATCTGGCATGTTTTATTTTCGGGGGTAAATAAACAAGAATTCGAGTTTTTTTTAGGATGAAGTTGCTTTTAAACAAATGTTTGGTTGTCCCGGTAATGGCTATAGAATCAAAGTCATCAAAAATTACGACAGCATAGCTAGAGAGATTTTTTATATGATCTTTGACTCGATAGTTAATACCAAAGAGACAACCAAACTTGAGTTGATTAAAAGCCACAATATCCAAGAAAAAAGTAAAAACTAATAGCGTTTTCATTACTTTCACTGGCATGTACTTGTGCAATTTTAAGTATCAAATTTAAATTTTAACTTGCATTTTCTGGATGTAGAAATTAAATTTGCCTGACCTGTTCGGTTCTTCGCCTTTTTCAGCAATGGTTAATTTCAAGGATTTTCCTGAAATTGTCCAAATAATGTGCTGTAAAGGAACTGTCAGTGCAAATGTATACTGAGAGCAGTTAATCAGAAAACGCTATAAAATATTTAAATAAATATACAGGGTGTCTAACTTTTTATCCACCAAAAAAAAATTTGATACTAAATGTCATTCTGAACAAAAATTTTCAGCAGTTTTAAAATTGATAAATTTTCATGATCTTTGTGGAACACCCTGTATAATATTCTTTTCAATTATTATTTGGATTTTTTCTTTGCCAAATTGGTAGTTTTGAACATTATTGGCTGTATTTAAAATAAGTGAACGACGAGGTTAAATTTCCTTCGGTAAAATTTAGCATCTTATTGGCTTAAAAATATATACAAAAACCAAAGCGTACTTGATATAAATAAAAATAATTAAAATAAAATAAAATTTAAATAGGGTGTCTCACATAAATTATAAAATTTTTGAAATTTTAAAATTACTGTAACTCTTTAAGGGTCGAAAAAAACATAATAGTTCCTAGGAAACTTTTTGTTCAGAATGACATGTACTATCTAAAAAAAATTTGCTGGAAAAAAAAGTGGGACACCCTGTAGATATGAATTTAAAGTACTTTACTCAGTCCAATAAAGCCTTAAGTACATTTTTTTTAAGTTATAGAAGAAATAATTTTGTCATCCAGTAATTTTTTAATATTAATCCACAAAAATTTGGTGTCTGATTTCATCCTAAGCGTTTTTTGCAAGGAAATAGAAAAATATTTTTCTGATAATACTTGTCTAAAATTTGAGAATCGTATTTTTTATTTATCGCTATGAAGCATAATTTTAGTGCATATTTTGAAATTTTTAGTTTTGGATATCGTTCTCGATTTTGTTGCTAGAGCAACCAGCTATTGTTTTTTAAATATATTGGTATATTTTATTTGGAATTTTTAAAAGAGAAAATTTTTCTGTATTCTGCACTACTAGTTTTTAATATAAAATAAAAATAAGCAAATAAAAACTTCTCCAAAGTATTTATTTATTACTTATTTTTTTTTTAATTTTTTTAAAATAGCATTACCGAATGCAAAAAAAACATACTAATGCTATTTAAAAACAATAATTAGTTGCTCTAGCAACAAAATAGAGATAGGTGTACAAAATCCAAAAATAACAAAATATGCACTGAATTTAATTGAAAAACTTTTGTATTTAATTTTGTTATGTAACTTTTTAAAGTTACAGCTATTATGCGATATTTTCGTGACATCTTGTATAATTATTTTTTTAAATAGAACGAAGCAGAACCGAAGCACTAGTTATCAAACTTAACTTATTTTTAAATATTTTACAAAAAGCACTATGAAGCAGAAAAGAGGCACTAAAGTCAAATATAATAAAAGCTGAAAAAAAATGTTGCATATGGGAAGTTAGTAATAAAACTTAATTTACTTGTAATTTTTTTATTAATTTATTGCTGACTTTCGAAATTGAAGCAATAAAGGGAACAAACGAAGCACTAATTTCTTAGTCTGTTTCTTTAAAATTCTGCTTCATGTTTTTTGAACCGATTTTGTATTATTCAAACAATGGGGAAAATATCTAATTTAAGATAAAATCAGAAAAAATAGGAATTTTCCAAATGAGCAAACAAGAAAGAGGAAATATTTAATACCGTTAAATATTATTAAAATTTTTGCTTGATATATATTTTCATTAGAAATAAATAATAATATTAACAATCTTGTTATGACACCTTGCAGGTTTAAATTAAATTTTAATGAAAATCTCAGGAACAATCTAACAATCACCTAAAACGCGTAGTATGCTTCTGATTATAGCAAAATAATCTCTCCAGCTCACTAAAGTTTAATTTTAATTGTATCTTCCTGAAGGAATATGAAAGCAAACACCTTACCTTAATTAAAATCTGCTAAATTAAGCGTTGAAATTATCCTGCAAAAGAAAAATCGAGTTAAAAATTATAATTTAGTTAAACTAATTAACAACGTATAGTTTACAATTCCAAATATTTGTTTTAATCATTTTATAGTCGAAAATTTATACAATGAAAATTAAGTTAAATTTTGTAGCGTTGTTTGTATAAAAGTTATAAATTGACTTTAGTGGAACGATATTTCTAATTAAGTACAAATTAAATGTGCAGAAAATGGAATAAGTAATTATGGAAGTTTACAAATGTTAATCTGAATAATAAGTATGAAGTGACACAGTACTTTTACTTAATTAATTTTTATGCTGAGAAAACTTAATAAAATTATTTTTTTGTCAAAAAAAATTGGGAAAAAATTAATATTATCAAAACGAATATACGGCTCAAGTTATTTAAAAACTTTTTTTTATAAAAAAAACAGTTTTTAACAAAAAAACTATTTAGATCTTTTAGATTTTACTTATAATTTTTTGGGTCCCTGGAAGTTTCCTTCATAACTAAAACGTAAAGTAAAGATTTAAATATTAAAAAATATAATTAAAAACAAAAAGTGAGAATAAGCATTAATAAATATATATAGTAGATATCTAATTATTTTCGTCCCGCCAAGATAAATCTTATAAAAACTAATATTTCTTATTTATTCTCGAAATAATTCAAATAATCTTATTGAAGTAGATAAAATAAATTAAAAATATTTAAGATATCTTTATTTCCATTAACTTGACCTTAAATAAACCTTATTTTGTACTTTGATGCATAAATAAACGATAAGCCAAGTTTTAGTCTTATAAGACACAGCATTTTTAATTGAGCAACAATAAGGTGCATGTTGAGTAACTGTGTAACAATGAAACTATCAATTGTATTTCTTCTAATCACTTGCCTTGCTTACTGCAAGGCTGGGAATTTCATCGATGCATTGGTAAGATATTTTGCAATTGTTTTTTTTTAAATTTCTTTAAAAAAATAATTATCACGAAGGTTTTTGTTTTAGTAAATGGCTTTTAAAATTAAATTTTTGAAGATTCACTAGTTACATTAGATCTCGTTGTTTTTAAATAGTTAATTCATTTTGTTAAACTTTAATGTGATTTATTTTTAAATAGAAATATAAAATAGATTTTTTTAGAAGTATAGGCATAAATTTAATAAATTAATTATATTTTACAATATATACATTTTTTTAAATTTTTTTAAATTATTTTTTGTTTTTTACTATAAAATGATTGTTTTTTGTTTTAAATTTTACATTAAAAATAAAATATTCAAGATTGAATAAACTCAGGGTAATTTATAATTGAAAGTAAAAAAAAATAATATTTGGTATTCGATTTTTCAATTTTTTGAACTTTGTTAGAAAGGTAGATACAAAAATAATTCTTAACACTTTTTTGTTCCAAATATTATGTTGAACACGTGTACGACTTTTTTACACTCATTTATAAATCACCCTGTATAATTGTAAAATTTCTATATTATAAATTTTATAGTTAGTAATTATGTGGATTGATTAACTTTTTGTGTGTATTTTAGAATATTTCAGCAGAGGATAAGGCAAAGACGGATGCAATTGAAGAAGGTTGCAAAAAAGAAACTGGTGTTAATCCGCAACTTATAATTGATTTTGATGACGGTAGATTTTCTGATGAGCCAACATTAAAAAGTTTCCATAGATGTTACTTATTAAAGTTTGGAACTCTTAAGCCTGATGGGACTTGGGATGGTGACTTCATCAAGACCATAGTTCCTAAGTACATGCTTAAACCAACAGAAGCGTGCATTCAAATTAAAGGAACCGATTTAGACGACACGGCTCATCAAGTTTTTAAATGTTACGTCAAAGCAGCTTTGAATAAACCACAGTAATTATTTTAATGAATAAAATGTATTTTAATTAATAAACGTTAATATTTTCAATTTCCCTGGAATTTTTATTTTTCATCATCAAATGCTTACTTAAAATTAAGAATATTTTTGAATTTACAAAAATAATTTTGATTTTTTTTTAGAATTCACAAAAATAGAAATTTTTGAAAGTCAAAAAGAGTTGGGACTTATTCTGGTTTTATTTATATTGAAAAACAAAATTTAATTCACAAATTTTAATCAGTTTTGTAATTTTGTGTCTAGGAAAACCTTTCGAGACCACTATAAGGATTTTTTAAATTTGTAGGAAATGTTTCTTTTACTAAAATAAAAGATAACAAGGAAAAATTAACAAAAAAATCAAAAATTGAAAATCTTAATTTCTACAACATTTTAAAAAAATTTTATGACCCCATTAGTTAACAATAATTATTATAAGTGCATATTTCAAGTAAAACTAAAAGTATATTATAATTTAATATTAGCTTTGTTTAGCACGTTCACGCCGGCGCGTACCACCGGTGGCCCGCACTAGACTGTCTCATCGAACATGTGCACCGCCAGTTGCCGCGCAGCATGAATTATAGCGCCGTCTCACAGCGAAAAACATGAACATCTGCGCCGGCGTGAACGTGCTTTAGACAACGAGCTTTCTGACCGTCATGAAACTGTAAAGCTGCGTTTTCACCAAAGCAACATTGAGGAACTTTTTGTTTCGTTTTGTTTCTTCTTGTTGCTTCAAAAAGAAACTTTAAGAAACATTAATAAACGTATTGTTTCCACTAAAGCTGCGTTACCACCAAAGCAACATTGAGGAACTTTTGTGTTTCTGTTGCTGGTTTCCAAAAATGTTCCACAAAGTTCCATAAAATTCCTAAATGTTTCTCGTTGTTTCCGAAACAAATGCCGACTGTTTCTTCTTGTCGACGGTTTCCATTTCGAGCGGTAAACTTCAAAAGAAAATCGGCAACAAAAGGAAACTAAACTAAGTTTCTTCTTGTCGCCGTATCAGTGGAAACGAACTAGGAACATAAATTTGTTGCTTTTTGCTTTACTTGTTTTATTTAGTCTCTGCGCGGTGGTAAGAATCGCCTTGCAAGGAATCGCAAAGTGACAAGCAATCGTTCCATTGGGGAAATAGCTGGCCTAAAATTTGTATCTTCTTTTTGAATACGTGGAGCAATCTGACACAATAGCCATTCTATGTCAGAATTGGACAATCTTAAAAAAATTTTATCACTTCCATTTTTCCAGAGGTAATATCGTCTACTTTGAGGGTGCTAAGCAGCCACCATGATTTTGCCTTTCTTGAAGGCTCAGTTCTACCCAAAATTTGTGACGTCTTTTATTTTGTTTTTTTCTAGACAACACAATTGGGGCAGCCACTGCCAGCGCAATTTCTTCATCTTGATCCATGTTTCACCAGATCACAATACACTAAATTTAGCTCGGTTAACTCGCCGACATCCGACATCGACCACCAGTGGAAACACTGTGTTGCGCGTTTCTTATTTGCCTGAAACAATGTGCGACTACTGACGATTTAGTTGCGTTAGTGGAAACAATAAGTTTATTAATGTTTCTTAAAGTTTCTTTTTGAAGCAACAAGAAGAAACAAAACGAAACAAAAAGTTCCTCAATGTTGCTTTGGTGGAACTTAACGTCAGTAGTCGCACGTTGTTTCAGGCAAATAAGAAACGCGCAACACACTGTTTCCACTGGTGGTCGATGTCGGATGTCGCCGAGTTATTAACCGAGCTAAATTTGGTGTATTGTGATCTGGTGAAACATGGATCAAGATGAAGAAATTGCGCTGGCAGCGGCTGCCTACATTGTGTTGTCTAGACAAAAACAAAATAAAAGACGTCACAAATGTTGGGTAGAACTGAGCCTTCAAGAAAGGCAAAATCATGGTAGCACCCTCAAAGTAGACGATATTACCTCTGGAAAAATAAAAAATGGAAGTGTTCAAAATTTTTTAAGATTGTCCAATTCTGACATAGAATGGCTATTGTGTCAGATTGCTCCAAGTATTCATAAAGAAGATACAAATTTTAGGCCAGCTATTTCCCCAATGGAACGATTGCTTGTCACTTTGCGATTCCTTGCAAGGCGATTCTTACCACCGAGCAGATACTAAACAAAACAAGTAAAGCAAAAAGCAACAAATTTATGTTCCTAGTTCGTTTCCACTGAGGCGGCGACAAGAAGAAACTTATTTTAGTTTCCTTTTGTTGCCGATTTTCTTTTGAAGTTTACCGCTCGAAATGGAAACCGTCGACAAGAAGAAACAGTCAGCATTTGTTTCGGAAATAACGATAAACATTTAGGAATTTTATGAAACTTTGTGGAACATTTTTGGAAAAAAGCAACAGAAACACAAAAGTTCGTCAATGTTGCTTTGGTGGAAACGCAGCTTAATAAAACTGATTGGATCGAGTTTTTGCACTTGCGCCAACATTGTACCGTCCGAAGTCTATCTTACAAGACAGCGTTGTCTGAACGGTTTTATGCACATGCGGTGATTATTCACGTGTTGTGATTGTTAAGAAAGAAAGGTTAGGTTTCAGATAACGTGTGTGAGGCATACACAGTTGATGTGCAACCAGTAACTAATGTTTCTTAGAGTGTACTTAAAATGACCGTACCGAACATGATCTCATGAACTGCCTAAGTTAAGTTGTATCACAAACTTTGATGAACGCGTTTTGCTAATTGCGCATGACTGTGATCGTTAATGTACGGTTTCTCGGGCTGTCGGAACGAACCTATTACTTGCAGATAGACGATTAACATTATTATTCCTTGCAAGACGTCCATATTTTGATTTCACTACACTTACATGGTTTTTGCAAGCAACCCGTTTATATTTATCGCATTTATTCATTTTTTGGCGTTTCGCACCAGTTTCAACTGTTTTACTTATTTCTTTTTGGTCCTCGGTATTATTAGTTTCCAAAATCATACTATTTATGTTTCTTAATGTATCTTGATTTTGAAAATAAATGCATTTTAATAATAATTTGTAGGAAGGCTAAAAAATGGCCATTGGGGTCACATAGTGACCCCACTTGGTCATCGGTAGGTTAAGGAAGGAACTATAGGCACCTTCAATTATTTGTAAGTTCAAACTTTCCATTCAAAAGTTCTAATCTTTCGAACATTAAGCAAAAGCTCAAAAAAAGTTCGAGTTCACAAAAACTTTGGATTTTGAAATAGGTTTGAGTTCGAAAAATGAAAAAAGTTCGAGTTAGGTAAAAGTTCGGGTTCGAAAAAATTAGATTTCGAAATGAGTTCGGATTGAAAAAAGGTTGACTTGCGCAATTTAAAATGTATGTGAAGTCATGATATAATGCCTCCGTGATGATATCATATTTTATTTTAGTGAAAAGTCACAATTTTAAGTAAATTTATTCAAAAGACGAGTTTAAACTGGGATACATATATGCAAGATTTCATTAACTTATCTATTATCTCCAGTTCAGATCCAATTTCTGTTAACAAAAGTAGGGGGTGCCATTTGAAAAGAAAAAGTTTGATTTTTTATCTCTTTAACTACCGAAGATATGACCTGTAAACTGTATTCTTCCTCTTCATCACATTCTCCTTGTTTCAATTAAATATGAATAACAATATTTTCCTATAATAATTCAACAATCTAGTGTAAATTATGACAAAAGTTTTGTATACATATAAAGTTGATCAGTACTTTTTCCAATTTTACATACCTAAACAGATAATCTTGTAAGCTGAAAATTTTTGAAGAGAAATCTAAATAATAATTTAATCCAAATATTGTCAATATTAAAGAGGGCTAGGAGCTTGTGTTTTTGATCATAAAAAGTTTTCTTCCAAAGATTTTTTTAAGTTTATTTTTGGGGTGCAATATACCGGGTTGAAACGAAATATGGGTTACCTTTATAACTTCTTTATTTATGAAAATATAAAATTAAAATTTGACTATGTTGTATGATTCAAGAAATCACATTGTGGGCACTAAACGCTTTTTTAATATGACTTCTGGTTTCACCGGAAGTGACATCAACATTATTTTTTTAAATATAACAGCCATTTTTTTTGTTCAAAATATGCAAATATTTTATAAAAAGAATATGTTTATGATAAATTTTTTTATTTTTTTTGAAATTTTGAAAAAAAAATTTTTTTTCTTCAGCCGAAGTTGATAAAAACTACCAAAACTCATTCCAAATAATTCAAATACCTAAGGAAAATTGTATTTTGTAAACTTATTCAAGCAGTTTTTGAGATATTAATTTATGAACTTTCTTGAATAACGTTTTTGCAAATAACTTTTTTTTTAATGAAAAGATGGCGGTTCACTTGGTTTTTCAAAAAGAAGATTTTAATACGATTATTTTGATATCGCATATGTAGGGTGTAAGCAATTTACTTGTGCCAGTTTTTCAAATTTTGTGTACTCGGGATTTTTCAAAATTTCATAAAAAAATAAAAAATGTATCACAAACATACTGCTTTTCTGAAATAGTCTTAAATTATGAACAAAAAAATTAGGTGTTACATTTAAAAAAATAAAATTGATGTCACTACCGCTAAAACTGAAAGTGATATTAAAAAACTTTTTAGTACCTAAAATGTGTCTTAAAACATACAACATAGTCAAATTTCAAATTTTTATCTTCATAAACAAAGAAGTTATATGACACGTGTTTCGTTTCCACCCGATAGAATCTTCAGGCTGTAATTTTTTACAATGTTTGACTTTGTGAAGTAAAAATTGCAGGTATTTTATTATTTTCTTTAAAAGCAAACCCCATGAAAACTACAATTTATTTTCGATTTTTTTTCAAAGTTAATTTAGAAAAAGATAGCACAAGGCATGTTCTGTATTTAATTTAAAACATAAATAATGGATTATAATATCTTAATAAGCTTTCGAAATTTGGAAATTTTTTTGCACTTTTAAAAATCACCTTTAATAAATACAAAACAAAAATATACGAAAGAAAAGGGAATCTCGAGATTCTCTTAAATGTCTAGAAAAAACATGGGAAAACCGATTTTGCTTTTTTTATTGGTATGGCAGTACTTTGTCTTTGAAATCGATAAAAATTTACATTGAAATCGCCTATACCCAAAACCCAAATTACACCGGCTATCCTCTTAATATAATTTTTGAGGTTAGTTTTATAACTTCATTTAATATTTTAATAATTTTTATAGTTTTTAATCAAATTTGTTTATTTATTATAAATTATTTGATGATTTTTAACATTTAAAAAATAATATAGAATATTCAAAATAGTTGATGTCACACATATTCATATAAATGTTTTTTGGAAGCTTGGGGTAAATAATTATTTCTAATTTTTTCATTACAAAATCTTTAACCTTTTGAAAAAGCGCTTGAAATAATTAACAAGCGAGGAAACTTCAATTTTTGCTGTACTTATTTAAGTACAGATTTGATATTTTTATAATTTAAAAAAAAAGGTAATTTAAGATATTTTTTTCCTTATTATAAATTATTTTAACGAAATTTTTACTGCAAACAAATATTGCTGTCATTATTTATATGATTTTTTTTTAGAAATAACGTAAGCAAAATTATTCCAGGAATAAGCACATTGCGTTATTTTGTTTATTATAAACAGTAACCTAAGATAAACTTTATTCGTTTTATTAGCTACTTGAGAATAACGTTTAAAATTAAAGAACTTATTGAGGATAATGTTCCTTAAAATACTGCTGTTTATTTTCTTTTGCATCATTTTTTCTAATTGTGATAAGGTGAGTATAAAAATATATAAATTTAAGCTACACAAACCTAACTCTTAATTACAGAAATTATTAATTTTTTTAAAAATAAAAAAGTAATGCGTTTTAAATTATTTAGTATAAAATTAATTAAAACTGCTATATTACTTGTATGGCCTTTGATATGAGAGTTAATTCAAAATACCAACTAATTTTCAGCAAATATTGATCAAACCCACATTACGTCCCGAAATTATTGATGACATCTCAAACCCACACATATAAATAATTGAAATTAAATTTAAAATAAAAATTAGTTAGGCATTTTTAAGTAATAAAAATGCATCTAAATATTTTCAAAATAAATTAACAAATAATGATTTTATTTGATAATAGTAAGATAACATTTCAATAAATTGTATAGCTGTAATAAACAACACTAAAAAATAATTTCAAATGTTGCTATTTCTCACCCGAAAATTTACTGAATCTAAGAGTTGCTGGATCAAAAATTATTGGGTTGAAATATTACTGGTCGAGTAGCTCTTCATCGAAATGGAGTTCGTTCGAAATGATGCTGACTCGAAATATTGCTACATCGAAATATTTCACCGAAATATTGCTGGATCGAATATCGTTGCATTTAAAAAAGAGAGGGGTTGAACGGTTAGATTAACCCCCTCTAGGTTTTTGATGTAGAAATAATCCATCCATCAATATTTAGATCAGGCAATATTCGAACCAGCAATTTTCGAACGGGCAACTTCGATACAATATAATGTTTTGAACTAACAATTTTCGATCCAGCAATATTCGAATTAGCATTTTTCGGTCCAGCAAAATATCGAATCAGTAATATTTCAATCGGACAATATTTCGATGCAACAACGTGTTTCCCAAAATAAAAATATATTTCACTTTTTACTTTAGGATGTGACTTCAACTGGAGACATTCCATCATTTATAAGGAACAAACTAAGGAATGAGAATTGTGCACAAGAAAATGAAATAGACTTAAATGTTATCGACAGTTTTCACAGTGGAATTTTTATGGATAACAGGAATATACGCTGCTATTTTAAGTGCACCTTTCTAAAAACTAGGCTGTTGAGAGAATCGGGAGAGTTTAACATGGCCAAAGCTAAAAGGAAATTACCCATGGAAGCATTTGAAATTTACCAAAAATGTGAAAGGATTAAACCGGACGATTTATGTGATAGAGCCTATGAAGTGTATAAATGTTTTTTCCAAACATTGTTACGAAAAATTGATTAAAAGAAATATATAATAAATTGTTAGTAAAGGATATTTATATCATTGTTTTCATTAAAAAGAAATTTGAACTTGTTCATCTATTATTTTCCTATTTCATATTCTTTGAAAATACAGGAAGAGTGTTTCACAATTTCTGTCACCAAAGTATCCTAAAATCATATTCTAAAATATATCTTAGATGTTTTTAATAGCATACATATCAAAATCCAATTTAAAGTAAAAAAAATAAAATAATAAGAACTTTTAATAAATAATTAATAGATATAAATTGTTATAGAAAAGCAATATATTTCTAAATTATAAATTATTTCAATTAAACAATAAAAAACTCAAAACTTTAGTATTAATGGACTCTTTAAAAAATCCTTTATACAAATTTTCCCAATAAATACATAATACCTAATGATCCCTAAAAATAAAATTTTAAGTTGGGCAAATTTTAAATAAATGTGATCAGAGAAATATTTTCGTTTTAAAGTTGTATCTGAAAATAAGCAATATCTCCGTTTTGAGCGAATATTTTACTTTAAAATTTTCCAGTTCTCACAAAATAATTAATATCTTCGAAGGTATTACCATCACAAAGACGTTTAAAGGCTTAAAATACGCCGCGTCACCTCCTCCATGAAATTCCGTTAAAATTATAAGTTTAGGTTGAAAATTGCGCCGTCGTTTTGCTTCTTAATTTAAATTATTAAGCGAAATATGAATTTTTTAAAAATTCAACTTTACTCATATCTCAGAATGTCATATTATATATAAAAACTTTTGAACGAAAAGAGACTTGAATTTTTTTTTCTAAATTGAATTATTAACTTTCATAGTTTTAATTTGAAACGCACCGCACTTCTTTTTTAACTAAACTCAAATAGTTATTTTTTAATTTTCGTCTAAATGATTTGATTTGACATAAATAGTTTTACTGGTTTTAAATATTTAATTAAAATTAAATGAAGTAACAAATATTACCAATTTAATATTAAATTGACACAATTTTGCTGTTGTTGTTTAAATTAATATTTATGTTTTGTAAAAGTAATGACAAAGCCATTAAATTTTAAAAATAATATATCCTGGCCTATTTATTTTCAATTTTACTGGTTTATCTAATAATTAAATCAGTATCTAAAAATATTATTTAAAATGTAATAAACAGGAAATTATCGTTCGTTTTAACTTTTTAACTCATTTAGCTTATTTTTATGCTCGCATTACACCGAACACGTTTTAAAAATGAAACAAATAATAATCTTATTTTTTGCTCTATTTGAGGTAAGTTCAGTTAGATATTAATACAGTATGTTTTATGCTTAAATTATATTCAATAAATATGTATATATATACTAAGAATTAATTTTTGAAATCTTAATTAAGAGTGATTCCCTTTAAGAGGATAGTCGGCAAAAGTAAGCGATCGTTTTTTGAAAAGAGCCCGTTTTACTGCTGCCATATGAGTATTTGGTTTGACTTACTAAAACAAAAAAAGAAGAAATTTGTAGCCAGAAAACTCCTCTGTATTCCAAAAAAAAGAAATTTTATAAAAGCTCCTCTGGAAAAAAATTATGACCAAAACCGCAAATAAGATTAAGAGCAATTTCCGAAGCGGAAAATATAGTGGTTTAGTTCTGCAGTCATAAAAGCCAGTACGAACAAAATTTTTTTTATAATTTTTTTGTAGATGATTTAGAAGTCATTTCTTTAATTCCTGCCAGAAGGAAAAAAAATTGGAGAATGTACAAAACAAAATATAATCATCTAAAAGTACCATAACTTCGGACCCCTCTAATTAATTTTGTGCTTGGTTGCAGAAGGTAACTCTCTGGCAGGGTGTAGCCTAATCAATTTAGATTATAAATATGAAAAAAATTGAAAATATAACGAGGGGAACTTGAGTTATGACTGCAGAACTAATGCTCGATTTCATGATTTTTCACAATTTTTTATCCCAAACTCGCACGCTCTCTAGGGATTTGCATTAATGATCAGTTCTTTGGTCATAAGTTGCAAAGAAGCTCCAGAAAAGTGGGATGGATTTTCTATTCCTTATTATTATCTCCAACGGAAAATTTATCGCGGGTGCCTAGGAAGATGCTCTTAAGGCAACTATTGTAATTTAGTTGCACCACCAAATATACAGGGTGTCTCAGACCACCCGTCCACCCCTTTTATTTTGAGAACGCTTCGTCGTACAAGGCTGAAATAAAAAAAATATTACCAAAGCAAACCCGAAGAATCCATTCGTGCACTTATTTTTTTCCGGAACAATCCGGAAGTACCCGGAACCGGAAGTAACTTTCGATTTTTAAATGGCAACATAGGTCGAGAATGGTATCGTTTGAAAGGTCTTTTATAAAGAAACCACTTTTATTAAAATATTTTTGTAATATCTTGCATAATTAACAAATTAAACGAAAAATAAATATGTAAACAAATGACCATTGGTCTCTTAAATTATGGTAAAATTAAATCGTTACCATCATCCGCAAATGGGCAAGAGAGAGATTTTTTTAAATTGAAACTCTTTTTTGCGTTTATCGCTTTATTCGTTAAATATAATCAACTTTTTTTTAATTTCTGAATTAAGGTAAATACATAACCTAAAAAAGTTGATTATTTTTAACAAGCGAAGCAAAAAAATACATGTTTCGATTTAGGAAATCATAATTGCCTCTACCGTTACCCATTTAGGATGATGGTAGTGTTTTAATTTTTCCATAATTTAAGAAACCATTTGTCACTTGTTTGCATTTGTTTTTTGTTTAATTTGTTAATTATGAAAGATATTAAAAAATATTTTAATAAAAGTTGTTTCTTTTTAAAAGACCTTTCAAACGATACCATACTCGACCTATGTTGCTATTTAAAAATCGAAAGTTACTTCCGGTTCCGGCCACTTCCTGATTATTCCGGAAAAAAATAAGTGCACCAATACATTCTTCGGATTTGCTTTGGTAATAATTTTTTTTTATTTCAGCCATGTACGACAAGGCGTTCTCAAAATAAAAGGGGTGGACGGGTGGTCTGAGACACCCTGTACTATTGCAAAATAGTATATTAAAAAAATTAAAAAACGAGTTTCATAAATGGCATATTGAAGCACCGGTACGATATGAGCCGCGTAGCGGTGAGTATTTTAATGAACAAGTGCTCCTATCATGGGCTCCTATCGACTAGCAACCATAGATACCAGGTTTGTCAAATGATCAAATAACCACAAATAACCTATAAATGGCTTGACAACTGCCATTTTGAAATAAACAAACTTCAGTGCTACCAACTTCGAAACAGTGGGTTTATAGCTATAAACGAACTGTTTTGAGTGCTTTAATTGCTTTTTTATAGACACAAAATATATTTTTAAATATTTTTTTTTGAAGAAGATTTTAAAGTTATTCTACTAAATTTTTCCAACTGAAAAAATATTAACAAATCATGAAAAAAATGTAGTTACCGTCAACTGAGGTAACTTTGGCTCAAATAAGATAGATCTACTGTTATTGACCAGTTATTATTTTGATACTAACTGAAAGACACACTTAAAATACTTAAATAGTTTTGGGCCAAAATTGCCCCATTGACGGTACCCAAAAATTACCTAAAATTACTTTGGGCCCTTCTAATTATTTATGCATAAAGTTTCAACAAATAAATATCTGACAAATAGTCTAATTAACTTAGCTCATAAATCAGAAAAAATGACATAGCAAACTAGAAATCTCAAGGTGCCCGAAATGTTCGATTATTACGATTTTTCTTCTCACTCACGCGCCCTTTAACGGTCCGCGTATATTATCATAAGCGGATTATTGCTTTCATGTAATATGGGACAATATTGGGTTAAAATTAAAAAATCAAGAGTTACTACGAAATTAACGAAATTTTAAAAATTTTAATTCAAATGTGAATATAGACGAGATTTTAACCATTTCTGAACTCAAAGTGGTATTAAAAAAATGTTACAAACACGATGTTGACATTAACGAATTAAAAGAAGAATTGCTATAATTTTTGATACTTTGGAAAACTGAAAATATAAATTCCCCCGCAGATATGCTTCAATTTATAAAAAGGGTGTACATTGTATCTTCATTTCCTAATGTTGAAACTTTGTTGCGAATCTATTTAACATTGCCAATTTCTAATGCTGCAGGTAAAAAATTCTCTTTAAATCAATCGAAATTATTTAGCTGAATTTATGCATAGAAAAAGATACCAACCTTTTGAACCTCACGGAACAAAAAATTCATAATTATAAATCCGGCGGACCACTCTACTACAAAAAAAATCGATTAGAAAAAAAATAATTGCAAAACCTATTCTAAGTAATATAGCAATATGCAAATGCTATGATCGTGCTACACCTTTTCCGATTTCAGAAATCATCAATTGTAATTTAGAAACGTAAATTGTATTTCAGAAAGTATCAAATGTATTTCAGAAAAAAAAACAATTTAATTTTGGCAAGTGTCAATTGTGTTTCAAAATCATCAATAGTATTTCAGAAAGCATCATTTAAAAATTAGAAGTATAACTAAATAAAAAAATTTATATTTTATGTCGCTGTGACGTCACGTTTCCGAGATTTACATCTGGCAACATTGCAGTAAGTCCCTGTAGTCTCAACCTCCGCGAAACTCCAGAAGCTGATTTAAGGTTTGAATCATTGTTTAAGCCCAAACCGTTGTCGTTCTCATTGGTTGTCATCTCATCGTTAATATTCGGTTCTGGTGCCACGTTGCCACCTAAATTAATAGGGAGAGTGACGTCACGACGATAGAAAATTTAAAATAAAAAAAACGGCTGCACCAATTGAAAAAAGAATTGGTATTTATAAGTATCTTTTAAACAGCAATCTTTAAAATAAAAATGATCAAAATTCGTTTCACCTGGGATAGAATCATACATCATTTTAAATTCAGAAAGTATGATTTGTATTTTAGAAGCAATAATTTCATTTCAGAAATAATTACTGTTTCAGTAGGACAGTTTATTTCAATTGTATGAATAAGGACCAGCGAAATATTGTTACTGGTGTATTTTTAACGATATACCTAGACAGTTTGAAGTGTATTTAAAGTTACATTTATTTATTTTATTTATAAATATAATAAGATCAACACAAAATAAATTAATTTCGTTCGAAACATCATCAACAGAGGGCACCTCCAAAATCATTCAATAAACAAAAATCATGCATTAATACGGATCATTAATGAATGATTTTGTATACATTAAAAATACTCCTTATCCCCGATATTATCAAAAAATTTGGAGGTCATTTATTTTTAAATGAGGTTTAATTTGACATATATATTGTATTTTCTGGGATTCTGGATATAGTTTAAATGACGGTTATCTACAAAATAGGGTAAATATGTCAAATTAAATTTCAATTAAAATTAAATGACCGTTAACGTGTTTGATAAAACTGGGAGTTAATAAACGATCATCGAAAAAGTTATTTTAATAAATATTTTTGTTCAAAATTTTTTTACTAATATTCTGTTTTAGAAAATAAATTTAATATTTTTAATATTTTTGTAAAGCACTAATAATTTTGTGGTAAATATTAAAATTTTATACACAAACATGTACAAATCATACAACTATTTATAATTAACTTATCTTGTACATGTTAGGTTTTATAAACATTTATTTGAAAATACGTGATAGTAAATCATTGGAAAATTTCATAAGCGAAACCAGGAAAATAGCAATTCCATTATTATTTTGTAATCCACAAAAATGACTAATAGGATTAGAATTGTAATTTCTCTTGGCGAATTTTCACGGTGATTTGTCATAACAACAGGATTAAAGGATCAAATCAGTCAATACATTTGAATTAATTTATGAAATAATTAAATTTCCTCCCATAAATAATCCCAAGTGGACAAATTCATTAATTATACCAATTACTAAAATGAAAGTCTACACCCAATAAATTCAACAAAGGATCTTTTTTAATGTGATATAAAATTATTTAAAATTAAACTTAAACCGTTTTAATTGAATTGATGAATTAATTTTTCTTCATTTCAGATAAATGCTCTTAAGGAACAGTTTGAAAACCGAGATGTTTTAGCCTCATGCTTGGAGAGATATAACGTCCAAGATTGGGAATTAGGACATCTTTTGCAGGAGAATTGGGACACAAAGTTTAATATCCCAAATTACATGTTGAAATGTGTATTATATTGTTACTATACGGAACTGGATTACCTTTCAATGGATGGAATCATTAACTGGAGTCTTTTAAAATCAAAAATTTTACCCCAAGAATTTCAAGATTTAAAAAACTGCACCACTCAAGGATACTTTGATTTTTGCGAAACTGCATATCAATTTTTCAGATGCTATGTTAATGTAACAACCTCTTTATCTGAAAATTCTGATGACACTATTGAGGATACAGAATAGATATTTTAGTTGTTTCCAAGTTTTAATGGTTGGTGTATTTTTTAAATGCGCTTTTGTGTACACCATTAATTTAAGTAATGATTATTTTTGTAATCTTATGAAAAGAATGTCATTTCATTAAGTATGTTAAAATAAAAGTTATATCATACAATTGTTTTTGATACAACGTTAAATTTATTTAAAAGGTTTGAAATTCTAAAAAAAAGCTCATTAGAAATGTTTTCTTTTCACATTAAACGCTTTTATTATTTTATAATACTTATTAATGCAGCTATTTACGTAAGTAAACTGTAATTATTTAAAACAATTTTCTAGTTTTTTGGTGTATACTTTTATATTTACTGTCACTTAATAGGCTTAACAAAACCACTTTATTTCTAAGTATTATATATTTGATGAACGTCGGGTTGTTCATCAACCTCACCCCCCTCATTAATATAAATTGTGTCAAATTAATTCTTACTTCCTTTCGTCCCATAAACATGTAAATGTAGCGTATGCTAATAAATGACGTACATTTTATCCTGAGAGAGAAATACTCCTTCCAGGATCCCAAAACTTTAAAAGCTTCTACATAATCCCTTAGATAAGAATGAGTCTAAAGTAAAACATGCTTTAAGCCAGGAAAATTAAAGTTTTCAAGATAAATTTTGGATTATTCATAAAAATTTTAGAGTTGCTTTCTTGCTAAAGTTTTTATATTCTCATTTTTCAAAATATAAATACATTTTTAGAATTATTGTATGAATGGCAGGGGTGAAAATTACGTGCTGTTACTACAATAGGTCTTATCATGCGAAATACTAAAATAGAACAAGTAAAAGTTTATGTCCTGCAGCTAAAATAACTCCACTTTATGACTTCATTTACATGACTCGAGATAATTGTTTAAGTTTGATGCTAAGTAGAAATGTATGTTGCCTTTTTATGATTTATATTATCTTTAAATACGTATTTTAAAGTAAATTATTTTAGTTTTCAGAAAACTTGCAAAATGTATTAGTATCTAAAATTGACCAAAATATTATTCTGATATATTTTTTAGGAAAAAATAAATTAAATAAAAAATAATTAGTTCTTTCACTTATTTAGGGTGAAGATTCGATAAGAAGTCTTTTAACCCACCCTTACAACATTGATGGTTGTGTTGCAGCTTCTAAGGTAAACTCTAGTTTCCTAGATGCAAATCCTCGTGATGGTGTTGATGATGATTGGAAATTAAAACGTTTCTTTTTATGTCATCTCATCGTAAGTGACATAATGCTCGGAGAAGGAACTTTCGATTTGGAACTTTTAAATGGAGTTTTAGATGAAGAACATTACCGAGTTGCGGAATATTGCAGTGAAATTAATTATCACATGATGATTGAAAGAGCATATCTTTATTATAAATGTTATTTAGAAAAAGTTGCTTACTAAAACAGAAATTGGAATGTTTCAGGAAATAAAAATATTATAAATGTTCAAAAATTGTATTTTAATTAATTAATAAAAATTTTGAAGTGTTATGAAATAGAAGAATCAACTTCAGTTTTAAAAATCGCCTTTACATTGTGGTACATTTTAATTTTTGCCTGAAGTAACACTTTTCAATATCAATCATGTGGTCAATATCCTTTGTTCCTGGATATTGTCTGGTTAACGTATCACGGCACTCCAAGAAAAGATAATACAGATCATCAAGTCCATCTTTACCTAAGAATACTTCATCAAGCATACCATCTTTATAGTAAATTTTAGAATATTCGGCAAAGAATGGTTTAAGCTTATTCCATCCATATTCACATAAATCACAGATTGATCTTTCCTGCATTTCTTTGAAAGATTTTGCCCATTTAGGATCTTGTCTCATTCTAGTTACTTCTTCTTGGTAATATAAATCATTATCCAAGGTAGGTCCCACTACTGGGCCAGCCTATCAAAAAAATCAAATTACTACTAAAATAGGATTTTCTTACAACCGTAAAAGTATTTCAAAAAACAAGATTTGTTTGAACATAAATTTAAAAAAAAGTGTTTATACCTCATTGAAGAAAGAATTCAATTTTTATTACTAAATATTTGAAATGAAATTATACATTTGGTAACTTAAATTACTCTACAACATTTTTGAACATTTATGGCTTTAACTTCTCAATGAAGCAAGGTAATTTTTAATAATTTCCACTCCACCAAGTGTAATATTTAAGTAATAACTAGTATAAATAAGTAAAATTACCTGGGAAGCTACGAGGAGAACAGCAAGACACAAGAATTTCATGTTGAAACTTCAAATGTATGTTTAAAGATAATTGTGTTGGATTTTCACTCGGTATTTATAGTAAAAAAATGTAATAACTATGAAAATTTACCGAAAATTAATTTAAATTACATACGAAATATCCAAAACACTTTTTATCTCTTATATAAGAAATGCGAATTGTCTCTAAATAAATTAACAAAAACGATTTTTTTGGAAATTATTTACATGAAATTTGCATTTACTTTATATTATCTATTTCAATAAGGCAATTCCTAATTCTAAACGATTTTAAAGCAAAATATATTAAATATTTTCCTTATAAAATATATGCAATTTTATTCCTATATTACTGATTTTCTTATCAATTTTGAACCACAATTTTGAAAAATGCATATTTAAAAAACAAGATTTATTTGTAAAAAAAGTCTATTTAGTTAACGGTTTTGCAGACTTCTTCAAACTAATAATAATATGGTTGCTCTATACATAAATTCAGTGGATCTATTGGATGACTTTATTATTAATGAAGAATTTGTCACTAGACACATGAAAAAACTTGATCCCAAAATGACAAAGATTTTGGTCAAATTCCGTCGTTTTTATTGAAGAATTGCTCCAGTATTTTAAGCAGTTCACTGGTAAAGATTTTTTAATTAATTCTCAATGGCAGAACATTCCCCGAGTCGTGAAAGTGAGTTTAAAAATCTGGAGATAAATCAGAGTTAACTAATTACCACCCGATTCGTGCTAGTTTCAAATCTGTCTAAAATCTTGGAAATAAATAATATCCAAGTTTCGGCTAGCCTGAGAAGATCTCCAGGTGGAATCTCACTGATATCGGCCATACTTTGCCAGCAGTCCCCAAGCATGGATCCTTTGATTGATGATAGCGCAGAGCAGTAGCAGAGCAAGTGCTCCACTGTCTCATCTTCTCTTTCACATCTGCGGCAGATGATATCCTCAGATATTCCCAGCTGATGTAGGTATTAGTTCACATGGTAGTTCCCGGTCCATATTCCTAAGAGCTTTCTGCATCTAACTCTGTCTGCAGCTTTCTGTATTTAGCCATCTGTTGGCATGTTGTCGCAGCGAGTGCTCTTTTATCAAGGCATTGATAGTGTGAACTTCGCTAGGGCTATTGAAGGCTGCGGCTAAATTAATTGCAGGGTGGCTCTCCTTCGAGCTAGGCATTGCCCGCCCTGCTATCTGTCCACAAGCAAATCACTTTACTACGTAGTTCTTTCTCCGTTGCTTCTCTTGCCCCGTGCAGTAGACCTACCAGTTCTGTTTGAAGAACTTTGATATGGTCACCGAGGGGGATACTATCCTGTAGATATAGTTCAGGTGAGAAGACTACTATCCCAGTTCTGCCTTCTTTTTGGACCCGTCAGTGAAAATGTTCACATCTGGTTTCCTAATTTCTTTTAGTGTGTATTCAATGCGACAGCTCCTGGTAAAGATCTACTTTACCGGTTTGTAGTCTGTCCCTACCGAGGCTCGCGTTTATGTGCCTCTCCCAAGATTTTAGATGTCAAACCTTCAAAACTTGCATTCGAGAGTTTTCCTTCTCGCAGTCTTAGGAGGGAGCGTAGTGCCATGTCCTCCACATAGATATCTAAGGGAACTAGGCACAGCGCTGCCTCCATTGCTGCGGTGGGGGTTGGTTTCATGGCTCCAGTTACCGCGAGATAAACTAGTCTCTGGACGTAAGTAATTTGTGCCAGTTGTGTTTTTTGTCTGGTTTTTGGACACCAATCAAGTGCTCCGTAGCATAGCATTGGTCTGATGACTGCCGTGTAGAGCCATTGAGTGATCTTCGGGGATACTCCCCAGGTTTGCTCTTTACATGGGAGGCCCAACTCAGCTTCCTGTAAAGTATGACTCCAAGGTAATTAATTTCGCCGAATAGGCTGAGCTGCTTTCCGTTGATTGTGGGAAGTTTCATATTTCCCACTTTGTTCTTTTTTGTGAATAGAACTAACTCTGTCTTAGGTGCATTGACTGACAAATTCTGTTCTTTGCACCAACCATCGAGAGATTTTAGAGCTCTCTGAATTAATTCGCAGGGGACTTCTGTGTATCTCCCTGTGAGCAGTAATGCAATGTCATCTGCATATGCGATTGTGTAGAAACCAGCGTCGTTGAGTCTTCGCAGAAGGTTGTCTACCAACATATTCCATATTAGCGGGGATAGTACTCCACCTCGTGGACATCCTCTGCTTACAGTGCCTTACAGTCTCCTACACTTATTGTCACTGCTCTCCATTTAGGCATGTGTGTTATTAGGCCCTTTATAGGGGAGACAACTCCATGTTCTTCGAGTGCAGTGTTTATTTTTTCGAACGTTGGTTTGTCGAATGCTCCTTCGATATCTATAAAAGCTCCAAATGTGTATGCTTGCTCTTCCAGTGATCTGTCAATTCTACACACTACATTTTTTAGTGTAGATTCTGTCGATCTCCCTTGGAGATAAGCATGTTGGTTTGGATGTATGGGAAAGTTTCTTGAAATTTCCTCCCTTACGTATTTGTCGCAGAATCTTTCTAATGATTTAAGGAGAAACGATGTTTGACTGATTGGCCTGTATGATTTTGGCGTAGAGTATTCATTCTTTCCTGCTTTGGGAATGAAGATTACATTGACTTCTGTCCATATATTCGGGATGTAGGCTAGTAGCACGCATGCCCGAAATATGTCTACCAGGTGATCAAGAATATACCCCAACCCCCACTGTAGCAGTGAGGGGGTATATACCGTCCATCTCAGGACTTTCATATGGTTGAAGTGTTTTGATGGCCCATGATACTATTTCGGTCGTTACCACGTGATTAAACCTCTTCCTCTCCTCTCTCGTTGGAGTTGGGGGAGAATAATCAGACCATGGCATATACTTATACCATGAATCAGATCAAGTCACCGTAGTGTCAACCTGGCAACCTCGGAAGTGTCTCTGCGGTGTCTGAAAGGGTGTTGGTTTACGTACCATCCACCCTCTTTAGTCCGCATACTGTTGTTTTGGTTGATTCAATTTCATTGCAGTATGTACTCCCCGCGAGGTCAAGCTCTTTCAAGAAGTTAAATCTGAAGATAAATGTATTCAACTTCACGAGGATTTGCTAGCTTTGGAATCCTGGTGCTCGTCTAACAAGATGTGTTTGAATGTCAAAATTGTTATGTGATTTTAAGACTCGTAAAGGCAAGAGAGTTTTCTTATATAATAAATAATAATAAGCTGATCAGAGTCCAAGTCTTTGATGTGAGTAAGGATTGTTTTTTGGTATTCTTGCATTCATTATTCTAAATGACATCAATACTTTGATCCCTTTGTTTAATGTATATACAGGGTGCCTCACTTTTTTTCTAGCAATTTTTTTTAGATAGTAAATGTCATTCTGAACAAAAAAATCCTTATGAACTAATATTTTCTTCGACTTCTTAAGAAAGTACAGCAATTTAAAAATATTAATGATTTTTTGGGACACCCTGTATAAATTTCATATTATTTCAATTTTTTAAATTTAAATCAAGTATGCTTTGGATATTGACATTATCTGTTTGCCAATCAGATAGGATAATTTTCTTGTCAGTAATTTTAAATGAGTCAACTTATTTTAAAAACAGCCAATAATGTTCAAAAAGGCAAGTTGGCAAAGAAAAAACCCAAACCACAAATCGTTTAAATAAAAGCATGATGATAAGAAAGAAAAATTATACAGGGTTTCATAAAAAAATCGTTAAAATGTTGAAATTTTTAAATTACTGTAACTTCTTAAGGAGTCGAAAAAAATATTAGTTTTTTAGGAAATTATTTGTTCACAATGACATTTACTATCTAAAAAAAAGTGAGACACCCTGTATTTAGTCTAAACTAGACTATTTTTCATCTGTATGTAAATTTTTTAGGTACTTGTGGTATTTTAAGTATAAGGCTTATCCTGATTATGACATTTTTATATTGTTAATTTGCTTTGACTACAAATTATTTCATAATTATACAGGTGAGGTGTGCGACGTTCTCTATTGCTACAACGAACTCTAATCACCATACTAATGCATCAATTTATAAGATGAAATTTTATTCTGAAGTGCAACATGTCGCCGATATTTTTTTGTTTAAACTTCCCTGCATTTTAAAGTGCAATGACTCAAAGATTCTAGAAATTGATTAAATTCCCCTGTAATTGGAAATTGGACTATCACATTGAAAATTACCAAGTTCGTGAAACATGTTTGTCTTGAAAGATGGGTTCTTGAATTATTTGGAAGAAGATTTGGAAAAAAAATTCAAAAAATTGGAATATAACTAATTCTTGGAAATATCAAACTTTAATAAAAAATGTATACATTGCCAAAACAATATTTTATTTAACTAATCAAATTTTGAATCTAGTTTTTTCCTAAAAATGTCTTTACATTGCTGTACAATTGAATTTTTGCTGGAAGTACATCTTTTCAATATCAACCATGTGTTCAATATCCTTTGCTCCTGGATATAGTTTGTTTATCTCATTACGGCATTCCAAGAAACGATCATTCTCATAAGAGGGTCCATCTTTGGCCAAGAAATCTTCATCAAGCATACCATCTTTGTAGTAAATTTTGGAATATTCAGCAAAGAATGGGGTTAGGTTTGTCCATGTATAGTCACATAAATCGCAGATTGATCTTCCCTCCATCATTTCGAAAGAGTCATTCCATTGGGTATCGTTCCTCATTCTTCCCACTTCTTCTTGGTAATATAAATCTATATCCAAGGAGGGCACCATTAATGGAGTAGCCTATCAAAAAAATCACATAAGTAGGTACTAAATGGGTTTTTATAACCATGAAAGCCTTTAGTACTTGAAAACTCATTTTTTTTTTAAATAAATCCATTTTATATTTCAACGGCATTTGAGATAAATTTAGGATTTTAGAATGCTCTAAACAATTTAAACAATGCAAACTACGCTTTTTAAGCTTTTGACTTTTTAATCTCTTAAATTATCAAGCAAGTACTTTCTTAATTTTTTATAAGAAATGTAATATTTAACTAGTATAAAAATACCTGAACAGCTACGAAGAGAACGGCAAGATACAAGAATTTCATGTTGAAGCTTCAAATGCTTGTTTAAAGATAATATTGTTGCATTCTCTTTTGGTATTTATACTAAATAAAACGTAATTAATGTCAAAATTCAAAGATAATTATTTAAAATTAGAGACGAAGTATCCAGAACATTTTTTATCTTTTATGTAATAAATGCAAATTGTCCCTAAAGAAGGTGAAAAAAACTCATAAAAGAGTTTTTTTTAATTATTTGCATGAAATTTGCATTCATTCTATTTTATCTATTTTGATAAGCACGTTCTAAAAAAATTTAACCCAAAATATTATTCATCTTGAAAAATTTTCTTTATAAAAATATAGGAATTTATTCTTCATTTGGCAAATTTTGATTTTTATTTCGGTTTATAAGAGCAACTTCCTTGACGCCCGCGATAAATTTTCCGTCGGAGATAATAGCACGGAATAGAAAATCCATCCCACTTTTCTGTAGTTTCTTTGCAAATTATCAGCGATAATTAATGCAAATCGCTAGAGGGCGCGAGGAAAACTGGAGAAAAATTATGAAATCGAGCATTACGTCTACCATTGTATCTCAAGTTTTTTCTGTCAGATCTTCAAATTTGTTTCTGATTTGTAAACCAGGTTAATCAAACTAAAGCTGGTGTGCTGCTTTTGTGTTTCAATTTTTAGGAGAATTAATTATTACCGTAGTTAAAGTACTTTTGGGTAATTATATTTTCGTTTGTAGATTCTCGATTTTTTTTTCAGCTGTCCAGATTTAGTTAAATGACTAAACCTTCAAGTAAACTGCTATTTTTGTTGTTAGAAAGACACTTCTAATAGCGGCAATTTTGAAAAATGCATATTCAATAAAAAGGGATTACTTTTATTAATTAATTAACAAAATTCAATCTTCTACAAATGGGCAATGTTTTCTGATAAATTTTCTGAACCATTAACGAAATATCCTGTATATTTATACTTTTGCATTTAGAAGAAAATCCTATTTTATGGGAGTTAAGAAAATTCGAATATCCAGCTCTGGGAATTATATTTTATCTTGAATGATGAACTTATTATTCAGTTCTATTCACAACAAATGAATATAAACGTGCACTTTCTGCTCATGCAGTACAAACTTAAAGAATAACACAAAATCTAAAAAACTTGGAGAGTAAACTATGTTTTATTCATACAACCCAAATTTATGATATAAAATATGACCCTTATTCTCTAATTTATTAAAATCGCCTCATTATTTTTAATAAATTAAACCTCTAACTTTTCAGTTAATTTTAAATTGGATACAAATAAATGTAAAAAGGTTCGATAAATGTATTCTAAGAAAATTTGTCTTGGGAGTTTTTCGTGACCTGTTTAAATGCATTTAGTATTTCAGCTCGTAAAAATTAATGATTATTAAAACCTCTTCCTAAAAGGGGTGATTTATTTTCCTGATTAAACAACATTTATTTATCTTATAACAGTATACTTAAATATCGATTATCAATCCAAGTAACGAAGGAAATTTTTAAAACTAATTAGATATCAGTTACTTAATTAAATAAGTAATTATTTAAATTTGTTATCTAAAGCCTAGTTATAAATTATTTTTTAATGTAAATGTTGATGTAACATTACAACAGATATTTACATATTATTTAAAATAATGTGTGTATTATACAATTTTGTAAAAAAATTCCAGTCATTTTTTTTAATTTATTCAGATTTAGTAGTAATCATAGTCTTTACCAAGATATGCAGTATAAGTATTGTTTTAATGAAAGGAAAAGCGTTGATTAGAACAATTTTCTTGAGTTGACGAAAAAGTATCTAATTTTTCACGTCGACAGAAAACCAGATCTACGTCGGAAATGTACCAAGTAGTACCAAGCCGAGCTTAGACTGAACTAACATAGGTATGACTAGTTACAAGATATCAAGACTTTTTTACTTCCAAGAAACCCAATATGTATTATGTACAATACGAAAATAATATATTTTAATAAAAAATAAAAAACTGAATAAACTTCAATTAAAATTTATTTTGTAATAAAACACAATATATTTTTTTAAACTTTTAAAATTAAGGATCGAAAATCAGTTTCATATCCAATAAACAGCTTTATATCATTTTACAGTCGAATTTAGCTCTGAAGTAACACATTTCAATATCCTCCAAATGGTCATAATCAAGCGTTCCTGGATTTTTCATTCCCAATTTATTGCGACAATCCATTAAACTTTCTATAACTCGTGGGCTAGTTCCATCTCTATCAAAGAAATCAAAGTCAATCATACCATTTTTGTAATAATCTTTTGAATATTCAATGAAAAATGGTCTGAGGTATCTCCATGTATTATCACATAAATCACAGATTCGTGTTTCTTCTATGATTTTAAAATATTCGCTAAATTGGTCATCCTTTTTCATTCTTAATAGTGTGTTATGTAAAAGTAAATCTTCAAATAAAGTAGGTGCAATTACTGGACCAGCCTATGAAAAAAAATAAATTATTACCAGATTTTTAGAGATCATGGATAGACTCGAAGTAAAACGCAAAACTTATACACATCGGAGTTTATAGAAGCTACTAAATTATAAGTATGTGAAAATGTAAACAATTTTTTTTTAAAATACCTGAGCAGCTACAAGGAGAACAGCAAGGCAGAAATATTTCATGTTGAAGTTCTTATAGATGTTACTTCAAAAATAATTCTAGCGCACCCTTCCTTCGTATTTATACCAAAAAACTTGTAATTATTATGAAAATATAAACATAATTAATTTAAATGACATTCGAAGTATCCAGAACACTATTTTATCTTGTGTAAATGCAAAGTGTCCCCAATAAATATAGTAAAAATGCATAACATAACTTTTTATTGTATTGATTTTTGAAATTATTTGCATTAAATTTACATTTATATTGTTGTATATATAAAATAATAAAATTATAAAATATTAGATTTGGGAATATCAGGTTACATCCCATATAATTTGGCAAAATATTTTTAAAATAATTTAAATTTACTTGGGTAAATATTTCTTTGATTCCTATAAATTATTGCTCAAAGAATATCCATCGTATTCTCTTCCAAAATAGTAGTCCTTTTAACCAAAACATCCATTCCAAATACTATTAGATAGATTTGAAGAACAACGTCCCATTGAAATAAAGAAAAACGCAAGATTTTGGGGTGCAGAATTAAAAATATTTTATTTTTTATTAGTTATTGAGAAGTTTATACTTTGGGTTAGAAAATTTTTGGTCGAATTATGAGATGACAATTTATTAAAATTATTTAAATCGGTTTGTATGTAAACAAGAACAGTAAAATCCATGTCCTATACACCTCTGGTGAGTAAGAGCGAGATAAAAAAGTTGTTCGTGACGTGGACCATAAGTATTTCATTTTCCTAGTTTTGAATTGAATTAAAAAAAAATCACACAGCAAAGAGTTTCAATTTTTAAACAACTAGGTATTATATTTTAAAGTTAACAAATTAAATCTCATATACCTGTTTTCACCAACGATTCCTAAAATTTAGGCATTGCTTACAGCGCTGGTTGCTAAGTATTTTCAATCATTTAATAAAAAATACCTAGCAACTAGCGCTATAAGCAATGCCCAAGTTTAAGGAATCATTGGTGAAAACGGGCAATAGATCATTAAATTATTCAAATGGTAAATTCACACAGAGTGTGCGGTAATAACGTTGACAGACAAAGTAGAACGGGGTTATTACCACAAACTAAGATGACGAGTTCCTCTAACACTTTGCCCAAAAATGCTTCCCTGCAAAGTTACACCCAGTTATAGTTAACTTTTCAAAAAATCAAAATCCACATAACTCTTCGTCCTATGAAGCTATCTCGATAAAAACCGCCATGGGAGGCTAATTCTTAGTGCTTTATGATATGGTATTGTAGATTTGCAATTTCTCATTCATTTACTACCAGTTAACCTAAACTTGGAGTTTAAGTTTTACCATAACTTTTTTTGGCGTCACTTTGCACTTTCAACTTATTTCTAAGATTTACCACAGCTTTCTCTGTTGTCACTTTTTTTGCAATTTGATCTAATTTTCTTATAATATAAATAATTTGTTAAATCAAGTAGGCATTTCCATAAATACCATTATTAAAACTATGTCTGATTGATGACTTTAACAGATTACCAACAGTAATTAAAAACAAAAAAAATATTATTACTTCTTACAGGAATTAAAAAAATACATAGCCCATCAAAGAACCCAATAAACTTCGAACATGACATAAAATAATAAAAAAAAAACAAAATATTAAGTTATATCTTTTCTAATTATTTTTTTTTATTTTAGTTACACCTAAAAGAAATTTTTAGTTCTCTTATACCGGAGATATTTATATTTTGTAATCTGGGACCTCTCTTAAACAAGGGAATTTGTATTTTATTTTATTTATATTTATATTTAAAAGCATTTTAAATTTTTTATTGTATGAAGAAATTTGTTTATAAAGAACAAAACGTACGACTATGCGCTTTCCTATTGGCGATTCTAGCTAAGCGATCTCCCTCTTGCGAGCTAGCGCTGAACTATGAAATGACGTCACTTCCGTGATAGTTGTGCAAACGAATTTAGCGTTAAACGTTTGTTTACGTCTGTTATAGTCAAGTAAATAACGTCAACTTACCTAATTTACTTTGTATTATTAAATGCGTTAGATTATTTCTTTGCAAGTTTAAATTTTTATTTATTTTGACACGTACGTGACGTCACTAGAATATGTAACCAGACATACATTTGCGCGGGAAATATTAATTTGAATCGCTAATTGTATTCTCAAAAAGTGTGTATATACAGGGTGAGCTAAAATTATTGTGGTTTGATATGTGGGCAACCAAATATGCAGGTTGGTACAACCACAAATGTAAAAAAACCCTAGTAAGCCAATGGCGTTGCAAATATTTTTTTCAATATGAATATAATAATCATAACAAATCAAGAATTCTAAACAAACATACAAACTTAATTTATTTATTAAGGTTTTATGTTTTTGAAAATAAAAAAACGTAGAATTAGCTTTCGAATTTTACGACAATTGTCAAATTATAAGATTTGCGCAAATTAGTCTTGATACAAATTGATATTTATGAAACGGAAGGCACAATAACTAAATACAATAATTTTATGTAGTCTAATTACTTTGTTATAATTTTGACATGATTTAGTGTTACCATGAACTTGAAGCGAACAAATTCCCCAAATTTTTAGGCGGGAAATTTGAATTGACCACAGTCATTTTAACTCACCCTGTATGTATGTATACTTTTGAATACATAAGTAAATAAATAAAAAGACATTATTTTTGAAAAGGATTGGAAAATACAAAAGCGCGATTCTCTTTATGTGATCAAATCGTAAAAACGTTTTAATTTCTTTAAAGATTTTTAAATCTTAATGATGGCCTACTTGATTTAATAATAAAACTAAATTTTACTTTAAATTATGAAACTTTAATTGAGATTATCTTCAAAACTATGCTAAAAGAGAGAAGAATAATGTAGTTTCAAAGTGGCCCAATTTCAAGCATTTGGAAACACAAGATCACAAGAAATTTGAATGGACCCCACCCGCAACTTAAGACGTATTAATTTCTTTCAAATTTCATGTAATATGATGTCTGCAAACGCTTGCTATTGGGTCAAAATATTTCTTTTGTGTCCTCGATATTTTTGCGCGTGCTTGTACGTTGGCCAGCAAGATCACCATAGTAAAATTCTTACATTTCATTTTTTCTATACAGGGTATCCTGAAATTAAACGGCAAAATTTTAGGAGGCAATTCTACAACTAATTTCAAGAAAAAAAACTTTTTATAAACATATGTCCTATTTCACTTCGCAAAGGCGGTACAGCCCCTGAAATATTGTGTCCAAAAGTAGTTTTTTCGTCATTTATTTGAAAACGGATTGTAGTAGAGATTTGAAATTTGTTGTGAATCATAATACACTGAAGATGTAATTTTAGGGTATTTTTTTCAGATTTTTTGAACCCTCCGAAAGAGAAGTTTTAAGGAGGGTTAAATTTAACCTAATATTTTTTTCATAATATTATTCTTTATTTAATTTTTGACAAAAAAGGTACTCAACAATTTCGTTATTTTTGTTCTACAATACTCGACATTTATGATTAGTTACTTAATGAAATGTACCTATTTTATTATTTTTAATATTTTCTTCAAATATAGGCTTAAGGTGATAGGGAGTCATTTATTGAAAAACCGATGTTTTTATCTTTCCCGAATTTTTTTAAAGTGTTTTGAATTGGAAACAAAAAAATATATTAAAATACCGAACTTAAGTAAGACTTGTACTTTTATATACAATTTTTGTTTTTCATGTATCTAGATTTATATTAAAATTACACAAATATAGTTGTAGATACATAAATAACAAAAATTGCAAATGAATGTAAAAATCTTACTTTAGTTTGGTATTTCTTTATTTTTTTGACTTTCCAATTCGAAACACTTTAAAAAATTCATGAAAGATAAGTACGTCGTTTTTTTCAACATTTGACTCTCTATCACCTTAATCGCCCTTTGTACCGACAATATTTAAAGGGCTGTAGCTGCCTTAGGAGGCGAAATCGGGCATATGTTCATAGGAAGTTTTTTTCTTAAAATCATTTGTAGAATCGCCTCCTAAAATTTTGCCGCTTAATTTCTGGAGGTCCTGTATAAGCAACAATTATAAATAACTTTTTTTATAAAGGGTGTCCCAGCGCTGCGAGGAAGTAACATTACTTTAAAATGAAAAAAAGATTTTGACAATATTTTAGTAAAGTACCAGGTGTCCATACCGAGATGGCGGACAAAAGTTACGTTTTTTTAAATGGAACACCCAGTGACCCAGTATATTATGACATTATTGGATTCCTTATCAAAAAATAATTATACTTTGTATAAGCTTTAATGGGTCTATCATCACTAATTTTGCTGATATTTGCCATTTTAGCCAAAAAAGATCCATTTTTGAAAAATCACCGCTCTAAAACAAATGAACATTTTGGGTTGAAATTTTGTCAAAACGTTTTCAACATCGTCTAGTCTACAACTATAATGTCAAATTTATGTTTATGATAATTTCTTATCAGGGTGTCTTATGAAACCCAAATTGAACAATTAAACGAAATTTTCAAATGGAACACCTTGTATATTTTAACAATAAAACGTTCATTTTATTTTTATTATTTTTAACCATATAATCAAAAAATACTCTTCCTAAATTAATAAGACAGTAATTTTTAATTTTGGTGTAATATATCTTATATCTTAGAAGGATTTGGGTTCTTGGCTTGAAATTAATTTTATAGTTTGTTCTGAAAAAGTCTCAGTTACCTTAAATATTTATTTATAAGAAATTATTAAGTAGAATAAATTCATATTCATAAACAGACTTATATCATTTAACAAGAGAATTTTGATCTGAAGTAACACCTTTCTATTTCCGCTACATGATCAATATCACGTGCTTCTGGAAATTCCATTTTCAGTTTATCGCGACATTCCATGAGACGTTCTATCTCATCAGGGCGAAATCCATCCCTAACCAATACATCAAAGTCAATCATACCATCTTTGTAATAACCTTCTGAATATACAGTGAAAAATGATGCGAGCTGTAGCCAACTGCTTTCACAACATAACTCACAGATTGATTTTGTTTCTACGACTTTGAGATATGATTTAAACCCTTGAAATTCGACGCTAGTTTTCATTTTTAATAGTACGTCATGGTAATGTAATTCTTCAAATAAGGTAGGTCCCATTAAAAGATCAGCCTATCAGACAAAAGTTAAATTACTATAGTCGACTATACAGGGTGGTCACTCTTACGGTGCACACCATTGAGATCTTGTGAACCTAAAGTTACAAAGTTGGTTAAATTAGAAAAAAGTTGGGCCTTTTCAAACTCATTTGGAATCTATTTAGAAATCCGAGATATCTTGCTCTTGTCCTGAAATATCATGAAAAATCTGAAATTTCGCATTTTCGTTTTCCTTACATATTTTTCTAATCGCTTGACTCTTTCAATTGCAATTTGAAGTTTTACATAATTTGACATTCCCTATCGATTGGCCTTAAGAAAAAAATTGAGGTTAGATTTCATAAGTACGTAAATTCAGATCCCAATGGTGTTCACCGTAAGAGTGACCACCCTGTAGAGTAAATAGTCAGTTAAAGGATCAAGAAATTCGATGCTAAAATATAATTTTTCTGTGCAAATATTTACCTTAGACCAATGAGTGCTACACATTAGGCATATTTATAATAATTACTTATTATTCAATTCGTACTTTTACCTGAGAACCGTCATTTTCCGGACAGCAGGTTCTTTTTTCCAGACTTAGATATCCTTTAGGTGACTATTTACTCTAAAAATATAAATTATGCCAAAAACTTCATGTATCTTACTGTTTGACCAAAAATACAAAATAAATATTTTCCAAAAAAGCTTCGTACAGGGCGTCAAAATTTAACTAAAAAAATTGCCCAAAGAAATTTAAGAAATATAGAAAATTTAACACCCTATAAATAAAAAAGGAAGCATTTTTGAGAAAAATTTTATTCCTTACTTTTATCATAGAATTCGACGAGGAATCGCCGCGTAATTTTTATAATCACCCTACACATTCTGTACAAGTTAAAACAAATTATAAAAATACCTGAGCGGCAACGAAGAGAACTGCAAAGCAAAAGTATTTCATATTGAAGTTATAAATATTGGTACATACTTCTTTTGTATTTATACCAAAAAATGTTATTATTGTGAAAATATAAAAACATAATTAATTTAAATGAGATTCGAAGTATCCAAAACATATCTTTCAAGGTGCAAGCATAAAGTAATAAAATATATAAGATATATTTTTATTGTTTTAATTTTGCGTTTTTGAAATTATTTGCATAAATTAGAAAACATATTTGAGAAAGGCTGATTCATCGAGAGATTTTTGAAATACAAGTTGGTTATTATTTTTAACATATCCTGAAATATTAAACATGAAAAGTCCTGAGGTAACTTTCATTTTGATACATAAATTGCTGACGATAATATGTTTGCATCGGAAATAAAACTAATGTATAAAAATTAAAGGTGAAACATATTTCACTTTAAAAGAATCTAAAAGAATATTCCTAATACTAATAAAATCTAAGAAAGTACCTTTGCTAAAAACTGACATTACGCAAGCCTAAAATATTTTATAAATTTATGACTTTGGTTCTAAAAATCTAGAGAATCCTGAACAATTACCAAACTTAACAATTTTGTAATGGAGTCTAAAAATACTTGTTGTAATACTTGACTTGAAGAATAAATTACAAGTCAAATAAAAATAAAAAAGTACATTCATATTGTTCGTTAAAGTAACACTTTTCGATTCCTCGATATGAGCAATACTTGTCTGAATTTCTGAATTTATTTTTTATTTCTAACCATAACTATTGCAATTTTAGAAAAATGCCTATTTTTACAAACAGGAAATACTTGTATAAAAAATTTGCAACTTTTTCTGATTGGAGGTAATTTTTTCAGTTAAAAAAGAGGATCACAAAACTATTATTTTCTTTTTGTCTGAAAATAACACAGTTCATGAAAATTGTTTGTCTAGTAAGATGGGTCCTTGGATTATTTGGAAAAAGTTGTTTACTAATAGTTAATAAAAAAAAAACGGAATGTAACCAAACATAATTCTTGGAAAGATAAGGTATTAAGAAAAAATATTATATTGTAAAAATTTCATTTTAATTATCTAATCAACGAATCAACTTTTTTTCTAAAAAACGCCTTTACATTGTGCCACAATTGAATTTTTTCCTGTAGTAACACTTTTCAATGTCAGCCACGTGTTCAATATCCTTTGCTCCTGGATATTGTTTGTTTATCTTATCACGGCAACCCAAGAAAACATAATACAGATCAGTGGTTCCACCTTTGCTCAAGAATACTTCATCAACCATACCATCTTTATAATAAATTTTAGAATATTCAGCAAAGAACGGGGTAAGATTTGTCCATGTATAGTCACATAAATCACAGATTGATTTTGCCTCCATCATTTCGAAAGATTTCTTCCATTGAGAATCTTGCAACATTCTAGTCACTTCTTCTTGGAAATATAAATCTTCAACCAAGGAAGGTCCCATTACTGGGCCAGCCTATCAAAAAAATAAAATAACTACCAAAATTGGGTTTTCTTAGATTTACAACTATTGGCGATTTTAGTTAAGAAGATTTGTTAAAAATAAATTAAAAAATAAGGAGATTATATCTCACCGAAGAAATCATTCTATTTTTATTAATAAATATTTAAAATTAAATTATTTTGTTACTTGGCGGGTAGTTAAAATACGTAAAATTACCTTGGCAGCTACGATGAGAACAGCAATACACAATAATTTCATGTTGCAACTTCAAATATTTGTTTAATGTTAATTTTGTTGCATTCTTTATTAGTATTTATACCTACTAAATAATCAATCAATAGTCAAATTTTAACAATTGATTAATATTTAATTTAAATTAGTTACGAAATATCCAGAATTTTTTATCTCTTATGAAATAAATGCAAATTGTCTTTAAGAAGGTAACAAAAACTCATAAAATTATTTACACGAAATTTGCATTTGCTCTATTTTATTTAGAAAAAATATATATAATTTTATATTTAACTGACTGACTTTATTATTTATTCAGACCATAACTACATATTTAATAATCAAGAAATACTTGTGAGGAAATTTAATAAATAAAAATCTGTTGTACGTAATTTATAATATATTTTCACCATATCCAATTCTTAGACAACTTTTTCTAATACATATTATATACAGAGTGTCGCAAAAAGAAGTCCTCAGAAGAAAATCCTAGAAAGTAGACGAGAATTCATCGACAAAAAGCCCAATGGCCAGGGTCGGAATAGCCCAGTTTTTTTTTGACTAGGCTTTGCATTTTTTTCCCACAGAAAATGTCATTAAATCGAAATACTGTTATAAGTCATAAACTACATGGTCAATTTAAAAAAAAAAAATCTAAAGTAAAGCTAGTTAAGAAGATACTCGGCGAAATATTTGAAAAGCGTACTTTTCCCTAGTAAAAATTGTTTTTTGGGCATTTTTTATCTTTGTTCAAAAAGTACGCCCCTATCATACACTCTACATGAAAAACAAAAATTCTATATGAAAACTAAATTCAATTTGATTGGCACTAGGCATCGTTTTGTTAAATTTTTTATTACAAATGGCCAAAAATCAATGTTTACTATCTTCTTAATGCCACTTTGGGTTATTACCAAAAAATTATTTTGATAGAAAAAAATATTCTTTATTCCAAAAATTAATTTTTTACTTTAGGACCAGTGATGGTAAGAAAAATAACCTGCTCGAGTGACTTCAAGTAGTTGGTTGACCATTAGCCGACCCTCAACCCCCTACATCAAGTCACTCACGCAGAGTAATTTTCTTACAATCACTGCTGCTCCTAGAGAAAAAGAGATATAACACTGATTTTTTAATTGATAGTTTTTTATGATGATTTTTTTGCTTCAAGTCAATTTTAGAATTCTGCTAGCCCTCTGGTAGCAGAAGTATAAATCTAGAAGTGTAGTATATACTTGTTTGAAGGCACAGTCTTTATTTAAGTTTTAAATAATAAATAAAATTAATCATTAAGGCCAAAAATATGTCTTAAACACAATTTTTGACACTGACCGGTACTAGATAAACTCCATTATAAGTCCCCCTTAATACAAGTTATCAATGATAACCAAACTAATGGGAATTTCAAACTTGAGAAAACCTAGTATTACCTAGGTATATTACTTTTCAGATAATTTAAAAAATGATAAAAATTAAATTATTTGCTACACAGATGGAGCCAAAAACCGTAATGGCACCGAGGCTGGTATTTTCGGGGGCAAACACCAAGGAGACCAAATTACGCTCTCCGTGGGTAAACATGCCTCAGTTTTCCAAGCAGAAGTTGCTGTTATTAATTTCTGTGGTAAGAACTTGATCGAGTCTGGATCGGACAGAAACTGATCACGATCATGTCCGATAGGCGGCACTGCAGGCCCTTCGTGCACCAGTCATAACATCAAATCTGGTTATGACCTGCATCAACAGTTTAGAAGAACTGTCGAAAAATAGCAAGGTTCAGCTGGTCTGGATTCCAAAGGACCAAAACGTAAAAGAAAATCTAAAAGCAGACTTGCTATCTAAGAAAGGAACAACTTGAACGTTTACCTGACCCGAACCAACCTTCGGGATTCCCCCAGAGACTGGGAAAGAGACAATCCGTAGCAAGTTAGCAACGGAGCATACAAATTTATGGAACAACCTTCCGGGGATGAGAAATACCAAACTCTTCCTCTCAGGGCCTACACCGAAAACCAATAAAGTGGCCGCAGGTTTGAATCGACACAAACTGAGCAAACTCACATTACTAATCACTGGAGACTTTTAGTTAAATAAATACATGCATAGAATTGGACCAGAGACAAGTCCACTGTATGGAAGAAAATGAGACTCCACAGCATGAGTGAGTGAATGCGAAGCATACGTTACTCAACGCATACCTATCCTCAGGAAGGAGAAACTAACTCAAGGAGACCTGAAAACAATCCCGTGGCAAAAAGTCCTGGACTTCATTGAAGATAAAGGACTGCTAGGAGAATAAAAACCAGAGGGGCACAATAGGACCAAGAGACCCCCAGTGCAGGTACGCAATAAGCTAAAAAATGTGGATGTTATTAACAAAACTAAAGAAAATTTACATGGTCAACGTCCTTATAAATAACTCTTTGAGTTTCAGCATTTTATTTTTAGATATGTGCCCCTGGAAGTTAAAATAACACGTTTATTCTTTTATATTTCATTGTATTTCCACTTCTACCCTCTCCCAGAATTCTATATTGAAGAAAAGTTAGACAAAACTAAAATAACTACTTATAATTATAAAGATCATATAATTTTTATTTATAATTTTTTATGATTACTATTTAAAAATTTTAAAATAACAAATGGTTGCTAGGTCTCCCTAAGCTTAGTATGTAATTAACATTTATAGATCCTTGGGTAAAAGAATATAAATTTATAGTAAATAAGACAGTAAATAGGTTATAGGAAACATTTATTGTAATTAAAATTAAAAAAGAAGAATCGATTTCATGTCCATTGAACATCTTTACATCATTTTACATTTATATTGATTTCTGAAGTAACACTTTATGATGTCCTCTATATGCTCCATATCAAGTGTTCCTGGATTTTTCATACTCGATTTATCACGACATACTATGAAACGTGTCTTTTTTTCAGGTGGAATACCATCATTATTCAAGAAATTCAAGTCGATCATACCATTGGTGTACTTACTTTTGCCATATTCATTCAAGAATGGTCTAAGGTTTTTCCATGTTTCGTCACACATATCACAAATTGGCGTTTCCTCGACAATTTTGAAAGAGTCGTCCCATTGGTGATCATTCTTCATTCTCATCACTATGTCATGGTCATGTAAATGATCGAATAAAGTTGGTCCAATTACTGGGCCAGCCTATCAAAAAATGTTGAATTAATATTAAAATAATACTGAACCAATTTGGAAAAATTTAGTAGTGTTTAAAATTGAATATGAAATTATATTACAATTATGTTATAATACCTACCTGTACAGCTACGAAGAGAACAGCTAGACAAAAATATTTCATGTTGAATGAATTTATTTTAAATTGCTTCTTTGTATTTATAGCAAACAAAATCTAATTATTATGGAAATTTAAACATATTTATGAATACACTATGTAGTATACAGAACAGTTTTATCTTTTAAGGTGTAAATGCAAATTGTCCCCAATTTGCAAACATATAAAATTTTGAATTTAGTACTTTTAGAATTATTTGCATTAAATTTGCATTATTATTTTTATGTTGTATATTAAGCAACAAGTTGGTCACTTTAAAGGTTAATAATTTTTCATAAATTCTAGACAAGATTTCCCAAAAGTGAGACTGAATGATATAAGACGCCATTAAACTTTGTAATCACTCAAATTGCTACACTCCATTAAATATTTAGGGGATTATTATTTTTTATAGGTATAACTAAATACAGGGTGTGCTAAAATGATTGTGATTAATTCAATATTATAAAAAAGTAACTAAACTACAAAAAAGTAACTACAACCAGAGGCGTAGGTCGAATTCTCAGTTATTGTCCCTTCTGTTTCACAAACATCAATTTTTATCAAGACTATTTTGTGTAAATATTTGTTTTCTTTTAGCATCTACCTTGAACATGAAGGTCATTATTTTTAACATTTGACATTTGTTGTAAAATTAGTCGTTTTCTATTTTCAAAAACACAAAACCTTGATAAATAACTTAAATTTGTATATTTGTTTAAAATTTTTGATTTGTTATGATAATTGTATTCATACTAGGGGCTTTTTAGTACTAACATGTGTATTGTTAGCTCACCCAGTATAAAATAAGTCCTTCGAAAATTGAGTTTTTCAAAAATGTTTCCCATTACTAAAGGTAAAGTTGCTGACTTTAATCTTACTGTTTTATCACCATTAATTATATTGAGTTTGCCAAATTGTCCCACAAAATGAAGTCTGTGGCAGAAAAAAGTTGTGAGAAAATTCAAAAACGGAGGTAGTTTTTGGTTTACACTCCTTGTAAAAACATACTGTTTCTTGATATCATCATTCTAGACGATCTAACACGAAGATCCTTAAAATTGGAGATGAACCGAATCATTTTTTCACTAACCTGTAAAATACTGACCCTACTTTTATCAAGATAAAATACATTGCTGTAGAACATTATTAATTTCAAAATCTTTTGAGAACATCCTAGTTTTCTCCCAGCATGGTTGTCAGTTTAAAAAATGGCGATAATTAGAAGCATTAAAGCCTTTAAAAACTGTAACTGTTAAACCAACATAAGACGAGATATTAGAAAAACCTTCTTTTGTGAATTTTTAGAAATAGCAATGTTTGAAAAGGTATAAATTTTGGAGAATTAAAAAGACGTATGAAACATAATAAAACCTAAGACCATACTTAGTATTCAAATTTTTATTTCTAGTTAAGTACTTTTTCATAAATAAAAATATAGTTATGTGATTATGAGAAAATAATGGAAAAAAATATATTATAATAAGAAATTATAAATTGCCTGTTTTATTCTATTAATTAATAAATAATAAATAATAAAGAATGGAAATATGGAATGTTCACTTTGATCAGTGCGTTTGGTTGTCTAATTGGTTTTACCTAAAATAATAATCAATGAAATTGCAAATAACTCCTGTAAATAAAAAAAAATAATCACTGCCATTTATTATTTTTCTTCCTTCTTATAATGTAGAAGAACTCTATTGAAATGTTTCCCTTATTTCAGGTCATTCAGGATTCTTGATACACTAAAAATTAACTTAGAAAGTATATTTTTGTTATAAAATTCTATTTTATTTTTTTGAACCTTAAAAATCATGGGTTGAAGTTTTTGGTCATAGGTTACAACTGCATTCCAAAATACACATTTCGTAACAGTTCATACGAAGTGGAAATGATTGTAAATTGTAAACGATGCTTTATCAATAAAGTGGAGGTGAAATGTTTATACAGGGTGTCCCAATTTGAGTTGCAATGCATGGGTATCTTTATTATTATTTTTTTTGAAAAAGTCGATTATTTCATTAATTAGAAAAGTTAAAAAAAATGTATCGGATAAAAATTTTGATTTCATAAAGACTAATTTAAATCTGTTTTCTTGTAAACATACAGGGTTTCACTTTAGATTATTATAACAGTTTAATACAAATAACTTTTGGTCGAATTCTTTTTGTCACTTTTCTAGTTAATAAAATAATAGACTCTTCAAAATTTGCATCTTTCGAATTTTTTTCATTTATCCTCGGAATGTGCAGGAATTTTTGATTATTTTCATCTGAATCAGTATAAAATACTGCAAAAATTGCGCATAATCGAAGTAACTTCATTAATAACAAAGATACTCATGTAATACAACTAAAATTGAGACATACTGTATACTTGGATGTAGCTACCTAATTTATAAAAAGTTATATTAAAAAAAATAGAGAAAAATTAAAATTTAAAGGTAAAAATAACGTGAAAAACAGTTGACCTCGAAAAATAAACATATTCTTTAATTTTAAAATTACTTGTTGTGTTTCTTATTTCTTATTTCATATAATAACTAGCAAAGAAGAATTTCAGAGTTGAATACAAATAATGAAACTTCGCAGATAAAATACTTATTTAAAAAAATAGTTGGAATAAGATACTTATCTCGGTTTAAAAATTCATTATATTCTTTATTAATAATCTAGTATGATTTTTTTAAATACAACTATAAAGATTTTATGAACAAATCTGAGTAAAAACTACAAAAAAATCTAGGAAACACAAAATTATAAACTTTTGGCCATATCAGCAGACAAACAGTCGAACTGGCACCGAATTAACAACAGAACCGAAACCGAAACGAAAAGATTTAATATTGTAATACCAAAACTGATACCAGTTTGAACAAAAGTAATGAACAATCTTTAAATTTTCAGTATCTTTATTTTAAAACTTTACTGAACCGAAATTGAACAGAAAATACCGAAATCGAACGGAAACTGTACCGGAATCGAACCGAAATAGTAAAAAAAATTCCAATTAAAAACTCCAAACAACATATATAACGTAGAAAAAGGAAAATTAAGATAGGCTTTTTAAAGTTTAAAAATATTAACAACGTCATTGCTGATAAAATCCAATCGTCCTTCAAAGATAATAATTTGGTTCAAAAATTATAAATATTGCTTTTTAGCATATTTATGTTAGTATAAATAAGAAAATGGAATTTTTAAAAAACTAAAGGTCGACTTAATCATGAAATTTCTATGTGTTGCTCTTTTATTCGTGGCCGTTCAGGTAAATTTTAATCAAAATTAATTAGATTTAATATGAAGAAACATTTTGCACTTTATTAATTAATTAAACTTACATGAGCCCTGTAAAAACTTGGTTAAAAAGAACAGTTTGTAGGATTTCTCTTCCAACATATTTAAAATAATAATCGAATAATAAGCAAAATATGGCAAAATATAAAAAAAAATTTTTTATTTGATTACTTTTTTTCTAAATTTTAAATTGAGAAGATCATAAATTATTGATTATCAACCAAGAAACTAATTACATCGTTTCCGATACTTTTACTTACCATCACAAAAATACATGTTAAAATTTTTAGGCTACTGATGTAACAGATCTGTCTAAGCATGTTCTGCACAAAGATCTACATTTCCAAGATGTTGTTAGACAAATGAGATACTCTCCAAAATGGGATACATATTTTCACCTCATGGAAATAACACCTTTGTGTGACTTGACCGAGGAAAACTGGTTATCACTTGAACCATTTCTTAAAGAGTATGCTAAATTTTATTTTAGAGATGGCAAAATTGATTTCTTCTTCTTAATACATCACGGTATGACACTGGAAGATTATGAAATGATGACACAATGTCGTGATAAAATCAATCAGGCTAAGCCTGCAGGCACTGATTACGATAATTGGGTCTACATTGATAGATGTTTCTTTAGAAAAAATATTTGTAAAGACTAAAAATTATATTCAAATATATTGCAAAAGTGTAAGATGAAAATTAAAATTCTAATAAAATATGGAACTCTTATTTACCCAAAAACTAGTAAACATAAGAAATCTGAAGGTATTTAGAATTCTGTTTAGACATATTATATTACTTGGACATAAGGCATTTTATCAATTTTAATATAACTTTTAACATTATCATAAACTGAATACTTGGATGTTTTCAAATAGCAATTGAAAAAATGATATATATCTTCGGATTTCAAAAAAGTTTATTTGCTGTCTTGAAATACCAAGATTCAATAGCAGCAATTTTCTCACGCAATATTATTTTTAAAGTAAAATGTGATCAGATAATTTTAAAGAAAATTCATAGATTCTTTTCATAGAAAATTTAAAAAAAAGTTCATGTTTTGATAAATTATAATTAATTTTTCTCAGTAAATTTTATTGGATAGCGTTATTTTAAATAAATCCAGAAACGATCCTTTCTAGGCTTCTGTGTAATTTATTGTAAAAATGAAAAAACTAGGAATTTTTTTAACTTGAAGTATCATAAGAAATCGTCCGGTTGAAGGTGATACTCACGGTTAGATTTTCAAAAAAACGGCTTGACACCCATTTAAAATTTATGTGACGTCATCGTACAATGGCCACGTGTCGCCATCACAAGTTTTTTAAATGTAAACTCAGAATTTTTAGTAAATAATGTGGAAGGACGTCTAAACTTGAGTACCAATGCAAAATTTCATTGTCTTGTCTCCTATCATTCCAAAGATAAGATCAATAAAAACTATCAAATTCACAATTTTAGATTTGCATTATTTTCGGAACTAGTAAAGATATGTCAACAAAATTTTGGATCAATTAACAGGATTATTTCAATTTCTGGAGTTAAAAATTACGTCACGGGGGCGTTATGCAATTACGTCATAAATTTAAAATGACCTAAAATGATTTTTTTGAATCTCTAACCGTTTTGGCCTTCTTGAATGTATTGTTACATACTCAATTTCATTTACAATTTTTGATTGATCATATCTTTGGAACGAGAGATCAGTCAATAAAATTTCGGATGGGTACACAGGTTTAGACGTTCTTTGAAACTTTTTACTTAAAATTGTAGATTTACATTTTAAAAAATTGATGAGGTCACGAGGGCATTGTACGATGACGTGACATGAATTTTAAATAAAGGAAAATGTCCGCAAAAATCGAACCATTTCTGATTTTTTGGATTTATTCCATATAACAGACTTACCCTGTTTAATTATTTATTTTTCTATAAATTCCCTTCAAAATCATATTATCTTTGAATTTTCAGAATCGAACGTAAACTATGCCGGAATAAAACCGAAATTGACAAAATTAAAAACTCCAAATCTAAACGACACAAGTGACGTAGAAAAAGGAAAATTAAGACAAGCTTTTTATAGTTTAAAAATGTTAACAACGTAGTTACAGATAAAATCCAATCGTCCTCCAAAAATAAACATATTTGACGCAAAATTTATAAATAATGCTTTTTAGCATATTTATTTGTTAGTATAAATAAGTAAATAGAATTTCGAAAAATTAAAAGGTCTACTTTATCATGAAATTTCTATGTGTTGCTCTTTTATTCACGGCTGTTCAGGTAAGTTTTAATCAAAATTAATTCGATTTAATTTTGAGAAAAATTTTGCACTTTATTAATTCTCAACCCATAAAAATCAAAAAAATATATTTTTATATTAGGTATTTAATAGAAGTATTAAAAGCTATCGTTCTTATTCATTTCGCAAACACCAAAATGGGTGAATCGAAACGAAACTTTATTCCTAAATATTTTTCCAAAATTCCTTCGTTTTTTGAAATACCCTGTATAATAAATTTTATTTAATTACCCAACAAAACAAAAACGAAGGCATTTTGAAAAAATATTTAGGAATAATGTTTCGTTTCGATTCACCCCGCTGTTTCTATACACCCTGTTTTACGGAACTTTTTTTCAAAATTTTAAATGGAGTAGATGTTAAATTGATTATCAATCAAGAGACTAATCATATCATTTCCGAAACTTTTACTTACCACCAAAAATACAAATTCAATTTTTTAGGCTGGTGCTTTATTGGATAAGTGTAAGAATGGTCTCTGCAAAGATCCAAATGTTCTTAATCAAATTTTGTGTGGCTTAACCGATGAAGATTGGTTATCATCTGAACTTGAACTTAAGGATATTTATAAAGATTATTTTAAAAATGGCAAGATTAATTTCTTCTACTTAATCCATCAGGGTATGTCACTGGAATTATATGAAGTGTTGACACAATGTCGTGATGATATCAATCAGGCTAAACCTGCAGGCACTGATTACGATAATTGGGTCTACATTGTAAGATGTTACTTTAGAAAAGATATTTGTAAAGACCTTAGCTAAAAATTATATTCTAATATAATGCAAAAATGTAAGATGAAAATTAAATTCTAATAAAACATGAAACTCTTATTTACCCAGAAACCAGTAAACCTATAAAATCAAAAGGTAATTTGTATACTATAAAGCCAGAAAGGATCCTTTTTTGGCTTCTATGCACAATATTGAAAAAACTATGGCAATTTTAGTAACTTCACATGTCATAAGAAATTGTTTGGTTGACTGTGAGTTATTTGGAGAAAGACTTGCCAACAAGTCAATTCTTTCATAGAAAAATCTAAAACTTAATTTTTCTAGAGTTCATTTGAATTGGATTGTAAATGATTGAAAAAAAGTAATTTTTAGTGAAGAATTCAAGTATAATTAAGTATGTTCGAAGTCCAATAAAAGCAAAAGATTAATCCCAAAATACACGAACCCAATATTAAGCCTAGGTTCTGTGATGGTATAAGCTGCTTCTCTGGATTTGCGATGACATCACTACATCTGATAGAAGGAAAACTGGATAGGTTAATGTACAGGGACAATTTTTAAAATGTTTTGGTGTCAAATTCAGGAGAAAAAAAATCTACTTTAATGAAGTTTGAAGAAAAACACTATTATTTGTCTTATTTTGTATGGGTTTTAATGTGTTCATCATAAATAGACATTTCTTATCTATTTTTTATAGAGGGTGTCACTAATAGGTCTGTACAAAATAATACCAAATCTTTCTCAGATGATTTATCCAAACGTGTTTCCTTAAGGTCCGTAATTAAAATTCTTTACTAATTTCGTTTCTTTTCAATAGAACTAAAAATTGGTTTAAGCATGGTAACCAAGGTAATTTTTATTACATGGATAGTTTCGTGGCGTCAAAAATGACCCCATTTACTTTTTTGTAATAAAGCAACTGGCAATAACTTTTTAACTTTATTTATTGTTAGATAAGGTAAGAAAATATAATATCCGAGGACACAAAACAAAAATTAACTGTTAATTAATAAAACAACAATAATCAAGTATAATATTTCAAATCCCAAATAAAAATCTTTTTTATACAAGTTAGAGATTAACATTGCAGTTATTACAAATAATATTTTTTTGATAGTTGAATGTTGCTTACAAAGAAATACTTGGAATTATCGCACTTTTTTGTATATTTTGTGCTCGAAGTAGGTGGACACATTTGACAGCGTCTACGTTTTCGTGGATTTTCTTGGAATTCAGATTCACTGCCTTCATTTGGAATTTCATATTCCTATATTTTAAAAAATTTAATATTTTAAAAAAGTCAGCTAGAAAAAATCCAGCCAAAAACTTTAATATTTTCAGTTATGTTATATTTAAAAATAAGCGAGAACTGGGGTCACACATGACCCCACTCATCTGATGATTGGGCGATCAGGAAAATTTGGTATGTAAATATGTATTGGACAAAAGGCATTTCTAAGTAATCAGTTTTTAAGTTTAGATGAAAATTAAATAGATCAAAAGTTGATCACGGATATGCAGTACATCTTATAACTATTTAACATGTTGGCCAAAACGACTAAAACATTTTTTTTAATTTTTATAGCTGTTATAAATATTTCTAATAAAAACACACAACATTGCCCATTTACCCGAATCGTTAACTTTATTAATAACAAAAATATCCATGTAATGCAACTCCAATTGGGACACCCTGTATAGCTAACTTAGACAAACGTTCCAATAGAGTCACTCAAAAATACTTTAAAAATAATATTAAAAAAATTTAAATTCTAAACATGTTAATAATGTACTTCCAAAACCAGACGTCCTCCAAAGATAAAAGTAATTTCTTTCAAAAACTATGATAACCGAAATTGCCTTTTTAGCATATTTATGTTAGTATAAATAAGAAAACATAATATTTAACAAAAAAACGTTCACGTTAATTATGAAATTTCTATGTGTTGCTCTTTTCTTAGTGGCCGTTCAGGTAAATTTTAATCAAAATTATTTGGATTTATGGTGTAATTCCGTGCAAATCTGTATGTTCTTACAGAAAAAAAAATGTAATATGGATTGAAATGGGCTATTTTCTTACGCCCGGTTTCTCCACCATATCTTGAGACGAATCTAAATCTTAAGCTGCGTATCAGACCCACGTGGTTTTAGAAACAGCCAATTAGAAGAGGGCTGGGAGCGTAGCATCTGTTTTGAGGCTGAGCTTGGTGAAGTTGCGTCTAAAGACATGTTGGAGAAACCGGGCGTTAGTTACCTTACAGATATTTCCTGTGAGGGCTTACAGATTTGCATAGAATCGATCTGCCAAGCTAAAATATTTTTTTTAATTTAAAGAAATTGCATTCTTTTATTAAGTGCATTAGAAGCTATAATATTGAAACCATGAAAGGATGCATAAGGGTGCGCACATGCCCACCATGCATAAAGCAGAGCCTTAAAGCAAAGCATTAAAGTAGAGCACTCATGAAAAAGTATAATAGTGAGGCAAGATACACATGCCGAGCATGCATGAAGTAAAGCAAGAGAAATGATGACCTGCCAATTTCAAGTGCCGACATTCGGAATATAATTGAGCGATTTTAAAAATTGATTTTTCAGAGCATTAGCATGCTTTGAAAAATTTAAAGCTCATGCGTCTCTTGGAATGAACATCCCCCTTTGTGACGGAACGCGAAGTTTTAAAATCGAATGAGAAAAACACCTATTTCGTGAAAAATACCTGGGCCAAAAATCGTCACTTTTCGGCGGAACGTCGGAAAAAATCGACAATTTTTGGCATCTTTTTTAATAGTGGTACAAAACTTCGAAAAATTTATAATTCATTTAGCTTTTAGAATAAACATTCCCCTTTACGATACTCTTCGAATGTTCACAATCGGACGAAAAAACCACCCGTTTCGTGTCTCCGCGCAAAAAACGTCCGAATTTCGGGTAAAAATACTGTCGCCCGACCAATCAGAGACAGCCTCAGAGTAGAACACCGATCCAAAAAGCAAACTGGCTTGCTTTATGAATCGTGCTCGTTTATGACTTTACTTTGGTATGTGTAGCACCATTTAAATGCATTGGTTTGATTTTTCATGACTACTCTACTTTAATCCTTTGCTTTAAGGCTCTACTTTAAGGCTTGATTGCTATGTGGGCACCTTTAGGTTTACCTATGAATTCTGTGCACAAGTATAGGTCTTTATATATCTGTACGGTAACTATGGATGCAGTCCATTTTATGAAGTCCATTACAACTCATATAATAAATCTTAGAAATACTTCTTGTAAGGACTAACAGTTTTGCTCATAATTCCTGGGTTAATTTATATAGACAGACTTTTATAGTATAATTCTATTACTTTGCATTTTTTTAATAATTACTCATAAAAATTAAAAAATATCATGAAAGGCAGAAACCTTTCATTTGTATACCAGTAAAAATCATACGAAATTTTGGCTATATTCATTGTCTCTTTGTCTACTATTTGTAATTTACTTTGACGGTAATAAAAATTTAAAATAACTCTTTATGTTCAAATTTCGGTCCAGTTACTATATTATTTGAAATTGTTTTTAGATTTTAGACAAACTATATTCAATATTTTTAGGCTGCTGATATGACAGATCTTTCTAAGCATTATTTGCACAAAGATTTACATTTCCAAGACATTGTTAAAAAAATGAAGCAGTCTCCAAAATGGGACACATATTTTCATCTCATGGAAACAAAACCTTTATGTGACTTAACCCTAGATGACTGGATATCAGTTGGACCATTCCTAAAAGAATATGCTAGATATTACTTTAAAGATAACAAATGTGATTTTGACTTCTTACTCCATCTCGGCATGCCACAGGAAGTCTATGAAATTATGACAACATGTCGTGATAAAATCAATCGGGCTATGCCTGCAGGGACTGATTATGATAATTGGGCATACATTGAAAGATGTATCTTTAGAAACTCTATTTGTAAAGATTTGAGCTAAAAACTTGTTCTTATAAAAATTTAAGATTAATAATAATATAAGAAATTCTAATAAATCATTGTTCTGTTTAGAAATATTATAATAATTTTGTTGAAAACAATAAACCTTGATGCAATATGTTAATAATATTAATTAGAAATATAAAAGAATGATAAATGTAAACTTCCTTTATTTATATTTTTTATTGCAACATTATACAACTTTTTTTTAAGAAAAACCGCAAAACTTTTGCTAGGGATCATTTAATATGAAACGTATATGACTAAAAATAGTATATTACGTAACAAGCTAGAAAGTGACGAATTTTGTGTGAGTGTTTCTTGCGAGTGGTGTACGCTATTTTTCCGACGACCACTATGAATCTATAACCATTTAAATATTTTGTTGTAACAGCTCAAAAGTCATAACATAACCTGTGTTGACATCAGTTGACAATGAAGTTAGTCGAATGTTTTCAGATAAATGTACCTAATTGTAGGTGGCGCTGGTTTGACGGAAGCAACTGATCGAAACGAATAAAAAATGTTTCTAGTTTATTTAAAATTTACACAAAAGTTAATTATACAGGGTGGCCCAACTAAGAGTTCCCACCCAGGTTATTTCCAAAACCAATAATTTTTGAAAAAAACCCTGAAACCGGTCAATTTTTATTTGGCGGGGCACCAATTTTTATGGTTATGCAAGGGACAACCCCTCACCCAGTTATGCAGGGCAACTGCCCCTTCAGAAATCTTAAATGGCAATAGGGGTCGAGTGATACATCATTGTAAAGCTCCGACTATTCTCTATACAACTGTCATATTTTTTTTTAATTTGATGGAATTTTTGAGAAGTTATAGCATTTTCACGTTAGACATGTTAAACGTGTTTTTAATAGGTGACATGGGCTAAAAAGGGTTTTAAAGCTTGATTTTGTTAAAAATAATTGCAATCATACTTTGATTCCCCATTTAATAAGGATTGACCGGTTTCAGAGTCTTTTTTCAAAATACTTTTAGTTCCCACCCAGGTTATTATGAAAATAAGTAATTTTTGAAAAATAGCCTGAAACTGATCAATTGTTATTTAGTGAGGGCTCAATGTATGGCTGTATTTATTTTTATTGTAACTTTTAACAAAATCAAGCTTTAAAAGCCCTTTGAACCCATGTTACCTGTTACAAACGCGTTTTAGATGTCTAACGTGAAAATGTTACCACTTCTCAAATATTCCATCAAATTAAAAAAAAATCTGACACCTGTATAGAGAATAGTAGGAGCTTTACAATGATGTATCACTTGACCCCTATTGCCATTTAAGATTTCTGAAGGGGTAGTTTCCCTGCATAACTGGGTGAGGGGTTGTCCCTTGAGTTACCATAAAAATTGGTCCCCCGCCAAATAAAAATTGACCAGTTTCAGGGTTTTTTCAAAAATTATTGGTTTTCGAAATAACCTGGGTGGGAACTCTTAGTTGGGCCACCCTGTATAATAATTTTAACAATAAAATAAGTTATATTAGCGGGGTTAAATATAAATTTTTATTTGACCTGTCCTTTTTTTGCAACTTCAAAAAATCCAAGAGAGGGTTTTCGGAATTCCTTCGCCGCATCTCTATCGAAAATTACAAGAAGTTTCTCAGAGTTACAAAACAGAGATCCAAAGTCACTAGTGTAGCAATGATAGATTTTCTAAACCACTAATATGAATGAGAAATACGATATTCTCATATGCTAGTGGTCGGAAATGTTATTTTTTTACTATTTTAGTGACGAATCCAAGATTAACTTATTCTTTATTGATGGAATTTGATATTATCGTCATCCAGTAGAGAAGAGACTACACCCAAAAGAACACAAAACTGTAGAGCATGTTAGGATAGTTTAGTTCGGATTTAGATTGGAACTACTTCATCCTATAGCTACAGAAGGAATACTAGATAGATTTATGTTCAGGGACAATTTATCAAATTTAATGCTGCCCAATACAGATAAATAAATCCCTCTATAGCTGAGGTTACGTGTCAGTGTTTCAATTATGACAATATATGCTCATTACCCTGGGCATCTCAATCTTCTGACCTAAACCCTACTGAAAATCTATGGGATCCAGTTGACCGCTCTATACATCTTCTATTAAGATTCTGCTGCCTATAATAAGAATTTCGAATTTAATGAATCGCTGAATCCAAAAAGTTGATTTTGAGATAATCAATTAAACCTTATATTTTGTAAAGATACAGTTTTGATAGGTACAGAAGGCAGGTAGAACTTATTTAAACAATTTTTAATGCCAACATGTATCGCTAAAAATATCAAGAAAAATGGTTGAATTTAGTTTAGTTTGGAATTACCACAAAAACTAATAGAAATTTTTACTCAGGTATAATGCAATGTTGTACAACTTTTTTAGTCCTCGTCCAGGTTTGTTTGCACTAGTCATCCTTTTTATTTGATTACTTTTTCAAAATTTTAATTCGAGATGATCATAAATTATTGATTATCAATCAAGAAACTAATCACATCATTTCCGAAACTTTTACTTACCACCTCAAAAATACATATTCAATTTTTTTAGGCTTCTGATGTAACAGATCTGTCTAAGCATGTTCTGCACAAAGATCTACATTTCCAAGATGTCGTTAGGCAAATAAGATTCTCTCCAAAATGGCATACATATTTTCACCTCAAGGAAATAACACCTTTGTGTGATTTAACCAAGGAAAACTGGTTATCCCTTGAACCATTTCTTAAAGAGTATGCTAAATTTGATTTTAAAGATGGCAAAATTAACTTCTCTTCTTAATCCAACACGGTATGCCACTGGAAGATTATGAAATGTTGACACAATGTCGTAATAACATAAATCAGGCTAAGCCTGCAGGCACTGATTACGATAATAGGGTATACATTGACAGATGTTTCTTTAGAAAAAATATTTGTAAAGACTAAAAATTGTATTGATATGATTGCAAAAATGTAAGATTTAAAATTAAAATTCTAATAAAACTTGGAACTCTTATTTACCCAGAAACGAGTAAACATAAGAAATTTGAAGGTATTCTGTTTAGACAGCATATTAGGTGACATACTTGGATTGAAAAAACGATACAAATCTTCGAAATTTGGATAATTTTATTTGCTGTCTTGAAATACCTAGTCGGTTTGGAAGATTCAATAGAAGCAATTTTCTCACACAATATTATTTTTGATGTAAAGTGAGATCAGATCATTTTAAAGAAAATTCATGGATAATTTTCATAGAAAATTTAAAAAAGTTCATGTTTTGATAAATTATAATTAATTTTTTTTTCAGTAAATTTTAAATAAATCCAGAAATAATTTATACCCAGATTATGGTCAAATCATTTAAGTTTAAAAGCGTTTAAATTTGTTATATGGGTTGTAACGGACAATGTCCATGGTTACCTTTAACTTTGACCAGAATCTGGGTATTAACAAGCCTAGTGGTTTCTGTGCGTCTTATTGTAGAAAATTAAAAAAATAAGGGAATTTGTTTAACTTCCCATTTCATAAGAAATCATCCGGTATAAGGTGATCCTCGCGGTTCGATTTTCAGGAAAACCGACCTGACACCTCAATCAATGTCTTTAATTGCGTCCGTCTTTTAAAATTTATGTGACGTCATCGTACAATGGCCAGGTGACTTTTTAGTAAATAATTTGGAAGGACGTCTAAACTTGAGTATCCATACAAAATTTCATTGTCTTATCTCCTTTAGTTCCGAAGATAAGATCAATAAAAACTTTCAAATTCACAATTTTCGATTTGCCATATCTTCGGAACTAGTGGAGATAAGTCAATAAAATTTTGGATGGATTAACAGGACCTTTCAATTTCTGGAGTCTAAAAATAGGAGTTTAAGTAACATGTTTTTAATTTTGGATGAAAATTAAAGAGGTCAAAAGTTGATCATGTATATGCAATACATGTTAAAAACTATTTAACATGTTGCTCAAAACGCCTAAAACAATTTTTTAAATTTTTATAGCTGTTCTGAATATTTCTAAAAAACAACACAACATTTCCCATTTACCCGAATCTTTAACTTTAATAATAACAAAAATGTTCATATAATGCAACTCAAATTGGGACACCCTGAATAAATAACATAGACAATCGTTCCAATAGAGTCACTCAAAAATACTTTAAAAAAAAAGATATAAAAAATTTTAAATTCTAAAGATGTTAATAATATACTTCCAATTAAAATCGGTCATCCTCCAAAGATAAAAGTAATTTTTTTCTAAAGTTATAATAACTGCAATTGCCTTTTTAGCATGTTTATGTTAGTATAAATAAGAAAACAGAATATTTAACAACTGAACGTTAACGTTAATTATGAAATTTCTATGTGTTGCTCTTTGCTTAGTGGCCGTTCAGGTAAATTTTAATCAAAATTATTTAGATTTATGATCTGATTCCGTGCAAATCTGCAAAATTGTTATATGGATTGAAATGGACGATTTTCTTAGTTACCTTATACATGTAGATATTTCCTGTGAGGGCTTACAGATTTGCATAGAATCGATCTGCCAAGCTGAAATATTTTTTTAATTTAATGAAAATTTATTCTTATATTAAGTGTTTTAGAAGCTATAATATTGAAATCATGGAAGGAAGCATTAGGTTGAGCTATGAATTCTGTGCAAAATTATAGATCCTTACAGAAAAGATCTGTACGGTAATAGTGGATACAGTCCATTTTATGACGTCCAAACAACTCATCAAATAAAATCTTGAAAATACTTCTTGTAAAGACTCATTCATTGCCTCTTTGTCTACTAATTGAAATTTGTTTTGACAGCAAAGGAAATTTGAAATAACTCTTTACGTAGATAAACAAATCAAATTTCGGTCTAGTCCCCAATAAAATAGACAAAGTTGCTAGATTTCCTGATATGACTATATTATTTGAAATTGTTTTTAGATTTTAAACAAACTATATTCAATATATTTTTAGGCTGCTGATATATCTAAGCATTTCTTGCACAAAGAGGTACATCCAAGACGTTGTTAAAAGAATGAGGCAGTCTCCAAAATGGGATACACAATTTCATGTCATGGAAACAACACCTTTATGTGACTTAATCCTAGATGACTGGATATCAGTTGGACCATTTCTAAAAGAATATGCTAAAGATTATTTTAAAGAGAACAAACTTGATTTTGACTTCTTACTCCATCACGGCATACCACAGGAAAAATATGATATTTTGAAAACATGCCGTGATAAAACCAATCAGGTTATGCCTACCGGTACTGATTATGATAATTGGGAATACACTGAAAGATGTTTCCTTAGAAACTATATTTGTAAAGATTTGAGCTAAAAACTTGTTCTTATAAAAATGTAAGATTAATAATAATTATAAAAAATTCTAATAAAACATTGATCTATTATTTACCCATTCGATACTATCTTAGGATATTTAGGTGTACTGTTTTGAAATATTATAAAAAATTTGTTGAAAATAATCAACCTTGATGCAATACGTTATATGTATAATAATATTAATAAGGAATATAAGAGAATGATAAATTTAAACTTTCTTTATTTATATTTTTTAATGAAGAATTTCCAACAGTTTTTATCAATGTTTGTTTCAAAGAAAACCGCAAAACTTTGTTAGGGATCATTTAATATGGAACGTAAATCTTAATGATGAATCCAAGAGTAACTTATTCTATATTGATGGTATTAGATAGTAGTAGACAAAAGACCAAACCCAAAAAAACTCCAAATCCGTTGTCCAGCATGTTATGATAGTTTATTTCGAATTTGGGAAGGAACTACTTCGTCCTATAGCTACAGAAAGAATACGGATAGATTTATGTAGGTACAGGGGCAATTTATCAAATTTTATGCTGCCCAATACACATAAATAAATTCCTCTATAGCAGAAATTACGTGTCATTTGTTCAATTATGAAAATATGTGCTCATTACCCTGGCCATCTCAATCTTTTAACCTAAACCCTATAGAAAATCTAAGGGATCCAGTTGACCGCTCTACACTTCTCCTAGTAAAATTCTGCTACCTACAATAAGAATTTCGAATTCAATTTACATTTTGTAAAGATGCAGTTTTGTTGGGTACAAAAGACCTCTAGTACTTCTTGAAACAATTTTTTAATGTCAACATTTATCGCTAAAAATATCAAGAAAAATGGTTGGGTTAGGTTAGGTTTGGATTTACCACAAAAACTAATAGATTTTTTTACTAGTTCTTATTCAGGTATAATAAAATATTTACAACTTTTTTAGTCCTCCTCAAGGTTTGTTGGCGCTAGTCTTCCAGGAAGTTATGTGATAAGTGATAACATGTCTCCAAAACCTCGCCCTTAATACGTTGCATGATTTTCTTGATGGCATTCGTCTTATTTTGATTATTTCATAATAGTATCAGTCCACTGTTATTTTACTCATTTCTCGAGTTTGAGTGAGCATCTGCCTTCATGATATTCCCTATCTATTACTCCAAAGCACATCTTATGGAGAAAAAAATTTTATGTACTTTCATGAAATTAGTATTTATCCATTTTATAAGGATTGTTTTATTGGAGAAAGGTGTAATTTTCCTTAAATGTACTACGTTTATCTTAACTGAAAACCGCAATTTTCGGACTAGTACTATTCGTGAACTCACCGGTTCAATTATTTAATGAATGTAGATATAAACCATTTAATACAAACTCCTAGTTTAAACCAACCAAAACCAATTGATTTTACGATTTTAGAAATTCTTGCTTCTTCATAGCAATGTAAATTCGTTGAATGAACTAAGAGTATATGTTCAATTTCTTTTATAACATCCACAAACAAGGCACATTGTCAAAATGTAAAACAAAACAAGTTGTTTAAAGAATTCCGAATATAAAGTTGCATCCTAGTGTTCAATGGTAAAAAACGAGCAACGTGCTAAAAGGAACACGTATCAAAAACACGTCCACGACACCATAAAATAAATTTATCAATTTATTGTAAAACTACAAGTCTCAATTTTCATTAATTTGGGTAATGTGTCAAAAGGCAATGTACAAGGTGCTTCACGGTAATCTAATACACAAAAGAAATGCTAAGACAGCCAATAAGCAGACGCTTCGTGCGGCTTGGAACATCCCTTAATCTCGCCCCACCTTTAGTCAGTGGTGAGGTTTGAATCGCAAAGTCGGGAAGTGCCTGGTTATTGGCTGCCTTAGCATTTGTTTTGTGTACCAGTTTTCGGTGGTGTACATTGTACCCTTGTTTATACACCCTGTATAAACAAGGATTGTACTTATAAAATCATAGATCTTAACTTTTGTATACTTTATTTCCTTCCTCTAATCAATTAATAAATGTTTTCAATTATATACTTCTGAATAAATATAAAAAAAATTGCTCGATAACGCAACTCGAATTGTAAAAAACTCTTTATAGATAATTATTTAGACAAATGATCCAATAGAATAACTCAAAATTAGCTTGAAAATTAGATTACAACTTACATTTACATTTTAAAGTATAAAGATGTTAACAATCTATTTCCAATTAAAAACCACAGTCGTCCTCCAAAGATAAACTTATGTTTTTCTAAAATTATAATTACCGAAATTGCCTTTTTACCATATTTATGCTAGTATAAATAAGAAAACATAATTTTTAAAAATTAAACGTTAACTTTAATCATGAAATTTTTAGGTGTTGCTCTTTTCTTAGTGGCCGTTCAGGTAAATTTTAATAAAAATTGTTATATGGATTGAAATGGACGATTTTCTTAGTTGCCTTACAGATATTTCCTGTGAGGGCTTATCTATTTTTTTTATTTAAAGAAATTTTATTCTTATACCTATTAAGTATATTAGAAGCTATAATATTGAAACCATGAAAGGAAGTATTAGGTTGAGCAATGAATTCTGTGCAAAATTATAGGTCCTTAAAGAAAAGATCTATACGGTAACTATGGATACAGACCATTTTATTGCGTCCATTACAACTCATATAATTAATCTCAGAAATACTTCTTACAAGGACTAACACTTTTGCTCATAATTCATGGGTAAATTTATATAGACAGACTTTTATAGTATAATTCTTTTACTTTGCATTTTTTTATTAATTACTAGAAAAATTAAAGAAATATCATGAACTGCAGAAAACTTTCATGGATTTCTATACCAGTAAAAATCATACAGAACTTTGGCCAATTTCACTTTAATCATTGTCTCTTTGTCTACTGTTTGTAATTTACTTTGACAGTAACGAAAATTTAAAATAACTCTGTATGTTCAAATTTCGGTCCAATTATCAATAAAATAGACAAAGTTGGAACCTAAAACTGCGTGATTTCGTGATTGGACTATATTATTTGAAATTGTTTTTAGATTTTAAACAAACTATATTCAATATTTTTAGGCTGCTGATATAACAGATCTTTCTAAGCATTTCTTGCACAAAGATGTACATTTCCAAGATGTTGTTAAAAGAATGAGGCAGTCTCCAAAATGGGACACCTATTTTCATGTCATGGAAACAACACCATTATGTGACTTAACCCTAGATGACTGGATATCAGTTGAACCATTCCTAAAAGCATATGCTAAATATTATTTTAAAGATAACAAATTTGATTTTGACTTTTTATTCCATCACGGCATGTCACAGGAAAAATATGAAATTTTGACAACATGTCGTGATAAAATCAATCAGGCTATGCCTGCAGGGACTGATTATGATAATTGGGTATACATTGAAAGATGTGTTTTTAGAAATTATATTTGTAAAGATTTGAACTAAAAACTTGTTCTTATAAAAATTTAAGATTAATAATAATATAAGAAATTCTAATAAAACATCGATCTATTATTTACCCAGAAGCCAATCGATAAAATCCTAGGGTATTTAGTATATTGTTTAGGAATATTATAATAAATTTGTTGAAAACAATAAACCTTGATCCAATATGTTAATAATAATATTAATTAGAATTATAAAAGAATGATAAATTTTGACTTTTTTTATTTATATTTTTTATTGAATAATCCCAACATTAATCGACAAGGATTTTACTACTGTATCGTTTTACATAAATCCTTTAAGCCTTTAAATATTTTGTACCGTTAATTTTCATTTTATCAAAGTTATACAACTTCCGTTTCAAAGAAAAACCGCAAAACTTTTGCTAGGGATTATTTAATATGAAACGTATATGACTAAAAATAGTATATTACGCAACGAGCTATAAAGTGACGAATTTTGTGTGAAAATAGCCGAACGAGGCGCTACCTGAGTGAGGATATCATACGAGCACGAAATTAACTTTCTTGCGAGTTGCGTACGCTATTTTTCCGACGATCACGATGAATCTGTGACCATTTTAATATTTTGTTGTAACAGCTCAAAAGTCATCAGTTGACATTGAAGTTAGTCGAATATTTTTAGTTAAATGTACCTAATTGTAGGTGGCGCTGTTTTGACGGAAGCAACTGATCGAAACGAATAAAAAATGTTCCTATTTTATTTAAAATTTACACAAAAGTTAATTATATAATGATTTTAATAATAAAATAAGTAATATTAGCAGGGTTAAATATACCTAGGGTATAATAACTCTGCATAGATAATTATTTAGAGTCCAAATTTTAGACAACTGTTCTAATAGTGTAACTTTTAATTAGCTTAGATTTACATTTTAAAGTATAAAGATGTTAACAATCTACTTCCAATTAAAAACCACAGTCGTCCTCCAAAGATAAACTTACATTTTTCTAAATTACAATTACTGAAATTGCCTTTTTAGCATATTTATGCTAGTATAAATAAGAAAACATAAATTTTAAAAATTAAACATTAACGTTAATCATGAAATTTCTAGGTGTTGCTCTTTTCTTAGTGGCCGTTCAGGTAAATTTTAATAAAAATTACTTCTGCTCCTATTTAGATTTATGGTGCAATTCTGTGCAAATCTGCAAATCTTTACAGGAAAAATCTGTACGGTTTTGTTAGTTGGATTGTAATGGACGGTTTCCTTAGTTACCTTACAGATATATCCTGTAATGGCTTACAGATTTACACAGAATCGACTTGTTAATTTGAAGGATTTTTTTAAATTTAAAGAATTGAAACCATGGAGGCGAGCAGCATTCAATGGGTTTAGATTTACCCTTAAAATTTATGAAAAACAGTAAGTCCTTACTAGAAATTTCTGACTAACAGTTTTGCACAGAATTTAAGGGTTAATTTTAAGACTGTTTTTCATATAATTTTTCTTTTTTGCATTTTTTATTAATTGCTCACGAAAATCTAAAAACACCCTGGAACTTTTCATTTGTTTTTACTTCATTGCAAGGCAAGTATTAAGTATTAATTTAAAAGTTTTTAGGCTGCTGATGTAACAGATCTATCTAAGCATTTCTTGCACAAAGAGTTTCATATCCAAGAGGTTGTTAAAAAAATGAAGCAGTCTCCAAAATGGGATACATATTTTCATCTCATGGAAACAACAGCTTTATGTGACTTAACCAAAGATGATTGGATATCACTTAAACCATTCCTAAAAGAGTATGCTAAATGTTATTATAATGATGGGAAATTTGATATGGACTTCATACTTCAGCACAACATGCCACAGGAAAAAATTGACATTATGACAACATGTCGAAATAATATCAATATTAAGGCTAAGCCTGAAAGCGCTGATTACGATAATTGGTCACATATTTACAGATGTTTCTTTAGAAACTATATTTGTAAAGATTTGAGCTAAGAACTTGTCTTTTATAAAAATTTCACATTGATAATGATATAAAATTCTAATAAAACGTTGAACAATTATTCACCAAGAAGCCACTCGATAAAATCTAGAAGTATTATAATAATCTTGTATAAAACATTAATAATACAATTTCTTCTTCACAACAGAAATCGACAGGGGTTTTATTACTAAAACACAAGTCAATTATCACGATTTGATATTTTGTAGCAGTAGACAAATTTCATTCAAATCGAAAATAACGTTTGCTGTTTATAACAAGTCGGTGTTTTTATTCGTTTTGGCACAATCAGTTACAGCATTTTTTGTGATGGCTTTACATATTGTTTTTTTTTCCAAAAAAATGAACACTATTTTAAAATGAAATCTGCGATTTATAAAAATAAAAAAAATATTGCATAATAACCTGAGATTCAATAAAAAAACTAATGAAAATCGCTTAAATTTATTTTTCACATAATTTTTTATAGTCAGGCAAAGCTTTTTTATTAGAAAAGAATTTTAATTGGATGCAAATATACAGGCTGTCCCATTTTTTCCAGCAACATTTTTTTTAGATAGTAAATGTAAGTCTGAACAAAAGTGTTCTTATAAACTATTATGTTTTTTCGACTGCTTAAAAAGTTGCAGCAATTTTAAAATTTCAAAAATTTTAGATTTTTGTGCGACACTGTATACATTTCAATTTATTTTAATTTTTTTTATTTAAATCAAGCATGCGTTGGATTTTGAATATCTTTAAACCAATAAGATGCTAAATTTTGCCGAGAGAAATTTAACTTCGTCGTTCACTTATTTTAAATACAGCCAATAATGTTCAAAAAAATCAATTTGGCAAAGAAAAAATCTAAATAATTGATTTAAATTAAAAAAATAAAAAAGAAAGAATAATATACAGGGTGTTCCACAAACATCATATGAAAATATATTATTTTTAAAATTGCTGTAACTTTTTAAGAAGTCGAAAAACATAATAGTTCATAGGAAATTTTTTGTTCAAAATGACATATACTATCTAAAAAAAATTTTTGCTGGAAAAAAAGTGGGACACCCTGTATAATTTAAAGATTAGTACCATTAAAGATAATAATGTATGGGGCTACATAAATTGTTAATGTATATAAGACAATAATTTCCAAAAAAGTTCTGAAGGAGGTATCTAATTATTATTATATTTGTAATGTATTATATTGAATATAGAAGTATAGGTAACGTTACAAAAATTAAAATATAAGTAAATGATCCGTTCCCAAAATTATACAAAAAGTTATGTATAAATAAAAATATTAGGTAATAAAAAATAAAAACAAATTATGAATTTTATCGTATATTATTTTATTTTTTTGTATACAATTTACTTGATATCGGATTTCTTTTTGAGCTTAAGAGTACAGGATTCGCAGTGAAGTGAACAGATTACATAGCACTTGAGGAATTCCCCACAGTTTTCTTCTTGACAACAGGAATCCACAAGAGTTTTATTACTTGTACATAAGTCAATAACTGCCTTTTGATGTTTTGTAGCATTTTCTTTCATTTTATCAATATTAATACAACCTTTATCATCACCAACAATTAAATAATCCGATGTTTTCAAATAGCAGTTGGAAAATTCATTCAAATCTTCAGGTTTTGAAAAATTACATTTGCTATCTTGAAACACCAAGTCGTTGGTTTCATTGGTTTTGGCACAATCAGTCGCAGCATTTTTTTCATTGAGTACAGCCAACATTATTTTCTTATCAAAAAATAAAATAATAATTATTTTAAAATTAAATCTGGGATTTATAAAAATTTGAAAAAATATTTTTATTGTGTAATAATCTTTTAATCAAAAACTGAGCCAAAATATTTAGTATTCTACAAAAATAATAATTTTGTAGTTTCAGAATAAACTCTATTTAAACTAGTAAAAAGAATTCCAAAGAAAAATAAATACCAATTTCAAATATTTTATATTGAGAATCATAAAATTATTAAGTTTTTAGTCAATTTTTACATACCACTTGTGCTGAAAAAGTTAGTGAAATTATTACAGTCAGAACTACAAATTGTGTCCACATTTTGATTAAAACTAATTTCAACAAATAATAAAACGAAACAAGTTTTATTTCACCACTAAAACTTTGTACAATTTTACGGTAAATATTTTTACCGGCCAATATCTGATAATATGCATATAAATTGATGTACCTATAAAGTTATTAAAAATATAATTCTTGCCACAACACTAAAATTAATAGGAGTTTTAATAAACAACAACTGATAAGTTTTATTATGTAGAAGCAGTCGGCTCACATAATGACTTTTAGTTGCTAATTTTTGGTAAATAGTCAGTAAAAATTTAAATTGTGTTGATAAATTGGCATTAACAAACAAGACGTACGTGTATACATTTACACGGTGTTTTCGAATTTAGTTAGTATAATATCAAAAATATATTAAATAAAATAGAATTAGAAAAGTCTTTTTTATATACTAATTTAAATATTATCGTAATCATATAAATTTTACGTTTATTAGAATTTTTACTGCACAAAAATAAAATTCAAAAAATACTTTTAATTCGTTAAAATGTAAAATAAAAAAAAATTAAAGCATTCTTATCACATTTATTATTTGAGTTTTTATTTTTGTGGTTAAAACTTAAATACAAAATATAATGCATCTTTTTATTTGTTTTATTTATAGAATTCAAAATTATACTTGTGGTTATAAAATCATTGCTAAATACACCAAAAAAGAAGATAATTTATGTAAACACAAAACAACAAGAGAAAAATGTAAAAGGTTTGTTCTAATGTAGAAATGAAATTACAGAGTTTAATAGAGTTTTCCTGAAAATTTAAGAAAATGCTATTTCCTTACTACATATTTCACATCCAGAAACAGTACGAATGAAGAAGTTAGCAAGAATGCATATTTGGTATCGTTTCAGATATAGAGTCAACGAGTAAGACCTGTCAACAATGTTGTCAGTATCCAACAAATTTGATTCTTTCATAAATGTGCATGGCAATGCTTTCATATTGATTATGCACAAATGTGGAGTTTAAATTGGTTTTGGGTTATAGATGCAATCTAAATTTGTAGATACTATTGATATGAAGAATAATACGACTTCCTTTGACATTATTGAGGTTTTAGACTCATTATAAATTCAAATGGAGCAGTTGAAGGATTGGTAATAATTTTCAATCCAATACAGATCAATTCCACATTATGAAACGGATATTTTTCCCTTTAAAGTGATGTTTGGTAGAAAGTTGAGAACATCTTTATCATTATTAATGCCCCAGGAAAAAGTAATGAAAGTTCTGATAAAAATATTAAAAAATTTCAAGTAGGGAATCGCAAAAAATTTTGGCCGTAAGAAAATTGAATTTTTGGAAAAATAATAAAACAATTGGAAATAATATGTTTTTTTAGAAACAGAATTTGATGTAACCACCACTTTAGATATCGAGGAAGCATCTGAAACGCATCAGAAAGCAATAATAACCTCGTATCACAACAGCTGTCCAGAGACAAGAACCACCAGCAAACAGGATGTGAGTTGGTGGAACAAAAATCTGGAACAGCTGCGAAACAAAACAAGAAAGCTCTTCAATAGAGCCAAAAAAACAGGCGAGTGGACAGATTATCACAATACACTCACTGAATAAAACAGAAACATAAGGAAAGCCAAGAGGAACTCACGGAGGAAACTGTGAGAAGATGTCGAAGACATATCAGAGGCCGCCAGACTCCAAACTCTAGAGACTTTGGGCAAAAAATACTATAAATCCAGTGGGCACAATAAAGGAACCCTCTGGTGAATACCCAGTGAACGGCAGGGAAACGGTGGGAACGGTTCCACAGACATTTTCCGGGCTCCGCTGTTATTCAACCAGACCATGAAAGAAACCCCAGGTGTCCTGAGAACCTAAGGGCAAAAAGGGATAGCTGGCGGGTTGCAAATCAAGTGGTCACATATGAAAGAATTAAATGGGCAATGCACCCTACAAAGCAGCAGGCCGCGATGGAGCAGGGTATAGAATTGTTCGTGCCAGTGCTATGCATACTTTAGATAGCAAGATTAGCCACGGGTTATATGCCTAAACCCTGGAAAAAAGTAAGATTATACCGAAACCAGGGCGACAAGACTAAGCCCAGGCGAAATCATAAATACCAATTAGTCTGACGTCATTCTTATCAAAAACTTTAGTAAAATGGTTGTGGGACTTGTGGGAAACCTGTATAAATGATAGGCCACTGCACTCAAACCAACATGCCTATCAACTAGGTAAGTCTTAAGAATCTGCATTACACTTAGTTAGTTAGTTAGTGGCCAGAATATGTAGAAAGAGCACTAAACAATAAGGAAGTTGTACTCGGTGCTTTCCTTGACATTGAAGGAGCGATCGACAACATATCCTTCGAGAGTATGACTTCAGTTCCCCAAGAACTAGGTGTCAACAAGACATCCATCGGATGGATAAAAGCTATATTAAGGGACCAAGAAGTAGATTCTACAATATGAGGTGAGACAATGTGGGTTAGAGCTGTCAAAAGATGCCCACCCATATGGTGTACTATCACCACTCCTGTGGGACATGGTAGTAAACAGCCTACTCTCTCGGCTAAACAGTGAAGGATACTATACCCAAGGCTATGCCGACGGCATAGTCATACTTGTAATGGGGAAATTTCCTAAAATACTATCGGAGCTACTACAAAGAGCTATAAAAAGAGTAGAGGAATGGTGGAGAGGGGTCGATCAGTGAAAACTGCCATTGTACAGTTCACAAACAAGTGAACTTGGAAGACCCTAAACTTTCCACTTTCTACAACAAGCAAGTACGGCTGACAGGTGAGGTCAAATATCTGAAGCAAACATCTCGAAATCGCTACAAACCAGTGTAAAATGGTGCTAATGGGAACACGCAAGACACAGGGAAAAACTTGGGGCTTGAAACCGCATATGGAACATTGGCTACATACTGCGGTAGTTTGAATCATCCTGATATATGGTGGCCGAAAGTACAACAAGAACAGGTTAAAAGGAAACTGGTAACAGTTAACAGTTCAGACACTTGCATGTCTTCTTGTAACAGGAGAAATAAACTCAACTCCAACTTCAGCGATGGAATTCTCATAAACCTCCCCCCCATTAAACATTCACATTAGCGGAAAGACCAGAATAGGAACCAACAAACTGAAATGTGATGATACCTGGCCTGTTCTAACAACGTCAGGCCATACAAAAATAATAGATGAAATCAAAATCTCACTAGTTGAAACATAGGGGGGATGATATACCTCCAAGGCTTTCATTTGAAAAACCCTTCAAACATCAACTTCAATGGGAGGAAGCTAAAGGCAATACAAAAGCTATACATGATCGAGCAAAAGGGCTCAAATGGTACACGGGTGGGTCCAATACCGATGGTGGCACAGGACCAGGGATTTATGGACAAGCCCCAAGGTGCGGACTATGTATACACATGGGGAATTCGTGCTCGGATTTCCAGGCAGAAATACACGCAATAGCGGCCTGTGTCCAAGAGAATATAAGGAGGGACTATAGTAATAGTGTAATCAATATTTTCATAGACGGCCAGGCCACTATAAAGGCGTTAGCATGCCACCACATTAAATCCAAATAAATCTGGAGCTGCCTTGAAGACCTAAAACCCTGGCAATTAACAACAAGGTCACCCTTGCATGTGTTCCAGGTCAATGAGAAAACAGACGCCGTCATAAAAGGGGATGTTCATTCTAAGAGGCGTATGAGTTTTAAATTCTTCAAAGCATGCTAACGCTCTGAAAAATTATTCTTAAAAACGGTCAATTTTATTCCGATTGTCGACACTTGAAATAGGCGGTTCATCATTGCTCTTGCTTTACTTCATGACCGCGAACGATGGGTTCAAAAGCACTGCACCTCAACAGGGGGCAATTAAAAGCAGTGGCAGGACTGATAACAGGATATTCACTGCGACAACATCTGCGTATAATGGGCATATGGAAAGAAGAATCCATAAGCAAGCTATGCAATGAGGTGGAGGAAACAACCTCGCATGTAATCTTCGAATATTCATGGAAATATGACACAAGGACTATATTTATTCACATATAACTAACTACTGTAGGGAAAAATACAATTGTTTATAAGTGTTTCCAAAGAAAGAAATCCTATGGCGAGAATCGGGAGACCGTGCTGGCCATTCTATCGGACTTCCTCCGATTCATCTACCTGCAAATAGGTTACTTAACCACTCTCTTACCGGTAAAATATAATGTGGTGGTGCTCCGTCTTGTTGAAAGTATAAATTTTCTTTTTCAAGAAACCAGTTTTTTTCCTCATCTTGCCGATTTTCTAAATATTCTGTTATAATAGGATCATTTGTATTCTCAAGGCTCAAGGATTTATAAATATCGTTCTGCATTTAAATTTTGTGTCATAAATATAGCATCTTCTAAAATTCCACCCCAAACACTGATATTTTGAAGAACTGCGTGTGAGTTTCAGAAGTTAGATCAGGACTTTAACCCCAATAACAAGTGTTAAGTATGTCAGTTGTCTTTGATACTTTTCGAATAGGGTTATTGGGATCTATTCCAAATTCCAAAATGTCCCAGAATTTCAATTTGCGTCACCTCCTTTTGTAATTTTTCACCCTGACTCTTTTCATTCAAAACAGGACCAGTTCGAAACATTTTAGCAACAGTTCTATCACGTACTTATGGCTTACGTGCTTGTCTGGATATATTTTATTAAACACAGTGGCAGTTCTTCGAGCACATCCTTAGTGTAAATCATTTTAAAGAAATATCCCCTATATCTCAATGAAGTTATGAAACTTATTTATTTAAAGAAATTACTATAGTAATACAGCAACAGAATTAGAAGAAAAATAAAATACTTATTTAAAAATATTTTTATTTTATTTACCAGAACAATGACGCAATTTCAATAGCAATTTTTTTATAAAGGCTGTCTGACACTTGTCAGAATTCTATAATCACATTAATTATCTCTTTTTTGCAAGTGAAAATCTATACATATAGATATACATTAATACTAACAAACATTTTGTTATAAGTTGTCATCGGTTGATCAGTTAATTATACCACTATATTCTGCTATTAAAATCTTTCAGAATGAAGTGTCACAACTGAGGAGTTGCAATTTAAATTTTTAAAATGCCAGGGGCAAGAGAGATGATATGTGGGGTAAACTTTTGTACGCCATTTAGTTAAGAAATTAATCTGTTTTACCAAGTTTTTATGCATCTTATCAAAATAAAGTTATTTATAGTGGATTGTTTTAAATGATCACCCTGTATGTGTAATATTAAGTTTTCTAGAAATAAAATAAAGTTTTTTTTATATAACTAATTTCATGATAAAGTCAAAGCTTTGAAAGTTGCAGTAAGAGAGACAATTTAGTACATAACAAGTTGTTAGCATTCCCACAAAATTGTAAAAACTTCTGTGTTACAACGAAATACCGAATAGTTTGGGGCTATTTGCATAGAAAGAGAAACGAAAGGCTGCATACACGCCTCTTTAAAAGGGTTTGAGAACTTTATTCTTTGTCGTAAGCCTATTTTATGTAAATGTACTTTTATACCCCCAAAGCACCTCTGGATTATAACTTTTTAGGATACATTTTTGTTTCTTTTTAAAGCAAAGAAGTGTAACGAGAGTAACGAGCAATATTTTCATAAAATTCTTAAGAATTTTGATTATTTACATTCCTTTCTTGAAAACTGATGTTATTTATTCAGATATTGCAAAAAATTTTAATTTATTTTCAGGAAGTATGGAGAGAGGTATTTATTAAAAGAATAACCTCATCTCTTGTAAACTTCAATGAATAGCACAAAACTATATTAAAGTAAAATAAAATAAATTAAAGGATAAAACAAATATTTGGACTGCTTCAATAAATGGGATATAATTATCCCGAAATCGATAGTTTTTAATTTATTTTATACAAAAAGTATAAATAATAAACTTAAAGAAAATACATCACAAGTTTTTCTAATTTATTAAAGTAAAATAATTTTAAGACGACAACATAGCATGTTTTTGTGGTTTACTTTATTGTTTTATCTTCTAAATCGTATTATTTTTTAATTTTTGGTTTAGGTAAATAAAATAAACACAGCCATAATTAATCTTATTTACATATTTTTCGAACATTTTATGGTCTACGCAACAATTTGATTCTTAGAAAGTATTTATAGTAGGAGGCCGATTCGATATACTTTATAGCTTTTTTTATTACAATACACAATAATAAACCAATTAGCAATGTCCAGTTTCCTGCATTGTTTATGTTTACAGGAATAGTCTTATTTCAAAGTCAAAGTAAATTTAGTTTTAATTGGGTAGTTATTTTTGTAATTGGCATGTGTGTCAATTTAATTATATTAAATTACTATAATATTTTTATAGATTCATTAATTTATATATACCTAAGGTGTTGTTGCTGTTGTTAATTTCACGTATTGTAAATGTTAAAAATGAACAAAATTTTATATAGTATTGTGATTATTTTCAGCTTTTTTGTTACCTTTCATCTTTGTGACTTGGTCAAAATTCTGGTAAGAAATGTTTTCATCAAACCTAACTCAATCAAATTAATACTGCAATTCTGTGCAAATGTATAAATCCTTACTGGAAATATTACAGATTTGCAAGGAATTGCACCCTAAATATGCGGTAATTTAGATACTCAAGAACAAGTTTACCTTTTGGAGAAATTCACGAAACTAGATGAGTATATATGGATAGAAGTTTGGGTGGTTCCTTTATGAATGAGCTTCAAAAAAACGCTAAAGCACATTTTTATTAATAACCCAAACATTAATTAAGAGTTTTAGTTATCCACTTTTTCCTAAAATTAAAGTGCTTAGGCTATTTACAAGTTACTCTAAAAAATTCAAGCAAATTCTAATGGTCTATCTAGAAGAAGCAGTGCATGACCTTCAACTTGCTTTTCAAGGCCATAATAATATTCCTACATAATGCGTCAGTAAAACTGTACCACTTTTATTGAAATCATTTTTCTCAAAAACTCTTTGGACAATAATAAACGAATTTTTTGTCCACCCTGTATTTCATCTTAAGAAGTAAATAATTTAAAATAAAAATTTACCTAATGTAAAAAATATATTTTTAGCGTTTGGAAGAAGGTGCAAAAACAGAAATTAAAATTTTTAGAAATTCATGTCTAAAAAGCAATGGAATAAAACTTGAAGTTATTCAAAAGGTTGAAACTGGCAAGTTTCCTGAATAAAAAGAAATTAGGTGTTTCTACAGGTGTTATCACAAAAAAATTGGTACGATGATGAAAAATGGGGAGTTCGATAAGAACTTAATATTAACTATTTTGCCGCCTCCAGTTCACGCCGATGTTTTATATTGCATCGATAGGATAAACGAGAAAGATTTATGTGTTAAAGGATATAAAGGTTACAAGTGCTTTATCCAAGCACTCAAAGAAGAAAAATTAATTTAAATTTTATAATTTATTACAAATACGAAACCAAAAAATATTCTAGTATATAAATCATAAAATAATTGCCAAATTTCAAATTAATCATACTTTTCATGTTTCACAATTTTATTTTCTTCCTACCACTTTAGTATGTTTATTCAGAAATTTTATATTATTTGTAGGCTGACAACCTAAAAAGCCCTACACACGATCCGATTTGGTCGGATACGACTTGGACTGATCGGGTACTAAACCGAACCATGCGCAAGTTTGTTGCCAATCAAGGTGGGAGTGGCTGGCACTATCCAACCCCACGACCGGCCGACCAAGTTGGACCGTGTGGAAACTGATTCATCAGAATCAAGATGCTTCATCCAATCGCCCCACTATTTTTTTGCTCATTGCTCTAAAAATTAAAGTAGATACATTCTTATATTTATAAATCTAAATAAACAAACTGACCGAATCATATTTATACACATGATAGAGCATTGAGCTATATGACTAAATTTTTCCCTTCCAATTGTCCATTTTTTATCCAATTTTTTCTCTTTTCTTCCATAGATATCGTTAATACAATTGCTACTTATATAAATAGATCCTTAAGAGACATATGGTCCAATTCTGTGCAAATCTGTAAGGTAACCATGGAAACTGTCCATTCCAACCCAAATAACAAACCTTGCAGATTTTTCCTGTAAGGGCTTACAGATTTGGACAGAATTTCACTAATAGACTTGAATTTGTTTGGAATGAGTGTTGTACAACCGAAGTGACCAAATCTGATGGGAGCAATTACGTCGCACTCACAGATGATGTATTCCAAAGTTTCAACTTCCAGGTCACAAAATCTGCTTGTTTTTATTTCCGAATTTATGCGCCTTTTTTGACCCGAAGTTTGACTCCAGTGGGACATTATATTATTAAATGTAAAAAATAAGGACTGTTTTGGTAATATCTTAGTCAACTTCTGGTTCACGGCTATTCATGGTCAACTACTTGTACCCTTACCGTAATTCTAAGAATTTTCATAAATATTTTGTGCATCAAAGGGAAATTATCTATTTCTCCCTAAATTAGGGCAGATAGAGAAATTTCATAGGAGACAAACGTCATTAAAGTACACTCTTCTGTGACGTTTGCCAGGCTTTAAAATGTCACATTTTATGTTCGTTGATTATACGGTCACTGTGTACTGCCTTGGAGTAGACTACTTTTCACTGACAAGGAATAAAAGGTTGGAGTAGAAATGAATTTTAGGCAACCCAATATATACTATCGTTGTATTGTGAGTTGTATGTAAATTAAATGTCAAATCTTAAAATTATTTATTATATTAGTATTTTAAAAATTTCGACGTTGGAAGAAAAAATAGCATGTTTTATTCAGAGTAAAAGAACTTACTTAAAACTAACCAATGTTTGATTTTACGTAGAAAAAATCAGGGCGTTACATTTAAAATAAGAAAGCGGGTGCCATTTCCTGATAAACCGGAAGTAAAATGAAAGATTTATTCGACCATAAAATTTGTTTTCTTAGATCATATAAGATACTAAAATTCTGATTTTTTATTTTCATAAATAAAGAAATGCCAGGGGTGACCCTAGTTTCATTTCCACCCGGTATACCTTTTTCCATTACAAATTCACATACAAAATTTCATTACAAACAGATGATTCCATTCGAAAGAATTATGGTTCTTGATCCATTTTACATTATTTGCAAAAAACAAGTTTTGTACTTGCAAACATTTTATTTTGGTCCTATAGTTATGTTGGATCATTGATGTTGTGGGGAATATTTTTTTGGGGTTTTGTGATGAGTCTAGTTCATCGGATAAATCTCAAAATGGTTCGCTTTATATACCAAAATAGTTTGGCCATGTTTATGGTTGCATATTGAAACAGTAATCTCCTAATGGGATATTGCATTTAACACAACAGTGATCCGAAGAATAGGTCGAAGGTGGTTTAAAAAAAATAATTAAATGAAATTTTCCGTTCTTGGTTCAATTGATAGTTTTAGGGATATTTTGAATAATGCAAATCCCTATAAAACTATCAAAATTTGGATTAATTACTTACCCCGCATCCAAATTCTTAGAATATAATAGATCTGATGTTAACTCACAATATTTTGAAACACATTGCCAAAAGACATGTATTGAATAACAAAGAATTTTGAAATACATTGCCAAAAACATGTAGTGAATAACAAAGAATTTTGACAAACAGGTTTAGCTTTTCAGCTTCTAAATATTGCTCAACTTTTTCCCATACCAATTATATAATTTTTTTAAGAGATGCATTCTTTATATTTATTTAAGAAAATATTCAAGAAATACTATATTTTTAAATACCATTTATTTATGGAAAAATTTATTTATTATTAGATAATATTGCGAGCTATAATTTAAACAATTTAAATATTGCTGTACTTTTTATTTTTCTCTTTTCTATTATTATTAAAAAAAAATTACTATAATGGAACTTAATTCACCAATTATACTTTAACAAGCTTTTAAGTAATTTAAACGACGATTATTATTGATTTGGTTTTAATTATAGGAAATTACAATAATAATGCACATAATAAAATCAATATTATGTAAAAAAAATTGCTATAAATATTTTCAGAAATTTTTAATTTATTGACTCATTTATAAAATGTTTAGAGTAAGGTACATAATTTATTTTTGTATTCTCAGTTTAGCTTTTGGTGATTCTGTTGATATTTTGGTAAGAAATCTGTAGAAATTATAGTATCAAATATTCTAATAAAAGATTCTTTTGCGTAATTCAAAAATGTACAAAATACAGGGTGTCCCATTTTAATTAATCCAGCTGAATATCTTGAAAACGAAGCGATTTCCTCAAAAATGTTTCAGACAAAATTTTAGCGACTCGAGGGGGACATTTAATAGTGCCATGGGTTTTTAATTGTTATGGGGTTTTATGGGGGTTTTATGGAAAAACATTTTTTTTTTCAAATGGGAACCCCCATTTTTTATTGTAGATTTGTAATCTATGGAAAATAATAAGAAAATTTTGGGTGAAACTTTTTTTTCAAAAATTTCAATTTTTCGCTATATTGACCAAAATGAACACAAATTTTGGGATTTTCGATACAAAAAAAATGTTTTCCCATAAAAGCCCCATAAAACCTCATAACAATTAAAAACCCATGGCACTATTAAATGTCCCCCTCGAGTCGCTACAATTTTTTTGGAAACATTTTTAAGGAAATCGCTTCGTTTTCAAGATATTCAGCTGGATTAATTAAAATGGGACACCCTGTATAAACAATTTAAGTAGTATGCATAATTTTTGATCTTAATATTTACACAAAGTATATGTTTAGTATTTCAAAAATTAAAATTTGGAAGTAATAAAGAGTATTTACATAAAAATTATATTAATACATTAACCAATTATAAAAACATTCTTGAATTATGCAAAATCGATATAATTTGAATTTGATTATTAATTTAAAAACTTTACTATTTTTAGCGTGTAGATGATCCTTCAAAAAAACAAATAAAAAATGTTATGGAAGAATGCTTAAAAAGTAATGATGTTAAGGCTGAACTTATCGAAAAAGTTGAAAAGTCAATATTTCCAGACCAAAAGGAAATCGGTTGCTACTACCGTTGTAGCATGACTAAATCAGGTTCAATGTTTGAAAATGGAAACTTTAATGAGGACATAATTGTGAAATATTCCCCGCCCGAAATTCATAAAGCTTTGCTAAAATGCTTATATGAGAAAAATTATGATGATTTGTGTATTAAAGCTTATGAGGGATATAAGTGCTTCGTTCAAACACTTACTGCAAAACAATTAATTTAATCCTAATAACAAATAGTGTAAAATTATAAAAAAAAACTGAAAATTTGTTTTATTTTACTTCAAAATTAGGATTTTTAGAAGAAGCCTTTATTTAAAAAAGAAATTGTTTAGATAACTGTGTTATTAAATTCGTTTATTTAATTACCTATAAAGGCTTTTTTGTTATATTATGAATAAAATTGATTTTCGATAGTTTCAAAATCTGCTGAAGCCATTCATAATTTTCCCAAAATACAGTGTGTACTACACTTTATTTTCATTATTATTGTAGTTAAATAATAATCAACCCTTATGTTAAAGAGACTCAACAGGAGTATTTTTCTAAAATTTTGTATTCCCTGTACAACAATGACTCTAATTTTGTTTAAAGCTAGATGTATCATCATTTTATAATAATGTTAATTTTTAAAATATCTCGCATATTAACGAAATAAAAAAAAATCGTAGTTGCTATTTATTTTAATAATTTGATACAGAATAATTAATTGATACTAATAAGTAGGTTGGAGCAAAAAAACCAAAACTAATTAATGGATGAATGGGGGCTAATAAGGTAAAATAAATGATGATATAAATTATTTTACTTAAAAAATATATTTTTGTAAAAAAGATGTACGTTGAAGTTATTAAAATTGGATATTACATAAGCTTTTTTGCTTTCAGTGCTTCAACAAAGCACCTATATCCATCATAAGCTCTAACACAAATATCTGTATCATTTTTCTCCTCTAAACATTTTGTCAATTCTTGAGAAACTTCAGGAGGTGTAATTGATAATATTACGTCCTTAATAAATTCGCCGTTTTTTGTCATTGATCCTCCTGCCGTCATGTAGCACTTATAGAAACAACCGATGTCCTTCTGCCCAGAAAGAATTCCATTTTCAAAATTATAAATTATGTCAGGATTAACACTTATGCTTTTTATGCAGTCAGCTTGAACACCTTTCAATTGTTTTCTTTTTGCATCATCTACACGCTAAAAAATAGTAACATTCATAAGTTAATAAAACTAACCTAAACATTTATTTACTTGTAGATTTATTTTTTATTGAATAAAATTAACTTAAGAATTTTTGTGATTTTTGGAAAATTAAAATTAAATTCTAATTAAAATAAAATAAAAATTCTTGCAAAGATTTGGATATTTCAATATAAATTAGTTGGATAAAATGAATACTTTATTTTATAAATATTTATATAAATTATATTTATTTATCTTCCTCGAAAATCTTGGATAAAATAGAAAATATTTACAGGGTGATTTTTATATATGGAACCAAAGCGGTCATGCCCAAATGGCTGAATAAAAAAACTGAAATTTGGTTGGATCAAATGGGACCTTGGTACAAATATTTTAAGATCAAAATATTTTTTTTCATAGTCAGGATTTTTGACCCGGCAGCCATCTTGAATTTTTTTTAAAGGCAACATAGCTCATGCATTACGTCATTGGATAGCTAATTTTTAGTACTTTACGACAGTGCATAAAATTATTTTTTAAATCATTGAAAATTAACATTGATAAAATTTTGTAGCAAGGCCCCATTTGATCGCACCAAATTTCAAATTATTTTTTTATCCAATCATTTGGGCATGACCGCTTTAGTTTCATACATAAAAATCACTCTATACCGGGTGGAAATGAAAACCGGGTCACCTCGATAACTTTTTTATTTATGAATAGAAAAATTTGAAATTTGGCTATGTTCTATGGTTCAAAAAAACAAATTTTATATGCATTTTATATTTTCGAAATCACTTCCGGTTTCACCGGAAACACCATGAACTTTGTTTTTTTAAATGTAACATCCCATATTTTTATTCATGGCTTAAAATACTTTTAAAAAAGAAGTATTTTTGAGATATTAGTTTTTATTTTTTGCGAAAAAAAATTTTTCTCCAAAAAAAAAAAGGTTTTCGAACTCGGTAAAAATTACCAAAACTAATTCTAAATAATTCAAATACATAAAATAAATAATCGTTATAAAATCCTCTTTTTAAAAAGTCGAATGACCCGGCATCATTGCATTTAAAAAAAGTGAGATATTTGATAAAATCTTCATTAACTAAGTTTAAAAATTAATAGGTCAAAAACCACTTAAATTTTTTTTCAAATTACAATTTTATTTAGGTATTTGAATTATTTAGAATTAGTTTTGGTACTTTTCACCCACTTCGAAAACCTTTTTTTTTTTTGAAAAAAATTTTTTTTACAAAAAAAATAAAAACTAATATCTCAAAAATACTTCTTTTTTAAAAGTATTTTAAGCCATGAATAAAAATATGGGATGTTACATTTAAAAAAACAAAGTTCATGGTGTTTCCGGTGAAACCGGAAGTGATTTCGAAAATAAAAAGTGCACATAAAATTTGTTTTTTTGAACCATAGAACATAGCCAAATTTCAAATTTTTTTATTCATAAATAAAAAAGTTATCGAGGTGACCCGGTTTTCATTTCCACCCGGTATACTAGCAGATGGAACCTTTTAAATTTTGACCATTTTGGGAAAAATTTTGAAAAACTATTAGAAAATATTATGTTCTATCTAATATGATGAATACTAAAGCTTTTACTTATGTTAAATTTCATGCATTATTATTTTTTTATATTTGATGGATTATGTAGTTAAAAATTCGGTAAACTTTAAAAAAAAAAGAAACCGAAAAAAAGGTAAATGAATAGATTTATCCATGTATTTGCCTAAATCATTTTAACAGAATGAATTTTTTTAAATTATTTTTTGACTTTATTTAAAAGCTCAAAATGATTAAAATTTTTGGATATAAAAGTTTTTGAATTTTCAACTAAAAAAATATTTCATTAAAATATTTAAAAATGTGTTTGCGGTTTAATTATTTTTTGGTTTTTTACTGTCTAAAACTTTTTAATGTGTAAAAATTAATTAAGTATATTATATTTTATAAAATGCTTACTAATTTATGAAAGTTATTTTTAAACCAATAATATTATAGATTCGATTTTTGAAAAAATATCTCTTACCAAAATATCATTTACAATATCACCAAAGACCAAACTTGTGGTGAATGCAAAGAAGAAGAAAAAATTGATGGTCTTAATCATTTTGTTAGAAGCACAATAATTGAAAAGTGCATATAATTACCTCTGTATTTATACTCTATCCATTAAAACTTTTTATAACAATGTATGTTAATTAAAAATTAATTGATAAAATCACTTATCATTTTTGGTAAAAAAACTTGAAAACAACTTATATAATTGAAAATTATCTTGCGGTTGCAACAATACTGGGTGTAAATGAAACATGGGTCACATCTAATTAATTACTTTATTATATTATATATATAAAAATTTGAAATTTGACTATGTTATATGGTTTAAGATTCAAGAAAACATATTTTATTTACTATTTTTTTCTATAGGCCATGAGCGTGTATTGCGAACAGCGCCCCCTGGCGGCGTTTCGGTGCAAAAAATACAGGCAATCAAAATAAATATTTGTTGTAAAGTGCGGTTAAATTTTTGTGTTTCTTGAGTTTAAAGATATTTCGTTTTGTTAAGGAAGTTTGTTGCTGGAACTAAATGTAGAAAATGATTTATTTTGAATTTTCCTCAATATTTTTTGACCATAAAAGTAGTGAAATTTTTTACGCTGACCATTCTTGGGTTTAAAAGAAACGAAAAAGGCAGCATAACAAATTAAAACTGAGGTTGCTTGTGGTTGGAATATAAACCGACTGCAAAATGTGGCCAAATAAAATATATGGAAGAAAATCACTCAAGAAAATGTTTCCTTTAAAAAATAATAAGTAACTTTAGTTTATCCAAGGAAGCAGAAATACCACCGTGTTTCAAAAAATGGTTAAAATCAGTCTTCTAAAACCGTACAAGCTCGAACATGACCTTTGTAATTTTTACATTGATATTTTCACTATGTCTTTAATTTTTGATTTTTTTTGCTGTGTATTTCATTCTTTTCGGATTTCAACTAATGAATCTTACAGTGAAACAGAAGAAGTAGAAAGAAGTTTTATTTAAAGCATTTATTATTACCAAAAATCAATCCAAAATTCAACTTTCAACAAAATAAACATACTACAAATTTCATCGTGTGTCTTTGGTTCCCAAACTCCACATCAGGCCTAGAATAAATAATATAATAAAAATTACCACTAATATAATAATAAAACTTATGCTTAAGACTTTCTTTTATCGCTTTTAATCTGCGCTTTGCGTTATTTTACCTCATAAGATACTCAAGGAAATTTATAAAATTTTATATCTCTGTTTGTATTGAAATAATTTTTTTTGGCATCCAACAACAGAACAAGAAGTATGAGATGCTCTCTTATTGTTATTTGTAGTATTCATAACAAGAATTTTGAAAAAATACACAAAACTTTAAATTCAAATATTTGAAATCCCTGTATTTTTTGAAAGTAAAATTCGCTCGTCGCCTATTATCACTTCCGGTTTCATCGGGTCTAACATCAACTATATTTATGTAAAGGCAACAAACTATCTTTGTCTTCATATTTTAAAATAATTTTAGAAAATATGTACCTGTGTTTGTGATAATTGTGAACCAAAAAACATTTTTTTTTTCATTTGCAGTTGATGAAAACTACCAAAACTCGTTCTAAGTAACACAAATACCTAAATAAAATTGTAATTTCTAAAATTATTCAACTGGTTTTTGAGAAATTAATTTTTTAACTTTTTCGAGGATCATTTTTGCAAACAACTCTTTCTTTTAAAGCAAAATTGCCGGGTTAGTCTATTTTTCATAAAGACGATTTTGGTGGTACCAAATGTAAAATCAATTTTCCTTTTCCAGTTTTTAAGTTTCTATTATGAAAAAATAAAAAAAAATAAAAAATATTCTCGATTTCTAACATTGTTTTAATCTATAAACCGAAAAAGTTTGTTACATTTAAAAAAACAAAGTTGATCTTTTTTCCTGAGAGTAAAATTGAATTTTGGTTCCTAAATGTGATTCTTCAACCACACAACATAGTAAAATTTCAAATTTTTATTTTCGTAATTAAAGAAGTTATAGATGTGACCCAGGTTTCATTTACACCCGGTATGTTAATTGACTTATTTCTAAAAATGAAGTATGTATAATTATATTTATTAATGAAGTAAACTACAATTGAAGGACATATTAAGCTTTTTTTAAATTAAAATGGTTAATTAATAAAAAAAATCTAAAAATGTTGCAGGTAAAATTTTAATTTCTAAAAAAAAATATGTACTAAGAAATGCAGAAAATGTTCCAAAATATCTTCTAAAATTGTTGATTTTTTGTATTATATTGAACTTTTAACTTATTTATAAATAAATAAACTAATTTCAAAAACTTTTTTTATTAAAAAGAGGATAGTTTTTAACATAAAATCTTTAAATTTGATATGCAAGCTTCTACAAAAAAAATTGTGTCAAAAATTGTCCATCAAAAATTTGAAGTCGCATGTTAATATTTACCGAACACCCTTTTAGGTAATAATATACATACGCTTCTCCAGGGAGTGTTTCTAAAGTTTGGCCTTGTTCATTAGCCTATTTTATGTAAATCCACCCCTACGTTCCCAAGGAACTTGTAACTTATAATGTGTTAAAAAATGTTTATCCATGTTTGATTTTTTTTAAACTAAATATTTATGAAAGATTTAACTAATTAATGAATATAAATCGTTCAATTTAATGCTCTAGTAAAAAACTACTTTTATTGAAAATAAAATAGCGATTTTTTGGATAATTTTTAATGTATTTTGTAATTAAAAACTGAAAGCCCAATGTATAAAAATTAAAATGTAAATTAAATTGTATATTGAGAACGTAGTTGCCGTTACTAGTAAACTTTCATTAATTTCAAGCACTTCAATGAAATGATTTAAATTTTAACAATCTCACATTTCCAGGATCTCATAAATCAATTATATAACTTCATTTAAATCTACATTAAAATAATTAATACGGTCACCTTTAACTGATTTTATTTATAATTAATAGTTAATTATTTGCAGTTTTAATTATTTTAATTGTAATGTACTTAAAAGTAGTTGAAAAATTAAAAATATACGACTATTGAATAAACGATTCATTACTAAATTTTCGACATTATTTGAAACGTGTGTGAACAAATGAACCATTTACAAAGCTCCAGTATTGCCAACCCATTGGGTAATGAGCAAAGGGTAATGGGTAATTTCATTAAGAGGATAGTCGGCAAAATGTGTAACTCCAATTTCTCTGTGCCTTGGAAATGCAATGTGTGTATGAAACATAGAACTGTGCGAAAGAGATGCAAATAATTAAACTTAGAATTACCTACGAAAACACAGGCGTTTTTAAAATAAACATCACTTAATTAAGAATTAATCAAATTGAATTTTGTAAATTAATCTTGAAAGCAAATTAAAGAGAGTACCAAATAGTTTTTTAAAATAGTTTCATAATAAGGTTGTAAATTGAGCTTAAGTGTCTTATTTTTGGACGTTTTCAAAACAACCAAAAAGTGAAAATTAAGAAAAGAACAAAAAACTAAAAGAATGATAAGATGAACTATGGAATAGTTAAGCAGTAAAAAAAAATATTCGATTTCAATAATCCATTTTTTTACAAAGTCCTATTTTCACTGACTATCTTATTAATCACTGGACAACTTGTTGGGAAATGAGCAATGGATTATGGGTAATTTTACGAAATACCAAAAATAACCCCAAAATGTTAGCATAAAATCTCCGGAAAATAAAAAAATTCGAGGAAAAGGTATAGTATTCTACTCGCGAGAAAATAGCCATTATTCACTGAGACCTCTTACGACACTCGCCTGCTGGCTCTTGTCGCAATTTCAGTTTTCTTGAATAATGGCTGTTATTCCCGTTCGTTGAATAATATACCATTATATTGCCTTTATACTGTGAGCGAATTTTGGACTACAAAGTTACAATTATAATTAAAAAATCTACCAAAAATAATGAATCTTGAAAAAGACTTCCAAAATTATTTATTATAATTTTGTATTTATAGAACTAACATTATACAGGGTGAGTTTTAAGTGCAAAACCGGTAGCCATATCTTAGATTGAATGGTTTATTGATGGGCATAACCAGAAATTATTTTTATCTATACAGGATGTTTCGTAGTTGGAGCACAGGCTATTCCACCTATTCCTAAATGGAATGCCCTGTATATTTTTTGATATTTGCTTAACACCAAGTTTTAGAATAGAACGATATTTTTTGTTTTTTGTAAATTTGAGTGCGCCTATAATTTTTTTGGGACATTTTGTATAACATGTAGAAATACTTTTTTAAGGCGATAGTCGGCAAATTTGAGCGCTTGGGTTTGAAATTCTCTTGATATTTGCGATTTTGGTCATAACTTTTTTTCCAGTGGAGCTTTTTTAAAATTTCTTTTTTTGGTATAAAGAAGAGTCTTCTGGCTACCAATTTCTTTTTTTTTGTTTTGGTAAGTGAAACCAAATAATCATACGGCAGCAGTAAAACGGGCTCTTTACAAAAAATGTTCGCTTAGCGGCTCTTTGAAACATTCTAAAAAACTAATTGAAATAATATTTTTTTCCTATGCTAGAAATAAGTTAAGATATAAACGAAGACTCTGATGTTGCGTTTTTTGTTTTAAATATATTTTTTAATTTATTACAGATTCCCAAAAATTTCTTAAAATTTTACCTAATTTTTGGGAGCCGCTAAGCGAACATTTTTTGTAAAGAGCCCATTTTACTGCTGCCGTATGATTATTTGGTTTGACTTAACAAAACAAACAAAGAAGAAATTGGTAGCCACAAGACTCTTATGTGTACCAAAAGAAGAAATTTTAAAAAAGCTTCAATGGAAAAAAAATTGACCGCTCAAATTTGCCGACTATCCTCTTATAAAACACTTAAAGAGGAAAAATATTTTGTTAAAAAATATAGGGTGTTCCGTTTAAAAAATTAAAATATATCCCTATCAAGTTTTCATATTTCACGCATCCATAACTGACCACCATTTATGATAAAATTAAAAAAAAATGTACCATAAATACTTCAAAATCAATATTAATAAATGATATTCAATTTTTTTCAAGTGTTCATAATAAGTCCAATATCATTTCCTAAAAATATGTCTAAATGTGATAATATTTATAGAAAATGTTTGTAAAATTATTGTTTAAGTTAGTGTTATTTCAAATATCAAAAAATATGCGGGGAGTTCCAACTAAAAAACTGGTGGGATAGCCTGTGCTCCAACTGCTTTTCGTACTAAAAACTCACCCTGTATACAGGTTGATCCTCACGTATATCCCAAACTTTAGGAATTGAAAAAGTAAGAATAGTTTTATCAAAACTTATTATTTAAGCTACGTGTAAATACAATAGAGTTACATTTTTTGTTCAGTTTTAAGTCGTCTGCAAACATTAAAAATTTGGCATTCTCAATACTATCAGTGTGATCCTTGAGGAACCCCAGAGGTCACTCATATTTCCGTAGATATGTAACTATTAAGGAATAATAAAACTCTTCGGCTTATCGGACCAAAAACTTTACTTTTTTTGGTCCCTTAAGCCGAAGAGTTTTATTATTCCTGATTATCACACGGACGCTAACTCGTTTTAGTATTGTAACTATTAATTTGAACACATTCTGATCTTCCAGTAAGATGACCTTTCATCAAATTAATTTGTAAAAGCTAGTAGTTTGTACTGCAGTAGATCGAAAGCTTTTGCAAAATCTGTATAGAATGCATGTACTGGTTTCTTAGACTCAAAAGCTTATTAATGTAGATGGTCCTTTAGGAAATTCATGTTGCTCGGGGTTACTTATTTACTTTGGCAGCCAGCAAAGGTTTTTGGATAATATTTTATCATTAGATTTCTGCTTGACGAACTGGTTGAAAATTAAGATTTATAAAGAAAACGTTGGAGTTCGGGATGTACTATTTCGACGTATTTTGAATGCTGCAGTTCAAATAAAAAAAAAACTATAAGAACTTAGAAGAGCAATGGGTAATGTTGATAGAAGAGCGTAAAAATATACGTGGGGATATCTTTCAAAATGTTCTGTGAACTAAAAATAAGCGTAATGTGCTGCTATACATAAACCTACTTAAATTTTTTAAACGCCATAACTTGAAATCTAATAAAAATTGGTTAACAAGATTTTGGTTTTTTTTACCTTGTATTGGCGTGTTGAATACACTCCCGAAGTTTGACGCACTCCTCCCGACTCACCCTGTATAATGATACAAAAACCTTTAAACCCTGTTTTTGAAAATGGAGATTTTAGATAATAGAAGTATACCGGGTGGAATTGAAAACCGGGTCATCTTTATAACTTTTTTATTTATGAATAGAAAAATTTGAAATTTGGCTATGTTCTGTGGTTCAAAAAAACAAATTTTATGTGCATTATTTTCGAAATCACTTCCGGTTTCACCGGAAACACCATGAACTTTGTTTTTTTAAATGTTACATCCCATATTTTTATTCATGGCTTAAAATACTTTTAAAAAAGAAGTCTTTTTGAGATATTAGTTTTTTATTTATGAAAATAAAAATTTAAAATTATACATTGGCTTAGAAAATGGATTTATTAAACAAAAAATGCAATATCCCTTCCGGTTTCACAGAAAACTACATCAAATGTCTTATTATAAATGTAGCACCCTATTTTTCGGTTCATATCATTTAACATTGGTGAGTTTAAGATTTTATCTGTAGTTTAAAGGCTGTTTTAGATGGGCACAGTTCTTCCACAACTCTTACGTAAGATTTCTTCAAAGAAATTTATGTAAAAATAAAATAGAGCAGGTTCTATTTTGGCCACAATTTTGACACAAATTGTGTTTATGTTAAAATTTCCTGTTTTACACGACCACAAATGTCTTACAACAAATGTCTTACAACAAATCTTACATAAGATTTGTTGTAAGAAATGTGCCCGTCTAAAACAGCCTTAAGGTATGTTTGTGAAAATTATGGTTTTTTTTCAACACTATAATAAAAATAAAAAATTTGGATTTTATTGGTAGAAAAAACAATAAAACTTATTCAAACAACTCTTAAATAATACAGACACATGAAACAAATTGTCATTTATAAAATTCATTAGGGCGTTCAAAATGGTTTCTTTTGAAATTATCTTAATTTTTATAATGGGATGATAGTGAGGTCAGGTCTTAAATAGACAGAGGATTTTTTCTGATTGAGTGATACCCAACACGAAGGTATCAACCTCAAATTTACTAAAAATTTTTTTTTAATGTAGCACCCCATTTTTTATTCATAGTTTAAATGAACTTTAGAAGAAAATTGTATTTATGAACTTATATATGACATATTATGCCAACTCTTTGATCGTTTTGTTCCCAGGATTGTAATGAATAACAATGACAATAAATATCCATGCTGGTTTAGTAAGGAGATAGTAAGAGAGATTAACTTGAAGAACAGATATCGGAAACTATACCTGAAGCATGGGAGCATTACCCATAAGCAGCTCTTTGAAGACTTGCGTAAATCTGTAAAGGTGAAAATTAAGGAAGCGCAGAGGAGTTATGTTCTTGATACTGAAAGGCAGATAACATCTGATCCAAACAAGTTCTGATCATATGTGAACACCTTGAAGAAAACATCTCGGTTACCTGGAGTCATGAAGTATAAACAGCGTTCATTATCATTGCCTTGTGAAATAGTAAATGGTTTTGCTGATCATTTTGAAACTGTATACCTACCAAATTCATGTTCTGAACCATCTGGGGAACAACGTACTAGAAAGTTTCGTGATTTTCGAATATTAGAAGATATGGTCAAAGAACATCTTAAGCAATTTAAACCAACCTTGACCGCAGGACTTGATGAAGTACCTGGATTTCTACTGAAGGACTGCTTTTTTATTTTTGCGAAACCTCTGTGTCATCTTTATAACCTAATTCTAGAAACTGGAAGCTTTCCCTGTAAGTGGAAACACGTCAAGGTTATTCCTGTTTTTAAGTCTGGTGAGAAGATGGATGTTGAAAATTATCGCCCCATTGCGATACTTTCAAATTTTTCTAAAGTTTTTGAATCAATTATTGCAGATGAGATTTATTCGAAGATACAAAGCGGCCTTAGTATGAATCAACATGGATTCATATGTCGTCGTTGCACTGCAACCAACCTGATGTATTTTACACAGAGCATTTCGAAAAATTTAGATGACCGTTTGCAAACTGATGTGGTGTACACGGACTTTGCCAAGGCGTTCGATCGCTTTCAACATCATGTGCTTCTGAAAAAACTATATTTATATGACATCTCAGACAATGTATTATGTGTAATTGAATCTTTTCTTAAAGATCGCGTTCAAATGGTGCAATATAATGGTTATTTTTCTAGGCGATATTATGCGACCTGTGGTGTCCCACAAGGTTCAAACCTTGGGCCTTTGTTATTCTTGCTGTTTATTAATGATATTTGTGAAATAGTTAAATCTGATATTGTTTTATATGCTGATGATATGAAAATTTCTAAACTCATTAAAGATGAACGTGATTGTCTTGTGTTGCAATCGGATCTTAATGCTATACAAGATTGGTGTGCTACAAATGAATTGTATCTGAATGTAAATAAATGTGCTGTCCTATCCTACTCTAGAAAACAAAATGTAGTTAGTTATGATTATCAGTTGGACAATCATAGTTTAAGGAGGTCAACTACCTATTAAAGATTTAGGTATACTGTACGATACAAAACTTACTTTTAAAGATCATATTTTAAAGATTGCTTCAGAATGTAACAGATGTCTTGGTTTTATTATTCGTAACAGCAAGTTATTATCCCAAAATGCAATAATTATATTATATAGAAGCTATGTCCTCAGTAAAATCAACTATAACTGTGTTTTGTGGTCGCCTTATTTCAAGAAATACGTCGGCACTCTAGAGCGCGTTCAAAAAAGATTTCTAAAGTATCTTTATTTTAGGAAATACTATGTGTATCCGGTACGTGGAAACGTCAGTTATGAGAGTCTGTTAAGTGAATTCAACTTTATTTCTATTGAGGATGGTCATAGAGTCATTTCAATTTGTTACTTATATAAATTAATACATTCAATAATTGATGATTCGAAGAGCTTATCTTCCATTAATTTTTTGGTACCTCAATGTTCGACGAGATCTGTTTGTTCATTCTATTGTAAAATGTCGCATACGTTACATCACAAGAATTCTCCGATTAATAATTTGTGTAATAATTTCAATGCCATAAATGGCAATATCGATATATTTGGTCTCAGTTTTGATAAATTTAAGAGACAAATTAAGTGTCTTTACTCCAACCTTCAATAGCTGCAGTTGTTATTTCCTTCATTTAAGTTTGTGTAGTTGTTAGTTTTAGTTTTAGTTTTAATTTTAATTTTAGTTTTAATAGTACTTTGTTCAATTATGTAATTTTATGTTACCGCATCTGGCCGCAAAGGCTGTTGGTAAATGTAAATGGTAAATAAATAAAAAAATTTATGATTCTTTTTTGTTAAAATTAACAAAATAGTTATTAGGTATCTCGAGTACAAGAAATATGAAAAACAGGCATATGCAAAATGACTTGAACCCACATATGAGATACCAAAATAATTGTTATGAAATCTACTTTATAAATAACCAAGTCCTCCTCAAAAAAAATTAAAAAAAAAAGTTAAGTACTTGATAATTTTACTAACTACAATTTTATTTAGGTATTTGTATTATTTACAATGAGTTTTGGAAGTTTTTATCAACTTCGGATAAACAGAAATATTAATAAAAAAAATATTAGAAACATACTTCTTTCTAAAAAATAATAATAATTTCTATAAAATAAAACCGGAAGTGATATTAATAAAATTGTTAGCATATGAAATGTATTTTCTTAAATCTTACAACATTCTCAAATTTCAAATTTTCTTAAATGTAGAAATTATAGAGGTAACCCATGTTTTATTTACTCCCGGTATATTTTTTTAGTTAACCTCATAAAATATAAAGCATTAGATAAATTTAATCTTAAAAATGGACAACTTGGATACTACATACATAAAAACCAAATGAGTAATTGGTTTGCTTAAGCTTAGTAAAAAAATGTCATAAAACTTGGGATTCACAAAACACTTGCTACTTTAGAGCTTAAAATACATATGTATGTATACTTATAAAGCTATAATATGCTCGGTTTGAATATAAATTTTTATGTTAAAATACACGAGGTTAATAAAAGCACTGGACAAGTAAAAAGCTCTAAATTTATTAAATGATCAAACTAATTAAGTAATATGTATGTTATAAATCTGGCTGTATTTATTAGACCTATCTCATTAAATAGTTATTTATACAACAAAGGAGAGAAGTGAATGGTTTAATCCTGAAAAGTGCAATTGTTCTCCCTCGGCGTGAATATTAAATTTTTTGCGCTTCCTTAATTTAATTATATGGAAAATGGTTTTTTGTAACGATTGTATTCAGGTTGATTTACTAATTTTCAAATATTTTAGCAAACCCATTCTCAAAGGCGAAGAAAAACGTTAATGTTTACTCGTGTCAGTTCACAAACACCTTTTCGGAGTTTGCTATTTTAACGTAGATAACGTAAGACAAAAGCTCATAATTTTCTTCCACCCCATTCTCATATAAATTTGTTCAGGTTAAACTGAAAAATTTATGTACAAAGTACGCCCTTAGCGGCTGTTCGGTGTTATTTATGAGAAAGTTTTTCACCCAGCGTAATCTCGTGACCCACTTTCCCACATTAGGCTCGACCAACGTCCATAGGCAAAATTAATGCGAAACCGGATAAATCGGAAAATAACCACAAACCGAAAGACAAAAGACATGGAGATTAGATAAATCCCGATAAAAGCTATGCACCAGTGATTATGAATTGGCGTATATTTTATAATTTCGAAAAATGCTTGTTGATTATTAAAATATACTACGTTATAACAGGATTAATTGTAATAAGGCTTCTGCGCTTTCACACCAGAGCGATATAAAAACTTTTTTAAGGATTTTCTACAACAAGATTACATCTATAATTAGTTTAAGGACCTTAAGGGTTTTAATGGAAAATTTAAAAGTACTTTATTTTTAATTGCGCTAATATTCGACGTATTTAAAGTTTCATTTCATTACGAAATTTTTGAAATAAAGTACACCGTAAAAGTGGCAAGTATTAAAATTTAATCGTGCTCGGAAATAACGATCGGTTTACGATTGTGACGCTGGGAGAAAAGTTTTAAATAATTTATGAGAACCCCGCAACACAGTTTTTGTTTCCAAATAAAAGTTCAACAAGCTTTGTTATGAAACAAAAAATATAATATTGGTGTGCAAAATACACACAAATGCTAAAATTTTAATAGGATTTTTTAAATTTGCATAATGAATGCAGATGTAATGGACGCAACAATGATACTACCCACTTTTTCTACTGAGGAAATCAGAATTCAAAAGCAATAAATTACAGCCATCTGAATATAGTTAAAAGCAAAAAAAGGAATTATTTTTCTCTTTTATTTTGCAACCATTAAAAGTAATTGTTAAGCTTTAATGCAGTGTGTTTTTTTACTCCTTTAATATTATTGGAGCGGAATCATTAAAAAGTAAAAAAATATTATAAAAAGATTTTAGTAAGGTTCATCCCACTTCTCTGGAGATTCGTTGCAAATTATCAGAGAATTTGATAATTAATGCGGACTACTAGAGGACGCACGAGTTTGAGAAGAAAAATCATGTAATCGGTCATTATGCCCAACGCTATATCTCACGTTTTTCTTATCAGATTTTTAAATTTCATTCTGATTTATAAACTAGGTTAATTGAACTGCAAGTGGTCAGTATATATTTTGCAATTTTATGCAGAATTAATTATAAGGTCCAAAAACTAAGGCACTTTTCGGCCATTACATATTTTTTATACATTCTGCAATTTTTTATCCCGTTGTCCAGATTTTGTAGACTGACTTTAAAACCTTATATGTACGTACAAAAACATTAGAAAAACACTTTTATTAATATTGTGTTTTCTTTAACATGATAAAACAAGGAAATTGGGACAGAACTTCAAAAATTTGATCCTTTAAAAAACTTGATTAAAAGTGCATCATTATAACTTATAAATGGTGTAAGAATGTCTAAGATTTTCTTCTTAAGTTTTTCTAAAAAGTACATTAAATATAGATCCTTTTGTTAGAGGGTTAAAATTTTGCAAGCAAGTAGAACCCCAAAAAAGTTTTTTTTCAGGTAACGAAAATGTATTCAAAAGTGTTATCAAAAAGCTGAATTTTTTTGAGCGTTCAACTTTGAAAAATCGCATATTCGTCGGGTTTCAAATGCAAGTAATCGAATAAGGCCCCTTTTTTCAAATCTTTATTCATCAGATCCATGAATTTTGTCCTATCCCGATCTACGCAGTCGGTTTTTCGATTGTTCTTTCTAAATTTTAGAGTTATTTTAGAATAACGTTTTTTTAGCGGCAAATCGAAAAAACATAATTTTATTAAGTATACCACCTTTTCGTAAACAAAAAAACAAGTGTTCCCTGGACAGGTATCTTTTTATCCGAAAATATTACTTTTTATAATTCCTTCTGGGACTTAAATTCTGGACGATATTAAAAAAATCCCATATAACAAAAGACTTAATGCAATAGAGAGGTAAAAAAATTGTTATCAAATTTAGGGGTTTTCAATAACCTTCCAATTTGATTATTAATGGAGCAAAATCAAAAATTTTAATTGCAAATGAAAGAGCGAATTGAATTCTAGGCCTGTACAGATGCCCTTTTTTTCTCTATTTTGTCCCAAAGTATTAAAAATATATTCCTAAAATATCCAATAATTTGGTCCACTTTAGACCGTATTTTCGGTGTTAATATTTTTTCTATGTTATTTCTGTATATGTACGTGCCTAAATTTATGTATTATTTAAACAATTTATTTTGAAATTTATAAATATATTTAAAGATACGCCCAAGGGATGGTTATTTGTAAAAAGAGTTTTAGTAATTTTTAGTGTAAAAATTGCTGATAATCGCCTCAAAGTTTAGGGGAGTTGTTTATTAATAATAAATATTTTTTTTCATTGTTTGGGACATCATTTTAGGACTAAATACTTGCAGGGATTAGAAACTAATATTTCTCGTCACATTTGACTCTCTATCCGATTACTCTAAACGGGAACCGGGTTTTGCCACTTTTTACCTTTATTGCATAAAAAACAGTCAAATCCCTGACCAAAAATCGGCCAGTGAGTAATTCAATACAAAAATTGGTATATTTACGTTTTCGATATGGCTGAATTTGAATCTATCATCAGAACCTGGTTTTGCCACTTTTTACCTTTATTGCATAAAAAACAGTCAAATCCCAGACCAAAAATCGGCCAGTGAGTAAATCAATACAAACATTGGTACATTTACGTTTTCGATATGGCTGAATTTGAATCTAATAATTTAAAATGTCGGTTTTAAAATGGCGGATTTTTGGTAGAAGCTAATTCAACGATTTTAAAATAAAAAGCAGCTAGTAAATAAATTAAATATAATAATTGTTACATTTACGCTTTCGATAGTGCTGAGTTTGAATCTGCCATCAGAATTTCAAAATTCAAAATGGAGGATTCAATTGATGGTTTTTTGGTACAAAAAAATTCAACTGGTTTAAAATAAAATTCAGCCTGGGCACCTATCCTTTAATGTATGCGATCAAGTTTCGCATACTTTTTCTGTAAAGATTCTACTAATTTCTAAAAATCATCTTCTCGACTTACCCAATTCGAACAGCATGCGAAAAATTCCGAACAGAATGAACGAGTGGGTGTAGAGAAAGCGAACGACTACTTTTTTATGCGATAGTACATGCGTCTACGTCGATTTACGCTAAAAGAGAAAAGTGACGATTGCTTTTTGATAATTTAGGTTATTATTTGTTAATTACATACGTTTGCAAAAAAGTTAAAGATAAAATGGGTGTTTTAGAAGATGAGCTTCTTTTAAAGGCTCTTTAGGATGTAGGTGCACGCCTATTCGAGAGTCGAGGATAGCGGCGAGGATAGAGTAGAGATGTCATCTTGTCACTTTAAAAAATAAATCTTAATAACTGGGAATTTGTTGTAGTTTTTATATTTTGAGCTAAATTTCGCGACACTACGCTGATCACCTCGATGGTCGTCCCGCTTGGTCTCTTTAGATAGATGTGCCCCTTTATCCTCACCTCTACCGCCACTCTCGAAAAAAGTCGCCATTATAAATATGGTATACCTATTTGGACACCTCCAGTAAAACCAGTATGTTCAACGGCACCTCTACTCTGTCCTCGACTCTATCCTCAACTCTCGACAATGCAGTCTTATGAGAGATGATTTTACAAAAAATTTATTAAAATTCTAAAGGCAACTCGAAAGCTAATCAAAATGTTGAAACTAATTCTTAACCCATCAACACGTAATTCTGCTTTAGATTCAATAGTTATAAGGTTTTTTATTAAGTACACAATTCAGAAGATTCTTAGTAAATCATTAAGATAATATTAATCCGTATTATTTCTTTGATATAAATTAAAAATACAGGGTGATTCACATTTATGTTAAAATCTCTCGGATGGTGATTCCTTTGATAAAAATAAGAAAAAAAGTTTATATAAACATTTGTCCGATTCCGCTTCGTAAGAGAGTTACAGCTCTTCAAAGGTGCTGACCGAGAAGAGGTTTTTGGCGATTTATTTCAGAATGGATACTAGTACCTCATTCAAATTTGGCATAACTCTTAATATGGATTGGACTCAAGTCCACGATTTTTTTGAAATTTTTTTATTGATTCTAATTGGTATTTTAAGAGATCGTTGGTGGTAAAAACAATGGTAAATTTTTTTATTACTGGATTTTTATAAGATTTTTTTTTCAAAATTTCTTTCAGCAATCAAATTTACACAAAAAATGATATTTTAAAATGAAATCTCATAAAAATCCAGTAATAAAAAAGTTACCATTGTTTTTACAACCAACGATATCTTAAAATACCACTTAGAACCAAAAAAAAAATTCAAAAAAATCGTGGACTTAAGTCCAATGCGAATTAAGAGTTATGCCAAATTTAAATGCTGTACTAGTATCCATTCTGAAATAAATCGTCAAAAACCACTTCTCTGTCAGCATCTTTGAAGAGCTGTAACTCTCTTAGGAAGCGGAATCGGACATATGTTTATATGAAATTTTTTTTCTTACTTTTATCTAAGGAATCACCACCCGAGAGATTTTAACATAAATGTGAATCACCCTGTATACTTTAAAAAGATACTCGGCCAAATTTTTTGTAAAATCACTAGTAAAAATTGATTTTTGGGCGAATGTAATAAAAATTTAACAAATACAATTTAACGAATCTTTATTCTTTGGTATGTCAGATATTTAATTAGCCATTGTTGGTCAGCCTAAAATGCCTTGTTGCCGATAACTAGTTCGGCCGATTCATCGCATCCGAATTTGGGACGCGACGACCTTTCAAGAATATAATATACGTTCATTAACGCATGGAGTGGAGAATCGATGACCAAAGAGTGGATCAAACAGATGTCGCTGAATTCAAATTTTCGAATCAGAATTTCAAAATAAAATAGCATTTTTGGTAAAAAAAAATTCAACGGCTTTAAAATACACAAATATCGTATATTTAGAAAATCCCTTTTTATGCGATTGCACTATCTCCATTTCGTCTGCATTTTGGATGACTTTTTTTTAACATTTCATAGATTCCTCATAAATGTTGAAAGGAACTTTCTTTAATTCAGCCACTGTTTTTTGCTTGATTGGTCTTTGAATGGTATGCTTCAACAATTTTCACAAAGCTTGAGAAAAGACACTTTTTGAATAGTAAGTTCGAACTTTCAAACATAAAAATGTTGGAAGCTGAATGAACTCGATGAAGTTCGAACCTTTTATACTTCGAACTCGATGAACTTGAGGAAATTCGAAAGTTCGACGTAATTCAAAAATGACGAAGTTCGTAAGTAACGAAGTATAAGCTTGAGAAAAGTTGAACCTAGGAAATTTCAAACTTTTGGAAGTAAATGACTTTTTTGAGGTTTGGTCTATTGTTGCTAGAGCCTTCGTAAATAATTGTTTTAAAATAATAAAACTTTGAAAAAAACCTTGAATCTGGCAAACTACACAAAATTTATAAAGAAGTTTACTATAATGCAATGAAAGTTTCAGAGTTAGAAATATCTAAATCAATTTTTGAACCATATTTTTAAATATGAACTTCGTTTGAGTCCAAATTCTCTCGAACTCGAACTTTATGTGAACTCGAACATTTTATAGCTTCAAATATTTTCTGAACTCATTTCTTTTCGAACTTTTGAAGGAAAAGTTCGCACTTACAAATTTTAGAAGGTCGTACAGCAACACATTTTAGTATACCAGAAAAAAAATTTAAGAAGCTTTGGCAAAAATTTTTGTATGATGATAAGGCAAAAATCAACAACATTTTAAACGTGACGTATTATTTAGGTAGTAAAAAATTAATTGGGCAGTAGCACCAAGCTGTTAAGAAATATCGTGGCAGTAAATAAGATTTTCTAGCAGTAAACATTATTTTAGTAGTAGTACCTAATATTATTTTGACGGGCGTTCATTTCCGGCGGAAAAATAAAATCCTGAAGGAATTATTCCTATCGTTTTTTCTTTCATTTTTTCCAAGGATATCTTGTCGTTTAAAATTTTCAAAAGTATTTTCGCAACAAAAAAAATTTACGTTACTGTTCAGTACCATTTTTTAAGTTTTGGCACTGATATTTATCATTTAAATCATCAAAATCTTGTTCTAATATATGGTCACCTTGGATATATGATTATTGCAATCAAATTCAATAAAAATCATAGAGTAATAACCTCTATTTCTAAATGACATTTCATTACACAATTATTTTTTATGTATCTGTTGGGCGCAAAGTCCGTAAACGGCCATTGGCCGTATTTTTTAGCCAAATCTAGGTTTGGACGTTTGTATATGGCCAAACCCCGAAATAAAGCTCGATTTCTAACTTTGGCCGTATAAATACAGCCAAACCTAGGATTGGGTAAGTTCTAGACGTCCAAAACAACAAATAATGCGTATTTTTAGGTTATGTTTTTTATTTTTACAGCAACATCCCTAACGTAGCGCGTAATAACTGCGCAAATAAAAAAAGCAAGTGTATTTAAAATGCGATCATCAAGTTGCAGAACAAATAATGTATTTTATTTACATTTAAATTTTAAATAGTCATTATAATAATCAATTAAATCTTTAATTTTTAATCTTACCTTCCTTTGAAGTGGGCAGTATCAAACTCCGCCACGTAATCCCAAACAACGGGACGTCTAAGACCCTAAATCTTAATCCTGTAGGCAAACTCCACCAGGCCCGTTCCAGGTAATCGAAGGGAACTAAACCTAACCTAACCCGACCACCATAGAGTGTATTTTAAAAAACAATAACCTAACCGAATCACCTGAAATTACGGGATATTGTAAATAAATCACAAACTTAACTATTGACTAAATATTATTATATATTCCGGTAGTAGTGTGGCGGACTTATCCCTAGCCCTTTGCGGTCAAAATTTTATGTCTGTCGGATTTTACCTCATCGTTAATCCGTTTACGTGATTCTTGGCGGAGTTTGGAATCGCCCTTTGAAGTAAAGGCTCAAGTTTGGGCGTTTCACATTTGTCCAATTCTAGGTTTGGCCTAATATACACGACCAAAGTTAGAAATCGACCTTTATTTCGGAGTTTGGTCATATACAAACATCCAAACCTAGATTTGGCCAAAAAATACGGCCAATGGCCGTTTACGGACTTTGCGCCCAACAGATACATAAAAAATAATTTGTAATGAAATGTCGTTTAGAAATAGAGGTAATTACTCTATGATTTTTATTGATTTTGATTGCAATAATCACAAATTAACCAAAAGTTTAACGGAAAAGATATATCTATATTATAAAATTATCGTGAGAGTAAATAAATAAATATTTGGGTAGTAGAAAACTGTTTTAGTAATAGAGAGAATATTTTGACAGTACAAATAATATTTCGAACTTGTACTTGAACCATTCAAACTATTTTGAAGTTCGAAATTTTGAATGAAAGGTTGCACTGCTCCCAGCCACAAAATCAAAACTGTGTTATTTCTATTCCGCTGCGCTAAAATCAGTAGGCAGTGTCGGACTGGCCCACAGGACAACCGGGCCCGGTGCCCCTTCCTGATTGCTTTTGGCGGCCCCTAATACTTACCTGCTATCAGTAACTCCAAAAAAAATTTAATCATCTTGAATTTAGTAATAATTTTACTCTAATTAAAATTTTACATTTAAAATTTTGCAATGTATAACAGAGATGTTTGAATTTTAATTTTATTTTCTATTTCAATTTTTTCTAAATTTTTTAAATTAAATATTCGACTGTACCAATGCTGGCACATGCTTCTAAAAAATGGAAGATTTAACCAAAAGTATTTTCATGAAAAAATAATGCATTAAGGCGCGATTACCAATCAAACTTCTTAAAAAATGTATTAAATTTTATGTATCAAAAGTAACGCATAATAGCAGTAACTTCTTAATGAAATATAATTAAAATCATATTTATCGATTTTTTGTAGTTACTCAGTGGTGTACTATGTCGTTTCTTTCGCCGAAATTCATAAAAAATTAATTTTAATCTTAAATTTTTTTGGAAAAACTTTAATAACTCTAGATCGGTGCAACAGGTTCAAAAATTCTTTATGCATCATGAATTAAATTATTTTGGAAGAATTTCAATTTGTCAAAATATAGTGTTATGTGATATTTTTTAAATTTAAAGCTTGGAATTACATTTTTAAAAGAGAAAAACAAAAATTCTTACAGCTCTAGGGTTTCCCCATTTTCCAGAAATGCCCAATAAAACCCCATAAAAACGTTCCCATTTTTAAGAAAATCACCTAATTTTCACGATATTCTTCAGCTGGATTAATTAAAATGGAACACCCTCTATGTATTAAATAAAATTCCAGATGGGGAGAGATTTTCAAAAAGTTAGTGGCCCCAGGCACATGCTTTCCCGGGTGAGCCTCAATGAGCCAGTCCGACACTGTCGGTAGATAATAAAATATCGAAAAATATGCATTGAAATTTTTGCTTTTTAAGTCTAAAAGTTTTTTGAATTTCTATAACATTAACACCAATCAAAACTCTATAAGAAATTACGACTTTGATATATTTTTGCCCACGCTGAGTTTAAAAAAATGATAGCTTATTTTAAAGCCCTTTGCGTCTGCTTTAATTTAAAAAAATAATTGGATATCTGTTTCATTCGTGTCGTTTATTTAAAAAGTATTGTTAATAAACAAGTGAAAATCATTTTAAAATCATCATAAACCAATTTCTAATTTAATTCGTTATTTAGTTAACATTTAAAAAAAGGATATATGAAATAAAAGGATACAACACAAATATTAGTTAGTATTTAATATTAAAATAAAAAACTCACTCTTTTTAAAGATATTTAATAAGCCAGAACGTTTTCGTCAACCAATGTTTTCATTATCAATGACATTTTTTTCAAAAATTCATTTTAAGTTATTCCAAAATATGGCCATATTTAAATATTTTTGCCACCTTCACTTTTTTGTATTTTACCTAACTTCTTGGTTGTTTACTATACCTTAAAAAAAGGATGTAAAATAAAAGGATACAGCAAGAACACCGAAATATTTGGTGTGTGGTTTTATAAAATCCTTTTTTTCTTGCATTTCTATGTACAATCACGCGCAAAGATATCGAGGACACAAATGAAATATTCTGACCCAATATCAAGCGATCGCAGACACGGGATGACACGAAATTGGAAAGAAACGACGGGGTCCTTTCAAATTTCTTGTGATATCGTATTTGCGAAGGCTTGTTATTGAGTCATAATATGTCTATTGTGTCCTCGATATTTTTGCGCGTGATTGTACATTGCCTATTTTGCTGCTTGATTAAATTTATGGTTCTAAAAAGTAAGTGCTTTTTCTGCAACAATATTTCAGATTTATATATTTAAGTGATAACCCTCATTTTATAAATTTATTCATAGTTAAATACAAACATGTGAGTACATTTTAATCCGTTTGATGCATTTATTTTATGCAGGATCGCAATCATTACACCACAATTACTTAATGTCCCATCAAAGTTTGAATAAATTTGTAATAATTTTATAAGAGCTTTATCATAAACCCTGGTTTGAATTTGTCAGTTCATTCCTGCTCTAAATTCTGAAATATACATTATGTATATGCATATCTGTCACCAAATATGTAAATACATTAATACGAGTAGCAAAACTTAATCCAAATTTTATGCAAATATCTAGGTTAGTTGCATCTATGAAATAGAGCTTCAGTTGTTTCCGCCATACAATTTACAAAATTTTTTGGTGAAGCAAAGCCATTTTATTATAATAAATAGCGGTAGTAAATTAACAAAAATACTGAAAGGATAACTACAGCACAAAAATGGTCTAAACAGTCATTGCGTCGCTTTAATAACTTCACCAAAAACAAAAATAAATTAAAAGTTTAACTCAGATTTAAACTCCTAAAACATACGATTAACTTAAAATTTTTATTTAATTTTTGGTCCTAAAATGTAGATTATTAAATGTAAATTCTAGAGGTTTTAGTTAATAATTTTATCTGAGGAAAATTTGAAACGAGGTAAATTTGATTGAATTTCAGCTGGTGCTCTTATTAAATTCGTTTGAGATAACTCATAATTTTAAAATTGTAATTTTTCTCGTGAAGTACATAAATATTTCTGTGGAGAAAATGGATTTATTGGTACGTAAATGCGTCTTTACATATAAACCCTTACAATAATAAAATATTAAACAGGTCATAAACATTTTATATTCTTTTTATCTGAATTGGCTCCCTATATCCAAATGGCTTATGAGCTTTTTGTATTGAATTCCATTTATTTTTCTGGCACAACATCAATGCAGCATCTTAAAAATGTTAAAAAAGCACAAGAAAACGTTTATATTTATTAGAACACGTTACAGTAACTATAACGCTTGAGGAAAAGGAGGTCAACACTTTTGGGAATACACAATACACAATATATTTTTCCATTTGATTAGGCATTTATCGATTTATCTGCTATTTACATAATCTTACGAGGAAAAATAGGAAAATATTGGATGGAAGAATGAAGAAAATGTTAAGCTTTTATTAGATAATTACATTTATTAGACGCTCGCACAAAGGTTTTGTTTACATAAAAGAAAACTTATGGAATTTACCTATCCTAATTTAATTTCTATATTTTTGTAGTCTTTAGAAAATATACGCTCCAAATATTATAATACAATTTTCCACTTTTATTAAAAAATTTTTAATAAAAGGTTTACTTTTGATGAGATAATCATATTTTTGAGGAAATGGAGCGAACAGAAAAATTTAATTATAAACCCGATTGTGCTTAATTGGCTGTTTTGTATCTTTTATTGAAATGAATTATTTCGATACATAAATGCAATATATTGCATTTGGGCTGAAATAATTAAATGCTTTTCCCGAATAATGACATTAAATCACAATTCATGGTCAGTTGACCCATCGATCCTATCGACTCCAAAGCCCCATTTTCTAAACAATAAATTTTAAAAGGGATTATTTACAAAATTTATTCCCTTCACAATCTCACATCTTTAATTTATTTACGACTATTACCAGGATTACCTTTATAATTAATTACATCATTTAAAAATAAATTTAGATTTAAGTTAAGATGTTGGATATATTTTCTGTATTTTGATACTAAAAAACTGATTGAAACAAAATTATCCACGAATTTGTATTTTTTAGTAGATAATTAAAAACGTGAAAAAAATGAATGGAAGATTTTTTAGTTTCAATAATATTTTTGGTGTTGTAATAATAATAATATTTCTTTACATTTTTATGTATCATAAAATGAAATATTAAACTTAACTATGGGTGAAAATAATAAGCTTCTAAGTACACATAATACTGTTTTTTCATTTTATGAAATCGTTTTAGCTTTGTAGATTTTAAAGCGATTTTTCTAAAGTACTTTGAAGTCGGGTAACTTTGTTGGAAACGTAAATTCTCTAATGACATCCGCTGAGACTAAAACAATATTTGCATGCACACTTGTGCATGTACCAGTTTACACTAACTTGTAAACATTGTTTAAAATTCCTACCACGTCTTACTAAGCCTCTTCGGTTTTGGTAATTAATTCAAGCTAAATAGTTTAAAATGGTAATAAACTTTGTTTGGCCAGAGTAATTTCAAGAGAATGTGTTTGCACTGTTGCAATGAACAGTGTAAACAAGTCCATTTAGCTGCAATGTAATCAAATATAATATAGGATAAAATCTAGAAATAATATTATCAAAGAAAATTTGGTACTAATGGAATTGATTTTATTCTTAAACTACGAATATATTTATTTACATTAAAGACCATATTCTAAGGAAACATTTATTCTGCAGCATCGCTGCTCGCTGCTTGCGCATCGCCAAAGGTGTCACAAGCCTAATAATTAGTATAGGTACATACATTAGTGCTGCAGCCTGGCTGCTCGACAGGCTTCGCGGTTGAATCTGTCAATGAGCAGCATCGATCATCGCCAAACGCATTCAAATTAGATTTGTGATTGGGTCGCACTCACTTTCTTTATCATACTGTATTGTCCTACATCATTCGAGAAGCAAACATCCTATGAAATATCGCAGCTGCAGTATAAACGCGCGAAAATATCGAAGCCACTAAAGAAATATTCTGGCCTTTCGTGTTTGCGAAGACTTGTCATTGAGTCAGAATATTTCTTTTGTGTCCTCGATATCTTTGCGCGTGGTTGTACAAGGCGAGAAGCCTGGTGATGTGTGAGCAGCGAGCCTGCAGGCTAAATGCGCCCTAAATAAATTTTATCCTCAAGACACAAGTACCAAATATCAATGTCGACTAACGAAAAAAATTAGTGGGTTGTAACTTATTGGTAAAAACCGAAAATAAGGCAAAAAATGTCATATTGTTAAGGTGTTCAGAAATTAAGCGGCCAAACTTTTGGAGGCGATTCTAAAGCTAATTTTAAGAAAAAAACTTCCTATAAACATGTGTCCGATTTCGCTTCCTAAGGGAGCTACAGCCCTTTAACTACTGTGACTAAAACTAGGTTTTTTGTCATTTATGTGAAAACTGTTTGTAATAAAGATTTGAAATTTGGTGTGAAGACTAATACGTTTAAGATATAATTTCTCAATTTTTTTCAGATTTTTTAAAAGCTCTGAAAGGGTAGTTTTAAGAAGGGTTGGGGTTATAAACAGCGGCAACTTTTTTATGGTTAACATTAAATCATTTTTGTTTTTATACTGATATTCTTTATTCAATTCTGGAGACAAAAAAAGTCCCATGAACTATGCCCGATTTCGCTTCCTAAGGGAGCTACAGTCCAATACAGATGGTGATAAAAAAAAGGTTTTAGCATTATCATTTAACGAGCTTTCAAAAAATCTGAAAAAAATTGAGAAATTATATCTTAAACGTATTAGTCTTCACACCAAATTTCAAATCTTTATTACAAACCGTTTTCAAATAAATGACAAAAAACCTAGTTTTATACCCAGATTCTGGTCAAATCATTTAAGTTTAAAAGCCTTTAAATTTGTTATATGGGTTGTAATGAACAATTCCCATGGTTACCTTATTTGTTTCTAATTAAAAGACTTTAATTTTGACCAGAATCTGTCTATTAGTCACAATAGTTAAAGGGCTCCCCTAGGAAGCGAAATCGGACACATATTTATAGGAAGTTTTTTTCTTAAAATTAGTTGTAGAATCGCCTCCTAAAGTTTGGCCGCTTAATTTCTGGACACCCTGTATAATTGTATTATTTTCATAAGTTTGCACAGGAACTTTTAAAATTACAGGGAATGGGCCTCTCCACAGTAAAATATTTTTCAATGAATTTTATACTTTTATTTATTGTATATACAGGGTGTCTTAGACCACCCGTCCACTCCTTTTATTTTGAGAACGCCTTGTCGTACATGGCTGAAATAAAAAAATTATTACCAAAGCAAATCCGAAGAATGTATTTATGCACTTATTTTTTTCCGGAATAATCCGGAAGTGACGGAACCGGAAGTAACTTTCGATATTTAAAATAGGTGAAGTATGCTATCGTTTGAAAGTTCTTTTAAAAAGAAACAACTTTTATTAAAATATTTTTTTAATATCTTTCATAATTAACAAATTAAACGAAAAACAAAAGCAAACAAGTGACAAATGGTTTCTTAAATTATGGAAAAATTAAAACACTACCATCATCCCAAATACGGGTAAGGGTAGAGGCAATTATGATTTTTTAAAACTTAACATGTATTTTTTGCTTCGCTTTTGTTAAAAATAATTAAATTTTTTAGGTTATGTATTTACCTTAAATCAAAAAAAAAATAAGTTGATTATTTTTAATGAATAAAGCGATAACCGCAAAAAAGAGTTTCAATTTAAAAAAATCTCTCTCTTTCCCATTTGCGGATGATAGTAACGATTTAATTTTTCCATAATTTAAGAGACCAATGGTCACTTGTTTGCATAATTTTTTTTCGTTTAATTTGTTAATTATGCAAGATATTACAAAAATATTTTAATAAAAGTTGTTTCTTTTTAAAAGACCTTTCAAACGATACCATGCTCGACCTATGTTGCCATTTAAAAATCGAAAGTTACTTCCGGTTCCGGGCACTTCCGGATTATTCCGGAAAAAATAAGTGCACCAATACATTCTTCGGATTTGATTTGGTAATAATTTTTTTTATTTCAGCCATGTACGACAAGGCGTTCTCAAAATAAAAGGGGTGGATGGGTGGTCTGAGACACCCTGTATATTTACTACCTTACACTTTACATTGTACATTGGTGAAAAAAAAGTACAAAAAACAAAAACTGTTATTTTTATTAGCTATTGTATAATCAGCTGCAAGATAGAGTTAAATCTGTTACATTTCTTGAAACATAGAACAGATTTGTGCATTTAATTTGCAAAAAAATATAAAATAATGTTAAATGGTATCAGAAAACGCATTAATTAAACTGAAAATTTTCAAATTTCAGTTTCACAGGTAATGACATCAACTATCTCATTTTAAACGTAACTCCCTATTTTTTTGGTAGTTATTATTAAACATTACTAAGTTCTAAGTATGATTGTGACAAAAAAAATTTTTCTGAACTTTCAACAAAAATTATGGAGATTTTTTTGGTAATTTTTTTAAAAAAGTTAGTAAAACTAAAATAATTATAATGCGTAAAATAAATTTGTAAATTATGAAATTCATTCAGGTGTTTTTGAGAAACTAATTTCTTTAATTTTTAAAATGCGTCGAACTTTATTGAAATCGAACTTTATCGAGTTCGAACACAATAGAGTTCGAAAATTATCGTTTTCGAACTTTATCGAGTTCGAACTTTATTGAGTTAGAACTTTAACGAGTTAGAATTATATAAAGTTTGAACTTTATCGAGTTCGAAGACTATCGAGTTCGAAATTATCGTTTTCGAACTTATGAAAGTTCGAACTTTTATTATTATGTCGAACGGGTCAGAACAGTTCAAACGTTTTATTTTATATTCAAACTTTAAGTTTCAACCTCAAAAAGTATGTTATGTGGTTTCAAGACGTTTGTTTTTATTACCCAGTTAATTTTTTGATGACAACCGATATTAGTCACAGCGATAGCCATATAATTAAATTATTGTGGAAACTTTTACCTATTAAAATAGTGCAAAAAATTCTATATGCACCGAGGTAGTAAAGTGAATTTAATCCCTCCTCTGATTGTTTCCCTCGGCTTTGCCTCGGGAAACAAAACATCGTCGGGATTAAAATCAGTCACTTTACTACCTAGGTGCATAAATAACTATTAAGACAACATCATAATATTTCATTAAATAAACTAATTTAAAAGAGACTATTATAATTAAACCGGCAATTAAAATATTAGTATTAAAACACGAAAGTGGTAGTAAAATTATTGTTTGTGGCAGTAATTAAAAATGGCAGTAAAATAGTGACAGTACTAAAAATTAAAACGATTATTATTTATAGCAATAATTACAAATTTAATAACGTAATAAAATTTTAATAATACTAATTACAAATAAAAAATAAAAATGATTGCATTAAAAAAATTATAATAATAATAAATTCCAAAGAAGTTCATTAAAATTAAAGAAAAATTCAAAAATATAAAGTTTGAATAGAAACAACTTCCTAATTATGTATTTGAAAGGTATAAGGTGTAATACATTTTAATTTAAATGTATGGTACTAATTTGCTGCCAAAGGATTCTTTGTATTCCCCAGATTTTTTTAGTTACTTACCAATAGTATATTGTTTTATTAGGAGTAAAAAAATTATTTTTGGGACGAGCTTTGCGAGTTCCGCGGATACAAGCGAGCCACAAAAAGTTCGTTTACTCTGAATAAAACATGCTATTTTTTTAAAACGTTGAAAGTTGTAATATGTATAGTAAAGTAAAAAATAATTTTAAAATTTGAATTTAATTTACGACAACACACAATACAATGTTAGTGTATATTGGGTTGCCTAAAATGCATTTCCACTCCGCCTTTCTAATCTCTGTCCCGATTGTAACCGATTTACTTCGGAAATGAACGAATATGATTATAGAGTCAAGGAACTTGAAAATAACTTGTTAAAGCATATCAAGCGTCATATAAGGCTGTACTTTAAGAAGATAGTCGGTGAAATTAGGTATATGACTTGGCAATGTAAATTTCGATTACTTTAAAGAAACAGAAAAAAACGAACGGTTAATTGAAATCGAATAATTTTTTTTATGTTGCTTAACGATTCCATAGTTAGCGTTTTTACTTTTTTTATACTTTCAGCATTAATTTACAAAAATTTTTGAGCCCTCGATATTCTTGCGCGTGATTGTACTTCCCGGACTTCCTCGGGATTTCCTACATAAATATTAAAATTTTCAGTTTTCATATAATTAAAATATGAAAGTGTTGTATACAGGGTGTCCCCATTTGAGTTGCATTACATGGGTATCTTTCTTATTCATAAAATTGCAGATTTGATTACATGGACAATGTTTCACAGTTTTTTTTATATTTATTCAGATACCATATAAAATTATCAAAATTTCTGAGCCATTCCAAAGATAATCGAAAAATACTAAAAAATTCAATTTATTTAAAAAGTCGCTTATTTTGTTTACTAGAAAATTTATAAAAAATATATTTCGGGTGAAACTTTCGTCTTTGGTTAAGACGAACTTAAAAATGATTTTCAAAAATGATGATAAATATGACAGATTCTATATGATAGCAACTTTCTTATTTTAAATGGAGACATATTCATTTTTTCAACAGTTAAGTTGCATTATTATTATTATCTATTGATATCTTGAAAACCCAGTTTTTTTAATATGGTTGTAAAAAACTTATTTAAATTCGTTTTTATACAAATAACTTTAACTGAATTTTTTTTGTAATTTGTCTAAAAATTGCATTTTTCGGTTGTTTTCGTTTATCGTCGTAATGGCTCTGAATTTTTGATTATTTTAAATAGCATCTAAATGATTATAAAGAACTGAAAAACATTTACCCGAATCTGTAATTTTGTTAATAACAAAGATACTCATGCAATGTAACTCAAATTGGGACACCCTGTATGTTTAAGAAAAGTACTGTTGAAAGCAGTTTCGTACAGAATTCATGACTCATTGTAATCCCAATTCAATTTTTTTAAATAACGTTATATTTTCAGAATCCTCATTGTAGTTTAGAGATCTAGAAGCTCATACATAGTCAACGCCTAGGCAAATTAAATATGTGAATAATTGGGTGACATTTAATAGGACCCTAATTCTTTAGTGCAAACCTAATTGCTGCTCAATATTTAAATTTATTGCGTATTGACTTGATGCGAACTATTACACCTCTTTTGCCAATTAATGGAAATGGCGACGTTTTTAATCAAAATATATGTGGTTTATACAAATTAACCCCTTCTCACTTTGCCCTAGAAGTATGTCGATATCCCGATACCACATTCTACGAGATTTTCAAATTTATCTCCTTTGGATTTTTTCCTGTTAGAATAATTAAAGTTAAAAGTCTATGTCAAAAGACCAAATAATTTAAGAGATTTAGAAGCTTGAATTTGAACTGAAATGCAATAAATTACGCCAGATGGTATGGAAAGAACTGTGCAAAGCGTTTACAATCATTGGGCCAATGCCAAATTTTGGAGGGCCGTTTAAGTGACAAGAATGTAATGATTTTCATCCGAAACGATGAAGTTATTGTAAAATCACCATCAATATTTCAAATACAAAACCAATCTAAATATCAAAACTAATACGCATATCTATTATAGATTTCGTATATTTAAACAGTGTGATGAGATAATTTAACGAAAAATTAAGCCGAGCACAAATAATAATAACAAAATGACCACACCACATTATCTCATTGACTTGAAATTAATTAATTATTTAAGAATTAAAATTATCTTAAAAACTAAAATAAACATTATATGCAATTTTCCGATCTAATTAATTTTATACTAGACAACAAAACTAAAAATGTAAATATTAATTTTAACATGTGACTTTATGTAATGCTACTTTTTGTAACTTCTGTTCATTTCTGAGGATGGTAGAAACCGAAACCGGTCAAGTGAATACTAATAAATTTATATACTCGTAAAAGAAGTAGATTTTATTCACCTCCAACAATATTTTTTATACCAAAAGATGGCATTTTAAAAACTAAAATTGACCTGTCCGTGTCATTTTCTCAAAAAATAATCAAAACGGTAGTTATGAAGTTTGTTCCGAAAATTTTTAGGTCATTTTATTTTATTGTTTTATTAAAATATTTTAAAGGGTGATGATTATTAAAGGATTTAAAGTATCTTTAAGCTTATACAGGGTGTTCCGTTCGTGGTTCACCAAACATTGGGGTTGGAAACTAGAGTAAATTTAATTGAGAAAAAACAAAAAAAGTGGAGGACTATCTTTTTTAGGTTAGGAGCTATAGTGTTTTGAATTTTAAGTCACCGATTTTTGTCAAAAATCACAAAACCGCTTATAATATTTTAACCAAAGTACGTAAGGATTTAAAAAAAATATCATTAGCAAATTAAAACTTTTCTTTTTCAATTGGTAATAACATTAATACAAAAGTAGTTGATAAAATGATGAAAAAAAATCGCAAAGTAAAAATAAATATTTTTTTCTAGTTTTTGAATCTTTTTTCCCAGATAACACCCATTATGGTTGTCTTTTTTTAAATTTTTGGAAACTTGTTCATATTCCTAACAAATCAGGTACAATTGTCAAACCGTAGCTCTTTTTCTTTATGTACTAAAGCCTTCTACGAAAAATAGTACTGAGCATAATTTGTTAAATTAGCTGTACGGTTTGTCAAAAGGGGTAGGTACATAGTTTGTCAATTGGGCTATAAGTGACATCTGGTAGAATTCCAAGTATTTTATAACAATTTCACGTCTGTCCACCCTCCGATGTTATCAGACTAACCTCAGAATGCTTCTTGAACGAGTAAAACTTCAGAAGGCAGGTAAGTAATTGAAAAGGGCTACGATTTTAATTTTTTCTTGATTTGCTAAGAATATTAAGAACTTTGAGAAAAATTTAAAAAAGTATAACCTTAATGGGTCTTATTTTGGAAAAAATTCAAAAATTGAAAAGATAACATGTTTTTTACATTTTTTTCCTTTGCGATTTTTATTTTCAACATTTTTACAAATAGTTTTGTATTTCTGTTATCACCAGTTGAAAGAGGGTGGTTTTAGCTTATTATTAATATTTTTTTAAATACCTATGCACTTTGGTTAAAATGTTATTAGCGTTTTTATGATTTTTGACAAAAATCATTGATGTAAAATTCAAAACGCTGTAGTTCTAAAACTAAAATAGATAGATTTTTTTTGTTTTTTCTCGATTAAATTTACTCTAGTTTTTAACCCTGACGTTTAGTGAACCATGAACGGAACACCGTGTAGATTGGAAAAATAATAGACAATTATTTGGAATATTAATCATGTGTTGAAAAACAGAAAAAAGATTCAAAATGTTATGAACTCTTTAAGAAGGCGTAAGATAACAACTTGTAATAATAATAATTAATCATGATCACCATATTTTTTAATTTTAAGTGTTATCTTAGTAATTGTTATTAATAACCTATATAAGACACGTGATAGTTAAATTAGTTTTAAAGTGTTTCAACGCTACAATTTTCTTTTATACAGTTTTGTTCAAAAACACTTCAACTTGTTTTAGTCTAATAAAAATATATTTCTTGATGTTTTAAGTTAAGTTATAAAAACACCAAAGCAGCTTTTGAATTTCCTTTCTATAAGCTAGAACAATTACGAATTTCTGTTGATTATACCGTTTTTATGTTCTAACTATTTATCTACTGGAGATTATTTTAAAATGTCTTCCACTTTATACGTAAAACATTATGAATCTCTTAATTTTTTGTATCTGCAAATAATCAAATTAATTCTAAGGAGGTTGGAGTATAAAAATAAAAATATTATAAGAAAAAATATCTTATGACAAAAATCAATATACTGGGTGCCACGAAACTAGGGCCACGCCTGTAATATCTATATTTATGAAAATAAAAAATTGAAACTTTAGTATGTTATATGTCATATGAAACCGTATTTATTGAATTAAAAAAAAACAATTTCACTTCTGGTTTCACCGGAAATTACATCAATTTTCTTATTTTAAATATAAACTCTATTTTTTTGTACTATCATTAAACATTGGTAAGCTTCAAGTATGTTTGTGACAAAAAAAATTCTCAAGTTTCAAAAAAAATTTTTTTTGGTAATTTTTTTAATAAAATCTATTAAAACTACTCTTAAATAATTTAAATAGGTAAAATAAATTATGAAATTCATTCGGCAATTTTTGAGACACTAATTCTTAAAATGTGTTTTTGGCAAATATCTTTGTTTTCAAATGGCATGATCGTGGGACCACTCCCTGTTTTGATAGAGGTTTTTTGCGATTACATAGATACCTAACATGTAGGTATAAACCTTAAGTGTACTTACTTAATTTTTTAAAATCTTTTTATTTTATCAATTGACATATAAACAGCTGTTTATAGATAAGTATCTAAGCTAAAGGATTCTACCTATCACTGTAATCAGAAAAAAAATCCTCTATCTAAATAGGGAGTGGCCCCATTATCATGCCATTTGAAAAAATATAGATATTTGCAAGAAACGCACTTAAAAAATTATAAATATTAATTTTTCAAAAACGGCCGAAAGAATTGCATAATTAACAATTTATTTTATTTATTTTAATTTTTTTTTTACCTATTTAAATTATTAAGATGTAATTTTAATAGATTTTATTAAAAAAATTATTTAAAAAAATCCAACATACTTTTTCAAAGTTCAGAATCAAATTTATTGTCCTAAGTACTTGAAATTTATCGATATATAAAAATAAGTACCAAAAAATAGGGTGTTACATTGAAAATAAGAATGTTGATGTCATTTCCGGTGAAACCGTAAGTGAAATTGTAAGTTTTTTTAGTTCAATAAATGCCATTTCTTATGCTATACATATATACCGGGTGGAAATGAAAACCGGGTCACCTCTATAATTTTTTTATTTATGATTAGAAAAATTTGAAATTTGGCTATGTTCTATGGTTCAAAAAAACAAATTTTATGTGCATTTTTTATTTTCGAAATCACTTCCGGTTTCACCGGAAACACCATGAACTTTGTTTTTTTAGATGTAACATCCCATATTTTTATTCATGGCTTAAAATACTTTTAAAAAAGAAGTATTTTTGAGATATTAGTTTTTATTTTTTTTGTAAAAAAAATTTTTTTCAAAAAAAAAAATGTTTTCGTAGTCGGTGAAAAGTACCAAAACTAATTCTAAATAATTTAAATACCTAAATAAAATTGTAATTTGAAAAAATTTAAGTGGTTTTTGAACTATTAATTTTTAAACTTAGTTAATGAAGATTTTATCAAATATCTCACTTTTTTTAAATGCAATGATGCCGGGTCATTCGACTTTTTAAGAAGAGGATTTTATAACGATTATTTATTCTATGTATTTGAATTATTTAGAATTAGTTTTGGTAATTTTCACCGACTTCGAAAACTTTTTTTTTTTTTTAATTTTTTTTTTCGCAAAAAATAAAAACTAACTAATATCTCAAAAATACTTCTTTTTTAAAAGTATTTTAAGCCATGAATAAAAATATGGGATGTTACATTTAAAAAAACAAAGTTCATGGTGTTTCCGGTGAAACCGGAAGTGATTTCGAAAATAAAAAATGCACATAAAATTTGTTTTTTTGAACCATAGAACATAGCCAAATTTCAAATTTTTCTATTCATAAATAAAAAAGTTATAGAGGTGACCCGGTTTTCATTTCCACCCGGTATATAACATAGCAAAATTACAAATTATTATTTTTATAAATAAAAAATACAGGAGTGGCCCTAGTTTCGTGGACACCCGGTATGCTCCATTTTACATTTTGGACGTTTTAATTTTTATTTAGTTTATGAAAGAATTAAAATGAGAATAATTTTATCAATATAGCCATAATACGATTTTTTGCTGTTAAACCTTAAAATAGCTGAATTAACAAAATTTAATTACAAATAAATCATTTATGAGTAGATTCAAATAATTTATCATTCCTACGTATTATAATATGATCAAAATGGATTTCCTCATAAAGAAGGATAGAATTTATACCTATTATAATACTATTTCGGAATTGGAAGCTCTAACCACGTCACGTAGTTGAACTAAGCTCGCAGGATAAATTAAATTAAATCTGAATATTTCAGATATTCACACAAATCCTTACAAATAATTATGCAGGGCAGGTAGCTAATGTAATTTGTAGTTTCTACACCCCCGAGTTTCCAAGAAAATACATGCAATACTTGATCTTTACATTAAATATCTAGTCATTATTATACAGGGTGCCCCACTCGTGATAGATAAAACTTCAGGGCTGGAAAGTAAAAATTGTAAAAAAAAGGGGTCTCTCATACATGGTGTCACAGGGTTGCGAGGAAGTAACTCTAAAATGTAAACATATTCGGTTTTAGACAGAATATACAATACTTTTAGGTTCCTACTCCAAAAATATTTTAATAGTATTATCACAAAGTGAACCACCTTATTACAAATTCTTAAATTATTAATAATTCCAAACATTGTTTTTAAAATTACTTTTTATTAAATAAGATCTTGAGTCGGAAAGTGAGTTCTAATTATTTTGGGAATAATTGGGAACACCCTGTATATCCCTGTCCGGTTTTAGAAATTACAAACGCTCCAAATTTCGAAATGTATAACAACCCAAGATTCAAAAATTCTACTAGGTTATGGTGTAAAAAATGCTGATAATATAGTGTCAGGTGCGATAGTCAAAGAAACCCAAAAAATTAATTCGAACAACTGTTCAGAGGGGAAATGTCTGGCTTTTTAGGGCTCACAAATTGTTGAGGACGTCAACTCAAAACCCAAGTACATTGACAACGTTTAGGTCGAGCAGGTCAAGCCAGCTTGAATTCGGGCTTGATTTGACCTTTTACATGTACTTCAAATGGTAGAGGTCAAGCCAAAAAGAATTAAAGCTGGTTTGAGTTGCTCGAGATAAACGTAGTCATTGAGACTGAAAAGAAACTTCGATAATTTAGAAAATAGATAAAAAGTTAAGAGTATTTACCCCATAATTGTAGACTAGAATATTTCACAGTAACTTTTATTTTATAATTATACAGAGTGTCCCGAAATTAAGCGGCCAAACTTTAGAAGGTGATTCTACAACTAATTTTAAGAAAAAAACTTCCTATAAACATGTGTCCGACTTCGCTTCCTAAGAGAGCTACAGCCCTTTAAATATTGTGACTAAAACTTGGTTTTTTGTCATTTATTTGAAAACGGTTTGTAATATATATTTGAAATTTGGTGTGAAGACTAATACGTTTAAGATATTATTTCTCAATTTTTTTCAGATTTTTTGAAAGCTTTCAAAAAATTTCAGAGCTTTCAAAATATCTGAAAAAAATTGAGAAATTATATCTTAAACGTATTAGTCTTCACACCAAATTTCAAATCTTTATTACCAACCGTTTTCAAATAAATGACAAAAAACCTAGTTTTAGTCACAATAGTTAAAGGGCTGTAGCTCTCTTAGGAAGCGAAATCGGACACATGTTTATAGGAAGTTTTTTTTCTTAAAATTAGTTGTAGAATCGCCTTCTAAAGTTTGACCGCTTAATTTCGGGGCACCCTGTATAAATTTTATATATTATTTGTTTAGAAATAAATATTTATACTGTTTATAACCTCTATTTTCTATCAAGTCACCTACCCCTATGACAATATACCGGATATTCATTCCAAGATAGAAAATCCTTTAATTGGCTTTATTTTGAGATACTGTAAGAAAACTGAAAAATAAAAATAATTTTTCAATATTTCTTTCTTTGTGTTTTTTTATTCAACAGTTTGTAAACGATTTCTTTTGTTTTGTTATTACAAATGAGAAGAAGATGGTTTTTAATGATAAATTTTCAAATTTCTAGAAACATTTGTTAAATTGTTTTTACCGAAGTACTGATGTGTGTTTATTCTACCTTCCAACTCTGGAATTTTACATATACACCACGAACGATCAACTAAAATTCTTGGTAATAATCTATGAAATACTACTATTTTAACAAAGAAAGGACATTTTACTTACCTTAATAAAAAGAGAACTTAAACACATTTTTTTCATGTCATAAAATTATTGTTATACTGGAATATCTTTAAAGGAAACATAAAAAATATTTATTTTATTATTGTACAGTTGGTCCCAGCTGGAAGTAGGACAACAGTAATCACGATCGCGTATTCTTTGTCCTACTTCCAGCTGGGAGCAACTTTACCAAATAATTGAATCAGTGAGTCCAAGAATTGTATGAGTCCAAAAATTACGGCTTTCAGTTAAGATAGCCAAAGTACATACATAAAATTTGTTCCTCTAAACATGAATCCTGTACTTACATTAGTACAGTGGTGCTAGTTCCAAAGTATCTGACAAAAGAAATGCTAAGGCAGCCAATAAGCAGACGCTTTCGTGCAGCCTGGAACATCCCTTAATCTTGTCCCACCTTAAGTCGGTGGTGAGATTAACCAAGCACTCCCCAACCCCCGTGCTATTCAGACAACTTTGAGATCTCCTCGATTTAAATAAGTGACGTATCAAATTACCACTTAGTGGTCAGAGTACCAGTATCTTCTTTACAAACTGTTACGTCTAAAAACGGTATCATTGACCCGTTTTCAATTTCTATATTGAATTTTAATGAGTTATTATATGATGCCAAAATGTCAGTTAATTTATTTATGTTTTGGTTATCTACTGTGAGCAAAAACTTAGATCGGCACAAAGTCTAGTTTGGGTAAAATTGTGTCCAACAGGTTATCCATTCGAACCAATCAACTAACAAAAATTGTAAGGTGTAGAAACCAAAAACGCTGTATTTCTGCAGCATATCCTTCTAAAACGTAGCATCGAACTCAGTTAATAATTGTAATTTTGGAATGTAGTTATGATAACACTTATATGTGTTACGCTAATTTTATTAAGAGTAGGTAAGTTTTACCAAATTTTAACATGTAACGATAATTGAATATTAATGTTTTTAGTTGTCTTGATAATGGACAAAATTGTCTGAAACGTCGACTTATCTTTAATTTGAATAAAGAATTAAGGCCTACAGTACTCAGGAGCATTATTTTACCCATAAATTAACAGGGCTGAGAAAATTTTCGAGAAGTTTGAAATAATGTTATAATTAGAGAGTACATGATTTTTCTGTTTTTTGAAAACATCTGAGAAACGGTAGGCAACTTTTGATTTTCAAATGGCAACATGAGTAAAAACAATAATTCCAAATGTAATTTCAGCCAATAAAACAAATACATTATTTAAATATTTTTTAAATTATTTTCTTTTAATTTTTTTTTTTTTAAGTTTTTTTTTTATAAATACTGCTAAATAAGGTGGACACAATGAAACAACGAATCAATGCCTGTGGCGTGATTTAGTTATTTTTTTATAAATTCATTTTAATGAGTACAAAAAAAAATTTATTAAAAAAACTGAAAAAAAGTAAAAATAAAAAACGTAAAATATTATTGCATTACACAAAAAAAATAAAATTAAATAGAGAAAATTATTTTTTTGTTAATACATAATTGAAAATAAAAATAAAACAAAAAATTAAAAACAAAATAAATAGTGGTAAAAAATTTAAAAAATTGTATTCGTTTTATTTGCTGAAATTACATTTGGAATTATTTTTGTTTGTCCATGTTGCCATTGGAAAATTAAAAGTTGCCTACCGTTTCTCGGACGTTTTGAGAAAAATTAAAAAATTTTGATATGTTACTGATTTAAATCTGATAAAAAGTAAAGAAGCTACATCGTTGGCTGTTTTTTGTGCATACCTTTGTATAATATACTATAATAATATAATTAAAATTTAATAAATTATAATTATTAAATTATTACAAATTTAATAAATTATTATTTATTTGATATAAATTAAAAAATATGCATGTATGTATATTTGTAAGAAGTGATTTTAGCAATATTGGAACTAACGATGGGTGAGGCTAAGGGATATTTCAACCCACCCTGAAGCGTTTCATTGGCGCTCATTTTCTTTTGTTAGATACTTTGGAACTAGCACCACTGTACTATATAAATTATCCAAAATTAGACATCAATAAAGTTAAGTATTGAATATATTATTTCCAAGATTTTCGAGTTTTATTAACACATATCTTCCTGGAACTGTAATACTAAGCTTGACTGGAAAAAAAAAGTGGAAAAGTAACAAAATTTTTACAAAATAATGAGTCCAACATATTTCATATTTTTTTGCAAATTGCATAGTACAGTATTTTTTTTTTCAAAAAATGTTTGCATGAAAAAAATAGTTTCAAGAAAGCTGCATCTTCACAAAATTTCAATCTACTAAGTTTAAATTGATATCTCAAACTCACCGATTCAATTTATTATAAATTATAATATTAAAATATATTATTGATAAATTGGACATAAGAATAAATTTCACAACAATTTAATAAACATTAATAAAAAGATAATCAATACGATTGTAATATTAAAGAAGGCTTTGAAAAGGATTAAATTTACATTAGCAGAAAAAGTTGATAAGTAATAATAATTTGATGTATTATCATTAGTAATGAATGAAATAAAGCAAATAGTAATAAATTAAATTACGCATTCATGTATTGTGTGTAAATAAAGTTATAAACTGCTTTATCTAGTGTTTATTAACAAGTTAATTGAATCTAAATCAAGGCGCGCTGCACGTACCTTAAATTCCTGCAACCTGTTCTGGAGGTCTGGGATAAGCCGATGCGTCGCGACGCACACAAGTCGTTTTTCCTTGTTTGGGTCGGAGAAAATCCTGCCTCACCGAACACGCGTTTTTAAGGGTTTTCAAAGAGAGGGTGGTTCGCACTGGAACAACGTCAGTTACACTGAGCTTGGGGAAGGATTGAAGAATGCGTCGCGGGCGTCGCAACGCCACGCCTGCGCCGGTTCCTGGTTTTCCAACGCTCATTCAAACTACGTTCGATTCTAGCTTTCCCAATCGGAACTCGGAACATCCAGTGCTTGAATTGGTGAAAAGGGCGGAAGAACAGGGTGTCCCAGGTCAAATGAAAGGATCATCAAATTTTCCATATCATAACTTTAACATTAAAAACCAATCACACATTATTCGATTCAGTTCACTAAATAACTAAAGAAACAATCATTGAAATATGAATTAATTTATATGAAAATCCACAAATTATTTTTTATACAGGGTAATTCTTTAGGCATATAAAAGCTGATGTTAACAAAAACTATTCTATGAACATATGAAAATGACCACCATCGATCGGCTTGAATGCAAGCTTCAAATCTACGAATCAAAGCTTCTATAACAAGACGTATACCATTTCCATCATTTCATAAGTAATTTGCCGTATCATGAATCCTTTCTAATATCTGTTGACGAGTAGCTACTTGGTACAAAAGATCTTTCAAATGTCCCCAAAAATTATGGTCTAAATCCGGAGATCTTGGTGGCCAAGGTATTTCACCTCCATGGACAATGTATTTGTTTGGAAAGTGATCATTTTGATTCTCTTCCTAGTCCTAGTCCTAATATGGTATTTTCTAAAAATATCTGTACATATCTCCATTTAAACTATCATTTATTACTTATACTATACTAGTAACATATTGGTATTGAAAATATCAGACCCAAAATTGATACTACAAAATTGTGGAAATCAACGCGATCTAATTGCCTGTGGATTTTGCAATGATCATTGTGGGTTATTGCTTACACCATTCCTAGAAAAATTTGCTTCATTGGATCATAACACATATGAAATGAAGTCATCGTTTTGCACTTGCATTTACAAAATTCCAATCGTTGGCGAGCATCTAGAGGTTGTAAATCTTGTACATTTGGCGATGATACGGATGTAACATCTCGCGATTCAACACATGCCAAACAGTACTTTGTGATATTTGTATATGTCTTGCAGTGCGAGTACTAATTTTTGGATCATCGAAGATAGTAGTAACAATGTTTTCTTCGTTTTCGGACGAAATCTATTTAAGGTGAAAGATTGCATGTTTCTCTTAGTCTTCGACGCATATACAGGGTAGGCCAACGAAAACGAAACAAACGAGTTTTGAAATAGTTAATAAAAAAAATTGAAAAAACGCTCGGACAGGTCAACTTTGGTTTCGAGGGGGGCATATTTTGCAATAGAAGTGATACAAAAATCCATTCACCCCTGTGCCCTATGGACAAAACCCCTAAAATTTTAATAGGGATGGTGGGGTAAGTAATACCTCGTTGGAAAGATCTTTTTATCCAGAGTAACATACAAAAAAAAAAGTTAAATCGATCGATTCGTTTTAAAGAATTCAAAATAAAACAGTATTTATTATTTTTTATTTAACCAAACTAAATTTAACTAATCTTTTTGAAGAAAACTTAACACTTTAAAGAATCCCATCGATCCCGACACTTTCAAGGATGATTTTATTATTTTATTAAATGTTCGAATTGAATTCCACCAACCTCCATGCAAACCTACAAATTTTGCTCAAAGCGAATTCTTACATTTTGTAACATTTCAGCAGTAATTTCTCGGCATTCATTAATAATTCTCTGTCGTAACTCTGCTAGAGATCCTGGTTTCGTTGCGTAAATCTTACTTTTTAAATGCCCCCAAAGGAAAAAATTAAGGGGAGTAAGATCGGGAGATCGCGGCGGCCACTCCAAAGGTCCCCTACGCCCAATCCATTGCCCAGGAGGGGCTCCGTCTTGTTGGAAAATCAGATGGTCTTCTAAATAACGATCGTCATTTTCGATAATATCGTCAAGAAATGGATGAACAAAGTTTTGAAGTAGATCCAAGTACATATCCCCTGTTAGATTGCCATCTAGAAAATAAGGACCAATAAGACGGTCTCCAAAAATTCCAACCCACACATTCCATTTTTGAGGAGTTTGATTGTGAACTTCATGAAATACCCTAGGATTCTCATCAGACCAATATCGACAATTATGACGATTAACTGTTGAGTTTAAGAAAAAAGTGCACTCATCAGAAAAACAGATATTATAAAGATAATTTTCATCAGCAATCATCTTCATTTAACTCATGAACTAAATGAATTTTATAGGGATGATATTTGTGACCTTTCAATATTCGGCGAATGGTTGTTCTGCTGATGTTAGTCACAGTCTCCAGTTTTCTTGTGCTTAAAGTTGGATCTGCAGCAACTTGTCCCAAAACACCTATTTCAACGACCTCATTTCTTATTGGACGAACATTACCAGGATCGCGTTTCTTATTACCAACAGAACCAGTATTTTTAAATTTTGCAACCAACTCCAGAACGTATTTTCGGTTACAATGTTTGTTTGGATGTTGTTCATTAAATAAATTAGCTGCACGATGAGCATTCTCATCGTTTTTAAAATAAAAAGTGATTAATTCAACCCTTTCTGGAATTGTATAAACCATTGCTAGCAGAAGCTTTTACAGAAGTTCACAAAATTTTAAATGTTGATTTCTAATAATTAGTCATAAACAGTTTTAACACGATGAAAATCACCACTAATACAAAATACAACTGATAAAAAGAATCTCAATGTGGTTATAAATCGTTTTATGTTTTGCATTGTTTTGTTCCAGATGTAACAAAATTTTAAACAATTCCTCGAATAAATTTAAATTTGTTGTTTAAAATCTCTCTTTTGTAGAAAATGAAAATAAATTGCGTTTTACATGTTTTTGTATGTTACTTTGGGTTAAAAGATCTTTCCCTATTAAAACACTTAAATTTGAAGCCGTGGTGTTCATAGCACAATTTTAAAGGCATGAAAACTCTACATGTTAAATTTTGAATATCTTCAAAACGAACCGAAGGATTTAACTTTTTTTTTGTCATGTCTGGGTAAAAAGATCTTTTTAACAAGGTATTACTTATCCCACCATCCCTATTAAAATTTTAGGGGTTGTGTCCATAGGGCACAGGGGTGAATGGATTTTTGAATCACTTCTATTGCAAAATATGTCCCCCTCGAAACCAAAGTTGACCTGTCCGAGCGTTTTTTCAAAATTTTATGTTAACTATTTTAAAACTCGTCTGTTTCGTTTTCGTTGGCCCACCCTGTATGGACCCAGATATAGAGTTTCCATGGCCTTGGGAACTTCCCCAACCATTACGCAGGCAGAAACTCTGGCTGTGGAATTATGTGCGCAGGAGAGCTTACGACGGAGACTCAAAGGAGCACAAATATACATATTGACCGACAGTTAGGCAACGATTCGGACTTTAAAGGCCCACACCTTTGAGTCCAAATTGGTCTGGAAATGTCAACAATCCCTGAAGCAACTGGCAAAAGGAAACTAGCTTGTCCTAATGTGGATGCCAGGGCACCTGGGAATAGGAGGCAACGAAATTGTTGATGAGTTAGCGAGATCGGCCTCAAACCTTACACCGAGTGGTCCAGAACCGTTCTGTGGGCTAAACAAGACACATCTACGGGATGTGATCATACGGTGGAAAAAGGATAGTATAATGTCCCACTGAAGTCATACTCCGGGTTCAAGACAGGCGAAGAAATTCATTGAATACTCGCCCAAGAAAGCCACAAAGCTTCTCGACCTAAGTAGGAACGAACTGAGGCTCATCACAGGCCGTTTAACTGGACACTGCTCAATGAGGTGTCATCTCAACAAAATGGGCATTTAGATATCCCAGGACTCCACTAGAGTAAGGGTTGAACAAAAGATCAAAATGGTCTCAGTTCGGTAAGGTTCATTTGCAGCCAATCGCCCTCCTATATAATCTAATCTAGTCGAAATATTGATCTAAATACGATACGGAATGGTTGATATATATTTGGATACTTGTATTGAAATTTTGGTACTGCTTGTCTAGCGTTTTCATTACAAAACCCATATAAAAAAATCATACTGCATACTCTTCAGTAAAAGTAAATAAATTGCATTCGTAACAAAAAAAAATTCTTACTTCTTAAATATCAAAGAGAACGGTTGTTTAGTACTGATTTCCACATATAACTTGATCTTTTTTGTTAAAGTTAATTAAATTTTATTAAGACTTTATACCACCATAACTCCGAAACTAAAATGAATCGGAAATATATTTATATGACATTATTTCTTAAAATGAGAGACAAAGAATCACCCTGTATTATAAACTTTATTAAATAAAGAGATAAAGAGTTAAACCATAAATCATTCTGGGAAAAACAGGTATATACAAGCATCAGCAAGTTTACAGAAAATATGAGCTGGACCTGATCAAGATATCCTAGTTTTTGCCACACTAGTAGAAGCATCTACGAAAACAACCAATCCACTTGGTAGCATAAAGTAACCCTGGATGATAACAACTTTTGATGAAATATTCATCATATGAATAACTTCTTTGGGACTTTAATAAACGTTTCTAATAAATAATGTAAGTAAACAAAATTCGTTTTTGCCAAAGGATTGAAATGAAATATTAATAACTTCATATAAGTATAAATACTTGTTTATAATTAGAAATTTTAGCAGCTACATGGCAAGTTTAATCTTATTATTTACATGAACATGTAATATGCAATTTTAAAATTGCAATATATTTTACTTAACCTAATAATAAGATACACCTTACACCTGCAGAATATTACATTATGTACTAGTTTAGCATAAGTAAAAAGTTTAGAAACTCGAGCAAATTTTATGAGCATAAAACTAGTACCTGCTGTATATTCCCTACTCAAAACAATTGACTGAACTTTCGTACATAAATTATAATAATATGTTTATTCTAAAGTTGTGATATCCATCAAATATCCTTGCTAGAACGGATTCGCATAAATAATCGACCGAAAATGTAAGTAATATTTAAACAATACAAAAGATAATGTGCGTATTCCAGATAAAAATTCTTGACTAAAATTGTACCTATGATACTTCCTATTTTCTGAAAAATAAAAAGAAAAATTTAAACATTTGAAACTATCTACATTTAAGTGAGCATATAAGTTATAAATCTGTGACAAACGAGATTTGTTACTCAACTTTTCCAGTTGTATTTCAGAAATTATGTATTAAATGTACAGAAACGTGAATTGTATTTCAGAAAGCTTTCAGAAATTCAAATGATCCTTTCTGAAAATCAATTGATGCCTTATGAAATCAAAATGATTCATATAAAATATAATTCATGCTTTTTGAAATGCAATTGATACTTTCTGTAATTTAATTAAATTTGTTTTTTTTTTCAAACGTCATTAAAGTGCAGTCTTCTGTGACGTTTGACAGGCTTTAAAATGTCACTTTTTATGTTTGTTGATTCTATAGTCACTTTGTACTCTCTAGGAGTAGAAATTACTACTTTGCACTGACAAGGAATAAAAGGACGGAGTAGAAATGAATTTTAGGCAAACCAATGTACACTAACATTGTATTGTGTGTTGTATGTAAATTAAATGTCAAATTTTAAAATTATTTACTATATTACTATTTTAAAAATTTCGACGTTTGAAGAAAAAATAGCATGTTTAATTTGGAGTAAATGTACATGCTCGCCACAAAAAGTACTTCTTTTACTCCTAATAAAACAATATAGGTTCTATTATCGATTTATCTGAAATACAATTGTTGCTATCTAAAATTCAATTGTAAATTGACGCTTTGGAAGAAACGACTTCACCAAGGGAACTGACTAGAAAATACGATGGTACCCTTGGTTCAAACTCAAACACAAATTCAAATTACGAACAGAGAAATTAAATTAAGAATCAGGTCTAGGCTTCTCGAATCCATACGTTTATGAACTTTTTATGCTTTTAGTTTCGTATTAAATAATACGTATTCTGAACTTGAATTGTATTCACAATTGATATTCGTTTCTGTTTTTATTATGCGATCGAGGAAATTCTTGGTAACATCTTCAAAGTGCAGGTGTCCAACAATAGGATGACGAAAATTAGACCAAGCGTAGACCAAATTTGTTACTCTGTATTTTAGTTCTAAAGTCATGGAAATTGGGGTTCAAACCTATTTGTTTCCAAGTGTCTTTAAAAATGTCTAAATTAGCCGGTAACAGATATGTAGAGTAAGAAGAAATACTGGTGGAGTTTAACTATTTCAATAACAATAAATAATTGCAACGAATTCGAAACTTCTTAAATTCTGCATATACGTTTCACTCACTTACTATGAAATTACACCTTACGCTTAAAAACTAAATAGAATCCAATACATAGAGAATTGCTGCCCTGAACTGAGTGAAAACAGTTTGTTTATTATATTTTGGTCAATATGAACGTTTTTAGTGATAAAAAAATTTGAAACGCCAAGTTTTTCTTTACTTGTTAAAACCTTGTAAAGATTAGCTGATAAAATATTTGTATAATAGTACAGTGCTTTATAATTGAATTGAAGACTTTGGTGCAATAAACGGTCAAGTCCAAATTCTAGAAGTTGTGTAAAACATTTCAGATAATAACACATATCAAGATTAATTCATTTGTTTTTTCCATAGACGATATTGATAAAGATGTTTGAGAAAAATATTTTGAATAATTTGGACATATTCGATTTTTGCATGAAAATATTTATATTTTAAAAGAATTCCGCAAAAACAGTTGCTTATTTTTTTACTTGTCAAATATACATTATTCCATAGTATCTATATAAAAGAAGAAACAGATTCATATACTTTATCTTCTACATCAATCACTTCTTGATTCTGTTCTTCTTCAGTTTTTGCTTCTCAAAATATTTGTTTATAATACGATTGATCTTGCTACTTGTACTTAATTTTTTATATTATTTTCTCTCATTTTTTGTTATTGGTTGACTGTGTTTTATTTAGTGGACATACTTTATGCATTAAACGACTGGTACTAGGTTGTTCCTCATCATGTGGCACAGATTTTCTTCCAAACAACTGGAACGGCATTTTTTCTCTAGAAACCATAGATGCATTATTTAAAACTCAAAACAAATTTGCAAAAAAAGTAAAAATTCAAAGATTCAGCCAAAATGTTTATGATACTACTTTGTGGTATTTTATTATTTACGGTCGACTCACCTTTCTACTATTTACATTATTCGAGTATATCTTACTTTTTTGAACGGCGAAGAGGCGATCCTTACTCGACCAATTTAAACTAGGCTTAACCGATTACTATACCTATCAATCGGCGTTATTCAAAATACTTGTTTTCTAGAAAAAAAGTAATTGAAAAAAAAATAGACAGCCGGTTATTGTACCGAAGTCTTCAATTATATTATCTAATTACAAACCCGAAGGCTGTTGTTTTTTAAGACGTAAACATAGTCTGCGGACTAAAAAAATTATAAATTAAATATGGAATGTCTAAATATACCATGAATCTGTCACTAAAAAAATGGAGTCAAAAATTAAAAACACCAATACTTCAACATTTTATTACCCAGGAAAACGATAATTTTGAGATCATTCTTAACACATTTTTCCAATATTCTATACTTATATACCTATCCAGCTTCATGAAATTTATCATTGTTGAAAATATGAATAATGAATAAAATATTGATTATAATAATGGCGTCTGTTTTTTTAATAATAAAGTAGTATAGGTATACATATTGTTCTATTCAAATGCGTTGAATTTCATTAATAGTAACATCATGACGTTCTATTATTAACATTTCGCGATATTCAGAAATGGAGAAAAATTAAACAAATAAAAGCGATTATTAAACTCAATACAAAAGAGCTATTCAAATGGCCGAAACATCAGTCAGCTCAAATTTTATTAAAAATCCTGGAATGGAAACTAGGTTATGTGGAAATAAATGAAATTTATATTTTCCTGGTATAGCAGAAGTAATAAACGATTAACTTCCTGAAATTGACAATGACTAACTAAACAAGCAAAAGTGTGTGGAATAATTTCTAAATTAGAAAATTGTAAATTATCTGGGGAAATCATTAAACATACAGTTGTTTGGATTTTTACTACTAATTTATAAAAAATATTATTCTAAAAAGTGATCCGAAAATGTTTAATAAATCCTTTTAGTATCCAACTTTATTTATACAGGGTGATCTGTTCATGGTTCACCAAATATCAGGATTACAAACCAAAGCAAATTTAATCGACTAAAAAGTAAAAAGTAGAGGTATATTTCATAGTTTTAGAGCTTCAGAGTTTTGCATTTTAGGTCAAAAAATTTTGTCAAAAATTACTGATTTCAAATAATAATTGTGAGTAAAGAATTAAATAGTATATTACGCAACGAGCTAGAAAGTGACGAACTTTGTGCGAGTGTAAAAATAGCCGAACAAGGCGCTAGCCGAGTGAGGATATTACACGAGCAACGAAATTAACTTTCTGCGAGTTGTGTACGCTATTTTTCCGACGACCACGGAGATTTTGCGACCATTATTAATATTTTGTAGTAACAACATAACCTAACCTATGTTAACAGCAGCTGACATTGAAGTTATCGATTATTTTTAGTTAAATGTAAATAATTGTAGGTGGCGCTGTTTTGACGGAAGCAACTTATCGAAACGAATAGAAAATGTTCCTATTTTATTTAAAATTTACAGAAAAGTGAATTATATAATAATTTTAATAATAAAATTAGTAATATTGGCGGAGTTAAATATAAATTTTTATTTGAACTGTCCTTTTTTGCAAGTTCAAAAAAATCCAAGAGAGGGCTTTCGGAATTCCTTCGCAGCGTCTCTATCGAAAATTACAAGAACTATTTGACAATTACAACATGGAAACTTAAAGTCACTAGTGTTGAAATGAACGATTTTCTAAACTACTAATATGAATGACATATACGATTTTCTCATATGGTCGTCGGAAATAGTATATTACGCAACGAGCTAGAAAGTGACGAATTTTGTGCGAGTGTGAAAATAGCCGAATGAGGCGATAGCCGAGTGAGGATATTACACGAGCAACGAAATTTACTTTCTGCGAGTTGTGTACGCTATTTTTCCGACGACCACGGAGATTTTGCGACCATTATTAATATTTTGTAGTAACAACATAACATAACCTATGTTAACAACAGCTGACATTGAAGTTATCGATTATTTTTAGTTAAATGTAAATAATTGTAGGTGGCGCTGTTTTGACGGAAGCAACTTATCGAAACGAATAGAAAATGTTCCTATTTTATTTAAAATTTACAGAAAAGTGAATTATATAATGATTTTAATAATAAAATTAGTAATATTGGCGGAGTTAAATATAAATTTTTATTTGAACTGTCCTTTTTTGCAAGTTCAAAAAAATCCAAGAAAGGGCTTTCGGAATTCATTCGCAGCGCCTCTATCGAAAATTACAAGAACTATTTGACAATTACAACATGGAAACTTAAAGTCAGTGTTGAAATGAAATATTTTCTAAACTACTAATATGAATGACATATACGATTTTCTCATATGGTCGTCGGAAAAATATTTATTATCACTAGAAAGGTCAAACAATTCAGTTTCATTAGGTAACAACAGTAATCCAGAAATAGTTGATGAAATGTTGATAAAAAAATCGCAGAGACAAAAATACATACAAAAAAATTTACTTTTCCAAAAATGTTCTTAAGGATAAGGCCCTTTAAGATTGTTTTTTTTAAATTCTCAATCATCAAGTAAAATTTTTCAACTGTAGCTCATTTTTTAACTAAAACCTTCTGATTTTTTTTCTATGAGAAGTAGTCATCGAGACCATAGTTTGTCAAGTTGGCTGTAGTTGACTGCTAAGCGTTTTATAACAGTTTAATACATGTCCACCTATAAGTAACAAACTATTCTCAGGACACTTTTTACAGAAGTAAAACTACTTTTTTGTTTTTTGTTAATTAATTTTGCTCTAACCATGACATTTGGCGAAACAATTACGGAATACCCTGAATAAACACATGATTTTCAATTGTCTCTTATTTTTCCATATATTTCAAGACTACCACATCATTTGAAACTAAGATACATTTTTAAGATAAATATTCTAATATTTTAGCAATTTAAGTAATTGTTGCAGTTAGCTTCTTAATTGTATAAAAGAGACGTTCACAAATAATATTCTGAGTTAACTGATAAAAATGGTATTTATTTTAAAGAAAATAAATATTCACATTACAACTGTATGACAACAATAAACATAAACATTACTGTAACAAGGTAACTATCAAACACATGGATTACATGATTTATATGTAACTTTAACACTCTCCCTAAATCAATAATCCATTAAACAAAATTGAACATTCCCAAATCGGTTCTTAAATCTTCAAATCTTCTTTTCGAAAGAGGTTTTGTAAAAATATCAGCAATCTGCAAATCACTCGAAACGTTATTCACATCTAGTTCCTTTTCTTCAAATTTTTCTCGAATAAACTTGTATCTTACATCAATATGTTTCGAACGATTATGAAATTCCGGATTTTTAATAAGTCTAATAGCACTTTGATTGTCTATATTCAGTATAGGAACTTTATTCATAACACTAATTTCTTCATACAATCGTTTAAGCCAAACTATCTCCTTTGCAGCTTCACTAGCAGCTACAAACTCTGCTTCCGTAGTTGACAATGCTACACTTTTTTGTTTTTTACTTGACCACACTACTGCTCCTCCACTATATTTAAATACCATGCCTGAGGTAGATTTTCGTGTACATTTATCACCAGCATAATCGGCATCACAATATGATTCCAAAATTCCTTTATTAAGATTTACTTGGTATAAAATTCCCATGTTAATTGTACCTTTGATATATTTGAAAAGTCTTTTCAACATATTCCAATGCTTCATTTTTGGATTATCCAAAACTTGTGATAATAAACTTATGCCATAAGTTATATCTGGTCGTGTTACTACAGATAAATACATTAAACTACCAATTGCCTCTCTGTAAGGTAAATTTTCTTCTAACTTCTTATCAGATTCATCATCCAATTGGCCTTTTTCAATAGGAGTACAAACAGAATTAGCATCAAGCATATTAAATTTCATTAAAATTTTTTCAGTATATGCTTGTTGACTAATAAAAATTGATCCATCTTCATACTTAAAAATTTGCATACCCAGAAAATATTCTGCTAGTTCATTTTTTACTTCAAATTGATCCTCAAGTAATTTAATAAAATCACTTAAATACTGTTGCTGTTTTGCTACAACTAATCCATCATCAACATATAAAGCAATCATAATATTTTTATTTTCTCCAATAAATAAACAAGAATCCGAATTACTTTCTTCTAGATTACATATTTTTAAAAAATCTTTAAATTTTTTATTCCAGCATCTAGGTGCTTGTTTTAACCCGTAGAGACTTTTTAACAATTTGCATACTTTATTACTATTGTCAGCATATCCTTCAGGCTGTTCCATATATATTTCTTCATCAAGTTCACCATAAAGAAATGCAGTTTTAATATCAAATTTTCCCAAATATAGATTTTCATTAGCAGCTACACTCAGTAGTGCTCTTATTGTATCCCAGCGAACCACCGGACTAAAAGTTTCAGAAAAATCAATACCTGGCTTTTGAGAAAATCCTTTTATCACCAATCGAGCTTTAAATCTGTCTATAGTTCCATTAAATTTTCTTTTAATTCGAAACACCCAACGGTTTGGAATTGCCTTTCGTCCTTCTGGCAAATTCACCAGTTCCCAAGTGTTATTCTTTTTTAAAGATGTAAGTTCTTCTTCCATGGCTTTCTTCCATTCATTCCAATATCTTGAATTCTTAACGTCATTAAATGTTATTGGTTCTTCATTCTGTACCATCATAATATAATCTTGATATTTCAAAGGTTGTCTAATTTTACGCCTATTACTATTATATTCTGTATCAGTTTCTTTAATTCCATCATCAGTAATATTGGAGACATTTCCGTTATCTATTTCATTTTCTGATTCTTCATTACTTGTCTCATTATTATTCTCAATCATTGCAATATTTTTCGTATCTTCAGTATCCTTTACATCCTCGAAAATAACATTAGAGTTAAATTCCTTTTTGAAAATAACATCCCTAGATAAAATTATCTTGTTTTCTTCATAATTCCAGATCCTAAAGCCATCCTTATTTCCACAATATCCAACCAGAAAACCCTTTCTTGCCTTTTTATCAAACTTTCTTCTTTTTTGTTTTGGTGTATGAACAAAACTTTGTGTACCAAAGATATGTATGTGGTCTATAGATGCTTTCTTATTAAACCATAGTTCAAATGGTGTTTTATTTTTAATTGGAATAGGGCCAGAACGATTTATTACATACGCCGCTGTATTTATCGCTTCTGCCCATAAATGTTCCGGTAGATTTTTCCCATGTAACATAGTTCTTGCTGCTTCAACTAATGTTCTGTTTTCTTGCTCAGCCGCACCATTTTGTTCTGGAGAATATGGCATTGTTATGCGATGATAGATTCCAAAAGATTTTGTAATCTTATGAATGCTTTCATTTTTAAACTCTTTTCCGCCATCAGTCAATAATTCCTTTACAAAATGTCCTGCATGTTTACATTCAGCAAGAAATTCCTCCAATTTATCTTTAACTTCTGATTTTTCTTTCATGAAATAAACAAATCTCATCTTTGAAAAATCGTCTTTAAAAACTACAAAATATCGACTACCACCTAAAGAATCTTGTGGCATTGGTCCACAAACATCAGCATTAATTAATTCTCCAGGTTTAGTTGCTCGATCTTTTCGATTTCGAAAACTTTTACGATGCATTTTACCATACATACATGCATCACACAAATTGTTATCCATTTTTACTTCAATATTTCTAGATTTTAAAAAATCATATACATGACGTTTGTTTTGATGTACAAGACGTTCATGCCAAATTTGAAGTTCGTGGTTAGAAACGGCTTTATATGCATTCAATGCAGGCAAAATTTCAGTTTGTAATTCATACAATCCATTGCAATTTCGTTTCCCTACAGCCACAGTATTACCAAATTTATTTTTAAAATACCTGCACTTTTCATTTGCAATCTCAATTAAACCATTATCCAATGCTGATTCAGATGAAAATAAATTTTGATGACATTCAGGTACATACCATACATTTTTTAAATATCCAGGTATTAATTTGTCACCCACTATCATATTCACATTAATAGTTCCTTCTCCATATGCATACATTAATCTTCCATCCCCTATACAAAGCGATTTTTGAACTGGAAACTTTGTATATTCTGAGAACCAATCATGTCTAGATGAGACAGTCTTTTATCCGTCTTAGAGTTCTTGATTGCTTCAGATGACCGTTGCATATTCATTTTGTTAACTACTAAAGCAACATTATTAGAATCACAATTTTCTTTATTAATATCTCGTAATCTTTGTTCATGTAATCGAAGACGTTCAATAAGACTTGTCAGTGACCTTTCTCCATTAGGTACTGATTCCCAAGCATTTTTGAATTCTAAAAATTCATTTGGTAAAGTATTAAGAATTCTGTTTAACAACATTGATTTCGGAAGCTGCACATTTTCATTCTTTAACTCTTCTTGCAAATCCTGCCAAATACGTTGTAACTTTGATACATGAGTTGCAATATCATCAGAATCACATTTCTGATAACTAAATAAGTGTGTATATAGAAGGTCCAACCGACGTTCGTTCTTTTGCTCATATACACTATGTAGACAATCCCACATTTCTTTTCCGGTTTTACATGTTATAATATGCTGTTTAGCATCGTTTTTTACGCTAGTTCCAATTATGTATCTGGCAAGCGCATCTGCTTCAGTAAACTCTTTCTTCTCTTTGGTGTATTTCTTTTGGGTCGCTTCATCAGCATTTTCAGCTAATAATCCAGGCATATTCAGTTCACCTGTTACCACTGGCATAACCTTTTGAATGGTCAACTGTAGATCCACATCAAATTTCCAACTCGCCCAATTTCTTTCACCTTCCAGTTTTTCAATAAACGAAAACTTATGCATTTTTTATTATTTTGAAAACGTCAAACTTCAGATACAAATAAAGGAAATTAAAAATTAACCTTTTAGATTGTGTCTGGGCCCATAACCTGTTGCAGTTAGCTTCTTAATTGTATAAAAGAGACGTTCACAAATAATATTCTGAGTTAACTGATAAAAATGGTATTTATTTTAAAGAAAATAAATATTCACATTACAACTGTATGACAACAATAAACATAAACATTACTGTAACAAGGTAACTATCAAACACATGGATTACATGATTTATATGTAACTTTAACAGTAATGTACTCCCAAATGTTAGCATTAAGTTGGTCAATTCCCTGGAATTTTTTGTTGTGGGCTTTCGACTTTGCTTTTCCAAAATAAACCTTATAGAAGATCTTATAAAGGTAAAACTGTCGGTGTTGGAGAGCAATCGATGTCTCAAGATTTTGAAATTGATTACTTGGATCTCTAGGCAAAAATATGAATCTTGAAACGAAAATTTCCAGTGGTTTGGTGAATCATAATGAAACAAGGAAAGGATCTTTATATACTAAACACCAAAGTATGAAAGTTTTCTATAAAGATGATCACATTTTTAGTTGTCAACATTGTCTGGGATTTGAAATATATTTTACCTACAATCCACTAGCACGTATAATACCTATATGAATAATTCATATAGGTATTGCGTACTACACATTTTTCAATTGTTCTTCAGAAATTATCAATTGTATTTCAAAAGAAAAGCACAAATTAATTACAAACATTAATTTTAAATATGCGTGGAGTATGGAGTCTTCATCATTATGATGGGCCGACAATTCTTCGTTGTGGTCATAATCTTTTGTAATATTTTGAACAAGTTCTTCTCTTACAAAATTTGCAAAGGTCTAAACATGTCACACCACATATGCCTATGTACACCCATTGAATTCATACTTGTGGACCCCACATTTTTCGGGATACTTCAATGTCTGGTTTGTAATGGTCAAAAAGACCTATACACGAAATTTCACAAATCGACCAATTTGTCTGAAGTAAGTACTCTCTAGCACATCAAAATGTTGTTTCTAGGTCAAGTATCAACTTTGATATTAGTTTTATCACATTCAGTCACCAAAAAATATAAAATAGATACCCCACTTGCTTAGTTTTCACACACCCTAATTTTTCATACTTTCCAGCCCCTCACTTTTTTCGGGTCCCTGTACGTTCTGGTTAATAATGGTCAAAAAGACCTGTAAACAAAATTTCACAAATAGACCAATTTCTATTATCTAAAATCCCAATTTTTCCTGAGCTAGTGTAGTTTATTACACACATTACATTTACCTACTTGGAAAAATTGAAGAAGCTAAGAGGTTTTGTCAGTGACTTCTGTCATGACTTTTGGTAGTATACAACAAATATGTTGGTTTTCTTGGAATTTTTGTTGAAGAGGAAAGCACAATAAAAGATTAGTGGGAAAAGGTGTCATGTCACATTGTTTATCAAATTGATTTAATAAAATGTCACAAAATATGCTAATATTTTAATATAATATAATAATAATGTTTGGTTTGACTCACAAAAACAATAAATTAAAAAATTAGTAGCAACAAGACTTTTCTGTGTACCAAAAAAGATATTTTAATAAACTTGCACTGGAAAAAAAGTTATGACTATAAAACCTCAAATATCAATCGAATTTCAAAATCATGCACTAAAATTTGCCGACTATCCTCTTAATTGTATATACATAACTTCTTTAATTTTTTATAATTGGTCTTTTCTGAAATTTTTCTAAAATACAATTAATGCTTTCTGAAATACAAAATTCACGTTTCTGAATTATGATTGATGATTTCTGAAATTGAATTGATCTGTTCTGAAATGCAAGACATGGCTGTTGATGGCTAAAATATTATATATACTTTGGATGAAAGACAAATAAATCTTTCTGAAATACAATTAGTTATTTTGATACTGATATCAGATCTAAGTTAGTAGCATCTAGTTTTTTACTCTTATCTCATTATCTTATCCATACAAAAGTCTCAGAAGTATAAGTGAGACTAAAATATCACTTCCTTCGGAAAATCGTATATAGGACCGCGCAACAAACAGGAATTCCAACCTAATTGAGATTGAATCAAATCAGCGACGCTGAATTTTTTAGACGTGTTGGAAGGTTGTACTAGGGACTATTACTACTCGCCAGAAGGTTATAGTAGGGATTACTACTAATGCAACTCTTCAGCATCATTGATTTGATTCAATGTCAGTTAGGTTGGAATTCCTATTTACAGCGCGGTCCTACTATACTATTTCAATTGTTAAATAATTGTAAAATCTTATTAAAATTAATGAAATAGTTGTATAAATTGTCTTAAAATTAATAAGTCTTGTACAACAACAACATCAACATTTTTTTGAAATTATCAACAACTAGGGTCGCAGATTACCCCCAAAAAAAATTTAATACACCTTATAGAAAATATTTATTAAGAAAAAAATAATCATTATATTATAATAAAATAAGAAACTGGGTATAAGAAAAGTACAAAGGGGTTCTGGGTTTAACACAAAGATTTGTCTCTCATTTATACAACTAAAAATAATATTCGTGGGGTCACGCAAATCCTCATGTTTTCGTCTGAGGGTTAATCTATTGGAACTTTATAAAAGTTATAAAATTTCTGTTATAAATCATATTTATATAAATTAAATCTTAAAGCTTAACATAAAATTTTAATTATTTCGTTGCATGTGATATTACAAGGGCAGGTGATTTTATCCGGGATATTTTCAGGAAGGCAATTGATCAAAAACCCAAGATGAAGTGTATAATGTTTTTCAAGGATAAAATTAAATTGCATTTTCCTTTATTACATTCGTGAACAGTTTACAGGGTGCCCTGAATAACTACACCAAATATATTGTGATGATAGAGGGAGTGAGGGGATAATACTTTAGATTTCAACCCTCAAAAAATGGCAGAATTATTCAGTAATACCCTGTATATTTTTATACATTACAAATTGCACTTTTTAAATCGAAAATGTTGATAGATATTTTTGTTTGGAAAAATAAAAAAAAAACATATGCCTTTAACCCTGTAAAATATACAACCCATCAAGCTATCTTGATGTGAACGATTTACATCTAAGTACATTACTACTAAATTTCCTTGATAAAAATTGAATGAAAATCCGATAAAGCTAGGACATCTAGCAAAGGTAAATTTATTCGGCTCTGCTCAATACAAACCAAACATTTTATATTTTCGTTCTGTTTAGCCTCTGGGGTGCTCTTTTAGAATAATATACAAGGCATTCTTTTGGAAAAATCAATTCTATCTGCCTTCTGGTTATTACAGGAATACTAGAAGCAAATTTATCATTTTATATGGTAATTGTGCACCAGAATAAACATATGTATCTACCTCTTAAATTAAATATTTGAATAATTTATTATTAGTACCTAGTTGAAAGAATGTTCGTAATTTTAGAAGAATGAATATTCTTAGAATTTTTATTATATGCGTAAATTTTTAAATAACTCATATATTTTTAATTACATCATAACATCATTAATAATTATTTGTAAAAAGCGATGCCAAGAATAATATCCAAGTTAATACCCGTTTATTTCACCACGCTGGCGTTGGGCCAAATTAAATTATTTATTCAGAATTTACAGCCTCATTAAACGTTTTTAATGAATTGCATTGTTTTAACATTCTTTTATTAACGATTAGGGATTTTTAACCTCCGACAACGTCCACTAATGGTAGTATATGGGGAGTTAATTTTGTTTTCTAGCACTAATTCCTTATTATGGATGTTTAAGTTACCCACTGCTTCCAGAAAACTCGATTATTTAGGATTATAGCGTGGTTAAGTTTTATGATACCATAAATTTTATGTAATTTACTCTTGATGGTATTAATTTAATTTACTCCTGCCCTTTCTTTTTTAATACAAAACAGAAGATGGGAATATAAAGATAAATTTGATGCACGTTATACTATAAAAATATCGCTTGGAAATATTTAAATACTTATGTGTTCAACCAAAACTCAGAGGAAATAATATTCGAATTTCCTTAGATATGTATTCCCAAAGAATTTATTTATGCGAGGGAACTATAAAATAGGAAGACGTATACAGGTATTTTATTCAATTTATTTTCGGTGTAAAGGTATCCCAAATATGACGAACGGTAAAACATGTAATATTTGCCATTTGTCAATAATCAATAACGAAAGATAAATGTGTTTACATCTATCTTTAAATATTACCTTGAATTTTCTTGTTTTTCCAACGTTATAAATAGTGTACTTTCGATGAAGTTTTACGGAAGCTGCACAATGTTCAGTTTGATCAAAATAACAATTTATTATTGCTCTACTTTTTATCAACGCTTGGTGAATCTTCCAAATTCTCAGCTCTTTTTAAAATTACTTTGATTTATTATTAACTGCAGGAAAATTTTCACATTTTTTTTATTCTCGCAGTTCCAAGTTTGTAACAATTGAGTAATTTACTTTTATACCTTATCGAGTTTTAAATAAAAGTTTGTTCCTGAACTAAAAGCATTATTTACCTTTGAATAGTTAAACGCAGGAAAAAGCAAATAAAAATCGGGAATCGAAACTTTCTGGTCAGCAACATGTATCTACCTTAAAATAAAACCCTTATTTACATGCTTTATCTACAAAATAATAATGATTCTATTGTTATAGTTAATTGGTACAGTGGATTTACAAAGATTCGTATCAATAAGCTTTTATTTTATTCAATACAAACACGCACGATGATTATTGTTACAATTATTAATTATGACATCAGTCTATTTTTTTATTATTTTATCTCGTTGCCTAGCTTACGGTTGCTGTCAATCCTCAACACTCCCCCTGAACGCAAGTCCACTCGAAGTTCTAAATGCGACTTGCTTCTCTTTATTGACGGCCTTGGTGAGGTAGTCAGCCACCATTTTATTGGTTTCTAAATGGTTTATTTGGACATCATTGGTGGCAACCTTTTCCTTTACGAAATGAAATTTGATGTCTATGTGTTTTGTTCTTTGCTTGATAGCCTCTGATTCAGATAAGCAAATTGCTGATTTGTTGTCACAGAAAACTGGTGTTGGCTTTATTTTTTCTGGTAATACCTCCCTCAGTAGGTTTTTAATCCACGTTAATTCTTGCCATTCGTTCTTTTCCTCTCCTTTTGATGCTTCTTGAAACGTATGTGGTTCTTCCATTACGGCATTACAATAGTAATCATTCCATTGCTTTGGGCATGGTTTTCTTTCTGATTTTCTTGATGCTGCTTCTGGTGTTTGCGTTTCATCTTGGTCATCACTCGGGTTGTACTCCGAATCGTTGCTTTCGCCTTGTTGATTTTCTTCTTCTTCAAGAAATTTGCTGAATGATGTTTCCGGTTGGGATTCTTTTTTATCTTGAGGTGTTTCAACTTTAGGCGGCAATAAATTAAATTCAATGATGTTATATGGTTCGTTGTTTGTCATTTTATCCTCATGAAATTCTCCTTCTATGAATTTAACATCTCGGCTAATGACGATACGTTTTTCTTTCTCCATCCAGATCCGGTACGCTTTATTTTCGTCGCTATACCCAACAAATTTACCAAGTTCGGACTTTGCTTCCATTTTAGTTCTATTTGGTCGTTTGTTTAATACGTACGCCTTTGATCCAAACGTTTTCAAGAGAATAACGACTGGTTTCCTCCCTAGCCATATTTCGTACGGTGTTTTCGGATAAGTGCTTCTCGAGACGCATCTGTTTCGGATATAATTTGCTTTTGATGCAGCTTCAGCCCAGAAACTTGCTTGGCATTTTGATTTGATCAACATGCATCTGGCCATTTCCATTAGTGTACGATTTTTACGCTCAGCTATACCATTTTGCTGTGGCGTGTAAGGAGCTGTTAATCTTCTTTGTATGCCATGTTTTGTTAAATAGTCATTCATTTTCGTATTGACGAATTCTAGACCATTATCAGACTGTAAGTACATTAATTTCTTGCCTGTTACTACTTCAGCCATTTTGTGGTACGCTACGAAGGCGTCATACACATCTGATTTTTGTTTCAGCATTTTTACAACTGTGTACCTCGAGTATTCATCGGTGAATGTTGCCATGTAACGAGCTCCTCCGTTTGACATTACGGGAATTGGTCCACATAAATCAGTGTGAACGATCTCTAGAAGTTCGTTTGCTTTATTCAATGATGACTTAGGAAATTCTTTTCGTGTCATTTTTGCTTGAATGCATATTTCACAGTCTTTGTCAGTTTTCATGTACCTTGGCAATGGTTTAATCCCAAGTACAGATTCTTTTAATATCATTTCGCTTAACGTCTTTGTATTCACATGACCGAAACGATTGTGCCAAAGATCGAAGTCTTTATCTTGCTTCATACTGCATAAATTTATTTGCTCGTTGCTTTGTGTGATGACGTACAAATTATCTTGTTTGATTGCTTCTGTAGTGGGAATTCCTTTCAAGTTGCGAATGATCGCTTTATCATGATAGAATGTAACGTTGTAACCTTTTTCAGTTAACTTGGATACAGACATTAAGTTTAGATTCAAGTTAGGAATGTATAATGTATTGGATAAATCACATGTTTTTAATGTGTTTCCAACTAGTACATTCAATTTTACAGATCCAATTCCAATAGTTTGTGAATTTGTTCCATTTGCCATATTCACTTTCTTAATGGATGGTTTTAAGTCTATAAAATTATCTTTTTCATTGCACATGTGTGAAGTGCATCCACTATCTAGTATCCAATTATTCTTTTTAACATATTCATGCACTGATGTGCATTGTTCAACTGCAACGTAGGATTCCTCATTCTTCTTATTGAACCAGCAGTCAGCTGTTATGTCCCTTCTTTTTGCATTTCTGACATTTCATGAATTTCTTGTTACCTTTGTTCCCTATTTGTTGATGATATCTTTGTTGCTTTGATCCTTTTTGTTTCCATGCTGCCAATGCACTGTTAGATGGTTGTTTTTCTTGCCTGTCATGTCTTGATTCACTTTCTTCAAGAATCTTTATTCGAAGGCTTTCCATCGTTGGTAGTACATCTCTGCTTTTTGGCAACTCCCGTTTATTTATGAAATGAAACATTTTTGAGAAAAATGTGTAATATAAAAGTTGTACCATAGTGATTTGAGAATATTGCCATAACCTTGAACTTCAAGTTTTAACTTATCAAAAAACATTATTTGTTCCGATAATAATATTCCGGGGAAAAAACTAGAGTCCTTGTTCTCGGAAAAACTTTATTCTCTATTTACAATTTCTTACATGGAAAAACGTTTCGGCCACTGGTTTGGACCATCATCAGTTTCTAAAATTTTTAACAATAATTAAGTTACAGTAACAATACCAGTTAGAACAAAAAATTAAAAAATCATTTTATAAAAATTACCTTCTTAAGAGTCAATATAAGAGAATCGTCTCTAAAACTAACATAGTAGGGTTGGAATGTAGATTCAAAATAAGCATCCAGGTGTCCGGAAAATGAAACTAAAAAATGAACCTTATAAAAATTTCAACTACGTGCATGAGGTGAATGACCAAAAAACTTAAATAGTTTTAATATTAACAAAATGTTCAAAAACGCAATTACTTAAAAACATGTAAATCAATTGGATTGATGAGTTCAAAAATTCATCTGATGGCTCAAAAACCGTTCCTTGATACATCGATTCAACAAAATTGTATAAGGTGACCATAGATTCTATTCAAATCTTGGGTATCTTGCTTAAAATTAATAGTTTTTGTATTATTAATATAAATCATTTCACTAAGGAGCCTCTTACTGTAACTATTTTCCCTATCTAGGATTTTAACTTCCTCAAAATGTTGGCTTAGGGCCGTTTTGTCTTTTTTCTTATCTATGTTACTCAAATTACAATCGCTCTTATGTTGTTGTACCCTACTTTTGAGTTTTTGGGAGGTTTGACCTACGTACGATAGTTCACAGTCTTTACATTTTATAGAATACACTACATCACATTTGTCTAACAATTCCGTTTTATCTTTGAGTCTAGAGAAGATGTCATTGATTGTATTGGTTTGGTATCCCACTATGCTGGCATTATCCGTAGTTAAAATCTTCTTCAATTTGTAATGCAATGAACCCACATATGGAATCCTATACTAGAATGTGTGGCCTTTTTCTATAGATGTAGTTATAAAATCATTGCTGCTATTAAATATTCTGTTGATTAATGGTCTCGGATAATCAAATTTTCTCCAAAAATCAGGATGACTGAGGATTTTAATTTTCTTGTACATTTCTTTGATTATGTTTACCTTCTGATTGATGGGGTGGTTGCTCCGATAACTCAAGATTCTGTCTGTCACAAGGCTTTTTGTATAAATCAGTTTTCAGACCTTCACTATCGTTAATTATAAGTAAATCCAAAAAAAAGGAATTTTACCATTAACTTCTGTTTCCATACTGAACTGGATGTTGGGGTCAATGCTGTTAAAAATATCCAGAGTAGTCGGGCCCTCGACAAAAAAGCTGTTGAAGAAGAATAAATCCACTAATAACAAAAATGATTCCTTATTAATAGTCGTATATGTCATTAAGTTTTCCCAATGAAGGTTGATTGAATTCAAGACAAGGTCTTTTGGAATATTTGAAAAAAGGCTATTAACGTCCAGAGATATTAAAATATAATCCGATGGTAAAATTTTGTTGGAAATTTGTTCTTTCAATTTATAGCTGTTCCTGATCGAATAAACAAAATCTTCCTTCAGATTATTTAAAATTGAGCTGACAAACTTTTGTAAAAAATAGTCTGCCGAATTGACACATGAGACGATTGGTCTGTATGGAATACCAGTTTTGTGCAATTTCGGTAAACCGTACATTTTAGGCACATTAGGATGTTTAACTTTAAACTTTTTGTAAGATTTATCATCTATGTATTCCTTAGCTCGTAACTCATTTAATGCAGCATCAGTTCGTGTTATTATTCGATTCAACGGATTTCTCTTAATTATTTTATAATATTTCTCGTCATTTATCAACAAGGCCATTTTGTCATAATAGTCCTGTCTTAAAACTATATAACAACTTATCTTTTTTAAATAGCAACCCCCCATTTTTATTACATATTATTATAGCTTGCTTTCAGAGGTTTACAGGACATTTTGTTTATTTTTCTATAGTAAATAGTATAAAAGTTACAAGGGTTTAAATTTTCAATACATAAAGTTCGGCAACGCTGATTTTTATGGAAGCATTTTACAGAAAAATGTTTCAAATAAAGGTTGTACGATTCTTAGTGATGTACTTTTTAGAAATATTGCTATGACCTTGAAAAGCAAGTTGAAGGTCAGGCGATAATCGATTAACTTTTTTTAAATTATGTATTATTAAAGCTTGCTTTCAGAGATTTATGAAGCATTGTTATCGCCTGATCTTTAACTTAAGTTTCAAGGTCATGGCAATATTCTCAAATGGTGCGTCACTAAGATTGGTATAACTTTTATTTAAAACATTTTTCTCAAAAATGCTTAGTTTCCAAAATAAAGCGGCGTGGCCGAACTTATCGTTTTGAAAACTTAAACTCTTGTACCTTCTAAACTATTCATTCTACCCTTGTTTAAAAAAAGTTAAGTGATTATCGCCTGAGCCTCATCTTGCTGTTCAAGGTCATGGGCAATATTTCCAGATAGTGCGTCGCTAAGAATCGTTCAACTTTTATTTGAATAATTTTTTTTTAAATACTTTGTTTCAAAAATAAACGAGCGTTGCCGAACTTTTTGTTCTCCTTGTAGAATAGAAGGCATTTTTAATAAGAAATATTTTTATAATACTTTATTTAAATTTATTCAATGGCAGATTTTGATTTTCAGAAGGAATTTTATTAAACAGGCGAGGCCCAAAATAATTAGTTGAATTTTGAGAACTATTCAATCTAACAAACTTACTAAGTAATTTATTTCGATTTCTAGTATTATAGCTATGATTTTCTTGAATACTGTCATACTTCTGAATATTATTTTTGATAAAAATTAGAACATATTAAATGTAGAGGGGCGGCAGAGTATATTTATAAAATGACAACTGCGGTATTTAGTCCCTGTAATTAATATAATTACTTTTCTTTGTAATTTAAAGACAAGGTACATGTGAGAAGAGACATATGGGATCCAGATAGACTGCAGGAAGTGGTCCAAACTACTTCAACACTTACAACATCTTTTAGATTGCGAATTATGGTGCAATCCTGATCATATCTGTAAGTCCTTACAGGAAAAACTGTAAGGTTTGTTGGATGGGTTGTAATGGGTGGTTTTTCATGGTTACCTTAAAGATATCAGATATCTCCTGTAAGAGGTTACAAATATGATCAGAATCGACCTATTAAATACATATTTTTACTCAATTTCGAGCAAAGTAAGGATATGTGCATATTTTAACTTTTTTTAGTATTTATGGTTAGCAACTTAGCATTAAACTAGTCATTGGCTTCCTTCTGTGCAACTTTCATCCTATCCTCAAGATCTTGTAAGCTATGATGAGTGTTTATAATTGTTGTATCATCCGCAAGGAGGATTACTTTTGATCGAGTAATATTGTAGGAGAGATCATTAATATATATATAAAAAAACAGTGTCGGTCCCAAAACAGAACCTTGAGGTACATCATGTTTAATTTTCGCATTGCTTATATTGAGTGCAATCACTGAGATAAGATGTTAATAATTCAACACTCTGGCGGAAACACCAGATAATTAATAATATTATTTATTATAAAATATTACTATAAAAAATAATGTCTACTTGACAAGAACTACCAATAATAATAATATTCTCTTTTTATTATATGAAACAAACGCAAACCCAGCCATTCCAAACATCATCACATCCTTAAACTCTCTGCGGATCGGATGCGATACACAATCGAAAGCCTTTGAGAGATCGCAGAGTTGGGTTCCAACTATATTTCTGTTCTCTAAGCCACTTGTTGCCTCTCCAATGAGTTCCATAATTGCTGTATTGGTACTAAAAATTTTCCTGAAACCAAACTAATAATTGAATGCTCGTCAAGAATGGATTTTATTTGTTGATTTGTAATTTGTTCAAATATTTTGGAAATTATAGGATTAATTGATATTGGCCTGTAGTAGTTATCTTCAACTAGATCGCCCTTCCTTTTAAAAATAGGAATAAGTTTAGCGTTTTTTAAGCATTTGAAAAAGATTCTCTTTTGAATAGATTCATTAAAGAGGTGGAACAATTATTAAATATATTACAGATCTCATCAGTTTAAAGTTGAGTTCATATACAAGGTGTTCCTTTTAAAAGGAACCACCCCATATAACTCTCAAAAAATAATTAATTGTAAAAATGCCGTGACAGGTCGATTTTTACCTTCAGGGGGACATATTTTTACGTCAAAATAAGAATGGTAATTGCTACCCCCATCCCTACGGAGCCACCCTTTCAATTTTTTTAAATGGGAATAGGGGTCGTAAAAAGATGTCCCCCTGAAGGTAAAAATTAAAATTATCCTTAAAATTAAAAATGCCTTCCATATTCGGCTGTTGGTTTGCAACCAAGTCAGCTGGGTTTGTATTAGTGGCTTGAATATTACTTATTAAGTTTTCAGCTACATTTGAAAAATATTCATTTAATTTATCAGGTGATATAGGACATTCCAGATTTTTAGTATTACTATTTTTAGTTTAATTAATAATATCCCAAGCACCCTTGTGAAAATTTGTTTGAGAATTATTAATATATGAGTCATTTGCGGATTTGCAATTTTTATTTCTTTTTGGTATATTTTTCTGATTAACTTTATTTCAGCTTTTAATGCATCACTAGGTTGCTTGTTAAGATATTCCAATTTCCAATATAAAATTAATTTTGTCCCTAGTCTTTTTCAATTTGCTATGAAACCAAAAAACATTGCTTTTTCCATTGGAACGAAACTTAATTTTGTTACTTGACAGATTTTTTATTGTTTTCCTGTCAATTTTTGATAATTTTAAATGGAAATAGTGCAATCGAACCACAATTAAAAAATTATAAAGTAGAGCCATCTACAGAATCTTTTACAAACCTTTAAAGGAATTGGAGTTGCATACCATAAGAATGTTGATAATAAATTTATATCAACTGAGATTCAGCAGAAGAGAAATAAAAGCTTGGTTGCTAAATTTCTAAGGTTTTTAGAATACATGGTGGCCAAGATTTTACTTCCCAGGAAATATTTCGGTTATTTGAAGATATAAAAATATAAATCAAAAAGTGCTTTGAACGGCTGCACTTATACCTCATAATTTCATTCTAAAAAAAATATTGGTATTTACGCCATCATCATTTTTTTCTTTAATGGGAAACCCTATTTTTTTATAATTGATTCTAGAAACAGTGATATGCTACACTTAGTATTTTAAGTACATTTTGTGTATAAAGAAATTTAAATATATTGATTGAAGTATGTATTATAAAATTATTTATTTAGTTTTTTAACAAAATTTGTAATTTACAGTTAGGTTTAGTTAGATTAGGTTAAGTTAAGTTAGTTTAGATTTAAAAAACAGTAGGGTGAGTAAAAAGGGCGTTTTTTCACTCACCCTACTGTTTATATTAGTTGAGTATATCTCGGTTTTTGAACTCGCCCTCCTACTCGCCCGCTTACTCGCCGGTTTACTCGACCAATGTAAACCAGGCCTTATAAAATAAAGTTATACGACATACTGTGGAATATTCTAGTCTACAATTGTGGACTATGTACTCTTAACTATTTATCTACTTTCTTCCTCAACACTTTACACTTTTAACGCCCTAAAAACCCGGACACTTCCGCTCTGAACGGTTGTTCGAATTGAAGTCCTCGTTTCTCGATTTTTGGGTTTTTTGATTATTATCGCATCTGAGAGGGTATTTTCAGCATTTCTTCAACCGAAACCTAGTTTCATAATTTTTGAACCTTTGGTTGTTACACATTTCGAAATTTGGAGTAATTTGTAATTTCTAGAGTCGGACACGGATATACAGGGTGTTCCCAATTATATCCTATATTAAATAAAAGTACATTATAAGGCACTTACTTAATAAAAGTTAATTTGGAAAACAATCTTTGGAATAATAAATTAAGAATTTTGAATAATCTCGCTCACTTTGTGACAGTATTTTTTTTTAAATTACATGCTATAATAATAATTATTGGTAAGAAATACCTTAATATTCTAATAGTATATTATTCAGCGAAAACCGAAATTGTGACACGAGCCCGCAGGCAAGTGTCGTAAGAGGTATGAGAGAATAATGACTATTTTCTCGCGAGTAGAATACTATACTTTTTCCACGACTTATTTTATATCTTAGGCCCGTCGCACACTGCAACCGACGAAACAGCCACAGACAAAATGTCTCGAGGCAAAATGTCGGCAGACAGAAATTTTTGACAGATGTTGTCGCGAGACATAATGTCGGACGACAATTATCGCGGGACGTATATTATTATTATATTATTATTGGAAGAAAAGAACCCCAGAGAATTATGTTTGACTATATTTACGTTTGACTCGAGTGACAGAGCGGCGAAACATTCCGCCTCGAGATGTTTCAACAAATTGCATCCGATGCTACGCACGGGTGCAAACAGTCTCAAGCTGTCACATGTTGTCAGGTATGACCATAGGTGTAACTGTCGGGTCCAGTGTGCGTCTGTCCAGGAATCTGTGTATAAAATCATATAAAATTCTCCCCCGAGTCATCGTCCGACATAAATGAATCGTATCAAACTGTTTCGTCCGTGGCAGTGTGCGGCGGGCCTAACGGTGCATTTTTGCAAATTTTTTGAGGTTATTTTTCGTATTTTTGACATTTCTTGATTTCTTCTATGTAAACTTTATTCTATGGTTGAAATTAAACATACCCAATATGTTACCCAGTGATTAATGAAATATTATCCATAATCCATTGCTCATTACCCAATGGGTTGGCAATACTACAGCTTTGTGACTGATGCATTGGTCCGTTTTGAAGCACTGTAAATAATTTATTTGGATTTTTGTACCTTTTATGGGTGATTGCGTTAACCAAAATATCTTAAAATGTTACACATAAATAATATTAAAAGATTCTGATTATCACTTCATTGAATTATTTTCAGTCAGAAATCCTTGCTTTAAGAACTTCAATATACGCTTCGGCCACTGTTTTATTGAAAGAATTGAACTGCCTTAAAAACAAGGAGAAACATAATTAGAACCTTCAAAAAGTCTTACATATTACAAGTAGGAATGGCATTCAATATGTAAGATGTCTTGAAGATAAAATATTAATTTTTTTTGGTTTTTGAATGAGTATAATTCATCGGATAAATATCAAAATTGTTCGCTCTAAGTACCAAAATATTTTGAATAAGTTTATGGATTCATATGTAGCCAGTTATCTTCAATTGGCTCTCATAGCACCAATGATCTGAAGCATACTTTGAAGGTAGTAAAGAAATGGTTTGTGGTTGAAAAAAAATAGTTTAATAAAATAATCATAATATCACGAGTGGTCAAATTTATGTCGAATATTTTTCACTGTCTTTACCACCAATGTCATTTGGGGTTATAATTAATACATAACCCCAAATGACATTGGTGATAATGACAGTGAAAAATATTCAACTGCTTTGGACTGCTTACCAGGAGGGGAATTTTTAACTAAAATTGCGTAGAAATGGAAATGAACTTATTCTGTGGATGAATTAATAAAAACGATTTTGTGGTCTGTTTACTACAAAGATAAGTACTGAATATCCTCCATTTATAGCGCCCTCTATACGTAGTTAAAATTCCCAATTAAATATCTTTAGATTAACGAGTCATCTTATTTGCAGTTGATATGATAAAACTTGACTTAAGTATCATACATACATTCATATAATATTTATTATTTATTAGTATTTTACATTGCACAATTTTTTAGAGAAAAGGGGATAATGTGATACAATATCACTCAAATATTGAAACAATCATAAAACGTATATTATTTTTAAGGTTCGTCAAGAAGATAAATATATTTACAGTGTAAACCTATAAAAAATGAATAATAGGCGGATTGTGGCCAAAATTAAAGGCAATTAAAGGCCATTAATTAGAAACAAATAATGTAACCATGGAAATTGTCCATTACAAACCATATAAAAAATTTAAATTTAAACGCTTTTAAAATGATTTGACCAGAAAAATATAAAATATACTAATGTGTTTTAAAAGCATATCTCACAGTAAGTTACAATAAAAATTTATGAGTTCTAATTAAAGAAAGAGGATGACGTCACAAGTGCGTTATCGAAGAAAACGATCAAGTCACAAATCCGTTATATGATGATGATGATGCCGATTAAAGGTCTTCAAATTTTTCCGAAAAGTCATCGGTTTTTTTTGGTAGATTATGGACAACCATCGTATTTATAAAGAATATATATTTTCCAATTTCTTGGGTTAGAGTCTTCGGCTTACTGTTAAAAATACATTTAAAATTAATTAAACTGTCTTCAATTAATGAAATGTTAAATGCTTGCACCAAGTTTATTAAAATTCCAAAATAAAAGTCGCATATCCATAATATGTAATCAGAGGCCGGATTTTGTTTTGTTGGCGAGTTTTATGAACTCGCCAAATCGTCATCATTTTCCGCCAATTCGTCATTATTTACATTGTTCTCTTCGCCTAAATGATGACGTTTTGGCGAGTTTTAGAATCCGCCGTATAAACAAAATCCCACCTCAGTAAATTAAAAAACGGATAAACCCTTCAAGACTTAATAAATAAAATAACATTTTTATTTGATTTAGATTCATTTCAGTTTTGTATTGTTACTCAACTCAAATAAATTTAAACCTTTATTGTTTATATGGTAATAAACCTTTATGTATGTATTGATGTTTAAAAGTAAATACATAAGTTTTTTTCGCAAAATATAAATAATCATACCTAAAAAGTTTTATAATCACTGAATAAACGAAAATTTCAATACAATTTTTGTAGAAGGATAGCTACATCGATAAGTAATTTTCCAAAATCTTTGAAGAAAAGTGGAATGTTAAATGAATCATTTTGTAAAATGCAATATAATTATTCACAAAGTAAAAAGTAAATAAAAGCGACGCAATCGTAAAGCGTCTTGAATCCTTCAATCCATATGATTTTTAGGGATAAGACTTGTAGAAAAGACACAAACACAGCAACCTTTTGTTATTTTTTCTATTTTGGTTCGTTACTAGTCGCTAGTAACGCACTGACAGCGGTGCGTTACTAGCCACTACCGCACGTTATCGGTGCGTTACTGAGTAGTAAAATTTATTTTTCGAAGTTGATAGCTCTGAAGTTTGTTGATATTAAGGAGGCAGTTGCCAAGCGATTTACAGGTTATTTGATGATTTGACACACCTGACATTAGAGTTGTCAACTACCAGAAAATTTACTATAATTGAAAACTATAATATTTTATTTTAAATAGATAAAAATGCGCAAAATAGAAAAAATAGTATAAAAAACTCGTTTCATAAGTCGATAGTAGCACTTGTTCATTAAAATACTCGTCGCTACGCGACTCGTATTTTAAAATTGAACGCGTGCTACAATATGCGACTTATGAAACTCGTTTTTTAATATACTATTTACATAGTAATCATTAAAAATAATAAATAAAATCTATATGATCTTTATAATTATAAAAGTTTTAACTTCAAACTCAAATATTTTCACCCTGTATTTTGGATTTAAGGGGACGTATTTGATGATGGGTAACTTTAACCAACCTTCAACCTAAATAACCTTAAAAGAGCTAAAGTAAATTTTTTTTGGGTGCCTCTTTTAATTATTTTTTTAATTTAAAATTTACATTTTGCATAATTCGACTTTTTGTGGTAAGAGCCGGAAATTTGGACAAATTTTAGTTTATGTTTTGATAGAATAATTTTGACATATTAATATTTCATCTGTGACTTGACTTGTGATTTTAAAAAAAATTTATATGTTTTTGCTTACAGAATGATTACAGAATAAAAGTAAACTCCATGTAATACTATTCTACTCAGATGTTAACTTAAATATAATTTTTTTTTTATTTCTTTATTTTTAAGATTATTTTTTATATGATTCGATATTCACACACTGTCTATAAAAAGAGCCAATAATAAAAAAAAATTATGTCAAAATTTTTCAATGCACCTCATAAACTTAAAAAGATTCCTATGCCCGTTTTCACCAACGATTCCTAAAATTTAGACATTTAAAATTTTTAAGATACTATGATTAAACTACGTACAGGGTGTTTCGGATAATCTAGGAATGGATTTTTGGACCAATTTTAAGACAAAAAGTAAGAATATTTTTATCCGCTAAAACGCTCAATTTCGGAAATGCAGGGCATTGAAGTTTACTCATTTTTTTCAATTTTTTAAAATAAAATCCACATTGCTAATGATAAATTGGCTCAAATATTGCACATACCTTATTTAAGGCAGCCGCCTTGACATGAATTCGCAAACTTTCAAAAAAAGTTAGGGTGAAGTTTATCGAGTGAATCAACACTTTGAACTTTTTCCCTTTTAACGGAAAAAATATGCTTACTTTTTGTTTTAAAATTGGTCCAAAAATCCATTCCTAGATTATCCGATACTTGTTCAGAAGCACCTGTATAATTATGAAAGTAAGTGGTACATAATTAAGCTTAAAATGTGTTATTATTGTTCTTTCTACCATGATTTGATAATACAGTGCGGACATAAAGTAAATCCCCCCCTGCTAACTTTTGAACGGTTATGTTTTTGATTCTAAAAATTTGTCTACGGAGGACTCAAATCGCGAACTTTCTAACGAAGGTATTTTTGATTTTGTAGAACTTCCGGTTATACCGGAAGTGGATAGCAACTTTGTTATTTTAAATGGAACACCTAATACATTTTTGCATTTTCGCGTTCTCCATAAAAATACCATTAAATTGACCTAGCATAGTGTGGTCTACAATTAATACTTTCGGAATTACGCCCATTCGAAAAATTCAATTTTTATGCAACTTCATTTACACCGGAAGTGGAAAATTAACGAACTTAAGGTTAAACAAAATTTTGTTTAAATTGAATGTTATTAACTTAATTGCAAAAGAAAATCATTTAAAATAAGGAAGCTGGGGCAGTTGGCTCCAACTTCCGGAGTAAATGAAGTTGCATAAAAATGTGATTTTCAAATGGGCGTAATTCCGAAAGTATTAATAGTAGACCACACTACGCTAGGTCAATTTAATGGTATTTTTATGAAGAACACGAAAATGAAAAAATATACTGGGTGTTCCATTTAAAATAAGAAAGTTGCCATCCACTTCCGGTATAACCGGAAGTTCTACAAAATCAAAAATACCTATATTAGAAAGTTTGCAATTAAATACTTTAGTGGACAAGAATCGAAAACATAACCGTTCAAAAGTTAGCAGGGGGGGGGGGGGGGGGGGGATTTTCTTTATGTTCGCACTGTATAATAAAAACGTCTCTTAAGTGGAAATAATTTTCAAAAATAGGCAACCACTTTTACTGACGTGTCGTAAAAGTGGTTGTCTATTTGTGAAAATGATTCCCACTTTCGGGTTGCTGCCTCGGTTTCTGTCAGGTTTAGGGGTGGCAGCACATTTTTTTATCAATTTTCTTAAGAAGATAGTCGGCGAAATGTTTGAAAAGCGTACTTTTCGCTAGTAAAAATTGATTTTTGGGAATTTGTAATCAAAAATTTAAGAAAAACGATGCCTAGTGCCATTCAAATTGAATTTAGTTTTCATATAGAATTTTTTTTTCATGTAGAGTCTATGATAGGGGTGTACTTTTTGAATAAAAATAAAAACGCATTTTTTTATCATTGTTCAAAAAGTACTCCCCTAGCATAGACTACATGAAAAACAAAAATTCTATATGAAAACTAAATTCAATTTGAATGGCACTAGGCATCGTGTTTGTTAAATTTTTGATTACAAATGCCTAAAAATCAAATTTTACTAGCGAAAAGTACGCTTTTCTAGCATTTCGCCGACTATCTTCTTAACGCTCTTCATCGACTGGCACAAATGTTGAACTATGTTTTATGAGGGACAAACATTTTAAAAAGAGATACCGAAAGTGGTCATGTTTTAATACTTCGGTCAAGTATCAGCACATAAAAAAGATGCAAAGATGGCACACTCTTGAGAACAAAAAAAACTACCGATTCAACCAAAAACGTTATATGTTATATGAGGGAGACTTTAGTGCGGTTCAGGAATATTTTTACAAAAAATATATAGATTTAAAAAAATCATTCGAATTTAACAAAAAACATACAAATTACTAAAAATGAATTATAATAAAAAGGATACTTGAAATAATTGGATTCAACCAAAACCAATTTTTGCAATTTAATATTAAAAGCACTATAATTTGTGTAAATTTTGTGAAAATTCACTTGATAATAACAAAAAATGAATTATATTATAAACGAATACAAAGAAAGTTATTGGAAAACTATATAAAAAATACTTAAAAGTTATTTGAAAATTAGTTATTCTTGTAAAATTCTTAAAAATTTGATGTAATTTATATGATAAAAATGTGAAATTAAACCAGTCACCTGAAAATATTAATATTTTTTCATAATTTACTAAAAATTAACTGAAAGCTAAATAAATAAACTGCTTCTTAAAAATAAAACCATGTGAATTAATTGGAAATTCACTCAAATATAAAAATTAGCTATAATTTAAAAAGTATACAGAGGGATGCACAGAAGACAACCAACGAAATTTTTGGTTCGATTTATGTAAGTTATAATAATTTATAATCAGATTTTAAAAGATCTTTATTATTTCCAAAATTATTTCACAAACGATAATTTTTGATTTCCATATAGCAACATGAGTGTAAAAAAGTAATTCCAAGAATAATGTGAGTAAATAATAGAGATATTTTCAAAATTTTACACTTTTTGTGTATTTTTTTTGTATGTTTTTATTTATTTTTATTTAACTTCATGCCAAAATAACATAAATATTAAAAAAATTAAATAAAAATTAAAATATTATTTATATCAAAACTTAAAAAAATAAAAAGAACGAAAAAAATTTAAATAATATTTTAAAAAAATGTTTTTTTCTGATGTACCATTTGAAAACTATCGATTTTCAGATCTTTATGGAAAATAGAAAAATCTTTTAATGTCTGCTTATAATTTTCTTTGAATCAATTAAATCGGATAATAAAATAAGGAACCTACAGGGAGAGCTAAAATGATTGTGGTTTTATATCTAGGCAACCAAATACGCATGTTGGTACAACTGAAATCTTAAAAAGAAAATCTCCTAGTAATCCAATGGCGTAGCAAATTTTTTTTTCCAAAATCTCTAATTTCACAGCAAATCTCAAATATTGAAAATGTTTTTCTTCATTTTCGAGGCAGATGCTAACACAAAACAAAGATTTACGGAAATTAATTTTGATAAAATCTAACGTTTATGAAATAGAAGGCACAATAACGAAATTCAAAAGTTTTGACACAACGGCAAAAATTACACCTACCCCTCTGCTTTTGTGAAGTCTAGTAACTTTGTTTTAATTTTGACATGATTTTGTGTTACTATGAACTTGAAGCAATCAAATTCCCCAGATTTTTAGGCGGGAAATTTGAATTGACCACAATCATTTTAGCTCACCCTGTACATTTTGTATACTTTATTTTTAATGACCCTGAAAACTTAGAATACATGAATGAATATATGAATTCAATGTTGTCTTAATAGTCTAAGCGGCGGCGACACTAAGTCTAGTGTGATAAAACTTTTCAAGGTCGTACATATAATTCGTTACGTCATTGAGGGGGAACACAAAATGGCACTGCTACCACGTGTGAACCGAACGCCACTATAAAAATTTTTTTTTCAAAATTTTTATTTTTTTTAATAAGTATCTAGTATCATAAAACATCAGGATTCTGATTTCTTCTCGCGACAAGGGAGGGTTAGGGGTATTAAAAAATGCGGTGCTGTCAGTTAGTGGCAGCAGGAAAATAAGAGATCCCACAAATTCGATTTTCAAGAATTGGCAACCACTTTACTGACGTCTCGTAAAAGTGGTTGCTTATTACTAACGTCTTGTAAAAGTGGTTGCTTATTTTTGAAAATGATTCGTACTTTAGGGGTTGCTGCCTCGGATCCTGTCAGGTTTGGGGGCATTTTTTATAGCCCTAACCCTCCTCTGTCGCGAGGAATAATCAGAATCCTGAAGTTTTATGATACTAGATATTAAAAAAAATTAAAATTTTGAAAAAAAATTTTTATAGTGGCGTTCGGTCTACACTTGGCAGCAGTGCCATTTTGTGTTCCCCCATCAATGACGTAACGAATTACATGCAACACCTTGAAAAGTTTTATCACACTAGACCTAGTGTCGCCGCCGCTTCTACTATAAATAATTTATTATTCTTTAATGCATATATACAGGGTGTAAAAACACTTTTTACATGTCTAATGTGAAAATGCTATAACTTCTCAAATATTCCATCAAATTAAAAAAAATATGACAGAAGTATAGAGAATAGTAGGACCTTTACAATGATGTATCACACGACCCCTATTGCCATTGAAGATTTCTGAAGGGGTAGTTTCCCTGCATAACTGGATGAGGGGTTGTCCCTTGCGTTACCATAAAAATTGGTCCCTCACCAAATAAAAATTGACCGGTTTCAGAGTTTTTTTCAAATAATATTATTTGTTTTCAAAAATAACCTGGGTGGGAACTCTTAGTTGGGCCACCCTGTATGTGCATGAATAGCAAGGATTACAGAAGTAAATCGTTGCGTCGGTCGCTCTAATGCAGAACTATCCTAAGTAAAAAAAACTTTTTTCAGGAGGAGGAATTTTTTAATCTTTTATTTGTTAAAATTTAGTGATATGTTAAAGTTAGGACATTATCCAGATTGGTTTATTTTATTGAATTTAAGTTTGGACGTCTCTGAATTACAGCGTCATATTTTGAACTGTACATTGCCTTTATCCCATTTTATATGAAATTTTGCTTTCTTGCAAAGCCTACTTTGTTTCAAAATAACATGAATATAAGCTATAATTGATAAAAAATAAAACTTTAATATTGACAACTGAAATTTTGACCACAAACGTCATAAAATAATGTATCTAAAATTAATGTTAGCTTCGCGCCGTTTAGAGCGTCGCAAAAATGAACTTAAAAAAGAAAAGTTAACAGCTCTAAAACAATATAAAGGAGAGCCTGTGAAATTGGATTTAAAACAACGGTATAGGAGATGTCATGTTAACGCTAGAAGGAGATGCAAAAGAATTTTTAGCTTCCCCAAAAAGTCTATTTTGCACAGAATATCCTTTAATACAAGACATGAAGGCACATGCGAAAATTTCACCGCTAAAAGCATCGCCGGGTTCATTGGAGGATTTTTTCTCACCTACATATTTTTTATGTTTTTCGTCTTGCAACTCAATTTTAAGTTATCAACTGCTACAATTATGTGCGCTGTTTTTGGAAGCGTGCTTACTATTGGACTTGCTTTTAGTTATAAAGTTAGGTGAGCTATTTATCCAAACAAATCCAGTCAAAAATTTCAACTGGTTAAAATATTTTAGGTGTGTGGTGTTTCTAGTGCTTCCGCAGTTTTTTTCAAAAAAAGGAAGACAAGCACTTTTGGCTTATGCTTATATTTTAGCAATAACTGGTCCTGCAAAAAATACCTTGAATAACATGAGCATTTTAGGAGAATCAATGGCTTGTGGACAAGTACGATTGCAAAAATTATTCTTCCATTGTTAAACCTATTTTTTGTAGGAACAATTAAAGGAAGCTGTTAGGCAAATACTTGATGTGATAAAGAAACCGTTTATTGCCATAAAAAATGCTATAGTAGAAGTAGTGAAGGCAGTAAAAGTAATTATGGCGAAAATAAAGGAAATATTACTCACGATCAAAAGAATAATTATGTCCTTGCGTAAGAATAATTGCTTATCTATATTCGTTTGGGCCTATTATTGTAACAGTTTTTTCATTAACCATTTTCTACATTTTAGTCAAAATAATTAAATCTGCTTTCCAATTTATTGGTCGTCTAATGAATGTTTGCAACAATGAACTGGGTACTCCTTTTGAAAGATGCCAAAGGGTTTTTGAAGATGCTATTACAGATTGTAATGCTAAATTGGGACCACTCTTCAATTGGCTTTGCAGCGTTACTTATTTGGTCAAAGCAGTTTGTTACATAGTCAAACCTATTGATTTTATCTGTTTTATTGTTGATTTTATATCTGATACTATTGGTACTATCACCACAAGTAAGAAATTTATCATCATCCTTAAAATCTTCTAAAATCCAGAATATCTAATATTAAAAATATTAGTAATAGAAATTAAAGTCCTTGGTGCAATAACCCAATTTTTTCTGATTTTTCACAACTTTTTGAATTTGACTTGATCGTTTATTTCACCAAAGTCTTCATTTAATGTAATAAATAATATTTTGATGAAAATGAATTTTTCATAATTTTGTTTGGGATTTTTAGAAGTTAAACAATTTATTCGACACATTCGTACAATGTTTTATGTACGAATTAAGTTCTCACATTCGTACGAATATAAATCAAACCATTCGAAATCCATGAATGAAATAACTTCTGGGATTGTTACCGAAATCAAACAAAGAAGTTCTGGTTTGATAAAGTTCTTTGATTTCATAAGTAGTGCAGCGAGCATTTTCTTCATATTCATGGTGGTCAAGTAAGTTTTTTTATAAAAATAAACGTGCATTATTTATATTTATAATTTTAAGGGTTCTCTTTTATCGACATAAATTTCTAACAAATGAACGCTTTGATAACAAATTTATTACTAAAGATTTCCGTGATATAGATCTTCGCCGAGCACAAATGGGTTTGGAAAGTGTTCTTCCTTTGAATCATAGAGAAAGACAATATTATATCACAGTAAGTTACAATAAATTAGTATTTTTCCAAAATAATTATCTATTTTTTTAGACCAGCTCTTTGCGTTTGGTGAAAAAAGAACGATCTCAATTATCAGAAGCCGCAATGATACTCCTAATGGCAACTCTAAAACTTGCAACTCACATGGCTACTGACTACTCGCTTTATTGGATTATGACTTTGATTAGATATTATGGTAGATTTCAATCAAAAGTACCATGTAAGTTTATGCATAACTAAATTTCGTGTCGGCTTAGGCTTGGATTTAGTTAGCTAAAACCAAGTTTAAACTGTGTTACTCCAATGAGAAAATGGGTCTTCCTCTTATATTTATTCAATGATTTTTGTTAAATATTTCAGCTCCAAATATTCCAAAATTGCATATTACTGGTGAAGGCTTTTTGGCCAATCTACTCAAATCTATTGTAAAGGCCTTTCAACCAATTGGAATTAATCTGGAAATTGATACAATCCCATGTCTTCCAGATCCAATACCACCTGATTATGATAGATACATACAAATAGGCAAGTTACAATTTTACAAAAATCAAAATTAATAATAATATCCATTTGGTAATTTTGTCAGGCTCTTTGTTAGTACTTTGTTGGTTCCTAGCAATATTCGAACCATATGGTCTCCGATTTCGGCACAAAGTTATGTGTTACTACCACCCCCATCGGGCCAAAGAAAGGGCAATTTGGTTATACAATCACATAATGAGATCACGTTCGTCTTTTCTAAAATTTGCTCGCCGTCAACTCCGCAGAAAAGTCAAAAGTGATAAAACCATCACAAAAGTGACTTGCATGGAATTCCTGAGAGCTAAACTAGAGTACCCATAAAATTACCCAATTTCTTTCTTATTTTATTTTTCCAATTTTAGTTGCAGAATATGTCGTTTAATTTTGGGATCGAAAAAACAAGCTGCTTGTTTATTATGCGGGGAAGTATTTAGAGAAGGCGATGGGAAGAAGCCAATTTATTGCCAAACACCTAAGTGTCCTGGTGTTTACTGCGAACAATGTTTTTCAGATTTACAAAATAAATGCACTGTTTGCTTAGATCCTATTCAGTACGGCGATTTATCAGATATAAGCGAGGAAAAGTAAGCCAGATCCAAATATTTAAACAACATTTTTATAAATGTATTCTAGAGATTCTTCTGAAGATTTCGAAATTGTAAAAAAGAAAAAGAGGAAGAAAAAGAAAAAGAAGAAGAAAAAATCAAAACGCAGGAAATCTTGTGGAAATGACACAGATACAAGCACTGACGATGATTATGATGATAAGAAAAAGTTATTGAAAAAACCTCAAAATTCAGATTATTACAGTTCTTCTCCTACGGATGGAAATACAACTGATTTTTCATACAGCTACCAAAATAATAAGGATATAACTGTTATGTCAACTGCTTATGATACGCGTTCTGCTTTTTATGATTTAGAAAAGCAACATATACCTGAGTATTCTTGCATGGAGCATTTTAGGAAAGATAGGATTTCCAATATTCGAGCTCAAATTTGTGGTAAAAACTATAACGATGATACTGATATTACTACAGCTGATGAATTTAATGCTACTTCGAGTGATATAAGTGAAATTGATGAAGAGTTGCCTAAAAATACTGAATCAATACCAATACGCAATCTTGCTAGCTCAAACAACGATAGAAATATGTACACGAAGGAGGAGTACACTGGTGAAATTGAAGAAACATCTTTCATTTTTTCACCTAGAACTTTATATTCTTCAGTATCGGATGAAAATATGCAGCAAGATATTCAAGCGTATTATGTTACTAAAGTTGATTATAATGAAATACCTCAGTTGGATCTGGATTTTAGTAATGATGAGAATAATTTGGAGTTTAATCAAAAATCCCCGCATAGATTTAGTAATATCGTAAAATACTCCACTGAGTGTGAAACCGAAAGAAGTAATGCAACCAGTTCTGTAATTTCAGAAGTAGATGCGAAAAGGTTTTCGCCTTCAACTTCATCTTTAATTTCTTCCCTATTTAAAATGCCAAGTAAAATGGCTAGTTTATCCATGACGTATGTTAGTACTGCCATGAGTCTTGAAGACAGAAAGCGAATTTTAGAGTCAAGAATTTCTGAGGAACCAGACAGCTTTACACCTGATAGTCTTGAAGTCTATCAAAATCCTAGAAATGTAATCACAACCTCTAGCTCATACCCAGAATCGTTAAGCTATAATATTCATTCCACTTCCTCTAACATTACTTTAAGTACTCTACCACCAAATTCGAGCTCATGTTTTAGAAATTCTCTATCAAAACGGGCGCAAATTCGGGAGTATTATAAGCAAGTAAACTTAAATCAAGAAAATTATTTTGATACTAAACCTAAGAAAAAGCGAAAAAATATTTTTAAGAAAGTTTTAGGTTTATTTACTCATAAGAAAAAACCTAAATATTTGTTTAAATAATAATGTTATGTTTTATGATAAACAGTTAAATAAATTAATTTATTAAAATCGTTTTACTATTGGGAATTTTACAAACCTGTAGGGGGCGCTGTTTTGACGGAAAAAATTGCTATTTTATTTATATTTTAAACAATGGTATATTTTTTATTAGGAGTAAAAGAAGTACTTTTGTGGTTTTAGGTTTGCGGGACGAAATAAAAACGTCGAAATTTTTAAAATAGTAATACAATAATTTTTAAATTTGACATTTAATTTACATACAACACACAATACAATGTTAGTGTATATTGGGTTGCCTAAAATGCATTTCTACTCAGCCTTTCTAATCCTTGTCAATGCAAAGTAGACCCGATTCTAGCTGTACTTCGGAAATGAACGAATATGACCATAATTGTGTTTGTCGTAATAAACTATTAATAAATTAGAAAAACTTGTGATGTATTTTCTTTAAGTCCAACTTTATTATTTATACTTTTTGTATAAAATAAATTAAAAACTATCGATTTCGGGATAATTACATCCCATCTTCAGGTATTTAAAGAATCTTTATTGACATATTATTATCACTATTATCTTGACAATAAAGATTCTTTAAATACCTGAAGATGAGATATAATTATCCCGAAATCGATAGTTTTTAATTTATTTTATACAAAAAGTATAAATTATAAAGTTGGACTTAAAGAAAGTACATCACAAGTTTTTCTAATTTATTGAAGCAGTCCAAATATTTGTGTTATCCTTTAATTTATTTAAACTATATTAATAACTGCTCATAAATATTTACCTCAGTATTATAGTTTTATATAGGAAATGTACAGAAACCAATCGAAACCAATTTTTGGAAATTATTTTTTTGATACATCATCTAGTGTACAGCAAGGAGATCTCATTGGTCCTCTTTTATTTTGTCTTACGATTCATGATATTATTAGTTCTTTAAAGTCGCCACTTAATGTATGGTATTTAGATGATGGAACTATAGCATGTGATTCAAGAGGATTTAATGAAAATTATTCATTTGGGACAGGAAATGGGTTTAAAATTAAACATGTCAATATAGAATATTTTTGATGAAAAGATCAAATCTATCAACCTGCTTACTAAGCTTTTGTTTATCTTAAATGCACACCATGGTCTTTTCATTTTAAAAAATTGCTTGGCAGTCTCAAAAGTTTTACATATTTTAAGATGTTGGGAGATATGGAAGAAAAACGAAAAGTTATTGGAATTTGATAGCATTATACGTTTAAGTTGTGTAGGAATTACAAATTGGAGTCAAACTACTCTTCCAGTAAATTTAGATGGAATTGGTATTAGAAGTACAGTTGAACTTGCTGTCCCAGCTTTTTTAGCTTCAGTTCACTCTGTACATAATCTAGTTTTAACTATTGTTCCTAAATTTGATATAGTTGATTTAACATCAGAAGCATGGTGTTTGAAAACTGATTAAATTGCTCCTAAAAATAAAAATTCACAAAAAGAATTGGATACTCATTTAGTTGATAGGAAATATAAACAACTAATTTCATCCCCAAATTTAAGAGATAAATCCCGATTACAAGCTTTAAGTGTTGGTGAACCTGGTTCCTGAGGTGGGATTTTGTTTCTATCTTGATATTTATCAAGCTTGATAAAACTCAATAGGGTGGATATTCTCGAATCACACGACACAACATCGTATACGACTTGAAAAGGACATACTCTTATTTTTGCATTTGAATGACAAGGATAGAATGATAAAAGTCGTATATGACATATTGTCGTGTGATTCGAGAGTAACCCCCTATTGAGTTTTATCAAGCTTGATAAATATCAAGATAGAAAGAAAATCCCTTCTCTGGTTACATGCGTTTCCTATTGCTAGTGTGGGTAACTTTTTAGATGATGACAGTTTAAGAATTGCAATTGGTTTACGTCTTGGTACTAATTTATTGTCAATATAAATGCAAATATGGCGATTTAGTTGAAGAGCTTGGACATCATGGTCTTAGTTGCAATAAACTTGTGGAAGATATAGTAGACACTCTGCATTAAATCAAATAATAAAGCTTTTATTTCTGGCAGGTGTAACCTTCAATATTAGAACCACCAGGATTATTACATAATGATGGAAAAAGACCAGATGGTATGACTTTAATGCCTTATAAAAATGGAACGGTACTTGTTTGCGATGTTACTGGCGTTAATTCTTTAGCTGATTCTTATATAGCGTCTTCAATTACTTCTATTGGTTTTGCTGTAAAAGAAGCAGAAAAACGAAAAATTTCAAAATATAGATTTGGAAGGCAAATTTATATTATATCCTCTAGGTTTTGAAACTTTTCGTTCTTGGGGTTCTTCTTCAAAATCAGTAATAACTACAATTGGAAAATTAATTTCAAAAACAACTGGCGAAGAACGTGCTACAGAATATCTTTATCAAAGAATAGGAATCGAAATTCAACGAGAATTCACACTTGAAGAAAACAGGAAACCAGATGTGAATATTTTCACTGACGGGTCCAAAAAAGAAAGCAGATCTGGGATAGGAGTATTCTCACCTGAACTAGATCTTCAAGATAGTATCCCCCCCGGTGACCATACCATAGTTCTTCAAACAGAACTGGCGGGTCTACTGCACGTGGCCAGAGAAGCAGCGGAGAGAGAACTATACAATAAAGAAATTCGCTTGTGGACAGACAGCATGGCGGAAATTCTAGCCTTGGGTAAACCAAAAGTCACCTCTTGGCTACTAACAGAATGCCACCAAATGCTGGAGACCCTAACAATAAACAACACAGTAGAAAGTAGAAATTATCTGGATTAAAGTAGTCAGGAAACCAAGGCAATGAGAAGGCGGACGAGCTAGCTCGAAGGAGTGCCACCCAGCAATTTGTTGGGCCGCAGTTTTCAATGCCCCTAGCGAAGTCCACTATCAATGTTTTGATAAAAGAGCACTCGCTGCGACAACATGCCAACAGATGGCCCAATTATGGCGGCCTATTTGCCCGTGGAACTCATAAGCACACCCTCGACCTAAATCCAGATCCAGATCTTAATTCGGGAGGGTTAGATGGAATATTTTATTCTTTAAATATAAATAAGAGCAAAGAAATAAAAGAAATTAAGAAACCTAATGCAAATGTTGTTGCTTCGATTAAAGAAATTAAGCATCTTTTATCATTATCATCTCCAAGACTAAATCGCTCATCAATACCCCAAAATGCGAGAAACACTGAAAGTTCCCAGCGAAATTCAATTGAGAAAGCAGCTTTTAATATTCCGTCAAGCAGGTGGAATTTGGACGAGGAGAAAGGACTAAATAATCGCGCTAGTCCAATCAAACGGATCGGACTAAATGGTTTACAAAATATCGGAAATATCTGCTTCACGAACTCTGTCATTCAGTGCTTTTCCAATACGAAACCTCTACTAGAATATCACAAAAAGATGCATATACAGAGTCCGCCGAAAGTCCCGGGACAGCGCTGTATTGATTGCGTGAATATATTTTTTCAAAAATTTGCATACTTATACAGTATCATAAAAACTACATTCTGAGATGGTTTAGAACATCCCAATCTTTGTGGGGGGGGGGGGTCAATTTTTTAAATTGCAGCTCATATCGAGTTTGAAGGGAATGATGATTTTAAAGGGAATGAAAAAAGAAACACATTCCTGCAAACCAGATGCCATTATGCCGACTTGTTAAAAAGTTATTAAGGATTAATATAATTATTTTCATCTACATATATAGTTAGCATTGATATTTTGCAAAGGTAACTAGATGAAAATCATTATGTTCCACACTTTACATAAAACAGTATAAATTCTATTGACAAATAAATGCCATCAAAGTGCACATTTAGAATTTTTAATTTCCGTAGTTATTAGATAATAATTTCTTTTAAGTAAATTTTTACTGAATTTTAAGTCATTAGTTAAAAATGGCGCAAAAGGTAAGTTAAAATGAAAGAATTTCACTTTTAATGATTGTTTTGGAGACACAGTTTGGTCATACACTGAAGTTATTCAGGTTTTTAACGCCTCTTTCGACGAACGCCCCCCAATTTCAAAGTCAACTGTTGAAAGAACTTTAAGAAGGTTTGAAGAAAAAGGCACTGTAAAAGACAGACCAAGAAGTGGTAGACTTCGGTCTGCAACTAGTGAAGAAAATTCGGAAGAAGAACTTTTGTCCTATATAGATGATCCTCACACCACTTTAACAAAGGCAGATCAATTCCATGACGTTAGTGAAAGTTTCGTCCTTAGAATTTTGAAAACCAGTTAATATACTCCGTATAAGTGCCATTTAGTACAAGAATTGTCAGAGGATGATTATGATAGACGGCAAAAATTCTGCGAGGAAATGCGGGCAAAACTGCACAGGGACCCAAATTTTCTTCAACACGTAGTTTTTTCCGACGAAGCCACTTTTTATCTAAATTGTCAAGTTAATCGACATCATTTTCGATATTGGAGTGATGAAAATCCTAGATGGATGCAGGAGCATCACACTCAACTTCCTCAGAAACTAAATGTATGGGCTGATATTATTGGATTGAACATAATTGGGCCTTTTGTGATTCAAGGAAACTTGAATTCACAAGGGTACCTCCAATTATTAAACAACCGTATAATTCCAGCTCTTCGTGTTTTATATCCTGGTGACCTATTTAATACGATTTGGTTTCAACAGGATGGTGCACCCCCGCATTTTTGTCCTGAAGCACGGAATTTTTTAAGTGTAACTTTTCCAAATAGGTGGATCGGCAGGAGGGGCGAAATCGAATGGCCTCCAAGATCACCTGATTTAACCCCTCTCGATATTTTCTTTTGAGTCTTCTGGAAAAATCGAGAGTACAAAGCCTGAAAGACGAGATCAACCAAATTAATAGAGATATGCTCCAAAACGTGGAAAATTCGATTTAACACCGCTTAGGTATCTGCGAAATTGAAGAAGGCCGACAATTTGAGCATTTGCTATAAACTTTAGAAAACAAATATTAGATATTTGGAAAGTTGTGCAATGAACAAACAAAATAAAAAAGTAAGAAAATTTGGTATTTAATTTCATTAATTTATTGTAATGATTCGGATAGAGCCAAATTATTTCTAATTGTCATTACCTTCAAATTGGGGTACTAGTCGATGCCAATTAATAATTATTTACGTTGTCATCCCTGATAGCATCTCCTATCGTGGAAAAGCTTTTTTACACAATATTCAATGATTTTTCTTTGCAAAATATCACTAGTAACTAGATTTTCTTCCACAGTGTTTTGATAACTTTAATCCTTATTAACCTTTTAACAAATCAACATAATGGCATCTGCTTTGCAGGAATGTGTTTCTTTTTTCATTTTCTTTAAAATAAGTAAAACTCGATAGGAGTTGCAATTCAAAAAAGCGGGGTAGTTCTCCTCACCCCCCCCCCAAAAAAAAAGATGGGGAAGTTCTAAAGTACCTTAGAATGTAGTTTTTATGACACTGTATAAGTATGTAAATTTTTGAAAAAATATATTCACGCGATCAAAAACTACAGCGCTGTCCCAGGACTTTTGGCAGACCCTGTATAAGTGATGTTAAATATTAACACCGCCACCTCGGAGATCAAAGGATCAAAGCATTCGCGTAAGTCATAAAAGAATTGTGGTCGGAGGATTTATCGGATCGTGTTGTAAATACAACATCCGTAAAATCGCAAATACAACCCTTTGCACCACGCTTCACTGAGTACTCACAGCAGGATGTTCAAAAATTCCTCATCCTCATGTATTTACTAGAAGGTTTACACGAAGACGCCATTCCGGTCACCACCAAACCAACGCCTATTCGAAATGATTCGGAGAAAGCAATGGAGTTTTGCCAAAGGTATTTACGACGAGAAAATTCTAAGGTGGTGGATATTTTTGTTGGGCAGTCGACACTTATATGCACATACTGTGGTCACTGCTCAGTTTCATTTGATCCTTTCTGGGATTTGTCGCTTCCCATACCTTAAGAAACAGAGCCTATACAACTTTCACTGTGCCTTGATAGTTTTACCAGAGAGGAAACCTTAGATGGTGATGAGAAGCCTATATGTTTGAAGTGTAAAGAATGGAAAAAATGTACAAAATCTTTTAAGATCCACAAGTTCCCTAAAATATTAGTAATCCATTTGAAAAGATTTTCACCAACAGAAAGGTATTGGGGAAAACTGAATGTTACAGTTGATTTTCCTCTAGAGGATTTGGGTATGACGAATTACGCTGCTGAGCCATATACACAATACCGATATAATTTATATGCTGTAAGTAACCACATCGGCACTACACTGTCTATTGTCGACAACCTTATTCACAAACGTGCCATAATACAGGGTGGGCCAACGATAACGAAACAGACGAGTTTTAAAATAGTTAATAAAAAATTTTGAAAAAACGCTCGGACATATTTTGCAATACAAGTGATTCAAAAATCCATTCACCCCTGTGCCCTATGGACACAACCCCTAAAATTTTAATAGGGATGGTGGGGTAAGTAATACCTTGTTAGAAAGATCTTTTTACTCAGAGTAACATACAAAAAAAAAAGTTAAATCGATCGATTCGTTTTAAAGATATTCAAAATTTAGCAAGTAGAGATTTCATGTCTTTTAAAATTGTGCTATGAACACAACGCCTTCAATTTTAAGTGCTTTGATAGGGTAAGTAATATCGTTTCGAGGGGGACATATTTTGCAATAGACCTGATTCAAAAATCCATTCATCCCTCGCCCTTTGGACACAACCCCTAAAAATTTAATAGGGATGGTGGGGTAAGTAATACCTCGTTAGAAAGATCTTTTTACCCAGAGTAACATGCCAAAAAAAAAAGTTAAATCCTTCAGTTCGTTTTGAAGATATTCAAAATTTAACATGTAGAGTTTTCATGCCTTTAAAATTGTGCTATGAACACCACGGCTTCAATTTTAAGTGTTTTGATAGGGTAAGTAATACCTCCTGGGAAAGATCTTTTAACCCAAAGTAACATACAAAAACATGTAAAACGCCATTTATTTTTATTTTCTACAAAAGAGAGATTTTAAAAAACAAATTTAAATTTATTCGAGGAATTGTTTAAAATTTTGTAACATCTGGAACAAAACAATGCAAAACATAAAACGATTTATAACCACATTGAGATTCTTTTTATCAGTTGTATTTTGTATTAGTGTTGATTTTCATCGTGTTAAAACTGTTTATGACTAATTATTAGAAATCAACATTTAAAATTTTGTGAACTTCTGTAAAAGCTTCTGTTACCAATGGCTTATACAATTCCAGAAAGGGTTGAATTAATCACTTTTTATTTTAAAAACGATGAGAATGCTCATCGTGCAGCTAATTTATTTAATGAACAACATCCAAACAAACATTGTAACCGAAAATACGTTCTGGAGTTGGTTGCAAAATTTAAAAAAACTGGTTCTGTTGGTAATAAGAAACGCGATCCTGGACATGTTCGTCCAATAAGAAATGAGGTCGTTGAAATAGGTGTTTTAGGACAAGTTGCTGCAGATCCAACTTTAAGCACAAGAAAACTGGAGACTGTGACTAACATCAGCAGAACAACCATTCGCCGAATATTGAAAGGTCACAAATATCATCCCTATAAAATTCATTTAATTCATGAGTTAAATGAAGATGATAGGCGACTGCAATTTTGTGAGGTGATGACGGAACGGATAATTGCTGATGAAAATTATCTTTATAATATCTGTTTTTCTGATGAGTGCTCTTTTTTCTTAAACTCAACCGTTAATCGTCATAATTGTCGATATTGGTCAGATGAGAATCCTAGGGTATTTCATGAAGTTCACACCCAAACTCCTCAAAAATTGAATGTGTGGGTTGGAATTTTTGGAGACCGTCTTATTGGTCCTTATTTTCTAGATGGCAATCTAACAGGGGATATGTACTTGGATCTACTTCAAAACTTTGTTCATCCATTTCTTGACGATATTATCGAAAATGACGATCGTTATTTAGAAGACCATCTGATTTTCCAACAAGACGGAGCCCCTCCTCATTACACACGGCCTGTTAGGGAATTCTTGGATACGACGTTTCCTGGGCAATGGATTGGGCGTAGAGGACCTTTGGAGTGGCCGCCGAGATCTCCCGATCTTACTCCCCTTGATTTTTTCCTTTGGGGGCATTTAAAAAGTAAGATTTACGCAACGGAACCAGGATCTCTAGTAGAGTTACGACAGAGAATTATTAATGAATGCCGAGAAATTACTGCTGAAATGTTACAAAATGTAAGAATTCGCTTTGAGCAAAATTTGTACGTTTGCATGGAGGTTGGTGGAACTCAATTCGAACATTTAATAAAATAATAAAAACATCCTTGAAAGTGTCAGGATCGATGGGATTCCTTAAAGTGTTAAGTTTTCTTCAAAAAGATTAGTTAAGTTTAGTTTGGTTAAATAAAAAATAATGTGCAATACTGTTTTATTTTGAATTCTTTAAAACAAACCAATCGATTTCACTTTTGTTTTTTTGTATGTTACTTGTGGTAAAAAGAACTTTCCAAGGAGGTATTACTTACCCTATCAAAAGACTTAAAATTGAAGGCGTGGTGTTCATAGCACAATTTTAAAAGGTATGAAAACTTTACTTGCTAAATTTTGAATATCTTTAAAACGAATCGATCGATTTAACTTATTTTTTGTATGTTACTCTGGGTAAAAAGATTTTTCTAACGAGGTATTACTTACCCTACCATCCCTATTAAAATTTTAGGGGTTGTGTCCAAAGGGCGAGGGATGAATGGATTTTTGAAGCAACTCTATTGCAAAGTATGTCCCTCTCGAAACAGTATTACTTACCTTATCAAAACACTTAAAATTGAAGGTGTGGTGTTCATGGCACAATTTTAAAAGGCATGAAATCTCTACTTGCTAAATTTTAAATATCTTTAAAACGAATCGATCGATTTAACTTTTTTTTTATATGTTACTCTGGATAAAAAGATCTTTCCAGCGAGGTATTACTTACCCCACCATCCCTATTAAAATTTAAGGGGTTGTGTCCATAGGGCGCAGAGATGAATGGATTTTTGAATCAGCAAACTAATGTTGACCTGTCCGAGCATTTTTAAAAAAATTTTTATTAACTATTTCAAAACTCGTCTGTTTCATTTTCGTTGGCCCACCCTATATAATGATTCAAGGACGATTTCTGCGAAAAGCACAGTTAGTGGTGTGGCATAAGTTTCATTATTTTATGAACTGAAAGGAATTGCTGTATCTATGAGTGATTTTGAGAACTACTAGATTTTTATTTATTTACACCGCTTGCATAAATAATGCCTTTTTAATGTATACATATTTATAATTTATATTTTTACTATTTGATTATGATAAGAAAATTGGTGTTATTCTAATTACACATATTAAATTTTAGAATGTTGTTATAAAGACTAAGATTGTTGCGCACAAATTACTTAGGTCAAATAAAATTAAAGTTATTTTTTGGTAAGAAATAGATAATTCTGGCTTCTGGGAATTTATAAACACAAGGTTTTAAAAAACTATTTATTTAACAGCAACGTTTCGACATATAAATTATGTCTTTCTCAAGCTAAAATAATAATAATATAACATATAACATTGTAAAAAATTGAATTTTATTTCTATTTTATTAAATTACCTTAAAATCCAGATTTAAATAGTAAGTGTTTTCTAATTTTCTTGGCAAATATACTAATAAAATTGTTGTAAATAAAAATGGTTTGTAAAAAATGTAAAAAGAAGACGTATGAAATATAATTTGTCAGTAAATTATTATTGACAAATAAATTATAAAATAGTTGTTTATAAAAGCACTTTGATTTTAAAAAGTAAAAAAAAAAAAAAAAAAAAAAAAAAAGAAGAAGTATTTTTTACAAACAAATAAATAATTATAAATCTGGTATAAAGTATAAAAATAATAAAATAAAAATAAATTACAAATAAAAAAATAAAAATAGTAGTATGTATATATAAAAGAATATAAAAATATATATATTTAGAAAATGCTTAGATAAGATTGTGGTAGATTTTACTAAGATTTTGAATATCAGTTTTTAAATTCATATTTTCTTTATGTTTATGAATGAAAATAATTTCACTGATTAAACGTTTTTTTGTATTAATTTCTTTATCTAAAATAGAAATAGATTCAAAATTTATTTCATGTTTGGTTGAGTTAACATGTAAAGACAAACCTGTTAAATTATTATTATCACCATTCTGTAATACTCTTTTACAATCATATTTATGTTGTTTAATTCTATTACATAAATGTTGTTTAGTTTGACCAATATAAATTTTATTACAATCTTTACAGGGAATTTTATAAACTAAGTTAGATTTTACTTCATTTTTATCAAGATCTTTAAGTTTACTAAAAATGGAATTTATTGATTTTATATTATAAAATGCTAAATTAATATTATAGTTCTTAAATAATTCTTTAAGTTTAGAACTTATCTCAGGAATATATGCACATTTATAATAAGTTAAAGATGTTCCTTTATCAATATGACTTTTTTTCCCCATAAAGAAATTATTAATTAAACTATTATAAATTAATTTAGGATAATTATTTTCTTTTAATAATGTAATTATTTTATTTTTATTTAATGAATGAAATTTCTTATTACTTAAATTGAAAACCCTATGTATAAGTCCTTTTATCATAGAAATTTTATGTTTGAAAGCATGATTTGAAAAATAATTTAATAAAATATTAGAAGATGTAGGTTTTCTATACCAATCTGTAATAATCTTTGTATCCTCTCTAATTAACATTGTATCCAAAAAAGGTATTTCTTTGTTAATTTCCAATTCAATTGTAAATTGTAATTTACAATTAAAATTATTAAAAGTATTTAATACAATGTCCGTTTTAGATTTTGGAATTATCAAAATAGTATCATCTACATAATATTTTAAAAAAGGAATTTTAAATGGTAGTTTCTTAACTGTTTCTTCAATAAGTGTATTCATAACAATTGAAGCTAAAATAGGACTGGCAGGATTGCCCATTGGACTACCATCTTTTTGCTTGTAAAATTCATTTTCAAACACAAAATAACTAGAATCAAAATAAAATTGAAGTAAATTCAAAAAAGTTTTTTTATCTAGAATAGTGTAAGAAGAAATAAATTTCCAATTTTTGTTAATGATGTTCATTATTAAATCTTTTGGAATATTTGTAAAAAGAGAAACCACATCTAATGAAATAATTATGTGATCTTTAGGTAAAATAAAATCTTTAAGTTCAATCAGTAAATCATATGAATTTTTAATTGTATAATTAAAAGTAGTAATTAAATTGGATAAAATAAGATGTAAATATTTCGTTATATTATATGATGGAGAATCAATGCAGCAAACTACAGGTCTAAAAGCAACTTTATCTGTTTTATGTGTTTTACGTAGTCCATATAATTTTGGTGGAACCGAATTGTGTCTTATTAGTTTTTTATATTCAAAATCATTAATAAAACCTGATCTAAGCAAATTCCTTACAATATTGTTAGCCTCCTTTTCATATTTAGCTATAGGATCTTTTTTAATTTTTTCATAAGTTAATGAATCATCTAGTAGTTTTAGCATTTCACTTTTATAATCATCTTTATACATAATTACAATAGAATTACCTTTATCTGATTTTGAAATTAAAATATTATTATTATCTTTTAAATACTTTTTGGTATTATTAAAATCTCTTATAATGTTTTTATTAACAGTATTATTTTTTATATTAATATTATTACTTTTTGAAAAAGAGTTGTTAAGACTGTATTTATAATTAGTTAAAAAATTAGTTGTCTTTGCTCTAACTTCATTCTTACTATCATCACTATTTGGTAAATTTATTATACAAAATTTAAGATCTTTAATAATCTGTACCATAGCGTTATCATTTTCTTTTTTAGAGGTGATAGGTAAGCTGAATTTAGTACCTAATGAAACTGTATTTATAACATCAGAAGGAATAATTTCATTAGTGTAATTGTATACAGATTCTTTATGGTATCTGATGTTAGAGGAAATTGACTTATTTTTAATTGTATTAAGTTTTTTAATATTAATATTTTTAATTTTATTAAATTCTTTTTCCGAATTGAAATTAACATGGTTTTCAAAATCAGATAAAATATTAGTTGGTAGTATTGATTTAAGTTCATTATAATTATTAATAATACTGATTTCTAATTTTTTAATTTTCCAAATTGTTATTTTAATTTCTAACTTTAAGATGGAGTGTCTAAAGCTTTTAATAATTCTTTCTGTTTCATTTGTAAATGGATGATTTTCAGTTTGTAAAGAATAAATGCATCTTACGTTGTTTAAAATGTGTTCAGGGTAAATATGTTCAATCTTACAGCGCAATAAAAAAATTCTTCTGTTTTTCAAAGCTACCATTTTTATTTTGTCATTATAAAAATTCTTCATTTTATTAGTAGTATATATGCCATATTCATTTGTGATGTCATTAAAATAGCCCAAATTATAGTAATATAAAAAGTTCTTATCCCAAAAAATATATAAGAAATAGATAATTCTGGCTTCTGGGAATTTATAAACACGAGGTTTTAAAAAACTATTTATTTAACAGCAACGTTTCGACATATAAATTATGTCTTTCTCAAGCTAAAATAATAATAATATAACATATAACATTGTAAAAAATTGAATTTTATTTCTATTTTATTAAATTACCTTAAAATCCAGATTTAAATAGTAAGTGTTTTCTAATTTTCTTGGCAAATATACTAATAAAATTGTTGTAAATAAAAATGGTTTGTAAAAAATGTAAAAAGAAGACGTATAAAATATAATTTGTTATTTTTGACAAATAAATTATAAAATAGTTATTTATAAAAGCACTTTGATTTTAAAAGTGAAAAAAAAAAAGAAGTATTTTTTACAAACAAATAAATAATTATAAATCTGGTATAAAGTATAAAAATAATAAAATAAAAATAAATTACAAATAAAAAATAAAAATAGTAGTATGTATATATAAAAGAATATAAAAATATATATATTTAGAAAATGCTTAGATAAGATTGTGGTAGATTTTACTAAGATTTTGAATATCAGTTTTTAAATTCATATTTTCTTTATGTTTATGAATGAAAATCATTTCACTGATTAAACGTTTTTTTGTATTAATTTCTTTATCTAAAATAGAAATAGATTCAAAATTTAAACTTTAATAAAGTTTGTAATAATTAAATAATTTATTAGAAAATCAAGTTGTTTTGAAGCACTAATTTCAAAGTCGTGCTTAAATTTGATTAGCTTAAAATGTAAGTAATGTATTGGTTCCTGGACGTTTTTATTTTAAAAATTAATGTTGGAGTTGAACTTTTGGAAATAATCATAAATTAGTAAAACACAACGTATACTGAAGAAATAAACATTTAATTCACAAACTGACAGTTTATTTTGCTTCTTGTAATTTATTACGGTATTGGCAGTTTTGCGAATTTTCCTCTAGACTTATCAAACTTTCTAATTTTAAACCATAGGTAATACGCGAAAAATATGAAACAGACTTCAAATTGTATAAGCAAATTTTTGATTAGTCTGGTCAATTGTATTACATTTTACCACCTGTTTTAAATATATTAAATCTAAATTTTTACTGAATTCAATAATTGAAAATGACTTTATACAAACCATAAAGATTATTCTAATTATACTAAAGGGATACATCCTATATTACTAGTTCATTATCTCACGTAAAAATTAATTACTAAATAAACAGTTTTTGTAATGAACGTGAGTAATTATTTTTACTACTCTTGTTTTTAAATATACTGAAGTTTTGATGATAAGAAATGCGTTAAGTACTGCAATATTTTTATTTTATTAAACCAACAATAGATACTTGTCAAATGCATTTTTAGGTAAATTATTTATTTGTAATTAATAAATTATTGGAAATCCCTGAAAACTGCAGTTAAGTCACGTTAACCTCTGAGCTTTAGAAAAATATTTAAGTAAACGCGCGCGCATATCGAGCTTTTTTTAATATCGATGATGCATCTATCCTTATCATAAATACGGTCTTAGAATGAAAAGCCAAAAATACGTACGTCTCGACATTTTACATCAGAATAGATAAAGCCGCTGAAAATACAATTTCGTGCAGAAAGAAATTTCTAGTGCAACATCGAAAAGGTCCCAGAAAAAATCGAAACATGTCGGATTCTAAAATCAGTCTTGATGATCTTATAGCTAAGTTGAGAAAGGTATTCGGAAGTAATGAGGTGAATATTGAATCACTTTCGAAGTTGTTGGAATCCTATGAGTCCAATCCTGGAGACTGGGAAAAGTACGCCATATTTAGCAAAAACAGGTAAATTTTTTAACTTAATTATGAATATCAGCATGAGAACCTAAAAGTTTAATTAAATTATTTTTGTGCTTGTATTTAAAAAAAAAAACTTTTTTAGATTAAAAAATATTTATTGAAATTAATTAGGAAATTTTATTTAATAAATAGTTTTTAAGCGTAAATTAATATGAATCTTTAAACTCTTTTAAAATACTGAAATCATAATATACAGGAATTTTTTATATTAAAAATAAATATTGATTTCATGAAAAATGGCACCCAATTTCGAGTAAAAATCTTCAAAATTCAATATAAACTCACTTAAAATCGAAAGAATGGGTGCATTTTCTCAATAAAACCGATAGGAAATTAGAATTTAATTCCAGCAACGGGTGGAAATTCTTCAAAATTTTATTTGCAAATATTTAAACATTAAATAAAATTTTATTTAAAGTAATTATACATAGGGGTGCACAAAAAAACGCCCAACGATGTAGCTTTGTTATTTCTTATCCGATTTTAATAAGTGATATGTTAAATTAAATGGTTTGAAGAATACTACTATCAGGTAATAAAAGATTAGTTTTATTTTTGAAAACATCAGAGGAGGAGAAGGCAACTTTTCTTTTTCAAATAGCAACATAGTTTTTTTGATAGAAAAAAATTTTTGACAAAAATAATCTAAACCAATTATACCAATATTTTTTTTTAATTAATTTTTAATTTTTTTTTAATTTTTTTATTATTATTAATTTTTTTAAATTTAATTCAATTGTTTTCTTTTGATTTTGAGTTTTTAGTTTTTTTATTTAAGTTTTGTTTTCTAATTTATTATTATTAATAAATTAAAAAATTATTAATAAATTAATAGTTATTTAACCAACGAGTTGGTTAAAAGGGGGTAAATTTCGAGATTATTAATCGCTTTTTAACCTGCGAGTTGGTTACAATATTTTTTCGTTGATCGTGCATGTGTTAACTAGAAAAAAACTATCATTTTTACAAGACTTTTTCGAAATGTGACAATTAAAAAATACGAACCCGATCGATCATAACCGAAGTCTAATTAAACGAACAGGGTTGTCTATTATCAGAGAGTTCTATACTCAATTAATGATGACTTGATGTGTACATAACCTTACTTTTATAAAATAAATATAAAATGTATTGGCGTACCAATTGCGTTGTTCAGACCTTGAAAGAACAGAGATACCATGAACTTTAGCATACTTTGTCACTCTGTCATTAAGTGCAGCCAATGTGTCAATCATGCAACCTAAAAGTAGAAAAAACTAAATAATAACTAGAAATATTATTATAACAAAGTATTTTTTACTTTAAAGCCTTCCAAAAATTATTTTATATTTTTATTAATAAATGAGCAAAGTTGTTTTCATTTTATATCTTCCAAATAACATTTTATTTGATTTCACAATAGAACAAAAATACCGTAGAGTACACACCTAACCAAAAACTAATTTAGAGGATATAAAGTGAAAACAACCTTGCGCATTTGTTAATATAAATTTTATATGATTTTTGGAAGGTTTTAAATTAAAAAATACTTTGTTATAATAATATTTCTAGTTATTATTCAGTTTATTTCTACTTTTAGGTTGCATGATTGACACATTGGCAGTACTTACTCAGCTGTTTACAGCAGAGCAAAAGAGATATTCCGAAAGTTCATGGTATCTCTGTTCTTTCAAGGTCTGAACAACGCAATTATAGGAAGTGTATTTATAATTTTGATTAGTTAAAAACAAATTTAATTAACTTTATATTCACAATTGTAGTATACTTCGTAGAAAATTTCGTTAGAAACGTCGTCAACAGAGAGCACCTCCAAAATCATTCAATAAACAAAATCATGCATTAATAGGGGTCATTAATGAATGTTTTTGTATGCATTAAAAATACTCCTTAATAAACGATCAACGAAAAAAATTATTAATAAATTAAAAATTATTAATAAGTTAAAAATTATTAATAAATTTATAGTTATTTAACCAACGAGTTGGTTAAAAGGGGCGATTAATAATCGAGAAATGTTAAAGCACGAACGGAACGCGAGTGCGTTAATTTTCGAGATTATTAATCGCTTTTTAACCTACGAGTTGGTTACAATATTTTTTCGTTGATCGTGCATTTGACTAACTAGAAAAAACTATCATTTTTACAAGACTTTTTCGAAATGTCGCCATTAAAATATACGAACCCGATCGATCATAACCGAAGTCGAATTAAACGAACAGGGTTGTCTATTATCAGAGAGTTCAATAGTCAATTAATGATGACTTAACCTCACTTTTATAAAATAAATATAAAATGTATTGGCGTACCATTTATTTGGAGTGTGTTTAAAATTACATGTATTTATTTAATTTATAATTTTAATTAGGTTAAAACCAATAAAATTAACTTTATATTCACAATTGTCGTATACTTCGTAGAAAATTTCATTAGAAACGTCATCAACAGAGAGCACCTCCAAAATCATTCAATAAACAAAAATCATGCATTAATAGGGGTCATGAATGAATGATTTTGTATGCATTAAAAATACTCCTTAATTAAAATTAATAAAAAAATTATTAATAAATTAAAAATTATCGAAATTATAGAAACGTCATCAACAGAGGGCATCTCCAAAATCATTCATTAAACAAAAATCATGCATTAATTGGGGTCATTAATGAATGATTTTGTATACATTAAAAATACCCCTTAATAAACGATCAACGAAAAAAAAATTATTAATAAATTAAAAATTATTAATATTAAATTAAAAAACAAAACTTAAAAAAAATAAAAAACTGAAAACTCATAAACAAAATAAACAATTGAATTAAATTTAAAAAAATTAATAATTAAAAAATTTAAAATAATAAGAAAAAAAAATTTAAAAATTAATTTAAAAAAAGTTATGGGTATAATTATTGGTTTAAGAGTTTGCCATTTCGTTTTTTGTTTTAAGTATATTTTTAAACTTTTTATAGCATCCCAAAAATTAGGTAAAATTTTAAGAAAAAACATTCTTAAGACAAACAAACAAAACGGTAAACTCTTAGTTTATATCTTAACTTATTGCTAGCGTTAGAAAAAAAATATTATTTCGATCAGTTTTTTATTTTTGTGGAAAACGCCGCTAATCGAACGGTTTTTGTAAAGAGCCCGTTTTACTGCTGACGTATGAGTATTTGGTTTGACTTAATAAATCAAAAAAAGAAGAAATTGGTAGTCACAAAGCTCATATGGGTACAAAAAAAGAAATTTTAAAAAAGCTCCTCTGGAAAAGAAGTTATGACGAAAACCGCGAATATCAAGAAAATTTAGAAATCAAGCGCCCAAATTAGCCGACTTAAGAAGAGTCGCAATTTTGAGCACTTGATTTTGAAATTCGTTTGACATTTGGGGTTTCGGTCTTTCAGAAGTCTTGCGGCTACCAATTTCTTTGCTTTTGTAAGTCAAACCAAAAACCAAATAGTCATTATTTTTTTTTTCAAAAAAAAGAAGAATTTCATAGCCACAAGACTATTCTGTGTACCAAAAAATAAATTTTAGAAAAGCTTTACTGGAAAAAATTATAACCAAAACTGCAAATATTAAATGAATGTGAGGCATTTGATAAGCTTATAATAGGTGTGTTTCTTTTACCAAAATTTGACTGATTTGTTCGAGCAAATCACTTCCTTCTCCTTTTAGTTCTATAGGAAAAAATGAGACAGAATTTGATTTGCTCATATTTGCTTGAGCAAAGTATGTAAAAAAACACAACTACTAAACCTAAAAAACATATAAACTCAAAACTGAAAAATAGGACGGCTGAATTAGCATGAAAGAACAAAGAAATTAAAGATTACATTGTCTTCAATGGTGTGACTGGTGTGTGGGTGGTTTACTATTTCTGCTGAGACGATTGTTTCAATATTATACTCGCGCATTTGTCTGGTCTCAAAATTCATTAAAAATTCATAACGTAAACTTAGCTTGTTAATATAAAAATATGTGAATTCATTCAAACATGGAAATAATAAATTTTACCGGTTTAGTTTATTTGATAGGAAATTTAATAAGTTTTCCAACGATATATCAGACAATGATGCTAGCCTCATCGGGATAATTGTTTAATTGAACTTTCAATAAAATTCACCACGAAAACTAATTAATGTGTTATACGCTCTATCTTTTCAAATAATAATTGCAGAAAAACACTAAAACCACTTTTGGAATCTGTATTCGATATTGAAAACATCGACGTACACCAGAATGGTAACCACTAATTACTGACTTTGATTAATTAATCCAAAACTATAATTTTTGAGCAATCCTAGCCTCCACAGGATAATTGTTTAAGAAGTGGTGTGTTATACCGTTGGAACCAAAAATTACTCAAAAATTAGTATTTTTGGTTAATTGATAAGTCATAAATTAGTGGCTAGCATTGTTTTCAATATCTAATACAAATTCCAAAAGCGGTTTTAGTTTTTTCTCCTATTATTTAATTAATAGTTCAAATAAACAATTATTCTGAAGAGACTAGGATTGTGTTACCTATCAATGCTTTTAAAATCGAATTCCAAAAGTAGTTTTAGTTTTTTTTTCTGCTAGGATTCTGTCAAAAGTTGGAGCGCATAATGCATTAATTTGTTCTCGCGGTGAATTTAATTAAAAGCTCAAATTAACAATTATCCTAATTAAATTTCCTATCAAATGAACCCAATAACCTTTTTATGGCCGGTTATTGGTAGCCACCAAAACATACTCAAAAATTACTGTTTTTGGTTAATTAATAAGTCAATATTTAGTGGCTAGCATTGTGATGTTGTCCCTACATCAATGTTTTCAATATCTAATACAGATTCCGAAACTGGTTTTAGTTTTTTTCAGCCAAAATGCTTTCAAAAGTTAGATACTTAGATTTGGCGGTGAATTTTATTGAAAGTCATATACCGTTGGAAAGCTTAATAAATTTCCTATCAAATTAACTAAATAACTTTTTTATGGCTCATCATTGGTGGCCATTGAAATAAAAAATTATTTAGAAATTACTGTTATCTGTTAATTAATAAGTTAATAATAAGTAGTGGCTTACATTGTTTTATATATGAAAATGGAGGGAATTTAATGCACATTCTACTGATTTTTTATTTTAGTTGTAAGTTTATTTAAGTAAAAGTTACACCCATTTAAGTTTTTTTGGTATTTTAAGGTAGTCATCTGATTAATTGCAAATTTCGGATTTATTATTATGAGGCAAGCATTGGCAGTAAAACTGTAATGTAGATATTTCTTTGAACTTTCCAGTGGTATAATTAGTTTTGCTATACAATGTAAAACAAAGAAGTTATAATGCTTGTTCTTCTTATAAAGAAATATATGTAAAAAACTGTGGCTGAAAATTTTATGGCTAATTTTAACTTTATGCAAACTCCTGCATTTGTAAATTTAAAAAGTTTGAAACTTAAAGTTTTTGGTATTTTTTGATGTCTTTGTATAATAATGAAGTTTAAAATTTAATGAAAATTAATTTAAAATCAGAAAGTATTTCTTCGTTTTTATGCTTAAAATTATCAGGATTATATTTATACTTTTCTTCCTTTCTAATAATAAATTATTAAAAAAAAATCATAAAAAAGTTGTAATTTTGCAATCCTGATGACACACCACATCCTATCGTAAATGGATATTTATTAATTTCGAAACCATAAAAATTATTTTTAAAATATACATATGAATAATTATTTAGAAGTACTTAGGTAAATTTGCAGAAATTTGGATACTCTCAAGTTAATATAATTATTTAGTTTAATTTAAATCGAAATAATTTCTTAATTTATTTGCATAAAACTCGAAGTCGCTCAGAATGAACTGTAAATATTATTTTTTACAAATAAACTGCATTTTTAAATACATGAATCCACTAAAAATTCACTAACATAAAATAGAAGTAAAAATTGAAATTTTAAGCAAAATAATGATAATTCCTGAAAATTATATAAACACGGAAAAAACATGCAATTTTAGATTATTGAATATTTAGTTTATTAGTAATTTTGCAAATAAAATTTTATTATAATGATGCAAATAAAAAAAGTTATCGATTATTGATATCCTTTATTATGATAACATCCATGTCGTATTTTTTATTGTTAATATTTAACATTTGCAATCGTCTGCGATCTATAAAAACATAATAAAATTTCAATTTCAAAGAATAATGATGTTACTAAATATTTATTTTACCTAAAAGAAACCTGAAAACAACAATGTTATCAGTAAATTTATTATTGATACAGGGTGTGTTTATATTGCAAATTGCAATAAGTTGGTGCTAATTCCTTTGACAAAATATACAAAAGCTCCATTTAGGTTGAAAGAACTCCTGTAGAAACAATTTTAAAATTATATTACATTGAAAAAAATAAATGTTAAAATGCAATGTTATCTGTTATCTATACTAAAATTTGGTTTCTGCAGAAAGAAGCCAATCCCAAAACCTTCAAATTGAACAACCTTAACCTTGGATAAAACTTAAAGCTAAAGTAAAAATTAGCAATTAAATCAAAATACAATCGACTTTCATAATGCTACATAACGCAATATGGTTTGGTACTTTTTCTGCAAATTATTTGTGTTCCAAACCACATTTTTCGATTATGTGGGTTGGTTCCTTTCTGCAGAAAATCATGAATTTTCAAAATTCATCGCTCGTTTTTCTTATATTATTATTTTTTATACCCTTGGACTATTTCTTCTACAATTTCTGGTTTCTAATATAAGGTATATTGTATATTACATTAATTGGAAAATTTACATATTTTACTTTCTTTTTATGCTAAAAAATTTTATACGGTGTGCCCCAGAACTCGCGCATTAGCTCTCTCCACTTTGTTGGGGACCCTTCAAAGATACCTGGAAAAATAATTAAAAAATCGTCTTGGCCAATTAACTGAAATATGAAGAGACACAGTTGGGAATTCGACATCTTTATTATAATGAATTAGGAAAAATTATTTGTTGTCATGTAATTGTAATTGTTATGACAGGTTGTGTTGTGATCCTAAAAACTGTATAAGGAAAAACAGGGAAACGCAGGACACAACTTAAACTGTATTTATTAATTATGTATTCAAGAACACTTGTAATGACTTCTACGCGTCAGTTCGCTTCTACACACACTGCGTTTTCACATTACAGGTTGTAACATTTCTCCCTGTTTTTTTTAATAAACACATACATAATACAGGAAATGTGGAAAGATAAATGACAGTCAATAAGAACATATAACACTTTGCTTATTCCGCTGAATACTGCACCGTACGCACATAATCCCTCACATAACCCGATGGAATACCACCGGCAGTTGCTCGCTGCGTTCTCCTGGGTGCTGCTGGAATCTGCATTGGGGCTTGATAATTGTCAAAATCATTATCTTGTTCTGGAACGGACGCGTCGTCGGACCCGTTGTCAGATTCATTGTCGGACTCTGGAGTGATCTCTGGTTCTACATCTTCGTGCACGGGTTGGAAAAGATTGAATGTGTCCAGCAATATATTGTTGCCACCGTTGAGATATGTGAATCAAATCAAAGCCTGGGTGCCCTTGATAAAGTTCCTTCAGGATCTCCTTCCGATAACGCCTTGGAACAACGATTCTGTCACCGAAAAAGATGCATCCGCGGATAACGATGATCGAGTCTCGCCGCGGGAAATAGTCTCTGGCTTCAGCATCTTGAATTTGTTCGCGCTTGTGAGGCCACCCATTCTGGATGTACTCGACAATTTTACTTAGTGATTCGTCTGCTCTGGTTCCTTCCTGGATCGCTTCAAAAGTAATTGGGAGCGTACCTGCAGTGTCTATTGCAAAACATCCTGTGATGCTCTCGGAGATGATTTTCTCAATTAAAATCCTTCCATCTGACGCAGATATTTGAGCATCTTCCTTGCTTACACTCCCAACAATTCCGATAATAACTTCTTAGTCAGGTAATTCATGCTGGCTAATGAGACGCGAGACAAAATCAGCATACGCAAAACTCTTCGTGTTTACGTATTTTATATCGAAATCGTACGCAAGCAGAATCAACGCATATCTCTGGAGGCGGCTTGCTGTATGGACCGGAATGGCTTTTTTTCCTCCGAAGATAGCAAGCAGCGGTTGGTGATCAGTCTGGAGTTAAAATTTTCGCCCGTACACATAACGGTGGAACTTCGGAAGAGCGAAAGTAAGGGCCAAAGCTTCCCGTTGAATTTGTGGGTAGTTCTTTTCGGCCGCCGTGAATGACCGTGCTGCGTGCATGACCGGGCGTGTTGATTTGTTTGGCATTTCATGCATAAGTACAGCTCCCATACCGTAACTTGAAGCGTCAGCAGCCACAATTAGCCTCTTACCCGGGTCATTATGTGTTAAAGCTAGGTTAGATGCCAGAACTTCTTTGAGCTTGCAGAATGCATCTTGGTGTTTCTGTTGCCATTCGAAATTTGCATCTTTGCATAGCAGCTCGCCAAGAGGGCCGCGAAGTTTCTTTATGCTGGGAATGAATTTTGAATTCCAAGTTACAGCTCCTAAAAATGACTGCAGCTGCTGGGCGCTGGAAGGTGCTGGCAGCTTCTGAAGCGTTTCGAGTTTTTCTTGGCCAGGCTTGATACCCTCAGAATTGATGATATGACCAAGAAATTCGATCTGGTGCAGGCCAAAAATACACTTTTCGAGCTTGACGTGGAAACCGTGGTTCTGCATGCGTGAGAGGACCTCAAACAGGTTCTTGCGATGCTCCTCTTTGTTTGCTCCGCCTACTATGAAGTCATCGATTTACGGAAAAGCTCCTGTCGCTCCTGCCATTAATCTGCTTACCAATCTTTGAAAAATTCCGGGTTCCGGTTTTACTCCCGGCTGGAGGCGGTTTACTTGGAAAAGTCCACAGTGCGTGTTGATCGTCAAGAGCTTCTTGGAAAGATCGTCGAGTTCGATTTGCAGGAAAGCATCTGATAAATCGATCTTGCTGAATTGTTTGTACGGCGACAGTTGCGCAAATATTTCGTCTGGCGTTGGTAACGGAAATTGTTCTGGTTCCAGCAAGTCGTTGAGTCCAGTCGAGTAGTCGGCGCAAATTCTCACACGACCTTCCTTCTTCTTGGCGGCGAAAATTGGTGCGGCGTAAATGGAGTAACGGATAGGGCTGATAACGCCTAAATGCTTCAAGCGTTTCAGCTCATTTTCAATGGGCTCCATCGCTGCGAAGGGTACCGGACGGCTTCTGCGGAAGATTGGTTTCGCGTTTGAAACGAGAGTGAGGGATGCCTTTTCGGTGCAGAGACCTAGCTAGTCTTCGAAAAGGGTCGGAAACTTGTCTCTTACTTCTTGTCCGAGCTGCGACGCGTTGTTGAGATTAATACTGTTGCAGACGCTTGCGATGGGAACGTTCCGGAGATCCAGTCGCTCCCAAGCACGTTCAGGTCAGATTTCGAAACATAACATGGACCAGTATCCTCCCGATCGTACAGCTTCAGACAAGCTATAAATTTACCGAGCATGTGAACTTGGTCGTCGGAGGCGCTGATTGCCTGCTCCTCACACTTTGTGAGTGTCGGTTCACCGATTGCTTTCCAATTGGATTCGGAAATAATCGTCCAATCGGAGCCAGAGTCAAGTTGTAGGCGAAGTTTCTTGCTGTCTATCGATGGTTCAACATACTTGCGAGTTGAGAGTGATGCGGCGTTAACTGCAAAACTTTGTCGGCGGACGGATTTTCGATTGAAACGCGAACGGGAACGGGAACGTTGAAAAAAGCTTATTGCTGAAGCACAGTGACCAGCCTTGTGACCCCTTGCGTTGCATATTAAGCACTCCTTTTCACGGTAAGGACAGTCCCTGTGCCAGTGCAGATCTCCGCAGAAACTGGAGGGATTTGGTGGAACACTGGAATCATCTCGCGATTTGGCACGCTGGTTATCACTTTTGTGCATGATTGTTGGCATTAGCTGACGCTTTTTCTGTGTCCAGAGAATTTCGCTTTTATTCTCCTGCTGCTGGACCATTGATTTCTCAAATGTAAGGTCTGTGAGTCGTTTTGCAAGGTCGCAGACATCGCTGAGCTTCAGCTTGGGTACGGTTGCTGGGTTCACTGCTGCTGAGCGCGCTATCTCGATGTCTTCTAACTTCACAAGCAGTTTCTCGAGAATTGTAAGAATTGATTCACATACATAAGGTGGCTTTGTTTTGTTTTGTTGACAAAAATTTAAATTCATTACAAATTCAGTTTATTTCTCGTGATACCTAATACTAATAACATAAACTAAATTGAAGTAGTTTTTTACTGTAATAATATGGTGTTTGCAAACCGAAAGGGATTTCTTGCAGCTGAGCTTTACTCTGAGTGGTAAGTATTTCGGCGATTGGCAAATCGAGTTAAAACAACTGGTCAGCTACAACCGAGCCATAACAAGAATCAGCTCATCAGGCGACGTGTGCAGGATGAAAAAGCATCTGATGTACTTGCTGCTATTGCTGTAGATTTCTACCAGAAGACTCCAAATTGATTCTGGCATTAGTCGAGCTACGGTTTCGAGGATTCTAAAGACCAATTAGTTCCATCCTTACCACATACACCTACACCAAAAACTTTTACTTTAAGAATTTCCGAATCGGGTGGATTTTTGTGAATGGTTATTAAACAAAAATTAAAGTTTCCACTACCACATTCTATAGTCAGACGAGGCGACATTTAAAAGCAATGGTCTTGTCAATATTCCCAACGCTCATTACTGGTCTTAAGAGAACCCTAATTGGTTACGTGAAGTGGACAACCAGCGAGTTTGGAGCCTTAAGGTCTGGTTCGGCATTTTACGAGGTCATATCATTGGTACTAATTTTTTCGATGGCTCTTTAATTGGTGAAATTTATAGTAATTTTCTAAATAACATATTGTATGATCTATTAGATAACGTTCCACTTGCACATCCCCAAGGGATATTCTTTCAACAAGACGGTTGTCCGGTTCATTTTTCAAGAGTGGCCCGTCAATCGGCTGATCGTTTATTCCCAAACCGCTGGATCGGAAGACGCGGTCCGGTTCCATGGCCAGCTCGTTCTCCAGATCTAACACCTCTCGACTTTTTTTTTAGGGACGTGTCAATTAACTGGTGTATCTTGAGATTCCAACAGATGGACAGGATCCGAAATGTCTGCCGATCACTAAGTGAAAATGGGGTGTTTAGGGCAGTTAACGATGTCCGCTTTCGGCTACAAGTATATATCCATCAAGGTGGAGGGCTATTTGAACATTTAAGGTGAAATTTAGTGAATCACAAATGAATAATTTTCATTTAAACTTTACTTTCTTTTTCGTTATTGGAAAATAAAACAAAATCTTACTTTTTCCTTGAAATTTTCGTTTTTTAGTTTAACTTTGTAAATATTAAAAATATATTTTAATAAAAGGTGTTTTTTTCTTAGGCTCGTTACACATTGGGCGCTTTCTGACGCGCGCGACAGCAGCAAAGTTGACGCCGGCTTGACGCTGGGTTCGACTGCACTTCGGCGTTGTCGCGCAGCATACGTCGAGAAAACGCCCAGTGTGTAAAGGAGTAGCGTAGTCCCATATGATTTACATTGAAACGTCAACCTGGGGGCAAACCGGCGACAACCTGCGTTTTTTGCTGCTGTCGCGCCCAATGCCCAATGTGTAAGGAGCAAAGCCGGCGTCAGCGTAGCTGCTGTCGCGCGCTTCCAAAAACGTCGAGTCCGCGACAACCCGGCGTCAACTTTGCTGCTATTGCGCGAGTCAAAAAACGCCCAATGTGTAAGGAGCCCCAAGTTGACGCCGGCTTGAAGCTGAGTTGTCGCGGGCTTGACGCTAACTCCTTACACATTGGGCGTTTTCTGCCGCGCGCGACAGCAGCAAAAAAACGCGGGTTGTCGCCGGTTTGCTGCCAGGTTGACCCTGCTATGTAAAATATATGGGACTAAGGAGTAGCGTAGTACACACTGGGCGTTTTCTCGACGTATGCTGTGTGGCAACGCCGAGGTGCAGTCGATCCCCGCTGCAAGCAGCAGCGTTTTCTCTTTACACACTACGCGACACGCACGCGACACTGACGCGACGCATATTTAGGTTATGGTAGTTTATTTAGCAAAATATAATTATTACTATGGGCTCAAATATTGAATTTTCAACGGATGATTTTATAACGGAAGTGCAGGCACAACCCGCTATATGGGACCAGCAAAATGAAGTATATTCTAATAGTTTGAAAAAATGAAAGCATGGGGCATTATATTAAAAAATTTATATAAAGACATCGAAGATTTAAGCACACAAGAAAAAAATAAACTTGGTAAGTAAAAATATAATAATATAATATTTTATCAAGTATTAAGTAATTAGTATTATATTAAACAAATGTATAAATATTATTTTCTTGCGAATATTTAAAATTCACCTAATGTGATTATTTGTACATATACAGGGTGATTTTTATGTATGGAACTAAAGCGGGTTAAAAAAAATTGAAATTTGATGATATCAAATGGATCCTTGGTACAAATATTTTAAAATGAAAACAATATTGTAAAAACACATAAAAATCACCCTGTATTTGGCATGTGTTACATTTTAGAGTTGACGATTTCAGATTTATAATAATTTTTCCTCTGAAAGAAAAAATAAAGTTAATTTATAAATAAAAGTATGTTGTATTTGAGGGAAAAAGGTTTTTATTTTATTTTTTACATTAATTAGGTGATATGCTATTTTTGAATCTAATTAATCTAATTGATTCTTTATATTTTACTATACTGCCACGGAATTTCTCCTTCAGAACTAACAAAATAGGATGTAAATTCTTCACGAATCGTGTTAATATTACGCCCACTCTGAATAGGGTCTTTTAAAAAATTTGTGAAACCTTCCGAAGATAAAGTATGGTCAAAATTATAGCCATCTCGTTCACGAACAAAATTATGTAGAACGCAACATGCTTTAATTATATCTTCTGCAAAATCCAGAGATACGTTAAGAGGTCTATGAAATATTCGCCATTTATTGGCCAGAATTCCAAATGAACATTCAACATAAGGTCTAGAGCTCTTGATAGACGGTAGTTGTTATTGGTAAGATTTTTTCCCCCATAAGGACGTAATAAATTGTCGGAGAGACCAAATCCCTCATCTCCAATTAGTACAAATGGTAATAAATTTCCATTTTCCGTTATTGCTTTTGGTGGTGGAATATGGAGTTCATCATTTTTCATTTATTTAAATAAATCACTATTGCGAAAAACACTTGAATCAGAGGATTTTCCATACGAACCAATGTCAACATAAACAAAATTATAGTTTGAATCGGCTACGGCAAGAATGCTTAATGAAAAAAAATGTTTGTAATTGTAAAATAATGAGCCACTATCTAGTGGTTTAATTATTCGGATGTGTTTCCCGTCAATGGCACCAATGTAGTTTTGAAAATTTGCACGTTTCATAAAACCATCTGCTATTTCCAACCACTTTTCCTGATTTGGCTTGGGTATTATTTTCTGTTGTAGATTATCCCATATAGCTACACAAACATCTCTTACTAGTTTGCTTATTGAACTCACTCCACATCGGTACATAAAGTGTAACTCCATAAATAAGCATCCTGTTGCTAGGTACCTAAAAAATGTAAAATAATGTAAAAAAGTAAAGTATCCAGAACGTAGAATCTAGTATTTCCAATGTCTTGTTTTGTTCTAGCTACAAGTTTACAGAAAAAATGGAAGACTTTAAGGGACTCATTTACACGACATTTGCGAAAAATGAAAGAATGCAAATCTGGCGATGGTGCACGTCCAATACACCAATATACTTATTTTAAACAGTTATCATTTCTGCAACCTTCATTAGAATTAAAATCTACAACATCTAATTTAGAGGAGAAAAATACTGAAAGTCAAGTTGTAGAGAACGAACTAACACCGCCCCCTGTAAAGAAGAAAAAACATTCAAAGGAAGATGAATTGATTGATGTTTTGCAAAGAAGAATTTTACATAAAAAGGAAAATACTGACAACGGAAATAAAGATAGACTATTTTTACTATCTTTGGAAGAAGATCTGAGAAAAATTCCGGAAGAACTTAAATCAGATCTTAAGTGCGAAATTTTGCAATTATTTAAAAAATACCGATATCAAAGCAATCAGTTTGATAGTAGGTTAAATTTTAGTCGTACCTATCCTATAAATAATTTTTCTATGCCTCCTATTAAGTACACAAATTTGGCTCAAATTTTCACCTTCAACTAGTCAAATTCCCTTACAAACTTTTCCCGAAAATGAATTACTATCACCTACTGGTTCAAATTTGAGCAATGTGACTGAAGATGATTCAATTATTATGGATTTGTATTATTTTTTTATCTTTTTTTGATTATTAAAAATAAAATATAAGAATTTAAGATTTACTTTAAATACATATTTAATTTTTGTTTCTTTGTAATTTAGAAAGAATAAAGTTTGGATATTAAAAAATAAATATATGTAATTCTTTAATTAAATTTATTTGAAAAATGTACCTCAAAGCTATTGCTAATTTTTCTTCTGGTTTTATTGCATCTCTTAGTAAGGTATCCTGTTTCTTCAAACCAGGCCCCAACTCCTCCAAAAGTTCATCAAAAGACTTTATCGACATACGAAAATATTGAAAAAACTTTTCCTCATCGGCCCGCAACTCCCCGTATAAACAATGAAAATGGCCATAATTTGTTCTATTTCTAATTATAGGGTGTATCCAAATGGACCTGTTTTTTCTTTTCTTCCTTCTTTTTAGAAGCAGAAGCAAAAGTAGTGCTTCCTCATCAAACGAATCCATTGTACTGAAGTTTTGTGGTCTGTATGTTCTTAACAAAACTATCTATATTTGCCGCGAATCATGGCGTAGCATACGTCGGTGCTACGACAACCCGGCGTAACTTTGCTGCTACCACGCGCTTCAAAAAACGTCGAGTCCAGCGTCAAGCCGGCGTCAACTTTGCTGCTGTCGCGCGCGGCAGAAAACGCCCAATGTGTAAGGAGCCTTAGACCTATTGAACAATATATCATACTCGACCCATGTTGGCATTTAAAAATCGAAAGTTACTAGCGGTTCCGGGTACTTCCGGATTATTCCGGAAAAAATTAAGTGCACCAATAGATTCTTCGGGTTTGCTTTGGTAATATTCTTCTTTATTTCAGCCATGTACGACAAGGCGTTCTCAAAATAAAAGGGGTGGACGGGTGGTCTGAGACACCCTGTATCTTATAATTTAATATTTAATTTATAACATTTATTACTTCTAGCTATACCAGGAACCTTGTGGATACTGGAAATGGCAAATACAATTTAATCATTCTGTGTTGGGGAGAATCCCAAGGATCAGCAATCCACGATCACGCTAATTCCCATTGCTTCATGAAAATGCTGCAAGGATCTTTAAGAGAAGTTAGATTTTCTTGGCCTAAAGGCGACAATGAAGTCATGGAGGAAACTAGCCGAAAATCGCTTGAATTAAACAGTGTTTGTTACATGAGTGGTAAGTAAATATTATAATTATCAATAATTTGTTTACAAGGAGTAAAAAAATCTGGTCACAAGTTTGTATTATTTTGAAAGAATTTAATAAAAAATATTTTTAGATGAATTGGGGTTACATAGAGTTGAAAATCCTTCAAATGTGAATCCGGCAGTGAGTTTACATCTCTATTCTCCGCCATACGATACGTGTCATGCGTTCGATAAAAATACTGGACATAAAACTGCTTGTCAAGTTACTTTTTGGTCAAAGTATGGAAAGAAGGTAAGTAATGTAATTTAATACCGATAAAATCTATAAAGTTATTTCAAAAATCATCAATTGTAATTCAGAATAGTCAATTGTATTTCAGAAAGCATCAATTGTATTTCAGAATAATTAATTTAATTTCAGAAAGTATCAATTGAATTTCAGAATAGTCAATTCTATTTCAGATATCATAATTCAGAATAGATCAATTGTATTTCAGAAACCATCAATTGTATTTCAGAAAAATTTATTTAATTTTAGAAAAGACCTTTTGTAAATCTTTAGGAAGCCAGGAGTTTTTGGCAAATTATTTCAATTGGGTTTAACATTGGTGAATAAGGACCCTTGATGTTGCTGTTAAAACGTTAAATTTCGAAAGAACATTTTTTATGTTTGTGCTGTTGTGGTTCACGTGCACAATCACCGCCAAAAACTCTTGACTTATTTTTTTTATTATTGGTTCTTCCTGAAATTAAATTGATTTTCTGAAATACAATTAATGCTTTCTGAAATACAATTGATCTTTTCTGAAATACAATTGACTATTCTAAAATACACTTGATACTTTCTGAAATTGAATTGATTATTCTGAAATACAATTGATGTTTTCTGAAATACAATTGCCTATTCTGAAATCGAATTGATCTTTTCTGAAATACAATTAACAATTCTGAAATCGAATTGATCTTTTATGAAATATAATTAGAAAAGGTGTAGAATTAAATATTTTCTTTATTTTAATTTAATTTTGCTATTATTTAAAACGGGTCTACAATTGACGTAACGAATATGATACGATTTCAAAATGAGTGATCCAAGAATACTAGACTTGGAAGCTGCGCGCACATTACTTAGACGTTAATTTGATCGTCTATGCTAAAACTAACTTTGATGTAACATCCAATTTAATTACGACGACGCCTTACTTACTTGAAAATTGACATAAAGTAAGGTGTAGATGAAGAAGGTCCACAGGAAAAGGCAAATTAAAAATTTACAGACAGCTCATGAAGTCAATCTAAGATGGGTTTTTAAGATTTTCTCATCCTCAATCGTCAAGAAAAAAATTGGAAGAAATCCCAAGAGCCTGACGCCTTAAAATTGATTTCCGAGTCTATGGCATTTTTTATTTTATTTTTAGAATTTCAAACTTCTATAAGTATAACCGCAACCAGTTGTACATCATTTAAAAACGATCCACCCTTAATAACTCTAGTATGACGAGATATATAAAAATTCGACAAATCACGTCATTTCTGGTTTCGAGGGGGTAACTTAATTACGTATAAAAGTAACCGCTAGATGTCTCTAGTTTTGCCATAGCCATCTTGACTTCAAAATCTTAAATGGCAACCCATAACACGCAATACCTCATTTTAAAGTAAATTAAAAGGACTTTAAATTGGTGTGCAAAATTTTGAAATCGGATCACCACATCACAAGTTCTAACTAAAAATGGCAGACCTGAGCTACAATTTTGGGGTAAAATTTGCCCCTTAGAAATCGGTATAAATTAGTATAACATATTCCTGAGACCAAAATTGAATTTTTTAGCCCATATTATCTCTATTCAAAAACAGTTTGCTAAGGCGCTATTGAAACTCAAAGATAACAAAATTTGCAGATTTTTATCATTCGATTGCTCTTCAACTAATCATTTTTGGATAAAGATAAGTTTGATTAAATCATCCCATTTTCGTATGAGGAATATGTTATATCAATTTTTACAGACTTATAGGGAACATATTTTACCCCAAAATTGTAGTTCTGGTCTGACATTTTTTGTTATAACTTTTGATGTGGTGATCCGATTCCAAAAATTTTTACACCAATTAAAAGTCCTTTTAATTACCTTTAAAATGAGGTATTGCGTGTTTGGGGTTGCCTTTTAAAATTTTGAAGTCAAGGTGGCTATGGCAAACTAGAGACATCTAGCGGTTACTTTTATAAATAACTAAGTTTCCCCCTCGAAATCAAAATTGACATAAATTAAGGGTGGATCGTTTTCAAATGATCACCCTGTATATGTATATACCTTGTTACCACAGAATAATAATACTCTTTGTTACTTCAAACCCGCTATTTTAACTAATGTTCCAAGTTGTGTCCAAATCATTACTCACATATGAAGCAACTTTGACAAAGTCCACGTGCGTATTTCAGGAAGCACCAATTGAGGCCCCTGCTGCAAAAGGGGCGTCTCAATTTTCATTCGTTTTTGAGTTAATACTTTTACTTAAGTTAAAAAACAATCTGATTTATTTAGTACGAGAAACAAATTGGTTTTATAGTAAATAGGAAACGTATATACTCAGAAATGTACGAAAATGGAGCTGCCTCCTTTTTGCAACAAGGTACTCGATTGTATTTCAGATAAATCAATTTCAGAAAACATCAATATTTCCGAATCATTAATTGAATTTTAAAAAGGATAAATTGTATTTTAGAAATCATCAATTGTATTTTAGAAAAATCAATTTAATTTCAGGAGGATCAACTGTAAAAGTTGAGGAAGCCAAGAGTTTTTGGCGGTGATTGTGCATGTTCTATCTTTAAAGCAGTATTGTTAAAAGACAACTTCGGATTTCTCCTATTATGGCTCTCGGTATCATGCAGCAAATGTGTTGGTTTACTTAGAAACAATTTTTGAGGAAGCCAAAAATACAATTGTTGGTAGTGACACTACAATCGATAATTGAACTGCTTTAACATTGAAAGATATGTTGGTGGCTAAAATATTATATTTGGGAAATCCAAAATTACTGAAGCAAAATTTACTTTGGATGAAACATAATGATTCTTTCTGAAATACAATTGATTACTTCTGAAATACAAATAATACTTTCTGAAATTAAATTGATGAATTCTAATTTTCAATTTTCAATTCATGCTTTCTGAAATGCAATTGACTATACTGAATTGATGATTCTGAATTACAATTGTTACTTTCTGAAATTAAATTCTCTTTCTCTAAAATACAATTGATGCTTTCTGAAATACAGTTCAAGTTTATGATTTACAATTGGAAAAGCTGTAGTTTGGATCGTGTGAATGTAGCTTTATGTAGACATATGTATTTACCTAAAAACAATTATTTTAGTATTATTTTTGTTGCAGGAAGCTGAAAGGAAGATGACACCAGAAAATAATTAGTTTTTTTAATTACTTTGTATTGAAATAAATTTCAATAGTCTATTTTATGTACTGTCTTTTAGTATTTTTTATATTGGATTATTCGCTTATTATATTGATTTATTGGAAGTATGTCACACTCTAATAATGAATAACTCTGTTTAATGTATTTTGAAATGTTACCTTGTAAAAGATATCTTTGTATAGTGTCAACCTCTTTATTTTATAAAGTCTTATTATTTTAATAAAAGCATGTAGGTATGTAATATTTAGAAATTGCCAAAGAAAATCTGCAATAAAATCATGATAATTTGATATACCTGTTTTTGTAAAATCATCCCTTGACTTTAATTTTCTAAAAAATTATTGATAAGTTGTGTACGTCGTACTTACAAAAACTTATGATTTGAAGATATCACCACTTCCAGATCAAAGTTAACATCTACTTAAAATATAAATTCATAAACATTGAAATTAAATTTTTAGAACAATAATAAAGTTGCATAGTAAATTTACAGCCATTACAATAGTGAAGTAGAAAAACTTGCGTTGATTGACAAAATTTTAGTACCAAGTAAACACTGGGAATTCTATATAATTTATTTAAGTTTATAAATTCCTTAGTATCTATTTTTAGTATACAGGGTGTTCCGAATTTAAGCAGCGAAATTTTAGGAAGTGGTTCTACGATTAATTTTATGAAAAAAACTTCGTATTAACATTTATATCCAATTTCGCTTCCCAATAGAGCTGTAGACCTTGAAATATTGTGTCTAAAAGCAGGTTTTTCGTAATTTTTTTGAAAACGGATTGATGTAGAGAATTGGAATTTGGTGTAAATCTAAATACACTACAGATATATTTTCACAATTTTTGTTCAGATTTTTTGTAGCTTCGAAAGGAAGTTTTTAGGGAGAGTTGTACCTTCTTAAAAGTAAATATATTTTTTTGTCAAATATTAATAAAAGCATTTTCAGACATATAGATACATTTGTTTCTTAAAATTGGTCGCAGAATCAACACCTAATATTTACCTGCTTAATTTCGGAACACCCTGTATAACTAATAAACATACTCCATTAAAAAAATCTTTAAAAATTCAATTTCCAGGTACAAACATATAAAAGGAGAGTTTATTAAATAATTTCACTAGAATTTCTGGAGGGGGGCACTGTGTCATCTGGGGTGGGCTTTGCTTCTTCAGGACCCCCCTAGTTACGCCTATGTACAATATCTTTTAAATTGTATTTTACTATAAGATATTAGGATAACATTCTATTCTATGTAGTATAAAACGGAAGATAATAAGTTTTCGTGTATGTTCAAATTTAAGATAATAATCATTTCGTTTTTGGTAGTTATTATATTAAAAAAAATTCTATTAGCTTAAATTTTAAAATAAAATTATTATTAAAATTTAATGTTCTCATAAATACCTTCAAATTTGAGTGAACTATATGTATTGAAGTACACAATTGCGTCACATACATTTTAATCATTAAATATAAATAAATTTAAATTGTAAATAATTATTTATAGATACCAATTAGGTTAAAAAACACAACAAAGTACAGACAGTTACTGTTTTTATTTCAGTAAAAATAGGTTTATACATCATTTATTACTTCCCATAAAGTAAGTCTTTTTATTAAAAGTTAAACTAATATTCTATAAAAACTTAATAAATGCATATTTTTAGAATGCTTTGTTTTCCTGGCACACCAAATTATTATCTAATGCAAACTACGAAAAAATTCAATATTTGCAAAAGGAAGGTATGGATGAGATTGCATAACGAAAATACCAAACCTTCCAATATCAAAAATTTTAAAAGGGAACTTCATGCCACGTGGCACTCAACGCTTGATGTTCTTCTTATTCCAAAACCAAAATGTGATTAATTTCGTTATTGGTATAATATGTTGAATAAGTATTAATGAAATAAAAGAAAAATTCCTTTTTTCCTTAAAATAGGATTATTTTTTCGTGGTAATGTTTTTTAGTGGTCATTTTGTTATAATATTTTATAATTGTATAGTTATAATAAATAGACTGGAAAGACTTTTTATTTTTCTAATATTCATACAGTGTGGTCATAAAGTAAATGCCCCCACCCCCTGCTAACTTTTGAACGGTTATGTTTTTAATTCTGAAAATTTGTCTACTGAGGAATCTAATTGCGAACTTGCTAATAAAGGTATTTTTGATTTTGTGGAACTTCCGGTTATACCGAAACTGGATGGAAACGTTCTTATTTTAAATGGAACACCCAGTATATTTTTGCATTTTCGTGTTCTCCATAAAAATACTATTAAATAGACCTAGCATAGTGTGGTCTAGGATTAATACTTTCGGAATTACGCCCATTTGAAAATCGCATTTTTATGCAACTTCATTTACACCAGAAGTTGGACCCAAGTGCCCCAACTTCCTTATTTTAAATGATTTTTTTTTGCAATTATTGTTAATAACATTAAATTTAAACAAAATTTTTATCCAAGAGATTTCCTGTAGATTTTATTGCTGTCAAGAGGTAGAAGGTGGTTATGTTAATCAGCAAAATTAACGAACTTACTATTAAACATAATTTTGTTTAAATTTAATATTATTAACTTAATTGCAAAATATTTCATTTAAAATAGCGAAGTTGGGGCAGTTGGCTCCAACTTCCGGTGTAAATGAAGTTGCATAAAAATGCGATTTTCAAATGGGCGTAATTCCGAAAGTGTTAATCGTAGACCACACTATGCTAGATCAATTTAATGGTATTTTTATGGAGAACACGAAAATGTAAAAATATACTGGGTGTTCCGTTTAAAATAAGAAAGTTGCCATCCACTTCCGGTATAACCACAAGTTCCACGAAATCAAAAATACCTTTATTAGAAAGTTCGCAATTAGATTCCTAGGTAGACAAGTTTTCAGAATCAAAAACATAACCGTTCAAAAGTTAGCAGGGGGGGATTTACTTTATGACCGCACTGTATATGTAAGTATATTTTACAAGTAATGATGAAAAGGTCTATAAAACTGATTTAAAATAAATAAACTAAACCTAAGAATTGTATCATCTGGGTCACCTATTAGGCCAGTGAAATAACCTCAAAACATGATCTACTTTTAATCACTTTATTTTTCATAAAAAATAAAATATTGAGTTTGCCACAATTTTCATGCAATGCTTTATGTGCTGTGTAGACGAAACCACGAAATTTTGCAGTTTTTTTCATAATTCGGCCAAAATACTACTATTCTTGACAATTTTAAATAAAGGTAAATTCTGCGTGGATTGAGTACTCATCTTGTAAATTTAAACCTAAAGATGTTGGAGGAAAGTAGAGTCAAAAATTGCCTGTGAAAATTTGAATTTGAATTTAAAACTAAAAATTAGAATGTAGAAATATTCATTTTAAAAATTATAGTTTTTTAAAATAAAGTTTGGCAAATTAATGGGGGGGGGGGTCAAAGGGCACTTACCCACCAGCTTTTTCAATTTCTTCATGACCGAATACGGATTAATCTTCTTCTTGTTCAGAATTTATGGAGGCTAGATTTCAGTCTCCATTGAACCTGATGAGTTCACAACCAGTTGTCATCGAGTGGAGAGTTCATGCAAGACTGGCCTTTGCACCCTTTACAAATATTGGTGCATTTTATACCATTTTTATGAGGATTACAAACTTCAAAGTTTTAACATTTTTGCTAATATTTCTAGATTTTATGATTTATTTAAAAAACGCTCCAATAACCTGATAGCGCATAATTTCAATTATTCATAATATTCCGGCGCCATACAATTTTAAGCCTTTGGTTTTTCAAAATTATTATGAAAGTTACTGGAGTTACAAACTTTAAAAAAGATAACAAAAAAGAAAACTATAATCTGATTCATTTTTTCCAAAATATATCCGAGAAATTATTAGCAACCTTTGTTTTTCAAGTGGCAACATGAGAACAAAAAATTTATACTAAGAACAATACCACAGGGGTCCCATTTTAACTTCAAAATGAATTTTTTCAAAAAAGTAGATGTCATACTGAACAAAATCACGTAATTGCTTTTTTGGTTGTTTTTAAAACTAAGAAAACAAATATACAGGAATCCCAAAAATCAGTAAAATTTTGCACAGTTTTAACACCAAAAAATTTTCAAAAAGATTCCCATGAGAAGAAAATACTAAAATAGGCCCATTTTATAGGAAATTGCCTAAATTTTATAATGGAACTAATTTTGTAAGTCTAGCTTCAGTGGAAATGTCATTTTTTGGCGTTCAAAGTGCGTACAAAGTTTTTATCAAAATTGTCAGTCTTAATAAAAGCGTTAAAAAATTTTAAATGGGATTTGAAAAAAGTCCCCATTGCGAATTTTATTTTTTTAAATGGTCCATTTTATAAAAAAATAACCAAATTTTATAATAAAACTTATTTAATGATCATATATTGACTATAAATACCGTTTTTAGGTCATTAAAGATTCAAAATTACCCTAAAAAATACCTGAAGTTGGTTATATTAAATTTATATCTTGGCCCATGATTGATTTTAGATTTTCGTATTATAGATTATACCCTAATCATTAATTAATTTAAACTCAAAAATTATGATATAATTTGGTCGAAACTAACAGTTTTTGTTTCTGATCAAGTTTTTAATTTTTTTTAAACAACAAAAATGAGTATTTTTATAATCAATTTTCAAAAAATATTACTTAAATAAGTCTATTTTATAGGAAATTATCTAAATTTGTTAATGAAACTAATTTTGTAAGTCTAATTTCAGTGCAAAGGTCATTTTTGGGCGTTCCAAGTTCTGTAATGTTTTTATCAAAAATATCATTATAAATAATTTAATTTATTTTTCAAAAAAAATTTATTTAACGTTAATTTAAATTAAAATAAAATAAGAATTTTTTTGATAATGACATTTACTATTTATAACAAGTGCTGAGAAAAGTGGGAAACTCTGTGTATACTTGCTCATCGCCCCCCTCCCCCACCCCTCTAGAGTTTTACTCTAGATCCGCCACTGCCTGTGGCCTGTGGTGCTGCCTCTTTAGAAGTCGTCAAGGGGAAAAGCCCAGCTATTGAACCCAAAGATAGACGAACAAGATTATTACCTTCCCAAATTTCAACTTGAAGGTGATTCCGAAGGGAATGCTCCTGCGCTGCTGCCCCAGTGGAAGGTAGACTGGCAAGATTATAATCTATTTTAGGGCAGAATTGCTGAAAACATCATAGTGAATTTCATTCAGAGACTTATCAGGACGAAGTGCATAAAAAGTTGCAATAAACTACTGAATACACTAGCAAATCTTGACAAATTTCAATTTTCCATGTCTAAACATTGAACATTGCCGAAGTTGAATCACAGGCGCTGAAAGCGTGTAGAAACATGATGTTGTCTTTTACAGGTTTAGAATATTTGAAACCCATCGAGTTGTAAAGTGTATTTGCTTGTTTGCCTGTTCCAGGTTTTAGTAAGCTATGAAAAGCACCAGAAGGTCTCTATATCTTCTCCAACCATAATTACATTTTTAAAACTCTGACCAATTTGAAGAGGAGTATTGATAATTGTAGAGTAGCATCCTTATTTGCTTGTTTAACTTCATACTGATCACTGATGTGCTAAGAACTTCGCAGATTACATTGTTATGAACTGTTGCTTGTTATTTCGATTCGATAAAAATCATTGTTGTGCCGTAGTAGTCGGCATTGTTTCATCGAATATAACATCTACTTTTACGTGATCGCTCACTTGATTTTATGCTCTTTTCATTTTCTATATTAGGATATACATCAAAGACAATTATAGTCCCCTTTCCGTAATGACGTTCTTTGGTTTGCCATACGACACAGTGTAGCAGAAAACCACCATCAATAACTGATACTGATTCTTTAAGTTATATGAATTTACATTTGCAGAATTAAATAAATCGTAAAATACAGCCTTACGTGTCTTACGCATTCCCACTTTGTCAAATAATGATAGGGTATATGGAGCTAGTTAGTACTCAAAATATTTCTTCAATTCTCCGTTGGATTTTTTATGGGAAGCAAGATTCGGCGAAAAATAGTATCCGGGTTGACAGATCTCCGTCATGGATTTTGACTATAGATTTTACACCTCAAATAGGAATTACTCTATCTTTTAGTTTCAATTTGATTTTGTCGAAGTGAGTTCCAATCACTTTTGAATCATTGGAATTTCCTACTTCATGAGCAAGGTGGCAGTTGATGTCTCCAATTACCCCCGTACTTATGGATATCAAGTGGTCTAAAATTGGAGAGGGATCATGAGCCCTCAATTTGCTGAGAATTATCCATTTGATAGTCAATGTTGCAATCCAGGTGGCCAGAGTGCTGTTTGTAATGCCATGTTCCTGCGACATACGTCATACCCCCAAAGGTCTTCTTAGATCTCATAAGGGTCTGCTCTATGCTGGTCATATTAGACCACAAAGCAGCATTTTCCTTATACATTCAAGGTGTAACTGCAAATCTCCATTTCTTTCCGCTTGAACGAATTGCTTGACAATCGTGACCATATTTAGGTACTGACCACAACCTTGCTGTTGGTTTTGATCTCAAGGAGCTTGTTTGAAATATTCAGCACTATTTCAATGACAAGTGGTATACAAATATTCTATTATTTATATCGACAAGCATTTTTATTAACTCAGTATGCTCCCTTTCAGTAATTGTCACCTTTGATATGTAGATAATTGCGCTTTTAATATTTTTTTATTTAAAGTTTGGTACTCTTTCGAAAGCTAATTACAGTCGAACTTCTATATAACGTTTCATCACGGGAACCTTAAAAAAATTCGTTGTATAGAAAATTCGCTATATAGAAATTCGTAATTTTGATATAAAAAATTTGTTATTTACTTTATATCTCTTTATTTTAACTAAAAATGTGAAAAGGCGTTGTTTTTAAACCTTATAAAACCTTATAAAAATACTCTACAAATCTGGGAATTTACCTTCATTTCTAAAAATTCTATTTACCTACCTGATTTTCTATTATTCTTTACACTAATCTAATATAAAATCATCTCCTTATAATGGATCACACCAACCTTTTACATTAATATAAAATTCTCCGAAATTTTTAAAATTAGCCACCCATTGACTAAAATTTATGAAAGATTCTAATATTGACGTAAAAAAAATTCGTTATACGGAAACTTTAATTCGTTATAAGGAGTAAAAAATACATTAGAAAAGCCTTCAAGGTGAAGATTCTCAAAAAAAATTCGTTATATAGAGAAATTCGTTATATGGAAGTTCGTTATAGGGAAGTTCAACTGTAAATACTTTAAAACTTATATTCTGGCCATTTTTAAGTTCTTATATTCATTAGAAAGTTATCATGTGCCAAATATCGGTATACACGAAAGACTTTTTGTTTGCCAAAGGGGGCAAGTTTTGATTAGAATCAAAACTAGAGTTTTCTCCAACATCTTGAGACTTAAATTTAAAAGTTGTGTATTCAATCGACGCAGTATTTAACGCTATATAAAATTGCATAGAATAATATTTTCCTTCAGAAGGATAATTTTGGCTGTATTTTGAAAAAAAAAACTGCAAAATGGCCGAAAAATTCTTGTTTTTCGTTCTACACAGCACATTGCACGAAAATTTGGGGCAAACTCAATATGTTCTTTTTTATCAAAAATAAAGTGATTAAAACGATTTCCAGCTTTCCTGTAATTTTTTCGAAGGAAAATACTAATTTGAGTGGTCTATATTGAAATTGATATTTTTTAAACTGTAAATAGTTCATCAACTTTATGGAGAAAATTCAAATTTTTGCCATATTTTTTCAATAATTTAGCAAATTTGTAAAAAGTAAGACGACAACCTAAAGTTGCCTGGTTCCTTGGTTTCACTATATCTTTCTTTATCTCACTTTTGGGGATTTATTTAAACACCCTTGCAATCTAATTCAAAAAAGTAAACACAAAAAGTGCGACACAAACATTTAATAAATACACAGCCATTACACAACAAATAATTTAAGTAAGTACATTGAGATTATTGCACCCCACAGCAGTGACTAAATTTATTAATGACTAAAAATTGTAAGTACTAAGTTGATTTTAGAAACATTTAAACATCTACTAATTAATTTATTTGAACATTTCACTACGTTAGTATTACTTATGAATTTCGTGACCACACTTGGCACATATTTTAGAAGATCCTTCTTTTGTAATGATTATAGGGACTTGATGATCAACAGATTTTGACCTACTACTTTTTTCATAAATTTGAGGTATTTGTAGTGTATCTTGAATAACTTCATTATCTAAAAAATAATTATATTCATTATTATTATAACAAATTGATGCTACGATTGGTGAGGACCATTAAAATGTAAAAAATCTTTACACACCTTGATTTTTTATCAATGTTTTAAAAATTTTAAAGTTCTAAACATCAATCATGTTTTATGTTGTATACAGATTTTTTTATTACCGTCGTCCGAATTGTCTTCATTTTCATTAGTATCCTCCAATAAGGGATTAACCATCAAGTCTTCAGGTTCGGAAATTGGTCTTTTTGAAACGCCTGATGAAACACCTTGGAAGAGATCAAGATGTGAATCTAAAGAAAATTGCTTTCCTGACATTAAAATTCCTTTGATTCGGCGTCGAACATCTAAAAGAGTAATACATGCACCATAATTTTAATTATCAAAATTTTATTTACGTGGACTATTTGTTGCTCCAACTCTAAATTTTGCAAATGTTTTGGAGTACTCTTCCAAAACATCACCATCGTAAATAGCTGCAAAACTACCGTTGACGATCTTCGGTGACATTGGCGAATTTGCCAGGAGTAAACTTGTACCAAAACTTTCGTTTATTTGTTTAGTTTCTACAAAATAATCAATTTATTTTATCACATAATTTAAATACTTTTCCAAGTTATGACAGTAAAAAAAATTAAAAAAGAAAGAATTTTTTTCTAAATTGGACTCGAACTTACTGGGAACTCAAAAATGTTTAATGAAAAGCTTTTATCCAAGGATACCTAAGAAGTTTTGAGTTTGACTAAAGGTTCAAATAAAATATTTCCAAAAAATACACATATATTCTCTTTTATCTTCATTTTAATGGTAAATTTAATAAATATTATAATATTATAGTATCAGATTATTGTACCTTTGAGAGGAACTTTAACTTTCGCTGGTGTAATCACATCGTTTCCAAATTCTTCAAAAATATCATTTGCAACTGTTCGAATTTCCTTCCAATCTTTCAAAATGTCTTCATTGGTGGTATACTGTGAAGTTACTGTGAATCGTATAACATAACGGCCCTTAAGTGCAGCTGGAACGCAGTGCAAGTTTCCACGAGAATTTAGCCTTTTTAAAAGTCGTTCCGTCAACTCATCTTCACCTCTTAATCTAAACACAACCAACCCCAAATGCCTAGTTGCGGGAATTTCGAATCTGTTATCTCCTAACACCAAAGCTTCAAATTTTTGGGCAAACCGTACACCCTAAAAAATAGAGATGTTTATTCATTATGTTGAATGTGTTCACAACTAAACCTTTTTCAATTATATTTCAGAGAGCATCAGTATTTCAGAATTATCAATTGTATTTCAGAAAGCATCACTTGTATTTCAGATAAATCAATTTAATTTCAGAAAACATATATTATATTTCAGATTCAACAATTGTGTTTCAGAAAGAATCAATTGTATTTTAGAAAAATCAATTTAATTTCAGGAAGAACCAATTGTAAAAAAATGGGGAAGTCAAGAATTTTTGGGGGTGATTGTACACATGGACCACAACAGACACATAAAATTCAAACAAAAATGAGCTCCTGGTATCGTGGAGCAAATGTTGGTTTACTTGAAAACAATTATGGAAGAAGCCAAAAATACAATTGTTGGTGGCGATTGTGCTTGTGCAGCACCACACAATCAAAAAAATTTGGGCCAAAATTTACTTTGAAGGAAAGATAATGATTATGAAACACAATTGATTACTTCTGAAATACAAAATTGAATAGATCTTTTCTGAAATACAACTTTTAAAGGTGAAGTAGATTTTGGTACTCAGTTATTAAAAGTACTACTTTCAAGAAATTGGATTTCGTACAACTGAGGCACACCAGGATTAAAGTATTTAATTCCAATTAATCTGAGTGGGCACCTAACAAATAATTTTTCATTTTTCTGTACTATCCAAAATTTGAAATATAAATCTATTTAAATCTAACATCATTCAATTTCTACGAAATAACTAACCTCTCTAATGTGTTTTTGAAGTCCAGTTATTCCGTAGTTTCTAATAACAAACCATAATTTTAAGGAACGAAATTTCTTGCTTAAACCAATTTGCCAGTGCTGAAAGATGTTGAAGGTAGTAATTAGTAACAAAATATTCTGGTGATAAATTGTTTTACCATGTAGTCGATGGCTAAACCTGAATTTTCATGCTGTAAATATAATGGATCGACATTGAAAGTCCTATGCAGAGCATTGCAGTTTTTCACCCTAAAATAAAATTTTGTCATTAATACGAATTTTGTTTATAATTTTTGTGTTTATACCACATGGTGGTGCAATCAAAATTAACCATCATCCACTTTGAAGCGTTAAGTACAATTGAATCAGCTTTTTCTATACCTTTCAACCAAATGCGATATTCAGGACAAACAAATGCACTTCCTGCATAAGCTGCATCTACATGAAGCCATACTCCTTGTTTTTGGCAAACTTCGCCTACCTCCTCAAGGTTATCAAAAGCACAAGCTCCAGTAGTTCCCAAAGTATTACAAACCTAAAATTAGATAAAATTTTCAATTTAATGTCCACGCACTGCAGGCAGTTTGAAATCCTTTAATAACAGATTTCAATTAAACCTCTTTAAAAGCTAAATATAGAAACCCACTTGTAGTGACGTAAAATTTTGTAATTAAATTAATAAAAAAATCATGGTCAAACATTATGAAATTATGAAATAATGTTGCCAAAATTAAGATAATTATTTTGTTAATTTAATTCCTTTAATAAACGTAATTAAAATGATTATTAATGCCATACTACAAAAATCCATGAGATATTTGTTTCTTATTTATAGAGCTATTATTTTATGAACTGAAAGAGGATTAATGCGTATCAGTGCTTCCCCACAAATGACTAATTGGACCAATCTGCTTAAAGAAAACATTCTAATCCTTTCATCAACGTATTTCCCATAGGACCAATTATAAAAGAAACCATTTCGTTTCTTTCAAATAAATACCAATTCAAATTTTTTAATCATCATTACCCAAAAAGGTATTAAGCCTTTCTCCCTATCTTTCTGAATCGCATCTTGCAACGCTGGTCCTCTCATTGATAAATTCTCATCAGACTCAATGTATCTAATTTTTACCAGCCCAATTATTCCAGCTTTTTCAATACTTGAATGTGCTTGATCTGAGCAGTAGCCCACAAGACGTGCATTTATCTCGGCATCTTCTAGATCTGGATAAGATGTTTGATATTGTTTGATTGATTGTGTTCTACCTGCTAAAAGGCAGACTAATGTAGCTTCACTAGTCGTCGTCTAAAAAATTTTATTATAATAATTTCATGGACAAATGTACATACTACTTAATTTACTTGTACTACACCACCACCAGTTGAATCTTTTCTTGTATGCAGAAAATCATCAGGAAGACCAATCATTTTTCCTAACCAATTAAGTACAATAGTTTCTAATTCAGTCCCTGCAGGACTAGAGGCCTAAAACGTATAAGAAAATGTTACAAGATTAATATTTAAAAATGTTTAGATATTTTAGGTGGTCTACATAACCAAATCAATTATTAAAATCTAAAACTTTTATAATACTTCGGAAAGGCCTTGAAAAATATTTTTTTTATCCTTTTTGTTTTTGAACTCTGAACAAAAATGTGTAATAATTCACTTTCGAGTCAAATTTATTCGAGAAATTTTAGATTTTTTAGAAAAAGTAAAATTTTCGAAAACTATGGTTAAGAGCTCAAAACTTAAGGAAAGAATTGATCTTTCCAAATATTACAATAAAATGTTAAAAGTCTTCAAATAAACTCAGGACCGGATATGTGCACAAATTTTAGCAAATATATGGTATAAAATTTTGGTAACTTCTATAGTTTCAAAGAAAATTATTCATTAAAATCTAAAACTTGAAAAATATTTAAATAATACTCCCAAAATCTTAGGAAAAAAATTAAATTCATAAATTAAATTAATGTTTTAAATGATTTTAGAAAGGGCTTTGGCTTTAGATGAGTTTTCTGCCAAAAAAGAATCATTTTGTTATCAATTTTCGGTTTTGAATTCTTGACAAAAACTTGTAAAATCCCACTTTCAAGTCAAAAATAGTTCATAAATTTTAGATTTTTGAGAAAAAAGTTGATTTCTCTAAAACTAGGTATATGAGGTAAAAAATGTATAAGAGCTCAAAATTTGAGGAATGAATTGTATTTTTTGATAGTCTTCAAATAAACTCGCCGGATTTGTGCCCAAATATTTTGCGATTTTATTATGGAAAAACTAATCGACCTATTTTAAGTAAATATTTTTTAAAATACATCTACGTGTTACATATTTCTGGTATAAAATTTTGCTGTTGATAATTTTGGTAGTTTTCAAAAAAATTATTGAAAACTTAAACTTGGAAAATATTTCAATAATAATTTCTTAAAAAAACGTTTACTAATTAAAACAAACTTCTATATGTTTTTGGAAAATGTTGGTTTTTTCAAAAATATACGGTGTACAAATTGGGTCTACCACTGTGTAAAAGAATTATAATAATTTACCCAAGTAAAACATATGCAGTTGATGGCATCTGCTAACATATCCCCCAGAAGTGAAGGATAACTAGTAAGTGCAGGATAATAAGCATGCATATGAGGACTTTGCCAATGTGTAACTCCTGGCATAATAACATTTTCAACATCCGCAAAAATCTTGGACCACGGTTCTCCTTCAACTGGGGCACTTTCTGGAATTTCATCGTGCATAAATCCAGGTTTCTTATCGGGAAAAACACGTCGATCCCTTATATTCGACAAATAATCAGCAATGTAATCCACCATTTCCTTTCCTAAAGAAAATTGAAACATATATTGTTTAGAGATGGGAATGCGTGAAATCAATTCTGTTTTTATGCGTGCATAAAATACACTTTGCGCAACTTATTTGATCGCTTTTATTGTTTTCAGCCAAGCCAATTTGGCTGCTTTACTGACGGCTCAATTTAGTATTAAAATTTACATAATTTGAAAACAATTTAATTAAAATACACAAAGCTATAATTTAATTAGGTAAGATAAATGAAACTTACCTTTTATTCTATATTCCTCAACATCCATTTATTCTATCAACAAAAAAATTAATAGAAATATGTAATTAATTTATACCAATAAAACTTTGAAATTTTTAATTGTTAGAAAAATATTTAAGGAGAAGGACATATTTTTTTAGTTTATTGGAAAATTAAATTAATTTTTTTACATCTAAATAATTTATAATTTGACAATACGAGTTTAGCTCATTCGTTAAAAGGGTCGTGCATTTTTTTAGAAAATTTTGTCGGCCTTATCCTTATTTTCATGGATAAAATATCCTATAGGAAAAAAGGCGTGGAGAAGCAAAATACTCGTTACTTATTGGTTGTTTTGGAAAATTTCCGTAGAAACGTACTGCTTTTCCTACATGATATTTTGTCCCGGAAAATGAAGATAGGGGTCTTGGGGCAATATCCTCATTTTCGGGGATAAAATATCCTATAGGAAAAAAGGGCAGTTAAGCAAAAAACTCGTTACTTATTGGTTGTTTTGGAAAATTTCCTTAGAAAGGTTTTTCCTATATGATTTTTTATCTTCAAAAATGAGGCGTCTTGAGACCGTATCCCCATTTTCGGAAATAAAATATCCTATACGAAAGAAAGGCGCGGTCAAGCAAAATACTCGTTACATATTGGTTGCTTTGAAAAATTTCCATAGAAACGTACAGTTTTTCTATAAGATATTTTATCCCCGATAATGAGGGTAGGAGTCCTGGGGACGTAAGTATCCTCATTTTTGGAGATAAAATATCCTATAGGAATAAAGGCGTGGTTAAGCAAAATACTCGTTACATATTGGTTGTTTTTGGAAAATTTTTATAGATATGTACTGTTTTTCCTATACGATATTTTATCCCCGAAAATGAGGATTAGGATCGTGGAGCCGTATAACCATTTTCAGAGATAAAATATCTTATGAGAATAAAGGCCTGGGGGGATATTTTTGAATCTCTCGACACGATGTCGTATACGATATGACAAAGACAGACTCTTATTTTTGCATTTTAATGACAAGGATAGAATGATGAAAGTCGTATACTATATCGTGTAGAATGGTTCAAAAATATGCCTCCTGGTCAAGCAAAATTCTCGTTACTTATTGGTTGTTTTGGAAAATTTCCAGAGAAACTCACTGTTTTTCATATGGAATATCTCCGATAATTGAGGACAGGGGTACTGTAAGCCTAAGTCTACCGTATTATATTTATCCGGATTATTTTTTCAAAAGTCTCTTTAAAACTATAATGAATACTACAGTGAATTGAAATAAGATTGATACCGCAACCATGCAACCAAACATACTCTGAAGGGATTTTAGACTTGCTAAGTTGGTGTACCTGTTAATTTTCATTCAAATTTAAATCTGGTCTGTCACTTTACCCAAAGCGTCTCTCAGCAGTTTTCAGCATTTTTTCTTCGGGTATTTTTTAAAGTTATATTTCAATGTGTTGCAAATTTGATAAAAAACGGTTTTTTTAAACTAAAATTAATGCTGTTACAATTTTCGCAATAGTTTATTTCACCGGAGCACAACGTATTCAATTCAGTGTAGCCAACTGTGGGAAACTTAGGTTTGCAATGTCAACACCGTCAAGACCGTGTACAAATAATTTTGTTAGTATACAGGGTGGGCAAAAAGTTCGGCAACGCTCATGAGTTTTTGAGTAAACTGTTTTAAATAAAAGTTGCACGATTCTTAGATATGCATTTTTCAAGAATATTACCATGACCTTGAAAAGCTCGTTAAAGGTCTGGCAATAATCGCTTAACTTTTTTAAATAGCAACCCACATTTTTTTGAATATTACAGAACATAATATTTTCTTTTTTGAATAAGTTGTTTGGAAGAAGGAAGAGTTTAAATTTCCAATCAAAAAAGTGCTCAAAGTTGAAAATTTTATTTGTACATTTTTAGTCATTTTTTCTCAATATAGTAAGATAGCAAATAAAGATATTTGTATTGTTATTGCATTTCTCACCAAAAATTTTAATTTATGTTTATGTAATGTAAAGATATTTACATTTTAAAATTTATTCCTATAATTATTTATCATAATATTAACATAAATCACTTATGGCAACAATATATAAATATTAAATAGTTGAGTAAAACTCTTGAGTCTTCTTGTATCCAACTTTATTATATTAAATAATAAGTTATACCTTAGGTATAAACATGCACAATCGATTTCGAGATTATTAAAATCTCATCATCAGGTGTATATGTACAAGAATCTAAATAAGCAAATATGAAGTTCACAATAATGCTATAAAAATATGACAAAATAAAATTGACATTGACAGCACGACAGAGCTTTGAAAGAATCAAAATTGTTTAAATAAATTGCGAAATCGATTGTGCATGTTTATACCTAAGGTATAACTTATTATTTAATATAATAAAGTTGGATACAAGAAGACTCAAGAGTTTTACTCAACTATTTAACATTAATCCAGATCAGCAGTGTCACTTATTACCCAATATAAATATTACTATTTCTTAGTTTCCTGGAAGTTTAATCTGATAACTTTTAACATCGATATTCAAAATTTTTGTTTTTTTATTTGTTTTAATTAAATATTACTAATATCAAAATAGTTTGTATTTTAACTAATTAATTCCTCCACTTTTGAAAAATGTTATGTTAATTTCAACTTTATCACCTTTATTAGATTAAAGTCATAACTTACCAATAAATTGATTTAAATATAAAGAGGTAATGATACCTTCAAAGTCTACTTTGAAAACAATGTTACCAAGTTTACTTCTTTAAAAGATGCCAATAACTTCAGAATTTCCATCCAAATATTTTTTTAATTATTTTACTCGTTTAACGGTTGCTTTTACAAACAACGTACCGTGGAGGTGTACGCGACTTTTTCAGCACTCTGTACAAATTGTATATTTCTTAATGATACACATCTAACAATATTCCTGTAACCTTGTATGACAGATTGAAAGTCACGTGATAATCACTTGCATATTATTGTACATATTTTCTGTATTTAAATAAATATTCTGGGAGTTGCAAAGGTTTTAAAATAATTTCAATACAAGGGCGTGTCAATGCCAATTTATTTTTAAAATAAACAATTTTTGGTAAAAAATTTTCCAACCAGTTACCACTTTTTATATTGGAAATTTAAACACTTGTAATTCCAAACCATTTCGTGACCTTTAACCTGTCATTCAAGGTCATGGTAATATTTCTACATAATGCTTTACTAACAAACTTACAATTTTTATATGAAACATTTTTTTGATTGCTTTATTTTGAAAATATATGGACGTTGCCCAACTTTTTGTATTCAAACTTTTATCGCATGTAACTTAATAGAACATAAAATAATGTATTCAAAAAAAATAAAAAAAATGTGTTCTTTAAACCTCTAAAAGTCAGCTACAAAAAAGTTAAGTGATTATTGTGTGACCTGCTTTTTAAGGTCATGCTAATATTCCTACATAATGCGTCACTTAGAACTGTTAAACTTTTATTTAAATCAATTTTCTTAAAAATTCTACGATTCAAAAATAAATTGACGTTGCCAAACTTTTGGTTTGACGTGTAAGTTATTTATTGTAAAAAAATTCGATAACTAGACCTGGCTGGTGACTGGCAAATTAACCTCATTTAATTTTAGTTTTTTAATGCTATGTATACAGGGTGTTCCATATTTATGTTTCAACATGGTGATTCCTTGGACTAAAGGCCGTATGACACTTGCGAGTTTACTGTATAAAATCTTCAAATGTTTTCTCGTGAGTTTTCTACAAAGACTTCTATGTTTTCTATTGTTATACATAGACCGGATAACCTGTCATTTTTTTGTGTATCACTGGCGGCCATTTTAAAGTTTACCTGTGTTTTTCTTTATTTTACAAATTACCAGATACAACATACAACTAATGCGGTGGATTATGATACCATCGGTTATTACTTAATTGAATGGTAAAAGTTATATGTCCAAAGTTAGCTCATTAGCAGATAAAATTTTCAAATAAAATGACGTATTTTAAGGTTATGTCAAGCGTGCCCGGTCTATGTATATCAATAGAAAACATAGAAGTCTTTGGTTTTCTATGATAAAAACTCGCAAGTATCATACACGTTTTTTTAATAGAGTTTTCTCGCTAGTTTTTTGCAAAAACTTCCTGTACAACACTCGTCATTTTGTATTAGAGAAAACTCGAACTTGCTCTTTATTAAATTAAAATTTATTTACATTTTGGGAATACTTGTTTGTAAAAAGAAAAAAAACAAAAACTCGCAAGAAAACTCTATCAAAAAAATGTGTATGATACTTGCGACTTTTTACCATAGAAAACTCACGAGAAAACATGTGAAAATTTTATACAATAAACTCGCAAGTGTCATACGGCCTTAAGATAAAAAAACATATGTCCGATGTCAATTCCTAAGGGAGCTGCAGCTCCTTAACGAAATTGGCAAAATTTATTTAAAAGCGGTTCCTAGTTAAATATTCCTCCATGATATCCTTAAGATTTTTTGCTAGGTTGTAAGTGATATTTTCAGAAGTCGTTGATGTTAAAAACAATGCTAAATTCTTCAGCACTACATTTTTATAAGATTTTTTTCAAAATAGTATTATTAAATAAAATTTGCACAAAAGTGCTCATATTAGAGAAAAATGTTTTCAAAGTTATTATGCATTCGCGGAAATTTGTCATGGTTACCATACTAAATTTTTTGTAAGGCCCGTTATGTTACCAAAACGATTCCAAAAAAAGTTTCCTAAGTAATTTTTTATTAAAACATTCTCTTTTAACGAAACTGAAATTAATATTTTTTTATTAATCGGCGCACTTTATCGGATTCGCATAAGAACAAGATTTTTGTGTAAATTTGATTCAAGAATACTACTTTGAAAATAAATCTTATGGAAATAAAAAAAATCATGGAAGTGAGTAAGGTGAAAATTTGGTGACGAACGAAACTAAAAATTTACTAAGAAGCGTTTTAAAATAAGTAACCAAAAACTTATTTTCCAACATTTTTAAAAAGCTGCCGCTCCTAAGAAGGGCGTAATCGGATAAATGATAATAGGAACTTTTTTCTTACCTTGAATCCAAGGAATTACCACCAGAAACTTTAAAACGGAGACACAAGTAAAACTTGTAACACCAACGAATTAAAAAAGTGATATTTTTTGGAAAGATGGACTATGAAAACCACATCATGGAATTGTTTTGGAACTGTTTTTTTTTTCATTTTTAAAGGAGTTACGAGATTTTCTTATGTCGCCGACGATATTTTCTATTTTATAAGAAATATTCATATTAAAATTCGTTAAAATGAATTTAACCGACTTGCATTAAAAATTAAAAACCTTATATTTCAAAAATGGTTCTGGTTAGTACGTTACAGAAAATGAAAACATAAAAAATTCCAAACTGACAAAAAGAATTTTGATTAATACGTATACGTATTAAAATTTTAAATAGGAATTTTTAAATATAAAAATAATTGGATGATAATATTGCGTTATTTAGCCATTAAAATATTTCTGTAGAAGATTTTTTTAATGAGTTTATTTGGTATCCTAAAAATTCTTGCTTCTTAAACCTAATTATTTTACAGGAACTACAAACTATACCGGGTCTAAACGAAACATGGGTCATCTCTTAAAATTCAAATTTGAAAATTCAAATTTGACTATGTTGTATGGTTCAAGGAAACGCAATTTATACACAAAAATTTGTTTCAATATCACTTCCGGTTTTACCGGAAATTACATCAACTTTGTTTTTTAAATGCAACACCTACCTCATTCTTAAAATTTTGTTATTCTTTATAAATTGATAAAATCTACCAAAACTAATTCAAAATAAATATAATTTGTAAAATTATTCAAATAGATTTTGAGATATTAATTTTTGAACTTTTTTGAGGAGTATTTTTGCAAATAATAATTTTTTATAGAGCTGACCCATGTTTCGTTTACACCCGGTAAACATGATAAAAATTGCATTCTAGTATTTTAAAAATTCAATTCAATTTCAGAAAGTATCATATTATATTACAGAAAGAATCAATTTAATTTCAGAAAGTATCAATTGTTTTCTAGAAAATTTGTTGCCTTGATCAATTCTTGGGTATTATTAATAAAATAATACCAGTAAACGTTTACGTTTTATTTTCAATCATTGACATAGAATTGATCTTCAGTAAAAATTTTCTGTGAATTAATTTTAACATTTTCTTTCTGAAATTATTTTTTCACAGACAAAATTTTTGTTTCCTTAAATACAATCGATGGTTTTGAATTAGAATTGATAATTTATTTAATTTATCTTAGATACAAGTAATGCTTCCTGAAGCTGAAATTCAACCGGAAAATGTGAAGTATTTTTAATTATCAAAAACTTGTCAACCAAATACTTATTAAAAAAATTAAATAGTCACTCACTTTTATAAGCAAAATTAATATTTTTAAAACTTACAATTGTTTATGTAAGCATCTTTTTGCTTCATCTTTCTTAGTTGGAAACAAAATTTATTTTTAGCTCAAATATCTCGTTTTAATAAGATTAAAAATTTTCTATAAAATAATGAAAATTTCGAATATTTGATACGAAATAATCAATAGGAGAAAACTTAACTATCTATTCTAATTATCTTCCAAAAAAAAAATTATTTAGAAATCTAACTGAATAATAGTGGGAAATATTATTATTATATTTTGCATATCGCATATCACAGCAAACAAATCTATAAAATAGTACATAAAATTACTTACAATATTTATTTAAGTACCTGTATTTTTAATTTAAACTAATATTTGTTTTATGTTGAAACTAAACCAACCAACAGAAGCCAAATGCGATCAACAAGTGACATTGTACTTCCTTATATAAGGCTTCTTCCCTTCCACAACTCGGGCTAAATACTAATCAATTCAAACTAACACCATCGTATTTTTTAGCTAGTCATTCTTTATTTTTCAAAAAATATAAATCACCCTAAACCTTAATTACTCCCTGATCTTTAGTACTTATTTATTTCATAAACAAATTTAATTATAAAATATACCTATGGTATTTAGTACCTATTAATAACACTGTGACACAAATTAAAAAAAAATCACAAGACTATTAGTAGATACAGGGTGATCATTTAAATACGATCCACCCTAAAAAACTTCAGCTTAATGAGATGTATAAAAATTTGATAAAACAGGTTAATTTTCCTTAGGAGTGAGAATCTTAATGGCATATAAAAGTTTGACCCATATGACAACCCCAACTTTCAAATTTTAATTTGCACCCCAACACTTGTGACACCTCATTGTAAAGTGCTTTAATAACAGAATATAGTGGTGTATTTAATATTGAAATCTAATCACCTGATGACTAGTAATAAAAAGTCCAAATTTATTAATGTAGATTTTAACAACATGTTATCTTCTAATCTTTTAGTAAAGGTGCGTTTTGCTAATGGCGGAAATTTTTCGTCGCGGACGACGTAAAACTCTGAGCGGAATATTTTGCATTATAAAAGGCGAATTTTCATCATCATAATGTTATAGGTATTTGGTATGTCCATAGCAGTGGTGTATCTATCGTAGGGCAAAGCGGTGCGGTTCACCCCCCTTAGAACTTGGGACCCGTTTTTTTTTTCAAAATAAATTTTTTAGAAAACAATTCCATGAGGTTTTTACCGGTTCTGAAAATTCCAAATAATAAAGCAGTTGTAAATTTTACACGTTATTTTAAACTCACCAGTATAATAATCTGGAAGGGCTTCAAATTATTTAGCACCGGGGCCCTTCATGACTTAACTACGGCACTGGTCCATAGATAAAATAGATGGCTATGTAAAATACGAAATTTCTGCCGGCGATACTAGCGCTCATAGCACAAATCCCGCGAATTATTGACAAGCCGCGGGAAATTTAAATATTTTTCCGTTGACATTTTGGTTAAGTTGTCATTACTGCAATGAAATGAATGAAAGTCATAGAGTAATTACCACTTTTCCTAAATGAGATTTCATTATACAACTATTTTTTATGTATCCAAGGTGACCAAATATTACAACACGATTTTATGTACATTCCCTAATGCAAATATTTTTAACAGAAAAATATAAATGATACAGGTCAGTGTCAAATTTAAAAAAAAATAGGTTAGAATTAAAGTTTTTTAAGAAATTAAAATAATTTTTCTTAGTTTTAGCGAGATGCTGTCAACGGAAAAGTATTGTAACCAACCATTACCTCACGAGTTGGCAGACCTTATTCTAAGGATTTTTCCAACTGCACAAATATGAATAGATTTTTTTAGTATTTTCAAGGTCATTTTCAGTAAGCTCCGCATCCATGATTTTTATGTTAAAATGCGGCCCATTTATAAGAAAGTACACCTTTTCCAGATGTATTTTAGAACAGATCAATTCAATTTATGAAATCATCCATTGTAATTCAGAAACGTGAATTGTATTTCAGTAAGCATCAATAATTGTATTTCAGAAAAACCGAATTTAATTTCAAAAAGTATCAATTGTATTTCAGAACCATCAATTAGTGTATTTCAGAAATCATTATTTTTCACTCAAAATAATTTTTTCGTAGAAATTTTGTATTAGCCACCAACATCCATGTCTTCCATTGCTAAAGGAGCTGCGTCGATTCATGTATTGTAGCTGCACGAGCACAATCACCACCAACAATTGTATTTTTGGCTTCACCAATAATTAATTATAAGTATATCAAGTATCATTTCAATTGGGATTAACACTGGTGAAAATGGACCTAAACATAATATTATTAATAAAATTACTGGTGCATTTTTTAATTGCCAAAGCATATTTTCGATTAATGGAATATATCTCTGTTGTGATTTAAGTTCACAATCCTCGCCAAAAACTCTTGGCTTCTTCATTTTTTTAACAATTGACTCTAATATCTGTTAAATTTATTTTTCTGAAATAAAATTGATGCTTTCTGAAATACAGTTGATCCTTTCTGAAATACAATTGATCTTTATTGAAATACACTTGATGATTCTAAAATACTATTGAAATTGTATAAAATCAAATTAATATCACTAGGAAAAATAAATCAATCTCAACTGTTTCTAGACAATATTTATTTGGTGTTCATGTTCATGTGACTAGTTTCGCCTTATTGAGGGCATCATCAGGCATCATCAGACACAAATTAATTTCACATAGTTGTGTCTGATGATGCCCTCAATAAGGCGAAACTAGTCACATGAACATGAACACCAAATAAATATTGTCTAGAAACAGTTGTCGTTTACTTGTAAAATCAAGTTGATTTATCTGAAATCCAACTGAGACCATCAGAACGGTAAGTGGCTATGAACCAAAAATCATTTTTTTAGTAAAAGCAAAAAATGTTTTCTGACCAGCAGTTCAAAGATATCGTTTAAAGAAAATATGAGCCGGTTATTGTAATAAAATTGGGTGTATTATAATCAGCGATTATTAAAATTTCTTCAATATGTTAGGTTTTTTTCAATTCATTTTTTGTTTTGGATATGGGAACTTTCAAACCAATTTTTTAGACATCAGATTTTTTAGATATCTTAAAATTTTGGAGATTTTAATAATAAGAAATGTAGTTTTGTAATTTATTTAAACTTCAGGAAATATCCGAGATATCTTTGCCAAATTATGATACCAATTAATTAGGATAACAGTTAAAGTGAAAAGTAGATGTATTCGGTTCAAAGGCACCTGTTAAACACTCAAAGAAAATTTCATTTTTTGAATATGATTTTGCCATAATTGAGAAAGCAATATAATAAATAGATACGCTTCGTTCATATGGTTCATATGCACTTATCATTCTCATGTTCTCAATTGATGCTTTCTGAAATCAATTGGAATAGGTCTGGAATACAAATTTTATTAAATTTATATTATTCAGTGACTTTTTTAAATCAAAAGCAGGAAGGCTGTACTGAAACACTTTGAAAGAATTGCCAATAAATCTATTGCCTTCGAATTTTGATTCTTTTTGGTTATTTTGAATAGTGGAATCGCAGATTAACTGCACAAATTTTGGATTCCCACTGCACAGTTTAAAATTCCCACTGCACACTTTGTGTCCAGTTGCACTTTAGAATAGGTCTGAGAGTTGGTTTAACCTTTGTTTAACCAACTCGTGAGGTAATGCGCGATTACAACATGATTAAAAAATCGCCCTCAAATAACTATTGTTGCTTAATTTTATCAAGTATTTTTAAATTTTATTTAATTTTAGACCTTTATTAAATATTACGGTTTGTACAATATTTAACAAAGGGCAAATATTTTTCTGTACTATATTTTTGGGTGTTTTATCAAAAAATAAAACATATAATTAATTATCATTTATTGGTATTCTCAATATTTTTGGGGTACATGTACATACTTACAACATACAAAATAAATAAGATTTAAATACAAAACTAAAATAATGGTGGTCTTATACTGTTTTCAAGTGTAGGTGGGATACTTCATTTTGCATCAGTTGTAAATCATTTATAAAATGGAGAATCGATTTTTCCAGAAGCGATTTTAGAATTCTGACAGGCGATTTGTGTTTTCGTGTGTTTCGCATATTTTACCTTTAATTCGAACTTTGAGAGAGACATAATAGTAATTTATATAAATAAGTAAAGTTATATAACCACAGTATATAACCTTTACAACGCTACATGTTTCGATGCCAACTACATCATCACCAGGCGCTACAAAACTTAATTGACTAAATTGTACATTAGATATGTTAAAATACTTACAACAAATTAGAAAAGGTCAAAGCGATTAAATGTAATCATTCAAATTTCCTTGTCCACTTTTTTGCAATCGACTGTATATCTTAAGGGTCGTAACGTCTTGTTAGGAGGCTCGGCCTTCGCCTCGCGCGTAGATATTCACGTCTTGAACCATAATGATTGGTTAGGATCCGAATTACATGCAAAACTTTATCTACTTGCATAAATCATGAACAAATTGAAATTTATTAGCAGCTTAGTGTCATCAATTTCGTGGCCATAAAGTATTCATTATGGGCGATTTCTATGATTTCGCGCCTATAATGAAAACCTAATTATGGTGATTTCCTTATGGGCCTCAAAACGGCAAAGAACCCCATTATGTCATTCAAATTAACACACGTAAAGGTGACAATTTTAGTGACGAATAGTTTAATATTACTTCAACACAAGACACAAAAATAAACAAACAATCTTAAATAACACAAAATTAAATAAAAACCGGATTAAATACAATTACAAATAGAAGAAAACACGTATATCTGTTTGCTGTATATTCAAACATTTGAAAGTTTACTTTGTAGTAATTTTGTAATTAAGTTAATATTTTCGCCACAGAGGACGAACAGCGCCATCTATTAGTAGTTAAAATTGCCAATACCTCTTAAAAACAAAATTTCACACTGAAACGTCCAAAACTAATGGTGCAATTACGTGCAAATCTGAAAGTCCTTTGAGGAAACATTTGATGTAAGGGTTGTAATGGACTGTTTCCATGGTCACCTTACAGATATGACCTCTAAGGGCTTACAGATTTGCACCGTATTCCACCATTAAAATCAAACACGATTTGAACCATTTTTAACTATAAATTTGAAGATGACACAACTTTTCTTTTCATATTTAACTTGAAAATTACTGTTTTATTTTATTAAGTGGAGGGATAGAGAAGAAGTATTTTGTAAAAAAAGTTGCCTAAAAAACTAAAAACCTTCAGTGATACATTAAAAATCCGGTAAACTCATGATCGACATTTTTTACATGCAAGACACCCTACCCTGGGTATGTCAGTTAAAGTATGTGTTTTATGACATGACACGTTCAAATTTACTAACCACACGTCAGCAATATTTGATGAAATACTAAGAACACACATTAGAATAATGATTCTTTTTGACTTTAATAAAACTTTCTGCCACTTTTATTGACTTTTATTTAACTGACAAAGTTGACAATATTTTTGACATACCATTCGATGAAACCAATTGGGAATATCGACTTGGGATACGACCTCTGGGAGTTATTTGCTGAAGCTAGAAAAGTCTACCTTGACATAACCTGTTTTTGTAAAATATATTTCCGTGCAGTTATAAATCAGTTTCCTTTTATTTATTATTACTATATTAAAATAATAATATTTTTTTTGCACTTTCTATATAATGAGCTAGTTTAGTCCTTATTGATAGAGACTAAAACGTCACATTTCCTGTCTCTTGTCAAATTTTACTTTACTCCCTGTCTTGTCATTACTTTACTCCCGCCCACGTCATTTGTCATCACTTTACTCCCGCTCACGTAACTTGTCATTATAAATTAAAATTAGTCATAATCTTGTAATTTGTCTGAATTTGCCGCGAAATCACAATCGTTGCAAACTTCAGTCTAGTCTAAACACCACCAATATATTGAGTGAATTCTAACCTCTAATAAATTTATTTGGTTTGGTTTGGAACGGAACTTGATTTTTATTCTGTGGTCGGGGATTGTATTATGTACGGTTTATTATTTTATAGATTGATACTAAATTTTAAATTTAAAGGTGTTTTAAGTGTACACATAATCGATTCAATCAATTAGTTAGATCTGTAAATGTGGCAAAATTTTTTCAACTTGGTAAACTTTATTCCTGCATCAAAACTTACCTACTTATTGTGAAGTTAATTATTATTTTTTTAAATTTATAAAATCAATTACAATAATTATAATATTAATCTACAATTATCGATATTTTATGAAAGTTGCTATATAAATCATTATGACGGGCGAATAAAAATACCTGTCGCCGTCCGATGACAACCGATATTAGTCACAGCGATAGCCATATAATTAAATTATTGTAGAAACTTTTACCTATTAAAAAGTGCAAAAAATTCTATATGCACCGAGGTAGTAAAGTGAATTTAATCCCTCCTCTGATTGTTTCCCTCGGCTTTGCCTCGGCTTTGCCTCGGGAAACAAAACATCGTCGGGATTAAAATCAGTCACTTTACTACCTAGGTGCATAAATAACTATTACAGGCTGTAATTTATTACTTACCCCAAAACAATGTATTTAAGGGGTTAGGCCACTCTAGGATTTTAAAAATATTTAATTTTTAAAACAGTCACGGATCAACTTAAAATCGATTAGAAAAGAAGTACAGGAGCAGGATATTAACGTGGAAGGCCAATTGTATGGTACAGGCATCGCAGATTGAAGGTAGGTACATAAAAAAACTTTAAAAGCGTTTTTTTCGAAACAACATTTCTCAAATCGGCCGGACTCCTAACTCATACAATTCTTTACCTATTGACTTCAAAATTTAACAGTATATTCAAAATTACATTCTCTATAGAGGTACGTAGGATTTTTTTATTATAGAATAGATCTTTTGTTATAGGTAATTTTATAGCGATTTTTATGGCATATTTTTCTTTTTTACTTCAAGAGGGCGCCGTTTTTGCAAAAATCAATATATTAAAAAAATTCTATGTACTTCTATAGCGAATGTAATCTTGAATAAACAGTTAAATTTTAAAATCAATAGGTCAAGAATTGTATGAGTTAGGAGTCCGGCCAATTTGAGAAATATGGTTTCAAAAAAAATGCTTTCAAAAGATCCAAACAGAGCCGCAGTTACTAAAACCAATAAAAAATAAATCGGCGCAAAAATCTTTTATTACTTTTTCCTCCATCTTTTTTTCAAATTTACGTCAAAATAGCGCCATCTATCCGTAGTCGAAATTCCCAATAGTCTACGCGGCGGCGACACTAGGTCTAGTGTGATAAAACTTTTCAAGGTCGTACATATAATTCTTTACCTCATTGAGGGGGGAACACAAAATGGCACTGCTGCCACATGTAAACTGAACGCCATTATAAAAAATTTTTTCCAAATATTTATTTTTTTTATTATCTGGTATCATAAAACTTCAGGATTCTGATTATTCCTTGCGACAGGGTTAGGGCTATAAAAAAATGTAGTGCCAGTGAGAACGCTTATCAGTGGCAGCAGGAAAATAAGAGATCCCGCAAATTCGATTTTCTAGTATCATCGAACTTCATAAAAATTTTAATGTTATCTGAAAGATCATCATTTTCTGTGTAAAAAAAACCACAGCTGCCTTTTCCAAGTATTGAAGAAAATGGCAGCAGCAGCATATTTGAAGTCGTGCTCATCGCAACTGAATTTCGCGGTTCCATTCAGTTTTATCGGCATTAATCTGGTTCTTTTCAATTTGTACCTAGGAAATATGCGTGCTATTGCAATTTACTATAAATTTTTCGTGACGTTAAATGTTAAAACAAATTAAATTTTATTTTTTATGTGAAATTTTTCGATTTTTAAACCGCTTTTTTAGTTATTTCTCATTTCTTCGGATCACGTACGAAGTACGTCATTAATTTGTCAAGATAAGAATTGTTTAAACACATGAAAAGTATTTTTTAGTTGGAACATAAAAATGTTTGAGCTATTTTTAACCAGAAAGTGAGTATTATTTCAGGAACTATCAAACTATACTTTTTTGTAAAAAGAAACTAAACGGTTAGTTTAGAAAAAGTCCAAAGAGCCGGTTGCACAGTTGAAGCTGGAAGCGATACTGAGCGATACTTAAACTAAAAAATTGACAGATTTCCTATTGTATTTCTGTCATATTTTTAGTAGTGTCACTTGAAGCTTAAGTTTGAACTGTGCAACCGGCCCTAAATAGTTCACAATGGATTATTCAATAATTACAAAGTTTGGTATTTTTTTCCGGCGACAATGTGAGAAAATCGTATATGTCATTCATTTTAGTAGTTGAAAAAATCTATCATTTCAACACTAGTGTGTTTGAGTTTCTGTTTTGTACTTCTTGCGATTTTCGATAGAGGCGCTGCGAAGGAATTCCGAAAGCCCTCTCTTGGATTTTTTTGAACTTGCGAAAAAAGGACAGTTCAAATAAAAATTTATATTTAACCCCGCTAATATTACTTATTTTATTATTAAAATCATTATATAATTAACTTTTGTGTAAATTTTAAATAAAATAGAAACATTTTTTATTCCGGGTTCAAGATATGCGAAGAAATTCATTGAGTTCTCGCCCAAGAAAGCCACAAGGTTTTTCGACCTAATTAGGAACGAACTGAGGCTCATCACAGGCCTTTTAACTGGACACTGCCCACTGAGGTACCATCTCAACAAAATGGGCAAGTCAGAAATTTAAACTTGCAGATACTGTGGCCTAGAAGATGAAACTTCGGAGCACATCATTTGCGAATGCGACTCATTAGCTCGCATTAGATTCGATTACTTTGACTGGATGACTCTAATTCCAGACGAAGTCAAGGCTATGCCTCCTAAGGATCTAATCAGCTTTATTAAGCATTTAGATATCCCAGGACTCCAGTAGAGTAAGGGTTGAACAAAAGATCAAAATGGTCGCAGTTCGGTAAGGCTCAGTTGTAGCCAATCGCTCTCCTATCTAATCTAATCTAACCTTACAGATTCGTAAATCTATAGCGCTATAGAAACCAGTGCTGGAAAACCGAACCGGAGGTGGGAGTCTGTAAAGCTATACGATAGTTTTCGTACAACGAAAAAACCGTTTATTGACTAAGTTGCTTGGTAACAGATTTTCTATATCTCTTCCTTATGCACGTTTTGTATTGATTGAAAGAAGACAAAATCCGTCACTATAGCAACATATTCAACAATCGATTTTTTCGTTGTACGAAAATAATCGTATAGCTTACAGACTTCCACCTCGGAACCGAACCTTGGAACCCCGAGAATCCCGTCAAAAATTGAAAACCGGAACCGGAACCCGAACCCTTAATCTAAAAATTTAGGTACCCAAACCGGAACCCTAACCCTTAATCTAAAATTTTGGGAACCTGAACTGAAACCGGAACCTTTTAAAAAATATTGGGTTTTGAGATTCCAATTATTATATCATTTCGACTATCGACCACTTTATTTTCGGTCTAAAATCTTATTTTGATTCAGCTCGCACGTGCGCTTTTTCTTTTTATTGTGCGAGCAGATGCCTGATGTTTTCATTTTTCTTATAGTGTACGATTTGCGGGTACGTCTCAGTCTCAAACTCAACTCAAAACCAAAACCATAAACAATAAGTTAGATTGTTTATAATTTATAAGCTTGGAAAGTTAAGAACATAAATACCTATATTAAAATCTGGAACCGTTATTTTGTGGAACCGAAATCCGGAACCGAGGTTCCAATTTTATTTTGGAACCGAACCCTGGAACCCCGGTTCTAAACTTTTTTTTTGGAACCTAACCCGGAACCGAACCCTTTCATTTTTTTAATGGAACCTAACCCGGAACCGAACCCTTTCATTTCTTTTTTAATGGAACTGAACCCAGAGGTGGAAGTTTATAACCTTACCGAGTTGAGGCGGTTGTCATTTTTCCCGTTAGCTCGATTTCGTTAGTTACGTGTTTTTGGTAGTTTATAACACACACCGAGTTACGAATCGGGACGAAATTGTAAACGAGAACCGTTGCAATGTTGCCGTCATTATTTTAATGATTTTCTCTATGGTTTTCCTTATTTGTGATGATTTTCGAATGCTACCAGACTACTAATCATAAACATAACCTTGAATCTGTCGTGTGTTTAATCGATTTTACTGTGGTGATAAATTCTGATTATTAAAATATCGCTCGAAAATTATTTTGGAAAACGTTATAGGCCGGGCGCGCACTGAGGTGGTTGTGGTGGTGTGGCGAGTGGCATTTTTGAAACGCTTTACAACTAGTACTGTGACGCTCTTAAGGTGGTGAGGCAGTGTGGTGGCATTTTTCCAGTGGCACGTGGCACCCAACTGCATGACGAAATTTAGTTCGCGCTATTTGTTATATACTATTTTGGAGATTATGCCATTTATCACTTTATTGCCACGTCACTTCGGGCCAATTTGGTGCGCGCTTGGCCTCAGAGAACGAACCAATTGACCAACATGACCCAGGGCCTATTAACCCTGGCGAAATAACAATATCTTGAATAGTCAGTTTTTTTTAATTTGCCTACATTTTTTTTGATCAAATAAAAAAGTGGTGGGTTAATTTTAGTTAAATTTTTCACTTTGGATGGTGGTTTTTAATCCAAGGCCAAGGCATAGTCTTTAATTAACTTTTGTGTCATTGGATGCAATATGCATGGTACCATTTTGTACAGACATAAAACTAAGTACATTTGGGTTCATCTTTTACTAAAGAGGTTTAAAAAATCTTTTATACAGACCACCTCCTCGTAATTATACGATTCTACGCAGGTGGTACTGAGGGAATCTCCATAAAACTGGACTCGTCAAATAACCCTATCCTACTTCCTACTATCAAAAAATTGTACATCTCAATCTTACACTTCTTACAAATTGTTCGTCCAATTTCGTCTTTTTTGGTAGTTTATTTAAATATTTGAATAGGCAATATACGCTAAAATTATTTAAAAATACTTGATATTGTCGTTTTAATCAAATTTCGAGGTTCGTTTTACCTTCCCGTTTCTAACTCGGTTGCCTCCCCCCAGCCGACTCAATGTCGTTATCAAAATCACGTTACTAACGAGATTGAAGCTTATAAACTACCAAATTTTTCGATGTCGGTTATGAACGTAAACGATGACGTGACACCAAAAAAATAATGACGTTTAACCGAGTCATGTCGGTACGTTAGAGTTATAAACTTCCACCTCAGAACCGAACCCTTCGAAAATTTTCAGGATTTTCCAGCACTCTATTAGAAACTGTAATAACTCGGGTCTTTACAGATTTTCGAAAAATGCAATTCTGTGCACGCTTCTGTAAACGATGTTCATACAGACGATTATTTGAACTACTTTTACGAGAAGTCTTATAAAAGGCGTGGTCTGATATCAGCTGATCAGAAATATTAGGTTAAGTAATTGTGTTATTGGTGTTTAGTTATATTCGATCGAGTATTTATAGGAAAATGAGATAAGTTACAGCAGAAATTAAATAAAATACAATTAATACTTACCTAATTATGTTTTTATGGTAATTTCAAATATTTTTCACAGGGATGATCAAAGGTGACAAAGTAGAATGGAGTAAAAATACCACACAAAAACATTTCGAAACCTACAAATGAAGTATTCCTGTGATTTGTTACATTGACTGAGATACTTCTCACTCTACCGACTATTTATTTTGTTCATTTTTTGTATCGTAAATATGTGGAATATACCTATTATGAATTTTTTCTTAGTTTTTTATTATTACTATTAATAGTATTTTTTATTTTTGTAACGTGCTTTAAATAATAGAAAAATATAATTTTTTTTTTTGCTTTGCTTATTGAAGTAAAAGGTCTCACTTGTTACAATAGTAAAAAATAATACAAAAAACACTCATAATCTGTAGGTTTACGACTGCTCTCGAGGTACTCGTAAGTATTTACGTAATTCGTAAATATTTACGGAAATCTGTAAGCTACAAGCGTGCATAGAATTGCAAATTTCTTACAGGCCTGTAAAGTCTTACAGATATTGCTCACAGGTCTTATAGATTGACTCAGAATCGACCCAGTAGTTTATTTTATTCTTACTGTTCTGGCCTGCGGTGTACTTTTTTTGCTTTGTCTTAGGCCTTAAGTATTTGTGAACCCTGGAATATGCTACTTGTGAATAACACAACTGTGACTTTCAAATGCTGCTGCGGCCATTTTCTTCACTATTTTTTCTTAGGTCCTGTTTATATTGGAGACTGGAGAGTTTTTGCTCGAGGTGCAAAGAAAGTTTTTGCTAGCGTTTTTGCTCGAGGTTCACCGCGCGGTGTCGTAAATTATAGCTTAAAATATAAAAATTACAGCAAATTTCATTACTAAAATGGTCTAAATAATTTTCAAAGATAAAATTAATTAATAATTTCGCTTTTCTTGTATAAAATGATATTATGAAAATTCAATAACTATTACTATTCAAAACATGAAATATTCAATACTTTTAAATACCATCTGAAATGAGTAGGATACTTTTGTAAATTATGAAATCTTCACGCTCCTCTTTTACTTAAATTCATTTAAACCTTACTTAATTCATAATCCCCTCTTTGTCCCAAAATTTGATACTTCCTAGAAACAATAGTATTTTAAAATGTATTAAAATTTCTCGATTTCGGCTCGGTCAATGTACATTGGGTGAGTTGACCATCTTATTTTCCTCGCTTTATTAAAATTAAAGTGCAGTGTGTATAATTTCAAGCTACTATTTTCTAATAATAATAGTTTTCTTTTTAAGGACATTTTATTAAAACTTAAAGCACAGGATTAAATTAACTTAGTATAAGCTCACAAAAAGCACCAATCGAAAATAATGATTCGTGCATTCCTTCAAAACAACAAAATCAAACATTATTTAAATACAAACTACTAAAATTCTCGCAACGTCCTAATAAATTCAAATTCAAAGACCTTTGATTTAACTTATTATTAATACAAATAATGTTGTAAGGGTAATCATATTTAGGCTCAGATAATTAAATATGTAATTATTTAGTAGAATATAGAATTATTTAAAGGAGTTTTATACTAATCGCGCAAGCTGCAATAAAACGCTTTAATAACCTCGAGGAAAACCTCCTCACTATGTTTACGACACCTCTTCCAAAACCGCGCCGCTCGACGCACCTCTCAACGCTACTCTCCACTATATATACAGGGTCCGCCAAAAAAACGGAAACACCTAAATATTTTTTGAACCTTAATGAATTTAAAAAAAAGTATATTTAATTTAAACAAGCTACCATTTAAACATAATTTTGAATATACAGGGTGTTCGCTTTATTAGTGTACGGCACCTAACTTTCGTTTTTTAAATGCAAGACCCTGTATATTTTTATATTTTTGGATTCAACGATTAATTTTAGTAAACTTTTGTAAAAATCATTTTTTTATAAAACTCGTTGTTGCCGAGTTGTAGCTACTTATTGAAATTCCTGAACTTAAAACAATTTCCAACAAAACCTTTATTTCTAGCAAATTTTACAAACAACAATTAAATAACAATTCTAAAACAAAGAAACAAAAGAAATAATAACGAAATAAAAAATCATTTAATGAAAATAATAATTATGTGAACGTTCGCGATTTTTTTAATATAATTACCTATAGCAAATGTTCAAATTGCAAGCCCTGTACAGCTTGACAATGCCCCAACCTAACCATAAATGCCCTCAAACAGTTTTCCAAATGTTCTTCCGTAATATTCTGAACTTCTTCACTTATTTTCCTCCTTAAATCTTCAAGATTTTGTGGCCTGTTAACATAAACTTTTGATTTTAGATGTCCCCAAATTGAGAAATCTAATATTTGTAGATCCGGAGATCTCGGTGGCCATTCAATTGATCCTCTTCTTCCAATCCACCTTTGCGGAAAAGTTCTTTCTATCTAGGTATGTTCGAATTTCTACACCATAATGTGGCGGGGCTCCATTCTGCTGGAACCAAATATTATTCCATTCCACCTCATTGAAGATATTACGGAGGTGAGGTATTATTTCATTTTGAAGTAACTCTAAGTAACGTCGAGATGTTAATATTCCGTCGATAAAAAATGGTCCCACTTTTATATTGCCAATAACGCCTAGCTAAACTTTGACTTTTTTAGGATATTGGGTATGAAGTTCTTTACACCAATGTCGATTTTCTGTGGACCAATATCTTAAATTATGTCTGTTTACTGACCCATTTAAACAGAATATGGCCTCATCAGAAAATAAAATGTTTCTTAACATGGCAGGATTATTAGTAATTTGGTTTTGAAGAATTTTGCATAATTCCATTCTCTTATCAGGATCGACTTCTGTCCGTTCGTGAAATAATTGGACCATAAGGTCTTTTGTGTGGTTTTTCTTTTCTTAAAACTCTACGAATGGACGTTATACTCACATCATGATTCAATGCTAATTGGGAGGTACTAATTTTAGGAGTCTCCATATTTGTTCCATTATTTCTTGCCTTTTTTCTAGGGAGGTGGCAGTTTTTGGGCGACCCGATCCAACCTTATTCTTGATGGAATGAAGAGTGACGAAACGGTCTAGGGTTTTTTTGACAGTGCCGACACTTATTAGATTGCGATCGGCAAACATACCGTTAAATACATCTCTTGCATCTCTAAATGATCTTCTCTGATCACCAATTCCAATAATCATTAATAATGTAACTCTCTCATATTCGCTTAGTTTAGTTGATTCATTTTATGTAAAATAATTACTCTGATTTTCGAAAAAGTATTTTTGGAAAAGTTCTGCGTTAAACTTGCTTATCGAATCTTACAAAATATCGAATTAATTTTAATTTTATAATTGACTTGACGTTTAAAATAGGATTGTTAGAGTTCTTTGATATTTACAATAAAATGTTAATAATACAGAATCCATTATGGCCGAACTTAACAATAAAGAATTGCTTGTAACTTATCAACAACGAGTTTTATAAAAAAATGATTTTTACAAAAGTTTACTAAAATTAATCGTAGAATCCAAAAATATAAAAATATACAGGGTGTTGCATTTAAAAAACGAAAGTTAGGTGCCGTACACTAATAAAGCAAACATCCTGTATATTCAAAATTATGTTTAAATGGTAGCTTGTTTAAATTAAATAAACTTTTGTTTAAACTTTTTTTTTAAATTCATTACGGTTCAACAAATATTTAGGTGTTTCCGTTGTTTTGGCGGACCCTGTATACCATAGTATACTCCATTAAATAATTCTATATTCTACTACTGAAGTTTTATGATACTAGATATTAAAATAAAATTAAAATTTTGAGAAAAAAAAGTAGAGTGGCGTTCGGCTACACGTGGCAGCAGTGCCATTTTGTGTTCCCCCCTCAATGGCGTAGCGAATTATATGTACGACCTTGAAAAGTTTTATCACACTAGACGAGTAGACCTAGTGTCGCCGCCGCTTCTACTACAACGTTTGGGTATGGGTTCATATTTGACATACCGCTATTCATAGTATCTTGAAATATAAAGTTATTAAAACAACGCGAAATTAATGGTATGTCAAAATCACATACTCATACTACTATCACGCTAATTTATATGCTTTTTGTAGTTTTTTAAATTCTTTTGAAATTAAATATAGTAAAATTTCTTTTTAAATTTTTAAATTTTTTTTTTTTGAAATTACTTCATTGTCATGGCAAATAAGAAACATATTTTTAAATAAAAAAATTTGCGTGACTGTAGTATGAGGTATGGTATGTGCTTTTGATATACCATTCATTTTCGCGTGGTTTTAAAGACAAAAAGTAATAAAAATTACTTATCCATTTTTGAGACATTATACAGAAATAAAATATTTTTTAACTACGACTAATATGTAAATCATTAATTACATATGCGTTTTCTGGTATGTAATGAAATTCATTACACTCTAGTCACTATATTTTAACTGAAGGTTGCAGGTTGCAGCCAATCAGAAAGATCTATTTGTAAAGTACATACAAGGGCCGAATTGGTTAAAGGCGAAATTTGTCGAAATTAAACGAAAAAAAGGACGATACTATCATCACTCACCATCCGATGTCAAATTATTTGATACTTATTTTTTTTGATTTAATTATATAATTTTTGTATAAATTCATCCCTTAAAAATTGCCGATACTATCAAATTATTTTTTTAAATTTAATTATTTTTAATTTTACAATTTGAAAGTTAATTTATTTAAAAATAATTTAAAAGAAAATTAAACAAAAAGTACTTTGGAAAATGGTACTTTTTTAATAATCGTAATTTAAAAACAAAAATTCGTACATAAAGATAATCGTTATTTTAGTGTCTTATTTTTTTTAAATGAAACATTTTTAAGGTACCTTCATTAAAATATTTGTAAAATTTTCGTATTTTTAGAATCCAAAAAACGTCCTTTGAAAATAAATGTGTAACGAAGACCTTTTTAATTGTTCCTTTTTGAGTAATTTTCAATTTTCCCGCGTCATTTTTGTCATTTTCCCGTGACCCGACAGGATTTTGGAAAATATAATTTGCTCTCAGAGTCGCAGAGTTGGTTTCGTCCCGTGATATGTGTTGTTTCCGTCCATGTGTATGTTTGTCGAGAATTTGAAAGTTTCTGTCCGCTTTTTTTTAATCGCCACTCCTGTTTTTCGTATGTCCGTGCTCTCAATTCCGATTAACTAACCGTTTTTTTAGTATATGTTTCCGTCCGTTAATTCTAATAAATCCGCTACCGCTACCGTGCAGCCGCTGGTGATATCGCACCAGGATTGTGTTTTAATTTTTATGTATTTTTAAGTATTATTTTTAGTTAATTGGAATTTGGTAGCCGGCATTGTTAAATTTTGCTCGTGGTAAACCACGAGGTTATTTTAAAATTCGACCTTTATTCGAACATCTGGTGCTTACAACTTCAAAATTAAAGTAAACGCGTTTCAAATTTACACTTTGAAAGTTATCAATTTAAAGAGACAATTAGAAAAAATTAAAAAATCATGTCTTTACAGTTCAAAAATTATGAATTTTTGTATACAGGGTCAGTTTTTAGTCAAAAATCGGAAAATATATATTTTATTCTAAGAGATAGGAAAAAACTTTAATTACAAAATTGCATGGTTTATAGATGCGCATAACCTAAAATTATTTTTGTCTATACAGGGTGTTTCATAGTTGGAGCGCGAGCTATTCCACCATTTTTTAAACGGAACACCTAATATATTTTTTGATATTTGGTTTAAAACAACGATATTTTTTGTTTTCCGAAAACTTAAATGCGCATTTAATTTTTTTAGCAAGAAGTTAAGGTATAAACGAAGAGTTCAATTCTTCGTATATTTATTTTAAGTACATTTTTAAACTTTTATAGTGCTACAAAAACTTCTTAAAATTTCTTAAAATTTTGATTACTCCCGCAAGCAAGAAATACGATAGGTCCCAGTATAGAACCCTGGGGTGCAATAAGTAAAAATTGTGGGACAACGTCAGAAGCTTTGTTAAAGTTCAGAAGCAGGCACCTGAGTTTAACTCCCAGATCTAAATTTTTATTAATATATTCAAGTAGGCTTGCCATTACTGTTTCTGTAGTTTTAAACTTTTGGAAACCATGTTGATGTGTCATATCAAAATCTGTATTTTTTAGCAATTCTAGAAGTCACTCCAAAATAATTTTTTCAAAAACTTTAGAGAAACTTGCCAGAACAGATAAAGGTCGAGATATACTTATTTTTTAGTTTAGTTAGATTGATAGTTTCATTTAGTATTTTTAAAGTTTTAGATTTTATAGAATCATAACCAGGTGATAAGTCAAATTTGAGATTATTTATTATAGTAGAAATTTCTTTTTTATTTGTTTTTTGAAGAATGCTTCATAGTTAGCTAACTTATTTTTTGTACTATTTAATACTTTTTTATTCAAATAATTTGTCAATTCCTCTGTAACATCAATAAAGTAATCATTAAAACTTTTAGCAATTAAGAAACTAACCTGAATTTTGATTTTTTCAAAGTATTTTGATTTATACTTTATTTTTTTACTAGGAGGAGCGTTTTAAATTTCCCGCGCTAAAATGCCAAAAATTAACGTCCCTGATTGGTTAAAAGTTAGCACCATTTACACCGGATAATTATTTCTAATGAAATTTGACATATAACCCCAAAATATTAATCATAAAATTTGAATTACTGCTGTATTTACATGTATAAATGTGTTCAGTACAAAGAAATAGGGAGTTAAATTATGTTTCTGTGAATATTTTATCATTAAAAAGCCAAAATAACCTAAAATTCCAAACAAAACCTGTTTGGTTATTTTTCTAGTAACTTTTATAGTGTAAGCTGTCTTTTCCTGTCACTCCTCCTAGTTTAAAAATGAAGTATAGTTTATTTTATATTTAATTTCTTTTCGCAATGATTTAAACTTGTTTATTAGGAATAAATTTTCAGGAAACTTTTACTTTAGTTATTATTTATTTAGGTATTAGTTTATAAAATCCCTATCATTTATTTTAACTTTATGCGATGACATTCTATTGAACTGTAAAATGGATAAGGTTGGTTAAGCCTGGTTTACATTGGTCGAGTAAACGGGCGAGTAAGTGGGCGAGTAGGAGGGCGGGTTCAAAAACCGAGATATACTCGACTAATATAAACGGTAGGTTAAGCAAAAATACGCCCTTTTTACTCACCCTACTATTTATATTAGTCGAATATATCTAGGTTTTTGAACTCGCCCTCCTACTCGCCCACTTACTCGCCCACTTACTCGCCCGTTTACTAGACCAATGTAAATCAGGCTTTAAGGGTATCATACCACAGAATAGAAAGCTACCGGTAGCTATAATTCATGCAAATTACATGGTATTTGAAGGGACAAGATTCTTGAGTCATCGAACTTATGTTAGGTTTATTTGTATATTTTTTTTTTTTAATATTTTTGGTAAGTGCTGTAGTTTCATTAATGCAGTTACTTAGTTTGATAAAGTGTGGGTCAGTTTCAGGTATAAGATTTCTTCATGTTTTGTTTTCACATTAACAAAGTTTATTTTTGTAACATTATAATATTGTTTATTTTTGAATTTTACTTTTAAATTTTTGCAATTGGAAAATAAAAGTTTGTGATCTGAAATTGGGTCATCAAATGTTTCTACAGGGTGTCCCTGAATACCTGTGACAACTTTTGTCACAGTTATTTAGGGACACCCCAATTACTAATTAATCAAATTATAGGCCGCACAACGTTTTGAAAAGGTTTTAAAAGCCCAACCAGGAAATTACGAAACTATGAAGATTCTAGGCTCGCTTAACGCCCCTTCAAGCTCGCAATCGAAGCGAGATATCGCTAAAAGTCATCTTAAGAACGTCACTGAGCAATTTCCTAATGACGTCCAGGCTTCGATTGAGTTGGCCCAAATTCTGGAACGATCGGATATTCAAAGTTTACTCAATGCAGATGAAATGGCTATTAAGATTCTAAAAAAGGATGTGCCTGACTGAAATTCCTACCGAGATTCTAAATAATGTCGGTTCTCTGCATTATAGGTGAGTAATTGAATAAAGTTACTTCAGTTAATGTGAAGATCTAGACTTATTGGGGCTTTATAAATATGATTTATTCACTTCAGGAGTGTTTGAATTGTTTTAATGAAGTTCTACAGTCATCAGATACATTTAGTTACTTCAGCAACTAATTATACCTCATTTCCTGACTTAAAATAAAGTTCGACTTCATGTAATAACCATTTTTCATTGGAATGTTCATGAATGAAGTGATTAAATGAAGTTTCCTTCAATTTTCACCTATTTCCATAACTAAAATTGAAGTTCCACTGTTATTAGAACTTCATTTATTTATTCAATCGCATTCATTTTAGGTTAGGTATTCTTGAAGATGCCAAAAAATATCTGGAAGAGGCTTTGCAACGAACGAAAACTGAAGCTGAACATGACCCGCATTATTACAACTCAATTTCAGTCACAACCACCTACAATTTAGCCCGTTTATATGAAGCGCTTTGTCTTTTCGATAAATCCGAAAAATTCTACAAAGACATAATTAAACAACATCCAAACTACGTTGACTGTTATTTACGTTTAGGTTGCATGGCTCGTAATAAACGTCAAATTTATGAGGCTTCTGATTGGTTTAAAGAAGCTTTACGTATCAACACGGAGCATCCGGACGCCTGGTCACTGCTTGGTAATCTCCATTTGGCGAAAAATGAGTGGGGGCCTGGTCAGAAAAAGTTTGAGCGAGTTTTGAAGAATAAAGCAACATCTCAAGATTCGTACTCGTTGGTTGCATTGGGCAATGTTTGGTTGCAGTCGTTGCATCAACCGATGAAGGATAAGGAGAGACAGAAGAGGTATCAAGAGCGAGCCTTGTCGATGTTTATGCAGGTTTTGAAGCTTGATCCGAAGAATATTTGGGCTGCTAATGGGATTGGGGCTGTTCTTGCGCATAAATGGGCGGTTAATGAAGCCAGGGATATTTTTGGGCAAGTCCAGGAGGCTACTACTCATTTTTGCGATGTTGATTCGTTGATTACATTGGGGAATGTTTGGTTGCAGACGTTGCATCAACTACGATGGATAAGGAGAGTGAAGAGGCCAGTGTCGGACTGGCCCATCGGGACTCCAAAATAATATAATTTTCTTGACGTTAATCATTCTTTTACTTTAATAAAGATATTTTAAATTTTGCAATATATAACAGATGTTTGAAATTTAGTTTTATTTTGTATTTCAATTTTGCCTATTTTTTTTAATTAAATATTTGACTGTGCAAATGCTGGCATATACTTCTAAAAATAGGACGATATAACCAAAAGTATATCCTAATGGATGGATATTTAATAATATCAAAAATTAAGTGTACATTGGCACATCAGAATAGGTTATTTGCACTACAGGATATCAACATCAAAGTAGTGTCAGGTAGCGATATTTTTTTTCAAATTGACGACAATCTGTTCAGAGCATTAATAACTGAACCAATGACAAAATAAGTATTTCATCACATCAATAAAGTATAATCAGTGGTATAATGCATATTCAGATAATACTTGAGACACCAGAATATTACAATGTTCGGGAACAAAAAAGGTTGTACAGCAAATAAACAAGTTATACATCAAAAAAAAGTTTATGGCACCTTAAAAATACATCACACATAAAAAAGTAGATTGAAGTACCTTAACAATATACAAGGAACTTCACTTTTTTAATTAAATATAAGAATTAAGTATTACAGATTTTGTACAAGGAACTTCACTTTTGTAATTAAATATAAGAATTAAGTATTACAGATTTTGTATCATTATAAATAAATTTCTAGATTTCAGGATGATTTAAGTGGAACAAAAAAATACAAAATTTCGCATTTAAAGTCCCAAAATTCATGTGACACTTCACATAAATATGATTTTCTAAAAGAATTTCAACTAAAAAGAAGATTTTTTAGCTAAAACTTCATTTTTTGAAGTTCCCGATTTTTGCATTTTAAATTTTCAAGTGTCTATTATTTGCATTTTAAAAAATTTTATGAAGTTCCAACTGCAGGAGCTTCATTTGAATAGAAAAAATATTCATTTGAAATTATTTTATGAAAAAAGTACATTTTTAATTGAAGTACAATGGACAAATTTTAAGTTCCAAGAATTTAATGAGATAAAATAATCAATTTGAAGTTAATTTGTGAAAATATTAACTTTTTAATTTAAGTTACAGGACGAAAATGGAGTTTCAAAAAGTCATTTTATTACATTTTTGCTTTGCAACTGAACTGCCGTTCATGTAATTAAAATTCCAACAAATTTAATGAAGTTCCAAATGCAAAAACTTTATTTGTATCGAAAAAAATGAACAATTTGATGATGATGATGATTTGTGAAAATATTAGCTAATTATTGGAAATATCATTAACGGAATTGAAGTTTCTACTAATTTAATGAAGTAAAATAAAAAAAATAACAGGTTGAAGTTAATTTAAGCTATTTCCATTGATATTCTGTAATGAAATTGAAGTTCCAACTGCTTGAAGTTCATTTGAGTACGAAAATCAAAAAGTTCGAAGTTGATTTATGAAAATATTCCAATTTTATTTGAAGTATCATTCATTATCACTAATGAAATTAAAGTTACAACAAATTGCTGAAACTTTATTTGTGGAGGAAAACTAAATAACGTAAAGTTAATTTATGGGAATTTTTGATGTAATATTTAAAATTATAAAATTTAAGTCTCGACTGAAAGAGTTTCATTTAAATAAGAAAATATAAAAGCATGATGTAAATTTATAAAAATATTAGTAGTTTAACCATAGTAACATTTGACGTCATTAACTAACCCGAAGTTCAGAAAATTATAATGAAGTTCCAAATGCTGAAATTTCCTTTTAATAAGAAAAATTTACAATTGACGGAGGTTTAAGAAAAAAACCAAAGTTTTGAAAGTTATAACTGATGCAAGTTTTATCATTAAATAGATAAAATTGAAGTATTATCAAATCTATTGAAGTGCCGAAATGTTGAAACTTCCCTGAAGTAAAAAATGCCACATTTTAAAGTTTTTAAGTGAACTAGCAAGTTTCATCATTGAGAAAAATTAAGTTTAATTATATTTGTACCGAAGTGTTTTAAAGTGAAAAAAGCAACATTTAGAAGTTGTTAATTAAAGTATGTAGCTAGTTTTGTCATTAATAAAACTGAAGTACCTTAATTTTTTTTGAAGTGCTGTAGTGTTGGAACTTCAGTAAAGTGCAAAAATCGAGTTTTTAATTACTTACCGTTTGAATAGCACTAACAATTTTTTTAAAATTATTTATTATCGTTCATTTTTCGAAAATCTGGAAAAATATTTCTTCCATATAATGCTGAATCTCGATAATGCACTTAGAAAGCCTAACATAACATATCACTAAATTCTAACTTATTGAAGTTTTTCCTAAATAATTTTAGACTAAAATTAATTTTTTATGAGTTTCGGTGCAAAAAAATGACATGGTACGCCACTGAGTAAGTACAAAAAATTGAAAAATGTAATTTTAATTGCCTATTGAATTGCAGTTCATGGTGCATAAAGAATTTATGAAAAATCTTGCACCGTGCATAAGTTATAAGTTTTTCCAAAATAATTTAAGATTAAAATTGATTTTTTATGAATTTCGGTGCATTAAACGACATGGTACGCCCCTGAATAACTACAAAATATTGAAAACTGTGATTTTAAGTACCTATTGAATTGCAATTCATGATGCATAAAGAATGTTTGAAAAATCACCCACCGTTCTAAAGTTATTAAAGTTTTTCCAAAATAATTTACGATTAAAATTGATTTATTATGAATTTCGATGCAAGAAACGACATGGTACGCCACTGAGTAACTACAAAATATTGAAAAATGTGATTTTAATTTCCTATTGAATTGCAGTTGATGATGCATAAAGAAGTTTTGAAAAATCTTGCAATGTTCATGTTCTAAAGTTACTAAAAATTTTTCCAAAATATTTTAGATTAAAATTGATTTTTTTTGAGTTTCGGTGCAAAAAACGACACTGAGTAATTACAAAAAATATATATACATATTATACATTTTAATTATATTACATTAAAAAGTTACGGTTCACGGAAAATTCATCGTAGAAAATTTATCGCGGATTCAATTTCGACACTTTTACTTTTACCAGGTTTTAGTTAAAAAAAAGTAAAAATTCGCAATTTTTCCGACGATTTATGCGATGAATTTTCTATGCGATGAATTTTCTGGCGATGAATTTTCTGCCATAAATTTTTCTTGCGATCAATTTTCCTCGCGATGAATATTCTTGCCATGAATTTTCCGACGATTAATTTTCTAGCGATAAATTTTCCCGAGATGAATTTTACCTCAGAAGAATTTTACCCGCGATGACTTTTCTCGCGATGTATTTTCCCGCGATTAATTTTCCTCGATGAATTTCGGGACGCCACCCTTCTCCTCATTAAAAAAAGTTAAAATGTAAGTAAATTAGTTAAATTTGCTCGCTCGTGAAAATGAAGTGGCGCGAAGATGCTTACATCTGCCTTTGATTATAAAAATGTAGATGTAGGTAAAATTACATACACATGATTTTTAATTGTGTTTCCGAAATAACCCACAATTCAACTTAGCGTTTTCTATGTCAAACAGGGAAACGGTAGGTATCTATAAGCTCGACCTAAATGACATTCATTTCTTCTTAAATACATGTAATTCCATATAACTCCGATTTGAAAACAGTGATTTAATTGTATTTAAGAAGAAATGAATGTGATTAAAGGACGAGATTATAGCGAAGGAGACGAGTTCTCACCCAAGACTGGCTGGTATCTTTCTTCAGCACCGAATTCTCACCGGCCAAGGGCCGAATTCTCACCCATTGGATTATAAGATGCCATTTATACCTAGCGCACTTATTATAAAATACTACACAAGTACCGAAAGGATTAGGAAAATTAAAATACACTCTGTGATGGTCGGGTTAGGTTAGGTTTGGGTAGAATTTGATAAGTTTTGAAGGTTTTTAAAATATACATTGTAATTTGCTGAGGTTATAGTGTTGCTAATAAATAGAAATTTTACAAAAGTTTTGAAACGCGATCTCCACATTTCTTGAAAAATCTAAAGGTATGATCATTAGCGTCGCAGGTGCGCTCTTTAAAGCCTAGTTTTCATTGGGAGAGTAAGTGGGCGAGTACACTTGCCTACTTTTTAGTTAGGAAAGTCAACTCTACCGAATTTGGTCGAGATTTTGAGAAAATCTTTGCGAAAAGTTTCTGGAATTTTGCTAAAGGAATTAACTTTAGCTGTTGAGGAACAAATAACTAATCAAAATAAAATAAGGATTAGAAATTAGTTAAAAAGAAGGGATCCTTTGAAACCGTACCTCTTATATACCGAGTTAATTAAAGTTTTATTGTTTCCGCCGCAGACCACTGAATTTTCGAATTTTTAATCAAAATAATCAAATAAAAATATCAAAGAAGCGAATATTCAGGATTTTTATTTACTGGACTATCTCAAATGCGTTTTCATTGGAAGAGTTGCGGTTGAGTAGAGTAGAGTAACGTAAAAAATTGGTAGTGGGAGAAGGCGAGATGAACCACCGTGCAATCTTACTCTACTCTACCAATATCTAGTCAAACTTACTACTCTACTTTGCCAATTGCGTTTACATTGATAGAATTACAAGGATAGTACTAACTCGCCCTAGTAACTCGAACTCGAACTCGATGAAAACTAGGCTTTACAGCTTCGTGGATTAGTAGTAGATAATGGTGGGTTAATTGAGATAATCTATCTCTCCCATCAGAGGAGCCCATGGGTATGAATTCGGTTGTGGCCTTTTTCGGCTTAGGTAAAAATTAAGATTTTGTGTGAGAACTCGGCCCTGCGCGATTATAGGTATACCTACCTCCTTCCCTGGTTGACACAGAAAGTTGGACTGTGGGTAATTTCGGGAAAACAATTAAAAATTATATACATGTATTAAATTTACCGACATGTAATATAATAAAAAATTGAAGTAACTACTATTTCGTGGATTTTTATGGTACCATAAACCGGCATCCTGCTGTTTGCAATTTTTCCGACACGAAATCCACCAAAAATCGTCGATGGTCAGGAAGCCATATGCAGCTTATTTCCATTTTTCGTTCATTGTTCAAGCTCGATCTGCATTATGTGTGTTCGCCATGTGTAAAGGAAATTATGTGGTTTTTGTTTACCAGTTTGCACTTATTCAACTAGACTACATACCACCACGTAGATTTAAGGATTCTACAGGTACATTTAGACATGGCGATGTTTCGTTAATCACCTATCTACACATAACACAGATCAAGCTTGAACAATGACCGAGCAATGGAATTAAATTTATGGCCCATTATTTTTCATGCTTAAATTTATTATATCTATTACTTTTACAAAATAATTAATTATTATCAAGTACTATACAAATGTCTATTTATAATTTAAACAGGTCTAAAGTGTAAAATTAATAAATATTGTGAAAAAGAATTAAAATTTATTATTTATTTTCATTTTTTAGAAAAAAAATTATCTGAATTATCTAAGATACTCCCAAAACAAATATTGACTTTTGAATTTATTACAAACTATACAGGGTGTCCCATTTGACGTTGGACTCTGCTATTGGTATCTTTGTTATTATTGGAGATAGAAAGTCGGTTACATGGACAAAGCAGTGCATTTTTGTATCTCCAATAATAATTCGTTGACAAAACAGTTGAATTTTGTACATTTTGGCCGCCATCTTAAAAAATCCAAAAAGTGGCATTTTCAAAATATGACTGTAACTTCTTTAACTTAACTTAACTTTGTTAAGAACATAGAAGCAGGTTTTTATCTTAAATTCAATAAGCTAATCGGATTTTTTGTTAAGTCACTGGATTTCCAGGAAATGAGGAAATAATCTAAACTTTATTTTTTCTTATGGCGGCCTTATTGGAATTACACATATTTGGAATCAGTGTATTTTTCTAAGAGTTTTGATATACCACATGTCACATTTACTAATTATTTCACGGAAAATGGGATAATTAATAAAACGCATAAAGGATTTCATGGAGTACTCGAAACTTTTGTTATATGGTAAACTGTCAACACCTTGGTGTTAATTTCGTATGTTTTTGTTATTGTTGACATTTGTAAGTTTATTAATTTTGGATCTTGAAAATAAAATAAATTATGTACTGACAGTTTAGAACTGTTCATTTTTTATACCTTGCTGTTAATAAGTTTCGAGCACTGCATTAAATCCTTTATGCGTCTTAATAATTGTCCCATTTTCCGTAACATATTTATTAAATGTGACATGTAGTATACCAATATTCTCTGAAAAATACACTGATTCCAAATATGTGTAATTCCAATATGGCCGCCATAAGAAAAAACAAAGTTTGGATTATTTCCTGGCAATCCAGTGACTTAAGGAAAAATCTGATTGACTTATTGAATTTTAGATAAAAAAACTGCCTCTTTTTGGTTTCTTCAAGATGGCGCCGAAACGATGCAAAATTCAACTGTTTTGTCAACGAATTATTATTGAGCATACAAATATCCACTACTTTCTCCATTTAACCGATAGAGTCCAATGGGACACACTGTATATTACGTCAAAAAATAAGCATGTGAAAATTCAATCGATGATGCATATCGATATTTGAAATAAATATACAAATCAAAAAGATGATTACTTATATCTGTCTTTTATTATATTATGCGTATGTAAATAAATTTAATACATGTACATAATTTTTAATAGTTTTCCCGAAATAACCCACAATCCAAATTGGCATTTTCTGTATCAACCATGGAAGGAGGTATATAATCTCGACCTTTTCCTTAATGATTTCTTCGTAAATACAATTAAATCGCTGTTTTCAAAGCGGAGTTAAAAGGAATTTTACTGGACCCTCATTCAAAATAGCCAAACCGGTGATCTATCGTATGTATTAAAATGAATTTGCAAATATTTTCATTCTTTCAAATGATTATTTAGATAGAGGATTTTTTCCGATTACATTGATATCCAACATGTAGGTATAAACTTTCTCATTTTTTATAACTTTTTAATTTATCAATTTATCAACAGCTGTTAATAAATAAGTAAGTAAACTTAAGGTTATACCTACACGTTGGTTATCACTGTAATCGAAAAAAAAATCGAATTTCGCAAAAACAACCGAATTTCATAATACTCTATAATTTGTTTGATGTATTAAAGACTAGTTTTAATAGATTTTATAAAAAAAAATTCCAAAAAAAAATTAAATTTATTTGAAACTTCAGAAAACAGATTCTTTTTTGTCAAAAACATACTTACAACTTATCAATGTTTAATTATATCTACAAAAAATAGGGATAAGAATTAAAAATCATGTGTATGTAATTTTACCTACATATACATTTTTATAATAAAAGCGTCTTCGCGACACTCCATTTCACAATTGAGCAAATTTAACTAATTTCCTTCAATTTTATTTTTTTTAGTGGTAGGAAGGGTAAATTTATTTATAATAATTAATTAATTTATTTCATTTCATTTAAATTCATACGATAGATCATCGGTTTGGCTATTTTGAATGAGGGTACGAAGAAAATGAATGTCATTAAGAAAAAGTCACAAAACTTTTCCTAAATTTTCCACCCTTGAGCCAACGAGGGGCGCATTTTTTATGGGGGTTTTATGACACAAACTATAATTCTTTTCATTGGTATGCATTATGAAAAGGAAAATCATATTTTTTTATAACAAGATCACATGACCATTTGAGCCCTTTGGGACCGTGCGAATCGCAACTTTCAAGACTTACATTTATTTTAACTATCTTTTGCTAAAAGAGCAAGCAAAATTAAATCAGAGAAAAAGACAAAATTTTTGTGAAAATGGAAATGCAATTTTACAAATGATCGGAAAGCAGGCAGGGACTTAGTACCCGCTTTTCTTTGTTATTATAGGGTAAATATTCTCTCCTCCAAAAGGTATGCTGTATGAAATCGGTGACCAAAAACGGTCACGAGCTCCCGGTCTATGATTGAATTAACCCTACCAAACTACCATTTCAGGTAAATTGGTCAATTACCACTTCCAATAAAGTAAGTTATGGGAAAGATCAGGAATTGGGAAATGATTATTAAAATTTAAAACTAATACTAAGAAATATATAAACATTTATTCCTAATGAGGGTCGGTGTACCGATGGTTGTGTTTATTACAACATAAATACACAACAGAACCTTACATTTTCATTACCTTTTAAGAAGGTGCAACTCTATTGTTGGTTGTTGGTCTGCACAGAACTCACCGTTATATTGGTTTTTAATGATTTACTTGTAATTTTCCCCCATCAGTATTAATTTGTCATTTATTTTACTATAAAAGGTCAGGCTCTTATTCATTGTAACATTCACGATTGTATTTTGTGTACACATCGTTACTGCTGCTATCTTAGACTTGTGTTTGTTTGGTGTTGTGTCTTCTAAACTTGTGATCATTTAGTTTTTAAAAACTCTAAAAAAAATGTCGGCCTCAATCGATATCCCCTTGCTAGATACAGATGAGGTAAGTAAATCCAAAAATCTTACCTAAAACTTTTTTGTAAATCAAAATATTTTAGGTCATCGAGCTGTACATCGATCAGCTCCCGGAAGCTGAGGAAGTCTTGGGAATTTTACGCCAAGAACAAGCCAAATTGACTATTTGGGTGAATCTCGCTGTAAGTTACTTAAAATAGCTCGTTGCGATTGTATTAATTTTGTTTCGTTTCCAGCTTGAATATTATAAATCGGGTAAAATTAAGGATTTCATTAAAATCCTAGAAGTTTCAAAATCTGATGCTAACCTAGTCTATCTTGATTATGAGAAAGATCAGATGCGAGCCCTTGATATGCTCGCTGCATATTACGTGCAGGAAGCGAATCAGGAAAAAAATAAGGATCGGAAGCGAGAATTGTTCACGAAAGCCACCGTACTTTACACCACCGGTGATAAAATCATCATGTACGATCAAGTAAGTTAGTATCATTATTTAGTCGAACACAAATAAATTTTGGTTTTTTAGAACCATTTGTTGGGTCGGGCATATTTTTGCCTTGTTGAAGGCAATAAAATGGATCAAGCTGATGCGCAATTTAATTTCGTACTGAATCAATCACCGAATAATATACCATCGTTGCTGGGAAAAGCTTGCATTTCTTACAACAAGAAGGATTATCGAGGAGCGCTCGCTTTTTATAAAAAGGCTTTACGGACGAACCCAAATTGTCCAGCTGCTGTTCGATTAGGTAAAAGTTTACAATAATTTCAGGTGTAATTTTAAGATTCTACTTTAAAATCCATGATATGAGTTGCATCATATTCCTTTTCTTACACTTAGCTGAAGTTCTAAAACTTCAGCGCATTAACAAATTTGATGATACTTCAGATTTATCAATAATAGAACTTGTTACTTCAGTTAAAAACTTAAATATCTTGCATTTGTGTACTTTCTTAAAACTGGAACTTCAGTAAATCTGTTGAAACTTCATTTTTATTATTTATCAGTAATGGTACCACAATTAAAAAGTTAATATTTTCTTAACTATCATTCAACCTGCTAGTTTTCCCTGTTTAATTGAAGTTTCAACACTTGGAACTTCAATGTTACTTCAGCTATAAAGCCAATATTTTCATCAATTGCCCTAAATTCTTGGATTTTTTAATCTAAATGAAGTTCTTGTAATTGGAACTTCAGTAAATTTGTTGGATTTTCATTTTTATTGTCGATCATCAATGGAAACTAATTTACAACGTTAATATTTACTTAGATATTTTTCAAATTATTAGTTTTTCCTATTAAAATGAAGTTTCTACAGTTGGAACTTCAATAAATTTGTACAAAATTATATACTCCATTACTGATATTTCTTGATTTTTGATTGTAATTTCAAAATTATAGTATGATTTTTTAAGTTTTTAATTATTTAAATTTTGAATTTTACAAACTACTCAAAAACCTTTCAAGTGGCACATTAAATTAAATTCCACAATAAAATTAAACCTATTACATCAATTGCAACCTAAAATAATCTCATCATTTAAAAAAAAGAAATGTAAATAATTTTCGTGTTATTTTTATCTTCTATAAGGTCTAAAATGATGAAAAAAAATTAACAAATAGTTTTTTGAGCTCAAAAACCTACGAAATCTTCGAATGGATTCGAAGAAAAGAAATTTGAGTCAATATTTAAAATCCCCAATTGTGGGGTTCAGGATTTTCAATTTATTTCGTAACCAAGTCGACTGATCCCTCAAATAAAATGCCCTAAGGAGCTTAAATAGAATCCCAAATTTCTATTTAAATTAAATTAAATTTACAAAAAACGTATATTAATTATTGTAAATTTTAGGTATGGGTCATTGTTTTATGAAGCTAAATAATCAAGATAAAGCGCGTTTGGCGTTTGAGCGTACTTTGGATTTAGATAAGAATTGCGTTGGAGCCTTAGTGGGTTTAGCAATTTTAAAATTGAATCAACAACAACCTGAATCAATTCGTACGGGTGTTAATATGCTCTCGCGGGCATACACCATCGATTCATCCAACCCCATGGTTCTAAACCACCTAGCGAACCATTTTTTCTTCAAAAAGGATTATAATAAAGTGCAAAAATTAGCGTTGCACGCGTTTAACAACACCGAAAATGAAGCAATGAGGGCGGAAAGTTGTTACCAACTCGCCAGGTCTTTCCATGTGCAAAGCGATTATGATCAGGCGTTTCAATATTATTATCAAGCCACGCAGTTTGCTCCAACGGCTTTTGTTTTACCCCACTTCGGGTTAGGACAAATGTACATTTACCGAGGCGATTCGGAAAACGTAAGAAAACTCAAAAACAACCCGAATTAATCACTAATCAATCAAATTATAGGCCGCACAATGTTTTGAAAAGGTTTTAAAAGACCAACCAGAAAATTACGAAGCTATGAAAATTCTAGGCTCGCTTTACGCCACTTCAAGCTCGCAATCGAAGCGAGATATCGCTAAAGATCATCTTAAGAAAGTCACTGAACAATTTCCTAAGGACGTCGAGGCTTGGATTGAGTTGGCCCAAATTCTGGAACAATCGGATCATCAAGGTTCACTAAATGCATATGAAACAGCTATTAAGATTCTAAAAACGGATGTGCAGACTGAAATTCCTACCGAGATTCTAAATAATGTCGGTTCTCTGCATTATAGGTGAGTAATTGAAGTCAACAGAACTTCATTTCGTAACTTCGGCAACTAATTATACCTCATTTCCTGACTTAAAATGAAGTTCCACTTCATTTAATAACAATTATTCCATGGAATGTTCATGAATGAAGTGATTAAATGAAGTTCCCATCTAGTATCGCCCATTTTCATAATTCAAATTGAAGTTTCACTATTATTTTAACTTCATTTATTAATTCAATCGCATTAATTTTAGGTTAGGTAATCTTGAAGATGCTAAAAAATATCTGGAAGAGGCTTTGCAACGAGCGAAAACTGAAGCTCAACATGACCCGCATTACTACAACTCAATTTCAGTCACAACCACCTACAATCTAGCCCGTTTATATGAAGCGCTTTGTCTTTTCGATAAATCGGAAAAATTCTACAAAGACATAATTAAACAACATCCAAACTACGTTGACTGTTATTTACGTTTAGGTTGCATGGCTCGTAATAAAGGGCAAATTTATGAGGCTTCTGATTGGTTTAAAGAAGCTTTACGTATCAACACGGAGCATCCGGACGCCTGGTCACTGCTTGGTAATCTCCATTTGGCGAAAAATGAGTGGGGGCCTGGTCAGAAAAAGTTTGAGCGAGTTTTGAAGAATAAAGCAACATCTCAAGATTCGTACTCGTTGGTTGCATTGGGCAATGTTTGGTTGCAGTCGTTGCATCAACCGATGAAGGATAAGGAGAGACAGAAGAGGTATCAAGAGCGAGCCTTGTCGATGTTTATGCAGGTTTTGAAGCTTGATCCGAAGAATATTTGGGCTGCTAATGGGATTGGGGCTGTTCTTGCGCATAAAGGGGCGGTTAATGAAGCCAGGGATATTTTTGGGCAAGTCAAGGAGGCTACTACTGATTTTTGCGATGTTTGGTTGAATATTGCCCATATTTATGTCGACCAGAAGCAATTTCTTAGTGCTATTCAAATGGTAAGTAATTTAAAACTTTAAGCTCCTGCAGTTGGAACTTCAATATTTTATGCTGCTACATCTAACTAATTTTTATATTTTTTAGTATGAAAACTGCTTGAATAAGTTTTTTAAGTACAGCAACGTTGAAGTGATGCAATATTTGGCCAGAGCGTACTTCAAAGCAAATAAATTGAAGGAAGCCAAGATAGTTTTGTTAAAAGCTCGTCGTGTGGCACCACAGGATACTGTTTTATTGTATAACATTGCTTTAGTTCTGCAAAGACTTGCTACACAAATCTTGAAGGATGAAAAATCTACTTTAACGACTGTTCTACAAGCTGTAGATGAATTAGGATTATCAATGAAGTGAGTATTTGAAGTTCCATAACGGTACTTCAAAATTTTTAAAATGCATAAATCAGGATTTTCAAAAAACGAAAGTGTAGCTAAAAAATCCTTCCATTTAGTTGAAATTCTTTGATAAAATCATTTTTTATGTGAAGTGTCGTGAAGTTCCACTAAATTATTAATAGTAAGTTCCAATAAAATAACTTCAGAATCTTCATCCTGAAATCTAGCAATTTATTTGTAATGATACTAAACCAGTAATAATTGAAAAATTCATTTAAAAAGTTCCTTGTATATGTTTTAAGGTACTTCACTTATTTATCGCAAGAAGGTGATAGAACTCGGTACGACGTGACTTTAACTGCGATGGAAGCAAGACAATGTCAAGATTTGCTCACGCAAGCGCAAAACCGTGTTGCAAGGGCTCGTTGGGTTGATGAAGAAGAAAGGCAGTTAAGGAAGAAACAAGCTGATGAAAGAAACGCATTCATTCAACGCCAAGTTGAAGAACAGGTAATACATTATACTAAATTCCTGAAATTTAACTTACCAAAACTATATTATAGAAACGTATGGAAGAGAAGAAGCGTGTGAACGAGGAACAAATGTTGAAAACACGTCAAGAGTACCGTGAGAAAACTAAAAACGCCCTTATGTTCCTCGACATTTCTCAAGAAAAATCGAAAGGGAAAGGTCGTAGTAGAAAAGATCAGAACGTCAGTGATTCTGAGAGTGAAGCTGAAAATCGGGGTGAAGGTTCAGCTCCTCGTGTAAAAGCGAAACCGAAGAGGAAGGTTAATGAGGATAGAAACAACAGGAAACCACGTGGAGGTCGTAAAAGACGTAAAGGTTCAGGTTCTGACAGTGATCGACCTAAAGGAGGTAAACGCAGCAAGAAGATTAAAGATCTCAAGAAAAAAGATGATGGGCTTAGCGCTAAACAAAAAAAGCGGATCGTATCGAAAGCAACAATTTCAACCAGCGAAGATGATAGTGATGATGCGAAGCGTAAGATCTTCAGTGGGGATGAGAGTGGGAAAGAAGGCGGTGGAAAGAGGGGGAGGAGAATATCTTCAGATTCTAGTAGATCCAGAAGCCATTCAAGGTCAAAAAGTAGATCAAGATCCAAAAGTGGTTCGAGATCTAAAAGTCGATCAAGATCCAGGAGTGGTTCCTAAAGTGTTTATCCTGTTTTTTCTTCAATTGCAATTAGCTCCATTTAAAATAAGACGAACCATTTTTTGTTTGTAAATTTTGAAAGTTTCTAAACGTTTGTAAATGTATTTAATAATTTAATAATATAATAATATTGCAAACTAAAATATTTTTTTAACGTAAACCCTAAGGCGTCAATAAATAAGTTCTTAGTTCTTGTTTATAAATTCAATAATTTTCTTGGAACGTCAATTTTATTATTAATTTTCAATAGTACTTTAATTAATAAGTTAATAAAATGAAGTTTCAGCATTTGGAACTTGGTTAAATTTTTTGGAACTTCAGTTCCATGATACTTCAGTTTTTTTATTAATTCAAATCGAACTTTTAAATTTTCTCATTCAAATGAAATTCTATTTATTTGAATTTCAATTTTATGAGTGGTACTTTAGTTAGTTTTTCCTATTCCTATGAAGTTTTAGCATTTTAACATTCATTAAGTTTAATATATGCTCAGTTTGATAAATTATGATCCATGATACTTCAGTTTCTTTTTTTTAAATGGAGTTCTATTAGAGGGAACTTCAATTTTATGAGTCATTATTATTGGTTGTGGGAAAATGCTGAAATTCTTAAAAATAAACATCTAATCTTACAACTTATATAACTGTATTTCCTTTGAAATAACTTAAATTCTTTTTAATTTAATAATTGACGTTTTTTGTATGAGTTGTTATGCAACCAACATTGCACATTGTGATTAAAAGATCACTAAATTTAGTTGAAAAAAAATGCGACTTTTAATCACGATAATGGAAAAAATATTTTGAGCAATTTTTTAAAAAGTAGGCATTGTTTCGATTATTTTGGTACCCATATTATGTAGATTCAACTCATTTTGCATATGCCTGTTTTTCAAATTGTTAATACATAAAATGTGTTTTTCTACAAACGTGTTAAAAATAGCACTTTTGACACTCATGTCAAGTTGTAGTTTTTGTTCATGGCTTTTAACGCCTTCTTGAAATCATAAGTTTTCGAATAACAATTTTTTTTTGGATGGATATGAGATATGAGAAACCATCTGTTCGCAGTACAAAAAAATGTTTAGTAGAAGATGGGAAATGAAAATATAGGGGAAAGGTTCCTAGGTTGGACCACCATATTATGATTTGAATATCAGCAAGTAACGTTGCCCTGTCACTTTTAGCGAGAAAAGTTTCACAGTGAATATTTGAAGAGATCGTACTTGTAAAGTGGTTAATTTTTAATTTTTAGTTTCCTTTCATAATCTATAATCTATATTTCCGAACATATTATTTCGATGAGCGAAAATAAAGATCGAGAAAACACCAGTCATTTTAAAATTCATGTGGAAAGTAAAGGGACGGGCAGAAGAAAGGCAGAACTCTTATCGTCCCAAAGAATGAACTAGTAACCAGGATATTGGCTAAGAGATCCTGTTAGCTAATATCCTGGTTACTAGAATTAAGGAACTTTCGCTTCGAATACAGGAACAAACGAGCTTCAACCGCGGGAAATCATTTTGTAAGGAGAAGTTCCTACTGAGCCTATATAACTGAATCTATATAGAATATTGACGAAACCGGATTCTGCACAGCTTCTGCTAACAATGGTATGGTGATTTTATTAAAGGAGGTGAAAAGAGTTGGCACAGTATCCACTCAAGAGCGTGGTACGATGGTTACTATGGCCATGGCCATGAGAGGATCTGGTAACTCCATACCACTATTTTTTATTTCTCTGCAAAAACACTCTGGTGATTTTCATGGAAAATTCTTCTGTCGGCTCAGTTGGATACGCAAATGAATCCACCTGGACGAAGAAGGCAAAATTTCTGACTCAGTTCCTAAGGCACGCAAAGTCGTGAATAGATGAAGCACACATTTTCCTGCTTTTAGACAACCATGCATCTCAACTGTCGGTGGAAACTCTTGTTTCCATCTCAGGCTCCAGCCGCTTTACGCTTTCTACTAAATACCGGTGAAAACTTATCGAAAATCACAATGAAACTCATAGATGAACAACAATGCTGCCAAAGTTCTGAATAATCATCATATTCTAGAGCTTGTTTAGTTGCATTGGATTTGGCACTAACGCCAGGAAATATAAAGACTAACTTCGAGAGCTCTGGAAATTGTGTGATCAATCCAGATATATTTACTGACGCCGACTTTTATTCTGCCCAAATAAATTGTGAAAATGCTTCGATTTCAGCTGCTGACAAGGAAGTGAAGGTAGAAGAGAAGCGGCGCATTGTGTTTAACAATCAGTATATTCACACAAGAACATAACACATTTGAACCATTAGCTGATAAAAGTATGTCGAACCTTTAAAAACCTTTTCTAGCAAATCTATAGACACTACAAAAACATTACAATTAAAACACTGCACTTTCAATAGAAATCCAAGTGTCCCATAGTTCACATGAGAATAAATGGAAAATTGTAGATATAAAATAACCCATATTTGGAATAGGAGGTCAGTCTAATTCAAAGCCAGCTCCAGATGTCAACAAGATTGAAGCTACATTAACTAGCCACCACCAAGAAGCAGTACTAGAAGTATCCAGGTGCAAAAAGTGCAAAATCCAACAAGAAGTCCATCAGAGCTTCCCAGGTCCAAAAAACACCAAAAACCACAAGATTTACAAACACATATCTTGTGCAATTTAACAGTAAGATCCTTGTTTATAATATACTAATAGCTAGTTAGTCCACCTAATGGGTACCTACTAAAAATTCATTTGTAGACTTTTTTTAGTCATTTCCAAGTTTTTGAGAGTGGCCCAACAATTTTTCGAAATACCACTGGTGAATCATTTTGAAAATTATTTGTACCTATTATTTAATTTTTCAATTATATAAAGAATATTGGTTAACTATTGGGAACAGTTTTATCAGAATTATCTTCCATTTACATTTTGTACTCAAATCTAAAGGTGTGAAAACATACTTTTTGGTCCAAATAAGTACAGGTTAAGTACCTATGGACAGGATTAGCGTTAAAAAACTTCATTCAATTTTATAATTAAGAATATATTCACAATATCGTTAAACTACATTTTTCTTTCTATAAAACCATGATAAAACTAAAAAAAAATGGTAATACTTAAATAAATGAAAGGGAAATTCCAGATTACTTCAAGAGCCTTGTTATATTAAAAAATCTAACAAAAAAAAACGATAACACATTTTTAAGATAGCTTCAAGTTTTTTATTAATGAGAAAAATCCAAAATACTTGTTCGATTAAAAATATTAGGATTAAATGTTTAATTACGTACATATTATGATAATACCTAACTAATGAATTAATTTGTTAAAAATCGTTTTATTATCTGCCTATGATAAAAGTCGCGTGTTAGGCTAATTGTGCTGAGTGTGTTGATTAAAATTAAATAAACATGTTTTCAATAAGAATATACAGATTGTTTCTGTAATTAAGTGCTCCACTTAATAAAATAAACACTTCAGATTAAGGAATTTTGTTAACAATAAATCAATATAATTATGTCAGCCAAAAAAATTACCTGACCCTAAGTCAAATCTTTTATTTTCTTATCTTGTAGATTGCACTTTAACTTGATCGGAAGTATGAAGTTGAGTTCATTTGATTTATTATTATTCTACTTTTATTAAGCAGAACTTCTCAACTTTTCTACTTTTTTATCATTGTTGCTAAGTTGTTTCTTCGAATTCTTTTCTATTTGTTTTTTTATGATTGTTTTTAAGAAAAAAATCTAGGTAGCTCTGGAATAAATTCAACTGAAAGTGTGAACGTTGACATTGTGTCAGAAAAATTTACGTTTCGTAAGAAATAACACTGGGGTTTATTAAATTTCGATGGTAGGAAAATTAAATTACGCCTTTGGCGTTGAGGTGTATTTTAAATAAATGGGAATTGGATATTCTACGGACTATACGACGGAGAGCGAAAGTGATAGTCCAAAAAAACCGCAAGCGAGACTTGCTTGTAAAAAGGTGCTGAATTTATTTTTGTCGCCTCAAAAGGATGAGCTTCTAGATAGCACCGATTCGGAAATTACAGTGGAAGAAAACAGGAAAATAAATTACAAAGGTAAAAAAATTGCAGATAATAAAATACAACCTCGAAGAAGTTTGAGAAGGGATTCAGAAAATTTAAGAATAGTTGCACGTGATTCATTGGCAGTTCGTAGAAGAAGTACTAGGCAGGATTCGGGATCAAGGGTTCGCGGAAGCAAAAAATATAAAAGATTAAGTGAAAAACACCAAAAGAGTAATACAAATCAACTATCAACGATAAACAGTGAATTAGCTGAAAACATAAGCGATAAATCTAACAAAAATAACAGTAATAAATCAGTTATTTCATTGTATAAAGAACCATCTAAAAAAAGCCTACCAGAATCTTCAACGACGACCGCTACCTCTATCAAAAATTTACCCCCGATAGCTCCAACTTCAAATATTAGCAATTCAATCAATAAAATCGTAAATAAGTTTAGTGAATTGGGAGTTGCAAGTAATACCAACAAGTTGCCTCCACCCAAGGGACGAATAACTGCTTCAGGGGAGTATATTAAAGATCATATTAAATTGGATGAAGTAATGCCCACTTATCAAAGGTATTCAAGAGAAGCGCCGGAAAAAGATTTCAACAAGCCTTCTGAGAAAGCCATGAAAAGTTGCTGTCGCAGCTGCAACTGCCCAAGTAGACAAAACACTCAAAACAATAAACCACGTAGAGTATCAGACCCTTACGTTGCAGTAAAAAATTCTATAAACTGTAACAGAAGTCCACCTGCAGTTAAAAGTGCTCCAATAGCCCCAATAAATATCAAAAACCAAACTCATCAACCGCCTTCTAGAGTTCCTTCAGGACAACCACGCATACCACCCCCACCACCACTAAGACCACAACCCCCAATAAACGTTTGTGACAACAAAACCTGTCCACATAAAAATCCACAAATGTATAACTACGGAATTAATAAACAACATTACCCATACGAAGAACCATCCGATAGTACATATTCACATGAGACAACCTGCTGCAACAATTGCAACTGTTACGACCCTTGCCAGCGACACCGAGCCTGCAAATGCCAATGTGCCTGTGGCCCCCCAGCCCCATACTGTCCACGAGCCATATCCGACGATCAAATCAGCTGTTGCTCAGATAGCACCAAAACAGATTTCATGAATCTAGCCTACCAACGTACTGGTGACTACCCCGAATTAGTGGACGAACTTGAAAACACTTTATCGGAACGAAATCGTATGCGCGTACAAAAAACCATGCAGCAATTCGAAATTTTAAGCAGGCAAAATAAGAATCTCGATAAACCAATTTTTGACGACGAAAGTGTGCATAATTTAAAACACAAATGTCGCGATGATTGCCGTTGCTGCAACAAAACTGATACAAGCAAATGTTCCAGCACAACTAAATCCCGATCCACGTCCTTATCAAAAAGACCCAACTTTCAACCAACTCCTTTTCCACGAAAACCTGGTTATGTAGAAAAAGTTGCTCGCTACATGGACCCCAATCATAATTCAGCCCGAAAATATTCAAAATCGCCCACGAGAAACTTTTGTAACTCCAGGAATGATAATGGTAATGGAACGTGGCAAAGAGACACTAGTAAAGGGGAATGGGTTAAAGTTAACAACTCGTATGATTTTGAGAATAGTTATCCTCCATTGCCACCAAGACCTAGGTCGGATAGCTCATATTGTGATGAGAAAAATAGGCATGAGTATGCGAATCGTCATAGTAATTCGGAGCGACCCTGTACTTGTCATACCTGCAGAAGAAAACGATAAAAATTTTAGTGCAAATGTAAATTTATGTAACGTAACGAGCGAAAATTTAAAGTGGTGTATGTTTGTCTGGTGGAAACTTTCAAATTTATGTTAATACTTTGTAATGTAAAGGAAATAAAGTCATCTTTCTTAAAACACAGTTAATTATTTAAATTAACAATTTAAAAAAAATACTACTTAACTGTTCCCAAAGAAACATAGATTCTTTTTATTTTGGGTGTAGAAACTGAAATCGACCACTTCTTAACCAATTTTAGGTTTAGTGATTTTTACGAATAATGTACCCAATTTTTGATTTTTTTGCATTTCTTTTAGGAAAAGTGGGTCTCAATGCATTGTTCATAGATGTCACATAAATAACCAATCTGAAGTTCCAGTGGCGGATTAAGATTATGGCCACCTAGGCTTTACCTATAGTAGTACATGTAAAATCGCCCCAAAAGAGGGATATAGGTAGACAAATAGGTAAATTCGTGAAATTTAGTTTAGCATTTTTTTTCACCAACAGTATCAAGAATCTAAAGAGAAACCTAGGCAAGTAAGGTTTAATTTTTCATGTTTTTTCGGTCGAAGAATCGCACAAAAATAATATAAAATTGACAGAAATGTTTTTTTTCTTCAAACGTCAGTAAAACATGTATATGCTTCAATACAAAAGTTTAAACATGTATTTTAATGCCTAGGGTGTTAAAGTACTTTTTCTTCTGGGCGTGAGCGGCAGAAAAAGTTACTTTTTCTGCCGCTCAAACGTGTCAAATATTTATACCAAATGTCAAATCAATTCAATTTAACATTTTTATTCTGTTGAATTTAAGCAAAATAATTTAAATTTGATTTACAAAAACACCTTATTTCGTTTCGATTTCGGTTTAGTTTCGGTTAGGCTTCGGTATGGTTTAGGTTAAGTTTTGGCCCAATAAGGTTTTAAACTATAGAAACTGAAAATTCTGTCAAAGAGAATGTTGAAGAAAATTTATAAAAAATTTAACTAAATTAATTAATTAATTAATTAATTACCGACATTAACCGTTCATAATATTTTGTTCCGGTTTTGGGTCTAGGGCTAGTTTAACGAAAGTGGCTTCTTGTTTTTGAGGTTATACTGGCACTAGTCCCATTCATGGACTTCCCGTAATTGGTTGTTGCAAGGCTGTAGGAAACTGCTGTATACCCTGTTCTATTAGTTTCTAAATCGTATCGTGAACGGCATCGCCATCCAGTTGCTTTCGGTTGATTTTTAGGGATGTTCCCTTAGGTGTTACTTGTATCCATTATAAGATTTTCTACCAAAGGAGGGAGAAGTTCTAAAACTCCAGTTATAAGCTTTATACGTTGTTGTTTCTAAGGCTGAGGAACAGTCGTTTGTGCGGCATATTAGATGTTAGAGGATTATCACTAGCAGTTAAACTATTTGCAAGAGGCATGGTTCAGAAAAATTTTGAATAAATGAAGTGTTTTGTGGTTGTGCTTGAAAATTTGGCCGAGCAAATCCGTTTAACCATAAATCAGGTTGATTTGTGGCACCAAATGAATTACCATTCCCAACAGTGGTTTTTTTGAGGAGCACTTCCAAACATAACACTCACCTTATTTCCTAATCCTAAAAGATCATCGAATGGGTGCCCTGTTAATTGATAGAACGTTAACTGCTAAAATGAGAAAATGCTAGAGAACGTAAATTGCTAGAACCGTAAAGTCGTCGAATCGGAAATGGATAGAATCGGAAACTGCTAGAACCGTAAACTGATAGAACCGTTAAGTGATAGAACGTTAACTGCTAGAACGTTAATTGATAGAATCACTCGGGCGGCTTCGGTCCGTGTGACGCCGTCTCCGCTTATACATAATTTGTACTGTCTGATGCATTTGAGGACCGAAGCCCCCCGAGCGATTCTATCAAATAACGTTCTAGCAGTTAACGTTCTATCACTTAACGGTTCTAGCAGTTTTCGGTTTTAGCAGATTCCGATTCTAGAAGCTTCTGATTTGACCACTTTACCGTTCTAGCACTTTACGTTCCAGCAGTTAATGTTCTATCAATTAATGCGTCACCCATCGAGTGAACTTGGTTTTGCTTGAGGTGCATTTATTGCTTCATTTGAATCTCCAGCGAAATGATCTAGGATAGCTTGATTTGAGATTTGAGTTTTACAGTTTTTCAGGACTACTTAAAAATGGATTCATGCTTGCAGGGCTACCAATATTCTCTTGGTATTGATATAAAATTGCTTCTACAAGTACTCGCTTCACTGAATAGTCAATTTCACTGCTTGCAGGGAAGGAATTACTAGTATTCGATAAAACAGTTCCTCTAGATATAAGACTTTTTTGGTTACTAGCTGAAGTGGACGTATCACCCTCTAGGCTAGGTAAGTTGACTTATTTTTATTTTCCTTATTTTTGCAAAAAAACTAGCTTTATTTTTAAGTATAGAATTATATTTGAAGGGTATTGAAGGTCATTCCGTGTATCAAGATAAGATAAAAAGTTCATATAAACATATGATTTCGCTTCCTAAGGGAGCTCCAACTCATTAAAGGAGTCTTAAAAAAAAGAAGATTATTTGGTAAAAAAAAATAATAAAAATTTGAAAGCGGTTCCTATAGTCGACCGTACTAACGTCTTCCTGATACAATAGTTAAGTTTTTTGTCGAATCGGTAGTTTTTTATGTACTCGAGAGTGTGCCATCTTTTTTATGTGCTGAAACTTGACCGAAATATTAAAAGATGACTACTTCCGGCATCTCTTTTTGAACTGTTTGTCTCTCATAAAACATAGCTCAACATTTGTGCCAGTCGATGAAAAGTGTTAAGTAAATTGTTAAAAAAATGTGCTGCCACCCCCAACCGTTACAGGAACAGAGGCAGCAACCCGGAAGTGGGAATAATTTTCAAAAATAGGCAACCACTTTTACTGACGTCATTGTAATATATGCTGCCACCCGCAACCCTGACAGGAACCGAGACAGCAACCTGGAAGTGGGAATCATTTACAAAAATAGGCAACCACTTTTACTGACGTCATCGTAAAAGTGGTTGCCTATTTTTGAAAATGCTGCTTCGGTTCCTGCCAGGGTTGGGGGTGGCAGCAAATTTTTTTATTAATTTGCTTAACTCTCTTCATCGACTGATACAAATGTTGAACCATGTTTTATGAGGGACAACCAGTTCAAAAAGAGGTACCGGAAGTAGTCATCATTTAATATTTCGGTCAAGTTTCAGCACATGAAAAAGATGGCACACTCTCATATATATAAAAAATATATCAGGGAGACTTTAGTGCGGTCGGCTCTCCTACTACTACTAGGCCATTTAAATTTTCCACAGTACCTAATTTACACTTTACCCACTTCTTCATTTTTTGCTAGATTGTTAGTGATTTTTTCAGAGATCGTTGGGGTTAAAAACAATGCTACATTCTTCAACAGTACATTTTATAAGATATTTTCAAATTATTGATATTGAATCCAATTTGAACAACAAGTTGCTCATTGTCGTGGTTACGATACTAATATTTCTTGTAATTATTATTATTATTATACCAAAATAATGAGCCTATACACGATAAAAGATATTTGAGTCAATTTTATAATGTATGTAGCTTTTTAGGAGCTTATTGTAAAGTACTAATTCATTTTGTAATCGGATGAGCAAGCTATTTAAAAAAAGTTTTTTTAATCGTGACGTCACGATTTTACTTTAGATTTGGCAACGTTTTTTGGTAGCGGTGTTTTTGTTGTTCTTAGAAACTCGTCACACTTTTAATAAGTATGGCTATGTTAATGATTATGCAAATAATAATTAATTTTATTGCTTTCGTAGATAATATAAAAGTATACAGGGTGTCTCACTTTTTTTCCAGCATTTTTTTTAGATAGTAAATGTCATTCTGAACAAAAAATTTCCTATGAACTAATATATTTTTTCGACTCCTTAAGAAGCAATTTTAAAATTTAAAAATTCTAATGATTTTTTGGGACACCTTGTATAAATTTCATTTTATTTGAATTTTTAAATATAAATCAAGTGTGCTTTGGATTTTGACATTATCTGTAAGCCAATCAGATAGGTTAATTTTCTTTACAGAAATTTTAAATTGGTTCACTTAATTTAAAAACAGCCAATAATGTTCAGAAAGGCAAGTTGGGAAAGACAAAATCCAAACCATAAATCGTTTAAATAAAAACATGATGATAAGAAAGAAAAAATTATAAAGGGTGTCATAAAAATCGTTAAAATGTGGGAATTTTAAAATTGCTGTAACTTCTTAAGGATTCGAAAAAAAATATTAGTTCATAGGATTTTTTTTGTTCACAATGACATTTACTATCTAAAAAAAATTTTGGTGGAAAAAAGGGAGACACCCTGTATAAAAAGTAAACTTAATGCTTAATTCTGAAAGCTCAAACCATACAAAACTCAAAGCCCATTTTCCAGTTGTCAAAATTTTATAGTTTGAATTCAAAATCTAGCATTTCATTGGTTTCAAGCACTTTGAGGGGAGGGAAGAGGAAAGGTGAACTCAACAACGTAGCCACGTTTATCAAAGTAAAATTTTAAAGAACTCCGGCAAATTTAAGCGCTTGATTTTGAAATTCGCTTGATATTTACGGTTTTGGACATAATTTTATTTCCAGTGGAGCTTTTTTAAAATTTCCTTCTTTGGTATATAGAAGAATCTTGTGGCTATCAATTTCTTAATTTTTTGATTTTGTAAGTAAAATCAAGTTTTTCAACGGCAGCAATAAACGAAGAGTTCGGTGTTTTGTTTTTTTAATTTAAGTATATTTTGAAACATTTTACAGCGCTCCAAAAATTAGGCAAAATTTTAAGAAATTTTCTGAGCGCTGTAAAAAGTTTAAAAATATACTTAAATTAAAAAAAAACAAAAAAACGAACTCTTCGTTTGCACCTCAACTTATTGCTGCCGTTGAAAAATAAATATTATTTAAAGCAGTTTTAAACAAAAACAAAAAATGAAGAAATTGGTAGATACAAGATTCTTCTATACAGGGTGTTTCATTGAAAACTTCAAATGTCGTTTATTTCATAACCAAAATTTTTTTCAAAAAAATTAACCGATCACGCCGATTTTTGATTTGAGGGGGACGCATTATAAGACAAATTTAACCCCCTAATTTCTTAAATGGCAACATGGGTTGAGTAATATTTCATTTGAAAGCTGCCTTTAATTAGAATTCAACGATATTAATTAAATTAAAATTGATCGATTCGTTTTAAAGAAAGAAAAATAAAAACCTATTGTAATACTCAAATTTAAAGTTTGCAATAAAAATTTTTTTTATTTATGAAATAATTTTATTTTTAAATAGACAATTAAAGTAAATGTTCGAAATGTTTTCCAGAATTTTCCAAGCAGAAATAGAGACGGTCTTCAAACTCTGCTCGAACATTTTGTAGCATTACTGGTGTAATATTTCCACATTCATTTATGATCTTTTGACGAAGGTCTGCTAAAGTATCAGGTTGGTTCTGGAAGACCTTATTATTTAAATAGCCCCAAATGAAAAAATCCAGCGGTGTGAGGTCAGATGAGCGTGCTGGCCATTCAATAGTACCTCTACGGCCAATCCAACTAGGAAAGGTTCTGTTTAAATATTGACGAACTGGTAACGTATAATGTGGCGGAGCACCATCCTGTTGAAAGATTATCAAATTTTCGTCCAGCATATCATTATTTTCTAAGACATGTGTTATTGTAGGTTCGATAATATTTTGCAGCATCTAAATATTTTTCGCCTGTTAAGTTGCCATCAATAAATATTGGACCTACGATATGGTCAAACATTTAATTCTTCTGGATACTGACAGTGCTCTTCTCGCAACCAATGTGGATTTTCTGTACTCCAATAACGATAGTTATGTTTATTAACTTCACCCCTCAAATTAAATGTTGCTTCATCACTAAAGCAGATGTTTTGTAATTGGTTTGGAGTATTTGATAGTCTATTAGACATAACTTCACAAAACTCCGTTCGGCGATCAAAATCATCTTCACTTACTTAATCCTTGATGACAAGAAAATTTTATACGGGCGATATTTTAAATTTTTTAAAATTCTCCAAACCTTGGTACTTTGAAGTCCTGTTAATGTAGATAAGTTTCTTATGGAAGTTTGCGGATTTAGAGATGTTTCGCCTACTACAGTCAACGTTTCTACTTCATTTGGGGGGTCGCCAGTTTCACGAAATTTATTGAACAAATCTAAAACATATCTTGCAGATACATTTTCATCTGGATGAAGATTATTAGAACGAGTAGCTGCTCGAAGGGCACATCTTCTTTCTTCACCGTATAGCATAATAACCTCAACTCGATCATCCTTACAATAAACCATTTTGAATGGTTATAGGAGGTAATAAAGTTAGTGTAATCTATTTAATTCGAAAACTTGTAATACACTAAATTAAATTATTTCAATTTTTAAATCACATTTTAATTAGATTTAAACACCTGTCAAATCATGTGGATAACATAACAAAGAAATTTATTTATTGTTCTTTTGCGTTTAAATTTTCTATTAAATTATTCATGAGAACCAAACGGGACATCTTACCTTCAATTTTTTATTCAGTATTTAATAATTAGCTAATTGAAAAAATATTTTTTTGGGTTAATTTAACATTTTTTTAAATTTATTTATTGCAATGAGTTTTTAATTTTTTTCTTTAAAACGATTCGATCAATTTTAATTTATACCGTTGAATTCTAATTAAAAGCAGCTTTCCAATGATATAATATTCAATCCCTGTTGCCAATTAAGAAATTAGGGGGTTAACGCATAAGGGAGTGACGTGAGAGTGCTTAAATCGGTCTCATAATGCGTCTCCCTCAAAACAAAAATCGGTGTGTTCGGTTAATTTTTTGAAAAAATTTGGTTATGAAATAAACGATTCCCTCTTAGTAAAACAACACTGAAATTATTTACCAAAGAAATGTTAACAACAAAAATGGGCAGATTTTAGTTGGTGGATTTATCGGATCGCATTGGAACAACATTTTTGCAGAGCCCGGATTTGCTTGTAAAAATTGATGATAATTTTCTTTTCGTTTCCTAAAAAAAAAATGTATTTTTTTATTAAAAATAATTAGCTGTGCTTGGATATATTATATTTATGTTTACAATTAAATAGTACGTTTGGAAATTAATGGATTTATTTGTGACACCTAGGTGAAAAATTATCCAATGTTGCCAATCTTTTAGAAAATCCGAAATGTACTGTGAAAATCGTAATATTTTAAAGCTAAATAATAAAAATAGTACATATAATTAATACATTATTAACGACAACCAAAATTAAAATAATTAGATGATGTAGGCAACTAACATTGCATTAATACCGACATCGTTGCCGAATTGTGCAAACTCTATATACGTGGTATGAATATCAACTTTGCAGTGGCGGATTATCGCACAGGCGCATGAGGCACGCGCCTGTGGCGTCCTAATTGAACCGGCCTCAAGAAAATAGAAAAAAATTATGCAGTCACATTCTTTTACCAGTCATGGTCGTTTTTGAAAACTTCTATTCAAATAAACCATAAACCTAACAAACTAATTATACAAAGGAGTTTTTCTTTCCAGTTCCAGACAAGTTGACTTTAAAAAAGATTCTCTTTCTGAAATTTCTGAGACCCACCTTCTAAAATTTTGTCGGTTCGAACGAACCAGTTATACATATAGAGGGTGTCCCAAAAAGAAGTGCTCAGAAGAAAATCCTAGACAATAGACGAGGTTTCATCAACAAGAAAACTAATACGCAGGACCAGCTTTTTTGATGGGTCATTGAATTTTGTTCCTACAAAAAATGTTGTTAATTCGAAATTTTGTTGTAGTTCATAAACTATTTGATCATTTTAAAAGAAATAAGTTGAAAAGTCAAGCTAATTAATGCCACTTTGGCTTGAAGTTAAAAAATATCATCAGAAGAATGTTTTGATCGAAAAAGAATTCTTCTTTCAAAAAATTAACGAGATTTCACCTTTTTCTTGATTTTTTCATCTTTGAAACAAGCCCCATAAAGGTACCATTTTTTATATCCGTAAAACTTCACATTAAACTCTGTCAATTAAGATTTTCTTCTGAACACTTCTTTTTGGAACACCCTGTATAATTTAGTTTCTTCTTTAATTTTAACTTTTGGTTATATTTTACATTTCATCTAATTCCATGAAATTTTTTGAAAAAGATAAAAACGAGATGTTTTTCCAAAGTATCTGGAAATGCTTGATCTGCCATTTTTTTAAAATTTCACCTATGGCGCTATATTCAAATTTTGCACTTCTAAGTTTTCCTTAAACTAACCCCTGAAACGTCTGAAACTGATGTCAACTAAAAAGGTCATATTATTTTATTTCAAAAAAATAGCGGCCTCAAAATCAGGTTGCGCCTCAGGCCTCCAAATGGCTTAATCCGCCACTGCAACTTTGGAACACGATCCTTCCAGAGAACTATAACCTCCTTTGATTCAAGAATACTATTTTGCAAAACACTCTTATGAAAACGTAATACTCAAAAATTTTAACATCTAACGAATACCACTTACAACCAAGCAAAATAATATATCAAAAAAAGTCATGGAACTGAGTATAGTCTAACTCCCTTATTCTTTAAATTGTCGTTAATATAACGATAGTCGTTAGAAAAATTAAAGTTCCAAAAGTAGTGCTAATCATGTATTTTCTATCGCAGCTTGCTCGTAATTAGTAATTATTAGCTGAACAATTATGTCGTTCCTAAAAGAGTGAGTTTTTCTTAGAGAATCACAAAAACGATACGCTTAAAATAACGATTATCGTTCAATATCGAGTTGTTCACTTATCGTTAAGCGTTAGTGAATAAGGGGGTTTATTTGGTAATGAACAAATTTTAAACAATTTACTATGAACCGTATTGAAGTAAATAAGCACTTTTTGAAACACTTTTCAGAAATCGGATACATTTTTATAGGAACTTTTGTTCTAATCTTGATCCAAGGAATCGTCATCAGAAATTTTAAAACATAAATATGAAACACCCTGTATTTAAAATTTACTTTTTTTAAATACTAAATTAAAAAATTCATGAGTATTCTCAATATTAGGAGTCATATCATTAAATTATAGATCCCTGATGCATTCTTTTGTTTTATAATGTCGAAACTATAGTTTGCAGTTATTATACAATAAAAAATTTTAAGGACAACATCCGATTTTTGTTTTAATGAGGACTCATATACAGGGTGGTGATAATATTCACTATGACGTCATCATCAATTTTTTTAAATGGAAACCCCTACTTTTTTTACACATTTTTCATAGACCTTTTTATCATATTAATGATCACATAAAAATATTTAAAAAAATTTCAACCATTCTTGAAAAAAAAAATAAATTTCCTCAAAAAAAAAAATTATTAATTCTTAATGAAAATATTACAAAAAAAAAGTAAATTTTTAATATACAAGTAACAAATTTTAACGAAAATGTTCAAATTGTTCCCGATTGACCATTTGGCATTGTCCCATTCGAGTGTAGACACTCTGAATACTATTGTTAATAGCTTCTTCGTCAATTTGTTGCAATTCCGTCCTAATTCTAAGCTCCAATTCTTGTAAATTATTAGGTCTATTGAAATAAACTTTTGATTTTAAATGTCCCCACAAAAAAAATCTAAGGGCGTTAGGTCGGGAGATCGCGGAGACCACTCAATTGGTCCCCTCCGACCTATCCATTTGTTGGGAAACGTGGTGTTAAGGAATTCTCGCACCGCCCTGCCAAAGTGTGGAGGAGCCCCATCTTGTTGAAACCAAATGTTTTGGTTAGGAATGTTGCGATTTTCATAATTGGGGAAAATACGAGGTAAAACTGGTAGCAAATCAGTCCGCAAAAAATTCAAGTATCTTTCGGCAGTAAGGTTTTCATTAAAAAAGTAAGGTCCTATAAAACGTCTGCCAATCATTCCCACTTCCCACCCATACATTTAACTTTCCCTGTCTTTGACTATGGGATTCTACGGCCCAATGAGGATTTTCCTGTGACCAATACCTACAATTATGTCGATTCACTGATCCATTCAATTGAAAGGTAGCTTCATCGGAGAAAATTATACTACTTAAAAAATTTGGATTTTGATCACATCGCGCCATCATTTCTTCACAAAATTGCAGTCGGCGATCGAGATCATCTTCATTTAACTCTTATATGAGTTTTATTTTGTATGGGTGATACTTTTCCTTTTTTAATAATTTTGCGACATAGGAATGATCCACATTATTATTTCTTGAAATATCTCTTGTTGAAATATTGGGATTTTCTTCAATCGCAAGTAATAAATTTAATTTGGTTTCTTCATTCACTTGAGGCCGTCCTTGTCGAGGCAAATCTCCTACAGATCCTGTTTCTGCAAATTTGGTAACTAACTTACTTACTGTAGATCTTGAGATTTGCGGTATATTTGGATATTGCTCATTAAACAAAGCACAAGCTTCCCCATGGGTTCTTTTTCTATCGCCGTATCCTACCATAATTAAAATTTCGATTTTTTCGCGTTCGCTTAAACGAGGCATTTTTAATTTCGCAAAACTTAATAATTGTTGACTATTATTAAACAAACGAAGTAAGCTATTCAAGCATTGGTAAATGGATTTAAAATTGTATTTGCCATACAAAATAACGTCAACTAAAGCACTTTTATAAAGGCAATTTTTATTTGAATAAATTTTGAATATCAAAAGCTTTTTCAAATTTATAATAAATTACAATTTTATTTAAAGTTTAATATTACTCAAACATTTTATTTTAATTACCTTTTTCATTAAAAGTTATTTAAAATTAGTTTTAAGAAAATTCCAATTGTGTAAAGAAGAACAATTCGAATATTTTCAATAATTATTTGTTATTTTTAAACTAAAAATAGTTTAATTTATTTTTCTTGCCATATTTTCATTGAGTATTAATTATTTTTTTTTTGAGTAAATTTATTTTTTATTCAAAAATGGTTGAAATTTTTTTAAATATTTTTATGTGATCATTAATATGATAAAAAGGTCTATGAAAAATGTGTAAAAAAAGTAGGGGTTTCCATTTAAAAAAATTGATGATGACGTCATAGTGAAGGTATCAGTGACGTCATGAATATTTTTTTCATTCCAAAAGATGGCATTTTTAAAACAAAAATTGACCTGTCCGAGCGATTTTTACAAAAAAATTTTTACGGAAGTTATGACCTTGGTTCCAAACTTTATCACCACCCTGTATTATTCTCCTATATTTTATTGTACACATACTTTAATTGTATGCAAAAATCCTGTTGTACCATTTCAATATCCGTTTCCTCCTAAACATTCTTGTGGTCCCAATCTTTAATCCCAAATTTTCAAGACCCTTGATGACCGATTTCTAAGAAACATCCCTCCCAAAATGTTAGTTGTCATTTAGTTTTAGGTATATTTTAAGAAACATTCATGTTCCAACCGCAGTTAAATCAAGTTTCGTGTTTCAACTTTTAACGATTAAGATTTTGAATTAAAAATTACAGCAAAGTGTAAATAATAAAAAAATATTAAGGTGACTGCAAAAGCTTTTAAATAAAGTAATGTTAAAAAAACATAGAAATTAATTATTTAGAAGAATTTCTTTTCTTAAGAGCATCTTCCTAGACGCCCGCGATAAATTTTCCGTTGGAGATAATAACAAGGAATAGAAAATCCATCCCACTTTTCTGGAGCTTCTTTGCAAATTATTCACAAATAACTGACAATTAATGCGAATCCATAGAGGGCGCGCGAGTTTGGGAGGAATAATTGTGATAAATCATGAAATCGAGCATTAGTAGCCCAGAAAAAACTCAAGTTTGCTTCGTTAGATTTTCAATTTTTTTTCAGATTTATAATCTTAATTAATTAGGCTACAACTTAACCGATAGTCACCTTCTGCAACCTAACACAAAATTAATTAGAGGGGTCCAAAGTTAAGGTACTTTTAGGTCAATATATTTTTTTTTGTAGATTCTCCAATTTTTTTTCCTTCCCCTGGGAGGTATAGAAATGACTTCTAAATCGTCTACAAAAAAAATTATACAAAAATCTTTTTCGTACTAGCCTATTTTTCTGGGGTACTAAACCACTATATTTTCTGTTTAGGAAGATGCTCTTAACAAGTTTATTCGTATATTATAGTTGTTAATAATTCCATGTAAAAATTTATTGTTTATTCAACTGTTCTTGTGGTGAACGTGAGTAATAATTATTTTTATTGTATTTGATTTTAAAATACCGAAATACTTCAAAGTTTTAACGTAACTTGAAAATAACAAGTGATAAGAAACGCGTTATGCACTTTCTTCAATTTATTAATCCCAAACTCGTTAAACCCATACAAAATCAAAAGTCAATAAGTAATTTCCACAAAGTGTCGCTTTTAAAACCCATTAAAAATATACTTAAGTAAATCGTGCGTCATTTGGGAGCAATTACTAAATAACTGTTCATTCCGGGAAAACACAGGTGCTGTGCTCCGGTGATCTTCGGCAAAAAGAACTAAGAAATCGCGCGCGCATCTTGCGCTTATTTTTTGATTTCGAAAGAGTGCGCGGATCGTGACCCCTTGTCCGTATCTATCCTTATCATCATCAGGGTCTTGCAATGAAAAGTCGCGAAAACGTCCGTCAATATTCACTCGCGTCCGAATAGTTTAAACTGCCGCTTAAAATGGAAGTTTGTGCTGAAAGAAATCTCGAGTGCGACATCGAAGTGCTTAAAAAATTGAATCAAAACATGCCTGTTATCAACAATCTTACAGACCTTATTGCTGAATTACGAAAGGTTTTCGAAAGTGAAGAAGTTAATATTCAATACGTTGCACACTTGCTGAAATCTTATAAATCCAATCGTGAAGATTGGGAAAAATATGCTAAATTTGACAGACACAGGTAAAAACAAGTAATTCTTGAATAATTAAAAAAATAATCTATTTTTTTTATATATTAAGTGTCAAAGAACTAAAGTTATTTATATTATCTTTGCTAGTAAATAAATTCAAATGTTTTAGTACTAAAAAAATAAATGAGGGTATTCCACCACGCTGATAATTTTTAAACTCCAGCTTATTTTATGTTAATGAATGTTGACATAAATATTTTTGTAATTATATACTATTTTAATATTTTTCTTAAACCCTACTTTTTTTGTTGATTTTTTTTCATAAAAACGTGATTACAAAAGTAGTATTTTTGTATTAGTCAATCATAAACATGCAACTTTATAAACAAATAATTTTTGCCAAAAACATTCACTTATCTTAATTTCAAATTATATGTTTGCGTGATAAATGTTATTGTAAATTATTTTTAATAATATTGTTTTACTTATCTTTTAATGAAATACGTACTAGTACTAATTATAATTATTTGACAACTGATTGGAAAGAACCTAATTTTTGGATTTAAGGAAGTCTGCAGCATTAATAATTTTTATTATTAATTATTTAATATGTTTTCGCTACAAGTTTTATTGTTCTTTTTGAAAACTTCTGCACAATAATTAAAAATTTAGAATAACGCAATTTTTTGATTTGTATTTTAATAAAAGGTTGTAAATAATTCAAGTGGAGTAATCATTTAATTTGTTTGTAATTGGCACCAATATTATTAGATAATTATACTCAAAATTCGTACTTATGATATTTTGCTTAAAGATAACAACTAATAAGTGAGGAAAACAATATTTTTTTAATTTATGATTGAAATTTTGGTACCTTAAATTTTAACATGTTTACTAGTTGTTTAGTAACTTATCTTTTATCAGTTGTATTAAAATTTGAAAAAGAAAAACAATTAGAAATTGTTGTAATTCCAATGGGTTTAAACATACAAACAACAAAATAACTTTATAAATAATTAAAGCAAAGCCTTGATTAACCTGCATTTAAATAAGTTTAATGTTTTTTTTCTTTTTTAGGTACACCAGAAACCTTGTGGATACTGGAAATGGAAAATACAATTTGATGTTACTTTGTTGGGGAGAACGACTTGGATCTTCAATCCACGATCATGCAAATTCTCATTGTTTCATGAAAATGTTAGAAGGAAGTCTACAAGAAGTTAGATTTGCATGGCCTGAAGGAGATGGAGAAACCGAATTAAAGGAAATTGGTCGGAATGTTCTTGATTTAGACAGCGTTTGTTACATGAATGGTAAAAATACTAAATATCTCTTTTTTGGACTAAATTAATTAAAAAGTTTTCGAAATTTCTTAACGGGAAATAAATTTAAAAAATTAATAATTAAATACATTTGTTTATTAAAAAATAAATACATTATAAAGAAAATAAATTATCAATTTTACTCAGTCTTTAATAATCTTTCAGCTTTTGCAAAAATTCTAAAATTATTTTTTTTTATAATTTTTGAAGCTTGATTTATTTCCTAAATTTTCGTTTTTCTCAAAAAGTATTCACATTAGCAAGTAAAAATTTTTACTAAAAATAAAGACCCAAAATAGGTGTATTTTAAGCCCTGTTTGATAAAAATTGGCCAAATAGTTTTTTCAGAAAAAATTTTTGTAAATTTCAAGTACAAATTCGGAGGGCACATACATATTTGATACCATAAAAAAGGTTGTTAGGGTTTTTATGTGTGGTTAATATGTTGATTTTTTTTCGAAATTGAAAAAGTCTACACTTGCAAAAGTTTGACGATGCAACGTGTCGTTATCTTACAGCGATAATTCTAAGGAGGTTGAAAAACACAATTTTCAATTTGGAGAATCGGTGAAGGGCCAAATAAAAAGTTAGGAAGTTCTAAACTTCAAGCCGACTTGAAATAAACAATTGGCGATTCAAATTAATTTAAAAATAGGAAATCACTGTTACGATGACGTCAGTAGTAGGTCAACCTCAAGCAGCATGCACAACCTCCTTAAAAACTTACAATCAAATAGCAACTAACCCAATTTTGACGTGACTTCGTTAGTTCCGCTTAACAAAAAAAAATAAAACAAATTTTAAAAATGCCCCATAGCCCGATGTATTAAACATTTATAAAGTTAAATAATTTTAAATTGATCCTCTAACTCAAATAGTTTAGCCACAAAACCGCTTCTTCCAAAAGCCTATTTTTGGAGTAGGTTGAAAACCCCTTAACTTGAATCGCCAATTGTTTTTAACTCCACGTGTAGCGACTATTAGTTTTTTGATTCGTTTGGACCTCATTCATGCATGCCGATATTTATCGGTATTTTTTTAAGATTTTACAAAAAACATCCCTACGCCGCTGGATAAAATCAAATTTTATCTGCGGGTTAAGGATACTTTTTGACACAATATAATCCACGTTACGATTTTTTGAATTTCGTTAAAAAATGTCAAAATATCGTACCCCATGTTGTGTCACACAACTCTATATTTTACATTACCTTTATTCAATTATTTCAATTTGTATACCTTTCAATTTTGTTAATACCTAACCTAATCCCTTTATTAATTTCCTTCTTAAATTCATAAACATGATTATCCCTGGAAATCCCGAAAAGTAACCCATTAAATCTCCCAAATTGTAATTCTTATTTCAACCACATTAATTTTATTGTTATATTGTTTTAATCACGAAATTGGTTCACAACAACCAATTTCAAACCTCCAGAAAAAAAATTAAAAAAAAGTTTTTCGGGATAAACCCTGCCTACTTTACTTTCGCATGATTAGGAAAACGGTAATCACGATTTTTTCCTTCCGGCCCAAATTTCAAAATTATACCGTTTTTTTTTTCGTTTTCCGCTAAAATCTGCGTAATTTTTACGATTTCGTAGAAACATTCGCCCTCGTCGCCGGGTTGACCGAGAAACTGCTGGATCTCGTAAATGAGGATGTGGGAGAAATGGGAACCCAATTTCGTTGCTCCGATTTCAAACCTGGCGGACCTCAGATTTTGCAAAGATGGCGGCCGGGTGCTCTAAAAAAACTGCGAAAAAATTCACTTTTTCGGGAGCGTTTTATAAAGCTTTTCCGTGGCTCAAAAAAATTTAAATTCGATCCGGTTTTAAAACAGACATTCCCCTTTCATTCGAATCCGGGTTTTTGCAATTCCGATAAAAAATATACCCGCGGTCGCTATAAAACCGAACGTCCGCCGATACGACGTCTATCCTCCAAATTTTCAGTTTTCGATTCTACACGACAAACTAAAAGTTGAAAACTATCGCATAAAAAAAATTATTCGGGATACCGTTTTACCCTGATGAATATCTTTTTTCCTGGGGGCCGTAGAAAAAAAAATCGTTTAAGCTTTAGTTTAACGAAAATAAACATTTTAGACAAGAAATGTGTGGCCTTAGTTTCTCTAAAGAAAGCCGTTCCCTGCACATTTTTTGAAATCTAAAAGAAAAGTTTCAAAAATTAATTTTTAAAACTGTTTTTAATTTTTCCATCATTAGTTTTTTGGTTGAAGCAATTACCATTTTAAAGAAACAACATTTTATTGGTTGGTTTTTTAATAAAAATGGATCTCAATGAAATCGATTAGTTACGAAATTTGATTAAAGTCACATTCTAAAATAGGAAAAAATGCAATTTATAGAACTACAACGCAAATAAGGTTCTGATTTCATTAATTCAACCTTTGCTGCATTAAAAATACATACTCCTCATAAATACTTATATCAAATTTTGAAAACCGCTGGATAGTAACTAAATTAATTTAATCATAGATTCGTGTAAGTATAAATAAATTTGATAAGAGTTAAAGGTTTTCCCATTTTATATCACTTATTATTACGTTCAGTAAATATTGCAAATAAATTATTTAATTAGATTATTTAATTAGCACTTAAATAAATATTTGTTTTAATACTTTAATTATAAGCTTGGATAGCAACGATGAAATTACTCGAAAATTGATTTAATTTTATAGCTTTGCAAATCACTGGAAAATTATTTTATATTTATTTTCTTTTAATTTTGGTTGTAAATTAAAATTAAAAAAAAAACACCTGAATTGGTACGCCGATTGCCCTTCCCAGAAATATTATACAAACCAAAAACTAAAATTGCTGCATCGACATATATCTACACCTTTTCCAATTGTATTTCAGATAAATAAAATTAATTTAATAACTCATCGATAGTATTTTAGAATCATCAATAGGTCCTTATTCACTAAAGTTAAACCCAATTGAAATAATCTGTTCTAAGATTAAAGTAGTGTTGTTAAAAGACTTCTTCGGATTTCTCCTGTTATGGCTTCTGGTATGGAGCAAATGTTGGTTTACTTAGAAACAATTATTGATGAAGCCAAGAATACAATTATTGGAGGTGATTGTGCTAGTGCAGCACAAGACACTATAATCGATTATACATCTGCTTTAGCGATGGAAACCTGGCTAAAATTTTATATTTAGATAATCCAAAATTTCTGCGGTAAAATTTACTTTAAATGAAGCACAAAGATTCTTTCTAAAATACAATTGACTACTTCCAAAAAACAATTGATGCTTTCTAAAATACAATTCACAATTCTTAATTGCCATAAATGATTTCTGAAATTGAATTGATCTTTTCTAGAATGCAACTGGAAAAGGTGTAGATTGAAACGTTGCTGGACCGAAAATTGCTGCTTGGGATATTACCTGATCGAAAATTATTGGTTCCAAACATTACTGAATCGAAATGTTGCCCGCTGCTTCGAAAAATTTACTTCTACATACTAGCTCGATCTAGCAATATTTCAGTGCAGCGATATTTCCATGAGGTGAATTGTACCGATGCAACGGTATTTGATATACAGGGTGGTGATAAAGTTTGGAACCAAGGTCATAACTTCCGTAAAAAAATTTTTTGTAAAAATCGCTCGGACAGGTCAATTTTTGTTTTAAAAATGCCATCTTTTGGAATGAAAAAATATTCATGACGTCACTGATAACTTCACTATGACGTCATCATCAATTTTTTTAAATGGAAACCCCTACTTTTTTTTACACATTTTTCATAGATCTTTTTATCATATTAATGATAACAAAAAACATTTAAAAAAATTTCAACCATTTTTGAAAAAAAAAATAAATTTACTCAAAAAAATTTTATTAATTCTCAATGAAAATATTACAAAAAAAAAGTAAATTTTTAATTTACAAGTAACAAATTTTAACGAAAATGTTCAAATTGTTCCCCATTGACCATTTGGCATTGTCCCATTCGAGTGTAGACACTCTGAATACTATTGTTAATAGCTTCTTCGTCAATTTGTTGTAATTCCGTACTAATTCTAAGCTCCAATTCTTGTAAATTATTAGGTCTATTGAAATAAACTTTTGATTTTAAATGTCCCCACAAAAAAAAATCTAAGGGCGTTAGGTCGGGAGATCGCGGAGGCCACTCAACTGGTCCCCTCCGATCAATCCATTTGTTGGGAAACGTGGTGTTAAGGAATTCTCGCACCGCCCTGCCAAAGTGTGGAGGAGCCCCATCTTGTTGAAACCAAATGTTTTGGTTAGGAATGTTGCGATTTTCATAATTGGGGAAAATACGAAGTAAAACTGGTAGCAAATCAGTCCGCAAAAAATTCAAGTATCTTTCGGCAGAAAGGTTTTCATTAAAAAAGTAAGGTCCTATAAAACGTCTGCCAATCATTCCCACCCATACATTTAACTTTCCCTGTCTTTGACTATGCGATTCTACGGCCCAATGAGGATTTTCCTGTGACCAATACCTACAATTATGTCGATTCACTGATCCATTCAATTCAAAGGTAGCTTCATCGGAGAAAATTATACTACTTCAAAAATTTGGATTTTGATCACATCATCCTCATTTAACTCTTGTATGAGTTTTATTTTGTATGGGAGATACTTTTCCTTTTTTAATAATTTTGCGACATAGGAATGATCCACATTATTATTTCTTGAAATATCTCTTGTTGAAATATTGGGATTTTCTTCAATCGCAAGTAATAAATTTAATTTGGTTTCTTCATTCACTTGAGGCCGTCCTTGTCGAGGCAAATCTCCTACAGATCCTGTTTCTGCAAATTTGGTAACTAACTTACTTACTGTAGATCTTGAGATTTGCGGTCTATTTGGATATTGCTCATTAAACAAAGCACAAGCTTCCCCATGGGTTCTTTTTCTATCGCCGTATCCTACCATAATTAAAATTTCGATTCTTTCGCGTTCGCTTAAACGAGGCATTTTTAATTTCGCAAAACTTAATAATTGTTGATTATTATTAAACAAACGAAGTAAGCTATTCAAGCATTGGTAAATGGATTTAAAATTTTATTTGCCATACAAAATAACGTCAACTAAAGCACTTTTATAAAGGCAATTTTTATTTCAATAAATTTTGAATATCAAAAGCTTTTTCAAATTTATAATAAATTACAATTTTATTTAAAGTTTAATATTACTCAAACATTTTATTTTAATTACCTTTTTCATTAAAAGTTATTTAAAATTATTTTTATGAAAATTCCAATTGTGTAAAACAATTCGAATATTTTCAATAAATATTTGTTATTTTTAAACTAAAAATTAGTTTAATTTATTTTTCTTGCCATATTTGCATTGAGAATTAATAATTTTTTTTTTGAGTAAATTTATTTTTTTTTCAAAAATGGTTGAAATTTTTTTAAATATTTTTATGTGATCATTAATATGATAAAAAGGTCTATGAAAAATGTGTAAAAAAAGTAGGGGTTTCCATTTAAAAAAATTGATGATGACGTCATAGTGAAGTTATCAGTGACGTCATGAATATTTTTTTCATTGCAAAAGATGGCATTTTTAAAACAAAAATTGACCTGTCCGAGCGATTTTTACAAAAAAAATTTTTACGGAAGTTATGACCTTGGTTCCAAACTTTATCACCACCCTGTAGAAATGTTACGATGAATCAATATTTCAAACCAGAACAGTTTTTGAACGGGCACCATTCATTCCATTAGTATTTCAACGATTTTCGATCCAGCTATTTTCGAACAAGCCAGTTTTTGGCCAAGCAATCTTTGAGCAATGAAGTGAAATTCGATCCACGAATGTTTACCAAAATTTAACATTACTAATTTAAATCAACTTTAAATAAGTAACTTAGTTTTTCATTTTATTTTTTCGTATTAATAATACTTATTTCATTTAAGATGGATTACTATTTTTAACCTTTTTATTGTTTTTTAGATTCATTGGGGTTGCATCGAGTTGAAAATCAATCTGGATCAAAGCAAGCAGTTAGCTTACATCTGTATTGTCCACCCTATTCAAAATGTAATATGTTTCACCAAAATACTGGTAAAAAAAGCCCCTGTAAAGTCACTTTTTGGTCAGTATATGGCGAGAGGAATAAGGTACAAAAATTTTAATTTTAAAATACATTTAAGAGGATAGCCGGCAAATTTGAGTGCATGATTTTGAAATTCGCTTGATATTTGCGGTTTTGGTCATAACTTTTTTTCCAGTGCAGCTTTTTTAAAATTTATTTTTTTGGTACACAGAAGAGTCTTGTTGCTACTAATTTTTTTATTTATTGTTTTTGTAAGTCAAACCAAATAGTCATACTGTAGCAGTAAAACGGACTCTTTTCAAAAAACGTTCGCTTAGCGGCTTTTATACAGGGTGTCCCGAAATAAAGCGGCCAAACTTTAGGAAGCGATTCTACAACTAATTTTAAGAAAAGAACTTCCTATAAACATGTGTCCGATTTCGCTTCCTAAGGGAGCTACAGCTTTTTAACAATTGTGACTAAAACTAGGTTTTTTGTCATTTATTTGAAAACGGTTGGTAATGAAGATTTGAAATTTGGTGTGAAGACTAATACGTTTAAGATATAATTTCTCAATTTTTTTCAGATTTTTTGAAAGCTTTAAAAAAATCTGAAAAAAATTGAGAAATTATATCTTAAACGTATTAGTCTTCTTTTGCCAACACTAGCAAAAAGTTAAAGTATAATACCCAAATTCTGGTCAAATTGTTTAAATTTGCTATATGGGTTGTAACGCACAATTTCCATGGTTACCTTATGTGTTTCTGATTAAAGACCTTTAATTTTGACCAGAAACTCCCCATAAAACTGAAAAAAATGGGCCCAAAACCATAAATATCAAGCGAATTTCAAACCCAAGCGATCCAATTTGCCGACTATCGTTTTAAACTAAATTTTTAGTAGATTAAAGAACTTATGTATACAAATTTTATAATTAATAGTCCTGGATCCAGTACTAGAAGAAAGGTGTATTAAACATAACTATTAAAAATCCCCAAAATCGTAATTTGTAGAACATGTACATACATTGCAAAAATTGATTCACCGGACAAATTCATGGGCTAGGGGTTATAAAATCTTCCAAAGAAATTGTTTGGAAAATCTTCAATTTTAAAAGATCTTGCACCATCTGGCATTTGTTTCAAATTACTTAAACGAAATAGACCCAACATTTTGGCTGGGTACAAATAACTCTAGAGCTGTTCGAATTTGGAAGTGACATATTATACAAATGTATCGATATTTCGCACAAAAATGTACAGTTTGTATGGCGATCACATAACAACGTCAAAATACGAACTTTAGAATAATGTGTAACGACCCAAAGACCCAAAATGTATGGCGTTTAGTTTCCGATAGGCTTTAAGTAATTTAAACCAAATGCCAGATGGTGTTGCATTATTTAAAATTGTAGATTTTCCAAAAATTTTCTTCGGGAAATTTTAAAACCGCTAGCCAGCGAATTTATCCAGTGAATCAATATTCAACTTAAGATTTTTGGAGGTTTTGTAATGGTTTTGTTTAATACACTTTTTTCTATTACTGGCTCCCGGACTATAATATGGTTTTGTTTAGATTTTTATAGTATTGTTTTTAATTTAGAAAATATTCGATAGGATCACACTAAATATTTTTTCTATTTCAGGAAGTTGAAAAGGAAATTGAAAAAGAAAGTAACTGAAGAAACGTCTTTAAAAATTTTATTTGATTATTTTAGACTTTAGTAATATTTTACTTAGTAGCTTTTTTCTTTTTTCATTTTTAGTTTTATAAAAATTGTATTATTATGTGTATGTATAACAATATTATTATTGTAGATAATTTTAAAAATTCCTAAAATGTTTATATGAATTCAGAAGTAGAAATGGAAAACAGTGACAAAGTGTATTAAAAATTCAAATTCTTGTCTTGGTAATTTTCATAATTTAATAAATTTTAACTAATAAATGTACTTGTCATATGTGTGTATAGATTTTATGAAAGGAAATGGCCTCATCTTTAAATTTTAGGGTATATACATGGTGCAGCACCGATTCAAGCTCCGACTCATTCCGCGAACATGGTGAAGCATCGACTCAGGCACCTATGCTATGGTAGAGTGAAGTGTAATAAGTATTTAATTTCATTATTAAAATGTCGTTTGATGGTGATTTTTAATATGTTAAAATCTCTAAAATGTTATTAATATAGTATACATTATAATTATAATGTAAAGCTATGTAATATCAGTATTTTACATTGTAAAAAATTGAAATAACTACACAGGACACAGGATGTCAAGTAAAGACAATAATAAACTGAACAAAATTAAACACACGTGGTGATACGGTCAATCGGACCTCAGATTCCAGGCACCGACCCGCTACGCTCCGAAAAACAAATGCTTGGGTCGGGAGTACGTACTTGAGTAGGTGCTGCACCATGTTTGTACCCGTATTATATGGATGGTGATAGTTATCAATTTAAACATTAATTTGGGTACTCTCATTTTATTTTTATTCAAATTGTACTGTTAATTTCTTTGGTTTAAGGAAAAATCTTCTGTTTGTTGCTCACAGTAGCTCATATTTTTTTCATTGCCGCAGACTTATTTATTTTCCTGGTTTTCTTTTTAGATTCTTTTTGATATTCTGTGCAATTAGGAAGTTATTTAAAGAAAACGTAAGATATTTAGAAAATAAACGGAGAATATACAGGATGTCCTGTAACTACACTCACAACGCTTAACTGGTGATATTAGACCTAAAAATAAGTCGATTTGGCCCTATTTATATCAAAAAATGTACCCCTAAGAAGTTATAACCTTCTGAAGTTCATTTTTAAAAAAATATTTTTTATTGGTTCCAAAGTACCTTCTAAAAATTTTTAATGAAATTTTGTATGCAAGCATTTTTATAAAAAAAAAAACGCTCATTTGGTAAAAATGTTCACAATACTCGATTACTGGAAATGGTCTTAAATGGTACTAGATGCCATAAAACACTTAAGAACTTTTTAGGTATTCAACAATTTTATTAAAATATTATTGGCTTTTGTAAGGAAATTCAATAGAAAAAAATGTTGTTCCTTATTAATTTCGCGTAGGATGTACAGGTTTTTAAAAAACATTAAAAAACAATTAAATTTTTACCAAATGAGCGTTTTTTTATAAAAATGCTTGCATACAAAATTTCATTAGAAAATTGTTAGTACTTTACAAAATACGTCAGAAGCTTATAACTTCTTAGGGGTGCGTTTTTGAATATAGATAAACAGGGTCAAGTCGACTAATTCATGTCATGTCTATTATCACCAGTTAATTGTCGGTGTAGTTATGGGACACCCTGTATAATTGTACTTTAAAGAAATGGCTTTACCTTTGGATAAACAAACTACAAAATGATTAATTTGTACTTTGTATAAGGATGACAAACTGTAAAATAACTACTTTAAAATAACCGGTATTATTGTTATACTTTAATCCCACCACTATAAAATGAATGGTGAGCACTTTGAATAAAATAAAATTCAAATATTTGATTTAAATTCAAAACTGAAATAAAGGTGCTGCCTATACTGTTTTCAAGTGTAGTTGGAGACCAAGTTACATTAAAATATGAATAAAACCAAACATGATTTGAACCAATTTGATTTGAAGCAATTTGAAGATGACAATACCATGACATTACTATTTTTTTCATAGATAACTTGAAAAATGGTTGAAAATTACTGCACTTTATTAAGGGGAAGCATAGAGGGGAAGTATTTTGTAAAAAAGTTGCCTAAAAAAACTAATAACCAACAGCGACACATTAAAAATCCTATAAACTTATGGTCGACATTTTTTACATGCAAAATATCCTTCTCTGATTGACGTTAAAACATCATTCACAACCTCAGAAATTAATGTACAAATCTGCCCATCTAGCAGTAATTTTAAGAAAGTACACGGTCTTCAAAAATGATTGAAACTGTTGACATTGCATGGTAGGAAACCTAAGTTTCCCACAGTTGGGTACAGTTTCCCACAGTTGGGTACACTGAATTGAATACGTTGTGCTCCGGTGAAAAAACCATCGCGAATATTTTAACTCCAGCAATTTTAGTTTTAAAAAACACTGTTTTAATAAAATTTGTTACACACTGAGAAATAACTTGAAAAAAATACCCGAAGACAAACTGCTGAGAGACGCTTTGGTTAAGAAGATATTCGGTGAAATTAGGTATAGTATTATGCAATGTAAATTTTGATTTCTTAAAAGAAACAGAAAAGACGAATGGTTAATTAAAATCGAATAATTTTTTTTGTAGTGCTTAACGATTCTATGGTTCATCTAATGACTTTTTAAGTTATTTAGTTTTTTTTTTCAATTTTCACGTTTTGATTGTTTTGAAAGCGTCCAAAAATGAGCAATTTTTGGACTCAATTTACAACCTTATTATGAAACTATTTTAAAAAATTTAAAAAGTCATGAGATAGTCTCTTTAATTTACTTTCAAGATTAATTTACAAAATTCAATTTGAATAATTCGTAATTAAGTTCTGTTTCTTTTTCCAAATGCCCGTATAATCGTAGGTGCTATTATTGGCATCTCTTTCGCACATTTATATGTTTCATACGGACATCGCATTTCCAAGGAACAGAGGAATTGGAGTTGCACATTTTGCCGACTATCCTCTTAAAGTTACAGATCAGATTTATATATGTTACCGTTAAAACCCGAAATCAGTAAAAACTAGTTTTAACTAGTCAAAACTAGAAGTAGCTAAAGACGTTTATTCAAACTAGTTTTCACTAGTTAATACGCGATCTAACTAACTACATTTGTAAAAACCCAAATAAATTGAATCTCCAACATTGTTTCGGGTTTTAACAGAGAGTTTCAGTGAAAACCAGTTTTACGTGAACGTTGATTTGTAAGAACTAGTTTTGACGTAAGAAACCAGTAAAAATCCGAAATTCAGAATATTATTTCAAGGCAAAACATAATCTAAAATTTTATTTGTGTAATAAATATTGTGTGCTCTGATAAATAATAATATTATGGCAACTTGGAAACTTATTTATCAGAGCACACAATGTTTCCCACACAAATAACATGTTTATTTTTATTTATTTTTTTTCAGTGTATTGCAAAGCAAAGTTTTTCATTCATACTCTGCTTCCACGACTTCCTTAGATTTTTTTTCTTCTTCTCCTTTTTTTCGGTGTTGACTTCCTCAGTTTCTCCTGGAGTATCAGTAGTAGTTTCTTCGCTCTCAGATTTCCACTTTTTGTTCTTCTTCTTATGTTCAACTTCGTCTTCAGGTTCTTCTTCCTTAATTTCCGTTTTAATTTCATTACTTTCCAGTATTTTTTTTCTTTCTTCAACTTCTTTTTAAGTTGGTTTGGAGTTAATTCCGGTTTTACATCTTCTTCCATATCCTCCTCTTCCTTTTTGATTTCATCAAAATGCTTCCTCTTACTACTAGAAGCCATTGTATTATCCGCTGTTGCTGGATATTCTTTGATTTCACTTACACCATGATATTTTTCAAATTTGGCTCTAGCTTTACCAGTACCGCTAATGCGTCTAAAATTACCTTCTTCCAATAATTTCATACGTGATTCAAGTTTAGCTTCGTGAGCAGCTCCTAATTCAAACGATCCATCTTCACCAAGAGCATCAACTCTTATGGCTAAAGCAGCTTTAGCTCCCAACATTCGAGACATTTTACCCTTAAATTTAACACTTGACTGCCCAACTAATAAAATTTTAGGTTGTTTTGGCTCAAAATAATATTCTGAATTTCGGGTTTTTACTGGTTTCTTACGTCAAAACTAGTTCTAACAAATCAAGGATCAGGTAAAACTTAGTTTTGATTGAAACTCTCACTTATAACCAGAAATAATATTGAAGATTCAATTTATTCGGGTATTTACAAATGTAGTTTGTTAGATCGCGTTTTAACTAGTTAAAACTAGTTTCAACAAACGTCTTTAGTTACTTCTAGTTTTAACTAGTTAAAACTAGTTTTTGGAGTTATGGAGTATTTCCCATTTCCCAGGTGCTATATTAAATCGTCGATTTCCTTGAAGGGTCTCCAACACCCTGTATTTTTTTACAAAAACTAAATATTTAATTAAAATATTCTTGTGTCCAACTTTATTTATTTTTTGTTTTATTTGTATATTTCTATTTTTATTCCTTGTAATTTTAATTTTTTCCAAATTTAACTTATTTATAAAAATCGTGAAATTAAAAAAATAAACAAAAACTAAGGAAGTTGGGGCACTTGGGTCCAAATTCTGGTGTAAATGAAGTTGCATAAAAATGCGATTTTCAAATGGGCGTAATTCCGAAAGTATTAATCGTAGACCACACTATGCTAGGTCAATTTAATGGTATTTTTATAGAGAACACGAAAATGCAAGAATATACTGGGTGTTCCATTTAAAATAAGAAAGTTGCCATCCACTTTCGGTATAACCGGAAGTTCCACAAAATCAAAAATACCTTTATTAGAAAGTTCGGAATTAGATTCCTCAGTAGACAAATTTTCAGAATCAAAAACATAACCGTTCAAAAGTTAGCAGGGGGGGGTTACTTTATGACCGCACTGTATTGTAATAGTAGAGAAATTATTATTAATGATCACAATAGTTATGTACCTATTTATATATACTGTAAATATATCAATAAAGATATTATTTTCTATTATGTTTTTTAAAAAATGTGTCCTAACTGCAATTCCTGAAACCAACTGTTTCGTATATTATTTTGCCTACATTCTACATACTTTAATAACCTAATAATAAAATAAAATTTTATAAAAATCAAAAATCTTCGAAAAATCTTTAAAAATCATTGTATTAAAAAAATCATAAACTTGATTTACTACAAAAACTAGTAAGCTCCTCAAAAAATAATTGTTTTTAATTTTTACAGCCTTAAAAATCATGTTTTCATATAAAACCAGTAATAAAAACTTATTTTCTCAAACTTATAAGAAGAAAATCTTTTAAAGACATTTTCACAGGCCCAATTCTTAAACCTCGATGTGGCATACGGATAATTTCTGTAAATGTTAAATGGTTTGTGAACTTTTCGAAAGTTTTTTACAGCATTTTAGGCTAATCTTACCAGTTTCACGGTTTCGGGCAGAAAGTACAAACTAATTTTTTTTTAATTACCTCATAAATGGAAACGTGGTTTTGTAATCCCAATATTTAAGAGCGATGAAATGTCCAATGTTAAAAATTATAGGGGTTTGTGTATTCAATCAACCATCCCTAAAATTTTTGATAAGTTAGTTTCTAAGTACCTTTATTTTAGTTGTAAACATACATACTGCACGGTTTCCCTGAGGGTAGATCCACAACGACAAACCTAGTTTTATATCTTATCTATACAGGGTGTCCCGAAATTAAGCGGCCAAACTTTACGAGGCGATTCTACAACTAATTTTAAGAAAAAAACTTCCTATAAACATGAGTCCGATTTCGCTTCCTAATGGAGCTACAGCCCTATAACTATTGTGACTAAAACTAGGTTTTTTGTCATTTATTTGAAAACGGTTGGTAATAAAGATTTGAAATTTGGTGTGAAGACTAATACGTTTAAGATATAATTTCTCAATTTTTTTCAGATTTTTTGAAAGCTCTGAAATTTTTTTTTTATTTATAAAACCCACTTTGATGTATAATTAGTTGTATAAAAATTTTTTTTTTTTTTTATAAAGTCATTTTCAATAATTTATTTAAAAAAAATCAAAATGCGGGCATTATTATTATTATTGATTATTGAAAATGACTTTATGAAAAAAAAAAAAATTTATACAACTAATTATACATCAAAGTGGGTTTTATAAATAAAGAAAAAATTTTGTTTGACATATTTGTCAGTAAACAATTAAAATTGCATATACTCATTTTTGAAAAGATTTTACATTATTTTTATTGGTTTTATTTACATTTGGTTTATATATTTTTATTTGTGTTATTTAGTTCTCTATTTTCATCAATTCACAATGTAAGTTTTATTTATATTTTATATATCTGTATTAATTTAGAATTTTATAGCTTTGCCTGACGAAGCTCAATGATTTGGCGAAACTAGTTGCAAGTTAAGATTGTATTTTAAAATAAAGTTGAATAGAAAGAATTTATATTTTACTATATTTAAATATTTATCCAAATCCTCAAGAGCAAGAATTTTACTTTATTTTAATGTATATTTGTAAGTGAGAACAAGCACATATTGTACTTAATTTTTTTTTTCTTTTGTAAAAGTTAATAAAGATTTATTTATTTAATCTTCTTTTTACTGTAGTAAGAAACTTGAGTTTTTTCGAATATTGCAAACTTTTCTACAAATCAGAACAAAAATTATTATTTTTGAAGAAATCGTTCTTCCAGGCATAAATTTAGGCTGAGTGTTTCAAAATAATTTTCGGGCAAGAAATTATTATCATCAGGTTTATTGAATGATGTTTTTTGCAAGACTAAACCAGTTTCTTATCAGGTTCAACTTGTAGCTTTCTTTAGGATCAACCAAAATCACCCTGATAAAGAAAACGTTTAAAATTTTGAATTATGGAAGAAACACACACATTTAAAAATTTAAATTGTAAACATTATTTTTTTCTAAGACTACCCTGCGCAATGAACGGATAAATTACGTTTAAAGATATGAGACTGGATAGGAATTCAAATACAAAGTCTATTCGATTTGGTCGTATTTTTTCTCCTAGAAAGTCTCATGTAACATTTGTTGTAAGAAATGTAATAAGTACATAAGACGGTCTTAAAAATTATACTGGAAGAAAGGTATTAATTTAGTGTCGTAAAAGTGTTTTCTGTCATAACCATGTTTTTCTTAATATTTTACAAAAAATAATATATTATGTACAATATTATGAATATTTAATGTTAACCAAGGAGTACTTTTCTCAGCCTGTAGTTGAGATTTGGTTTTATAGATTTCTTATCTCCTTCTCCAATACATTTTGAGGTGCACAAGTATTGAAGTAGTGGCATGCGATATTTACCACAGAAGTCTACGAATTTTATATGTTCGACTCTATTATCAAAATATACTCCTGAAAACAAAAATAAAGAAATAAGTTATTGAAATCTTAGTTATTTAAAAGGCGAGAGAGAGAAATGAATAATTTAATAGGCAAATAAATACCTTGGCATTTAGGGTTTGAGCAATGATGAGCTGATTCTAAGTAAGATTTTAATGTTCTTGGAATTTCTGCATCAGAAACGTTGAGGTTGTTGTTTTTTACACTACGTGCTGATAATTCTAAGAGACTTGCAGGATTGTGTGTCATATCAGAGACAAAACGTACAACTAGAGGATTATCCCGAAGACTCAACTGAAAAATAAAACAATGTACTTAAATACAAACTTCTCTCAAGATAAATATTTAAAATAATCAAAAAACTGTTTGGATATTCGCAATTGATTGACTAATTTTGAGGTAGTCTTATTAAAACTAAAATGTTGCAAAAGTGGTTGATTTGTTTTTTGTTATAGGAAGCATAAATTCCTCTTTATGACTTCCCCCGATAAATAGGAGTGCTAGTTTTGCCCAAATTTTTGTTGTGATCAAGCTGCAAGTATTTGAAAAACCTTCAATTTTTTTAACAAATATGATTACATTTTTATCAGGCTATATTTAGACTTTAGAATACTTAAATTTTTATCTACTTAAAATTAAAATTAACTGTCAAGACCGAATACATAAACGCATTATGCACAATGTAGCAAAACATACACACAAATCTACTTTTTCAATTAGTCGCAATTTAGAGGAAAAATAGTTATTTCAAGAATTATTTGTGGACTAAATTTTTTAAGCAAGCTTACTTTTTTTCATATTCAAAAATATTTTGGTTTTAACCTTCATAATTTTAACACGAAAATTTCAAAACTACATAAAATATTAAATTGCTATGAAATAATTTACCACTGCTAAGTTCTTCAGAGCAACGATTTCCGGTGGCAAAGTTCTGATTCTATTGTTGTGTAAATGTAATGACTTCAAATTGTGGAGATTGGCAATTTCTGAAGGTATGCTTTCTAATAAATTATCACACAAGTATAAAGCTCGGAGGTACTTCAACTTCCCGATGATAATTGGTATATCTGTAAGCAGATTTCCTCCAATCCAAAGAACCTGCAAACTTTACAAAAAACATTATCAATAATTTGTATTAATCAAAATACTAATAAAAATTAAAGCAACTTTCCTAAAAATATGATAAATTTCCTAAACATGATACATATTTATAATTTATGTAGTGGAAAATTTTTGCGGTATAATTTTATTACCTACTATCGTATTAAAAAATAACTTACTTTTGTAATTTCCAAATATTTTTGGAAATACTGGTAATCTTGTTTTCTCCCAAATACAGGTACTTGAGTTGTGGGAAGTCAAAGACCTGCTCCGGAAAATGCGTGAGTTTATTTCCGGCTAGATTAAGTTCTCTGAGAGATGAAGGAGAAAATGATTTCGGTAAGGAGGAGTCTGTAAGGTTGTTGCACTTCAATATCAAGGTATGTAAAGAGCAATACTGAAAGATGTCGGGTAATACAGTGAGGCCAGTAAAACTAAGATCTAAAGAATGGAGATTTGTGAAGCGGTAAATATTTTCCGGAAACGTATCCAATCTGTTGTGGTGAAGGAAAAGACTGTCGACTTCATCAACTGATTTTTTGGGATCATCACAAAATTCGGCCAATTTGTCATTGATGGTTCTTGCGTCTAGATCGAATCGGCCAAAATCTAGGACCTTGTGTGTTTGTTCTCCATCACTTCCACTGTCTGAAGAATAGTGTATCACTCTTTCCATTGTACTTAGTTGTTTTAAAGTTGCCCGTGTAGATCCGCGGCCCACTTCAGACTGATGAGCAATAATTTGGATTATTATCGCGACTCGTGCTTTTCCACGCCGAAAGCTAGTGGCTGTTGATAAGAAATAATAATAATAATTGACCCATGATCACTAATCATAAACTACAGCTACAACATTTATAAATTCAGCGATAAATTCGTACTTAACTTACCATAAAAACCAATTAATGCGTTTTAATTATTTTCATTTACTTTTATTTTTTTCATTTGGCTTCAAATTTATTAATTGGAGGAGGTTTATGACCTTTTTGTAAATATTGTTTATTTAATTAACGCGAAGTTCGACTAACATAAAACTAATTACTTTCTTCGCAGGATTAATTGATTTATATTTAGTTTTTAGGTCAATATTATTGATTTTAAATATTTTTATTAATTGCTTTATAATGATCGATTTAAGTACTCATTGTAGACATTTTTCACTTTAAAGGAGAACAATGAGTTGTAATCAAATTTATGTCTGCTTATTTCATAAATATTAAAATTAAGTATGACACACATAAGGAACTTTGGACTAAAAGATTACATTAATATAAAAGACGTGATATTCAAATTATAAAAAAATGTATAAATATTTTGATTTAAAAGTCTGTTATTTATGAGGTTATTTAATACCCCCTAATAGTTCATGCTAAGGTCTAGATAATTTCCAGAACACTATCGGCTAAATTAATAGTAAAATTCCTAAAAAAAATTCTTAGAATAAATTCGAGTGTAAATATTTTGAACAGGTTTTAGAAACTTATTTTGATAAGTTCAGTTTATTTTTAAATTGGCTAGCATGATTTCAGGCTTGTAATACTATTGAAAATACACAATGACTTCAATGATTTAAGACATCAATCCTGTTCTTTTAACTTATATTAGGATCACTTTTAACGAATTGAACCATTTTTCTCCCTTTCCCCTTAGTGCTCTTAATGTAGAGGGGGATCACTTGTTCAGTTAGTTCACCCTGGTTCACTCATTTGTCTCCATTCATAACCAGGGCTCTAGGCCCTAGGCAAAACTATTTTTCGGGCCCCTTCATAAATTGTTCTATATTATTTTCTTTACACATCACATTAAATTGCAACATTTCATCACGCAAATCGGTAATGTCAATATCTTTTCCATAAATATTGTGGATTTCTAAAAGAAATGGATCTATATTTTCATAATTTATGTCAACAAAGTAAATTTTAAAAATCTTATTTATTATGACATATGCATTTTTTCAAACTTTTAGTTCACTTATGAGTCTATCGCATAAAACATAAAATGTATTTATAACAAAGTTATTTCTTCCAGAAAATGATACTTCTTCATTTGCCGAATCTTCATCGAAAAAACGCTTTCTTTTGTATTTTCTAGATGTGTCAGTTTTGTACTCACGATTTTCACACATTAGTTTGGCTTCTGTTTCAATCGTAGTAATATTATTCCTGAAATCTTCAATTAATCCTCCTAGACCTTCATACAAACTACAAGCTCAAATTGCCTGTAAACTTTTGTTTGTTGCATCCAGCCTTATTAATATTTTATGCCATACAACAGTCATCAAAGAAAATTCAAAACATTCCATTTTTTTTTAATATTTGTTGCTTCACCTCGTGTGGCTGCTTTTTGATTTTGATCATCAATCAGTGTAATTAATGCTGCTTTTATTTCATCGTATCCAATGGCAATTGCTTTAACAGCATCCCCTCTTGCAGACCATCTAGTGTCATTTATTCTTTTTACTGTGAAATGTCTACCCTTACTTTGGAAGCAGTTTTCCAATATTTTCCAACGATGCGTTGAAGCAGATAAAAATTGTAAGTGCTTTGAACTGCAGCAAAGTAAACTAACGCTGTTATGCAACTTTCTGCTGCACAGTTCCCAAAAAGATTCAATGAATGGTTAGAACATGGAATATAGTGTGCATTCAAGGTATGGCTTTTAATTTTTGATTGTAGACCATTATATTTTCCTGCCATGTTAGAAGCATTATCGTAACTTTGTCCTCTACAAAACTGAATGTCAATATTCATGGTCTTTAAGAAGTTCATAATCACATCTTCAAGATTTTCGGCGGTATGAGAAACTATAGGTAAAAATCCGAAAAACCTCTCTACTGGCTTGCCATTTGGTAATAAGTACCGAATAATGATAGTGAGTTGGTCAATATGGGTTATATCTGGGGTTGAGTCCACAATTAATGAGTAATATTTTGCACAGTGCAATTCTTGTATTGCTAATGATATTAATTTCTTTGCCATTATTTCTATAAATTCGTCACATATTTTTGGCAATAAATAATTGACATTCCCAGCACCAGGATTTTTAAAATTTTTAATATGTTTTGCTATAAATGGATCAAACTCGCTCAAATACACCAGTGCATTTAAATAATTACCTTTGTTAGGTGATAAAATATTATTAGTTGAACCATAGAAAGCTAGTAAATTTTTACTAAGAAATTTTATTGTTGCCACTACTCTTTTTAATACATCTCTCCAATACATTTTTTTCTTTCTAAAATTGTTTTTCTAGTTCTAAATCATTTCTTCCTTCTTTTTTTGATCTGAAAACTAATTTAGAAATAGATAATCTATGGTCCTTAGAAGTTTCATGTTCTTTCAATCGCTGGTGTATATTCTTCCAGTCAGTATAACCTTTAGTGAATAATGTGCGTTCTTTGGAAAACAATTTACAGACATAACAATACACACAATTCCCCTTGTTACAGTACACAAGCCATTCCCTATTTGTCTTTTCTCCATTTGGTTTCTCCATCTTAAAAGCCTTTTCTGTTAATAAACGATGTATTGGTTTGCCTTGTTCCAAATATTGTATTTTTGATCCATCAATAAGAGCTATATTTTGTTCTGGTCTATTTATTGAAAAATAATTTTGCAAATCAGATGTAACAGGCTCAGGTCAGATGTATATGTATATCTGTATATATCAGATGGGCGTAGTTCTAAATAATTGTCATTATTACTGTCAACATTTTCTTTATCATCATCTACATTTAAATGCGATTTTGATGTACTAGGAATCGGAGCAACAGTCGTAATAGTTTAAATTTAAATAGTAATAAATTTTGGGTTTGGAATTTCCGGGCCCCTACATTTTGCGGGCCCTAGGCAGCTGCCTCGTCTGCCTAGTTATAAGTTAGGCCCTGTTCATAACCTAAAGAATGTCAATTGTCATTTTTTAATTGAAGTTACTATTAAGCTGTTCTTTTTTAAGTTTGATCACCTTTCTAACTGAACTTGAACAGAAAGAAAACTGAACCAGAGATGTAAACAAAAATAGTTTGTATTCACAATAAAATATTAGATCCCTGAAGTTGGCTTTAGTGCCGAAAGCATGCTAGTCATTTTAAAAATGGCAACATGAGTAAAAAAATAATTCCAAGTTTAATTTCAGCCAATAAAACGAATAATTTATTAATTTTTTTTAAATTTTTTATAATTTTTATTAATTTATTTCAATCCTTTTTTTTGTTTTTTTTTATAAATACTGCTAAAAAAATGTGGAAAAAATGAGGCATCGAATCAATGCCTGGCGTGTTTTACTTATTTTTTTATGAATTCATATTTTAATTTTAAACAAAAAAATTAAAAAATGTCATTACTTAAAAAACAAAGAAAAAAATAGATAAATAATATTGCATTACACAAAAAAAAAATAAAATTATTTATTTCTTAATATTTGTAAAAAAATTAAAAAATGTGTTTTTTAGTTTTTTTAATGCAATATTATTTTGCGTTTTCTATTTCTATTTTTTTTAATAATATAATTTTTTTGTTTACTCATTATAATGAATTTATAAAAAAAGTAAATCACTTCAGGTCTTAATTCGATACGTCATTGTTTCCACATTCTAAAAAACCTAAGAAATAAATTTAAAAAAATTAAAACAAAAAAATTTAAATGTATTCGTTTTATTAGCTGAAATTACTCTTGGAATTAGTTTTTTACTAACCTTGCAATTTGAAAATCAAAAGTAGCCTACCGTTTCTCGGATGTTTTCAGAAAATATAAAAAACTTTTAATATCCAATTATAGTTTTTTTCAACTATTTAATTTGATATGTCACTTATTTAAGTCGGATAAAAAATAAAGAAGCTACATCGTTGGTCATTTTTTGTGTACACCTCTGTATATTCAAAAATAACATATATGTATTTGTTTTTTAATTTTGCTGAAATCTGCCAAAAATATACCTAATATAATTTTTGTAATACATAATATTAGCATTTTTTTTTAAATTATTTTTTATTTGTTAAAGTTTAAAGATACATACTGGTATGTATATTATTATTATTTTAATGTTTTGCATAATTTAAATGATTGTTTTAATTGTTAATTTTATTACTTCACAACATTTCCACATATTTGTAATCAAATATTGATTTCGATTTGGGTTCTTTAAATATTTACTTTATTACATAAGAAGACTAAAAATAATCTTACTCTTACTACCAAGGATTAATATTCATATTATGTAATATAACGAGTGGTCAAATTTGAGTCGAATATTTTTCACTGTCATTACCACGAATGTCATTTGAAGTTAAGTTTTAATTTTTAACCCCAAATGACAAGAGTGGTAATGTATGAAAAATATTCGACTTATAATTTGAACAAGGGACTATTTAACGAACATTTTTCGCTTTTTTGTGCAAAATTTGACAGCCAACTTCAAACTTTTTGAAATTTGACATTAACGTCATAAAATAATCGCTGATATTTTTGACGTTTTACTTGTCACAAAAAATAATCACTTGTGAGTTGAATGGTCAATAAAATACAAACTCTTTACTTTCTGACCCTTGAAACCTCACTAAACATAAATTACTTAATTATTTTTTTCTTTTCATTACAGCAGCCGAAAGATACAAATATTTTTGTTAAAATTTGTAGACTTAAAATAATCTTACTAATTTATCAAGGATAAATCTTCAATAAAACACAAACTCTTTACCTTCTGACCCTTGAAACAGCACTTAATATTAATTCGTTAATTTTTTTTCTTTTCGTTAAAGTAGCCGAAAGATATAAAAAAAATTGTATAAAGCACACTTAACAAACATTTGTGTTACTTGCAGCGCGCGCCGATGTAAATTAAACACCTAATTTAAATTAAAAATAGCAGACAGCCAAATGTTTGCATATTCATTAAAAATATTCCACATAATATTTATAATTTTAGGGGTTTGCGCGATTGTCGCTTTTAAATTAACACAACTGTACTGGTGGCAAGTCATCAATAATATTTCTTGATCTTGTGGTTGTGGGGAGGGTGTTGGATATTTATATGTTCAATTAAAATTTTAGCAAAAAAGAAAATGTGATTTCTTCAAATCAAATTTACATTTATTGGAATTAAAAAAATTAAATGTGTACATTACTTAAGTCAAACACCAAAATTCAAACTTACCTGGCAGGCAGTACTGTCCGCCAGTTCACTATGAAGTTTTTGTTATGGTTGTTTAAACTTACCCAACTTCACGTCGTTAAATAGTTAATATTTGCTGCCACCAGATGGATTTAAGGTTTCTACCAAATCTAAATAAAATGCACGGATCAGTTGACTCAATTGACTTAATTTATTAAACTCAACAGTACGATAAATAGGAACAGTGGCGCTTCTAGAGTAAGATTCTAGGGGAGGGGGCGATGGGCAATTATACAGTTTAAATAGAAAATGTCATTCAGGCACAAATTTCGTATCAAATATTTTTTTTCGACAACGAAAAAGTTACAGCTATTTTAAAACTGCAAAAGTTTAAAAATTTTAATTTTTTTTTGGGACCCCTGTATATTTTTTTTAAATCAATATTTATTAGAAACAAGTAAGTTTTGGATTTTGTCTTTAAATTTCATCCAGATATTTTAATTTTTCTTCAGTATTTAAAAGGCCCTTCTTAGTTTTAGAAAAAATATTAAAAATATATGTATATTTTTCAAATTATGCATTTTATAGAAATTTCAAAACGCTAATATTGGTTGAATCGTTATCAGCGAAGCCAAATCTATAAGATAAAGTCAAAATATCACGAAAAAAAAAATAATTTTTTTTCAGTTTTAAAGCAAATGTGTGACCCTTCTCTATCATTTTTTGGGGGCCGAAATTTTTGTACACCCTGTATACAATTTGCTAGTTCTAAGAAGTGTTTACAAATATCCTATAACGATTATTGTATTTCTGGCTACGTTGGGTTTTCTCCAGGTAATTAACTAAAAAATAATCCTTTAAATCTATTTGTCTTAGGGATAATTAGGGTCCAAAAATTCATAGACTGGTTCCTCCCAACGCTAAAGCAAAAGTGAACCTTACCGAGTTAGTAATAAGGATATGCCTAATTTATACATGTTAAGACCTTGGGAGGAAAAAAATGAAGGGATTAGGTTAGTTATAATATAGTTACAACTGGGGTTGTAAATTGGGAGGAATCGTCAATCAGACGTATTTCTCATAAAATACACAACATAGTGTTAAAATTTATATCACTGATTGGGGTAAGTTTGCAATTACTTGTTTTTTCATGTAATTCTAAAAAATATCCTAAATATTTGTGCAGTAAGATGAGATACATGGTGGTTACTTTTACAGTGTACACCATTGGGATCTTGGAAACCCGATAAATTACAAAGTTGCAAGACTTACAAAAATTTATCCCATTCAACGCTCTTTTGGAATCGTTTTAGAAATCCGGGATATTTTGCTATATTTCCTAAATACCATGAAATAACTAAAAAAAATACAATTTATGTGATGTAATACACTAATGCCCGTTTTCATCAACGATTCCTAAAATTTAGGCATTGCTTATATGAATCGTTGGTGATAATGGGCATTAGTTATTTTACTTTAAAGCTTGTATTTTTTAATTTTATTTATAGAAAAGCTTGCTTTTTATCTATATCTATGACACAATATACAGGGTGTCCCGTAAATGGCGGATAAGCTCTCCGGTACGTTGTTAGGGAACCTTCAGGGATCCTCAGAAAAATTGTAAAAAAAATCTTCTTGATCAATTGACTGAGATATGAAAAGTTGAAGTTGAGAATTCAACTTCGTTATTATCATGAATTATCGAAAAAAGCAATTTTACCTGTAAAGATCTGTGTCGCTTTTATTGTTTAGTATTAAATTTAATTTAAATTGTGCTTTATTAACATCACAATTAAATATTTAAAATTGAAAAATACCTGAAATAATTCTAAAAAACGAATCTGGCAACAGTGTATAAAAACTAATTATTTGTAAAAAATCTGACAAATTGATTTGCCATATCATAATTTTAAAGTGTTTTTTCAATTTTTAACGTATTCAAGTTTCTGTTTTGTTCATTTTTATTAGTTTTTATAGTTTTTGTTATTTTGAGTTCAATTTAGTATTATTTTCGTTATTCTCATTATTTTAGTTCCGTTTTTTTACCTTTTTAATATTTAATAATAAAAATAAACCATGTACAGTAACCAGGAATACAGGGATATGTTGAAGATATTGGGCGAATGCCACGATAATTCTATGGAAGCTTCGAGGGTGTATGCTGAAAGGTATCCTGCTAGAAGACATCCAAATAACAATGTAACTCGGAGGGTAGACCAAAGATGTGGAGAAACCGGAATGCTAGCACCAGTCGCTGGTCCAGATCGTGGTCGTCCACGACACGTGATGACTCCCGACATGCAGGAACAAATCTTCAATGCATTGGAAGTAGATCCAAGAAGCAGCACTAGGAGTATTTCAAACGAATTAGGGGTATCAAAAAGTTCCGTTAACAGGTTCCTTCTAAGTGAAGGCTATCATGCATATCACTTCACCAAAGTTCAAGCCCTATCACCAAATGACTTCCCAATTAGAGAAAATTACTGTAACTGGTTACTAGAACAAAGAGAAGCAGATGTTACTTTTACTTCCCGTGTTTTGTGGACAGACGAAGCCACTTTTTCGTGAGATGGATTTTTTAACCAACACAATAGCCATTACTATGCCATTGAAAATCCGGAATTAATGCACGTGAAAAATAACCAAGTACGTTTTAGTGTGAATGTGTGGGCTGGAATAATTGGGAATCATTTAGTGGGCCCAATAATATTACCACAACGATTAAATGGTGAAAACTTTTTAAGCTTTTTAATAAATGACCTAGAAGAACGTCTCGATGGTCTTCCTCTAGCTACCATTAGAAATATGTGGATACAGTTAGATGGTGCTCTTCCACATTTTGCGTTGCCAGTAAGGCAATGGTTGGACGCAGAATATCCGGGAAGATGGATAGGTCGCAACGGACATGTTTCTTGGCCGCCAAGAAGTCCAGATCTGACGCCGCTGGATTTCTTTTTGTGGGGTCATATCAAGGCTCTTGTATACCGGACTCCCGTTCTTAATGAAGAAGATTTAATAAATCGGATCCGAAATGCAGCACAAACTGTAACTCCTCAAATGTTACAACGGGTTCAACAAAATATTAGACAACGTGCACGAATTTGTCTGGTTTCAGATATTGTTAAAGGTAAAGGTGTATCCTTCACCTTTAATTATAAACCTGCCACCCATGTTGCCAAATGTACCTTTTGGTTTTTAGTCAATAACACAAGAAAGAAGGTTCATAGAATTTTTTTAATATTTTTCTAAGGATCCCTGAAGGGTACCCTACATCGTACTGGAGAGCTTATCCGCCATTTACGGGACACCCTGTATAAAAATATTAAAAAAAATTGTTTCTCGATTAGAATTTTTTTTTAAATTTAGTATGTCATAGAATATATTTTACCTTTTACAGTAATAGTTTTTCCAAATCATTTTAAATAAAAGAAGCAAAAAATTGCGGACCTTTACAAAACAGTAACAATGACTACATTTAGCTCGCATAATTCGATTCGGATTGGATTGGATTGGTTTGGATTGAATTGAATAGCAATTGACTCAATCCACATTTTTTCGAAATAAACACGTCAGAGTGGATTTACTTTTTGGACAATTGAACTAAGTCGTAAAACTGAATCCAATCCGACGTCTATTGGTGCAATTCTGAGCAAATCTGTAAGCTCTTACAGGAAATATCTCTAAGGTAACCAAGGAAACCGTCTATTACAATCCATATAACAAACCTTACAGATTTTTCCTGTAAGGACTTACAGACTTACCCAGAATTGCACCATATTTTTCGGAAAAAATGTGGATAAAGTCAATTATTGCTATTCAATCCAATCCAGATGAAGTTAGACGACATAAACGTAGTCAATATTACATAAATTTTTCAGAATGTCCGGATTGATGTTCAATGCAAAGTGATTTTTCCCTATAGTTTCTCCGCCGATTAAATAGATGTCGTCTGGACTACCAAAAGAAAAGCAAACAGTTTTTCTCAGTTTCTCTTCTTACATTTAAAAATCCGCAAGGAAGGCTACTTTTTTGTGTACGGATGTTAGGTTAACAAAGACAATACGCGTTAGGTTGAGGCTACAGAAATTAACAATCCAGAGAGGCGATTGTTACGTGTGTCATGTTAGGTTGGAAAAGGAATTTATTCGGCGAAGGTTTTCCCTCGCATCTGTTCAAAATTGACTAATATTGGTATATCAAAAACTTTTACCGAACCTCAGAAAAATAATCTAAAGGATTTAAACAAGAATACCATTATTTGTTCGTATCCAATTACTTACTTGGAAACCGCTTATCTAAATATTCTCGAAAAATTCTTCCATTCTTCCATCTTACTAAAACCAATTTAGATTTCATAACGTCACAATTGGTAATGTATCTAACACTTCCTCAAATAAATTTTCCAGAAAATTTTTATAATATTGACCAGTTAAACAGTTTGCTATAAAATAAGATCCTATTAATTGATTGTCTAAATCTTCACACCAAACATTTAGAGAGAAACGAATCTGCGGCCGTGCTTCCCGTATCAAATTAGGATTTTCAACCGCATAATTTTGTATATTTTTCTATTAAACATTGCGCTATTGATAAATAAAGCTTCATCAGACCGTAGTATTGCGGTAGGATCCTCTCAGTTTAGCACGAAACCAATTACAAAATTCAAGTCATCTTTCCTTATGTCCTGGATGCATTTTTTGTACAGGTTGATATTTAAAATCATGTGTTTCCGAAGAATCTTTTGAACGCCAGATTTTAATAAATTAGAATTGCCTGCAACATCCTTTGAAATATTTCTGGATTTAGTCTTACTTGAGCAAATACATAAATGTCATTTGCTTTTTGATTTTAATTTGAATACGATTCCATTGTCGTCCTTCGGGATACAGATCTTGATAAATTCTCGATACGGCCACAGAATTTCTGTAATTTAGAATGTACATATTGTACAAGAATTTTGTTTAGTTTATGAGGTGTTTTGAAAAATTTTGACATACAACAATTTTATTATTCGCTCTGTTCATAGATAATGTGGGTATACAATAAAAAAATATGGGGTGGTGGAAAATGAAAGTTTACAATTCCCAGTTTTCATTAGTAAAGATGGCAAAACTATTGAAAAAACGTGGATATGAAGTGAAAATAAAATTTGTTGGCTTACATATCAAAAGAACGATTTCTCTTCTTGCTGAGAGTTATACGCTTTGGTGATTTGTGAAAAAAAGCTATTGACTAATTGGCATAGATAAGAAATCTATTCGAGGTGTTTGCATCAAACTCTAAAAAGAACTACACGCAGTAAATGTTTGATAATCGATGAAAAATTAGAAGCCTTTAACCTAATAAATATTTTTTTAAAGATATTTTCTTTGGTATACTCTAAAACGTCTATACTCAAGATCTTGAAGTTTATTCCGGAAAGTAACCTCAGGTTTATACAAGAACCCATTTCTGGTGCTGCAGAGATCTGACTTACCATAACTGGTTTATTCGAGGGTTTACTAGTTTTCCATTATTTGAAAATTAAAAAAAAAACGTTAACGTATGTCGGCACAGAAAGTAAGAATAAAATGGTGCTTTCCTTGGAATTCATTTAGTCGCAAAATAGAGCAGTGTCATCTAGTATGTTCGGATATCAAAAAAAATACAACAATACATTCGTATGCCCAAAGAAATGTAAATTCCAATTTGGTCAGGAGAAAGTTTATAAAAGATCTCTGGGGGACCAAAGTATACCTAATGAATCTTTTGCTGTCATTTGTAATTTCCAAAACAAACCGGATGTACCCGAAATCGGAAGTAACTTTCAAATTTTCAATGGCAACCTTGGTCGAGATATTAAGAAAAATATATTAATAATAAAGTCGTTTCTTTTTAAAAAGCCTTTCTAACAATACTATACTCGACCTAAGTTGCCATTTAAAATTTCAAAGTTACTGCCGGTTTCGGGTGCTTCCGGTTTGTTTTGGAAATTACGAAATATTCTTGAGATTCACTTTGATGCTAAATTCTTTTTTCTCATGAATGTACGACAAAAGGGTTCTCGAAATAATCAAAAATCATTTATAAATGTAGAATCTTAAAAAATATTCAAATTTATTGAATCCGTAATTGAATCTTATACCTTACTTTTCTTAAAATAGAAATTGGAAACTGTCATAAAATTTCGTCCCTTTTGAAATAAAAATTGCCATGTTTTAATATTTTTTCGAAATGTTCAAAAAGACGGATATATCAGTGAGGACAAATTTTAGATGGGACACCCTGTATATTAAAAAAACCTTATTTTTCAAAGAGTTTAAATAATTACATTTAATTAGGGTGACTTTCTTATAAATTTCCTATTTTTGTCTCAAAACTTTCAGTTATTCCTTTTATTTTAAGTGAGTTTTCATTAAATTTTTGAGGAATTAATGAATTACTATTGCATTTAATGAAAATTTATTGTTTACATTTAATTTGAAAATACCGGGTGGAAACGAAACAGGGGTCTCCTCTATAACTCCTTTATTTATGGAAATAAAAATTTGAAATTTTACTATGTTGCATGGTTCAAGAAAACACATTTTAGGAACTAAAAAGTTTTCAATATTAGTTTTTAAACGTAACACCTAATATTTTGTTCATAATTTATGACTATTTTAGAAAACCAGTATGTTTGTGATACGTTTTTTAATTTTTTTTTTTGAAATTTTGAAAAATCCCGAGTACAAAAAATATGAAAAACTGGCACAAGTAAATTGATTACACCCTACATATGGGATACCAAAATAACCGTATTAAAATCTTCTTTTTGAAAAACCACGTGAGCCGGCATGTTTCCATTAAAAAAAGAGATATTTGCAAAAACGTTACTCAAAAAAGTACATAAATATTAATTAATTTTTAAAAATTTGTTGAAATTTAAAAAAGAAAATTTTATCTTCATCCGGAGTTGATAAACACTACCAAAACTCATTCCAAATAATACAAATACCTAAGGAAAATTGAATTTTGTAAAATTATTTTGAGATTAATATCTCAAAAACTGCTTAAATAATTTTACAAAATACAATTTTTTGTATTTGTATTTGTATTATTTGGAATGAGATTTGGTAGTTTTTATCAACTTCGGATGAAGAAAAAATTTTTTTTTTAATTTCCCAAAAATTTATCACATACCTACATACTCATTTTATAAAATAATTTCATATTTTGACCAAAAAAAATGGGTGTTACACTTAAAAAAATATAGTTGATGTCACTTCCGGTAAAACCAGAAGTCATATTGAAAACATTTTTAGTGCCGAAAATGTGTTTTCTTGAATCATACAACATAATCAAATTTAAATTTTTTATTTTTATAAATAAAGAAGTTATAAAGGTGACCCGTGTTTCGTTTTCACCCGGTATATCCAGTAAGTTTCTAATTTTATGCCAAAAATTTTCAGTTTCTTCTTTGGTTTGAAGGGGATAAAATATCCTATAGAAAAAACAGTTAGATTTCTATGGACATTTTCCAAAATAACCAAAAACTAATTAATATTTTGCTTGAATACGCCTTTTTTTCCCAGACAGATTAATTTTATCCAGAGAAATTTTAAATGGTCCATTTAGTTCACAAACATGCAATAATGTTCAAACAAGCAAGTTGGCAAAAACAAAATCCAAACCTTAATTGATTTAAATAAAAAAATGATAATACGAAAGAAAATTATCACAAAAATCATAAAAATTTACCAATTTTAAAATACGAAAAAAAAATATTAGCTTATAGGAAATGTTTTGATCAGAATGACATTTAGTAGGTATCTATTAAAAAAAATTGCTGGAAAAACAAATTAAGACCCTGTATAATTTTTTACTAAATGCGATTTGATTAAACTTTGAAGAATTTCCAAGTTTAAGGCTATTAGTCCGGTCAAATTAGAATTTTACCTTACAAAAGGTCCAGTAGAATTTTTTATTTTTTTATCTTGTATATACAGTGCGGTCATAAAGTAAATCCCCCCCTGTTAACTTTTGAACGGTTATGTTTTTAATTCTGAAAATTTGTCTACTGAGGAATCTAATTGCGAACTTGCTAACAAAGGTATTTTTGATTTTGTGTAACTTCCGGTTATACCGAATCTGGATGGCAACTTTCTTATTTTAAATGGAACACCCAGTATATTTTTGCATTTTCGTGTTCTCCATAAAAATACTATTAAATAGACCTAGCATAGTGTGGTCTAGGATTAAACTTTCGGAATTACGCCCATTTGAAAATCGCATTTTTATGCAACTTCATTTACACCAGAAGCTGGACCCAAGTGCCCTAACTTCCTTATTTTAAATGATTTTTTTTGCAATTATTTTAATAACATTAAATTTAAACAAAATTTTTATCCAAGAGATTTCCTGTAGATTTTATTACTGTCAAGAGGTTGATGGTGGTTATGTTAATCAGCAAAATTAACGAACTTACTATTAAACATAATTTTGTTTAAATTTAATAATATTAACAGTTGGGTCCAACTTCCGGTGTAAATGAAGTTGCATAAAAATGCGATTTTCAAATGGACGTAATTCCGAAAGTGTTAATCGTAGACCACACTATGCTAGATCAATTTAATGGTATTTTTATGGAGAAAACGAAAATGTAAAAATATACTGGGTGTTCCATTTAAAATAAGAAAGTTGCCATCCACTTCCGATATAACCACAAGTTCCACGAAATCAAAAATACCTTTATTAGAAAGTTCGCAATTAGATTCCTAGGTAGACAAGTTTTCAGAATCAAAAACATTACCGTTCAAAAGTTAGCAGGGGGGGATTTACTTTATGACCGCACTGTATAGGTAGGAAGTGTTCGAGAAAAAAATAATGTAAATTCTGAAACCCTCGGCATAACTTTTGGCAGCCCAAAAACCGCGGTTTTTTGGCACAATTTTCAGTTTTTTCTAAATATTTCCAAAACTAGTAGTTTTACAGGAAAACCTTCAAATACAAAACATGTAGAGCATTAAATTTCCTAGAACTTTTGTGCTTAAAGTTTCTTTCTCCGACCAATTGGGAGCGCGCTACAGCCTCTCAAAGATGGATCATTTTTTTGAAAATGGTTGAAAATCGCCTGTTTCCGACCAAGCTATCCTGCCGTCAACATTTATCCCATTAGCTTTTTCAACTTTCAACTTCAAGTTCAAGTTGTCGCAAAACTTGGCGAAATTCCTCCCTCATACCTTTCAGGAAGGTGTTCTGGCACGCCTGTACTGTACCAGGTCTATCGAAGTTTTGAAAAACCTGTAACACTGCAGCACGATCTTCATCTGCTTTCTCAAGTCTTTCCCACATCAAAGAAGCGAACACTGAATGCATCAAGAAATGATCTCGAACGGTACGTGAGTAGGCGCGCCCGGTCAAAATTTTATATCTACACTATTTTCAGCATAGATCGTGGATACCCATGCTTCAAACCTGAGCCTATCATGGTATGATATGGTTCCTATGGCTCCCATAAAGGACATGGCTAGATGATACCCCCAAGCCTCACTATCACATTCTCAGTTCAGGGTGGCTGCCTGCAACAATGTCTCTTGCTTTTAAATATAGGGGCTGATCAAAGGTGACAATAAACGCTTTTTTGCTAAGTTCAGTGCATTTCTTTGAAGCCATTAACAATGATGTGTATATTGTTTTAGCCTGAGATGGTGGGTTGTTGTTGTCGAAAAGTTGAAAAAAACTAATGGGATAAATGTTGACGGCAAGAAATGAAGCTCACTGAGGATTGCTTGGTCGGAAACAGGCGATATTAAGATTTTCAACCATTTTTGAAAAAATGGTCCATTTTTGAGAGGCTGTAGCGCGCTCCCAATTGGTCGGAGAAAAAAACTTTAAATACAAAAGTTCTAGGAAATTTAATGCTCTACATGTTTTGTATTTAAAGATTTTCCACTAAAGCCACTCGTTTTGGAGATATTTAGAAAAAGTTGTGCCGAGGGTTTCAGAGTTTAAATTTTTTTTATCGAACACTTCCTACCTATATACAATACAAGATAAAAAAATACAAAAAACTACTGCACCTATTCTAAGGTAAACCGTTCTTTTGGGATAATTTGACTGGACTATAATTTAAGTTGTTTAAAAGGTCAAGTTAATGTCAAAATTTTAGGTTAATTGTCATAAAATTTAAATGAGTGAATTTCTACTGAAAATCTTTTTTTGCTTAAAATTTTAAGATTTTTCTTTTTGATTCCTGAGCTTAATAATTATTGACAATCAAATTAGGTAGGTACATCGGTTATGATGGGTAAAACTCAGTGTCCTACTTGATAACTTATTGCAAAGGACAAGTTTTTGAAAAAAAAAAAATTTTATTAACTGATTAATATTTATACGATCAAATTTCTCCATTTTAATCGCTGTTTCAACATACTCGTTGTTTAAATAACTATTACAATACTTAATAAATTTAAATATAAAAAAAATTAAATGTCCCGCGACTGGTTTTCATGAGAATTCTCATAATTTTAAAAAACATATAATACAGAAATTATTAATCCGTTTCTAACATCTAACAAAGACTTCTATGTTTTCTATTGATATACATAGACCTATAATACTCATAAAAACTTGTCAAATTCATTTGATCAGAGAACACTAAAATTTAAGAAAATAACCTAGGTAAATATAGCTAATGGACACTTTTAAAATGGTCGCCGTAGTTTACGCTGCTACACTTTGGGGGCGCTGGTGTCTATTTTAAAATAGCTGTTTTTTCTATATTTTACAAATTACAAGATACAACAAACAACTAATGCGATGGGATACGATAACTTCGGTTATTAATGGATTGAATGGTAAAAGCTAATCGTCCAAAATTAGCTCAATAACAGCTAAAATTGACAAATAAAAAACACCTATTTAATAGGAATGTCAAGCCATGCCAAGCGTGTCCGGTCTACGTATAACAACCGAAAAACTAGAAGACTTTGGTTTCTAACACTTATTAACACCCTGTATAAAAATGTGTAATTAGTAACGCACTCCATCTATGTTTATTATTATGAAACTACCAATAACTAATAAAATGCCATATGTTAAATTACAAATAAATTTATACATCACCTACTTTTCCACCAAAAAAAAGCTGTTTTGTAAATACTATACTATTTTAAATCAAGCATTTACTACTTACTTTAAAATTAAAACATCCTCTCACAAATATAACCCAACTTTTTCGTCTGTCACTGTCAAAAGTGGGGTAAATTAATTAAAACTATAATTTGGAAGTCAACTGATTAACAAAGTAAAAGTAATTTTAATCTTTAATATTCATGAAAAATCTATTTAAATTTTATCAATAAGTTCTACAAACAAATTGAGGTTATGTAAAGTAATTTTAGTAGAAAACCAAGCTTAAAATAATTGATTTTATTTTAAAACCAATAATAAAATGTGTACATTATAAATTTATGAATTTTTTTATTTTATAAAATAGTGTAATGTTGGTTGCGTGCATTAAATTTAAGTTTAATGTTGGTTGCCTATTTCAAATCTTTTAAATTGTATAGCTTCTGCACGTTATTCCTAGGTGGCGCTGTTTTAATTTAAGAAGAATTCTTTAATGTTGTGCCGGCTCGGTGTCTCCCGAAGCAGCGTTTCGTTTGTAATCTCCTCATATGTTTTTCACGTTTGGTTCAGCTATGGCACTACAATATGGCGTCTATTTAACGTGAGTTTAGCGTGATAATTTTAGTGGGTGAAATGTGCGCGCTAGAAATTTAATTGACAACAATGCTTGATATGGTCCCTTAAGACGGTTAAAGTGTTTATAAAATGGAACGGACAAACGTGTTGACCACCGCTTCACTGTTTTTTGTTTTGACGTCTATCCAAGGTAAAACATGTTTTTAATTTCGACCCTCCCGTTTAAACCGGGTGGATTTATTCACGGCTAGTTAATAAGATTGCTCTCTGCTGCGCTAAATAAAATTTTCGTTTAATTAAATTTTTTGTAAATCCACCAGCAGCGATGAAATTTGGGTTTATTTGAATGTAAACAAATAAAAATAAACAATTGAGTAACGAGGTAAATGTAAACAAAAGACGGTAGTTCCTGGTTGATTTTTGTTCCGGTTTCAATTCGGATTTTTTGTTTGTTTATTTACATTATGAGGGCAAGTCTAGGGATATAAATAAATGCCCTCGTCGGTAAGGTTAATAGCCGACATGTGCCAGGTATTATACAATAAGAATAATTATAAGTTTGTCCTCTCTAATTTCAGTTATTTGGACCTTCGTCTTAAATTAGGGGCTTTTAGTTTAAACTGTGCTTTCACTTTCAAGCAATCTAACATTTTTGAATTTATCAATTATTTTTACCCCTTTTATTATCAAATTGTATTAACATAAATTTGGTAAGTATACTACTAAAAATATATTACCAAAAACAAAAGAAAAAAATGGGTACAGTTAAATTGAAAAAATATAAGTATATTAAATTTTCTTGCTATACACGCTGTCCCAATTGAGTTGCAACGCTTTTTGGCTAAAATCAGGAAAAGCCAGAAATTCATTTATTTTTAGTGACAACTGGAGAATTGGTATACAGGGTGTCCCATTTGACGTTGGACTGTATGCGTATTTTTGTTATTATTGGAGATAGAAAGTCGGTTAAATGGACAAAGTAGTAGAGATTTTTTCGAATATTAATAATTCATTTACAAAAAAATTGAATATCGCATCGTTCCAACGCTATCTTGATAAAACAAAAAAATGCGATTTTCAAAATATGGCTATAACTTCGTTATTTTCGGTGGTACCAAAAATTTTTTTGACTTAATACAGACAATTTTTTGTGTACAATGCAGTAAAACAAATGAATATTTTTTTTCGCCAACAGATTAACCGGAAATGAACCAAACTTATTTTTTTCTTATGGCAGCCATATTGGATTTACACATATTCGGAATTAGTGTATTTTTCTGAATAATTTGATATATCATATGTAATATTTTAAGAAAAATAGAAATAATTTTATTTTACTAACCAAAAATGGCCTTGAATAGATGTAAACTGTCAATACATATGTGTTAAGATTTATTTTACATTTAATATTTTAAATAGTTACATTTATGTTATTGACAATTTACATCTCTTAAAGTCCAATGTTAGTTTGTAAAATCAAATAATTTTATTTTTTTTTAAATATGACATATGGTATACCAAATTACTCAGAAAAAAATACCGATTCCGAATATGTGTAAATCCAATATGGCTGAAATAAGAAAAAAATAAGTTTGGTTCATTTCCGGTCAATGCGTTAGCGAAAAAAAATATTCATTTGTTTTACTGCATTGTACACAAAAAATTGTCTGTATTATATCAAAAAACTTTTTTGGTACCACAGAAAATAAAGAAGTTATAGCCATATTTTAAAAATCGCATTTTCTTGTTTTTTCAAGATAGCGTTGGAACGATGCGATATTCAATTTTTTTGTAAATGAATTATTAATATTGGAAAAAATCTCTACTACTTTGTCCATTTAACCGACTTTCTATCTCCAATAATAACAAAGTTACCCATACAGTCCAACGTCAAATGGGACACCCTGTATAAGCTAAAATATCAATCAATTTTCATAAAAAGTACAAAATGAGTAAACAGTATGTCTCATTTAAATCGCAACTATTTTGTTAAAATCTGGATAAGCCAGGAAATCACTTAGTTATCCAGAAAGATATACAAGAATATACATGGAGTCTCAATTGAATTGCAACGCTTTTCATTACAAAAGTCTGGGTAAACCAGAAAATCAGTTATCAGCCGTAAAAACTAAAGAGTATACAGTATGTCTCAGGGCAATCGCAACCTGGTTATTCCTAAAATCTAGATAAGCCAGAAAATCAAATAATTATGAAAAATAAAAAGTGAATATACAGTTTGTTGTAATCCAATCGCAACGCTGTCATTCCTAAAATCTTGGTAAGCCAGAAAATATATAAATTATCGTGATAAATAAAAAAATGAGTATACAGTGTGTCTCAATTGAATCGCAACGTTTTTATTGCTAAAATCTGGATGAGCCAGAAAATCAATAAATTGTCATGAAAGATGAACGCCAATACATGGAGTTTTAATTGAATCGCGATGCTTTTCATTGCTAGAATTTGCAAAATCCAGAAAATCAATGAATGAAAACTAAAAAGTGAGTAGACAGTTTGTCTGAATGCAAGTGTAACGTAGTCATTCTTAAAATCTAGATTAGCTAAAAAATCTGTTGATTATCGTCGAGATTATCGTGATAAATAAAATATGTGTATACAGTATGTCTCAATTTAACCGCAACGCTTCTATTGCTAAAATGTGGATGAGCCAGAATCAATTAGTTGTCATCTCGGTTGTCATGAAAGATAAATGGCACGTATGCATGGAGTTTCAATTGAATCGCAACGCTTTTCATTGCTAAAATTTAGGTAAGCCAGAAAATATATAAATTATCGTGATATACCAAAATGAGTATACAGTATGTCTCAATTTAATTGCAACGTTTCTATTGCTAAAATCGGGATGAGCCAGAAAATCAATTAGTTGTCATCTCGGTTGTTATGCAAGATAAACGGCAAGTATGCATGAAGTTTCACATGAATCGCAACGCTTTTCATTGCTAAAATCTAGGTAAGCCAGAAAATATATAAATTATCGTGATATATCAAAAATTAGTATACAGTATGTCTCAATTGAATCGCAACGCTTTAATTGGTAAAGATATTTAGATATTCAATTACTTAGTTGTCATGAAAGATTAACGGCAACTATGCATGGAGTTTCATTTGAATTGCCGTGAAAAATATAAAGTGAATATACTGTTTGTCTCAATGCAAACGCAACTTTGTCATTCCCAAAACTTAAATAAGCCAGAAAATCAATTGTGAAAAATATAGAATGAGTATACAGTATGTCTCAATAGAATTACAACGCTTTAGTTACTAAAATCTATAATAGATGAGCCGGAAAATCAATTACTTAGTTGTCATGATAGATGATAGACAAACGGTGAGTATACCGGGTGTGGAAACGAAACAAGGGTCACCTCTATAACTTCTTTATTTATGAAAATTTGACAATGTTTGATTCAAGTGAACATATTTGAAAACATGTGTCCGATTTCGCTTCCTAAGAGAGCTACAGCCCTTTAAATATTGTGACTAAAACTAGGTTTTTTGTCATTTATTTGAAAACGGTTTGTAATAAAGATTTGAAATTTGGTGTGAAGACTAATGCGTTTAAGATATAATTTCTCAATTTTTTTCAGATTTTTTGAAAGCTCTGAATTTTTTTGAAAACTTTCAAAAAATCTGAAAAAAATTGAGAAATTATATCTTAAACGTATTAGTCTTCACACCAAATTTCAAATCTTTATTACAAACCGTTTTCAAATAAATGACAAATAACCTAGTTTTAGTCACAATATTTAAAGGGCTGTAGCTCTCTTAAGAAGCGAATCCGGACACGTGTTTATAGGAAGTTTTTTTGTTAAAATTAGTGGTAGAATCGCCTCCTAAAGTTTGGTCGCTTAATTTCGGGACACCCTGTATACAGGGTGTCCCATTTGACGTTGGACTATACGGGTATCTTTGTTATTATTGGAGATAGAAAGTCGCTTAAATGGACAAAGTAGTAGAGACTTATTCGAATATTTATAATTCGTTGACAAAACATTTGAATATGGCATCGTTCCTGCGCTATCTTAAAAAAAACAAAAAATGCGATTTTTAAAATATGGCTGTAACTTTTTTATTTTCGGTGGTACCAAAAAAGTTTTTTGACATTCTACAGGCACTTTTTTGTGACAAATGCTGTAAGATAAATGAATATTTTTTTCGCCATCGGATTGACCGAAAATATGGCTGCCATAAGAAAAAAATAAGGTTGGTTCATTATCGGTTAATCCGTTGGCGACAAATAATATTCATGTATCTTATTGCTTTGTACACAAAAAAGTGACTGTATAATGTCACATACTTTTTTGGTACCACCGAAAATAAAGAAGTTACAGCAATATTTTGAAAATCGTATTGGTTTTTTCGAGACAGCGCAGGAACGATGCGATATTAAAATGTTTTGTCAACGAATTATTAATATTCGAACAAATCTCTAGTAATTTGTCGATTTAACCGACTTTGTATCTCCAGTAATAACAAAGATACCCATACAGTCCAACGTCAAATGGGACACCCTGTATAGTATACATTATGTGTCAATTGAATCGCAACGCTTTTCATTGCTTAAATCTGTAAAAATTCGATTAACAGCCTTGAAAACTTTAAAGTGAATATACAGTTTGTCTTAATGCAATCGCAACGCTGTCATTCATAAATAAACCAGAATATCAAAATGAGTATACAGTATGTCTTAATTGAATCGCAACGCTCTTATTGCTGAAGTCTGAATGAGCCTGGTTAGTTGCCATGAAAGATATACGATGACTATACACGATGTCTTAATTGAATCGCATATACTTTTCATTGCTAAAATCCGCAAAAACCAGAAAACCGGCTAATTAGCGAGAAACTATAAAGTGAATATACAGTATATTTCAATGGAATCGCAGCGCATTCATTCCAAAAATATTGATGAATTTAATTAATTAAACATCCTTCTTATAAATGTTGCCTCAACTGAATCGCAAGGCTTTCATTGCTAAATTCTGGATGGACCAAAAAAATCTATTATTTGGAAAGGTAAATGAATTGCATACAGGATGTTTCGATTGAATCGTACTGCTTTTTATTGATCCAATCTGGATAAGCCAGAAAATCAATTAATTGCTGTTAAAACTAAAAAAAAATGAGTATACAGTACGTCTCAACGGAATTGCAACGCTTCATTGTTAGAATTTGGATGAGCCACAAAATGAATTGTGATAAAAGATGAGTTTATAGAGTCTTAATTTCTTTACTTATATCTAGGTAAGCTAGAAATTTTTCCTAGAATCTTAATTTTAAGTTATTTTTTTGTGAAGAATATACGTTATTTATGACAACAATAATTATTACACGTAAGAATGATTTACTAATAAACAAGAAATTTTCTTTAAAATTTCAGAAATTTAATCTTCATTTTTTATTTTTAGTTGATTAAATTTTTCCAAAAAATTTTCTAAAAATTAATTTTCGCCTCGATTTTAGGCGAAATTTTAGCAATATAAAAATTTTAAATTCTGATCTTCGTACTTTCCAAGTTATTAAGAATTTGTAACCAATTTTAAAGAATTTTAATGTCTGTATTTAGTGATTTTTTTTTACCCAAAATGTACAGTTTTTTCTTTGATTTTAATTAAATTTTCTTCAAAATTTTTAGTGAATTTACACGTCTTTTGTTTAAACTTTTTAATTATTTTCATGGTTTTAACTGAATTTGTATATACGTTTTAGAAATGTTTGTGTTTGCATTTAAATTGGATGAGTTTCTAGTGAATTTTCATTTTTTTTTTTTCTAAAAATTTTAAGTTTTCTTTCATTTTATGTTTATGTGAGCTTTTGTTTTTATCAAATTTTGTGGAAATTCCATGTTTTAGGCAATGTTTATAAGTGTTTTATTTAAATTTTGAAGAATTTCCATGTTTTACGTTAATTTGAATGAATTTCTACCGAATTCACACGTTTTTATATTTAAACTTTTAGTGAATTTTCATAAAATTATTTAAGGGCACAAAATTGATAGATTTCTTACTGTATTTTTTAGTGAAGTGCCACTTTAAGTTTAACTGTAATTTGCAACCAGGCCTAAGGATTTTTTTTGAGTTGCACTAATTTCCAAGAAATATTAAAAAATTAGATAAATTATAATTATAATTTTCATTTTTATCTTTATTACTTTTTAAGTTTTACATAAATTTCTTAACAATTTTAAGTTACTTTATAGAATATTTAACCTTAAATGTTTATTATGGTTAGTATTTCTAGAGGTGCACCGAATAGGCAACTACAGAATATTCGGCAAAAATTTATGCCGCGTATACACCAAGCTAACGAACGTTAACAAACGAAAGCGTTCGCTTAGTGTGTACGGTTCAGCGAACGAGCGCAAGCGAAAGCGTTCGCTGTGCTCCAACAGAGTGTCGGTACATCAAGAGAAATTGAGCGAGCGAAGATTTTGGAACGGGCTAGCGAATAGTGATAGGTCGTTCGTTAACGTGTCCTTCAATTCGAACGACTCAGTAACGTGAGCTGCGAACGTACAGTTAAGTAAACAAGAACAATTAACGTATAAACGAATGAGGAGTAAAGGCTGATTTATAACTTTACATAAAAACATAAACATAAGAAACGGCATTCTAACCTAGAAAAATATTTAGCTTATTCTCCAAAGATTTTAATTAAAATATTTATTTATCATAAATAGAATTAAAAATAAAACTACAATTCTCGAAGAAACGTACCTATCTGTATACATTTATTATACATTAGACGAATATTCAGCCGAATATTTTCCCCCAGCCCCTTTCAACCTTCGTTGTTTGAGCTCAGCACACTCTGGCACTGACAGTTCATTTCCAGCTCAGTTTTTGGACAATTTCTTGAAATTAACCATTGTTGGTAAAGACGAAAAACCTAAAAGGTTAGGTAAATTTCATTTCTACACCGACAAAATATAGGTTATAATTTGAATTTGACACTTAAAATTGCCAGTGCAGCTATTCCGAAAACACTATTATCTTGTTAGTCGATGGCAGTATTAGTCGAGCAGTCGATTTCGCATTATTCGAAATTTAACTACAAAAGGTATTCCCTCGGGTATTCCATATTCAAAATGACAATATGATCGTTTTTACTCTTACCAGAAATGTAATGCAGGTAAACGTCGTTTTGCGCCGGTTCGATTTACGCCGATTCACAATTACGCCGGCGTGGGATTTTCTGAGTTTCCGAGTTAGTTTTCGTTTTGTTTTTAAGAAACATAAAAATATATGATTATATCTTTTATTTTATTATAAAATTAAAAGAATATTCAATTTGTAGTTTCATTATGGGCGACAATAGTGATTTAGAACCCAAACATTGTGCGAAAAAAGCAGGAAGAATGTGTGTTCATTTTACGCCGATTTTGTCTCTCGGAACGGAACACCGGCGTAAAACGACGTTTACCTGTATTCGAGTAAGTACCTAATACAACAAGACCGCAACTTTTTTTCCGAATTAGTCGAAAGTTATTCAGATGCCGTTTAAAAAAATTCCGATCCATTATGAAGATAAACCTAAAAACGGAAAATGGACGCCATATTGAATTTTTCAACAGTTAAATTGCATTTTTTTCGAGATTTTTTTTATTACAACGATGCATTAAAATCCATGTTTGAAGTAATGGCCTACGGAATATTTGATATTATTTGAATTAAATTCAGTAAGCTATGATTTTTTGACAGGACTTCTTTAAGCAAATGACAATTCGAGCTGTCATTTTAGATTATTGTATAGGATGTAAGACCAAAACATGTCATGTCATATTGTTTATTTAGATAATGGAAAGGTTGCCATTTGTAAATGATTAATCAAATACTAAAAATAATTAATTCTAACTTGATGTACAATAAACCGATATAATATCTAAAGTGACAGCTTTTTTTCGAATTTGTTGAAAGTCGCAACTTATGCGAAAACACTTTGATAAACTTTGTTGATCACCGATTAAGAATTTTTTTAATTAACAATTAGTTTTGGGTTGTGGTTGCCGTTTCCAGTCGAAACATCACCTTACGCTAATTAAAAAAAATCATAATCCGTGATCATCCAAAGTTTTTCAAGTTTAACGTGTTTTTTAATCGATTTTTACCGGACTGAATAAGTAACATTTAAATGCATTCATTTTTACATTCATATTTTTTTTTTTTTAGAAAAAAAGGGCTCAATTTTTTTATATTTTGTTACAGATACAGTCCTTAGTAAAACTACATAAAAAGTTTTTTCAAAATCAGTCAAGGAGTCAAGAAAATAAAAAAAAATAAGAAAATAGTCACTTTTTCAGATTTTATTTTTTTTTAGCGAAAATAAAAAAATGTAAGGGCTCAATTTTTTATATTTTGTTACAGATACAGTCTTTAGTAAAACTGCATAAAAAGTTTTTTCAAAATCAGACCAGTAGTCAAGAAATTAAAAAAAAAATTAAAAAAATAGTCACCTTTTCAGATTTTATTTTTTTTTTATCAAAAACAAAAAAAGTAAGGGCTCAATTTTTTTATATTTTGTTACAGATACAGTCCTTAGTAAAACTGCATATAAAGTTTTATCAAAATCAGACCATGAGTCAAAAAATTTAAAAAAGGATGAAAATAATCAGTCACTTTTTCAGATTTTAGGTCTGTATCTGTAACAAAATATAAATAAATTGAGCCCTTACATTTTTTGTTTTCGATAAAAAAAAATAAAATCTGAAAAAGTGACTATTTTTTAAATTTTTTTTTAATATTTTGACTGATTTTGAATAAACTTATTATGCAGTTTTACTAAGGACTGTATGTGTAACAAAATATAAAAAAATTGAGCCCTTACATTTTTTTTGTTTTCAATTAAAAAAATTATATATAAAAAAGTGACTGATTATTTTCATTCTTTTTTAAATTTTTTGACTCCTGGTCTGATTTATAAAAAACTTTTTATGCAGTTTTACCAAAGACTGTACCTGTAACAAAATATAAAAAAATTGAGCCCTTACATTTTTTGTTTTCGATAAAAAAAATAAAATCTGAAAAACTGACTATTTTTTTTTAAATTTCTTGACTCCTTGTCTGATTTTGAAAAAACTTTTTATGTAGTTTTACTAAGGATTGTATTTGTAACAAAATATAAAAAAAATGAGACACTTTTTCTAAAAAAAAATATGAATGTAAAAATGAATGCATTTAAAAGTAACTTCAGCCCGGTTCAATTTTTAACGTTTAGACACCTAATTTTAATGATGTACATAAGATTTTTGACATTTGTAATGATTTTGACTTCTACAATTTAAACAAGCTCTGAAGAAGGAAATAAATATTTTCCGAAACCTGTTAGCAGGTTGAAAAAGTAGAGTTTTATTTGAAAAGAAGTCCTTATCCCCTTTATCATTCAATTATTATTAAGGACGTTTGGATTTCAAAATAGGTATATTTTTGTATTTTTAATTTTACTACGATATTTCTATTTTTTTAAATGCAATACTTTTTTAATTATTGGCGCTGAGCACCAAATATGTGGATAAATAAAAATAAATACGTCGGTTTTTCAACATTTGACTTCCCATCCTCTTGTGATGAATAACATAACAGAATTCGTGTCATAAAAACAGTGTAATTTTATTTGTAAATAATTCATACATATGCAATAAGTTTGTTATGTATTATACAACCCCGTAGACATCCTGTATATTGACTATTATTAAAATATTAAAGCGGTTATTTTGTAAAGTATAAATTTTACACTTTTTATTTGGACTTAATAGCTTAATTATGCAATATAAAAATGGTTTTACAAGCGACATAACCGTATATTTTATGGCTGTTCCCCAATAATAATTCAGTTAGAAACATTTAATAATAATATTTAATTCAATTAATTGTTAACTACTAGTCACTAATCGTTAGAGCATACCAAAAATATTAAATCACTTTTAATTACATCAATTTTCGATTATAAATAATCCCGTCATTGGTGATTAATTCAATGATTTAACAATGATGAAAATCACTTACTCGCTTTGAATATTGCTGAATTAATTTTAATGTAAATATTAATTATCTTCTTACGAAATTAATTTATAATGAAGTTTTATAGAAGCTAATTAAATTTTAAAACTTTCATCCTCTTTTCTTCAATGATTTTAAATTGAATTTTAATATAATTTTAATCTCTTCCACCTGAAAATCTCAATAAAAGTGACGAATAAAAAGTGTTTTTCCAGTTACATCATTTTATTTTTATAACTATTGAAGATACTACAAATATGGATGTTTCAGAAAATAAACTGTCACCTCGCTTTACGTGTCAAACAGTTTTGTACAACTATTGGAAAGGAAAATCGAATAAAATTCCATCTTTCAAGTTTTGGGACCATAAAAAGTAATAGAAATAATTTAGATAAATCCTGGCATTGGAGTTTCCGTCACAATTTGTGAGATTTAAAGTGTCCTGGAAAAGGCTTTGTTAGGTCTAACCGAGATAAATGATGAAATGATTGGTTTAATGCAATCGTAGTTATTTTATTAAAAAAATAATAAGCACATTGGATAAATAAATCATATGATTGTATCTGAGATAAAACGGTTGCGAGTTTAGATTTTGCTGTATTGACAGGCGAAGGTGCTTTGGAGCGGAACGCGTACACAGTTTTATACCAAACCCGAACATTATCAGGCTCAGTCAGACCACATAATATTTTATTCGAATCCATTTATGTATGAACCTCACGGATTTGACAAAAATATAACGACCATTTGCATACAAAGTAGGGCTTACCAATTTTGGCGACGCAACAGGAATTGTTTGGAGGAAACAGGAGAAATAAATTTACATCAGATTCCCCTTAATATCAAAAAGCCCACGTTATAACTTTCCAATCCTTTAACGATGAACCAAAGAGTAGTTAAAGTGTTAATCTCGATAAAATATTAGAGGGTTGTGCTTAAATCCTAATACCCTCGACCAAGTATCGTCCAGAATTATTGTATATCTGCAGGAAATAAACGTGTGTTGTGTGGTAGAATCCTTGTGTTCCTCGTTAGAATCGATGCACAAGTGGTGGAAATAGAGGGTGGATGAAAGGGAATATATGAGTACTTAAAGTTCTTTTGTTCCTTTCGATACGCGCGGACGATTTTAAATAGGTGAGGAGGGTGGATTTATTTTAATTTCCCATATATTCCAGCCCGCTTTTGTTCCTGACTTTTTCCACCATTAATTGTGCAAAAGTTCCGCAAAACAAGCAGAAACTCGTTAAAAATTTTGAATCACCCACAACACCCAGTACCTAATTCCTCCAATAACCAATCGACAAACAAAACTTTTATAATATAAAATTGTTTAACGACTGTTTTATACCACAGTTTTACCACTAAACTTCTTCTTTTCGACATAAAAACAAATTCCCTTAGTCTCTTTTAGTTTAGGGGTTTTAAAATTTTTACGAGCAACTATTGCGCTTCTTCCAGAAGTAGTTTTTGTGCAAATTTAACTACTCCCTTTGGCAAAGGAAGGAATTAACATAAACGTAATAAACCCACAGGAACAGAAACGGGCGCGATATCAAGACGAGCCAATAAATTAAGTTTACACAAAGTTCGTCGCTTGAATCGAATTAAATTGAATTAAATCGGGGCCAATCAGGCCCATCAGACGCACCAAACAAAAGTGTCCCTGCAGGATATTTAATTGACTTTGGTCTGGTAAAAGCTCAAAGTGAAGCTTATTACCGCATTAATTGAATTTACAATTTTTGTTTCCAACCTCAAAGGCTCCTAAACTATTTAATTACCCTTTCAACTCAATATTATTGTCTGCATTCCAACGTTAACCCTGCAATATTTCGTGAATTCACATGCAATACTTTTTGAAGTTTAGAGTAATTAAGAGTAAACGTGGTAAAAGGTTTTCGTAAAGCAATGTAATTTTTTAGGAGGGCTTTAAGATAAAACTTGTAATTTTAAGACTTTTGAAAAATGAGTTCTGAATAAACCATGCCTAAATGTGCTCTCAAGTAAATTTATAAAATATTGCCGGTCTCCAAGGGAATTCATAATTAATTGCAAACATTAAACGTTGGCTGGAATTTAGAGGCCCAATAAATACTGGGCGAATGGATGATGGGGTGTATATAATTTACAATTTTTAAAAATTTATCAGTTAAGAAACTGTTTACTTGAAGTCGAAATCTTTAAAGTCAATAAATATTTATAGAAATCCACAGGTGTATCAATTCGAATCGAATTCCTTCATCTTGTTATATATCCAAGAAAAATATGAAAATACTATATTTTAATGCAGGACTTGGAAAATGGAGTCGAAAATCAGGCGAACATGTGGGCCACATTTAATAGTATTTAGGCATTAAATATATTTTCTAAATTAATAATAAATTAAATTATTTTTTAAGTAACACTATTTCTTTTTTATATCTTTTTTATAGTAATGCACTGTTATTGAATTTGTGAGTAAATCGTAAATTTTTAATAAGTGATTTTCGTTCTTGAGCTGAACAAAGGAGTTCGTGGAAAATATTTGAAGGAGAATCTGGTAAAGTACCTATAAGTTTCTTTGATTTCCTCTCGACATCCCTGGAGTCCCTGAACGAATTTTATAAGCACACTTGTGGCGATTAAAACCTGGCACACAAAAAAACGTATTATGTACCTCAAATACGCATAAGTCAGGCTCAAAAGGTATACTTTTCCATATGTATTTATGAAAATAATGAAAAAATACATACATACGTCGAAATAACCTCCTTTGGAAATAATGCTGTTTAATGTAACATTACTTTTACATTAAATTGCATTTAACTTTTCATTAATTATCTTAATTTAATAGGCACAATTTATCTTATTTTATGTTTGTTTTATCAAAAGTAATGCTATTCATTATCGACATACCCTATTTTTCCGCTACGGTTATGCTTTCTCACACTCCATTTTGGACCAATCAGAAAGCTGCATTTTATTATTCAATGGGCAACCTATTGGGTAATGAGCAATGGATTATGGCAATGACTTTATAACCTATAATTATCTAGACATACAGCGCACATAAGATAAATACTTTCAAAAACGGTCAGAAATCTAGGCCTTCTGGCGTTTGACAGGAATTGTGTGAGATGATATACTTAATGTATTAAGTATAAATGAGAGGGGTCTACCCCAAAAGGCCTAATCCCTAAAGACAGAAAGAGACAAAAAGCTACCATGGACAAAAGGCCGAATAGGACAAACAGTGCCGAATAAGAAAAGACCGAACGATAAAAGGCCGAACGAAAAAAGGTCAAATTATACAAATGGCCAACGCAGACAAAAAGCCGAAAGGAAATAGGTCGACCTGGACAAAATACCGAAAGAAAAATGGGCGACGAAAAGAAAATGCTGAAAGATGTTTATGCGCAGATTTTATTCCGTCCTAGTCTTAACTGCAGATAGCTATTTGTTTATTTTGTAATTATAAAATTAATAGTAAACATGAAATTAATTACGAAATTATTTGTTTTATTCGCCGTATACATTTCTTGTTTAAAGACTTATATGCAAAATATTTTTCTAAATGACTTAATACAGGGTGTCCAAAAAATGGCCACCCACTACGATGTTGAGGACCATTCTGGGATCTCCAGAAAAATAGTTAAAAAAATCCCGAGATCAATTGACCGAGATATGGAGGGTCAAAGTTTGGAATTCAAATTCTTTATTTTTATGAATTTTGGAAAACCGCCAATTGTCCTGTAAAGTTTGGCTTCTCTTTAGTCTTTTAGTAATAAATTTAATTTAAATTGAGTTTTAAGAACTTCACAATTTATTTTTTTAAATTGCAAATTATGACAAGTGGTTATGACAGGTAATTTTCAATTTATAAACATAAATGGTGAAGTTATTAATACGCGATTTAAATTAAATTTTTTACTAAGCGACTAAAGAGAAGCCAAACTTTACAGGACAACTGACGGTTTTTCAAAATTCACGAAAATAAAGAAGTTAAATTCCAAACTTTAACCCTCCATATCTCGGTCAATTAATCACGAGGATTTTTTTAACTATTTTTCTGGAAATCCCTGAAGGATCCTCAACAACGTACTGGAGAGCTTATCCGCCATTTTTTGGTCACCCTGTATATTGAGTTTTACATCCCGCCGAAAAAAAGTATCAACTTAAAAATCACCCTGTGCATGGTGAGGGTGCGTCACACAACCTGAAAGATGAAAATATCCGAAACTAAGGGTTTTATGAAAAAATGTTTAAAATAAACATATGTTTTCAAAGAAGAAACAGAATGAACATTTTTTTTAAATTTTGTTCTCATTAACTTTTATTCTCGACCTTTTCTCTTTCGACCTTTTGTCCTAGTCGGCCTTTTCTCCTTCGACCTTTTGTCCTGGTCGGCGTTTTTTTCATTTCGGCCTTTTGTCCAGCTCCCAAATGAGAGCAAGGGAGAGGGAATGAGGAACCCCTTGTCTCACAAATGCATACCAAAAATGCTTTGTCTTTGTGTTTGAAAATGTTACGACCTAACTTTTTTAAATTTTATTACACACACTGTCCTTGCTAAAACCATGCAAAATATCTTTAACAAAAAAGTAAAAAAATAAAATATGGTTAGTTTTTATTTTTTTGCAATCGAAAACAAAATAATTGTAGGATTTTTTTCTATTTTATTTCACATACGGTCTTTAGTAATATCATACAAAAAGGGCGCATTTTTTTATATTTTATTACACATATACACCACAACCGAAACATACAAGAAATTTTCGAAATCAATTTCTGACACAAAATATTTAGATAATGTTAAAAATTCATACCTAAAAAGTTTTTAAATTTTTTTCTTCAAAATAAAAAATGTTAGGGCATTTCTTTTATCATATCCAAAAGTAGCAATGGAGGGCCTTATTTACGAAACAAAAACCATTTTCATTAGGTAAGTGAAATTTTCAATTTTGAAGTTTTTTTTTTTGAGTTTACTCCAAAAGCTCGACATAAACAAAAAAGGTCGAAACAATAAAACCGGATAATAAACGCCAGACTTGGATAAAACGCTGACACCAAGAAAAAGCTGAAGGAGAAGTTTCCGAACTATAAAAGACCGAATTAAACAAAAGACCGATGCAGACAAAAAGCTGGAAGAAAATGGCAGACCTGGATAAAAGACCGATGAAGGGAAAAGGCTGAAAGATGTAATGCCCAAACTATCCTAATCTGACCAGACTCATGAAGAACCCGAGGAAAAACCTGAACTGAAAGATGAAAACATTTCTGAAACTAAGAAGAGAAAATTCTTTAAATAAAAAGAACTGAATGAACAAATTTTATTTAATGATATCCATTTTCTTAAATAGACTTTGAAGTTTCCGTTTTTTGGAGCATTATTACATTTTTATCAGGTATCAGGTATATACTAACATTAAAAAAACGTTTTTTTTTTTATTTTATCCACAGAAAAAACACGTTGTTGTGCTTGGTTGTGCTTGGTTTGAAATACAAATATTTAAAGCTATTATTTGTTTTAAATTAGTTTAAGTGGCTACATACCCTCGAGTATAATTTTCTTAACATCAGCAAGTGTTATCTTAGTGCAAATACAGGTATATATTGAGAATTAATTAATAATTTAATAAGTGACCTGATATAACCTCAAACGTTGCCAAATCTAATAATAATACATGGGTACACGTGTTTTGTAATATATGATTGTTTATAATAACCAACTCTCTCGTGGTCGCACGGTAACGCACTTAGGATTGAAGGTACTGAGTATTTGAAGCCTGTGTTCGAACCTTGAATTCTGGGTTATTTTTATTTTCTGCAACTATATTTTATAGGCACACAGATCCTTTGTTTATTCTTATATTACCCTACATTCCTTTTTCCGTGGTCTTCTTGTGTGTTTTTTTTAGTCACCGCTAAAGACCCAGCAGGTGTGAAGAACTTGTGTCCCTGTTATTTACCTTTGTTTTTTTGTTATAAAATTTAGTCTCCATTAACTAACATGAACAAAGCTAAGTGTAATAGATGCAAAAAATTAATTTCCCAGTCTCGTGTGGAATGTGTGCGTTGTAAGCTAACATATCATGTAAGCTGCGCAAATTACTGGAGACCTGGAAAATTCATAAATGAAGAAGAATACCTTTGCTGCCCAGATCAAGGTACCGACAATTTACTATCACCAACCTTGTTGAATCTCCCATCTTCACCATTGTCAGGTGCCGCCTGTAGTGATTTGAATACTTCTATGCTAACTTTGCAACAAACAATTGCATCTTTAGTCAGGGAATTTGAAAATCAAAGAGAAAAAATTGATGGGATTAGTCAAGCATTGGGAATAATTGAAACTCTACGAAGAGAAAATGTGCCCTTAAGATAATCAATGGGCAAACTTGAAGAGAGATTAACCCTGTTAGAAAATAAGGAGCATGAAAGCGATCATAGTTTACTAAATGAATTGGAAGATCGGCGAAGAAGGGAAAATAATCTTATTATTTATAATATTACTGATTCAGCTGCTACAGACAATGAAACTAAAAAAAGGGAAGACTTTGAAGGTGTTAAAAAACTGCTCGAACCAATTGTGGGAACCCTTTCCCCTGAAACTATCTTCAGGATTGGAAAGTCAAGTGTAAAAAATAGACCCATAAAAATAAGATTAAATTCCGCTGATTTAGTTGTGAAAGTTTTGAGAAACAAAAAATCCTTGCCACAAACAATAAAAGTTCAATCTGATAAAACACCTGCTCAGCGTGCAGAGTTCAAAAAGCTTCTTGAAGAGCTAAAAAAACGTGAAAATGAAGGTGAAACGAATCTTGGAATCCGTTATATAAATAATAACCCCAAAATAGTCAAAACTCCAAATCAAAAAAACTAGTCAGTTCCCAACAGAATACAGCCATAAGTGTTTCCATATACTACCAAAACGTACGCGGACTTAATACAAAAACAGTTGAATATTATAATAATCTTTCCCAAAGCAAACTTGATTTTGTATTTTTAACAGAAACCTGGCTAACTGCAGGAGTTTACACCCATGAACTCTTTACAAATGAATATAGTGTTTATCGACATGACAGGTCTCAAAAAAGAGGGGGAGGAGCACTAATTGGTGTGCATAATAGATTTAAATCAGAACAAATTGAATTAATTACCACACTTACTCAAGTTATAGAAATAGTCGCCTGTAAAGTGTATATAAATACCGTTTGTCTACATCTTATATGTCTATACGTACCTCCAAAGTCTAGTAATGACGATTATGAAACTCTGTTTACACTGCTAGAAGATCAATTTTCATTAAAAAGTAATGTAATTATCATGGGAGACTTTAATATTGGGAATTACACAGAGTACACTAATGGCTTGGCCGCAGTAAATAATATTATAAGTAACTTGAATAATTTTTTAGAATACTCAAACTTTACACAATTTAATTTCGTACAAAACAAAAAGGTGTTGGATTTGGCTATTTTCTCGGAATCTTTACCATGTGAAATAAAGCATGATCTTGAACCTTTAGTAAAAGAGGATTCTCACCATCCAGCTCTAACAGCAAATTTAAATATTTCTTCTACACGTGAGCCGATTTTTTCTGGATTATATGAAGATCGGTATAATTTTAAAAAAGCTAATTTTATCGGATTATATAAGGATATTTGTGATACAGATTGGAGTAACATACTACAAATTAGGGATGTTAATAAAGTCTGCGATATATTTTACCAAAAACTGTACACGTTATTTGATATACACGTGCCAAAATATAAGAAAAAACTTAATAAACTCTCCTATCCTACATGGTATAACATCAGTATTATCAATCAAATTAAAGCAAAACACAGACTTCGTCAAAAGTACTATCGGACTAGAAACAGAACAGATAAAATTGCCTATGAAAGAGCAAGAAAGTTGGTAAAAGATAAAATTACAACAGCGCGAAATAATTACGTCAATGATGCCGAGACACAGTTGAAAAAAGACCCTAAACATCTATGGCAATATATAAATAGTCTTACCAACAACTCTCAAATACCTGGAAGAATGACGCTAAATAATATACCTCTTGAAAATCCTAATGAAATTGTTAATGGTTTTGCGAAGCATTTTCAAAATAATTTTTTAAATAATCAAACACCTACAAAATCTAGAAGGCATGATAATAGGGACTACCTTGGATCCTTTGTCATAGATGATAACACCACATTAAAACACTGCAGGAAACTTCAAAATAAAACGACGATGGGACTCGATCTAATCCCTTCATTTTTGATCAAAGATTGTGCGAATGTGTTTTCACCAATAATTACCTATATATACAATCTAATCCTAAGAACCGGTGAATTTCCTATCATTTGGAAAAACGTAAGAGTCTGTCCTATATTTAAATCAGGAAAAAGAAGTGCCATTGAGAATTATAGACCCATATCTATTATATGCAACTTCTCTAAAGTGTTTGAGTCGATACTAACGGAACATATCTACTGCAATATACAAAATTCTATTCTGCAATTTCAACATGGTTTTATGAGTAAAAGGTCGACCGCAACGAATTTACTGAACTTGACTCAATTTATCAGCGAAGCTCTAGATAACAACGTACAGACTGACGTTGTCTATACAGACTTTGCTAAAGCGTTCGACAGAATGGATCATAATATTTTAATTGAAAAGATGTCCCAATTTAATGTTCATGGCAACATAATTAACGTTATTCACTCATACTTAACGGATAGAAATCAGATGGTCGAATGCGATGGAGTCAGGTCCAGTGAATACTTTGCCAGAAGCGGTGTACCTCAAGGATCGAATCTAGGACCAGTACTTTTTTTAATGTTCATCAACGACATTAGCGATGGATTAAGCTCAAACGTACTCCTGTATGCGGATGATATGAAAGTGTATCGCGAAGTGAAAAATTTATCCGACTGCGAAGTGCTTCAAAACGACCTAAATTTAATTCACCAGTGGTGTTTAAAAAATAAGCTCTCCCTAAATATTAAAAAATGTTATAGTATGACTTATACTAAAAAGAAAAGTCCTTTTTGTTATGATTATTCAATTAATAATAACATTATTGATAAAGTGCAAGAAATTAAAGATTTAGGTGTTACTTTTGATTGTTCATTATCTTTTAATAATCACGTACATGCTTTATCTCGAGACTGTTACAAAACTCTTGGAAATCCAATTATAAATATAATTCGCTCTTCAAAATGTTTCACTAATATCGATACTTTAAATGCTTTATTTGGTGCTTTTATAACCAGTAAACTTAATTATTGCGCTATAGTTTGGTCACCTTACTACAAAAAGTACATCTCACTTCTTGAAAGAGTCCAAAAGAGATTTCTTAAGTATCTTTATTATTTTAAATACAAAAGTTATCCCGATATATCTGTTTCGTATAAATACCTTCTAAATGAATTTTCATTTTTATCAGTAGAGCAACAACATAAAAATCAATCTGTTCTGCACTTATACAAAATACTACACTACTTAGTTGATGATTTAGGTCTTTTGTCAATGCTCAGTATACATTTACCAAATTTTGTATTACGCAACTCTTACACATTTTCCTATAGAACGTCAAGAACTGTTCAGAATCTTAACTCACCGGTAACTAAAATGTTAAGAAATTATCATAATGTTCAATACAAAGCAGATATATTTGTACCGATACTTAATGAGTTTAAAACGAAACTTCTGGAAAATATTTATACCACTTAAGGAAAATTTGTAATTGAATCTGTATTTATTTTAATTTTCAATTTATGTTATATGCGATCTTTTAAAATTTCTTATCTATACCTATGAATTATAAATATGTATGAATTTAGCTTAACTATTAAGCAAGCAATTTTTGTTTAAAATTACCCTGTAATTAGATGTATTTCTGTTGGGTAATAAAGGATTATTATTATTATTATTATTATCAACTTTTATTATTCGGTTTTTTCTATTGGCCTTTTGTTCGGCCATTTCTCTTTCTGCCTATTATCGTTCGGCTTTTTTCTTTCAGCATTTTGTTTAGAGGTGCACCTAATATTTAGAAGGCCGAATTGGGGAAAAGTGGTCCATTCATAAAAGAATGTTTTCATGTGGCTGAGCTCAAAAAATTAAGTGGGACGAATAATATTCGACCAAATCACTATTCGGTGCATCTCTAGTTATTACCTATGTACTGATGTGTGGCAAAAATCGGTGATCATAAATAAAAAACCGAATATTCGGTATTAGGTCAAATCACTATTCGGTGCACCTTTAATTTTGTTCAAGTCGGCCTTTTGCCATTCGGCCTATTGTCCTAGTCCGCCTTTTATCGTTCGGTATTTTGTTCACGTAGGCCTTTTGTTCCGCTTCCCATTTTTATATATTTTTGAGCAAATAGTTCTTAGTAGAATAATACAAAAAATTTCCTTTAAAAGAAGGAACTAGAGTCAAATAAAATAAAAATATTAATTTTTCAGATTTTTTTATAGAAAACAAAAAAGTAAGGTCGCAGTTTTTTTTACTGCTCAATTGAAACATACAAAAGTCTTCTCAAAATCAGATTCTGATACAAAATATTTACCTTGAAAAAAATTAAAATTCTGCTAGTTTATTACATTTTATTTTTTAAAACCATAGAAGCGATATTTTTTAGATTTTATTAAACAAACTATCCTTGGTAAAATGGTATAAAAATTTCCTCCAAATTCAGAGCCGGACTCAAAAAATTTAAATAAATTCGTTTTTAAGATTTTGTTTTTTTTTATCGAAAACGATAAAATTTAAGGTCCTCGTTAAGGTGTCAATATTTTATATTTCTTTACTCCTCAACTGAAAAATGTCCTCTGAAATAAGAGTTTAACAGGAAAAATATAAAAATCCACAGCTAGTTTTTGGAAATTTTATTATCTTATTTTTCGTAAATAAAAAGAGTGATGACACATTTTTTTATCGAAAACCCATTTGCTGACGAATATATGTATATGAAAAACATTTATTTTTAAATTTTTCCTAATATTCGAAGAAACCTTTTGTTATGATTTTACTGAGGAAAATTGGAATCATGCCTATTTATTATTTAAGAGGATATTCGTCAAATTTGGGCGCTTGATTTTGAAATTCGCTTGATATTTGTGCTTTTGGTCATATTTTTTTCCAGTGGAGCTTTTTTAAAATTTCTTTTTTTGCTACAAAAAACAACCTTGTGGCTATTAGTATCTGAGATGCCTTAATGAAGGCGAAATTAGTAATACACTCAGTTATTAATTGAATAAAGGATTTTACACACCTTGGATCTTGAATCATTTCCTGTTCCGTTAACGCAGGATTTTATATTTAATTTTAATCAAGTATTTCTACTGCTATCTTTAAAAACAGGGTTTCAAACCAGATATGTTATGAATAGCATTCAGAATATTTAATATTTCCAATGTCCTTAATCCTTTTGTAAAGGATTGAATTTAATTTTCTCTGAAACTCCCTGTACAACGTTAAATCCAGAAAAGCTTTAGAATCAAAAGCCATAAATGTATAAAAAGTAAATTGAAAGTTGGTTTAGCGATCCTTTTTAGCATAGAAAAACCTCGTGCTTTTAAGTTGGGAAGTAAAAAATATCCCATCTCGGAGTACATACAAAATGTTAAACCCGAAGTTGAAACTATATGCTTTATCAAAAAAGTGGGTTAGTTGTTTTGTGAAAAGAGCAGATACGAATATACATATTGATCGAAATTTTGAAAAAAAAATAGGGACGGAAAATAATTGGAACAGGAAAAATTGCAGTTTCGTGAGATGATGAAATAACAATTGATAAAGTTGTTTTATGACAAAGTTCAAATAATTAGTCGTTGTCTGGTTTATTTGCAATAAAGTTTCGCACACGCAAGAATAAACAGAACACGCCTCGAACAGTACATAAACATAATTATTAGGATAGCATTTCGCACGCTAGGATATCGGTATTAGTAGAATTAAGCGTTCATTTATTATTCAACGCCTACCTGGCAAAACCTGGCAATCACGTGAGGACGTGAAGAGGGATTTAATCAGACTCTCAACAAAAATTCGCAAATAAAATTGAATTATTTAATTAAAAGCGTTTCGCTTGTAATTCCATTAGGAATATTGTAAAAGCGAGCACAAATCGTGTATAATTTAAACGGTGCATTAGCCAAAGTGGCATAGACGGCGCGTGCGTTGGGTAAATCAGGCACACGGTTGTACTTAATTGTGTCGGACCGGACGTTGTAATTAAAATCGCCAAACCTAACTACCTAACCCTTGCCCCCCATTTATTTATACACACACCTACACCTGAAATCGATGCACCAAGTAACAAAACAACCGTTCGGTCGCGATTGCCTTGTTCGTGCCATGCTAATTTTATTCATTTTGTCGCAGACAACGTGGCTCCAATTTACATTATTCTATTAATAATAATACATACTAGTATAATGCCCGCAACTACCGGACGACACTACTAAAATTATAAACGGAATTACGAAAATGACTTCTTTTGTTCATGCATGCAATTCCACTCTCACATTATTTATCTTAAATGACTTATTCACTGCTTGATTAAATATTGCTATGTCAATTTATTTACTAAAGCAAAAGCACAAACATTAAACAAATGTGAAAATACATTCGTTTTATTGCAATGACATGCAATTTTATATTTTTATTGTAATCTTATCAATAATCCAAATCTTTTAAAAAATTTCAATCATCTTTATTTGAAGCATGCTTCAGATATCATAAAAAGGTGAAACGTTGTTTTTATAGTATGTAGTATTTAGCATTGACCATTTAATGTATCGAATTTTAAGTTATCATGATACTTGACACTGGCAAACGACTTTTGAAAGATAAGCCCCTCACCCAAATTTAAAAAAATGTCACCACAAGAGAGGTTATGATTTTTCAACTTTTAATGCTAAAACATCACTCAGGTAGACATTTTCCCATTCCAATTACGAGTGTTTTAGAACTAGGATGAAAAAATTATCCCCTGAGCGATATTAATTTTATAAATCAAACGCAAAAATACATACAGGGTGTATCTTAATATATGGGCGAAAATTGATCGTAAACGTATTGTTTAAAAATGCATCATTGGTTTTAACACCTAAGGTCTTTTAATGGGTTGTATACCGTTTCATCGACAGTACACTTTCATTGACATAGACTTTTCATCGACACGTGTCGTACGTTTCATCGACATTATCTTTTCATCGACAACCATTTCGTCAGCACTACTTTTTCATCGACACAAACGTTTCGTCGTCATAACCTTTTCGTCGACAACCATTTCATCGATACCACCTTTTCATCGACAAGGATGTTTCATCGACACATACGTTTCATCGATATTACCTTTTCAACGACAACCATTTTATTGATAATACATTTTCATCGACATCAAAGTTCATCGACATTACCAATGTTTGACAATATCGTTTCATCGATTACAATATGATCGACACTACCTTTTCATAGTAAAGATATGTTTCATCGCCAAGGCTTCTCATCGCCAATATCGACTGTAGTTGATTAAACGACATTTTAGAAGAATTAGTAATGTTGATGAAATTGTTTGTCGATGAAAAGGTAATGTCGATGAAATGTCCGTGTCGATGAAAATGTAATGTCGATGAAACGTCCTTGTCGAAGAAAGGATTTGTCGATGAAAAGGTAATGTCAATGAAACGTTTGTGTCGATGAAAAAGTAGTGTCGATGAAACGTCCTTTTCGGAGAAAAGGTTTGTCGATGAAACGTCCGTGTCGATGATCTGGCCCTGTCGATGAAACGTCAGTACCGATGAAACGTTCGTGTCGATGTAAACGTCAAGTCGATGAAACTGTTGTCGATGAAAAAGCACTGTCGATGAAGTGGTAGCACGCTCTCTTAATGTACCACCTAAAACGAAGCAATAAATGAGGAAAAAATCATGGAAGTGAGTTAGTGTACTTTAGAAAATTTAGATGCTCTAGTAGGGTCTGTTCTCAAATAAATGACCAAATACCTCTTTTTCGTCAACATCTTTGAAGAACTGCAGCTTCTTTAGAAAATGAAATCGGAAATATGTTTATAGGAACTTGTTTCATTATTTTGATGTCCTCTAATCACTAGAATATTTTGTCCCTCATATTATGATACACCCTGTATGTTAAGGTGAAAGGCCGAAACACGGTATATCCTAGGTTTGTCTAGTCTAAGAATTGACCAATTGCTTTTGGCAAAGCCCTAAGCCAACAAAAGTTTCGGCCTTTGATTAATAATGATTATTCTGTCCTAATCTTCTGTCCAGCTCTTTTAGGAAATATCTGTAAGGTAACCATGGAAACCATCCATTACAACCCATGTAACAAACCTTACATATTTTTCCTGTAAGGACTTATAGATTTCCACAGAATTGCACCATAAGTAGGTTTCAGTCGATTATAGGATTGACTAGCATGTTTGGTGAAAGGTAGAAACTAAAAAACACACTTCGAACTTTGCCTAGTCTTCCTAACTACGGCTGGAAAGAAGTAGTCAAAGTTGAATTTACATAATTTGGGATTGCAATTACACTTAATAAAGCCTTGTCCTCCACACTTAGAACCCTTAATATTCTTATTAGGAACTTTGGAAGTGTCGACCAAATTCTCTTTGCATTCTTGTATCTGATTTCTTGAGGAAAAAAGTGTATTTAACGTTCCTAGCTGAGTTATAAAATCCATCATTCATTTACACCGGAAGTGGAAAATTAACGAACTTAAGGTTAAACATAATTTTGTTTAAATTTAATGTTATTAACTTAATTGCAACAGAAAATCATTTAAAATAAGGAAGTTGGGGTAGTTGCCTCCAACTTCCGGTGTCAATGAAGTTGCATAAAAATGTGATTTTCAAATGGGCGTAATTCCGAAAGTTATTAATAGTAGAGCACACTACGCTAGGTCAATTAAATGGTATTTTTATGGAGAACACGAAAATGCAAAAATATACTGGACCTTTATTAAAAAGTTCGCAATTAAATACTTTAGTGGACAAATTTTAAGAATCGAAAACATAACCGTTCAAAAGTTAGCAGGGGAGGATTTTCTTTATGTCCGCACTGTATATTTTTATGTATAATTTATTATTTGGGCAGAATTAAAAAAATGAGAAACATTTTTAAAAACTACGCCTCTACAATTTCAACAACTACATGGCAAATAATTAACAATTACATAGATAAAAACAAAGTAAAACAACAAAATGAGATGGAATAAATGAATTAAACAACTACTTTATAAATATCACCAAAACTTTTAATAATAATGACGGAACTGAAAATATTCATCTCAACGAAAAAATGATAAGAGAATCCTAAGTAAGTATAATAAGTCAATTGAAAAAATCAAATTGTGTAGGGTGTAGGATATGACGAAAATCAGTAATAACTTAACTAACCTTATGTGCCGAGGAAATTACACCTGTTTACCTGACACAACTAATCAACAACAGCTTATCAAATGGAATATTTCCGGATAATTTTAAGCTTGCATATATATTAAGCCGATTTATAATAAGGAGATCCATCAAATCCGTCCAATTATAGACCTACTTAGTAGCATATCGAAATTTTTCGAAAAAGTCATATCTCTAAGTTTGATAGACTTTTTCAAAAAGCACAACCCATTTTCTGAATCACAACATGGCTTCCTAATTGGAAAATCAACCCAAACAGCATTATTTGAATTGACGAGTCCAAATATAGCGGTTTTGATTTAAAATAGCCAAAGTACATAAAATTTGTTCCTCTATTATAACATGAACTTAAGAACAATACGCTAAGGACTATCATAAAAAGGCAAAAGCTTACTGATTTTTTCGAAATAAATAGAAGAATACTATGAGTCCTGGATCAAAAAAGCATGCAATTACATTACAGGCAAGATTTTGGAGTTTTGGTCCAGAGGCGTTCTGTATACAATCTGAAATACAACGAGTCATGCCGTGGACTATATCCATGAAAACTCACCTACTGTATATCAACTTTCTCATGAATACAAATCAAGATATACATATAAAAACTACTTTTATCTAATCCAACTTCTTAGTGCAACTGAATGGTCTACTTTAAAATTTCGGACAAGCAAAAAACTCTACTTAGTGAATGGTAAATTAAAACCACACTAGAATATTTTATACAGGGTGAGTTTTTAGTGCGAAATCGGAAGATATATCTTTTATTTTAAGAGATAGAAAAAAACTTAAATTACAAAGTTGCATGGTTTATGGATGCGCATATCAAGAAATTATTTTTGTCTATACTGGGTGTTTCATAACTGGAGCGCGGGTTATTCAATCTTTTTTTTGAATGGAACACTATATATTTTTTGATATTTGCATTAACATTAAGTTAAAGAATACAACGATATTTTTTTTTAAATTTGAGTGTGTCCTTAATTTTTTTATCGGAAATTTTCTATAAAATTTATGACATTTAGACATATTTTTAGAAATTTCTACCGGCATTATTATAAACATTTGAAAAACAATTTTTATGTCATTTTGAAATATGGACTTTGATGTATTATTAGTACATTTTTTTTTTAATTTTATTATAAATGGTGACAACTATGGAGGTGTGAAATATGAAAACTAGATAGGAATGTATTTTAATCTTTTTAAATGGAACAGCCTGTATTTTTTTTGCAAAATATTGTTCCTCTTTAAGTGTTCTTTATCTTTTATACAAATCATTTTTCGCTAAAATTTTGTAAAAATATTGTGTACATTCTTTATGCAATAAAAAAAGAAAATCCGTTCTCCATTGTTTATCCAACGGCTTCCTTAAATATGTCTTTGAAATCCGCACTTCCCTAGGACACATTTCTTTGGAATTATAAAACTGGTGGGTTTTTAACTATCTGAATGAAATTATGTTTCTTTAGAGTACGAGTTTTCAGTACTTTTGACGATGACTTAGTAAAGTGTGGAAAAGTACTTTCACTATAATTTTTGGTTGTTGCTCAGAAAACTTCCAGAATTTGAGAACCCATCATTATTTCATAAGCGCCCATGATCATACAGGCCTATTCAATATTAGTGCTGAAGTAATTGAAGGTACGAATTTGCTTCATATGGGATTTTACTTCTTCCTCATTCCCTTTTCCCAGTACCTTTTAAAAAGTTTTTTTCATTTCCCTGGAGAAGGACTAAGGACTTTCAAGACGAAAGATGGTGGACCATAAATTAGGCAAATTTATTCTTTTAAACTGTATTTTCTTCTGTAGTCCTTGATTAAAACCAGGCTATGAAATAATAACGTTTGAAAAAAGCAACTTCGAGATTTCAACTGACAGATTTTCTCTTATTGGTCTGGTCTTTAATTAAGTTCAGGATTTTTTCTTTTGAAAGTTCCTCACTTACTGACAGATAACTAATCACACGATTTTGGTATGCCACAAAGCTGTGGTTTTATCATCAAATGGTAATCTCACCCTTTTTGCTTTTATTGAAAATTGATGCAACAAACATTTTTGTGCCTTTCTCTCGTACTGATCAGAATAAACATCTATCTAAATGGTGCATACAAGTTTGTAATTTGGCTTTTTATCAAACTGAGGCTCTTTGGGGGGTAGTTTTGTTTGAGCATTTTCGAGCTTTGACAGATTGTTTATAATGAACATCATCCTTTTGTGAGCTGCTTCGCTCAGCTTAACCCTCTCTTGTAGGATTAGGGCTGATAAGAATCAATTAATATTTTTTCGCTGCCTTTTCGCAGTCCGTTCTCCTCTTTTTGCGACTCTTTTTGCCTTCGAGTCTTTTAATATATTACTCTTTCTAATTTATATTAATGCATTTTTTATCGAATACTTTTTAGCAATTATCTTCCTTTAAATATGCTGGATAATTTATGTAGGAGAAATACCCTTTACTACTACAATTAACTTGGGCGAAGAAAATAAGAGGAAAAGTTCAATTGCTTGTAGTTTTATCAAGTTTATTGCAACTTAATAATTTTCAGAAGTTACCCTTACATTATCCAAACCCACACGAAGCATGTTATTTGATAAATTACAATGTGGGAAACAAATTTAACTCGCATACTACTTTATTTCATTTATGTGCTCAAAAATTAAAAGCTCGGAATTATCTTTAATGCCATAATTGCAGTAGAATTAAGCATTTATGTAGTGGGAAGTGGTTAAATTTGATTTTATTATTTATTCCTCTCGTAATAGTAATAAAAGTAGGAGTAGCTAGTATTATACGATATTTTTTCTGTTTAATATCAATATTTCGATTTCAAATATTATATTCATATATCTTACTCTGGTAAATTGAAAACAAATATTTTGATGGAAGTTGCCTAAGGCAAAAGTTTTAAGAAGTCGTCTGAGTCAAAAGTTTTTATAAATGTACCAACATAGATCATGTTTCGGTTTAAGTAAAAAAACTAATGAAAGATAAGCCAATTGTTCCTTTCAGGATGTTGGGATTTTAGTAAAGTGCTGCTAAAACACTGTAATAAAAAAGACAGTGCAGTCAGGCATAAGATGTTGGGTCAAATAAACACATTTTACGATGCTTTTGTGCGTAGCTCGACTGTACAAATATATACTTTTGGAGCAAAGCAATCGTCTTGGAGCGCCTATAAACATTTTCGTAGAAATAAAACTTCCTGCCAAAGATCTATGCTTATACTCCCGAGTTTTCCTTTATTTATCATCTCCTCATTTACCATCCGTTCGTTACGTTTTACGTTGAAAAGCCCTTCAGGTTCTAAATCTTATAATAAAAATATTTTCGGGGAAACCCTTATGGTAGTTAAAATAACTGGAAAAACCGTTAATAAAAGCGGTCTCGCGTGGAAAAACCAGGGATTGATTTGTGTTTTGTTTTCGCGCAAGCAGGCACTAAATAAGCTCCGTTAAGCATTTTTTGGAGCGAAACCCTTTTGGAAGGCAAAATATGAATTTTAATTAAAGCAGGCGACGTTGGGGGAACACTTTTCGCGTCTTGCATATGAAAATTTGAAATTACGACCGCTGTGGATTGTAAATTTTACTCGTTATCTCGATTAGCCCCACGAAAAAAACTCTGCCGGAACGAAATTATTTCGCGAATATTTCTAAAGTTCTAAAGCTCGAGGGTAATTGGGGTGGAACAGGTTGTGCAATTAATAAATATACGAGTTTTTCCGAGTGGTTTTTTAATATGAATTAATTTTTTGCCTTAATTTAACTAGAAAACTTTGCTTTGTAGTGCAGTGTTAAATGTAGCCTTTTCAACCCTCTCGTTGCATACAAAACAGTTACTTAATGTGAAGATTTATCAGATAAAAAGTTTTTTATTGAAAAAGTTTATCTCTGTAAAATGGTTTTACTAAAGTTTCATTGACTACTTTGGTGCAAACCAAACTAAAACTTAATGTTACACTATTAACACCAATAAAATTGATTCTACAACTAAGTATACAATAATTACAACTTTTCTACTTTTAATGACGAGCGTAGTTTTATGTTGATTTATTAACATTTGATGAAATCTTATCGCTTCGTTGGTTCCTTTTCTAATTTAAACTTTAAAGTCATTCAGCGTACTTGTAATAAATTATGAAATTGTAGCACTTGTAATTTCTCATTGAGTAAAGCGTGTAAGCTCATCATAGCACTATTCGCTGTTGACTTCACAATTTATCATTTGCTGTAAATAATTAAATGAGGCTAATCAGTGGGGGAAAATGACTTCCATGTTGCAATTTAATGAATTTATTGAGGAGTAAATAGCTTAACCAAATAAAATTTAAATACATTTTCTTTCCATTTACCTCTTCAAATAAGAATTAAGCCTGCAGCAAATAAGAAAATAAAATATTTTTTGAAGAAAAAGTATTTTTTATTTATAGCGACTGAAGTTTTCCGTTCCATTTCCATTTCTTCCATTAAATTCAAATCAATATTTTTGTAAAGAAAATATTTGATTTATGTTTGTGTAGTAAACATGAAACGTGGCCTCCAATGATAAAATGTAATTTCTGCAAATATGTAAAAATATGCAGTGAAAATTTGAAGGAAACAAGAATTTTATATCGCGTTTTTTAGGTTTCCACAAAAAGTGCAATAATAAAATTCAATCCCTCGTAACTTCGTTTCAATTTCCGTGTTTCCCGCTGGCTCGTTTAGTGCGGACATGCCATCGGAAATTTTATCGATTACCCACCTTTGCGTAATGAAATTTTCGCGCTGCTTGATTGGGTTTGCAAAATAAAAAATAAAATGTCATCTTGGAAGTATTATAATTTCAATGGCATTTGAAAGGGTCGATAATAGCAGCGTCCTTTTGGTGATGATTAATGCCATGAAAGGGCGCAGACAATCATTTTCTTGTATAGTTACAAGATATTCGGTGATTGATGGGGATTGGGAAGACGCCCACCAAAGCCACCCTTTTCTGACATTATCGAAATAAACTTTGGCGAAGATCAAGTCGACCGTGATCGCACCAGGGGAGATGAAAGAGCAGATTTAGTTCCAAGTGTTTTTTATCGCTTCACTGTATTTGTAGTTCAAAGTGCTAGAAAAGACGGATTTGTGTTCACGTCAGATTTTCTAGCAGATTTTATTCTCGTCTTTTATACCAACTTTATTTACTCACACTTTAACTTTAACATAAACATGCGATAATTCAAAAGTTCTAATTACTTCTCCATTACAAGTATTTAAACAATTTGTTCTTCGATTAAAGTCGTTAAAATGAAGTATAAATTACGCTTCGAGGAATGCACTTGAATTAAAATTGTTTCAGCTTATTTTATATCAAAAATGTCGTAAATAATTTAAATTATGTATTTAATCATAAATTTACGAAACATCTTCTAAATAAACTAATTTTTATTAAAGAATTTAAATAAACAATATCTTATACTTTTTGAATTAAAAAAAAATAATATTGCCACGTACTAGCGAAGCTGTAAGTGTACTTTCTTACAAAACTATCCTTTTAAATAAGTCTAATCAAAAATATTTCGTTTGCTTAAGGCGAATTTACACCTTACACTCTGGAGGATCATCGCGGATGATTCATCCAAAATGATAGGTGTAAATTGGTTTTTCATCTTCATTTCATCCAAAGTGAACCTCAAGAGTGACAGTGAACAGAATAGAACCGATTCCTATTTTTGATGAAACGAATGGATGATTCATCCTTGATGAAAGGTGTACCCAAACGTTTCACAGAAAGTGAACAGTGAATATTTGTTTGAAGAATTTATTGTAGCGTAGCAGAAGTGTATATAGCTCAATTTTGTGGTTAGAAAAATGGCATTTCCTTGGAAAGATGACCAAACACTGTCCTTGCTGGAAGTTTATAAAAAATTGCCAGAACTTTGAAAATTGCTTGGCACACTTCTGGTACCATCAGTGATATACTACAGGGTGGTACTCTATACAAAGCACTAAGACTTCCAAAACAGGTGCCTGTTGCACGGTAATGCAGGATGATCTGTAGTTTAATTTTTGCTGGCAATGCTGCTCTTAAATGGATATCGGCCTTCTGTATTATAGGACTAACTTTCTTCAATAGAAAATCAAATTGTTCTTCATTCATTCTTAAATGTTTCCGATATGCTTCATGATCTTCAAGAGCTAGTTCAACTAATAGTTGCGTGGAGGCTCCAAATTGGTCTCTTCGTTGAATCCACGGTCTTGTTCACCAACGACGTGTTCGGCGTCTTTTTTTGTTTTCCAATATCTTACTACATTCTCCTGCGAGAGCTACACTTATTATTTCAATTCCAACACTCACTAATTCAGTCGCTTCCATTTTGAAACTGGTCAAGAGGATCAAAAACAGTAAAAAGTGTAAATTGATTTTCTTTCACTGTTCACTTTCACTAAGGATGAATCATCCGCGATGATCCTCCAGAGTGTAAGGTGTAAATTCGCCTTTAGGCCCGGTTGCACAGTTGAAGCTAAAAAAATGACAGAAATACCCCAAGTAACAAATCATGGGAATCCCTGTGCTTAAGTAAATTTTACCTAATTAAGGAAAATTTACGTAATATTGCCCAAAATAACGACTTTAAAGGCATTTCGTTGGGCATCAGTTAAGGCATTTTTACCTGGTAGACATTTTTACCAATAAGGCGAATACTAGGGAAAATTTACCATTACTTGACCCAATTTATTACTAATTGGTCATATTTCTTCCAAGTTGAAAATAGGGAAATTCTAAAGTAAAATTTACCTACTTATTTAACCTAACGTAGCCTTTAAAGTAAAAATGTTCTGTTAGTCAAATTTATAGTAAAACTTACTGTAATTTGACTTTTACAATGACTATTAGGGAAAAATACTTCCTAGTAAAATTTTAGTAAATTTGGTTGCGTTTCCTATAATAGTAAAATTTCCTTATTGGTCGAAATTGGGGTTATTATAGTCAATAAATTTAAAGTAATAACTTTGTGGTCAAACTTACTAGTTTGGAGGACTTTAAAGGCATAATTCTTTCTAGGCAATTTATGTAATGGTGGAAAAAAAATTAAGTAATTTAGGACACTTTTTAATTCAAAGTTGTCCACAACTACTTGTTGATGTTTAATATAATATTTTTGTAGTAACATTATGTATACCTTAAAATTGTAAGATTATTATTAAATCTAACGAGTTTAATGCTGATTTATTATGATGGGAAGAACTTTCATAAAATCATATCGGATGTCTAGAACATATTATTACTTATAAAAAATACTACCAGGGAGTACAAAAGGAAGTCAAATTGATTCCATATCTATATTTATAATCTTGGTATTCTTCACAGAATTTAAATTAACCTTTAAATTTAAAAGAGACCTCTGCTACAAATTTTTAGGTTACATTTTTAGGTTATAGGAACTTCTCTAACGTTCGTGCCCTATTCTTGCCTCCAAAGTCAAATTTACTTATTCAGGACAAAAATACTTCAAAGTATTATTGACTTTGAGGTAAAAAGTTTCAAAATAGGACAAAATTACTATAAAGTCAAATTTATAATATACAGGGTGGTGATAAAGTTTGGAACCAAGGTCATAACTTCCGTAAAAAATTTTTTTGTAAAAATCGCCTGGACAGGTCAATTTTTGTTTTAAAAATGCTATCTTTTGGAATGAAAAAAATATTCATGACGTCACTGATAACTTCACTATGACGTCATCATCAATTTTTTTTAAATGGAAACCCCTACTTTTTTTACACATTTTTCATAGACCTTTTTATCATATTTATGATCACATAAAAATATTTAAAAAAATTTCAACCATGTTTGAAAAAAAAATAAATTTACTCAAAAAAAAATTTATTAATTCCCAATGAAAATACGGCAAGAAAAATAAATTAAACTAATTTTTAGTTTAAAAATAACAAATAATTATTGAATATATTCGAATTGTTCTTCTTTACACAATTGGAATTTTCTTAAAACTAATTTTAAATAACTTAATGAAAAAGGTAATTAAAATAAAATGTTTGAGTAATAATAAACTTTAAATAAAATTGTAATTTATTATAAATTTGAAAAAGCTTTTGATATTCAAAATTTATTGAAATAAAAAGTGCTTTAGTTGACGTTATTTTGTGTGGCAAATAAAATTTTAAATCCATTATCAATGCTTGAATAGCTTACTTCGTTTGTTTAATAATAATCAACAATTATTAAGTTTTGCGAAATTAAAGTGTCTACACTCGAATGGGACAATGCCAAATGGTCAATGGGGAACAATTTGAACATTTTCGTTAAAATTTGTTACTTGTAAATTAAAAATTTACTTTTTTTTGTAGTATTTTCATTGAGAATTAATAATTTTTTTTTTGAGTAAATTTATTTTTTTTTCAAAAATGGTTAAAATTTTTTTAAATATTTTTATGTGAACATTAAATGATAAAAAGGTCTATGAAAAATGTGTAAAAAAAGTAGGGGTTTCCATTTAAGAAAATTGATGATGACGTCATAGTGAAGTTATCAGTGACGTCATGAATATTTTTATCATTCCAAAAGATGGCATTTTTATAACAAAAATTGACCTGTCCGAGCGATTTTTACAAAAAAAGTTTTTACGGAAGTTATGACCTTGGTTCCAAACTTTATCACCACCCTGTATATACCTAATAGGGTAGAAAATAAGTAAAATTTCCTATTACGTAAATTTTAGCAATGACGCCATATTTATTACTAATAAATTTTAGTTTAAGTATAAATTTGTCAAAGATTATTTGATTATATATTAAAATAAAGTTTTTTAAATAAAAAGTTAACAAATCATACGACAGTTCTTTAAATAAATATTTAAAAATTGAAATTACACATATAAAGCTAAGACCAAAAAAAGTCTAATCTAATTAATAAAAAAAATTATTTTTGAATGGGGAATTGTATTATGTCAAGGAAAAATCCATAAGTTTCTCAGAATTTTTTTTATCGCAACCAAATTTGAAGCATAGGCGAGTAGTTTCAACAACACCCCGAACACTACATAATATAATGCATAATAAATATTAGTAAACCATCATGGATACTTTAACTTATAATGGAATTCATGTTCCCAACATATTTCATTCTATGAAATAAAAGTTGGTAGTCGTGAGCCAAAATCGTTGTAGAACATCTTTATTATTGAGGTTAGGAAATATGTAGTAAATTCTACGTCGCCATTACGTAAATTTAACGTAATTAACTTATAGGTAATTTCCTTATAGGTCGACAATTAGGGAAATATTACGTCGAAACTACAGTCAATTTTTTCCCCTTTTACCTAAATTTTACGTAAAATTTACGTCATAACGACGTAATTTATATAGGGCAAGACGACTTCATACCCTTAAATTACGTAAATTTTACGTAATTTCGCCAAAAAAGTGTTACTTGGAACAATGGAAAATCTGTAAATTTCAGGGTTCATACTCTTTAGGTATTTTAGCTTCTGTAGCTGTTTTTTTTGCATATTTTCGAATAAAATAGCTGTTTACTTTATTTCCGTAAATAATTGATTTCAATTTATTTTTCTTTATGTAAATGTATTTTCTTCAGATTTAGGATAAAATTTGATGTTTTTTTCTGTACTTTTAGTTCTATTTCCGTTTGGCATTTCTTTATGTATTTTCCCGGAAACACTTTAACCTCAAAAAATGCGGTACAGTTCCTATCCAAGATATAAAATCTGATCTATTATATTTACTTACAAAGAAAGCCAAAGTGTTACTGGATTAAAACACAAAAATATGTACAGAGTCCCCAGTACGTTTTTGGGGACTCTTTAGGGATCAGGGATCCTCAGGAAAATGATGAAATCTTACCAATTGACCGAGATATGAAGTGTAAAAATTTGGAATTTAACTTTTTTATTTTTATGAATTTTGAAACATGTAAAGTTGGGCTTCTTTTTCGTTGTTAAGTATTAAATTATTTAAATTGTATTTTCATAACTTCACAATTTATTTATATTGAAAATTACCCGAACTTAATAAAATACGATTTAAATTTAATTTTTATTACTAAACGAGTAAAAAAAGCCCAATTTTACAGGTTACTAGTAGTTCTTCAAAATTCATGAAAAAGAAGTTGTATTCCAAACTTTGACTCTGCACATCTCGGCCAATTCAGAGCTTCAATGCAAGAACCAGACAAGTCTATTTTTTTATATTTTGATGGTGCAGTTGACAATTATTTATCATGCTCTTCAAAGGATAAACTTCAAGATAGAAACAAAATCCCACCTCTGATCTCCGAAATCCTTCAACAACATACTGGAGAGCTTATCCGCCATTTTCTGGAGTCCCTCTATATAATTTTTTGTAATAGTTTTAGAATATTTTATTTATTTATTACTTCAGAATATTTTACTTATTTTATTATTATTTGAGAATTTTTTCTTTCAGATTTTAATTTTTTTATTGTTTGAGATTTTGTATTTTTTCTGTTGATTTCTTTACAATACATGTTATTTAATTTTTTCTTTATATTAATTAATACTTTTAATAATTTGTAGCCTACAAATTAAATTTGATGTAAATTTAATTTGTATTTATAGCTTAACATGGCATACATCTCATGAACTAGAAAAACTATAAACTAAACTCAATATACAGGGTGTCCCACTTTTTTCGAGCAAAAAAGTTACTTTTTAGGGAGTCGAAAAAACATAATAGTTCATAGGAAAATATAATAAAATTTTTGATTAAAATTCTAAGTCTTAAGCTCGCTCCGCTGTCAATAATAAAATTTTTGATTAAAATTCTAACTCTCAAACTAGCTCCGCTATCAATAATAAAATTTTTGAATAAAATTCTATTTTTGTTCAGAATGACATTTACTATACAAAAAAAATTTTACTGGAAAAACAGTGGGACACCCTGTATACAAAATAATTAGCCTTATAACGTAATAGTATTTTTTTCTTTGAAATGGTTTTAATTTAGGATTAAATTCATCAAATAAGTAGTATTCTCAATTTTAGCTTTTTTTAATTTGGCGTAGCTAATTTAGTTACTTTTGGTTTATCTATCTGGTATGAACCCTGATATTTTTTTTGATGGTGCATTCATAGGTGCAATTCTTTGCAAAACTTACACATTTGCAGCTTAACTTAACTGTGCAACCGGGCCTTAAAGTGGCTCTCTAATATTAATAGAACCTCTCAATGTGATCATTTTGGAAATTCCAAATGTCCAAAATTATTTTAACCCGCTTACTTATATTTCCGATTTTGTCGTCTTTAACCTCGAAAGGCGATTATAAATTTCCTTACGTTGTAGAATAATAGTAAAAAATTATCGAAAGTTTTGAGGCACTTTGAGATAATTCCTTCAAAAGTTAATATTGCAATTATCACCAAGCAAACAAAAAGCTCGAGGGCTGAAATTGAAATTGCAGCAGCTTCTTTTTTACTCGCTTTTTTTGGAATATGCATTGTTGACAAGACAAAATTGTACGATGCTCCAAGAGACAATTTAACTGACTATTATTTATACAATATTGGAGTAACAGACACTAATTTGCCTCATTTAACTTAAAAGTTCTCTATCATGAACAGTTCATTTCTTCGACACAGAAATTTCATCGACTGGACCGCTTCATCGACATTGCCTTCTCTTCGACAAAAACGTTTCATTGACATTATATTACATTTATCGAAAAGAGACTTTTGTTCATCATTACCTTTTCATCGACATGATTATTGATCAAAATACTGGTTTTAAATATTTTTTCTTCAAATATCAATAAGGTACAGCCTTCTGTAAAGGTTTTCAGCATGTATTCTAATCGTTTAAAGCTTAGATAATTATTTAAAACAGTTACGGATTTTAAAAGTTTAAAAAACGGTCTCGATTCTGGTTTTTAAAAATGTAAAGAAGTGGTGTCGGTTTTGATTAAGCGAAAGAAAAACGGTTTCGGTTACTGTTCAAAAACGAGGTTTTGGCTATTTTTTTTATTTTCATTGTGAAACTAAATTAGTAAAACGGTTAAAACCCGTTTTTTTGTAACTCGCTTGTATCCGCCTGACTCACGAGGTCGTTTTGGGAACCCACAAACTTGCCAGAAAAAGTAATAATCCTTTTCGTTCTAATAATCAATATATGTAATGTTTCTTTGTCCTACTTCCAGCTGGAAGTAGGACAAAGAATACGCGATCGTGACTACCTTTGTCCTACCTCCAGCTGGGAGTAACTGTACATACATATTGTTATACAAATTTTAACAAAATATTGTAGAGCAAATGCAACAAAATGTTTTCATAATAACAAAACTGTGTCAATAAAATGGTACATTGTTCAACGAAAATGGTTTTGTCGATGAGATGGTTTTCTCGCATGTAACAAAAACTGTGTCAATGAAATGATACTGGTCAATGAAAACGCTTTGTCGATAAAATGGTATTGCCGACCAAACGAAATTGTCGAAGAAATGGTGTCGTCGATGAGATGGTTTGCTGATGAAAAGGTAATGTCGAAGAAACATCCTGGTCAAAAAATTGTTTGTCCTAGAAAAAGTATTGTTGTTTCCAAAATATTTAAGTCAGGCTCGGGTAAGTGTGAACATATTTGATATAAACCGGTCCATTGACATATTTGAGTTAATATATACCGATAAAAGAAAAACACCTTAGAATATTGCAGCTATCTACCTACAATTCCTAAGTATAAATTTGAGTTTTAAAATGGAAACACTGTAGCCAGTTGATGTTCGTTGCAAGTGTAGTGTGAATAACTGTTGGAAATGAAGGAAGAAGAACAATAATTATAGGTAAAAGAGAAAGCTTTAGTACAAAACTGTCGAAAAATAGTTATCACTTCTGTAAACCCTTTTGGTAATATTTACTTCCAAAAACATCTTTAGCTGTCTGTTGATTAGATGAAAGAGAACTAGAAGAAGAGCACATTCAACATGAATTTTATGAAACCAAACTTTTGTCTCAGAAAATGTGGCCAAACGTGTTGCGACTCCAAACCAAATTCAGTGCGAGATGCATCTTAATATTTTCGCACTCCAAAGAAGAAAAAGGAGATATTATGTGGGAAAAAATGCAAGAAGGCACCTACTACAGAGTCAAGTTAATGTCGTAATTACTCTCTTCGTAGTTTAGTCAAAATGACTAAATTCTATTCTTAGGAACTTTGTCTTTTGTGGTTCCAAAATTACTAAAAAACGAACTATGATGTCATTGAATTTGAAGAAATTGGTTGGGAACTGTTGCCAACAAGTTGACAACTGTTGACAACAAATTTCTTGTATACTGCAACTTTTGTTTGGAAATATTTGGCCAACAGTGTTCCGCGCCCATACCCAATTTCTTCGAGACGGATCTACCGAAATTTTTTGCAAAATGGCCCTTACTACCACGAAAAGCTAATGTCGGAATTTCTTATAGTTAACAGTAGCTCCTTTCATAATTTGGTTAGAATGAGTAAATCCATTTTAAAGAATTTCATTATCTTGTGGCTCAAGTATCAATACAAACTGGTGATGTAACGTAAAACACGGAAGCAAAAATAGGTCCTTCCTTTTTTCTGTTTTGTGTTTCACAAAATCTCCAATATGTTGCCAACTTGTTTTCCAGTTGCATCCAACATGTTCTTGCCGATTGTTGGCCGGTTTATCTATAGCTTTTTACACTTGCCCAAATCGAGCGTACAACATTTGTTGGCAACTGTTGCCACATATTAATAACAATTGACAACAAAGTTGGTAACAGCAACTTTTTTCTGGAAACCTCTGGCCAATAACAATTTTGCACGGCCAAACCAAATTCAGTGCGATTTGGATCTTCCGACTCTGTTTATGGGATTAGTGCAGCGTTAACATTATACTTTCAAATTAATAAAAAGGAGATAGTGGTTTTCTACCTTCTCTTGAAAATTTTTGTAAAATAATACCTGCTACAGAGATAAGCTTATGTCGGAATAATTTTTAAATGATGAATGAATAAATGAATTCAATTAAAAAAAAATTTTGCCCGTACTTATGGCTCCAAAAAATTACTAAAGATATACGAACTATCATTAAATTTGTATTATTTCATTGATTTAACTTACCCAGTTCAAGTATCAATTCCAATTGTTGCAGTAATCGATCGATGCTATCCATTTGAATGGAAAATACGGAAATAGGAAAAGGAAAACAAGCTACATTTTTATTTGTATCTGCGTTTCGCAAAATCAAAGATATTTACACACTTCTCCAAGTCTACCTTACTCTACTAGAACCATTCTTTTTGAATTTAAACGTCTATTTCCAGTGGGTTTACAACTCATTTGACTTAACACTTCAAAAAAAAAAATGTTTTATCACCAGAACCAAGGTTTTTCCAAAGTATTAGTCCAAAAAATATCTCATACATGCACAACTGCCAAATGTTTCATTAGAAGTCTTATGGCTGAAAACTTGCAAGGATATGTTTTTCTACCAGAAATAGGCTTCTATTGTAATCCATTTTTCTAGCAAAAATTTGCGATTTTTTGCTTCGAAATATTTTTTTTACCAAATGTTTATGGTCCTATCCATGGTGGAATTTACATTTTCTTTATAGTTTACGATTATAAAAAGTTCCATAATAATTTTAATTTTTTTAATGGTAGAAAACTTTAACATCCATTATTTAATCATTTATTTAACAAAACGAATCCCATCGAGAATAAAAGTTGTATAATTATTCGATATCCATTATTATTACTTTATAATTGTATGGCTCTAAACTATAATTTATTATTCGTCATAATCCAATTGCTACGACTTGTACTGTTAGTCATTATTAAACGTAATTGTTATACATGTTACGTGTAATTAATATTTTTTAAATAAATGGATATTATCGTATAAATGGAATTTTCATTTAATTGGAGATAATGATTTGATGCAAATTTTCATTTACAAGTACATGCATAAATAAAATTCCAATCACGCATATACAATGTTCGAATCAATAAATCAATATTTTAATATCAATTTTCAAAATTGGGGATTTAAAACCTTAATTGGTTTTTTCCATTATTTTTTTGATTTTCATATACCCTACCTTGGACGCAAGAAATACAACAAACAATCAAGAATTTAACACTGTTCAAAGCTAAGTAGTTCCTTTTGTTTTTTGTTTGGGGTGAATTAATTGGTAAGAATTTTGGTGATTTGCATATTTTACATTAATTACAAGATTTGTGGTTTATTTTTAATTCGAATTAAATTTTATATCAATTCGCTTAAATCGTTACAAATTTATTACCAAAGCTCACTTATAAGGGTGCAGTGCTCTTAGAGTACACGGTTTTAAAAAGAATAATGGCAATTATCTTCGCAACATTTTTATAGGCCTCTTGTTGTGTGGAGTGAAAACATTTCCCATATAAAATACGTCCTAATTAAATACGGCTGCCTTTTTAAATCTTACGTCTTGATTGACTTTAATAGTCGTAGCCAGCTTGATGAAACGAATTTATAGTCGCTGTACCCTCGTAAATGAAATAATTGGCTCGTCACGCAGAGGATACAAATCCAATCAATAAGCGGGGGTGGCAGATTACGAATGAAAATAGAGTGGCTATTTATAGTATGCACAAGTTATTCGGCCGTTAAAATGTCTCCTCGACATGCCATGTCAACCATGACGAGTAACGAGGTGAAGTTACTCTTTAAGGGCTGTTTTAGCTACGACACTTGGAAATGAGTGGAACACGGGTCGGAAGCAGGTGGTCGTAATTAAATGAAGCTTTTAAAACGCATAGGTGATAATAGTAATTCGTGACTGAAAGGAAGGAAAGACCCCCTTTATCATGCGTATTATTTACAAGGCGTGAGAGTTGCAAAAGCCACCCCACATCCCCCATTGTACGTGAAATCCGATGAAACTTTTATAAAGTAAGAATTTAAAGACGTAACTTGACGGGCTTTTGATGGAAACTTTAAGGCATTGCAGTTTGAATGGGAGCATGGAACGGTAGTTTTCACTAATTAATGTTTCAGAACTTTTATGAAGAAAATGTTGATATTGTCCTAGGTTTCAAGTTCTTCGAGCTGCAGAATCTCAAATTACAATTCATTGTTTCGTCTGGATAAAACAATGAATATATTGTTAAATCGAGCATTGGTCCCATTGAAAAAGCGTATTAACGGAAATTTCTTTGATTTAAACAAAAACTTTTTTACGAAGTTAAAGGACCAATTTGGAATTAAAATTGAGATGAGTTTTTACTTGGATTTTCTTTCATTCTTTTGAAAGTCAAAAATTAATAAGTATCAGTATAAAGTAAAGGGTCATCTTGCAACAAAACGGGTAGTTCTGATTTTATGTGGTCGAATCCTAATTATCAATCCAAAAGTTTTTAATCGCAGCCGAAAACCTGGAGTATCTAAAATTTCCAAAAATTTCCGAAACTTTTCGGGTTTTGTCTCCTTTAACCTGAAGGATAGGTTTTTCTGAAAGGATACTTTTTAAAATAGAATAAATTTCTGGTGATTTGATACTAGAAAGGTCTCACAAATTAACATTTTACTATTTTTACCTTAAACTACTATTTTAACAGCTCTTTAAATAGCCACAGTGGGAAATGTAAAATCGAAAACCAAAATACTTGTGTTGTTATCTTTGACTTGTACAATAAAGCTTAAGAAATTGAATAATGTTGTTGTGATGTTATGAGGATTTCACTAATAATGGGAGGCTGTGGATTGAAAGAATTGTTTTCAACAATTCCTGCTGAAATCGGTATGGCTAAGTTGTTGTCCGGAAGCTGTTAGAACCATTTATTTTACAGAGGATAAATCTTTGTTTGTTGATATATGCTTACTCATCCCGACCAATTTGTAATTCTGACAGCACAGGATAATGAGCAATATTAAGCATTTGAAACTAAATTTGGACTCTTTGAAGAAATAGACTAAACGGCCAACCTCTGGGTTCATTATTTTATTTCACAATATTACCAGTGTGCTCGGTATCTTGACATCATCCAAAAAATGCACGTCATTTCCTTCATGGGAAGTATGCACACTTATATTTTGGAATTGGGAGGCAAAATAGAGAAAAATTTGGTAACTTAAAAAAGCTAGATTCCGATTGGAAAAACCAAACAACACAAATATTATTCAAATATAAACCACATTTTTTTTCTTATGTATAAGTATACGAAGTCGAGAATAGATTATATAAGAAAAGATCAGCAGATTACTAGAAAAAGTTCCATCTTTTTTCTTGTTCAAAAAGTAGGTCTTTTATATTTTTTCCAAATTGTTGGTTGATACGATAATAATCCTTGAAATAATGCGGTGCGGTGGATTGGGTTGTTATATGGTTGTTAAATCTTAAAGTGATTTCGAATGGCTTCTTTGGTTGGTTAGTGGTTGATCAAAAGTTGGACAACTTCTTCGGTTCTTTTTTCGCCATTCTAACCGATAGAAAGAGATTGGATGAATAACCAAAGATCTAACAGTGCTTCCGACGACGGTTCATATTTCGGTTAACCAAGCTTGTATTGGATAGAACCAAACGATCTAAGATCTCATTCGAATGAGGTTGGTCCAAATATGACAGACCAATCAAAGAATCAAAGACGAATAGCTATATTGGCATTATAAATTATTTTGTAAACTGCACAAAAATAGTTGAAAATGCCCATTTTCCATATTGAGCCATTGAGCATCAATATGTTGGTGACTAATTCCGCAATATTTTCTGATAGACGACGATACCACGAATTTTGCACTGTTTGTACTCTTTTGTCTGTGATTTTATCTAGACATGGTCCATATATTATGTCGCAATAGTTAAAGGTGGATAGTATTATTGAATCGCAAAGCAAACGTTTGTTGTCTACATTATGTTCTCGGTTCAACATGATGCTGATGTTTTTAACCACATTTTCCTAAATAAGTTTTTTAATTTATTTGGATGAATAAATTTTGATATTTGCATAGTTTATATCCTTGATCTTAAATGATCTAAATTTGAAAATCATCTTCATATGATAGTTACAAGTTTACAGTTTTTTTTTAATTCAGATGTATATGGGCCTAATATGGATCCCTGAGGTATCCTTCTTTCAAGACCCAAGGCTCCTAGCTTATTTGGATCAACCTTTTGCACCGCTCGACTACAACTAAAACCCCTTCGGAAATAAGTTTGATTTGGTGGTAATAATTGATTTGTTTCAAGGTATCCACAGATTTGAATGTCAACAAGTTTCTCGATGACCTTTCACATTACAGGTAGAACTAAGTTCGTAACTAAAGGATGTTTCTCTATCGTACAAAAAAGTTTTTATTTGATCTGTGGTCAGATATTATCATAGAACAAATTTTAATGAAGGCATTGAAAAGTTCTGGAGGATTCGCAGAACATATCCAAGGAAATTGACATTACCTCTGCAACTTCTGAGTACTGAGTACCCTCCATTTCCTGAAAATAATTTGATTAAGTTAATTAGCAGTGGATTTTTCGAAAGTAAAGGTGTTAACTGAAAGGAAGGGGTGTCAAAAATTGTTGACGAAAATGAAATTACTGTTAATGTTAATTCCCCACACCTCGACCCATTACCTGAAGATAATGAATTGGATGATGTAGTTTTGCTAGAACCGGATGGTGAAAAGAATGTCGAAGGGGAGTTTCAAAATTGAAACATAAATACACAGAATACATGCTTTTATAAGTATTTTTTTTAATTCCACAATGTTAAAAAAGAATTTTGGTCCAATTTTAAAAGTCGTAGAAAACGATATGAAGAATCCAGAAAAAAAAACACATTTTTTGAATTTGGCCAATATATTTTAATACATAGGTATAAATTCATAATTGTGCTCTGGGTTTGACAAAGTACTACACCAATTGATCTGCGGCACTTAAAATTTTACAAAAGAATAGTGAAATTACAAAAAAATCGACTTGACCAGTCTTCAGTTTAAGTTAACATTGATTTGATTAACACGATTTTTGTGGTACCACTAACCTTTCAAAAATGATAAAAAGTTATAATTTGTAAAATTATCTGTTTCTGGAAAACTATTATTTATACAGAAACTGGTATCAAATTGTCACAAAGTTTTTCGATTTTAAAAAATTAGATAAACTACTGAAAACTACTTAAAAGCCAGTCCTTTGGAGGTAAAAACTGAAAAAGAAACGAAAATTTTGCATTTTTTTTGAAAATTTCAGATTGTTACGGCCCACGACTAAGGTCGAAAAGTTGGATTCAAAATTGGGATTTACCATATAAAACATATACATATACAAAATCAAAACTACACCCGATTTGATGCAAGATACAAGTACAGATCATAGGCGTCCGCATTATACTAAAAAGTGTTCTGGTTTCTAAGATAATATTTTGATGAAATGGTTAGTTTATTTTAAAGAAGCTAGGAGCTGTACAGCCTGTTCATAATTTTTGGACGTACATTTTCGGTTGGAGATAATAATAAGGAATAGAAAATCCATCCCACTTTTCTGGAGCTTCTTTGCAAATTATCAGCAAAATTTGAGAGGAAAAATTGTGAAAAATCATGAAATCGAGCATTAGTTCTACAGTCAAAACTCAAGTTTCCCTCGTTAGATTTTCAATTTTTTCAGATTTATAATCTAAATTGATTAGGCTATATCCTAGCGGATAGTCACCTTCTGCAACCTAGCACAAAATTAATTAGAGGGGTCCAAATTTAAGGTACTTTTAGGTCATTATATTTTTTTTGTTCATTCTCCAATTATTTTTCCTTTCGCTAGGAATTATAGAAATGACTTAAAAATCATTTACAAAAAAAATTATACAAAATTGCCGTTAAAATAACCCCTGACTTATTTCTACCAATTTTACTATTCAAAAAATTTTAAAAGTAGTTCATACACCCCCCGCCTTAATAAATTTTTAAGGACGCCCTTGGTACAGATTGACTGAACCAATGCGAATATATTACCAAAAGTTCGAAATTAAAATAAAATGAGTTAATGAGTTATACTTAAAAGTAAAATTGGGAAAATATGTGTATAGTTATTATAGTCTGTAGTTACTTTTATTTATTTTCCCAGTTTCTTATGTTTAAGCTCATTTAAGCTCTTAATGAGGCCATATTAAGATCGACACAGATGTTTACTATTTTTTGTCTAAAGTTGCCTAAATTGGATTCCTTTTATTTCTATGTCATATTAACTCGTGTGATATTTTGTGTTTCACTTAAAAAGTGTAATCGGAAAAAAACGTCGTTAAATTCAATAAAAATTCTGCGATTATAAAATCGTTGAAACTAACAAGAATTTTTTATAATTTAAAAAATATGCTTCCTGTTTGTCATCGAATAAATTTGTTTTATATCCAAGGCTTGAGTTAAGGGATAGTTTGCATGGAAGAAATGTTAAACGAGTCTATTATGCTAAATCCATAACGTTTTTCTAAATTAAAAAAAGCGCCATAAAATAACTACGAAGCCGGAACTATAAACCACAAAAGAATTCTATAAAAACGTGTAAATTGAATCCCAGAAGCGTATTCGAGTTGAATTTACGTCATGCCAAAACAACACAACATTCAGTGGTACTAAATTCTCGTTACCGAAATATTTTTCCACACTTTTATAGCCTTCTAGTGTTGCATTTCCCTGCGCAAATTTGTAAATTGTCAACATTAAAAAAACAAATCTATTTCTAAAAATCTAGATAATAACGTGCTAATAAGATTAATCACTTATAAAAATCGTTATGTATTGATAAGATCATAAATTTATTATGTTAATCCCAGTTTTATTAATTATATTTAACAAGCAATACCAGCAATAATTTATAACTTTATTCATGAGATTTGTTATAGTATCGTGCAGCTTAATATTATGCAAGGTTTTGAAGGAGTGAGCAATGAAGGTTAATTCGTCGTAGATAATGTTCTATTCTAGAAAGTTATTAAAGATATCAACAATAGCCGGACGGCCATAAATATTAATAATTCTATTAGCATGAATAACTGGATTGTATGTGTGAGGCTGAGGCTGTCCCCATTGTTCTTGCTCGAAATAATGAATTGTAAATTTAGGTGGTAAAGTTCACCGTAATTTGTTTTATTTTTAATACGTAATTACGTTTATTCACTTCGTTGAGCATTAAAATAAAAGTATAAAAAAGTAGCCAATAAAAATTAGAAGCGCATGTTTTGAATATAAAAAGGGGTCTTTAATGACATTACTCGAGTATTAAATAAATATTTTCCTTCTTCACTTCGTTTAGTATCATCGTAGGTTAATCCCATCGCAAGCGAAGCCCTATTTTTCAAACAAGGGTTAAATGCAAATCAAGCACACACAAGTCTAAATTAAAAACTGGGCGACGCCAAAAGCACCGGAATAATATTTAGGTTTTAATGAAACAACGAAAATTACAGCCATAAATTATACATTTTCGTAATTATAATTTCGCGTTAACACGAACTTTTTTTATTAATATTAAAATTTATATAAAAAATAGTATATCCCGGCGCATCCACCTCGTATGTTAAACAATTTCAAGACTTATATAAATTGAATTTTCTGAAGCGCATGATAAATCACCGTCAATCTTCTAATTGCGGCGAAAGGAAACTTTGGTGGAAAATTTGGGCGTTAATCTTGCGCCTGAAAATGGCTCTGGGTAAACCGGATCAGTCGTCTTACACGCCATTAAAGCGCGAAGAGAGGCCGTAAAAACCGGTCATGGAGGGAAAATCCGTGTCAGATCATCATTTTATTCCAGAAAAATCGCGTTTTTCAATTCAATTTCACGTCAGATAACGCCTTATATTTTTCATTCGAACTTCAGTTACTCTCTAAGGTGGATATTCGAAAAGAAAAGCAGAAAAGGATTCTTTTAAGAAGAATTTGATATTGAATACTCAAATGTTTTATACAGTGGTGGAAACAAGTATGAAAACTTTTAATTATTTCTCAAATTAATTACACTTTTCCATTATTATATGTTTATTTACAATAACAACAGGATTTTCAGGTTAGTATTTCTTGAAATCACATTCAAGTTTTTGCTGGAAATAAGTATGGTGACTTTTTTTATTTAATGAAGATTCGAGGTTCTAATCCTGGCAAAGGACAATTTTGCATTAATTCATCCTTTAAAGGTAAAAGTCTATGTATGGAACATGTTGAAATTGCAAAATCCTTAAATATTACTAAAGAGGTGCTGTCAAAACTTCACGTAAGTCGGAAAGACCTCAGAAAACCATCGCCAGGATGAATAAAATTTTCAAGAGGATATCCTCGTAAAACGGCGAGGAAAATTCCAGAGGAGTTTTTGGACGAATTCAACATTCCCAAACCCATCAGAAATCACCTTATAGTTGTAGATTTAAGTGGACGTGTTGCTGTAAAAAACCAAGAAATTTCCAAGCAAAACAATAGAACCTGAATGGAATTTACCAGATCGCATTTGACTTGGATCATGGTAAAGGATAATATGGTCCTTTTGAGCGACGAAAAACAGGTTGTGCCAAATTACGCGAGCACAAGCCTAAATGGATTATTTTCAGTGTCGAACTATTTTAGGAAAACAAATTTTACCATTTTTTCAGAAGAAATGAAGATTTCAGCCGAATAACGATCCGAAGTACTTGGCTAAATTAGTGAAACAATGGTTTTCCCAATAAAATGTTAACCTACGTGAATTGCTGTTACAAACTTCAGATCAAAACGCCATTGGACTTGCATTGGACTTTTGGGACATTTTCGATTTTCTTATTCAACAAAGAATGGAACCAAATTCCTTTGGATAAACTACGTAAATTTAGTATCTACTTTATTCTATCTATTGAATCTTCAATTATCATATTTTATTTTCTTTACGTTAGAAAAATAAAAGTTTCCTTACTTTTTTCTAGGAGTTTATATTTTTGATGAATTTATTGCCCCATATTGGTTATTTAGATAATTTTATGACCATCGTGAGTATATTCAATCATAATAGTTCTATTTTAAACCGCAAAGACATATTTTAACATGATACTGACTAATATTTCTAAGGTTTCCATACTTTTTTCCACCACTGTATATGTATATTTTTTATTTTACCTACTTTTACTTAACATAATTTAAGAAAATATTATAAAGTGACAAGCACATTTTTGGTTTCCAATCTTTATTTACCACATACAAAAATCATAAATACTTATTTACACTATATCAGTTATTTACATTATAACAGTTGCTCATTATCAAATTATGATTATTCTGGACAAGTATAGTCGAATACGTAATCATAAGAACATTGCAAAACATCAAAGATTGTTCGCAAATTTTGGCCATCCAATTTGGGCATACAATTGTAATAGATGTACTCCCTATGTTCCTTCAATAAATAGGGATGTTTGATTAAACTTCCATTCATTATCCAACCATTCTCCAGTCTTAAAATAACAGATATATACATACTCCAATCCATCAATTTTCGGGTGTGTTTTTCCTTTCGTGATATTCTTAATTTCTTCTGAAGATTTTCCAAACATATCTAAGCAATAATCAAGTACATCGTGCCTTGGTAATAAATCATACAAATTGCATTTCCTCGCCTAAAGTTATTATATTATTAAATTTTATTTTCAAGTCTCGAACAGCAGTTTTCGGGTTATCGCGCCACCTATGACAAAAAACTTTATAAGTATTGTATAAGCAGGTGTAAGCAGCTAAATTTTTTATAGCTTTATGCACAAATGCATAAACTTTTAAATTATTTTTATTTGAAAGTGGGGACATGCGGGGAATTTTTTAAAAACCTTCTTAAAACTGACATTTATTTTTAAAGTGCAAGGTAAGTGAAAACAGGTAAAAATAAATAGTTACAAAATAAATTGCACAGTTCAAGCTTGAGCTTCAAGTGACACTTAAACTAAAAATATGACAGATTGAAATCTGCCAAGCAGCTTAAGCTTCAACTGTGCAACCGGCCCTAAGGTTTTTAAATGAATTTAGATCGGAAAATTGTAATGACTATTCAATTCACAAGTGAAACGTTAAAAGTATCAGCGACTATTTTGTGAAGTTTATGTCAAATTTCAATATGTTTGAAGTTGGCTATCAAATTATGGACAAAAACGTGAAAAAAGTTATTTATATTATTATTTAAATATTGGCTCTTATTCAAAGTCGAATATTTTTCATACATTACCACTCATGTCATTTGAAGTTATTTTGATATTATTTGAAGTTGAAAATTTAAACTTAACCCCAAATGACATTCGTGGTAATGACATTGATAGTTAGTCGTATTATTGCAATATTAAAAATGCATACATTTTCAAATGCGGAATACCCGACATGCATCTTGCATATGGAGCATCCCACATATTTAATACATGATATTTTAGGTAAATTAACCTACGCAGTCGGGGAATTAAAACTTAACCCCAAATTACATTCGTAGTAATGACAGTGAAAAATATTCGACTTTTTGATACAAAACATTGATATACCATCTTCAATGTATGCTTCAGATCATTGTTCTGTGCTGATATGCAATATAATAATAGGAGATATGTAACTGTCTGCATACGTAACCATTTTGGTAGATAAAGTGAACCATTTTGAGATATATCCGATGAATTATTGTCATTCGAAAACCAAAAAAGTTTCTCCGCGGCATCAAATGCCTCATTCCAAATACAACAATTTTCAAAGACATCATGTGGTATGTATTATATGTATGTAAAGAACATGTTGAAATTGCAAAATCCTTAAATATTACTAAAGAGGTGCTGTCAAAACGTCGGGAAGGCTTCAGAAAACCATCGCCAGGATGGATAAAATTTTCAAGAGGATATCCTCGTAAAACGGTGAGACAAATTCAAGAGGAGGACGAATTCAACATTCCCAAACCCATCAGAAATCACCTTATAGTTGTAGATTTAAGTAGACGTGTGGCTGTAAAAAAACCAAAAAAATTCCAAGCAAAACAATAGAACCCGAATGGAATTTATGGATCATGGTAAAGGATAATTTGGTCCTTTTGGGCCATGAACAATAGGTTGTGCCAAATTACGCAAACACAAGCCAACATGGATTATTTTCAGTGTAGAACTATTTTAGGAAATCAAATTTTGCCATTTTTTTCAGAAGAAATACCACTGAAATGAAGATTCCAGCAGGATAACGATCCGAAGTACTTAGTGAAACTATGGTTTCCAAACCACCCCCCCCCCCCCCCCTCCTCGAAATTGTTAACCTACTTTAATTGCTGTTACAAACTTCAGATCGAAACGCCATCGGACATGCACTAAATTCCTCTGGATAAACTACGTAAATTAGTATCTACTTAATTCTATCTATTGAATTTTCAATTATCATATTTTATTTTCTTTACGTTAGAAAAATAAAAGTTTCCATACTTTTTTCTGGGAGTTTATATTTTTGATGAAGTTATTGCCCCTTATTATACTCCCTATGTTCCTTCAATAAATATTTTTCCAGGGATGTTTGATTAAACTTCCAGTCATTATCCAACCATTCTCCAGTCTTAAAATAACAGATATATACATACTCCAATCCATCAATTTCCGGGTGTGGTTTTCCTTTCGTGATATTCTTTATTTCTTCTGAAGATTTTCCAAACATATCTAAGCAATAATCAAGTATATCGTTCCTTGGTAATAAATCATACAAATTGCAAATCCTCGGCTAAAGTTATTATATTATTAAATTTTCAAGCCTTTTTAAATACCTAGTGTTACTCTTAACTGGTTATTTGCAAGTGCGAAAGCAATAACACAAAAACTCACAATAATTAGTTTCATGATGATTACAATATTTTTAAAATACTTATTTTGTATTAGGATGTTGGCTTTTATAATACTTCTTATCAACAGTAAGAATTTATTTTAAAAATAAGCAGATTATGTTAAAATACTATTTTTATTACCTTATTAAAAATTTAAATTAATTTTTAACGAAGTTTTTTTACATTTTTTAAACATTATAATCGCATTTACTTAAAAATCTCCAATTATTTTTGTGTCCTTGAAAAAATATTAGTTTAAAGGAATTGCATTATAAAAATAATATGCCTAAGGCTTTTATACGAATTTAGATCGGAAAATTGTAATGACTATTCAACTCACAAGTGAAACGTCAAAAGTATCAACGACTATTTTGTGAAGTTTATATCAAAACATGAAAAAAGTTCGTTAAGTAGTTCCTTAAATATTTCCTCTTTTTCAAAGTCGAATATTTTTCATACATTACCACTCATGTCATTTGAAGTTATTTTGATATTATTTGAAGTTAAAAATTTAAACCATAGATAATATAATTTATAAAAATATATCTTTACAAAAACAAACATAAAAAGGCAGATTCAAAATTCCCGCGCGCCTAAAAATACTTGGCCCCAAAAAACCAGAGGGCGCTTTTACGTTATTAAAAGGTACTATTGAGTTAGCATTCTATACGTATTATGTTATCTATGATTTAAACTTAGGGTAAGGTCACAGTATAGGCAACTACCAGTAGCGACACTTCATGCAAATTACATGTTATTTGAAGGGACAATTTTTGGTGACCTTGACGATATATATATATATACTCAGATACGCACGCGGCAAATTTAAATTTACGTCACTTTTTCTAACCTTAAAAATGTAACATACATTTGCAAAGTTTTGATTAAAATTGTAGTTTTTAATGATTTTGACAAGCTTAAAAGTAATAGTTTTCATCAATTATTACATTAATTACGGTATTTAAATTCAAATGACGGCGGTTTTAAAATTATTTTGATCATAGAGAAATGTCACCATTTGTAATTTGCAGTTTTAAACTCAATGGTACCAGATACGCACTATAGAAATGGTACTAGGTTAGACACGGGAGTGTCGCTACTGGTAGTTATTTATACTGTGGTAAGGTTATACACACTGAACATAGTAGTGAAGAATGGTAGTAGAGCAAATACATAGAGGGATAAAGTAGAGCATTAAAGTAAGGAAGTGGTGGTTATACAGACAGCAATGAAAATTGAGCAGTTAATTTAAAGAAGGCAAATAACATGCGACACGAGACACAGTTGACACGAGACGCAAGCATTTATCTCTACTACTAAACCGACCAACCAATCAGAGATGGCCCCACATACATCAGAGTGCAGCAGAATCAAACAGTTTTGCTTTTTGAAACATGAGCGATGAGCGATTTGCTCTACTATGACCGCTCGCATTGAAATGCATTGGTTTGATTTTTCATCACTTCTCCACTGCTTGCCTCACTCTGTGCATGACTACCATTCTTCACTACTATGTTCAGTGTGTATAACCATACCCTTAGCCCCAAATGACATTCGTGGTAATGACATTGAATAGTATTCGACTTAAATTTGACACAAAACATTGATATACCACCATCAATGTATGCTTCAGATCATAAATATATGGGTTCTGAATCACTATTGTCGCCCATAATGAAACTACAAATTGAATATTCTTTTAATTTTATAATAAAACAAAAAATCTAATCATATCTTGTTATTTTTCTTAATAACAAAACGGAAACTAACCAATCGGCGTAATTGTGAATCGGCGTAAATCGAACCGGCGCAAGACGACGTTTACCTGTACAATTATTTTGGCTTAGATTTAATGGCTTTGAATTACGGGATCTCTAAACATTTAGAGTTTATATTTTGATTTAGATTTAAAAAGCTAGGTGATTAAATTTTTGGTTTTATTTTACTTTTTGAACATCATCTTAATGTAAGTAAATTGAAAAAATCTTAAAACATCAATTTTTATTTATTCGAACAAATTTTTACACAAAAATTGGTTTTGCATAATATTTTTAAAGTTCTGGACAAGTAATGTTGAATGCGAAATCATAGAAGCAGTTCATTGAATCATAAATTGTATAGAACTGTTCGGAATCAAATTGAGTAAAGCATTGAGTTTTAATGTATTCTCTATTCTTTGGAGTTTTAATGTATTTTTCCAAAGTAGCCTCATCAAATTTCCAATTATTGTCTAACCAGTCTTCGTTCTTTAAATAGCATAAATACACTCCAAACCATCCATCAAATTCTGGGTATGGTTTTCCTCTAGTGTAATTTTTTAAATCTTCAGGAGTCTTTCCAAACATATCCAAGCAGTAATCAAGACCTTCTTGTCCAACTGACAATAAATCATATATATTGCAATTGGGCTGAAATCATTCAAATTTATCAAATATTATAAAAGACAATAATAAAAAACCAAAACCAACCTCAGTTAACTGAGGTTGGTTTTAAGACGTTGTTTTATTACCCTATTATGGAACACCAACCGTTCAAGGATTTTCGCTTAGAAATTATAAATGACATTTAGACGAGCACATTTTCCCCAAGTTTTGTGTGATACTATTTGTGGTCGTTTAAATTAGATATTTTCAATCCAATCATATTATTTTATGTCAGAAATTATGGACATGTTCAATTTCCGAATCAAAATTCTTTCCGGCATGCTCATACTTTCACTATAATTTGTGACATAAAATTCAACCCAATCATTCTGGGTAGAAAATTAATAATTTTCACCTCCACAAATATTTTGTGTCTATCAAATCTTGTTCAAGGTTCAGAAACAAAAATGTGCTCGTCTAAAAAGACCTGTGAGTATGTGGAAATAAAACAAAATCATTTTGAATTTCTGTTCGAATACATAAATTTTATAAAATGGTAGTTTTGTTTTTAAAATTTTCAAAAAGAATATTAGATTTTAATTAAAACTAGTTTTGACATGTTTTCAAATTAAAATTTCAATGTTAATAATTTTTTGTTAATATGTAGGAAATGTAGATTTTTTATAAAATATGAAATTCTATTAAACTTTGCAAAAATCATATTAAAATAAAATAAAAGTTTCTAAAAATTTTCGAAAGGTACTACACTAGTTTTTTTAATTGAAAATTTAAAAAAAAATAGCTTTAAAGTTAAAAAATGTAATTCGTTGTTTTTTAGAAATTCAAAATGAAATAAAAACCGAAGTTAACTAAACTCTATTTGATTATTTAAAAATTATAAAAAAATGTTTGATTTTACTTTAAGATAAATGAAAAAGTGAAACTTGCTTAATAGTTATTATTTTCTTACCTGGTTATCTGCAGCCACAAAAGCGACGATGCCAAAAAATGCGATAAATACCTTCATCTTGGTTACAAGTGCCTATTTTCGAAAGCTTTGGTTTTTATAAGACTTCTTATCAAAAATAATTGCTTTATAAGTAGCAGATTATTCAATGCTTATGAATAAATAACAAATTTGTGCTTTTATTAGCGATAAAAATTGATTTTTTAAATCGTTATTTTGTTTTTTGCGTATTTTATTGTAATAATTGATTTTACTTAAAAAATTATAATTATTTTCAATTATTTATCTTGTATGTTAGTGTCAAAGGAATAATTATCCATTAAATATTATTTAAAGTAATTATATAATTTAATTCTTGCATTAATTACTCGCTTCATGATAACAAAATTATGGAAAATAAGCAGAACTCAGACTTTCAATTTATTTTTAGAATAATTCAAAAATTATCCAAGATCTTATGGTTTATTTAAATGCTTAAAATGTTGCATATTTTACATAATTCAATTTCTATTCCTCGATGTAAAATTGATTTTTTAAATGGTAGAAAATGACCTTTAGCAAAATCGGTTTAATTTTCTATTTATGAAGCATAAAATTTCCGTTAGTGTTTAAATTCATTAAATTTTATTACGATATTATGTAAAAAAATTCTATTTCTTACAAAAAGTCAATTTGAAGTATTTAAAATTACTAAAAAAAATCTATAAATAATTAATTTAAGGTAATAATATAAAATTTGATTCGGTGCATGCTCATTTTTGTTTATGAATTAACGAGAAGTAATTGCAAATTCTGTGTGTGGGTGAAATGCAATTCCAAACTATGCAAATGCTGGTATTTCCTAGGCAAATCTAGGATTTACTAGTTGAATCTAAGAGATTATCCAAGCCTTGTTACATAAAAAAAAATTTAAATGAAAGAATTCTTTTTTACTTAAGCAGGCACTCTTTGAGGGCGTTCTTCGAAATTTACGAATCTTTTCAATTTTTTTAGATTAAAATTGAATTTATGGTTTTTGTCCGAGCCCTTATATTTCTACTTGCTTCTAAAGAGTTACAAAATTTTGAAATTCTAAATGTCATTCTGAACAGAAAAATCCTATGAACTAACATTTTTGTCGACTCCTTAAGAAGTTATAGTCGGAGAGCTGTCGACGAATTTTGGGAAGGTGTTTTAGGCAAGTTCAAATATCGAAAAAATAGTATTTTATGAAAATTTGTCGCAAGCTCTTGGACTATTACAGCAATTTTAAAATTGGTAAATTTTCATGTTTTTTTAGAAAAGTTATTATCATTTTTTTTACATCAATAATTATGTTTTGGAGTTTGTCTTTGCCAACTTTCTTCTTTGGACATTATTGGCTGTTTTCTCGATAAAATTAATCTATCTGATTGGCTTAAAGATTGAAACCAAATTCAAACCATACTTGATTTAAATTTAAAAAAAGCACAATAAAATAAAATTTATACAGGGTGCTCAAAAATTTCACTTAAATTTTAAAATTGTTGTAACTTTTTAAGGAGTCGAAAAAAATATTAATTCATAGAAATTTTTTGTGCAGAATGACATTTTGCTGCAAAACAAGTGAGGCACCCGGTATTTTACCTCTTTGCACCTTGCCCTGATTTTAAAGCGTCTTAACTTATTAAAGCTCTAATGTGTAGATGAATTTATTTTGGATTTATTTCCGAAAGCTTTAGAAAAATGACAAAATTAATTCTGGAATACTTATATTTGTCGTTCAAGACTCTATTTAAGAGGATACTCATTGAAATGTGTAACTCCGCATTTCGCCCGCAAATGTATTGAAAAATGGTGATTTTTCAAACCATTTGGTGAGATTACTAATTGAGCAAAATGAAAAATTTTAATTGCATTAGAAAGAACGTTTATTGTTTTTTTTCTATAAAAAAATTATGAACTTCGCTAAAAAGGTCTAAAAAATAGCATATTTTTGCACAATTCAATATTTTTTTTTTACAATTTTGAGTAAAAAAATAAAAAAAGCGTCTTGTATCGTACTAACACAATAAACGTTCTTTCTAATGCAATTAAAATTTTTCATTTTGCTCAATTAGTAATCTCACCAAATGGTTTCAAAAATCACCATGTTTCAATACTTTTGCGGGCGAAATGCGGAGTTACAGATTTCACCGAGTATCCTCTTAAAATTGAGAAAAATGAATCCACCGGAGCCGAAACTACAACAAGCAATTTTTTATTTTCCGGAAACATGACCAAAAATACTGCGATTAAAACATTTATCTTTGGTAAATGAAATGGTTGAAGCACCTGATTAAATGTGATTTTTAAATCTTTTCAAAACTAAACCTATAACAAGTTATAATCAAAAATTGATTAAAATTGATCTTCTAATTTTCTTTCAAGTTCCTCATTTTTTAACCTGTGGAAAGTCAAGAGGTTTAAAAATATTACTACTATTGTAATTTTCGTTTTTTTTTTCGTTTCGGAATTATGTGTAAAATAGTTATAATATAATATGAAATAATTTACCTATATTCTGGATGGAGTAATACCCAAACAGCATTATTTTTTGTAACCCTTTACCAGTGATTCTAAATTCTAACCGAACCGTTTTATTAACCGAAATTCGGCTAACACCGTTTTATTTGAACTAACCGCAACCGTTTTTAGAAATTTTTAAAAACCGTAACCGAAACAAGTTCTTAACTGATTTTTAACCGATTTCTAACCGTTTACTAAACGTTTTACTAACCGGTTTTTACCAATTTAACTATCGGTTTACAATCAATATTAAAGAAAATAGGTAAAACACTTTTTTTAAACCGAAATCGTTTTTTTCGGTTAACCGAAACCGATTTTTGATATTTTTTAAAACTGAATCCGGTTAAAAAAAAATTATTAACCGGAACCGTTTTGAAATTTTAAACGGTTTGAATCCCTGCCTCTTAAGGTACTCACATGCCAATCTAGCCTTAAAGCAAAGCATTGAAGTAGATTAAATGGTCAATTTAAGATATACAGGGTGCTGAAAAAGTCGCGTACACGCTCTACGCTACGTTGTTAAGGTTCATTTTCTAATAAGCAAAAATAGCAGTTTATGGGCAACACTAGATATGCTAGTGCAAACAATATTTTTGTATACTTTTTTTTTATTTTAGATTCTAGAGTCATTCAACTAAATATGGACAGAAGGAAAAAATGGAGAATCTATAAAAAAAATATAATTACCCAAAAGTAACTTTGCTCGCATAATTAATTTTGGATAAAATTGCAACACAAAAGCAGTTGTCCAGTTTTATTTTAATTAATCTAGTTTACAAATCAGAAAAAAATTTGAAAATCTGTCAAAAGAAACTAGAGATATGCTGTTGCCAGTAATGTTTGATTTCATGATTTTTCACAATTTTTTAAACGCAGCAACAAAAAAACTCATAAACATAAATAATATGTACAATAGTTGTGTATGTTGTTGCTAGTATTTATTTAAACTGGGTATTAAATGTTTATATCGGTGCGCGGCTAGAACTAGAAACTGACCATATGTGGAATACTATGCCCCAGGAATAGTATGTCCCAGGAATAGTATGTCTCAGGAATAGTACGTCCCAGGAATAGTATGCCCCAGGATTAGTATGCCCCAGGCACCCTCTATGTCCCAGGAATAGTATATCTCAGGAATCCTAGGTTACTTTTATTTTCAGTATTGTGAAAATGTAAAAAATTAAAAATGGTGAAAATGTAATGTTGAAAATAGTGAAAATGTTGAAAACGGTGAAAATGTTGAAAATAGTGAAAATAGTGAAAATGTTGAAAATAGTGGAAATGTTGAAAATAGTGAAAATGTTGAAAATACTGAAAATGTTGAAAATACTGAAAATGTTCAAAAATTATGAAAATGTTGAAAGTACTGAAAATTATAAAATTTAAGAAAATTTTTGCTCTGATTTTTTTACTTTTCACAATATAATTAATAACTTTGAAAGTATTCAATCCAACAGGACGTTTAATACCTTAAAATTTGCCCCGTCACCTGCCTCACCAAATTCCGTTGAAATTATTATTGTCTGTTGAAAATTGCGTCGTCCAGGACCGTATTTGTGCTAAAATTATACAAAAACTTTGCGATTTTTTTACGAAAAAACTAATGAACCGATTTTTACCGAATATATTTTACTTGGCGTCCATCTACGGTGTTTATCTTTGATAAAAATTTGAAACCGGTATCTCTTATAGTTTTCGAGAAAATAATTAAAAACCAATTTCCATGAAAAATTACAAGCCCGCAAGCCTTAAAAATATGTGATAAAAGTTTTTCGAATATTTTCAAGTTCGACCCCGCAAATGAAAGATAATAAAAAATGGATGATGTTTGGGGTGTCGGTTGTCCCCTACAACCCCAAAAATTAAAAAAAAATAAGACAAGAATTGACCGTTTTGATGTGGCTTGTGTAAAGTCAAATTTTAAGCTACCGTCACGAAATATAGTTAAATTTGATTGCGTCGGATGAAGAACGTTCTCCTGAATATTTTCCGTTCATTTTTATTTTTCTAAAATAAAAATAAAAAAAATATTCCGGAAAAACGTCGAAAAAATGGAAAATTTTGATTCGGCTCGCATTTGGTCAATTATTAAGAAATTGAAAATTTAGGTCCAGAGCGAAAAAATCAAAAGGGAGCAGTACCGTACGAAATTTGGTAAAAATCGGTTGATCCATTCTCGAGAAAAGTAGAAAAAAGGTAAAAAGAAAAGAGGTCGATATCTCGGCTCGGGAGGACAAATTTAAAAAAACTCGACGTCACGCAACCCTTTATTCAATTGCGAATGCGACCTGCTGTACGGCAAAGTTCTAAAAAAATCTCCTGATTTTTAAGAACTTCCCCCGATGAACAAGTGCCCGTTTTTTGAAAATATCTCGGATCCGGTCCTGTAAGAAATGGCGCCCCGGAGCGAAAAAGGTAAGGAATCAAAAAAGTTGCCGATTTTCGAGTAGAAGCGAACGGAAAAAAAATTTCGAAAATCGGCCGTCTCTTTTTCAAAAAATCGAAAAAATAAACTTTTTTTTCAACACCCTGTATATCGGTCAAATTTATACCTAGCGATCCAGAAAAAATATCAAAAAATCTACTTTTTCGTTCTGGAAAAACTGTAAGAAATACCAGTTTGATGACGTCATCGAAAGTGCGAATTTCAAATAGTGCACCAAATTGCTTTAGTATAATTGAGATAAAACAACATAGTCTCTTTAAAAATTTTCGGGCGCTGAATTCAATTCTGCAAATAATATTTTTTTAATAGATCAGCTTTCCAAATTATTCAAAGTTAAAATTTAAAAAATCCTTAACAATTGCTATTATTTTTCTATAAACGGCTATATTTCGGTGAAACCGATGTTCTGTTTTTTTTTCAAATAGTCTAGGATGTCAGTTTGTTAAAATTTTAATAAAATTTCATTAGAAACATGAGTTTTTTATTTCATACCAAGGCGCTAATAGGGTTCAATATGTTTTCAAAAATTTTCTTGCACAGAAATTTAGACTTTTCTCTGAGAATCTACCAAAAAAAATATTTAAAAAAAATATTATTTGCCATAAAATTATGTTTTTGTCATAAAATATTCAATTGATATCTCAAAAACTTGATGTGCTAGAGTAAATCTGGTTACAGATTTAAATTCTGCTGAAAGAAATGTCAGAGCCCGAAACTTACTTTTTTATTTTTTTGTAGAACAGTGTATTTTTTTAATTAGTTTACCCTTGTTTAACGGTTACTTTCAAACAACGTATAAGCGACTTTTTCAGCACCGTGTATAAAATATTAAAATGGAGAAGAAACTGATGTAAATTATTATATCAAAAAATTAATAAAAAAATCAAATACAGTCGAGCTTCCATAACTCGAACTTCTATAAGTCGAACTTTTCCATAACTCGAATTTTGTTTATAATGTGTTTGTAAAAATATTCGTTTTTAACTTTGCGAAATAATTTTCTATATCTCGAATTTTTTTAAAGTCCCTTGAAGATTTGAGTTAGGGAAGTTTGACTGTAGTTAAATATATGAATAAAACTCAGGAGTAACTTGCATTAAACTAAATTTTAAATATTTATTTTTTAAAGCAAAAATAATTACAAATTATTCATACTTCGTTATTGGTACATACATTTTTTTATCCTTTAGGACAAGTAAAATCGAAAACATAGTCATAGAAGCAATTCATAAAATCGATACTTGTACTTGAATTCTTTTTATTATATTTGGGACGGCAGGTGTTAGTGATGTAGTTCTTATTTTTCTCATTTTTGAAAAAAGGATCCAGAGTTTTATGAGTCGATTTATTCTCCAAAAGTTTGCCTCTATGTAAATAACACATGTACACATCTGGCCAGTTACCACCGCTTGGATAGTTTCCTTTCCTAAAGTTTTTCAATTCTACTGGTTTTTTCTGATAATAATCTAAGCAAAAATCAAGAGCTGATTTTTCACCCGGTAGAAAGTCCTGTCGTAATTCATACAGATCGCACATCTTAAAAAATATAAATTATATTTAATGCTCGATTTTGATCAAAATTATTAATTGTAATCAATCAAAAAAAAAATGTATTGGAAATCTTAAAATTTCTAATTCTTTATAAGTTATTGGATGTTTCTTACCTTTGGATCTGCAACCGCTATTGCGCTTATGGCGAATAGTACAAGTACAATCAACTTCATCTTTATGCTGGAACTACCTATTCTTCATTTTTTTTTTGCTTTTATTACGTTTCTTATCAATATTAAAATATAAATGTTAATGGCCCGTGAACACTTGTGGATGATAAAAATATTTTACATTTTTTTATTTCAGGAAAAAAAACATAATAGATCTATTGTTATTTTAAATTATTAATTGTCTATTGTTTATTTATTTGGCTACAATCGAATTTGGTCATAATCGAAAAAAAATCTGGCGGCTCATTTTTTTTATATTTTGTTACACATACAGTTTAAAGTAATACTACATATTTTTTTTCTAAACAGACCAGGAGTCAAAAATTATTTTTTCAGATTTAATTTTTTAAGTGAAGACAAAAATGTAAGTATTCAATTTTGTTATATTTTTTTACATATACAGTCCTAAGTAAGTACAACATAAAAACTAAATAAAATCTGAAAGAGCGACTGATTTTTTTTTCCGAATTTTTTAACTATATTACAGGTTTCCACCACTAAGGCGTCAGTAAGATAGTCAAAAAAATAAATTCCAATTATTTTCGATTAAAAAAATAAAATCTGAAAAAGTTACTTTTTATTTTCATTTTTTACCAATTTTTTGATTCGGGGTATGATTTTCAATGAATTTTTTGTATATTTTTAAGAATCAAAATTTTGAAATGAATCACAAAATATAGTTTTTGTTTTTTTTTTTAGTTTAGATAGCACTTTGTGGGTGCAAAGTCCTTATTATCGAGTAGGATTTCCTTAAGCAGTTATTTATACATTCGTTAAATTTGAGGTCAATATCAATCAGGGAGGAGGGCAAGATTTTTAATTGAGGTTTCTGGATGAATTTCATTACCGTTTAACGAGATTTTGAACTTTTTCGATGCTTTAATGTTATCACGCTAATAGGGTTCAATATGTTTTCAAAAATTTTCTTGCACAGAAATTTAGACTTTTCTCTGAAAATTTTCGCGCTGCGTCTAATAAACATGGAAGAAGATTCTACCAAAAAAATTATTTAAAAAAAATATTATTTGCCATAAAATTATGTTTATCTACGACTATTGAATAACATGTTAATTACGTACCCATTTCTTATTAATTAATGACAATCATTACAATTTAGCCGTGTGTTATATCTCCATTTAAATCAAATGTCTCTCCATAACACACTAGCTGGAACCAATCACGAGACAGCATTTTCAAAACATTTATCATAACAAACGGGCTGAAGTTGGCTAAAAACCGACCGGTAACGAGGTTACACGAATAGAATGTGACGGCGCCATCTTCACTTGCGTGCGCCGCTGTCAACATAATTTCAATTTGAAATATAAATTTTTTAAAGAAAGTGGATCAAAGTGAATTTATAATTACATTATATTAATAAAAGTAATTATTTATTGCAAATTAAAAACATATTTCTTAAAAAATATAATTACAAAAATAATAAAAAGCGTGAGTGGATTCAGAAAGTGAAAGTTGCACACCCCCAGAAATACTAGAAACTGCGCTAACAACCCAAAATTTATTACCAAATAAATCAAAAGACAGGTATAATATGGCATACAGAGCCTTTATGGATTGGAGAAACATTAAAAATATAAGAAATATAATTAGGTGTCAGGTGATTTTAGAGGTTAAATTGGGCTGTCAATTATACGCCATAGAACAAAAATCTAGAGTAAACATAGGTGTTTAATGAAAATAACGGCCAGCAAAATGACAATAATAGATAGGAATCTAAAAGTGAAAAATCGTCGTAGATAAAGTATAGTATTCTACTCGCGATTAAATAGCCATTACTCACTCAGACCTTTTACGACACTCGCCTGCCGGCTCGTGTCGCAATTTCGGTCTTCGTGAGTAATGGCTATCTTTACTCGCTCGTTGAATAATATACTATTTTGTCATAAAATATTCAACTGATAATATCTCAAAAACTTGATGTGCTAGAGTAAATCTGGTTACAGATTTAAATTCTGCTGAAAGAAACCTACAAGAATTTTATGTCAGAGCCCGGAACTTACTTTTTTATTTTTTTGTAGAACAGTGTCTTTTTTTTAATTAGTTTACCCTTGTTTAACGGTTACTTTCAAACAACGTATACGCGACTTTTTCAGCACCGTGTATAAAATATTAAAATGGAGACGAAACTGATGTAAATTATTATATCAAAAAATTAATAAAAAAATCAAATACAGTCGAGCTTCCATAACTCGAACTTCTATAAGTCGAACTTTTCCATAACTCGAATTTTGTTTATAATGTGTTTGTAAAAATATTCGTTTTTAACTTTGCGAAATAATTTTCTATATCTCGAATTTTTTTTAAAGTCCCTTGAAGATTTGAGTTAGGGAAGTTTGACTGTAGTTAAATATATGAATAAAACTCAGGAGTAACTTTCATCAAACTAAATTTTATATATTTATTTTTTAAAGCAAAAATAATTACAAATTATTCATACTTCGTTATTGGTACATACATTTTTTTATCCTTTAGGACAAGTAAAATCGAAAACATAGTCATAGAAGCAATTCATAAAATCGATACTTGTACTTGAATTCTTTTTATTATATTTGGGACGGCAGGTGTTAGTGATGTAGTTCTTATTTTTCTCATTTTTGAAAAAAGGATCCAGAGTTTTATGAGTCGATTTATTCTCCAAAAGTTTGCCTCTATGTAAATAACACATGTACACATCTGGCCAGTTACCACCACTTGGATAGTTTCCTTTCCTAAAGTTTTTCAATTCTACTGGTTTTTTCTGATAATAATCTAAGCAAAAATCAAGAGCTGATTTTTCACCTGGTAGAAAGTCCTGTCGTAATTCATACAGATCGCACATCTTAAAAAATATAAATTATATTTAATGCTCGATTTTGATCAAAATTATTAATTGTAATCAATCAAAAAAAAAATGTATTGGAAATCTTAAAATTTCTAATTCTTTATAAGTTATTGGATGTTTCTTACCTTTGGATCTGCAACCGCTATTGCGCTTATGGCGAATAGTACAAGTACAATCAACTTCATCTTTATGCTGGAACTACCTATTCTTCATTTTTTTTTGCTTTTATTACGTTTCTTATCAATATTAAAATATAAATGTTAATGGCCCGTGAACACTTGTGGATGATAAAAATATTTTACATTTTTTTATTTCAGGAAAAAAACGTAATAGATCTATTGTTATTTTAAATTATTAATTGTCTATTGTTTATTTATTTGGCTACAATCGAATTTGGTCATAATCGAAAAAAAATCTGGCGGCTCATTTTTTTTATATTTTGTTACACATACAGTTTAAAGTAATACTACATATTTTTTTTCTAAACAGACCAGGAGTCAAAAATTATTTTTTCAGATTTAATTTTTTAAGTGAAGACAAAAAAATGTAAGTATTCAATTTTGTTATATTTTTTTACATATACAGTCCTAAGTAAGTACAACATAAAAACTAAATAAAATCTGAAAGAGCGACTGATTTTTTTTCCGAATTTTTTAGCTATAGCTAAATCAAAAAATTGGTAAAAAATGAAAATAAAAAGTACCTTTTTCAGATTTTATTTTTTTAATCGAAAATAATTGGAATTTATTTTTTTGACTATCTTACTGACGCCTTAGTGGTGGAAACCTGTAATATATTAATTAAAAGGTACTTTTTATTTTCATTTTTTACCAATTTTTTGATTCGGGGTATGATTTTCAATGAATTTTTTGTATATTTTTAAGAATCAAAATTTTGAAATGAATCACAAAATATAGTTTTTCTTTTTTTTTAGTTTAGATAGCACTTTGTGGGTGCAAAGTCCTTATTATCGAGTAGGATTTCCTTAAGCAGTTATTTATACATTCGTTAAATTTGAGGTCAATATCAATCAGGGAGGAGGGCAAGATTTTTAATTGAGGTTTCTGGATGAATTTCATTACCGTTTAACGAGATTTTGAACTTTTTCGATGCTTTAATGTTATCACGTATTTTTTGAGACAAAACAGCAATAATTCTGTTTTAGTGGGGTTTGAAGGGAATGATCTGAGGAAAACCTGCTTAGGTTATCTACACCTTTTCCAATTGTATTTCAGAAAAGATCAATTCAATTTTAGAAATCATCAATTGTAATTCAGAATAGACAATTGTGTTTCAGAAAGCATCAATTGTATTTCAGAATAATCAATTTAATTTCAGAAAGTATCAATTGTATTTCAGAATAGTCAATTCAATTTCAGAAATCATCAATTGTAATTCAGAAAGCATCAATTGTATTTCAGAAAAAATAATTTAATTTTAGGAAAGACTTTTGTAAAATATTAAGGAAGCCAGGAGATTTTGGGAGATTAATGATTGGCCTGGTGTTACTGATGTAATGTTAAAATTCGAAAACACATTCACAATCACCGCCAAAAACTCTTGACCTCCTTATTTTTTTATTATTGGTCCTTTCTGAAATTAATTTGATTTTTCTGAAATACAATTCATGCTTTCTGAAACACAATTGACTATTCTGAAATACACTTGATATTTTCTGAAATTGAATTGATTATTCTAAAATACAATTGATGCTTTCTGAAATACAATTGACTATTCTGAAATAAAATTGGAAAAGGTGTCTTAAAAAATGCAATTTTTTTTGCTCTAAAAAATCTTATATTTTTTTGTTTTCGATTAAAAAAAATAAAATCAGAAAGAGTAACTTTTTATTTTCATTTTTTACCAATTTTTTGACTTGAGGTATGATTTTCAATAAACTTTCTGTATATTTTTAAAAATCAAAATTTTGCCCGTTAAATTTATATAAAAAATATGAATGTAGAAATGAATACATTTAAATGTAACTAAATAATTAATTTTGGAAAAATGTCTGAGCTAATTAAACCCGATGACTTTGTACATATGTTTTGTGTTTTCGTTATTGGAAAACCCTCCAATTTTTTGGGATCGCATAAAACTGCGCCCAAAATTTTCAATAGTTTTTTGTGGAAAACTAAGCATTATTTAGGACAAGATTAAGATAGATATAAATTAGAAAAACTTGAGATGTATTTTCTTTAAGTCCAACTTTATTATTTATACTTTTTGTATCAAATAAATTAAATACTATCGATTTCGGATATCATGTCACTATCATCTTGACAAAAAAAGATTCTTAAATACCTGAAGATGGGATTTAATAATCCCGAAATCGATAGTATTTAATTTATTTTATACAAAAAGTATAAATAATAAAGTTGGACTTAAAGAAAATACATCTCAAGTTTTTCTAATATATTGAAGCAGTCCAAATATTTGTTTCATCCTTTAATTTATTTAAGATAGATATTTCGTGAAATTTCAGTTCTGTGCGACTTCAAGATAAAAAGTTATCGCAATTTAAAAGTTACAATTGTGCTGTTGCTGTCCGACAAAGGTTAAATGATTTGCTAGATCTAAATTTTTATTTTTTTTATTACCACTACCAATAGATGGCGCCCGTTTTATACTAGCTTAACAGTTTCACAAATTCGCCGACAGATGGAGTGCTCTTTTCTAAAATTCAGTTACAAGATATTTTCCAAACTCATTATTTATTTTAATGATTGAAGGGTCAAGGTATCATCAAATATTGATATTTTCAATGATTTAACGAAGGTTTTGGTGTAGGTTCTTAAACTATTGGAAATTTTAACTACCAAAAGTTGGCGCTATTTTATACTAGCTTCACAGTTTCACAAAATCGCTGATAGGGGGAGAGTTCTTTCCCGAAATTCCCAATAGTGCAACACAACATCATTTCCAAATTTTTGTTAAAATAGATTTATCGTAGAAAATTATTTTTGTAAAATTCCCGCATTCATAAAAACAGTTTAATAAATTGTAAGGTTGCCTGTTCGTATGTCTATGTCAAATAAATTCACCGTACGAGGGATTTATAAAGGCATTATTACTTTGAATATAAAAGTTATCTAAAGTTTAATACCATTTTATTAAACGGAAAACTTCTATTTCTCCCAAATAGAGCATCCAAATCTTTATTTTTCTCCCCGAAAACTACTAACTTTGGGGCTTAAAAGTTCCAAGAAAAAGTATGATAAATAAGTCACTTTTATAGCGTTTTTTGGTTTATAATTCAGAAATAAATTAAAAGTGGATTTAAGGTCAGAATAATTGTCTGGCTTTTCATTGCATTAAATAATTGACAGGGTAATTAGTTGAAATATCGAATACTGAAACCCCAATTAATTCGTTGAGTTGAATGGCTTTAATAATAAAATTTGAGATTCGTCCCTAATAACTTTTCCATGCCTTTTTATCGTGGTAAAAGGGCAGGCCAAGGCTGAAGGAGCTTTAAATGTAAAGCGTGAGGACGTTTTAATTTACGATTTTTTTTGTTTGCTCGGGGCTTTGGGGCCACGTTTAGAGGAAATGGTGGTTGAATAATGCTCCATGGTAATGCGGGTTAATTTAAAACGCGCGAACATCCATTACCGTAAAAATCACTGGGAACGAAACTTGAAGCTGCTGAAACTATCTTCAAAGCTTTTAAGCTTTCTTAGAATTATTCAGGAATTATTGAAGAAGTTTAGCTTTGGCATTATGCTTTGTATAAATATTGAATTGAAAATTGAAATCGATACGTACCGCCCATCAATGCTGAATAGTCACAACGAAAATCCTTGCAATTTCAATAATTTCCGTGATAAAATTATCGCTAAAAACGAGCATTTTCCGCAACGTCGGCTTCCTAACAATTTATCAATTTGATGTGAATTAATGGGAGTTTATGCTTTATTTAATTTTATAAACATGAAGAAATTTTAATTAATTTTTCCCTAATTGTATCGCATGATTTATGAGGGGGAGCGGCTATTTACTACATTCATCTGTTGAAATAATTTGTAGATTAACGTGTATTTGGGCTTAATCTTAACTTTCTTACTTAAACATCAGAATTAATTGACAGGCGATTATTTGGTTTATTTTCTTCGGTGTTCATAATTTCTACAAGCTCCACCTTTGATCATATCTTAATTACAGTACAATTTTATTTGAAACACCCATCAATCAATGTTGAATAAAAAATGATAATAAGGAAATGATTCGTTCTGGTTGTGAATTACGATCGTCGCTAAATCTGGCCGATGTGAAGCGGTTAATTTATGTGCAATCCCACGATTGGAACGGAAACCCATGCCAGATACTAATGGCGGGTTGTAATTTAATGCCAACAGAAATTACATCCAACGCCTGCGACTTTTCTTAAATACACAAAATTTACAACTCTTATTAAATTTTTTTAGACACACAAATGCCTCCTGTCTTCATCCTTCCTAATGAAATCCAATTTTTCTTTTTGTATTACGACAGCGAAAAGAATGCAACCTGAGTTATGAAACATTTAAATCGTTTTTCTACGTGTCAATGAATTAGCTGATCCAATTTATTTATTACCAGCGAAAACAAAATATAGCACGTTTTTATAATGAACCGTAAAAATGGTCGTAAATTTTGGGTCTAGACCACGTAGTATTAGTAGTTTTAATAAATTTTCGTTGTGACGTTTTAGACCAATTCTAAACTTTAGATGTTTCCGTCGCGACAAATCGCGCGTGCTCTGGAAGAAAAGTGGAAATTTCGATGGAAAAATGGGACGTGGAGGAGATAAATTTCCGACCCTTCTGCCGCGTAATTAAACCCAAAAACGTCAGGAATTCTACCGAACGTTTTTTTCATGAGCCAGTTATTTGTGAAAAGCATAGAATTTCATGTGAGTTACTCAGATTTATCACTTGAAATATTTACTGCTTTTCACACGAGTATCAATAATTTTTTGGATAGCCTAAACCCCTAATTTTTTTTATTCGAGTGCGGATTTGCTAAAAATTGCTACCGTACTATTATTATTAAATTATTTTTGTCACGCCTAGGTTTAAAAACTTATTTTACTAATTTTATAATGAAAGAAACTACGAACAAATTTTTCCTGGAATTTACTAGAGTCGGCTTTGTTGATTGTTCATAAATTGTTATTATAAGGAATTTTCAAAATATCATGTTTATACTGAAATTGTTACAAATATTAATGAATGTAAAAGCGTTTTCAACCCTTATGATACAAATGAGAGTATCAAAATATTTCACACAAATATTAGAAGTTTTAAAAGAAATAAGGAAGAAGATTTTAGAGGCCACACTTTTGATGTAATCATTTTAACAGAAATCTGGCAAATTAAAATAAATATAATAACCCATGAAAAATATAATATACACTATAATGAAGGAACAATAGATCAAAATGACGGAGTATAAAGAGTTGGAAGGTGAAGTTCAGTCTGCTTTTCAACTTAACCTGAATTTTATGCAAGTACTACTGTAAGGTAAGTATAACAACATAATACTTTTGTCACTTTATACTAAGTTATTCTGGAGTTTGTATTAGATATTGAAGTTATTTTAGAAGTTATTGTTATAAATTGTACAATATAAATAAATAATATACAATAATTATATTTGTTATTTCAGTAGTTGTCTTTGCGCAGTTAAGAGTTACTGCTTTTATTCGATTTTAAAGAGGCTCAGTGAACATGCTTTTATATCCGGTGTTATTTTTTAGGTGAAACAACATTTAAATTTTTCACTTTGTATTGGTGGGCTAAGAATTTCTCTATACCGGATATTAATCGTATGAATATTGTTGCGAAAAATAATAGGTACAATTATAAAAGGTGTAAGCAAAAAAAATAAGGAGGCGACTACTTGGCGAAATCTATGACAAAAGTACAAAGTCCTTTTTTATTTTTTTGAATTTTTTACACTGGATACTAATTTTATCTCATTACAAGCTTAAAAACTATTCTCCATTCAGTTTAAAGACAGAGTAACTTTATCTATGAGAGTGACTGACAACAAAATGTCACATGGAGAAACGAATTTGATTGGTCGTTGTAATTCTCAGAAGTATATTCAGAAATTTTGACACGCGATTGTCAGTTTGACAGAATATTAAATCCAAAATAGAAGAAATATTAATTGTTTAATTATTTTAAAATGTCCAACACTGATACTGATATTGAAAATTTAGCATTTAGCCTTTCTAAGAAAAAACTGAAAAGATATCATCTGAGCACCCCCAAATTCGACGCCTATGGAGGGGAATAACACTTGGTAGCTAAATACGGTCCTGTAGAAGGTGACGTTGACAGAAATTTGTTGTCAATCACTCTATCTTTAAACTGAATGGAGTATTGGGAATTTCGACTACGATAGATGGCGCTATTTTGACGTAAATTTGAAAAAAACATGGAGGAAAAAGTTATAAAAGATTTTTGCGCCGATTTAATTTTTATTGGTTTTAGTAACTGCGGCTCTGTTTGGATCAAGTTTTTTGTGTTTAAAAATTGTGTTTATCTTTTATTGACCAGTGTGTGTTATTTCTTACTTGCATAATTGCTTAAGGGGTTAGGCCACTCTAGGATTAAAAAAAAAAGAAATTTTAAAACAGGCACGGATCAACTTAAAATCGGTTAGAAAAGAAGCACAGCAGCAGGATATTAATGTGGAAGGCGAATTGTATGGTAGAGGCATCGGAAATTGAAGGTAGGTACATAAAAAAAATTTGAAAGCATTTTTTTCGAAACCATATTTCTCAAATTGACCGGACTCCTAACTCATACAATTCTTGACCTATTGACTTTAAAATTTAACTGTTTATTCAAAATTACATTCTCTATAGAAGACCGTAGGATTTTTTTAATATATGGATTTTTGCAAAAACGGCGCCCTTCTGAGGTAAAAAAGAAAAAAAATGCCATGAAAAATCGCTATAAAATTACCTATACCAAAAGATCTATTCAAAATAATAAAAAAATCCTACGTACTTCTATAGAGAATGTAATTTTGAATATACAGTTAAATTTTGAAGTCAATAGGTATAGAATTATATGAGTTAGGAAACCGGCCGATTTGAGAAATGTTGTTTCGAAAAAAACGCTTTCAAAGTTTTTTTCATGTACCTACCTTCAATCTGCGATGCCTGTACCATACAATTGGCCTTCCACATTAATATCCTGGTCCTGTACTTCTTTTCTAACCGATTTTAAGTTGATCCGTGACTGTTTTAAAATTTCAATATTTTTAAAATCCTAGAGTGGCCTAACCTCTTAAGTACATTGTTTTGGGGTAAGTAATAAATTACAGCCTGTAAAAAATATTATTATTTTAATATAGTAATAATAAACCCAAGGAAACTGATTTACAACTGCACGGAAATAAATTTTACAAAAACAGGTTATGTCAAGGTAGACCTTTTCTAGCTTCAGCAAATAACTCCCAGAGGGCGTATCCCAAGTCGAAATTCCCAATAGAGTTTCCCCCAAATTTAAAAAAAATTGCATAAAAGGTTTAGAAGTTATGGTAAAAAAAAACAGGAAAAAATTAAGAAACTTTGACACCTTCTGCATCAAAAATAGAACATTTCTGACAAAAATTTATTCTTTACTTTTATCTTAGATTTTGCCAAGGAATCGCCTCCTGATTTTTTTGCGTACATTTGCTTACACCGTGTATAACTGCAGGTTTTTGTATTAGAATATTTTTTTGAATACTGCTGCATGAGATTTTTTACGATTTGTTATGACTAGATATGTTACCCATGAAGTTTCTAATAGTTTTTGACTAATATTTTCATATTTACGAATTCCGTAGATATCTCCCAGGCATAAGATTTGAAGTTTTTGGACTTTAATCTTATTTCTAGGATCAAGAAATGGTCTCCAGATTGAGTCACATTAATTAAATATAGATATAGATAGAAATTTTTAAAGGAGAAACATGGGAAAATATTAACGTTATAAACGACCTATACAATAATTTGGACTCCTTTATAAGTATCGTCAAAAATGCAATTAAAACTGCAACAAAAACAGTTAAACCCAAAGAACAAAAAAGTAATGTATGGATCACTAAAGGCATAATTAAATCAATACAAACTAAAGACAGCTTATATCAAATACACAAAAGAAAATAAAAACGAAATACCGTAAACTGAAGTAACTGGCCCATATTTAGAAAAAAATACATTTTGATCTATTTTTGGTTACCAGCAACTTTCATTTAACACATATTGCAAGTGTTTTAAGTATTTAAAGTGTGTCTTTCAGTTAATATTCTGATACAGATAAGTAACTGAAGATCAAACTATCTTTTTCCAAAATTTGGGCCAAAGTCACGTCAGTTTACGGTACCCAAAAAAATAGAAAAAAGTCAGAAATGAACTCAATGAAATAGTTTACAAAAATAGATAAATAAAAAAAAAAGAAAACAACATATCCAAAATTGAATTATATGATCATACCATTTCTGCAAATATATTGATATTCCTAATGCTTTTAACATTTTTTATCAGCAACTGCTTAGATCTTCCTCTTAATGAAAGCCCAGGAATGGACAATCTAGTCAATATTCTAAAAAATAATTTTAAATCTATAGGATGATGTGTTATTTTTTATACCAAATTTTTGAAAGATTACTGGTGACGGATTTCGGTCTATAGTAGTTTATGTCATCTATTTTATCACGTATAAGAAATAAGCTAACGGATTTTTTTGATAAACACAAAATACTAACACAACATCCGGTCGGATTTAGAAATTTGAAATCAACAAATGACGCAATTGCTTTATTAATTGAAAAAATCTATAATAATCTAAACAACAGTAAGCCATTCATTGAAATATTGCTTGATTTAGCCAAATAAGGTTTTAATATACAGTCAACCATGAAGTATTACTAAAACATTAGAATGCTATGGTATCAGGGGACTGGCTAATAAACTGATTGAATCTTACTTTAAAAATCGCACGCAATATGTAAAAATAAAGGAAACCATAAGTAATCTTGGATGGGGTTCCTCAGGGCACTGTACTTCTCCCTCTATTGTATATGACGCTTGGTCGAATGTGACTGGGATGAACATTTTTATGACTAAAGTGAATAAAAAAGAACTTATTGACATAATTTTTACCTAGAATCGGTAGTAGCTTTGGAACATGGCCTTGGGCAGGCTCGTATACAAATAATAAAACACGTCGAAACTACAAATTTTAGTTTTAAAAATTATACTGACCTCACAAACAATGGAATCTGACCTAACAAAAAAAGGGGTCTAACCTCACAAAAAATGGGCTCTGACCTTTCAAAAAGGGGGTCTAACCTCACAAAAAATGGGGTCTGGCCTCACCAAAAATGAAGTCTGATCTCACTAATATTTTGACTAAGTGCTCATTTTTCAAAACTAAATATTTACCTTAAATTGGACAAAAAGCAAATTTTAATTTTTTTCAAAATTCGTAGCTAAGTGTTGGTTTAAATTAGAAAAAGAATAATTTCAAATTTTATGACAACATTCTATCATCAAGTTAATAACAACGATTTAGTTCTACATTTGAAACAAGAAGTTTTGGTAGAATTTTCGCTGATTGCTGATCAGGTTATTGAGAAGAGATGTTTCCTTTTATCGTGTTTTGCCATTGTTCTAGTTTACATTTTTTAAAATTCGATTGTATTTTCTTCCTCTGAAGATGCAACATTGTAGTTGCGAAATTCATTAGGAAAAATTGAAGATTTAATAAATTTGTAACAAGAAATTTATCGTTTGTTTTTATAAGACCTATTTCAACGTTTTAAATAAAATTTTAAAAAAAATGGGGTCTAATACCCAGATTCTGGTCAAATCATTTAAGTTTAAAGGCCCTTAAATTTAAATTTGTTATATGGGTTGTAATGGACAATTTCCATACATTATTTGTTTTAAATTAAAGGCCTTTAATTCTGACCAGAATCTGCCCATAAACCCACAAAAATGGGCTCTGACCTCACAAAAAATGGGATCAGTGAGATGTTATGACCTCTAACAAATATTAAATAAAAATAGGCAGGGGGGGGGGCTTGAATTTGGCCCGAAAAAAAAAACAATTTCGGCCCCACCGTTTGTTTATTGTGATTAATTTTTATTTTCTTCGGTCCATCAGCCCACCGGGAAACTCTCGATAGCCTGCCGGGTCAGTTCTCCCTTGAAAATAGGTTTTGCCCAACAAAACTCTTATATCAAGAATCTCAACTATTTAATTTCACAGAACTTTATATATTTGAAATTTATAAATATTATTTTAAAAATATAAATCATTTCAAAGGTTTATCCCACTAGTACCAAACTAGAAACAAAAGAAAGGATTTTAAAGAAAACGATCATCTAGCATTAAAAACAATTGGGAAAATAGTATATTGTTTTATTAGGAGTAAAAGAAGTACTTTTTGTGGCGAGCATGTAGGTTTGCGGATACATGCGAGCCACAAAAAGTTCTTTTACTCCGAATAAAACATGCTATTTTTTCTTCGAACGTCGGAATTTTTAAAATAGAAATATAATAAATAATTTTAAAACTTGTCATTTAATTTACATGCAACACGCAATACCATGTTAGTGTATATTGTGTTGCCTAAAAATGCATTTCTACTCCGCCTTTCTAATCCTTGTCTTTGCAAACCCGATTGTAACCGATTTACTTCGGAAATGCACGAATATTGCCATAGAGTCAAGGAACATAAAAATGGCTTATTAAAGCCTGTAAAGCATTACATAAGGCTGTACTTTAATAACGTTTGAAGAAAAAAGCTTTTTACATTTTGCACCAAAACTGGTAATTCCCGGTAATTAAAAATAAACAAAATCATAGCCTATACACTGATAAGAAACAAATCAAAAATTTTATAAGAGAAAACAGAAATAAAATTGATAGGATAATTAAATTCTAACTTTTAAACTATTAAATGAATGACCTTATATTGATGTTTGTCCCTTCACTGAGTGCCTATATAACTTTTCAAATTACGAGTTTATGAAGCATTTATAACAAATAAAGAAGGATAAATCATAACCTACATAGCTAAACTTTTGTTGATGAAAATTTTTGTAATTATTTAGACTTGTTACTGTTTATTGAACCATGTCTCTGTTGTGTAAAATGTTAAAAAATTGTATTATTTAAACTGTATAAAAACAAACTATATTTGAATTATCACATTATGTACTTATACTTTGTCAATAAAATTATTTCTATTATTACAACCCAAAATAAATAAATACAGCAGTATTTTTAATGTAAAAAACAATCATTTTTTTCAATTTTTTAGAAGAACTTTGTAATGCTACATGAATCCCCAAAACATATTATAGTATTCGTGGGTTTTCTCCTAATAAAGTTGGATAAAAGAAATTGTTGACTTTTTTCAATCGTTTTTATGATTTATCCAAATCCTGCAGGATGACCTAGTTGTTTTCTTGAAGTTCCCCAAAAAGCTTTAAAAAGCTTTAGAGAAAAAACCCGTATAAAATAAAATTTCCTTATAACCTTAAATTATTCATTGAAGTCTTAAATTTAAAAAAATAGCTTTTAATAAAATTGAATAGAAAGTATTTTAGTCCTCATTGCATTTTTAATAAATGAAATCTTTGAGCGAATACTCCTAAAAGCTTCCACTTATGATTTAAAAGCTTGATTCAATAAAACCCCAAGAACAGCTTGCCTCTGTATTTACTGAGATGAGTGAAGGAACAATCGACACATCTCATATCCGCATTGTCAGATGTTTTTCTCTATTTTACCTTTCTGGTGGGTAGTCGAGACGCCCTGGGGAATACGTGCATGTTCTTTTCCAGCGTTTGAACTTACAATAAAAATTGCTTTGCACAATATACGTTCCTAACTTTTCGTTTTTCGCCAACAAAAAATATGAAATGAACTCATACATAAATCACTAGATATGAGCTAAATTGAAATACGAAATTAAAATATTTAAATTTTATGTCACGTTCTTAATTTTCGGAATAATCAATTTTTCTTTGGTCGTTTTAAATAACATTACCGTCGGGCTTATTTCCCTTGGGGGCTTTAGTTTTTCATTTTTTTCGCGCGCTTCTCGTATTTTATTTAAATTAAATCCCGCCTTGTAACGAACGAAAAAACGAAAAAAAACTACCGCAAAGTTTGTGGAAGAGCTTTCGAGATTATCTGGAAAATCCTCCGGGAATAACCAAACTTTCTGTAAGTGTCCAAGTGATCGCAACTTTAACATAACACCCGGACATAAAGGAAAATGGACCGAGCAAGGGTCGTTTGGATGTGTACTCCAATCAACACAAACCGCAAACAACACTTCTAATAATTGAAGGTTTAATAACATTCTAAATGGATTATTTTAAATTACACGAGATAAGTGGATTTTAGTTGTGATTTATTCGGTTGATTAAGGGTAACGGTTTTTGTGCTAAAGGTAAATTTAAACGCCAATTAAAACCAGGGTTTTTATTTAATGTTCAAAATTAATCAGAGCAGTGTTATTTGCATGACCGGAGGGCAAACCGCATGGGAAGGGCGTTCACGATTCATAAAAGTTTATCGGAATGCGCTTGTATTTGAAGTCACGGTTGTAATTCATTTGTTTTGCACTCAAAAATAATTGTTGCCATGAATAAAACGCTAACCGTTGATTATTTGAGTACCACGATTAATTACCTATCAAAAATATGATCATTTTACCCCAAATAATTGAGTTAAGCCATGTACAACCACGCGCAAACATATCGAGGACACCAAAGAAATATTCTGAACCAATAGCAAGCCTTAGGAAACATGTGATCTTGCGTCGGGTAGTGCTTGGTATTGGGTCAGAATATTTCTTTTGTGTCCTCGATATCTTTGCGCGTGATTGTACAATAATATTATCCAGCTATGAGCGAAATTCAAATTTTCAAAAACTAAGTCGTTGGTCTAATGCAGAACTATCCTTAGTACGAAAAAACTTTTCAGGAGCAAATATTTTTTATTTTAGTTATATGTTAAAGTTTAGTGATATGTTCTAAAGACTAAAGACGTTATCCAGTTCGGTTTGTTGTATTGAATTTTACTTTGGATGTTTCAGCATTAAAAGCTTCATCAGTGGCGGATTATGGCACAGGCGCATGAGGCTCTAGCCTGTAGCCTCCTAATTGAACCAGCCTCAAAAAAACTGAAAAAAATTATGCAGTCACATTTTTATCAGTCATGGTCGTTTTTGAAAACTTCTATTCAAATGAACCATAAACCTAACAAACGAATTATACAATCGAGCTTTCCTTTCCAGTTCCAGGCAAGTAGACTTTAAAAAAAGATTCTCTTTCTGAAATTTTTGAGACCCACCTTCTAAAATTTTGTTGGTTCTAACGAACCGGTTATACATATAGAGGGTGTCCCGAAACGAAGTGCTCAGAAGAAAATCCTAGAAAATAGACGAGTTTTCATCAACAAGAAAACTAATAGTCAGGACCAGCTTTTTTGATGGGTCATTGAATTTTGTTCCTACAGAAAATGTCGTTAATTCGAAATTTTGTTGTAGTTCATAAACTATTTGATCAATTTAAATGAAATAAATTGAAAAGTCAAGCTAATTAATGCCACTTTGGTTTGAAATTAAGAAATATTATCAGAAGAATATTTTTATAGAAAAAAAATTCTTCTTTCAAAAATTTAACGAGATTTCACTTTTTTCTTGATATTTTCACTATCTTTGAAACAAGCCCCATAAAGGTACCATTTTTATATCCTTAAAACTTCACATTTAATTCTATCAATTAAGATTTTCTTCTTTTTGGGACACCCTGTATAATTTTGTTTCTTCTTTAATATTAAGTTTTGGTTATTTTTCACAAAAGTTCATCTAATTGCATGAATTTTTTTGAAAAAGAGCTAAACCGAGATGTGTTTCCAAAGTTTCTGGAAATGCTTGACCTGCCATTTTTTTTTTAAATTCGCCTATGGCGCTATATTCAAATTTTGCACTTCTAAGTTTTCCTTGGTTTTCCTTAAACTAACCCCTGAAATGTCTAAAACTGATGTCAACTGAAAAGGTCATTATTTTATTTCTAAGAAATAGCGGCCTCAAAATCAGGTTGCGCCTCAGGCCTCCAAATGGTTTAATCCGCCACTGAGATTCATATTTCGAATTGTAGTTCTGCTATAAAGCTATTTGCGATTTCGGAATTCCATGCGCCCTCTGGATTTAGCGTTTTGAACTAAATTGGTGAGTGCTTAATGTTACATTAACGTTGTACGCCGATCGTAAGTGTTTTCGCAATTTTCGTTTGAAATAAAGGGATTTGTAGTGTTTTGTGACTTTTAACTAGTAAAATTTTATTTAAATAATAACAATGACAATTACTCACCAATAATCAGCTGATTCCGCAATTGTGGCGCCTCCTAGAGGTAATCGAAATCGGGAATAAACCGACGAAGTATTTGAGTGGATCAGTGAATCATCAGTGGACTATCTCACGACATATCATGTGCCTAGAAGTAGTCCCGAATTACAAACACTTTTGTTACGTAGGGATCTACTTAACGATGGCTGGAAGGCGTAAATTTGCTGCTCCCTTCGCAGAGGATTTTGCAGCGTGCTGATAATTTACCCTTTCAATCAGTCTTAACGAAGATCGATACGTAACGAAGGTGTTTATTTATAATACGTACCCTGTACTAAGTTGAGTTGGACATGTTACTTTTGCACTCGGGTAATAAAAATTTCATGATCTTTGGACGCGAAAATAGTTCCTATTGAAGAGTGTTTGTATTTCACATATTAGGGTGTCTAAAATCTAAAATTTGAATAAAATTCAAATTATGGGTGATTATGAATTTACCTTTAAAAATATAATGATACATTCATTCAAAAGCATGTTTATTTTATTAAAAAAATTTAATTAAATAAATGATATAGGCAATTTTATTAACTACGGTGATAAAAAATCACTATAAATTCCATTTAAATTTAAATGCGTCCTTTGATAGGGATATTTGTAGTCATTTGGACATTGCCAATCAAACACAAATTGAATCCTCATAAATTGCAACTTTTTAACGTGAAATGCCAAAGCATTTAATTCCGGCCACAAAAATTTAATTAAAACTCAATTGTTTATAAAATTAATTCATATAAGTAAATTAAATTGATATAACTCATGAAAATAAACGAATATAACATTATACAGATTGTGTTATTTAAAAAAATATTCCAAACTATGAGTTTTATTGTTGTTACTTAAAAAAGCTGGAAGTCAAAAAGTTAAAACTAAAAAAAATATAGAAAATACATGAAAAATTATTTTTGCCAAAACAAGTGTGGTACGTTTTAAATCAAAAACTGGAAATAATTTGGAATTATAGCGTAAAGAAAGTAAAAAGTGATAAAGAGGAAAAAATTGCCCACAATTCATGTTCTTATCATTTTTTATAAGACCTATGGTTTCCACGTAAAAAAGAGGTTTTTTACTATTTTCCGAAAATTGCTGATTTTTCAAAACATTTTTGAACGTAAACCATATGTCGTACAAGAAAATGATACAAACATGAATTGTAGGCAATTTTCTTGTCATTAGTTTAATACAGGATCATTTTTTGCGTAAAATAGTTATTTATGCACCAAGGGAGCAAAGTGAGTAATTTAATCCTGAGTGTGGAAATTGTTGCCCGAGACGTAGTCGAGGGCAACAACCACACGAAGGATTAAATGCACTTTGCTCCAGCAGTGCATATTAAATTTTTTGCACTTCCAATTAATTATTTGAACAAACGTTTTCAATTTTGGGACAATGGTTATTTCGAATGCAAATAACTACTGAGCCAAACATAAAACTGTCACCTTATTAAAAAAAATAATTGAACAAGTTGTACCTCCTTTATTTGGTCTAACAAATTGTATTGATTGTAATGTTAGAGTAAACGTACATATTTATATTTAGTAATTTGTAAATGTACATATCTATTAATAAATTTGTGTTGTTTTCTCCAGTCTTGTATAATTTTGAAGCATATCGGAAACCTAAAATCAATTGATCGGTTAATTTATGATAAATTAAATATTATTAAAAATTTAAGTACCTATACCATGATTCGATACGGATCAGTCTGCATGAACTTCCGAGTGATGATGAAACATTCTATGGTTTATCTTCTAGAAACTTAAACAACTAACAAAAATCTTTTGAATTGTATAAATATAAGCATTTAGCATACTACATTAGATAAAACCATTAGATATCTTAATAAATAATACAAGACAATTTAGAGGTTAGAATTTCTTGTCAATAAAATTTTTTGAATTTAAGACAAAAAACTATAATAAATTCCTTTCCCAAATAAAAAAACTCTAAAAATTATTATAGTAATATTAGAAATATACTTACGTATTAAATTATCAAATATAATTCAGAATTCAGAAACAATTATTTTTAAAAACTTGCGCGCCATCTGTGTTTGTAATATGTAACTACGAAATATTTTTAATACCAAGGGATTAAATGAACCGTTATGGGACTTTTAATCCCTAGAGATTAAATGAATACTTGGTAGTAAATGTGTTACTTTTACTTCTGCCATTAAGAGAGTAAAATGGCTCATTATTGTTTGGAAGTGCAAAAAGCTTATTTTTAAAGTTATTAGACAAAAAACCAAAAAATAGTGTGATTTTTAGTGTTTTTTGATATCTTATATTTGCAGAAAAAAAATTATTGGACAAGATAAAATTCTTGTTCAACACCTCAGAAAATATAATGTTAGCCATTTCAGTCCAATTTACCACCATTTTACTGGGCCTAAAAACAAATCACGACTTTGAGTGCGCCAAAAGTAGAAACAAATTGAGTTATCAATAAGCGCTCGTTTACTAAAGAAGCGTAGTATGTAGATGGCAAATCATAGGAACGCGTATTTTTTCCAATCGGCAGATCTTGAGATGAAGGCTACAAAGTTAGGCTACTTTTGTCGTCCGAAAAAACGCTAAAATTGTACCCTCGTCCCAACTAGACTTGGTCCTGGTCTATCCCCAGGATGTGAAAATAAAATAGGCTAAATTTCGTCGCTTCCCTATGAAACCCGATGGGGCTGCGTTTTCCGGATTTTTTTCCCTAAGTGTTCTAGGGCGCGTTCCACTAAAGACTCGCAATGCTCACGACGACCGAAAAGTCGTTCCACATAAGACCGCGATTTTTTGGTTCGTGCATAAAAACGCCATCGATGACGTAATGAATGAGGACCCATGCCGACCGCAAAAGCCCACAACGACCGAATTTATTCGTGGGTTTCTGTGGTCGTTTGTTGATCGGTGACATTTGCGCTGGTTTATTATGAGAAATAACGTCAAAAATGGCAACAAAATCAATCATTTTATTTGATCCTAAAACAGAACGAGTTATTCAACTTCAGATTTCCCTAGAAGACGCGGTACGTGACGAAATTGGTATTTGCGATTGTGTAAAATACAAGATTTCCTCTTCCTCAAGGAGTTTGTTTAAAACCTTGATAAAAATATGATATGTTTATAGACACTGCCTTTGAAAATTCTTTATTAAATGGAGCATCTCAATCTTCTTCAGAACTGTATAAACTATCAGACTTGGATAACTGATAACTGTTTTTCCGACCTCGCGTTTCTTTTGGCACCTATGTTTGCAAAGATTAAAGCACTGACAGCCATGTTTATCAAACTGTTATTAAGAATTTTGGGGTTATGTTATGCATTCGCAACGTATAGCTCAAAACCCATTCCACTTATGTTTTCGATCGCAACGTTTTGAGCTAGTGGAACGGGAAATTTTGCGCTCGTGGTTTTGGGCTTTAGTGTTCATTAGAGGAACGTACTCTTAGTGGTCCAAAAAATTTAAAATTCGTAACCCACTCAAAATGAACATTCCCCTTTCAATGAAACTAGCAGTTTTAAAATCTAAGAAAAATTAGAGTTTTTGGGCTCAACCCCAAAAACGTCCGACTTTGAGGTAAAAATACAAAAGGGATTGAATCTCCGCTCCTTTAATATATAGGTCTACGCGGGTCAAAACCACCGTCTTCGGAATTATAATATACTAAAATTTGATGCGATTCGGGGTGAATTTCAGACACTTAGAGGGTGAAACCAAAATTAGCTTCGGGGCGAATATCTTCTCGGGATGGTCCGATCTAAAAGTGGCTTTTCAATTTCAACTCTCTACGCCGTTCCTTACGGTTTTAATATTATTGATTGATGATGGTACACAAATGCATAAAATTGAGCTTTAAAGTATCTTTTGGCACGCTTTATTAACTTATTTTGTTTACTTAAAACTACATCTTCCTAGAGGCTTCCTGACCTTCTTGGAACTTAAATGTTACTTAAAGGTAATTTATTCCACTTGTTCACACCTAAAAAAAAATACAACCGCGTTTCCCGAACGCTCTGTATATTATGTCTACTTTTGGTAAAAAAATCTTAGTTGGCGTATTTATAGATTTATGATTAAAAACAAAAATTTTGAAAAATCTCATTAAAAGTTGGTGTTACTAGGATAAAAATAAGCTGTTAAAAAGTCGAATATTTGAGCCGAGAAAATAATATTGTACTCGTAATGGAAGGCGATTATTATGGTTCATTAAAATGTGAAATAGAAGAATCTGAAGATGACGATGATTATTATGACGAATCAGTATTTGAAGAGATTGATGCAATGGAACCTTGGGAAAGTTATGATTCAAATGAAGTTGAAGAAGAAAATGTTAATAGTGAGGATGAAGATGAGGCAGATTTTATAGAGTGGGATAATAATTTCGAAGAAATAAACGCAATGGAAGAAAGGGAAAGTTATTATTCTAATATGGATGAAGATGAAAATGTTAATTTTATAAGTGATGATGATGATGATTTTGTAGAAAGATATTATGACTCATTAATGGATGAATTGGACGAAGAGGAAAATTGGTTGCTTGGGGTCAATGATGAAAATGCTATAATTGAAGAGGAGGAATAATATAGGTTACTTATTATAACATAAAGATCAATAAATAAATTTATAATTTCGATCTCTAACTTTATTCTGCAATTTGATTTTCTCGAAATTGGCAATTTCGCACTATTTACAAGCTTTTAAGTAGAAACAAAGTGATGCAATTAAATTCCCCATTCGCTAGTTGTTTGAAGTATGTGTGAGCACTTGAAATGTGTGATTTAAAAATGTATTTGAGGGGTTTAAAGAGATGTTTTCCCGGAATAACAAGCGCTTCGCGTAAATCACTCGTGTCTATCTGCAGGGTTAATCTCATTTATGCAAATCGGCTTTCAATGGGGAGATTGCGATCGTATAGTAGCAGCGGTGTGCCTTGCGGATATGATGAGGTACGTGCTAACTCGACGTTTATATCACCCAAACTCGATCGGAATAAAGGAAATGTTTTCTTTTTATGTTTGCTCAAGATGTGGAATCCCATTTCGTCTATCCTTGCAAGGAGTTTAATGAAAATTCCTATGTGGAAGAGTTGAACTTTCTTGCTCGCCTCACACATATCTACTCTAAAGCGGAAATTTTCATTATTATTTATGGATTTTAAAGACAAGCAGTGAAGCAAAATTTTAATTAAAAATATCAGAGAAAATATATCGATTTTAATTTCTTTTTTTTGTTACAGCTCATGTTTTGGAATTCACAATAGAGCCACAAGATACAGTCGTGCAAAGCGGTCACTCAGCTGTCTTGGATTGTGTGGTTAGATCACCGGATTTTCCATCTAGCCACATTGTAACACAATGGCTCGACCAAGATCATCAACCTGTAACCTTCGTCGGTGATACCTACAGGTACATTCCTATACTAAACAGTTTTATTAGTCTTTTATTTCAACATGTAAAGATTAACTTGTGATCGAGGATTTCCTGATATAAAACATAAATAAATGATGTGGCTTGATTCCTTTAGGCTATAATTCTTGGGACTTTTCCTCCAAACGGCTAAACGAACATGAGCTTTAATGAAATTCCAATATGGGATAAGCTCCATAATTCTACCTTCTAAGACCGTTGAAGGAAATAAGACACGGGATCAGACTGATTTCCATTTAAAGTAAAACTCCGACGAAATCAATCCTTATTTCTAATTGGTCTATGCTAAAAAACACGTTATATATTCGGGAATTCAGTCTAAGCTAGTTTACATATTTTACTTGTGCGATAGTAAAATGTCCAAAATAAAATATTTCCAAATGAAAGTTATCTTAAAATTCCTGAACCAAGGTTTTTAATTCCAAAACATTAATTTCCAGATCACAATTAACCAATGGATCTCTGTACATTAGTAGTGTCATCGAAGAACCAGGTTTAACTTTAACCGGTGCTTATCAGTGTAAAGCTTCTTTACATGGAGGTGCATCAATTGTTAGTCGAACAGCTCATCTTAGCTTAGCTAGTAAGTCCTATTTTTCTGGTGGTACTCTACTTTGCCTCAATTACACATCATTCAAATTTTCCAGGTCTTACAGGTTTTCATCAGGAACCACAAGACTTGACTGTATACCTTGGACAAAAGGCATATTTTGCTTGTCGAGTTCAAGGTTCTCCACCACCTAGAATAAAGTGGTTGAAGGATGAACGTCCTTTGCAATTGGATGAGATTCGTATGACCATACTTCCATCAGGTGCTTTGGAAATTGATGAAGTAAAAGAATCAGATCAGGGTTCTTATAGGTATGGTAGAACTATTACAAATATCGAAAAAATACCAAAAAATCCCTTGTAGGTGCAATGCTTCTAGCTTCAGCTCTCATATTTTAAGCAATAAAGCGAATTTAATTATAAATGATGTGGATCAAGAATTTATACCAACACCTCCTAGTTTTATAGCATTCCCCCGTTCAGAAATTGCAATAGAAGGTCAAACGGTTACATTAGATTGTGCTGCCAATGGTTATCCTGAACCAAGTATAAAATGGCTTAAAGATGGTTATAGCATCGATATGGCGTAATAGATTATTTAAATAATTTAACCGAATAATACCAACTAAATTTTAGTGATTTGGATAGCAGGTTTAGTAAAATTGCTACAACTAGTTCATTAAAAATTTCTAACATAAAAGAAGAGGACGCTGGAACATACCAGTGCCGAGCAGAAAATCGAGAAGATGGCCTAGACGCCAGTGCAACCATAGAAGTACAAGTTCCACCAAAATTCCTTAAAAAACCGCAACACCAAACTGAAATGGTTAACAAAGATGTCGAAATGGAGTGCAGTGTAGTAGGAAAACCCCCACCTAAAGTTTATTGGTTAAAAAATGGTGAAATGATTACCACGAATGAATACTACCAAATAGTTAACGGCTACAACCTCAAAATAATGGGTTTAATGAAAATCGACACAGGTGTTTTCCAATGCGTTGCTTCAAATCCCGCTGGTAATGTACAAGCAGCTGCTAACTTAATAGTAACTGAAGGTAAGTTTTTATACAACATAAATTATTTAAAACATTTATTTATTTATTTTTTTATATTTTTTTCCTTTCAATTTTCTGTTCCTTTATTACATTCCTAATTTTGCATGGTTATCGCATGGTTGTCGTGCATGTTGTGAAATGAAGGTAAACCAGGTCGTGGTAAGAAACCTAACAGGCGAAAAAAGACTCAAAAACCCGTGGAAGAAACTTCACGCGTGTTATTTGAAAATTTAAGACCTGATAAAGGTGGAGGAAAATTAGGTGATGTAAATTTTGGATTTACTCAACCTCATCGATCGATTACAAGTGCTAAACATCACGGTTTCGATCCTCATAGTATCTTAACCTCTCTCCAGAGCTCTGATAGTACCAATAACAAAACTAATAACCTTGGAGACACATTAACAGCTTTTACTGAGTCCTCCCCTTCTTCCAAACCTTTTTCAGTTGATGACGCAGGACATCTATTGGATAGCTTACCTGGTGCTCCTCAAGATTTAACAGCGGTTATTGTTAAAGCACGCTTTGTGGTTTTAAATTGGAAACCACCTGCATTTAATAATGATGAAATTATTACTTACGCCGTTTATTATAGGCAAGAAGGAAGTGAAAGGTGAGTAATGAGATTATATTGAGTTTTTAGGTTACAAATTATGTTTTAGGGAACGAGTTCAAAATACGACTAGAGCTCGACTTCTTGAAGAAATTAGCATAATTAATTTACAACCGTCTAAGGTTTATCATTTTCGGGTTGTTGCTTATAATGCGTTGGGTATGGGTAGCACTTCTGATATACTTACCGTGACAACGCAAAGTGAAGAAAATGTACCGAGTTCACCACGTGATTTTGAAGCTTATGCTACAAGCACTAGATCAATGCACGTTAGTTGGAAACCACCACAGACTCCTAATGGAAATATTTTGAGATACAAAATTTATTATATGGAGGTAAGAAGTTGTAATAAATTTTTTGTTGTGTTTTTCATTTTTTTTTGCAGACGTCACAATCAATTGAATTTACCGCGGAAACACCAAACCTGGAATATGATATCATTTCTCTAGGAGTTTTTGCTAAATATAGTGTTTGGGTTGTTGCTATTAATCAAAATGGACCTGGTGCTTCTTCAGAAGAAAAATTGGTGCAAACTTTCAGTGATGAACCATCAGAACCACCTTATAATGTCACTTTGGAAGCTGCTAGTAGTACAGTAAGTAGACCAAAAAAAATTCATTATATTTCTGCTAAAATATTTCAAAATCTTTACGTTTTTTAACAAACCCATCTTCAGTAAACAAGACTAACAAGAGTTAAAATATTTCCATTCTGGAAATCGAATTCGTCCCCCGAGTGTCCAAAATTCACCCCGAATCGCACCAAATTTTAGTATGTTACGGGGGACCGGATTCTGAAGACGGTGGTTTTGACCCGCTCGAACCTATCTGTTAAGGGGGCGGAGATACGACCCTTTTTGTATTTTTACCCCGAAATCGGACGTTTTTTGCGAGGAGCCGATAAAATGGTGTTTTTTTTTTCGTCTGATTTAAAAATTCGACTTGCATCGTAAAGGGGAACGTTCATTTTAAGCGGCGTACGAATTTTAATTTTTTTGAAGCATCCTAAGACTTGGAAAAAAATTCCGAAATTTGGCCCCTTTTATTCTCACATTCTGGGGATAGACCGTAACCATTTTTACGTCTCCACGCGTAAAGGTGCGACGTCGCGGCGCCAAAACGCGAAAGGTACAATTTTAGCGTTTTTTCGGGTGGTAAAAGTGCTCCAACTGTGTACCACATATTTCGAGATCGACAGGTGGAAAAAATCGCTGTTTCTTTATTAATAATCCCAATACAATCTATTGTTTTACATTGGAAGCTTTTTTGATATCTCATTTTTTTCTGTTTTTGGCGCCCTCAAATTCGCTGTTTTATTTTCACGAATTTTCTACGCAGAATTTGAAAATTCGTAACTTTTGATCGGTGCCAACTATGTGAGTCGAATATTTTTTATTTTCCTCATTACATTAATACTTATAAGTAAAAAAATCAACACTTTTAAATTTTCACCTCGAGCTTTAGAAAAAAATTAAAACGTAAAATCGAGCCCGACGCGGTCAGACTTTTGTACCGCTGCCGCCCACATTTTTTAATTTCTTTTATATTTTACTTCAATTTCCTAAAGAGGAATAATTTCTGCACCGGATAGGCTACCTTTTGTTTTTAAACTTGAAGGGTTTGGAAAGTTATGCGTAAATGAAGTCAAAACTTTAACTTTAGGGGTGACTTGCTCCCGTCGGGCTATTTTTTAACCGATTTTCAATTTCAAAACCTCAATCGAATGTGCTCCTGGAACCAAACCGTCCACGCATAGGGTTTTTTTAAATTTCGAAAAAATAACGAAAAAATAATTTTTTTAAGATCCCATTTAATAAAGTCGTCGGTCCAAATTCGGTAGAAATTATAATTTCTGTTGAAAATTGCGCAGTTTGTACTAAAATTTTACCAAAACTGCGAGTTTTTTCCAAAAAAACTATTTAACCGATTTTAACCAAATATTTTTTAAAACACGTCTATCCACGGTATTTACCTTTGGTAAAAATTTAAAACCTGTAATTTTATAGTTTTCGAGAAAAATAATAAAAACCGATTTCCATGAAATATTATTTTAAGCCCTTAAAAGTTTTCTTTTTCGAATTTTTTCAAATACGACCCTGCGATAATAGAAAATGGATGAAATGTAGGGAATCACTTGCCTCCCCCAAAAAATTTTGAAACCCCAAAAACTCAAAAAAAATCAAAATTTTTTTAGGTAATCTACCTTAAAAAATAATTAAATTTTAAAAAATTTAATAAGGTAATATCGATAATTTTTAGTAACTTATCTGTACGAATTATTGTTTCTTAATTTTAGTTATTAAGCGAAATATAAATTTTTAACAATTCACATTTATCAGAATGCCATAACTAACAAAAAGTCTTTGAGCCTTGATTTTTTGTTTATTTTTTTCTTATTTCTTGTACTGCACCCAAAATTATTAACTTTCAAATTTTTAATTAGAAACGCTACACACTTGTATTTTCCTAAAAAAACTAGTTCTTCACATGCGCTAACTAAAAAAGTTTTAATTACTGATTATTAATAATCAATTAATTTTATAATTTTCTTTATTTTAGAGTATCATTGTAAGATGGGAACCTCCTCCAATTGAAGGTCAAAATGGTATAATAACTGGTTATAAGTTACGATATCGTGTGCAAGGCAAAAAAGGAAGTAATACCATTGTTACACCAGGGAATTCTCGCATTTATACCCTAACTGATTTGGAAAGAGCATCCATATATCAGGTAAAACTTTGGGCAATGAATATAAATGGAACGGGTCCTCCAACAGATTGGTATGATGCTGAAACGTACGAGTATGATCTAGATGAAAGCAAGGTTCCCGATCAACCCAGCCCATTAAAAGGTTTGTCTTTCATCGTGTATTATAATTAAGGAAATCAATAAATTTTATGAAAATTGTGGGTGATTCAACCTAAGCGGCCAGGCGCGGAACTAATGAAGTGACGTCAAAATTTGGTTAGTTGCTATTTGACTGTCAGTTGTTAAGGAGGTTATGCCTCTTAGCGCTAACCTACTACTGACGTCATCGTAAAAGTGGTTGCCTATTTTTAAATTAATTTGAATTTGCTTAAAATATAAATTCATTGGTTTATAAAAATATTCTAAAGGATTTTTTTCTTAAATTTCCAGTTCGTCCTGCATCAGATAAAATTTATGTGCTTTGGTCTCCTCCATTGAATCAAAATATTAGAGTCCGTAATTACATATTGGGTTGGGGCAAAGGGATTCCTGATATGTACACGCAAGAGTTGGATGAAAAGCAAAGGTCGTTTATAATAGATAGGTTGGAGCCGAATTCGGAATATGTGATAAGTTTGCGTGCTAGCAATGAAGTAGGTGCTGGTCCTCCTGTTTACGCTAATGTTCGCACAAGAGAAGAGCTACCTCCTGATCTAGTAAGCCCTTTAATTCCTCCAATAGGTCTTAAAGCACAAGTACTAAGTGCAACAAGTGTTATACTTTACTGGGTGGATACAACCCTAAGTAAGCAACAAGTGAGTAAAATAAGTTAGCTCAATAAGATCACCAATAAATTTAATTGGGTTTTAGTATGTTAGAGATAATCGCCATTACATAGTTCAATACACATACAAGTCAGGAAAAGTTCCAAAAAGTAAATACGTTAATATAACTCGTTTAAATGTGATGATTGATGATCTCAAATCGAATACTCTTTATGAGTTTTGTGTTAAACTAGTTAAAGGTAAGCGAGGTTGTAATTATTAAAATTCACTTATAATAATTATTCTATAAATTCAGGCAATCGTGAAAGTCCTTGGAGTATGGTTGTAACAAATACAACTTGGGACGTTCCTTTAAGTACTTCACCACGTGATCTCACCGTTAGTCTTGTCAAAGAAAACACACAGTTAGTTGAATTGACCTGGCAACCACCAAAACAACACGTTGGGCAAATTACAGGTACCTAATTATTTAATCAAAAATTTATATTGCTGTAATTATAAATTTTTCAGGTTATATTATTTTGTATACTACTGATAATACAAAAAAAGATCGAGAATGGTCTGTACAAGCTGTGAAAGGGGATCGACATAAATTTGCTTTAAGTGATTTAAAACCTTCGACTGTGTACTTTTTTAAAATACAAGCCCGAAATAGTCAAGGAAATGGGCCATTTTCACCAGTCATTCAATTTAAAACGGGTGAAAGTAAGTATTGTATATCGTTTATTTGTAGCTATAAATTGGGAGGAGTTTAAGCTAGAATTTACTTTTATTTTAATATTTTTTTTATTTATAGATATTGGATTATTAGATGCTGATGCTTTACAAAATAAGGGTAATTTTATTTTTTTTATTTAAAATTTAATGAGATATGCTGGTAAATTAAATTTATTAAAAAATACTCACTTCTATGAAATTTTAATTTTTTTTTTCTTTTTAAGTTTTCAAAATCGATTATTGATAATAATGTTGTTTTATTTCAGAAAATAAAGGTGTTTTCAGTGGACCTATTTTATTAATACTAATGATAGTGGGTTGTTTGGTGACTTTTTTGACTGTGATAAGTGTTGTGACTTTCCTATGCTGTAGAAGAAAACAAACGAATGTGTCTCCAGATCGGAGCAAAAAAGGATATCAAAAGGGCACCCAAAATGTGAAGCCGCCTGATTTATGGATTCATCATGATCAGATGGAGTTAAAAAATTTAGATAAAGGTCATAATAATGACGGTGCAAGCAGCAGTGGTGCCATGACTCTTCCCAGAAGTGTTGGAAATGATTATGATGAAAGAGACAATCATCATACAAACTCGCTGGATAAACGTACTTACGTACCAAATTATATGGGTGAGTTATAAACATAACACATCACACAAAAAACTAGATTTGGTAGCGAACATTTTAAATTAGGCTAATACTAATCTTGAACTTTATTTTCTATCTTTTTCATGCATGCAATCATTTGTACAAATATTTCATACACATTTTTTGTTTCCGCTTCATTACACCATGTAGGTTTGTCTCCTGATGGTAAAAAAAACATGAAACCTAAACCTATTACATTGCCAGTCGATTGTAAGCCACCTAGAGAACGTAAGTATCTTTCCGCAAATTTCCTTTTTTTAAATTCATCACACAAAACACAAACCATTTCGATTTATTAACCTTATTAAAATTTAATTTTTATGTTTTTGTGTTTTCAGCAATTGCAACAGCCACCCCTATTAATTCAAGCAATATAAGTCAAACGAGCACTGATTCAACGCCGTCCAATAGACCTTCCTACCCAAGAACTCAGTACACAGTATCGCGAGCACATGTCACTTTAGATCCAAATACAGGAATAGAAAATCCATATGCCTTACATCCACAACATAATAATTATGATACACATAATCCAGGCTATCCAAGGTGAGTACAAGTCTCTTTTGGTAGTTTTATTATAACTTGTATCTAGGTACCTTTTTTAAAATTTTAATAGAAACTTCAAAATCGGGGCCCTAAAGCTTCATACAGACCTGAATAATGCGTTGAACGACAAACATAACAACGAACTGAACGGCAAACGGAACTCCTGGACCATAATTCCAAAAATAAAATACAAAATAAGACACTGAAAAGGTGCGCTTTAAAATTTTCGAACTGCAAAATCGTTTTATTTGAACTCTCATTAACCGAAACGGAATAAATAATTTCAGGGCTCAAATTTACAATAGAATCTTATGAAGGTTGTTCAGTATTGCAACCAAGAATTTTAAAAGGGGGTGCTTAGAGAATTTTTATTATAATATGTTCATACAGGGTGTCCCGTTCAACAATGATCAATTTTTAGAGCAAGAAAGTAGATCAAATTTCATCCTTTTTTGAATTTGGAAACAAAATGTTAGGATTGCTTTTTAAAAAGTCGTAATTTATTTTACCATTTTTTTCAATGTTGCTTCTAGGGTTTGACAGTTTTTTAATAAATTTGTAAAATTCAAAAACCGGTTTTTAAATTAAGAAAACCGGTTTTAAAAAAATCAAATAATACATATTTACAAAACCAGAGAGTGGAACAGAAATTTTTGTTTATTACGATTTAATCCGTAATTAATCGTTCATTCATTACTTTTGTTCCAATCGAAATTAACCGTTAATATTTTTTTTTCTGGTTTTAGTTACTGTTTTAGTTTTTAATTTTTTTCGTTTCAGTTGATAATTTCCGTTATTTTTGGTTTACGACTTATGGTCTACAGTTTAGGTTCGATTTCCTGATAAAAATTAACTTTTTAATAATTAATTATTGATTATCGACTCATCTTCAACTTGCTGTTCAAAGTCATGCAATATTTCAAAAATTAACAGGAGTTGCCGAACTTTTTGTACACCCAGTATGTATATTATACAGGGTGTGAATTTTAGTTTCTCATATTTTTTTCCATTTTTTTTAACATTATTATTTTATTTTTCAAGTATAGCTCTTCTTTGCATATATTTGAAATAGGACATGACAGTACACATTTTGTGATGTTTTTTCTAAACACTACTTTTATGTATCTTTATACCAAAAAAATTAAAGGTGCAAAAAGTTTTAGAAATGTGCAAAGAAGTAAACATTTAATTTTATTAAGGTCAGTGGTGTTGTTCAAAAACTTGGAAGGGTTGTATACCCCCTGAAGAAACTTTATTTTGAATAATTGACAATTTTATCTAATGATGACTTCCAAAAAACACCATATATAGATTGTCTTGCTTCTAACGAGATTACAAGAAAACCGTTTTGCAAAAAATTAAGTATATTAATTTGTTTTGCTTTTGTTACCTGTTTTTAATTTTCTGTTTGTTCTGTGTAATAACAAAACGATGTCTATTTTAATTTAGTTTCTTGTAATGTAAATTGTACTTCAAATTATTTTAAAAATAGTGCACTAATTTTGATAAAAGAAACAAAAATTGTTTTAAATGAAAATTGATTGCTTCCTACTAGTGCCTTTCCATTATTGGACCTGAAGTGTTCCTGGAGCTCCTGGAGTGCTCCCGAATGAGGTGTGCGAACAGTTATTAATAACTAATGAGGTGTGCAAACGAAACACTCCAGGAGCACCAGGAACAGTTCAGGTGCAATAGTGGAAAGGCACTATAGTATACGAGATAACAGTAACCTCTGGTGGCAAAAATAGGAAGCAGTTTTTCTGGTTTTTTAGTTGAATAATTTCACGAGTGAGCAATATTAATTGAAATTTTCAACAAAAACTGAAAATATTACTTTTCTTCCAGTCAAGTACCGCCACCTGTAGCTCATGTACCACCTTCAAGTTCATACGCTCCTGGACTTGGTATATTAGCAGAATCCCAAGCAGCAAAGCGTATTCAAGCCCCAGGACAACATCCTTTAAAAAGTTTCACAGTTCCTGCACCTCCCCCAATTTCAGCTCCTGGAACTCCACAACCTAAACATGTTGGTAAGTTAAATTAAATCATGATCTGAATAAAAATAAAAAATGTTAAAAAACTACTACTATAATTTTTATTTATCTTTTGAAAAATTTGTTTTTATTTTGGTGAATTAATTTTAATTAAGTTAAAATTTTCTTTTTTTTATTTTTGTTAATTTTTATGCAATTAAAAATTATAGTAACACCACCTCAATTAATAGTGAGGCCAAATGTATCCCCGTACAAAAAGGCACCTTCGAGTAGCTGCAGCACATTGACAAGCACACCGCCTTCGCGGATAGCTCACAACCCACCCCCGCACACACTGGATGAAGTCCAGAAATTACAACCATCTCATTCAACTGAAGAACTTAATCAAGAAATGGCGAATCTTGAAGGACTTATGATGACCTTAAATGCAATAACAGCTAACGAGTTTGAATGTTAATTTTATTTCGCGAAGAATGTTCTTGAGTGAAGCGTGTAAATGCTAAATTAAAAACTTTATCGATCTCTTTAAGTATAAGTGATGAAATTTATTTTTTATTTCGGTATATTTTTTTAAATTTATTTATATACAATATTTATTTGAGGATGTATGTTTTATCGGGAACGCTGTCTTGCCCTTATAATCTATAAATTATGGTACAAATTATATATTGCCCGGCCTAAAGTATAAGTTAGCTCTTATCGGTAGAATATGACAAATCTAATGTTCAGTAATTCAATCTATTTATTTAAATCATGTTACAATTTAATCCTGCCATTTATTTTTAATAGCTATAATGTTTAATCCATTAGTTAATTGTGTGAGGTATGCATTCTTAATTTTTATTATTAAAAATTTTAGTTTTGCATGGTACAAACATTATTTATTAATTTCTCCATGCTCAAAGGGTAAAAAAGAATTAAACAGTCAACTATTTTATCCATTAATTAATTAAATCGCTCTTTAATTCAAAGAGTTAATTTTAATACTTTTGACTGCTACTACTTAAGACAATGAGATTACTATATTACTTTTATAGGTAATTTTATATACTTTACAATCTTAAATAATAATTAAATTAATTTTAAACTGGCTGCTTTATTTTAAAGTAATTTTGGTATTTTAATATTTTCGATATCGATAATACATGGTCATGTATATATTTAATTTTATTGTAAATAACTTAAAAATAAGCTCAAGAAACAAACTAAGCAATATATTAATTTTATAATTTCGAAAATTAATACTCGTTCCTTATTTTATATAAAATTATTTTATGAACACTTAAATTTGAATCACGACAACTAATACCTGTATGGACGACATTGCTAAACTGCAGTATTTTATTGTAAATATTTATTCTAGCCACTCTAGTGTATAAGTTTTACTAATTAATTTAAAAATGTACTTCGTATTGTTTGTTTTTTATTATATATTTAATGCGATTTAGGTAGTAAGGGATCCGTTATTTATTTTGTGATGTGTTTATATAAAATGTAATAATTATTCAATAATTTTATACTTAAAACTTAGTAAATATGTACTACCATTCACAATTTAATAGTTTTACATCACTAAAAAAATTTCTTCAGGGCATTTGCATGTAAGTTAGAAATTTGTTTTTAATAATAAATAATTTTTATAATATCTTCTTAAAGTACTAAGTGTTTTTAGATTCATTTACTGCTTTTAAGTATAAAATTGTATAAAAATGTAAATGATAATCGATTTAGATAAGGTCTTGCCTTAATAAAATTTAACAGAATGTAGTTTTTTTACATTCGTACTTATATATAATATAAATATATATTTAATACTACACACGATGCCATTTGTAATGTCACCAAACGCCATTCTTTTTTTACCGTACAGTGTTGAATATATGTATTTGCACATACATATATCAGCTATTATATTATTACTATTGTAATTATAAATGTGACTGATTATTGCTATAAAATACACAAAAGTTATAATTTATGTATTTTGTTGTTTTTTTCCTAAAAATTCAGGTTTTGCGACAATTTACGGAGAGTATGATGTCCCTAATTTCAGGAATAGATTACTTGACATATTTGAAGATGAAAAGTAAAAATAAATTTTTTCGTCAAAATGCTCCATTTTCAAAATACAGGCTGTTTTTTAATTTTTTTAACATCTATTGAAAATTTTTAGATTCCGTCCGCCCTCTGGTGGCAATAATATGAACTTCTATATTCGGTACTTCCTCTTTTGATTTAACACATTGGTACATGTTTTTGAGCTTTACTGAAGCTTTAAATAATAAATCTATTTGAGTTTTGTTGAATAAGTAGCTATAAGGTACGAGAATGAATTCTAAACACAATATTTGAAACTGACAAGTACCGAATAACCTCCATTTATAGCGCCATCTATTCGTGGTTAAAATTCCCAATGTTTCTAAAGATAAAATTTGCCGAAATTTTGTACAGTTGGTCCCAGCTGGAAGTAGGACAAAAGTAATCACGATCGCGTATTCTTTGTCCTACTTCCAGCTGAGAACATCTTTACAGCGCTCACTTTTGTCAATCGTTATTGAATGCAACTGCAAAAATTCAAAACAATTTTTAGGGTGCAGTATTTTCGGGGTTATCGTCCCCTTATAAAAAAATAGTCTATTTGATGAGAATAAGTAGTAAATGGATACAAATTCTAATTTAATTTTTACTTCCGGTTCTTTCCGGAAAGTAAAAATTATACTAATAGATTCTTAGTATTCACTTTAGTGATAATTGATAATGTAGTTTATCCTATAGTCTCATACGACCAAGCGTTCTAGAAAATAAAATATAGAAGGGTGGGACCACCGGATAAAAGGGATAACCTGTCTCAGTCACCATGAGACACCATGTAAATTGCCGCAACTTAAATTGCATACATGTATACTTGTTAATATTGTGCCATCGATCTATTTACAATACGCTATGTTTTAGTATATTAACAATACATATTTTGGGTAAGTATATCTCCAAATATTAAATATATTAATGGTTAAGTGTTTATTACGTTTTATTATGATTTCTACAATTTAATGTAACGTGATAAACATAACCTAAAAATGTAAGTTTTTATTTAATTTAAACTAGCTCTGTTATTGCTGTCTTTAATGGTTTGATAATTTATAAAAATTTTAGAGTACATTTTAATTTAAATAATATGACTTTCTGATTCTAAAAAAATAAATATCTTACTGTTAGGCAACACCCATTACATTGGATTCATCAAAAACTTAATACATACAGGGTGTATAAAAAGTTCGGCAACGCTAGTTTATTTTTGAAATGAAGAATATTTGAGAAAAATGTTTCAAATAAAAGTTCTACGATTTTTAGTGACGCACTATTTAGAAATATCGCCACGACCTTGAACTTTATTATTGACGAATGTTGGCATGATCTTGACCAGCAGGTTGAAGGTCAGGCGAAAATTACTTAACTTTTTTTAAGTAGCAACCACTCATTTTTATTGCGTATTATATTAATGCTTGCTTTCAGAGGTTTATGGAGCATATTTTTTTATTTTACTAGAGTAAACAGTTTAGAAATCGCAAGAGTTTAAACTTTTAATATGTAACTTCGACAACACCGAACCGATTTTTTTTTTGGTTATCCTCAAACCGTACTGAAGTTTAAAATTTTTACCAAACTGCAGTGTCATTCCACATAACTTTTCCTAAATTTCCACGCATGAGCCAACGAGGGGCGCATGTCAATTTTTTATGGGGATTTTATGACACAAACGCGGAAAATCATATTTTTTTGTTACAAGATCACATGACCGTTTGAACCCTTTGCGACCGTCGAATCGCATGCCTACGATTTTCAAGACTTAAATTTATTTTAACTATCATTTGCTAAAAGGGGATGCAATATTAAATCAGAGAAAAACACCAATTTTTTGTGAAAATGGAAATGCAATTTTCCATATGATCGGAAAGCGTGCAGGGGTTTAGTACCCGCTTTTCTTTGTTCTTATAGGGTAAATATTCTCTCCTCCAAAAGGCATGCTGTATGAAATCGGAGACCAAAATTGTCGCGAGCTCCCTAGTAAATATATAAATGTATAACGACTAAAATCATCAATTAATGTTAATATGTATTTTTTATTTGCTGGTGTAACAGTATCCATTGGTCCACATATGTCAGTGTGAATTAAATCCAAAATTTCTTTCGATATATTAAGTGATTCTTTTGGAAATGGTAATCTTGTCATTTTTCCCTTAATACAACAATCGCATACTCATTTTTCTTTGCAATCTTTTAGTTGTATATCTTTAATATAATCAACTTGAAACATTTTTCTAATAATTTCTGGATCACGATGTCCAAATTTACGATGCCAAATACGAATACAACCAATACTATTTGTATTCCAATCTGAATAAACTTTTTCAGTGCATTTTAGTTTATATAAATTTGCTAGAGGCATAAGTCGTACCAAATCTTTGAAGTTGACAAATGTCATCAATAAAATTCACTTGAAAACCTTGATTTACCAATTTTCTTACTGATAACAAATTATTTTCAAGTTCTGGTACATACAAAACATTCTTAATTGTTATATTTGTAGTTTTTTCATTAACTATACATTCTAAATTTCCTTCTCCTATACCTTTTGCTTTTAAAATCTTTCCATCTGCTAATCTAATTTCATATTGTACATTTGAAAATAATTTTGTAAAAAAATCTTTATTGTACCTCATATGACATGTACATCCAGAATCCATAACCCATTCTTCAGTTTTATTACTATCCGCAATATTAAAACATGTATGTAATTCTTCGTTTTTATTTTCATCTATATAATCATCATCTATGTTTAAGTATTAATTATCTTCTTGTACATTATTTACTTTTTGTGATTTTTTCTTCAAAAATAATTTGTAGAAATAACAATCTTTCTTCAAATGTCCTAGTTTGTTACATTGAAAACATTTAATAGGAGTATTTATCTTCTTAAAACTTTTGGTTTTTAAAACTTTTTCATTGTTACCATTTCGTTCTTGACTTTTCTCATTTTCTTGACGTCTTCTATATTCTTGAAGCATTTTTCTTGTACAAACTCAATTGTAAGATCCTTTTCTTCTCTACTTTCCACTGCAGTTACTAAAGAATTGTAATTTTCGGGCAAACTGCTCAATAAAAATGCAACCAATAAATTATCTGCAATATTTTCTCCCAATGTTTTAATTTGATAAACTAAATTCATCATTTCATTTAAATGTTCTTCCATATTACCATATTCATTAAGTCGCATTGTACACAATTTTTTGAGTAAAAATACTTTGCTTGACAAAGAAGATTTTTCATAATAACTTTTAAGAGAATCCCATGGTTCTTTTGCTGTATTTGAATTTCTAATGTGGGCTATTTGACTATCTTCAATTAATAATCCAATAGTTGCTTTTGCTTTATTACCTCTTTTCTTCCAAGCAGTATTTGTATCTGCTGGTTTATTCTCAGATATTATATCCCATAAATCTTCCCTTATTAGAAGTTGTTCCATTTTGTATTTCCATACTTTATAATTTCTCCCATTTAGTTTTACTACTACCAGTAATTCTGACATTTTTCTTTTAATTTTAATTTTACGATCTTTATAAATCTTCTTCTGTAATCTATTATTTTTCTTTTAATATACTCTGGGCCCATAACCTATTGGCTATGTATTAATTAGAAAACTAACAGGAGATTATTATAAACTTTTATTATCACAATATGACAAACATAAACTGTGTAACACAACATTCAGATATTTTCTAATAATCATGGATATGTACATACAGGGTGGTGATAAAGTTTGGAACCAAGATCATAACTTCCGTAAAATTTTTTTTTGTAAAAATCGCTCGGACAGGTCAATTTTTGTGTTAAAAATGCCATCTTTTGGAATGAAAAAAATATTCATGACGTCACTGACAACTTCACTATGACGTCATCATCAATTTTTTTAAATGGAAACCCCTACTTTTTTTACACATTTTTCATAGACCTTTTTATCATATTAATGATCACATAAAAATATTTAAAAAAATTTCAAATAAATTTACTCAAAAAAAAAATTATTAATTCTCAATGAAAATATTACAAAAAAAAGTAAATTTTTAATTTACAAGTAACAAATTTTAACGAAAATGTTCAAATTGTTCCCCATTGACCATTTGGCATTGTCCCATTCGAGTGTAGACACTCTGAATACTATTGTTAATAGCTTCTTTGTCAATTTGTTGCAATTCCGTCCTAATTCTATTCTTGTAAATTATTAGGTCTATTGAAATAAACTTTTGATTTTAAATGTCCCCACAAAAAAAATCCAAGGGCGTTAGGTTGGGAGATCGCGGAGGCCACTCAATTGGTCCCCTCCGACCTATCCATTTGTTGGGAAACGTGGTGTTAAGGAATTCTCGCACCGCCCTGCCAAAGTGTGGAGGAGCCCCATCTTGTTGAAACCAAATGTTTTGGTTAGGAATGTTGCGATTTTCATAATTGGGGAAAATACGAAGTAAAACTGGTAGCAAATCAGTCCGCAAAAAATTCAAGTATCTTTCGGCAGTAAGGTTTTCATTAAAAAAGTAAGTCCTATAAAACGTCTGCCAATCATTCCCACCCATACATTTAACTTTCCCTGTCTTTGACTATGGGATTCTACGGCCCAATGAGGATTTTCCTGTGACCAATACCTACAATTATGTCGATTCACTGATCCATTCAATTCAAAGGTAGCTTCATCGGAGAAAATTATACTACTTAAAAAATTTGGATTTTGATCACATCGCGCCATTATTTCTTCACAAAATTGCAGTCGGCGATCGGGATCATCTTCATTTTACTCTTGTATAATGATAATAGGATAATGTGCTAATTTTTGGTCATCTATTTTATAATATTATGTTTTTGAATTTATGTATTATTATTAGGATGGACACGAAATAAATAAATAAATAACTCTTGTATGAGATTTATTTTGTATGGGTGATACTTTTCCTTTTTTAATAATTTTACGACATAGGAATGATCCACATTATTATTTCTGGAAATATTTCTTGTTGAAATATTGGGATTTTCTTCAATCGCAAGTAATAAATTTAATTTGGTTTCTTCATTCACTTGAGGCCGTCCTTGTCGAGGCAAATCTCCTACAGATCCTGTTTCTGCAAATTTGGTAACTAACTTACTTACTGTAGATCTTGAGATTTGCGGTCTATTTGGATATTGCTCATTAAACAAAGCACAAGCTTCCCCATGGGTTCTTTTTCTATCGCCGTATCCTACCATAATTAAAATTTCGATTCTTTCGCGTTCGCTTAAACGAGGCATTTTTAATTTCGCAAAACTTTATAATTGTTGATTATTATTAAACAAACGAAGTAAGCTATTCAAGCATTGGTAAATGGATTTAAAATTTTATTTGCCATACAAAATAACGTCAACTAAAGCACTTTTATAAAGGCAATTTTTATTTCAATAAATTTTGAATATCAAAAGCTTTTTCAAATTTATAATAAATTACAATTTTATTTAAAGTTTATTATTACTCAAACATTTTATTTTAATTACCTTTTTCATTAAAAGTTATTTAAAATTAGTTTTAAGAAAATTCCAATTGTGTAAAGAAGAACAATTCGAATATTTTCAATAATAATTTGTTATTTTTAAACTAAAAATTAGTTTAATTTATTTTTCTTGCCATATTTTCATTGAGAATTAATAATTTTTTTTTTGAGTAAATTTATTTTTTTTTTCAAAAATGGTTGAAATTTTTTTAAATATTTTTATGTGATCATTAATATGATAAAAAGGTCTATGAAAAATGTGTAAAAAAAGTAGGGGTTTTCATTTAAAAAAATTGACGATGACGTCATAGTGAAGTTATCAGTGACGTCATGAATATTTTTTTCATTCCAAAAGATGGCATTTTTAAAACAAAAATTGACCTGTCCGAGCGATTTTTACAAAAAATTTTTTTACGGAAGTTATGACCTTGGTTCCAAACTTTATCACCACCCTGTATATAAAAAATATCATAATAAAAGAATAACATAAATGAATCCAACACATTTTGTCCATGTCGGTATTTTATCATTGGCACTTATCAGTAGACCTTTTCTCCAATTTGGTCTTTTGTATTTGTCCAATTCGGCCATTAAATGTTCGTTTATCTTTTGGCTTTTTTCTTTCGGCCATTTGACAACGTCGGCGTCTTATATATTTTTTTCGGCCATTTGTCCCGCTCGCACAATGCAGGTCAGCTATTTTTATGAAAACAGTGGATTAAAGTGAGTAAGAATTGTACAGTTGCTCGCAATCGGAGGTACACCACAAAATAATTGCCTCTGCTTGCTTTAAGGCTAAGCGCATATTGGGACGCTTTTAAACAAGAGATATTTAAAATTTAACAAAAACTCTAAATGTGAAATTTTGAATATCGTTAAAACGAATCGATCGATTTAACTTTTTCTTTTTGTATGTTATTGTAAACTAAAAGACCTTTCCAACGAGGTATTACTTACCCGACCATTCCTATTAAAATTTTAGGGATTCTGGCTGATTGTGGCCATAGCGCACAGGGATTCCCCTAGAAACCAAAATTGACCCGTCTGAGCGTTTTTTAAAAAAATTTTTTTTAACTATTTTAAAACTCAACCGTTTTGTTTTCGTTGGGCCACCCTGTATATGCATTTATGTCCCTTTCCTTTGCAAAGTTTATAATAAAATTATAATTCATCCAAGAAAATCCAGAAGAAGACAAACATAATGTTATGTCAATTATCTATGATTGTCAACCAATGTTGCTAAGGCAATAAATATTAAATTTGGGATGTGCTGTCACCAAAATTTGGAAAATTGTTTCGTCCGTTTTGTCACAATAACATTTTTATTAAATTGAGGAAGAATCGTTGTGGGAAAAAACGAATATTCCAAAAACCTAGTATTTTAAACATTTAAACTCCAAAATGGCATGCAAACTTCCCGTAGTAGAATTCCGAATAATTGGGGACTACAGCGATGACGTTCCACTACTTGAATGTCCTTTGGAAATATTAAAAGATTATGATGACGATGATATTAATTGGGAGCTAGTTCTTCTTCCCGAAAAGGCGAATACATTATCGTTGGTATTGTTCAATATTAAAAACTTTATTCATACTGATTTTAGTGTGCTTGTGGACGATGAAGAGTTTCTGTGTCACTTGTTAATACTACGTTGCTATTCGGAGTTTTTTTATAAATTTGATGGTACTATAACTCAAGTTCAACTAGATTCAGAAAAATGCAGTCCTGCCGTTTTTCATTTCGTATATGAATGGATGCTAAATGATAGTCCTTATGAAGACTTTTCTCGGGAAAATTTGTTGGATGTTTTTGACGCCGCAAAGTATTTAAAAATTAAACAATTGGAGGAACAATGTTGGTCTCTAATTGATAACCCAGAAGTCTTTAATGAAGAAACTGCATTTAAATTATACATTGATGCTAGACAGAGGAATATGCCAGAAATTTGCGAAATTATGTTACCGCGTATTAAAAATTTCTTTCTTTTACTGGTCGGCTCAAAGGAATGGTTGGAACTTGAATGCTCTGATATACAGGCCTTTTTGGGGTCAAATTTAATTCGGGTAAATAATGAAGTGGAAGTGTTTATGTCAGCAATACGTTGGTTAAAGCACGATTGGAGAAATCGAGAAAAGCATGTTATCGATATTCTAGATTTCGTTCGTTTTGGTAACATGCCTGGTTGGCAACTTGTTCACTTTAAACGCAATTCCAAAAATGAAGAATTTTCTGAATTTACCAGGAATCCAAGCGTTTTAAAATTAATTGAGAATGGGATGGTAAACTTTATAGTTAAAAATTGGCATGGCGGAGATGTTAGTCATTATGACAGATACGCGCATTCTTTGGGTATAGTTCCTGTCCGTGAACGAAACTGGACGGGGGAAGAAATAAATCATTTTTCATATCGCGAATTTTTGATGCATTTGAATACACTTTTTAAAAAATATACGACCTTTTCTAATATTTCATATTATGCTCCATAATAAAATTTGCTATTTTTTGTCTATTTCTTGAATCTGATTTTTTGTTTTGTTTTTTAAATATACTTCGAAAGCATAGAACGATATACAGTGAATTCAAAAAAGACTGAAACCACAACTATGTAACCAAACATACTCTGTAGTGATTTTAGACTTGCTAAGTTGGCGTAACTGTTAATTTTCATTCAAATTTAAATCTGATCTGCAGTTTTTCTTCGGCTATTTTTTCAAGTCATTTCTCAGTGCGTTGCAAATTTTATAAAAAAAAATAGTGCTTTTCAAAACTAAAATTAGTGCAGTTAAAATATTCACGATGTTTTTTTTCACAGGGGCACAACGCATTCATTTCAGTGTAGCCAACTGTGGGAAACTTAGGTTTCTTATCTTGCAATGTCAATGGTTGCAATCTTATTTGAATTCGTTGTATTATTACTCAGAAATTTTTAGAGTAAATAAAAAAAATAGATTTTCATAAAACAATTCTTGTACCTATACTTACAGTCTTGTTCATCGTTATTAGGCACCCTATAAAACTACTTTTTCATTGTTGATAGGTATTTTGAACGGAAAGTTCAACTTCGTATATTGATAAAAAATAAGTAATATTTGTAAAAAGGGGTTAATATTTTATTGATCCTCCTCTTTGATTTTAATATAAGCTGTATTCTTTGATATATGGAATTTTCTTATTCTCAAGTTAATAGTGTAATGGATTATAAAAGTAGGTACTCGTGTTGAGCTTTAAAAAGAAAAAATGAAAGAAGATTTCAAGAAAAAAGGTAGCAAACTTCCTAAAATTGACAACTTTTTGGAAAAGTTGGAAGTAATAAAGACAATGAATAACTGATTCCAAAATCATGAACTTCTAATGAGAATTACATTGTTATTTTATTTGATGAAATGGCTGAAGGTGAAAAGATAGTCTTTTCGAATCAATTCTTTGGTACTAGTGATAACAAGATTCTTGGATATAACAATAGAATTAACGGAAGGAAATTTCTTTGAAAAGTAATAAAGGGATGACCAACAACAATCAATAAGAATAAAAAATAAACTGCTAACTTTTGAATGTATGTGTAGCTCAGTAATTATGTTCCATCTATTGACGGAATTTATTATGTTTCAAAATTGCTGAAAAAAATCTATGGATTTACTAGATGCGTCAAAATCACTTCGACGTATCTCCTCATTGAAATTAAAAAGGTACATGTTACAATATTTGACTTAAAAAAAGAAGCTGAGGACATATGGAATATATAGGAAATTTATCTTTACAGAAAAACGATCACAATAGTTTAAGCTTCATTTTGACAAAATATCTGAAGGTTGGTTGTATACCGTTTATGTTTTTTAGGAGTAAAGAAACAAATTTGATTCATTTAATTTTATAGCTTTAATTACACTAATTTCTCAAACGAAGAAACCTCAAATAAATAACTTTTGAACTAAGATACCCTTTAACTTGGCAACTAGTTTTGTTTGCTTTCCTTGATATTATACATATAAACAACAAAATGGTTGAAAATAAGATCAAAATCTAAAAGAAATTGGAAATTTTAAAGAAAAAAGAGACCAATATATCAACGTCTGCTATTTGTAAAGAACATTGTGGTCATAAGAGTGTTATTTGCCAAAGAAAACCTGGAAACGTTTTCAATGCAATCCCATAGACTTCATCAAGAAAATATGAAAATCTTGAGAAAATTTTATATTTAAAACCGCGAGCAAGTTATAATTCGTAGCCAACATCAGACCTCTTAAAAAATGGTTTCTTTGAAGATTTTATGGCAAGTGTAAAAAAGGATTTAGAGAAGAAAAATATTCCTCAAAAAACTCTCTTTCTTCTTGCAATGAAAACATGTTAAGAACACCTGATGGAAATTTTCAAAGTAGGTTTTCCCACCTAAGATTCTTCAATCACCAGATCAAAGCCTTATAAAATCATTGACAACATTTTGAAGATATGATATTATAGCTGTTAAATTCGTAAGAATGTTGTTGAGGAATTGAAAAAATATAGTTACGATCTGTAATGTTTATCATTTTCATGGCCATGACTGCGATTCTCGAATGATGCGACAAATTATCACACACTATATCTGACAAAAGTCTATTAATTTGTTTAAAATACAGGGTGGTCCAACGAAAACTTGACAATCCCTGTTTTCGGTATATAACTTCAATTTAGGAAAAAACGCTCGGACAGGTCGATTTTTGTTTTAGGGGGATGGATTTTTAGATATTTACGCTAGGGGTCAAAGTGCATAAAAATAAAAAATACAAGTAGATAACCAGATTTACGACAGTGTCTTCATTTTAAAAATCGGTGCAGACCTTGCTGAGAAAATTTGTTTAAAATTTTAATTAATTAATGTAAATGTTATAATGCTGTTTTTCAATATTTAACTTCAATTTAGGAAAAATAGCTCGGACAGGTCGATTTTTGTTTTTAGGAGGGCGGATTTTTTAAATGATCACTAAGCTGCTTTCAACCCCAAATGGAGGGTTGATAACAACTTTATAAAACCCCTAAAAACAAAATCTACCTGTCACTGCGTTTTTTCCAAAATTGAAGTTAAATACTGAAAAACAGGCATGATAAGTTCATTTACATTAATTGACTAATTAAAATTGTAACCGAATTTTCTCAGCTGTATCAATTTTTAAAACAAAGATTTTGTCATAAATCTGGTTTCTTGCACATTTTATTTTTATGCACTTTGACCCCAATTACGATTTGAAATTGTTAAGTTGGTATTAACTTTCCGTTAGGGGTTGAAAACAGTTAAAGGGTAAATATTTAAAAATCCATCTCCCTAGAAACAAAAACCGTTTTTTCTTAAATTAAAGTTAAATACCGAAAATCGGGTTTGTCAAGTTTTCGCTGGACCACTCTGTATATTCTTCAATAGGGGGATCGAATTTGACGAATATCGAATAAAACATGCGAATGGGTTTATAGGTTATAGGGCATATGTGCGAACAGTTCCTAGAGAAAGGTAGAAATACTCCTGGACTGGGATTCTCGAATGTATGAGACAAATTATCGCATACTTTTCTATCAAAATTTTTCTACCTTTTTCTAGGAACTGTTCGTCAGCCTGCTCTAGACCCATTTGCCCTTGCTACATTGTAGAATATATTTTTGACAATGTAATAGGCGATAATTTATCGCATACATTCGAGAATCGCAGTCCTGGACTGCGAGAATATACAATTTTGTATCATTTTGTAACCGATGGAGGAGCTATGAAAAATCAAAATACAGGCAATGATGCTTTAATGATCCTTGATAATGAGATAGAGACAGACAATGTAGAAGACGAAACAGAGATATAAACTTCTGAATTCTGAAAACAATAATTATTTGCTACAATGTTTTAGTGCAATTACTGAACATGCCAAGGATAAGGCCACCAAATGTAATATTTTTTTAAGAAAAATAAGAAAAAATGTTTTAAAAGAATTATTTGATACCATTCTTATAAATATTTAAGCTTCTTCTATAAATAACAGGTCTTTTTTAACCGAAGTATTTAAATTATTTTTTTTGTCACTATCTTCACTTTCTCAAAGTAAGATCCCTTTTAGAATTTTTTTGATGAACAAAATCGTAAATATCAACCGCCTTTCAAATGTAACCGCTTAGATTTACCGACTTTCATCATAAGGGTTATTTGTTGGTATACCTGTGGGAGTTAATAAAATAAGGCAATTATCGGTTAGAGTGATTTAAAATTTGATCAATATTATTTTTTGTAATACACATTTAAGTAGGATTATTACTTAAGAAAGAACACACACTTCAATTATTAGTTTGTCCTCGAAGTAATAAAATCCACTTGACCCCAAATCAAGAAAGTCAGATGTATTCTCCGATTTGTACTTGCGGAAAAGTACGTTTTTTAAAAGTAATATATTTTAATTTAAATTTTATGATCAAAAATATGTCCTTGTTAATAAAAGATAACATATTTTTAATTTTAACTACCATCCACTTGTACTACTTAAAAACTATACTAATAGTGGAGAAGGCCTAATATATAATTACTTAACCCAAATCTTTAATTAAGTAACATTAATTATAATTTATTTTTTCAGGAATCAAACAATGAGTGTTATCAAGAAACCTAAACTGGACCTAAGCATGAAAGCAGTATTATCCGACGAGTTAACTTCAGTAATTCCTATTTTAGAACAATTTCATGTAGCTGAAATTTGCAACCCGAAACTGATTTCTAAAATAATCCTGGAACTAAATTCAAAATTCCCAAACGATAATTACACTCACCTAAAACGAGTACGCGGTAAAGAAATCCTCCTATTTCCCATCTCATGTTGCGAGGACGAATCGGTTACAGATAAACTAAAATGGCACAACATTCCAGAAGATTGGTTTGGAAATTTTAGAATTGGAAATGTTTCGAAATTTCCACCTCTTACAAAAGCACAATTTGACGCGGCCAGAATTATTTGGCCAAGCAATTTCCATCCTGATAAATACTTGGAGAAATTATTAAACAACTCAATATTCTCTGGAGATGATTTAGAGAAACACGCAAGATTTATGGAAGTGGCCATTGATGTTGCTAAATTTGGGGAAGAAATTGGTCAAGGCGCTTCTGCAGCAATAATTGTTGATCCTTTAATTGATTCTATTGTCGCTTTTGGGTGGGATCAGAAAATGTCACATCCTTGCAAACATGCTGTGATGATATCCATTGATAATGTAGCAAAAACGCAGAATGGAGGAGTATGGGAGTGTACCAAAAGTGGAATATTGTTAGAAAAATTAAAACTAAAATTTTTTGATGTAAATTTTGGTGCGCGTGATACTGTAGATAAAAATGATTCTGATGATGGGCCTTATTTATGTACGAATTACTATGCGTATCTTACTCATGAACCTTGTATTATGTGTGCTATGGCTTTAATTCACAGCAGGATTAAACGCGTGTTCTATGGAGTTTCGAGCAAAATTGGTGGTCTAGGTACTACATGCAAGATACACGTTATTAAGGATTTAAACCACCATTATGAAGTTTTTAAGGATTTACTTGAATATGAATGTTCCCTTTTATAGCATTTAAATAATAATAATTTAAGTAACTTACCCAATTACTGCGATAAAGTACCTTGAAGAATATTTTGGAAATCTTCCATTGATTTCCAGAGTATAACATTTTCGATTGATTGTGGTCGATTTTAAGGTCTGCATAAAAAGCTTTTATGAAAATTCTGGTATCTTGATTGTAGTGAGAAAAATGAAAGTTAGGACAAAAAATGACAAAAGATCTTAAAAAAGAGGAATTCCCAATACCAAAGTTTTACCCAAATAATGTGGAGGATTTTGAACGGTCATCTGTAATAGAAGACTCCGACTTCGTATTTTCAATCTCAAACGTATTTAAAATAGAAACAATTAAAAAAAAATGAGTCTCCACGATGTTTTGTTCAAACTGAACCTTTAAATAAAATATGACATTGTGTAAATGTGTATTTTTCAAAATTCCTATTTTTCGATAATTATAAAAAATTAAAAACAAAAATTCGTACACACAAAAGTTCAAATGTAATGAATCGTTTATTGATAATAATCGTGGAAAATAAACTATTTTTTCGCAAATCGGCATTTTTTTTCAAATACTATTAATAGTTAGCAATTTATGTTGAAAGAAATAAGATTACGAATTTGAAAAGCTATCAACCGCTGGGTTGAACAGTTTTGTAGATGTACAGGGTGTCACAGCGCTGCGAGGAAGTAACACATTATTCTAAAATGAAAACAGATATGCGGTTTACTATACCTTTAGATGATGCACATTCTAAAAATATTTTAATAATATGTCGGATGTCCATTCCAAGATGGCGGATCAAAGTTACGTTTTTTAAATGGAATACCCATTTAAAGAACTGAGTGAGGAGGCACACAACAAATATTTGAACATAAATTGAGAGGCTCCAAACTATAATTACACTTACGATTTTTCACTCAGAGTCTAAAAGCCTGAAAACTGAAAATCAATCCGCGAATTTGAGGTAGGTAAAAGAATAGTCACAGCAAAAAGAAAAGTCGAAAAGTATTTAAATATAAATACTTTACTTTAAAAATGTATTTATAAGAACAAATTATATATTTGTATTTATAATTATAAAACGAATGCAATAAATATAAATTCATTAGCCTGTCTACTTAAGAAGATAGTCGGCGAAATGTTTGAAAAGCGTACTTTTCGCTAGTAAAAATTGATTTTTGGGCATTTGTAATCAAAAATTTAAAATCGTAGATCATACCGCTACATTTGTATGTAAACACAACGCACAACACGATTTTTCTTTGATCTACATCATAGAAGTCAAGTGGTCGAGTACAATGGTTTCTCTTCAGACATCTTTATTCCATACTCTGGGCTACCACAAGGGTCAACACTCGGTCCTCTATTATTTCTACTGTACATAAATGATGCTTTCTAATTTATGCGGATGATGTTAAGATGCTTGGAATTATCAACTCCCATGAAGATTGTTCGCTTTTGGAAGCAGATGTCAACAGTTTTAGTGATTGGTGTAGTGTGAACGGACTTACTGTGAATGTAAATAAGTGTTTTGTGATGTCTTGAACGCGTTAATGAGCTAAAAGACGTAGGAATTATTTTTGACAGCAAATTGAACTTTAACAGCCATATACATTCATTAGTTTCTCAATGTTATCGCATGCTGGATGCGCAATTCTAAGTCTTTTAATGACAAATGATACCAGCACCATCATAATACTATTTCATGCATACATAATGAGTAAAATTATATACTGTGCTGTTGTATGGTCACCAAAATATTATAGATATGTAGGTATGCTAGAGAGTATTCAAAAAAGATTTTTAAAATATTTGTACAAAATAAAACATAATGTTTACCCTGATAGAACTATATCATACAGTAGTCTTCTTAGTGAATTTAATTTTAGTTCCATCATGGATAAACACAAAATAATACATGCTCTCTACTGCTACAAGGTGGTTCATAATATTATTGAACATTCATCGACACTTGCATCTACACACCTGAAAAAAATGTAGGGATATTCATCGTATTGGGCTTAAATCACATCCATTTTGATTTTTTTTTAAATAAAATAACTTAAAATAAATAACCGCAATAAAATTGAGCAGCTGTTGTTGATTTTTATTGTTCTTTTGTGTTTTTTATTTATCCGACCAAATTTGCAAAAAAAATGCATAAATAAACGTAAACTAAATTTGAGTTTAGTGTAGTTTTAACGTGCCGTTGAAGTTGTTGCTATTCTTTTCCACTGCCATTATTGCTGTACGTTGTCATGGAGAGACTACATTTATCAAGAGACCAAATGTTAAGAGCTATTGGAATGCTTGAGGCCGGCTTGCGCCAAGTTGATATTGCGCGTGCATCGTCAGACTGGGGATGTATCCGAGAGGCATACAGGACGAAATCGCTGTACCACAGAAAATCAGGATCGTTTTGTGCAATTATCTGCGACAAGGAACCGTACGATTACCGCCCGAGATTTACAAATGCAGCTTCAAGAGATTCATGGAGTTCAGGTGACACCCAGGACTATCATTAACAGATTACACGAAGATAACTTAAGATCCAGGAGACCATTGAGGTGCCCACCATTAACACGTGGCAATCGCGGAGCTCGTTTAACTTGGGCTGGGAACATGTTTTGTGGGATAATAATCAATGGAGTAATATTCTTTTTTCTGACGAGTCGCGATTTGGGCTTTATCCAGATTCAAGACGTGTTAGAGTGTGGAGAACTCCTGGCAATAGGGCAAGATTGCAGAGTGTGCAGGAGGTGCATTCTTACAGAGGTGGTTCTATCATGATTTGGGCCGGAATCAGTATCGGGGGAAGAACCGATCTCGTTTTGGTGGAGAACAGCCTCAACAGTGATAGGTATATAAGAAATATTCTTGAACCAATTGTCCTTCCATATGCAGGAGCAGTTGGAGAAAATTTTATCTTAATGCACGATAATGCTCGTCCACATGTTGCAGCGACCGTACATGAATTCTTGTGGGTCAATTCCATCGAAGTTCTACCATGGCCTGCTCAATCCCCTGACCTAAACCCGATGGAACACGCATGGGATATTCTTAAAAGAAGACTTAGAACTAGGCTGATGGTTTTCAAAACCGCCGGCAACTGTTTGAAGCTCTCCAAGAAATTTGGCGAGAAATTCCTCAACCTTAGCTAAATGCTCTCATTCAGAGTATGTAAAGAAGATGCCAAGCTGTGATTAATAATCGAAGAGGGCATACTGATTTACTTGTTTAAGGCTAATATATTTTTTTCTTGGATTTTCATTTTTTGTCCTTGTATAGTTCTTAGGTTATCGATATTATTTTTTGACAATTTCTTTTGGTTTATATTAAATAAAATAAAATTTATTTAAAAACATTATTATTAATATTTATTTCATAAAATAAAATTACGATAAAAGCCCCCAGGACCCAATATGACAAATATCCCTAGATTATTTCCATGTGTGTATTTGCTTTCATACACCAAACGTATAGCCACTAGAAACTGTCTTACCTTTACTTATAAAGCACCACATACAAACCATCACTCTAATTCACCTCTTCACAAATTGTACTCTTCATATCATCAATTTCAGTATAATGCTGATATATTTGTCTCCAATTTTACTCAATTCAAAAATAGAACAATGTCCTGTATTCCTAATAATTCGATAAACTGAACTACATCTATTTTGTATTTAAATCTTAGGTATTGTATTTGTGTATATTTTGTATAAATTGTATCTCTATGTTCAACTTGTAATTTTGGAATTTTAAATTTGTAAATTTGAATCTTTGTTATGTTAAGTAAATATTTATTTTCTATATTATGTTTCCCTGTCATTGGATGAAAATCTGTTGGGTAATAAATTTATTTATCTCGTGCTTTTTGTTTCTTTTATCAAGATAAATTGATAAATTTATCAACATCAAAGTGTTTGTTTTTTATTAATAACAATTAATTGAATTATTTGTCATAATAACAAATTACTGACAAAAAAATTCTTTTTACATAACGCTCTATTTTATATTTTTCAACTACCTATTTAAACAGAAGTTATTAGTATATTTGTCAGAATATTAAATAAAGAAAACTTTGTATTTTAATTGTAATCTAGATTAATGGGCAGATTCTGGTAAGAATTAAAGGCCTTTAATTTAAAACAAATAATGTATCCATGGGAATTGTCCATTACAACCCATATAACAAATTTAAATTTAAAGTTTTTCTAAACGAAAGTTATTTCCCAACGTTTGGTGTTCCATAATGGAGAGGTTTGAAAAAACGTCTTAAAAACCAAACTAATCGTTGAAAAAACGTCTTAAAAACCAAACTAATCGTTGAAAAAACGTCTTAAAAACCAAACTAATCGAAACGTGCTCTGTCACAAAAAAAAAACGATTAGTTTCGTTTTTAAGACGTTTTTTCAAACCTCTCCATTAAATTTAAAGGCCTATAAATTTAAATGGTTTGACCAGAATCTGGGTAGAAAAGGTATTTTGATTGAATAAAAATAAAATTTATTTATTAATGTCGTAATTTTAGCTTGACAAAGACGTAATTTTATGTCGAAACGTTGCGATTAATAAATAGATTTTAAAAAACATTGTTTACTTCAATCCCAGCCAGAAACTTCTTTTACAAATATTTTTTGGGGATAAGTCGGATAAGATATTCATATATTATCAAGATAAAGTTGGTATAAAACGTACTTCGTCACCTCAAAATTGGTTTGTTTAATGTCCACTTTTAGAGTTTTCGAGAAAAGGCCATTGAAACATAGAAGTTAATGGCATTTCATATTTGTATGAAACGTGGACTTAAAATTAGTTCTTGCATATACATATTTATGTTTGACATGTATTTCTGGTTGGTATTTTATGTTATTATTAATAGATAATACGTTTTTACACATTTTTACTTTGGATATTGAACAAAATCAGTATTTAATATTTGTACTCGGTCACTGAAGTGGATATTGTACAAAATATGAGGATATTGAATAATCAAAGTCTAGGTTTATTTAATTAAAAAAAAACTTTAGAAACTTAAAAATTTATTATTATTAACACCACAACAATAAACGATTTATTATTATTAAAAAATATTAATATTTTCTGAAAATACTACGAAAATTCTTAAATCTAATTTTGTATTTTAATATGTTTTATTAAAGACTTGTAAAATTTTTTATCAGATCCCTCTTCCAGATATTTTACCATCGATTTTAGGTCTTTTGCCTTTCGCGATTTAGTTGTATTATGGTCTTCTTTTACAGTAGATATGGCTATTAAAGATGGATTTTCGTCGTCGGTTCTACCCTTATTTTTTTTGTTTTCTTTGCCTATCTATTTGTCTTTCTACTCCCCCTTCCGCTTTTTTGGTAAATGTTGAGTATGTAGAATTTGTTCTTCTTCAGAAGGACTTTTTAAAACTTTAAATGCTTCGCACTTGTCACAAAGGTCTTTTTTGGGCGAAGAAATGATAAGTTAAATTCATTGTTAAATACGTTGCCGTAAATTCCATGACTCACTGCGTTATTGTGTTTAGCCCTATATAAATCATACATTTTTGTTATATTTAAATTTGCTTCGAAATACTGTTTTTGGTAATTAGATCGACAATAGTGAGATTCCAAAACGGGAAAAGATCTAATATGGTTTCTAACTTCTTCCAACTTTTCTGGTGAGGTAACGCGTTTGGTATTTTTTCCTTTTGTTGGAGATCGAGGAACGTTTGTTAAGAAGATACCCATACTCACATAGAATTTTTGTTTTTCATGTAGAGTGTATGATAGGGGCGTACTTTTTGAACAATGATAAAAAAATGCGTTTTTATAATTGTTCAAAAAGTACGCCCCTATCATATACTCTACATGAAAAACAAAAATTCTATATGAAAACTAAATTCAATTTGATTGGAACTAGTCATCGTTTTTGTTAAATTTTTGATTACAAATGCCCAAAAAACAATGTTTACTAGCGAAAAGTACTTACGCTTTACAAACATTTCGCCGAGTATCTTCTTAAAGGATTCTGCACTTTCTTAAAAAATAGTAAATTCTTTGTTGACTAATGTTCAATGTGTTGCAGAAGAACTCTTTGCAAACACGACTTTTTACAAAATTTAGTTCCAAATTATACTGAAATACATTCTTGTTTCTACTCTCTTCTTTTTTTGTGCGTTTTCGGACTGGTTGATGTTTAGTCACGTATTTGCTGAAAATATGTGATTTTTTTGTATCAGATAATTTCCAAAATTGGCTGTGTATATAGTTTCGGTTTTCTTCGGTAAATTGTTTTGAACATTTATAAGAACATTTAGGTCTACAGTTAGCTTTTTTAACAGCCCTACTTTTCATCACTTTTCCCATTATATTGATATATGTATTCTTTTCCATGTTCTCTTTGTTCCTTTCTAATATTACATTTCCATTTCTTAACATCGCGCTTTTTTTTGTGGTACATACTTTCTTGTCATCTTTTACTTGAACCACGTGGTCATTGTCTGAAAGAAATATTTTTGATAGTATTAATAAAATCTAAATTACCCTATACGTTGTACATACTAGTAGAGACTCCTTCTTCTTGTAAATTGTCACTACCTTCATGAGGTATTTCGGATTTACTCACTGGAATATTAGTAGAACTATCTGCTAATCATTTGTGTCAATTTCTAAAGGAAGTACTATTAAATCATTGACACAACAAGTTGCAGAATAAGGATTATCTAAAACAAAATTAACATTTAAGATTTAAAAATTGCTTCTGTTCACAAAAGCATCACTTTTGTTATTATTTTTAGTTCATCTGTTTTTTTTTTAATTTGATAAAGGTGGTCATTGTTTTAAATTCTTACCTGTTGCCATCAACCAAACCCGATCTGGAAGGTTTATTTCATTATTATTTTGTGTTATATTAAACAGATTCCTTTGTACACAATTTTCTGATTGGGAATAATTATTAGGATCAGCTTCTGGAGAACCTACGTCTATGTATTCAATGTGGCTATAATGAGTTTAATAAAGTAACGCATAAAATTCATAACTTCTTTATTATTTGAAATTTTCAAAAACGCTAAAAGGGGTGTCGAATTGTTTTTAAAAAACTTTATTTTAAAGTAAAAAAAAAATATTATCCGTTGGCATGACGTCACAATGACGTCATCGTTTTTTTTTAAATGGGTTGATATGGTTTTTATAGCATCAAAAAATACCTTATATAAAGAGCTTTTTAACAGTACCAAAAAAGTTATACTTGCGATATCTAGTTGTAATAAAAAAATTATTAAATATCTCCTCAAATGACCATTTAAAGTAATGCATAAAATTCATAAATTCCTTATTATTTCGAATTTTCAAAAACGCTAAAACCCCTCGAATTGTTTTAAAAAAACTTTATTTTAAAGTTAAGAAAAAATTATTATCCGTTGGCATGACGTCACAATGACGTCATCATATTTTTTTAAATGGGATGATATGGTTTTTATAGCATCAAAAAAATAGTTTATTAAGTGTGCTTTTTAACAGTACCAAAAGTGTATACTTGCTCCAGTTAGTTGTAATAATATTTTTTATTAAATATCATCTCGAATAACCATTTATAGTAATGCATAAAATTATAAAATTAAATATTATTTATTATTTAAAGTAAATTTAATATTGGTAAAGATGTTAAATTCTTGGAATCTGAAGAAACTCTTGATGAAAAGTGAGTTGGAGGAAAGTAAATGTCTTCCAGAGAATTTCCTTTGGGAAGAGTTCCAAAAACAGATGCAGCATTTCCTCTTTGTATTGCAATGCTAATTCTTTGAATGAGAAATGATGTTGATCTTGCATCTTTGGTTACGTTTTTAAATTTTTTTCCCAAATCTTTTATAAATTGTAATCCAAGGGATCCCCAAACGCCAAAAGTCTCAATGCTAATTGGATAAAAAATAAAATTCCTTGAAAGATTACTATATTTAGATATTTTATTTTTTTCTCCAACTAAAGCAACTGCACCAGTGGAATTTGATGAAGATTTTATATATGACGGAGCCATTGTGTCAACACAAGTAAAGTCCCATACCAAAGGTTTACCTATACTCCACGGAATCATGGTCATTCCATCAGGTCTTTTCCCGTCATCCCTGCTAGTTCCCAAGGGTTCCAAAATAGAAGGAATACCCGAAGAAATGAGAGCTCTTTTAATTAAGTCATTAACTTCATGATGTCTAGAAAATCTCCCTGCGCTGAATTTGCAACTTAAACCATGTAAACCATCTTCATTAACCAAAGTACCACAAGAACATGTATGTGGAACACAAATAGAAGTACCAAGACGAAGACCAATTGATATTCTAAAACAGTTATCATCCAATAAAGTACCCAAAGATGACACTGGCAATGCATTAAGCCAAGAGTTTTCTTTTGACGAAAACAAAATCAGTTTTTAAAAATGTTATTTATTTTTTTTTAATTCGAGACATGAAAAATTATTATTTTATTTAATTAAATTACGTTTTTATTATTCGAAGGCAAATTACTGACTGTTTTCTTTTAACTAAAAAGATCACAACACTGGCGTCGCATCTTCCTTATCTTCGCATGGTCAGCATTTATCAAGGCTCTTCTTATGTGTGCGGTAATATAATTCCTCCCCTCGAAGATTCAACTGACGGGGTGCAGGCAGGAAGTTGAACGGCTGTTGCGTCATCTTGACCTTGAATTGAATACGTCTCGTTGTTTTTCTTCTTGAAAAATTTTTTATAGGTGAAGAAAAGTACCATTATGATGATTATTGAATATAGAATTATCGTCCATATACTGGGAATGATTGATGGTGACTCCATCTCTTGTATTGGCGATCGAAATTGATTTTCCTTAATTTGGTTCTTCAAAGGTTGGAGATCATCCAGTTGTATGTCATCCAAAAGTAGGGTGAAATTCGGTTGTTTCATTTCGTCGACATTTGTTTCGATGTCTGGGAAAAACATTGGATTATTTTGAAGAGTGGTTGTAAATTTATTACTGATGACTTCTTTGGGTGTATTTATTTGACATCCCAGTGGAATTTCGAATAACAGTGTTCCTTTCACTTTTAAAGTTTCTTTTTGACGATCACATTTTAAGGTGATTACTTCATTTTTTGGAAGAACTCCTATCCATTGGTTGGTACCTTCTAGCTTCTTGAAAATTGCATTGGAGATTTTCGTTTGTATTTGTCGGCATTCGCTGGTGTTTTTCGTTTCGAGAATTTGGATTTCGCAAGGTGAATTTTCTTTGTTTTCTTGAAAATCGATGTCTTCGCAGATGTAGTATTGTGGCATGACGTCATTGCAAACATTGCTTTGGTATGCATAGTACAGTTTGTCTTTTAACAAGAATTTATTTTTTGGAATAATTGTCTTGAATTGATTTTCGTTAAAAATTGGAATCGAATAAAGGTGATAATATTCGAAAATTTGCGGGTACATTATCGGTACATGCAATAAGTAATGAATTTTATTATTTAAAATAAAACAATCTACTTTGATTAAATTTTTAATTAAATCCATATTTTCTTTTGTTATTTCCAAAGGAAATTGTTCAGATTTAAAATTATCTTTTAATTTTGAAATTTCTGAGAATAATTCTTCTGATTGAACAATACTTGAATGCGAAGTCTTTAGTTTACAAAACGAAATAGAGTTCTCTATATCTTGCATGATTGAGTTTAAAATTTCGTACATATTTATTATTTGATTTATTGTATCTTTAATAAATATTGAATTTTCAGCAATTAAATTACGCTCGGCAATACGCGAAATTTGAGAAATCCTTGAATTAATTAGGTTTTCGTTATGATTTACCTTTTTAATGACATTGTCGAATTTTTCAACTACACTTAATGAAATTGAATTTTGTTTCAAAATTTCTGAAGAAATTTTTCCTTGATTGTTTTGTATTTCTTTGATTAGCTTCTCGTAACGTTCGCCATCATAAGCATCCAAATTTCCTGTTATTGATTTGAAAATTGAACCTAAAGCATTTACAAGTCCTCTTTTCTTTCTTGTAAAATTTTCAAAATTTGGAATAATTTCGTGTAATTTTGTTTCAACTCTGTCCTTTGTCAAGTTAAGGACTTTTAAGTAGTTTGATGCGTCATTTGTGTAAGCATAATTTAAATGAATTTTGTCAGTTAGATTTTTAAACTGTTTGTCCAACTTATTTACTTCGAGAATTATGGGATTTAGATCAAAATAATGAATTAGGGTGTGAGAAAATTGCTGTAATTTTGCTCGGCCTAAACTTACTGGTATTAGTCCTGGGTTATCCTTTAAATATTTAATGGTGATTTTTTCAGGTAATCCGAAAGCAAAGGATAATCTGAAAGGAAAGTACGTTTAATTATTGTCTTTATTGAAACTGTAAGTTTTTCGAAGTGGTCGTTTTAAATTGTTCATGTGTATTTTAGGCTTGTCAAAAGTTGAAATCGTTTTCGAATTTTCTTTTGTGGCAGTTATTGTCGTTGGTTTATCGAATTTATTAGATGTTTTTTTCCTGGTGTGTTTTTTGATATATGTTTTCATTTGGGGTTGGAATATATCAGGTGGGTCTCTAGTTTTATTTAATTTATCGAATAACTTTTCTTTATTTAAAGTTAAAGATTCGTTTAATTGTGCATACATCAATTTTGTTTTTTCTTTATGGTCATTAATATAATCGTTCATTAATATTTTATTGATATCAATATCAAAGGGATCATCATTACTTAGGTGTCCTGTAATTACGTCGATTGGTTTGAGTTTGGTAACGGAATGGAGGGTGTTATTATAAGCTAATATCGCGTACGTCATTTTCATTTCTGGTGGAGTTTTAGAAAAACCTTTTGTATTTAAAATCCTAATATGCTCTATAAGAGTTGAATGTAATCTCTCAACAGCGCCATTAGATTGGGGGTGGTTAGGTGAACAAAAGTGTACCTTTATTTTATGCAACGCGAGTAGTTCTAAAATCACGCTATTTTTAAATTCGGTTCCGTTATCTACAATTATTTGATTTGGAATACCGTGGTGTGAAAAGAAAATTAACATTTTGTCAACTATTTGGGTTGAATTTAAAGAAATAAGAGGGTATGCTTGTGCGTACTTAGAAAATGTATCGATTATTGTCAAAAATTTTGTTTGTTCGAGAGTGAAAGTATCCATGTGAATTATTTCGAATGGTTTCACTGGTGTTGGTGTGATATTCATTTGCATTTTTACAGGGTGTCTTTCATACTTGCTTTGTTGACAAATTTCACAATCGTCGATGAAGGTTTGTACTGATTGTTTCATCTGGGGCCAATAATATCGCTTCTTTATGCGTTGTTCTGTTTCATCAATCCCTCTGTGGTTTGACTTGCCTTCATGATATCTTTTTATGGTTTCTTCGATATCTGTTTTGTCTTGAACATCTTCTAATTTAAATTTGCAACGTTTAAATTTTAAGGAAGGCCATCTAAAATTTCTGCGTACTACTTCGCAAAATTTCTCGTATGTACCTTCTTTTTCGAAATATAGATGATATTGTACATTTGGGACAATATACGTCTTAATGAAATTAACTACATCATTTTCAAAGTTACTTTCCGAAATTTGTACAAAAAATCTAAATTTTTTCTCGAAAAGTTTTACGGTTTTTACGTCAGCAGGTGTATGAAATACGGTATCGATAATTATTTGATTTAATCCGTGATTAACAGGTGTTTCGGAGATTGGAATACCTACTATGGGATCTTCTTCAGCGTTAGTGTGTACTGTCGCTTCTTCGATGTTTTCCTGTAGTTCGGCGATTTCTTGTCCGATGTTTTCTTGTCTCACGATAGTAGCTTCCTGTTCAATCATGTTTTGGTAGTCTTCTGTTTCGGGGTGAACTAACATAGAAGTATTATCATCGGCGGAATGTTGACCTTTTTCTTGTATCTGTCGGATAATATCCTCTATATCTTCCCAAATGTTTTCTGATTCATGTATGTTTAGTTGAATCCTTGAAAGGGCATCTGCGTTAGTATTTAATTTACCTTTTTTATATGTTATGGTAGAGTCATATTCTTCGAGTCTAATACGCCAACGCATTAGTTTGGAACTAGGATCTTTTAAAGAAAATAGCCACTCTAAAGGCTTGTGATCCGTAATAATGTTGAACTTCCTTCCAAATAAGTAGGGTCGGAAATACTTGGTAGCCCAAACTATGGCCAGTAGTTCCTTCTCAGTTGTGCTATAATTTTGTTCAGCATCATTGAGAGTTCGAGAGGCGTACGCTATCGGAAGGTCTTTGCCAATAGGTCCTTGTGATAGAATCGCGCCTAGAGCTACATTGCTGGCATCCGTTATCAAATTAAACGTTTTGGAAAAATCTGGGTACTGAAGTATGGGTTCATTTATTAATAAATTTTTACACGTTTCAAAGCAATTTTTAAATTCTTCATCATGTTTAATTTCAACGCCTTTTTTCAAACACTTTGTAAGTGGTTTCGTGATTTTTGCAAAATTATTAATAAAACGTCTGTAGTAACCTAGCAAACCTAGAAAACCTTTTATTTGTTTGGGTGTTTTTGGTATCGGAAAATTTTTAACGGCCGCGATTTTATCGGGGTTAGGTTTAACTCCGTCGGGGGTCACAATATGGCCTAAGTAAGCCACTTCCTTTCGTAAGAATTCCGATTTATCTAGTTGTACTTTAAAGTTACTTTCCCTGAGCCTCTTGAAAACAGATCTTAGATTTTCAATGTGTTCCTTCAGTGACGTGGAGAAGACGATGATGTCATCGAGGTATACCAAACATTTTTCATTTTGGATTCCTCTAAGGATATTGTCCATAATCCTTTGGAATGTAGCAGGAGCATTCTTCATTCCAAATGGCATTCTGAGAAACTCCCAGTGGCCATTCTCGGTATTAAATGCTGTCTTGCAAATGTCCTTTTCGTCCATCTCAATTTGGTGAAAACCGCTCGCCAAGTCAATGGTGGAAAAATACTGACATCGTCCCAATTTGTCCAGCAAATCGGTGATGTTTGGCAGAGGGTATTTGTCGTCGATGGTCTTCTCATTTAGCTTCCTATAATCTATCACCACGCGCCATTTCTGTTTGCCTGATGAATCGATTTTTTTTGGGACAACCCATATAGGAGATGACCATGGAGAACAACTAGGCCTAATTATATTCTGGTCCAACATTTTTTGAATTTGTTTGTTTACTTCTTCTTTATGGACGAATGGGTATCGGTAAGTTTTTGTATATGCTGGGATTTCGTCATTGGTCTTTACTTGATGTTTAATCTGGTTCGTAAATGTAAGAGGAGTGTCTTCGGAGTAAAATATATCGGAAAATTCGCGACAAAGTTTAATAATTTCTTGTTGCTCTTCGCTATTTAAATGTTCCGTTCGAATTTTTGATAAGTCAAATTTGGGTTTTGAAAGATTTTCAAAATTATTTAAACTGATTTCTTGTAAGGATTTTAAATCAAAAGCTTCGACTTCTATGGGATCGGAAAAATTTAAAGTTACTAATTTCTCTGAGCTGTTTAAAATTCCTGTGAGGGCATAACCGTTTTTTGCTACTGCAATACACTCTGGTATTTCGCAACAATGAAATTTTTGGTGGGGAATTAATATTTCACCATTTTGAATAGATGTTTTAATTTTTATTATTTTTTCTACCCGAGGTTCAATGTTAATTAAATTTAAGTTACAATTAGTCTTATGATAAGTTAATTTAATTTTGGCATATGGGGTTGTTAAAATGCCTTTTCCAAAATCTAAACTTGCGTTTAATTTTTTAAGAATGTCAAGTCCTATTAAACCTTGAAAAACATTATGAAATTTAAAAAGGAAAAATTTTAAAGGACCTTATCGTTTTCCTATGTGTTTTTGGGCAAACATGAAAAATGAGTTAAACCTACAAAAATTAACTAAAATACCCCCAATATTAATAATATTTCCAATTTCTTCAATAAATATGAATTATAAATACATTTATGAGATTTTACATTATTTAAAAAAATATTTATTAACACGGCAACAGCGGATTTTAAAATTCAAATTTTGACAAGTACTGTCAGATAAATTTTAATTACCTTTCATTTACGTTTAAATTGGAAGCAAATGACAGTTAAAACTAATAGGGTGTTTTCCTTGTGGAACCTATGTTAATAATCGAATACAATCGCCAAAAGGATTAACCTGATGGTAGATACAAATGACCTTTATTATAAGGCACTTTAGAATAATGGTTACTGTTACAAACAAGAAGTAATGCCCGGGCTAACAAATTCGTACGCGCTTTACAAAGGTATCTGGCGACTGACTCACTGTGACTCACACTGGATTGAAATGTTTCCCACATTGGGTGTTATTGTCATGCGCACACATTGCTTGCATTCATACGTTTATTTATAAAAACAGCTAAAACCGGCGCGTACACATAAAAAGAAATGAGGTACGCGCTCATGTAACATACTGGAATGAAACATTCTAGCAAAGGAGAAATAACTTGCCGAATGTCGTAAATAGTATCTTGCCTACTTGATAGGAGGTGCTTAGAATTGCCAGAGGGTGTGTCCTACAAAAATAGATGGAATTTACAAGCCCTTTTGCCGCCACCGAGGTCTATCGGTTCTACTTTTTACTAATAATTATTGTGCATTTAATTTGGACGTTTCGTTTGAGAGGTAATAATTTCAATGTTGCCTGATTGTGCAATAAAGTCTTACGATAACCTGTAAATGATATTTTATTTTTAATTGACGCCGTAATATTACAAATCTTATTACAACTATTAAAACTATAGCCATTGAATTTACAGTAAAAGTTTCAGAGCTCCAGGGAACTGGAAAAGTCATTTTTTATCAAATATTTTAAAAATTGCAAAAAAACGACAACTGTGTAAAAATTTTTTAATTGTAAAAAATATATTCTTTAATTATAAGTTTATTTGAATAAAATAAATACTTAAAAATTAATTTCTAATCAAGTCATAACAAATATGTACTTAATTGTATAATTTTTATACTATTAAAGTCAATAAATCATAGTAAATAAATGGCATAGGCAACCAAACTACTTTGTTTGTTAGAAACACCGAGGAAAACACCAGCATCGTTGTCTAATTGTGCAAAAATTAATTAATTTCAATTGCGTTTTTTGGCGAAAGCGGTCTCCTAAAGAGCGAAATATTTTACACTATTGTATATTTATTTCTTATTTATATGTGGCATAAGTTTCATTCTTGTACAAAATGCTCCCAAAACCCGATAAGGTCCTTTGTGACATTTGGTAATTTAAAAATTTTTGAAGCAGGTATATTAACGCTATATTTATGCGCGGACTTTTGAAAAACAGTTGAAACTATAAAAGGATCATTTTGAATTAAATTTGGAAAATATTTATTTGCAATATCTGGGTTTATAAATGACTTTGTTGATCCAGTATCGATTAAGATTTTGATGTTATTTTCTGGAAATATTACGTACGGTAATTCATTATTGTTAGATGTTACATTTAGAGGAATTATTTCGGGGGTTATGTTTGATCGGTGGTTTCGGTAGTTTCCTGAAAATTTTCATTTTCAACGGAATTTTCATCGAAAAAATATTGTGTCTCTTCATTAAAGTCAGTAGACTGGTAGCCTAAAGTATCAGGGATAAATTGTTCTTGATTTTCTTGAGAATATTCATTTGTTTCAACATTATGCATCTGATACGACGTACTGGGTCTAGGATTATTCTTCTGAAAATTGTTCGAAAAATTTGGTCTTACCATAGCATTTCTAATGCTTGATACTCCGCTCATGGGGGTTGGGTTAGGCAAGGGTTTGTTTGGTTGTGGTCTAAAAACATTTGTTTGCTGATAATTTTGAGGTTGTTGTCTAAATATTTGGGGATTACGGAATGTATTTGGTGCCTGATTGGTATTATTGAATTGATAACCGTTCTGGAATCTGTTATTTTGAAATGCATTTTGTTGGTGCGAAAATCGTGGAAAATTATTTGCGTTGTAATTGGTAAATGTGTTAGCGGGTCTTGTTTGTAAATTATTTTGCTTGTTCATGGGTTTCGACTGATTATTTTGATAGTAATTAATATTTTCTTCTTGAAGAATGAATTGAATTGCCTGTTTTAAATCTACAGGGCGCATGCAACGTATAGTGGTGCCTAAGGGTTCTTTTAAACCTGCCAAAAACGTTTTCAATGCTAAATTATTGTAAAGTTCTCGTTTTAATACTTTCGATGCCTCGGTTTCTTCGTGACAGTCGACGTAAGAGCATAATAAATTAAGTATTTGCAAAACACGATCATAAAATTGTTGGGGTTTTTCGTTAGGGTTTTGTCTCATTAAAACTAAGTCTCGATTTAAACAAGTCTCGTCTCTTTGATCCGCAAAATTTCTACGTAAGGTTGTCTTTAATTCGTCCCAACTAGTAACACTTTGGATGTTTACGATAAGCCTTGCGTTTCCGGATAGCTTACCAATTAATGAACTTAATAAATATATGTTTTGAAAATTATTAGGATTATCTCTATTATAAAATGTTGTTACAATGCTTTCGCAAGTGGTTAAATACCTATTTAATTCATTTGGATTGCCGTCGAACTGCGGCACGCAATTCAAATATTCTGGTTTAAATACAGGCTGAGCCATTTCGAAATTGTTTTGTAAAATATTTTCAAGATTATTCAAATTAGAATTGTTATTCTCTGTTTCTGAATTATTTTCGATTTCTTGAATTTGATTATGATTATTATTTTGATTGTCTGAGTCAGAATTTATATTTAATTGACTTAATAATTCTTCTAATTCTTGCTGCATAGACATTAGACAGAACTGTACTTACATTAACACAATGCTGATTTTGCTCATCATTCCTAATCGCTATAAGGTACGACAATTGTAGATCGGCGATGTGGTCCTTTCCAAATTGTAAAACCTTGCAGAACAGGACAATGTTGTTCCTATCCTCGTGAGTTGCAAGAAAAATACTTCCACAGGTCAGCGATTGACTGGGTATCCAATTTCAGGGTGCCACTCTGCTTTAGAAACTTCGCTCAACTTCTCACAAAAATGTTCGAATAGCCGATTAATCGCGAAAAACGAAAATTTATTTGTTCGATACAAAAAATTTCGGCTATCCTACCGACTGCGCCAGTTTTCTTTTGACGAAAACAAAATCAGTTTTTAAAAATGTTATTTATTTTTTTTTAATTAGAGACATGAAAAATTATTATTTTATTTAATTAAATTACGTTTTTATTATTCGAAGGCAAATTACTGACTGTTTTCTTTTAACTAAAAAGATCACAACACTGGCGTCGCATCTTCCTTATCTTCGCATGGTCAGCATTTATCAAGGCTCTTCTTATGTGTGCGGTAATATAATTCAAGCACCTGATTCTTTAGACAATAAACCATTAATGCGAGATTTCTTTAATAAATTATTATCTGACGAAGAAATAAAGTCATTAAATTTCAAATCTAAAAGAGGAAGATCCCATGCTCTCTGCATACTTTTCTCTGATGGTTTTAAAATTATATTGGTTTTTGAAGTCCAAAGAGATTCACCAGCATTGACATCATTATCTATAGTTGAAGAAAAAATTGGAAAATTCATAACTACTTTATTCTTTGGAATTTTTAAAAGCGTTAAAAAATGTTTTTATTTGTTTTAAAAATGTTTATTTTGGATTTTATTTTTTTGTCTCTGTGACGTCTATGGCGTCATCAATTTTTTTTTTAAATGTTTTTTATGCTTTTTGTAGGAAACAATGCTAATAGTTATCACCTTACAGGATAGTTCAAAGTAACGCCTAAGATTAAATTTTAAATTTATTATTAAGAATTATTAAAAATGGAATGGAATTACTATTTAATATTACTTAATTATAATTTTTTTATAAAGTAGTTTATTTTTAATCAAAATTTATGTTTACACTTTCGTTTTAATAATTGTTAAAGTCCCATTCAACGAAACAACATGTGCTTTAAACAGACATTGTAAGGACAAATAAAAAAAATACAATACAATTTATTTTGCTTTTTCGAATTTTAAAATAAAATTATTTGAGGTTTATTTATTAATTCTCTGCAATTCACTACTTGAGTAACCACATCTTTCGCGATTTTTCTGATTTAACTTTATACAACTTTGGCTTTTCACATTGGTACATTCTTTGATTTATTGATTATTACAACGGTTCTTTTTTACGTTTTTGTGATTAATTTGTTAACTTAATATCTTAAAATGGCACGTTTGTCAGAAACGGAGAGGATCGAAATTCTTATGATGGTAGGCTATGGGGATAAAATTCGAAGTCAAGAAGAAGTTCGTATTTTGTTTAACCAAAAGTATCCGGAGAGATTTCCAATAACTCAGTCCACAGTAAGTAGGATTGTTACCAAATTCCATGAAGTGGGCCATGTACGCAATATTCCAACAGCTGGACGTCCACAAATTGATGAAGACATTCAATTACAAATATTGTTGGAACTTGAAGAAGATCCCAATAAGTCCACTAGACAATTAGCATTAGATAATAATTTTAGTCAGTCAGCTGTCGTAAAAGTTAAAAAAAAAAGCAAAGATTCATCCATACAATGTCTTAATGGTACAGTGAACCGTTATAATAGCCGATATTGGGCTCGTGAAAACCCACACTGGGTTCAAGATGCGCATACTCAACATCGTCTAAAGCTGAATGTGTGGGCAGAATTAATTCCAGTTTTGGTTGCTTTGTTTCCTAACTCCGATGATAACGCTATTCCCAATAATGCTGTGTGGTTTCAACAAGATGGTGCTCCGCCTCATTTCGGCGTCCAAGTAAGAGCGTATTTAAACAGCATATTTCCTGACCGATGGATAGGTCGTAGAGGTCATATGGAATGGCCCCCTAGATCACCGGACCTCACTCCATTAGACTTTTTTTATGCGGACATCTAAAAAGTAAAGTTTATGTCAACAGACCTACTACTTTAGCAGACTTAAAAACTAGAATTCAGGAAGAAATTGCACAAATTTCTCCAGACATTTTAGCAAGGACGGTTAGTTCTGTATACTCCCGTTTAGCGCATTGCCAAACTGCTAATGGTGAACAGTTTGAACATTTAATTTAAGTAGTTTTGTGCGAGACTTCTTTGGTTTAAGTTTATTTTTATTTCAAATTTAATTTATATTTCCGTTATTGCATCTAGTTCGTGCAAGTATTAACTTTTTGGTACTGTTGCAAAACACTCTAAATAAGGTATTTTTTGATGGTATAAAAACCGTATCAACCCTTTTAAAAAAATTCATTGTGACGTCATGCCATTGGATAATATATTTTTTTTAACTTTAAAATAAAGTTTTTTAAAAACAATTCGACACCTTTTTTAGCGTTTTTGAAAATTTCAAATTATAAAGAAGTTATGAAATTTATGCGTTACTTTAAATGATCATTTAAAGAGATATTTAATAATTTTTTTTATTACAACTAGATTGCGCAAGTATAATTTTTTTGGTACTGTTAAAAAGTTCTTTAAATAAGGTATTTTTTGATGGTATAAAAACCATATCAACACATTTAAAAAAATTGATGACGCTATTGTGACGTCATGCCATTGGATAATATATTTTTTTTAACTTTAAAATAAAGTTTTTTAAAAACAATTCGAGACCTCTTTTAGCGTTTTTGAAAATTTAAAATAATAAAAAAGTTATGAATTTTATGCGTTACTTTAAACTCACCCTGTATATATGGATTGTTATAAACAATTGTAAAACTTACAAAACTTACTACGTACTGTCTTAAATTCTCATCACTAATACTGGGCTCTGGTGAAAAACTGGATATTGAACGAACCAATTTTGAGGTGACGATTTGATATTGAACTAAATAAAACTGTTACTAATTAATAATGGATATAAGGAAATATTTTGGAGGTGAGTCAAGTTATTTTAAAAACCGTGAACTCTGTACATTTCTACTTCAGCATTCAAATTATTATTGTTTTTCTTTTTCTTCAACGGATACTATTCAAAATTTTCTTTTTTCATTTTATATTTTAGAATTAAAAAGGAAGAAAGCAGGAAATAGCACTGATGAAAGCGAGGGTAAAGAAGCCAAGAAAGCAGAAGCTACCTCTGTTACTGCTGATCAAGAAACGCTTCCATCAACATCAGGCAGTCAATCGACCGTCGACGTCCTCGAGGAATGTTGCGAACATGATTTGGGAAGATGGCTGCGTTCGTCGTTAATGGCAGTAAGTAATAAAAAAGACATATTGAAGCATTGTTGGACTCCGGATGAAAATTACGATTTTTCAAAAGATGCTACAGAATTGAAATTGAAAAGAAAATTCAGACCCGAGTGGCTAAAGACCTACGCCGCTTGGCTTGTATATTCAAAACGCCTAAAAGGAGCATTATATTTGTATTGTGCTCTTTTTCCTCCTGCGTCTGTACAAGGTGTGATGGGTTCATTCATCATTAAGCCATTCAGGCGCTACCAAGTCATACATGAAACATGTAAAAACCACGACTTGAATCAGTGGCACAAAGCAGCAGTGGTAGCTGCTAAGAATTTTTTAGAAAATGAGCCAGTAAATGTAATTTTGATTTCTGGTCATAATAAAAATATTGAAGATAATAAAAAGATGGTTGTTCAACTATGGCTGGGGTTCAGAAGATTTTGCTGGATAAGTATAAAAAAGGTTTATATTTTCATTGTGCTAGTCACAAATTGAATTTAGTTGTGAACGATTTAAACCAAGTACCAGAAATACGAAACACTATTGCTACAGTAAAGGATATAATAAACTTTTTTCGAGAATCTGATGTGCGACGTCAGTATGTACCAAATATTCCAGCCTTATGTGAGACACGTTGGCCTCAAAAGTATAAAAGTATCTTCATATTCAACAAACATTTTGAAAGTATTAATACAGGATTAGAAAAACTATCAAAAGAAGGAATGCTGCTACTAGAAAATCTGCATTTCAGTCACTAAGAATGGTATAACTTTTATTTGAAACATTTTTCCCAAAAATGCTTAGTTTCTAAAATAAAGCGGCGTTGCCGAACTTTACGTATTGAAAATTTAAACCCTTGTAACTTCTAAACTATTTACTTTAGAAAAATAAAAAAATATGTCCTGTAAACAACTAAAGTCAAGCTATAATAATTTGCAATAAAAATGGGGGTTTAGTATTTAAAAAATATAAGCTGTTATTGCCTGATCTTCACCTTTAGGTTCAAGGTCATGGGAATATTCTCAAATGGTGCGTCACTAAGAATGGTATAACTTTTATTTGAAACATTTTTCTTAAAAATGCTTAGTTTCCAAAATAAAGCGGCGTTGCCGAACTTTACGTATTGAAAATTTAAACCTTTGTAACTTCAAAACTATTTACTATAGAAAAATAAAAAAAACATGTCCTGTAAATGTCTAAAGGCAAGCAATAATAATATGCAATAAAAATAGGGGTTTGGTATTTAAAAAAATATAAGTTGTTATGCCTGACCTTCAACTTGAGGTTCAAGGTCATGGCAATATTCTCAAATAGTGCGTCACTAAGAATGGTATAACTTTTATTTGAAACATTTTTCTCAAAAATGCTTAGTTTCTAAAATAAAGAGGCGTTGCCGAACTTTACGTATTGAAAATTTAAACCCTTGTAACTTCAAAACTATTTACTTTAGAAAAATAAAAAAATATGTCCTGTAAATGTCTAAAGGCAAACAATAATAATATGCAATAAAAATTGGGGGTTGCTATTTAAAAAAAGATAAGTTGTTATCGTCTGACGTTTAACTTAAGGTTCAAGGTCATGGCAATATTCTTAAATGGTGCGTCACTAAAAATGGTATAACTTTTATTTGAAACCTTTTTCCCAAAAATGCTTAGTTTCCTAAATAAAGAAGCGTTGCCGAACTTAACGTATTGAAAATTTAAACCCTTGTAACTTCTAAACTATTTAGTTTAGAAAAATATGTCCTGTAAACCTCTAAAGGCAAGCTATAATAATATGCAATAAAAATAGGGGGTTGCTATTTAAAAAAAGGTAAGTTGATATCGTCTGACCTTCAACTTGAGGTTCAAGGTCATGGCAATATTCTCAACTGGTGCGTCATTAAGAATGGTACAATTTTTATATTAATCATTTTTCTCAAAAATGCTTCCTTTAAAAAATAAACGGGCGTTGTCAAACTTTTTGTTCACCCTGTATATTTATCTCTTCAAATAACTGACATCTTTCCTGGGAAGTAATATCTGGGCCACCCTGTATATTAAGTTGGAAATAATACAAGTAACTATTTCTCGGTATAAAATTTTATTTTATTACGCTTTATACATATAATATTTATAGACTTATAAAAAATAAAATAACAATAATGGGCGAAAATAATAAAACGATGTTTTATAATTTCTTCGGTACATTTACCATAAAGCTACTTGGACAATTATATAGACATAGGTAATAAATATTTCCTACCACTGAAGATTTAGAATTGAAAAATTGTGTGTCATGTGTACTTAGGAGTGCCGGTTTCTTGCAGTAAGTGCCCTAAGGAATCGTAGCTTTCGAAATTCACAGGCAACAGAGGTCAGAATTTAAGATCCTTTATTGCTTGGGGTAAATCAGGTAATTTAATATCTTTAATCTGCTGGGGAATGTTCATATTTTTTACAGCCGACACCGCTCTTGCAGGTGCCGCACTTATTCCAGCCTAAAAAAAATATTCCTTCACAGAATTTGAATAAAAACAACAAAATACAACGACTGAAAGCGGAAACCTTCTGATACTCCTAATTAAGCAAACAATTGAAATAAACGAAAATGCAAATACCTCTTTACTCTCCAATTTATTTTGTTCTTCTATTCTCGATAATATTTCAGTCATATTAGTTTCTAAAACCATTCCACCCATTACCAGCTCATTGAGAATGTAGTGGACTTTATCGACGTGAAATATTAAATCAAGTTCGCAGACATTTTCAAAACACTTATCGAGAGTTTCCACAAATACCTGAATTAAATCTAAAATACCAAGCTCACTTTCTGATGAATCCACACAAAATACGAAGTATAGTGTAGCATAATGTCTGTAAATAAGTTTGTAATCGCTTCCACCTATTAGGCTACAAAAAGAGAGTAAGACGATTGCAAAAAGTTAATACGAAGATATTTACCTTCCACCTTCTAAGAAATTGCAGACATTATCATCACGTTTAGATACTAATTGGAAGGTTTCTTTAATTATTTGTTGCTGCATGTCTTCATTCTAAAAATATAGGAATTATCAACAATTACTTAACCTCAATTTGTTTTTCTTACAAAGTATTGATAGAATTTGGATAGACGTGGTTTTCCATGATTATTAAATACTAAAATTGCTTTTATCATGGTTAAGCAGTTTACTTCCTAATTATAAAGAAGCAACAATATAATATTTTAATTTTATGTATTTACCACATTTTTGACAGTGACAGTTGAATGAATGATAAATGTTAGGTTATGTTTTTTAAGTGGATTAACATTTCATGAAAATAAAAAAAATGTTTCAAACTTGTTTTAAATTTCCAAATCATCTTTTATTAATATTTATATTCGGTATGTATTAGTATTTTTATTTATTAACGGCGAGTATATGATCGCCATCTAGTATTTACTTCATGAATTATTTTGGGTTCGAAAATTACAGGAAACTGCAAGGCGCAATGCATATTTTTAATTAAAAAAGTAGTTGGTAAAATTTTTAAAAAGCGTATTTTTCGCTTCTACAAATTTATTTTAGGGCAAATTTAACATATTGCCTTAAATTTTTTTTTCACATACAGGGTGTCGCAAAACTCGCTCCTAAGCAAACGCGACATTTCAGGGATTTTTAGTAGTCTCAAAAAAATGTCCCAAAAAAATATTAACTAAAGAAAAAACAGGCAATTTGGCAATATCTAATGATCTAATCAACAGCACATTCACGAGGGGTACACTTTATTAATTATTTTTAATAATGAAATCATTGTTAACCTACTGAATTTATATGGATATTATTTTAACAAAATGTCGGGCAGAGCCGTGCGAAGAAAATTCTGCGCCCGGGGCAAAACCTGAATCTGTCGTCTCTTCCTAATTTTTCTAATAAATAAAACTCAGTGACCATCTAATGGCAACTGTTCTAATTCGATAACATCACCTCAGCATCAGTGATGATGACAGTGAATAGGAAATTAGCGGGTCGTTTTTTATTTTTTATTTTTATATACTTAAGTATTTTTGTCCTTTATTAATCTATTGCTTCCAGTGGGTAATAAAAATGCACTTTACTTTAATCTTTTTATTAACAAAAAAATAAATCAAATCAAAATTAAGTATTTTTATAACTTGAGATAGATGAAGAGGGCTTTTACAGACAATTAACGAGAAAATCATACTTTTTTGAGTTATTTTATACATTTCAAATTTCAATTGCAATCATGCAATAATCTTTTAAGTAATTTGGCATATTATTTTAAAAACGAACTTGTATAAAATTAGTTCCAGCATTTTTTTATGCAGCTACAGAAATTCATTAGAAGAAAAGATCTCAAGAAGAAAAGTTCAGTTTCTGAAATAAATTCAACCATATGAGTATGATCAATAAAAACTAAACCGATCAAAAGGTTACATATTACATATTAAGCGATTTCGAATGGTTTTGGTTCGTACCTATTTAGTTCATATATTGGGCCGTGATTTTGAACCAATCACGTTCGAATGAGAGAATAATGACGTCATAGAACTTTTGTTTTAAACTCGGTTACCCGAAAAATGAACCATGCTTCTGAACACCATCCATATTTTTCTATTCTATCCTTCTTCTTTGAGAGCTGCAATGCCAACGTCTTAATAACATTAAAAGTGAAGAAATTGAATGCTTCGATAAGAAGCGTCATAGTGTATGAGCCTGAAGCTTGATATTATTGGTAATTAACCACTAACCAACCGTAAAAGCCGCCTATGGACCAACCATGTCCGAATGAGAATTAAAGTGCCTTCCGAGTGTTTCGATATGTTGCGTTCCGAGTGAAATGCTCACATATGCAGCAAATTCACTCGGAACGCTTTTTTGAAATTTTGAACTGTCAATCGTCAGCTGTTTATTGCTTGTAGTTGTTATTATTAGAGTGGTTTTCATCTGAAGAGAACCCTGCTCAGAAATCAATGTTTAAGAATATTTAGATTAATTTAGTTTATGATTGATGTACGTGATGATGTACTGGTCATCTAGAATTAAGGTTCCTCAATTAATCTGAATTCCTGTAATGTATGAATCGACATTATTTAGTTTTTATAATAATCTTAGGAAAGGTTCACTTCAGATGAAATCCACTCTAGTAGCAGTTAACGAAAAAACAATTCTAAAATCGCGAACAGTCTAAAATTATTAAAATGGAACCTTAAAATTCAAGTAACAATCCCTAGAACCCACAACTAATTGCAACAGTTAAAGAAATATAATGAAGAAATAGTAAGTCGCATGCTTGCATTCGGAGCATCACCGCAAGAGGTAGTGCACAATATATACGAAATGCATGACCTTGAAACCTACCGTACATGTACTCCGTATATGCTGCAAATGCTCCACACGGAACGCATAGCAGGCTACATATGCAGCATATGCTCCACTCGGAAGACACCCTTAATGACGTCATAGAAAGTTTGCTTTAAACTCGGTTAATCAAAATATGTGAACAATTCGAATAAGTCGATTAGAACCGAAGGTGTTACGTCACAGTTTATGAATTATTAGCAATTCTGAATGGCGTTTATGGTTGACTAGTAAACAATCAAGCATTTGAAATCGGTTTATAAATTCTGACAAAACACCTTCGGTTCTTATCGACCCATTCGAACTTGAAATTTGGTTTAAGTGATGCCATCTATCAAAAAGCGATTTCAAATGGCTTTGTTTGGTGTTTGGTTCATAGTTTTGTTTGCCATACATTGGACTCATCACGTTCGTATAAAAAATTCGTTCTTTTGTTACTTACTCTACAGTAAATTCAAATAAGATTGAAACCATTGACATTGCAAGGTAGGAAACCTAAGTTTCCCATAGTTGGCTACACTGAAATGAATGCGTTGTGCTCTGGTGAAAAAACCATCGCGAATATTTTAACTGCACCAATTTTAGTTTTGAAAAGCACTGTTTTTTATAAAATTTGCAACACACTGAGAAATGACTTGAAAAAATACCCGAAGAAAAACTGCTGAGAGACGCTTTGGTTAAAGTGACAGATCAGATTTAAATTCCAATAAAAATTAACAGGCACACCAACTTAGCAAGTCTAAAATCTCTACAGAGTATGATTAGTTGCATAGTTACGGTTTCAGTCTTTTTTGAATTCACTGTATCAGTTGCAGTGTTTTTTCTTTGACAGCTATCAACGGTTCAATCAAATTTGGGAGGCTGCATTTAGTTTCATGTGTCATTAGAATCGTTTCTCGATTTTAAACAGAGGGAAGACTCCGGGATCTCTATCCTCAATTTCGGGGATAAAATATCCTATAGGAAAAAGGGCGTATTCAAGCAAAATACTCGTTACTTACTGGTTGTTTTGAAAAAATTCCATAGAAACGTGGTGTTTTTCCTATAGGATATTTTATCCCCCAAAATAAGGATAGGGGTCCTGTAGATTTTATGTACTTTGCTATTTACTCAATTTTTTAATGGGAAAGTAACTCCAAAATAAATATAGGTTAGGTTAGGTTGCTGCAGGAAAAATGAAGAAGGGAAAGCCCCTGGGCCAGACGGCTTCCCAGCTGAAATTATCCAAATAACTGTGTCAGAATTCCCCACAGAAATCAGTAAAGCCTACAATAAGATTCTACAAGACGGTGTCTTTCCAAAAAGATGGAAAAGTGCACGAGTAGTATTCATTAAAAAACCAGGAAAGGATGGAAAACAGACAAGCTCATACAGACCACTCTGTCTTCTGGACTCGATGGGTAAGCTATTAGAGCAAATTATAGCTGTATGACTTCGTACAGAACTCGAAGAGAATGGGGACCTGGAAGAGAACAAATTTGGCTTCCGAAGTAACAGATCAACCGTGGATGCAATTGGCAAGGTCAAAAACATTGCAATGCGTGAAAAATCTAAATTCGTAAAGACTAGAAGAATATGTGACTTAGTAACAATAGACGTACAAAATGCATTTAACTCCGCATCGTGGAGAAGGATAGTGTCTGAATTAAGAAAGGGAGCCATACCCAGATACCTTATAGAAATAACGAAAAGCTACTGCACAGACAGAAGTATCCTTGATGAAGATGAGACGGGACCAATCACAGCAGGGGTCCCGCAGGGGTTTGTATTAGGACCACTGTTGTGGAACTTCTTGTATGATGGGATACTTAGGCTTAAGATACCACAAGATGTAGAATTAATAGCGTACGCGGACGACCTGGCGATCGTGGCTGTTGGGAGAGAGTCAGGAGAACTGACGGAAAAAATGAATCAAACTTTTGAACTGGTTAACTGATGGATGGAAGAAAATGAGCTTAGAATTGTACCGAAAAAACCTAGGCGGTTCTACTATCCGGTAGAAAGAAGACAGAAGAAATAACATTTAAAATTCAAGAACTTTCAGTAATCTTAAAGAAGAGCATAAGCTACCTGGGAGTAGAACTAGACAAAAACCTAACATTTGGAGACCATATCCAAAAAGTAGTGGACAAAGCAAAAAAGGCAACAGCTTTGTTATCTAGAATAATGCCCAGATTAGGGGAGCAGGAGAAAACAAGCGAAGACTCCTGTGCAAGGTCGGAGAAAGCTTTGTTTTGTATTCAGCGATTATATGAGAGCAAGCAACCGAAATCAAGAAATATAGAGGTCTACTAGACTCGCTAGACAGAAGACTTTCGCTAAGAGTCTGTCGAGGATATCGAACTGTTTCCACAGAAGCTGCAAACATCCTTGCAAGAAGGGCCCCTCTGGCACTATTGGCACATGAAAGGACAAGAACAATAGACAAAGCGGTACAGGAGAAGCAAACAGTCAGAAACGACACTCTAGATAGTTGCCAAAAGGAATGGGATTCCCGCGGGAAATCTGAATGGTTACACGAGATCATGCCTAATATCAGCAAATCACTGATAATTAATGCGAATTCTGGAGGAAACATTGTGAAAAATCATAAAATCGAGCATTAGTCGTCCAAAGGTAACGCACTTTTAGGTCATTATATTTTTTTGTACATTCTCGATTTTTTTTCATACACTAGAATTTAGTTCAATGAGTTTTTAAATCATCTTCATCAAAAATTATATAAGAATGTTTTTTGCACTGGCGTATCTAACTGCAGCCGTAAACCACTATATTTGCCGTTTAGGAAATTCCTCATATAGGCCTTTAATTAGAAACATTTAAGGTAACCATGGAAATTGTCCATTACAACTCATATAACAAATATAAATGTAAAGGCCTTTAAACTTAAATGTTTTGACCCTCTTAATATGATAGGTAACACAACACTTGGATGAAGATCTCATTATTGTTTGCGAAATGGAAGCACTCTAAAGTAACTAATAATAGTTCAGCATTTAAAACTAAAGAAACCACATGAGGTATGTAAATTCTTCAACTACAATACGTCTTTGTTACAATACTGCAAAAATGCACCTGAAATTTACTAAAAATTTATAATTTTCGATAGTACCGTTTATCAAAAGAAGTAGAAACAATTCAAACAAACTAACTACAAGTCAAGTAATCAATTATAGTGCGTAGTGTATCTAATTTGACCACAAAAACTAATACCGCAGAATTTTTGTTTCTTTTGTTCCCCAATGTAATATATTTATCGTCTTGATTATACAGAGTGTCTTACTTTTTTTCCGGCAAAAAAAAATGTTTGGATAGTAAATGTCATTCTAAACAAAACTTTCCTATGAACTAGTATTTTTTCGACTTCTTAAAAAATTACATCCATTTTAAAATTTCAAACTTTTAATGAGTTTTTGGGCCACCCTGTATAAATTTCATTTTATTTTAATTTTTTTATTTAAATCAAGTATGCTTTGGTTTTTATCTTTATTTTTAAGCCAATCAGAGAGAATAATTTTATCGAGAGAAATTTTAAAAGGGTTCACTTAGTAAAGAAACAGCCAATATTCTTCAAAAAGACAAGTTCGCAAAGACAATATCCAAACCATAATTGATTTAAATATAAAATTTATAATAAGAAAGAAAAAATATACAAGGTTTTCCACAAAAATCATGAAAATTTACTAATTTTTAAATTGCTATAACTTCTTAAGGAGTAGAAAAAAATTAGTTCATAGGAAATTTTTTGTTTAGAATGACATTTACTATGCATCTAAAAAACATTGCTGGAAAAAAGTGAGACACCCTGTAGATATGAGTAAATCACCAATTTACTATGTATAAAACATTAAAATTTTGCATCATGATTCACTACAATATCGAGGAGTCAAAATAGATATCAATTAGGTATTACATCAAAAATTTAGTAAAAAAACGGGTTAAATATTTATTTATTACAGCAAAAGTAATTACAAACCATAATTGCTTTAAGGTTGGTACATAAAGTTTCTATCTTATCACTTAGGACAAGTAAAACTTAAAATATAGTCATAGAAGCAATTCATAACATCGATACTTGAATATTTAATATTTTTATTAAATTTAGGATAGCATCGGGTAGAGAAATACTCTGAATGTTGCTGGTGATTAATAAGTTTTGTCAGAGCTTCCTTTTTTAATGTTCCATCTCTTTCCAAAATATTCTTATATAAATAACACATATACACATCAGCCCAGTCAGCTTGTGGATAATGTCCTTTCCCGTATAATTTCAATTCTTCTACTCTTTTCTTAAATTGTATTATACAATGATCTAAACCTTCTTTTTCAATTAATACCTCTCGTAATTGATACAGATTGCAAATCTTAAAAAAATATAAATTGTAGAAGACTTCAGAGGTAAATTTTGATCAAAATTATTA